>CM057829.1:83875888-85138388 GCA_030068075.1 Paguma larvata
CGTCGGGCTCTGTGCTGATGGCTCAGAGCCTGGAGCCTGCTTTGGATTTTGTGTCCCTCTCTCTCTCTCTGCCTTTCCCTTGCTTACACTCTGTCTCTGTGTCTCTCAAAAATAAAATTAAAAAAAAAAAGACTGTGATTTTAGTGGAAGGACAGATATATAGATAAAATGAATGGAATAGAACCCAAAAATGGTCCCACAGAAATACACTAGTTTGATTTTGACAGAGCTACCAAGACCATTCAATAATAATAATAATAATAATAATAATAATAATAATAATAAAAGCATAATCCTTTCTAACAAATGGTGCTGGAATAACTTAGCACCCTATGCAAAACAAACATCTCATACCACACCTCACACATTATGTAGAGATTAACTCAAAATAGATCATAGACAAAGATAAAGTGTAAAATTATAAAAGTAGTAGAGTGACATATCACAGAAAAACCTTTCTACTCTTAGGTTAGATAGAGATTTATTAGATAGAATACCAAAAGCACAATGCATAAAATAATAAATTGACAAATTGGATTTTATTAAAATTAAGAATTTCTATTTGAAAGATACTATAAAGAAAATGAAAATATAACCTGCAGACTAAAGGAAAATATTTGCAAATCACACTTCACAGAGTATTTATGTGCAGATTATATAAAGAACTCTCAAAACTCAATAGTAAGAAAGCAACTCAATTTAAAAAAATGAGCAAAGGATTTGAAAAGACATTTTGTCAAAAAAATTTTACTCGTGGCAAATATGCAGCAGAAAAGATGTTCAATATCATTAATTATTAGAGAAATGTAATTAAAACTACAAGGAAAGAACCACTTCTCACTGATTTAGTTAACTTAAAACAATAGACTAACGATACCACACATTGGCAAAGATGTCCCAAAGTTTCAGATATGCTCTTTCTACATTATGGTATCTAAATAATCAATGTTTCTCATTCTCACTTTCCACCTGTAAAAGGTAGCTACTAATGCCTATCCCGTATATGCTATCGGGCTGTTGTGAGAAAAAAAATGCAAAACATAAAGAGAATATTTTGTAAAAACTAGGTACGTTACTAATGTAATGAAATATTGCTATACTATAATTTTAGTATAGTTAAGAGGAAAGATTAAAAAATGCTGAAAGCAATGATAACCCATTCATAAATGAGGTACATTCATATCATTTATTATACAAAACTCTTGAAAGATATAATACAATAATAATAACATGACAATGATATTAATATTAACAATTGCTTTTTGAATACAGAATTATTAGCCCAGAATATCAAGAAATGTTAACCAAATTAATGATATAAACATAAATTATATATGTACAAACTACATCTATGTGAAAGTTAATGCAAACTGATGTATTAATCAATTATTTCAATGCCGCCTTCAGAATGGCCTTAATTTTAATAAAAGTATTCATCATGTAAATATATTTTCCTTTTAACTTCTCTGATCATTCACTATAGAGCAGACTGATAACACATTGAGCTATACCGTTCTGCAAAGAAAAGATAAAAAGAAATAAAATAACAACTCCCAAATCTAAAGAAAAAATTAAAATGTCAACAGTCCCTTGGTGACAGTTTTAAATGAATCTTTAAAAGAAGCTTATTTTGGAAAGCCTTCTGGTCACCCCCAATTACTATGGTTGCCTTGGTTGTGACAGCTGGTGTATAATCTTTGATTACACTGTCATTAAAATGTCTTTTATACCTTTTTTAATGCCATCAACACACCATTTGCTTTTCAAATCACACCCTAAAGTGGGTGGATCATGGGCATTGAGGTATCTATGAAGTTTCTAAGCCTTTTTCACACTTTTTGGAGCTGGTAAATTCATACACAGTATGGGAATCTGATGCTGCTCCAGCTCTGATATACTAAATTTAACCTAGATTCTTTTTTTTAACATCTACTCACACTTTTTACGTTTTGCCGTTTTGCTTCTATCCTCTTTCTCAACAGAAAAAAAAAAGTATTAATTTCATTAGCGTTCATCAATGTACCTTGTTGAAAATGGTAGTAATGAGGTCAAGACAGAAGGGCAGCCACAAAGCACATCAATTACAACTTCACAGGGAAAAACACAGTATTTCATAGCCTTAGACCACTTCCTTAACCCAGTCAGCCAGCTTGGATATTTCCCCCAATGAAGTAGAGAGTGTGCAGATTCATCTCTGTGGTGTGGAGAAGAAACTTAATGAGGTATCGGCCTTTTATGTTGTTTCCTTTTTTTTTCTTTTTCTAATCATGTGGTTTAAAAAATAAATTCAGATAATTTTACCGAGTCCCAGTTTCTTTGAAAGCAAAATGAAAATAATAGCTGTTCTTTTTATTTCTCGAATTCTTCCAGTCATTAGAAGACATAAATCTTGACAACATATTACAATCTAGAAAGCTCTATAATGCAAGACAGGGCGGCTGTTAGTGGAAACTCTACAGAACATTAATCAGAACAAGTGTCCAGCTCCTCTGGGTCAGCAACTAAGTGCCACAAAAGGAGGACTGGCCAGATCAGCAGAGGCGCTTCTATGTCCACTTGTCTCCAACCACACAGCCAGGCAGGAATTAACATCTCAATTTATCATTAGTTAACAAAAAGGTAGTTGCTATTTTTTTTAAAGAAGCTTTCAAAACATTTTGAAAAAAAAGGTATTTACTGTTCTTCCTTGGAGAAATTTTTAAGTCATTTGAGAGATTATGATGAAATCATAAAAATTTAGTTTTCAATAAGCATTCCTCGGGTACCTAAAAGACTGAAATGTTAATAGAAATGGAGATACAGAAGTTGCTTCAAGAAGCCTGAAAGAAATATATTTAAAACAGCACAGGCTAGAAGAAAGTTAAGATGACAGAGGAGGAGGAGGAGCCTATGCTTGCCTCATCCTCAAACACAGCTGGATATATTGCAAATTATTCTGAACACCCAGGAAAATGATCTGAGAACTGAGAGAATAAACTGCACAACTAGAGGGAAAAAAAGGCCACACTTGGGAGGTAGAAGGTGCTGAGACATGATTTGGGGGAGGAAAGAGTCACCAGTGCTGTGGAGAGGAGGGGGCCTATCAGGGAGAGAGGAGAGAGGAAGAGAGATAGAGAGAGAGCAGGGCACTGCACAAGAAAAACATTTCCCTAAAAACCATTGAGAGGGAAACCATTGGAAGGGAAAACAAGAGGGGCTGATTATCGCAAGTTTTCATAAACAGCAGAGCTGAAATTCTGAAGTGTTAGAAGTCTACAGCACTGCTAGGGTGATGGGCGTAGAGAGGCTCCTGTGAAGGAGGGCAAAGACTTGGAGCAGATGGTGTGGTCTGAGGATCCCCGGGATTGCTCAGGGAGAGACAGTTCCCCTTCTTGGAGTGCATTTAGGAGAAGGGGCACTGTCTCTCCAGGGACAGTAGAGCTGGGATGGTGCCATTCAGCTGCCCCATTCATTAGCATAGAAACAGAGACACATGTTGAGGGCAGCTAACTTGGATGTCAGCTTTTCTGCTGCACTTTACCATGAACTCCAAGCCCCCACGTGCATTCATATGACTGCTCTTTTGGGACAAACTAGCAACAGGTATAGTGGGGTGAGACCCTCCCCCAGAGGATCAGTGTGGGTCCTGCTGAAATGGGTTCATAAAATTTGGAGTTTTGAAACCCAGAGAACATGCCTGAGATAAAACAGTGCTGCTGGACAGGTCGATGACTTATACACATCAGGGTGAAGGCAGGGATCTGAGGGATGCCTGAAACAAATGAGAGGAGATTGTTCCCTGTTCTGTGAGAGCTCCCTGAACAGCAGTGGACATGAACTCCCCTCTCCATGGACTTGAGAGCCAGCTTATGTCATTTTTATTCCTGCCCATCAGTAAAGATGGACTTCAGTGGGCAGCACAGTGCCCACATGTCCACAGTTGAGATTTGAGTCACTTATACCAAGCTATACTCCCCTGCGCTCTGTAGATGCTCTGAAGTAGGGCCAGTGTGGCTGAGAGAGCAGCAGTGGGCCCCTTTCTCAGAACACCAGCACAAATCCCTCATACCCACCTAGTCTACTAAAGATAGAGTGCTGCAAAGCTTCAGCTCCAGGAGAAATAGGATCTAGCCCCTTTTAACAAGCAGTCCAAAACTTTCCAGATAGTAGACAGGGTCCAAACACTCTCCACTGCAGGCAAGGAGAAATCTACAGAGGACTAATCTGAGGGAAAGAGCAGCCAAAACACAGGAGCAGAGTGCACACAGTATACATCAAAAACATTTCCTGAAGAACAAGGCCTGGACAGTATAGGACTTTTTTTTTTATATGTTTTTATTTTATTTTAGAGAGAGAGAGAGGGAGATGCAGAATCCAAGGCAGGCTCCAAGCTCTGAACTGTCAGCACAGAGCCCTATGTGGGGCTCAAACCCATGAACTGTTGGATCATGACCTGAGCCAAAGTCGGTTGCTTAACTGACTGAGCCACCCAGGCACCCCAGTATAGAACTTCTTAATATAGCCATTACTATCAGGACCAGGACACATAACCAGTTTTCCTAACATATAAAAGACAGAGACCTAGACAAAATGCCAAGTCAGAGGAATTTATCCCCCCAAAAGAACAAGAAGATGTCACAGCCAGGGAGCTAATCAAAGCAGATATAAGTATATGTCTGAACCAGAATTTAAAACAACAAGCATGAGGATACTAGCTGGGATTGAGAAAAGCATGGAAGACACCAAGGAGTCTCTTACTGCAGAGATAAAAGACCTAAGAACTAGTCAGGTCAAAATAAAAAATGCTATAACCAAGATGTGAAACCAGGGGTGCCTGGGTGGTTTAGTCGGTTAAACATCTGACTTTGGCTCACATGATCTTGTGGTTCATGAGTTCTAGACCTGCGTTGGGTTCTGCTGACAGCTCAGAGCCTGGAGCCTGCTTTGGATTCTGTGTCTCCCTCTCTCTGCCCCTCCCTCACTCATGCTTGGTCTCTCTGTCTCTCAAAAAATAAATAAACATAAAATAAGTTTTTAAAGATGGAAACCAACTGAATATAATGACCATAAGGATGGAAGAAGCAGAGGAATAAGTGAGGTAGAAGATAAAATTATGGAAAATAAATAAAACTGAAAAGAAGAAATGGATCACGAAGGTAGCCTTAGGAAGCTCAGAGGCTCTAAAAAGTGTAATAGCATTCAAATCATAGGAGTCCCAAAGAAGAAGAGAGGGAAAAGGGGGCAGAAGGTTTATTTTGGCAAATTATAGCTGAAAACTTTGCTCACTGTAAGGAAACAGACATCTAAATCCAGGAGGCACAGAAAATTCCCATCAAAATCAACAAAAGCAAGCCAATACCAAGACATATTACAGTACAGTTTGCAAAATACAGATATAAGGAAAGAATCCTGAAAGCAGCAAGGGAAATAACATCCCTAACCACAAGGGAAGACAAATCAGGTTAGCAGCAGATCTTTCCACAGAAACTTGGCAGGCTAGAAGAGTGTAGCATGATACATTCAATGTGCTGAATGGGAAAAATATGCAACTATGAATACTTTTTCCAGCAAGGCTGTCATTCAGAATAGAAGGAGAGATAAAGAGTTTCCAGACAAACAAAAACTAAGGGAATTCATGACCACGAAACCAGCCCTGCAAGAAATATTAAATGGGGGTCTTTGAGTGGGAAAGACACCAAAATAATGAAGACTAGAAAGCCACAGAGAAAATCTCCAGAAACACCGACTTTACAATACAATGACACTAAATTCATATCTATCAAACATCATTCTGAATGTAAATGGACTAAATACCCCAATCAAGATATCAGAACTTATAAAAAAGCAAGACCCATTTATAAGCTGCCTAAAAGAGACTCATTTTAGACCAAAAGTTACCTGTATATTGAAAGGGGATAGCGTATCATTTATCATGCACATGGGCATCAAAAGAAAGCCAGAGTATCTGTACTTATATCAGACAAAGACCGTAACAAGACATGAAGAAGGGCACTATATCATAATTAACAATCTTAATAATTGTTAAGAATATCTAACAATTTTGTAAATATTTACACCCTCAACTTGGAAGACCTATATATGTATACATATATGTATGTATACACACATTATATATATTATATATTATATATACACATATATACATATATATTAATAATAAACACAAAAATCCTCATTGATAACAATACAATAATAGTAGGGGACTTTAACACCCCACTTACAGCAATGGGATAATCTAAGCAGAAAATCAACAAGGATACAGTGGCATTAAAAGACACACTGGACCAGATGGACTTAATACATATATTTAGAACATTTCATCCAACATAGAATATACATTCTTTTGGAGTGTACACGGAACATTCTCTGGAATATATCACATACTGGGTCATGTATCAGGTCATTTACAATTGTACCAAAAACCATATGATACCTAAGAATAAACCTAACCAAAGAGGTAAAAATCTGTACTCTGAAAACTATAGAACATTTATGGAAGAAATTGAAGATGACATAAAGAAATGGAAACGTATTCCATACTGATGGATTGGAAGAACAAATATAGTTAAAATGTCTATACTACTCAAGGCAATCTACACATTTAATGTGATTCCTATCAAAATACCACCAGCTTTTTTCCCAGAGCTAGAAGAAACAATCCTAAAATTTGTATAGAACCACAAAAGACTGAATAGCCAAAGAAATCTCGAAAAAGCAAAGCAAAGCAAAGCTGGAGGCCTCACAATTCTGAACTTCAAGCTATAATACAAAGCTGTAGTAATCAAGACAACACATCCTGGCACAATAGATCAGTGGAACCGAATAGAAAACCCAGGAATTGACCCACAACTATATGGCCAACTAATCTTCAACAAAGCAGGAAAGAATATCCACTGGAAAAAAGACAATCTCTTCAACAAATGATGTTGGGAAAACTGGACAGCAACATGCAGAAAACCAGCATGCAACTAGACCGCTTTCTTATACCATACACAAAAATAAATTAAAAATGGATGAAAGTCCTAAATGTGAGACTGGAAACCATAAAAATCCTAGAGGAGAATAGAAGCAGCAGCCTCTTTGACATTGGCCACAGCAACTTGTTACTAGACATGTTTCTCGAAGCAAGGGAAGCAAAAGCAAAATTGAACTATTGGGACAGCATCAAGATAAAAGCTTTTGCATAGCAAAAGAAACAATCGACAGATCTAAAAGGCAACCTAAGGAATGGGAGAAGATATTTGTAAATGATGTATATGATAAAGAGTTCGTATCCAAAATCTACAAAGAACATATCAAACTTGACACACACACACCAAAAAGTAATCCAGTTAAGAAGTGGGTAGAAGACATCAATAGACATTATTCCAAAGAACACATCCAGATGGCTAATAGACACATGAAAAGATGCTCAACATCACACATCATCAGGGAAATACAAATCAAAAATATGATGTGATACCACCTCTCACTTGTCAGAATTGCTAAAATTGACAACATAGGAAGCAACAGATGTTGGTGAGGCTGCGGAGAAAGGGGAACACTTTTACACTGTTGGTAGAAATGCAAATTGGTGTAGCCATTCTGGAGAACAGTAGAGTTTCCTCAAAAATTTAAAAATAGGACTACCTTATGACCCAGCAATTGCAGTACTATGTATTTACCCAAAGGATAGAAAAATACAGATTCAAAGGGACACATGTACCACAATGTTTATATCAGCATTATTATCAGTAGCTAAATTATGAAAAGAGCCCAAATGTTCATCAACTGATGAATTGATAAAGAAGTTGTGTATAAATATATATATATACACACATACATATATATACATACAATGGCATATTACTCAACCATCGGGAAAAAAATGAAATCTTTCCAGTTACAACAACATGGATGTAGCTAGAGTGTATCATGTTAAGTGAAATAGGTCAGAGAAAGACAAATCCATATGATTTCACTCATAGGTGGAAGTTAAGAAACAAAATTGATGAATGTTGGGAATGAAAAAAAAATGGAGGCAAGCCATAAAAGACTCAACTGTAGAGAAAAAAAGTTTACTGTAGGGGAGGTTGGTGAAGGATGGGTTAAATGGGTTATGGGTACTAAGGAGTGATGAGCACTGGATGTTTATGTAAGTGATGAATCAATAAATCCTACTCCTGGGGTGCCTGACTGATTCTACTGATGGTAGAGCTTTGGACTCTTGATTTCAGAATTGTAAATTCGAGCCTCACATGGGTGTATAGGTTACTTACAAAGAAAATCTTTAAAAAAATTTAAGGCTCCTGGGAGGCTTCGGTTAAGCACCTGATTCTTGGTTTTGGCTGAGGTCATGACCTCACGGTTTATGAGTTCATGCCCCACATTGAACTCCATGCTGACAGTGTGGTGCCTGGTTGAAAGTTTCTCTCTTCTTCTCTCTCTCTCTGCCCCTCCCCGGCCTCTGTCTCTGTCAAAAATAAAGAAACAAACTTAAAAAATTAAAAAAATAAATTTGAATCCTGAAACCAAATTAAATAAATAAATAAATAAAACACAGGTTAAAGTATCTTACATTTTAATGTTTTAAATTATTTATGTTTTGCTTTTTTGTGTAAACACTGCTAGTCTAATGCTGATTAAAATATTTGATTAGCAATGTCTTGTAATAATGCAAACCAAACAAACTTAAAAATAATATATTCAGTTTAGAGATAAAAAGTTTTAAATAATGAATTCCATGTAGAAAATAGGATTTCTTTAATTAGGAAAAGGCTAGTAATGTTAATTTCAAACTTTAAAACAACTACCTATGAAGTATGTAATAATTACATTACTTGAGATGAATCATCTATTTGCTATATCATTTACTGCATTTCTTAGTTTAAGCTCAGATTTTGCTGAAATGTCTAGATTCCCTCTGAGTATGGGAAACTTTTCAATCATCAAGTGCTTATTGCTTTTAAAGTATATCCTTGTCAATATCTCTGCTATTTCACACTATATTTCCTCCACACTTCATCATAGAGCACTCATCCAGTTCCAGGGATTTACTGATGGTGAATTTCTAAAGGTGAATCATGAATTCCTTCATAGAGCCTTCACTGTCTGTTAAATTCACACTGATTTTCCATGGAAAGTGCATTTGGAGTTGGAATTTTCCCATTGTTATATATAGTAAAGTCTATGTAAAACATTGAAGTGTTTTACATATTAAATATTAGATATTTAGCTTTGAGATTATGAATGCAGCCTTTGCTTAAGAATATACTGGTTCTGAGATATTTTCTCTTTTAAAATTATATTTTGTATAATGAAACATATGAATTGTTTACAACAAAATGATGTGACTTTTTGGTGATATTATGTTAAAAATAATTATAGAAAACTTGAATTCCAGAAATCCTGTCATCTGTTATTAATTTAGTTCAAGTTTTATAAGATTCTAAAGTATATATTGCAGTAAATATATAAAAAAGCGAAAATTATAATTGTTTTCAAGGAGCTTATTCTTTCATTAATAAAGTATTTTACATATATGTGTAACAACTAATAGTAATGTCAGAGAATATCAATGTCAGATAAATGACTAAATAGAGACCTTGAGAGTCCCAGTATACATCTGGCATGATAGCTCTTCACTGACACTTTCTTGGTTTCCAAAGAGTTTCTTCAATGCTCTGGAATGTAAATGTTAAGAAATAAGTGTTAAAGAACAAGTGCCAATTTTCAGCTTAATTTACTTGTGTTTTGAACCAGGACTGTGTTATACAGGTCTCTGCTATTGACTGAGGCATAGATCATTGTAAGTTAAGGAATGGATATAGTGTAAGCAATAGCGAGGTTTTTAAAAAAACATACATCTTAATGCATAATAGTGAAAACAAGTTCCTGACTCACCAAAGAAGTGTTTGGAAAACCAGCCAAATCCCAGGGTTCGTAAAGGCCCACTCACCATCTGTTTGAGAATCAGAAGGTCTGGATGTGATGGCAAATCATAGTTAATGCAAGCAAAGGAGTAATTGCCCTTTCTCCTTGAGTTTGTGAAGCCTTGACCACTTCACAGATATAAAGCTTTGCAGAGGAACGTGATGAGTCAGCACATATTTAGAAAGAAAATGAAAGAAAATGAGATAATGATGTAAATAATATAAAAACGTGTAAAGAAGGAAGAATAACAAAAAAAAAATTCTGACTCTCAAAGCACAGTCTCCGAGAATAGCACATTCTATATCTATTGCATAGATTTACCTATTCATGACCAGTTGATGGATTATAATAATTGAATGAGTGTACATTTTCTTTTGGAACCAACAGATGCTTAAAATGGTATTATGAGTCTTCCATTTGTTATGTTGTTTCTTAAATCTGTATCAATGTAATTATCTTAAAATTTCGCTCACCTAATAGCTAATCCAGAAAGATAGCGTTATGTTTAGTGCCACTCTGTTGCTCATACTTTTGATTATAGGACTTACTGTGTCCTACTGAATAAATCCTTTTAGTCTTAAAATTTTGATAGTGAATGTGAACAAGTATTCATCTTCTTAGCATAAGAAGGCAACCATACCTCTTTCTACTTCACCCCTTACTTCTCGGTGTCTCTCTTTCCACTCTGTAGGCATTGAGATGTGTAAGGCAATCTATCCCTCTTTGACTATTTTTTCATGTTCTCAGTTCACTGATACTGAGAAAGAACTGATTTAACCTGAGCTTCAAGTCACCAATAATGAGAGTTAATATGCTCCTACTGTTCATAGACAAGTATATTTCAACATTTTTAAAGCACAGTTCCCTTTTTATAGGGCATTGAATCTCTAAATTTTGAAACTCACTCACAGGTGGATTTGAAAAGAGCTTATGAATAGAGTATAGCTCTTGGTTCATTTCAAATAAAATTATGTTTATCAGAATACCCTGCTTCACTTTTATATAATCTCACCCCTCAGTCAGTATGTTTTGGTTTTGAAAACATATTTCTCCCAGAATCAGCTCAGCAGATTTTCAGTCTTGAAAATCAGCTATGTTTTTGACCACATATCAAGTGATATGTGACTACCAGCCTTTTTCTTTATAATTAAATGCTATGTTTTGCTCAATTTCTAGTCACATTACCTCAAACTGCTGAACTACTTTCCTGATCTAAGCTATCTAAACTATGCACTGTTAGAAAATCAAGGAACCAGGTTGAACATGTAGGAAATAGTGAGACCTAGGACTAAATATGGAGGAAATATGTTACCATCTAAGCATATATATAAAGCCTTTGATTGTTCATAATTCTTTTTTGTTTAAGAGTATGTGCATGAACAGGGGAGAGGCAGACACAGAGGGAGAGGACAGAGAATTCCAAGAAGGCTCATTGCTGTCAGCACAAGCACAGCATGAGCATGGCTCATTCTTACTAACCGTGAGGTCATAACCTGAGCCAAAATCAAGAGTCCCATACTTAACCAACTGAGCCATCCAGGTGCCCCTAATTGTTTATAATTCTTAATAAAACTCCCAAGCCCTCAAATGTTATAACAACATCTATCCTTTTGATCTCTACATTTGACTCCTCTCTTACTCTTAAACTCATTAATTTATACCTTCTGTCAACATTGCTTTCTTTGAAACTCTATCTCATCAAGTTAGCAGTTGTCTCCTAGTTCTGGTTTCAATGTATTCTGTACACGTTTTCTTTGGACATCTTGACCCTGGTATCTACTCCCTACTTATTAAAAAGCTCTCCTCTTTGTTTCTGTAATAGCTTATAATACTACTGTCATTTACCTTTAGGCTTCACTTAAGACTATTTTTTCTGTTTGCAATCCTTCAAATGTTGGTGTACCTCAGTATTGGTTCTCCACCCTTTTCTAATTTCACACACATTCTTTTAGTGATTTCCTTCCTGTTTAAAGCTTCACTGTTGACCTACATTTGATGACTATTGCAAATGCCCCCATGGTTCCAGACCCACAGATCCAGGTGTGGAATGCACATTGCCACCTAGATACCCACAGACATTTCAAACTCAACATGCCCAAATTAAAATCCATCAAATTTGTAATTGCTGTATCAGCCTTTCTGCCAAAATATATATATCTTAAGGAATGAATAATTTGATGCTTTTGAGTTTTCTATTGTAGTAAGGACCAAGTGTAGGAAAAATGTTTTAAGAAGGAAGCATATTGTAGTAACCCTCAGTATTTTCCTATTTTTCTATGTCTTCTGGTCCATATATGGCTCCTTAATCATACATTTTATATCAAAGTGCAAATGCATATATGTGAATCTGTATGTGTATTCATATATATGTATATGAATATATGTGATATCTATGTGATAAAAATACATATCAAATCATGTGATATAGATAAATATATAGATATAGATAGATGATAGATAGATAGATAGAGGTAGATAGATAGATAGATAGATAGATAAACTATCCCAACTGCTGAATGACCTGAGATTATGGTTGATCTCACACAGCTGAGAAGAAAGTTATTAAATTCTCATAACCTATATTCTAAGAGGATTCAGGTCTTGATGTGAGATGCCCACTATTCTTCTGTGCTTAAGAGAAACTAAACTGGTATCTTTTGCCTTTATCTGCAGGAGGCATTGGAGAAAGTAACATTTCTGAGAAGAACATTCTAGGTGTCAAAGTATAGGGTCTATTTTCTCTTGGAAAAGGTATGGGCATCAATCTCTTAAGGCAAAGAGATATTGGTTCCTGATACTGATGTCAAAATTTCTAATGCCAGCAGGTATACAGGAATAGCCCATACTGAAGGCTTTAAGGGACCAAAATTTAGTTACCCTGGGAACTTCCTTCCTAGTTCACTCTTAGAAGTTGGAAATAGGCCTAGACAAAAAATTAGTATCATAGTTCGTGTCACAGTTGTGTAGGGGGAGCATGGCAGTCAAGGAATCTCATGGACAGCACCACATGAATTGTTTAGTGGGACTGTGAGACATAGCTTAGCCTGTGGAGGTCCCCCATAAAGGACTTGACTGACAGGTTTAAGCATGCCTACAAGGCACACCTATACTTCTCTTCTTGATTCCGCTCCATAACCTCATCAACATACTCGTTGTATTCCCTCAGGATGCTTTAGATGGAATGATTAGTGAATAAATAATTCAAAATAAGATACTCCAACAGAATTTCAGCCAATTACAATTTCTATTATCTAAGAAATATAGAAATTTAAAACACTGTAATCAGGAGAAGGAAGGAACTAAACTGATTCTTCTTTCAAACTATGTGCCAAGCAGTATACTCAGCATCCTACATTTAATAAATTAATTAATCTTTACAACAATCCTATGAAATAATATTTCTACTGCAATTCATTAGCTGAGAAAAGTATTTTTCAGAATGTTAAACTAATTTGTCCAAGATCACAGAGTCAGAAACAAATCAGTCTATCCTCCACAAAACTTAAAATGCTTTTTGTTATGACATACTTCATCAAGGAGAACATTTTCGTCAGGAAGCCTTTTATACATTAAATTGTGTCTTCTCCACTCATTCATAAAATGATGATTGCCTATTATCATGACATCTGTGTATACCTAGATTAGAAATGCATATATTTAAATCATTTCTAAATTTTGATCATGTACTATTTTAATGAGTTTCTAGATGTATACATTCCAGTACATCTGTTTATTTATTTATAAATTCAATAATATTTTTTATAAGAGCTAACCATGCCACTAGTATTCTATATACATTACAAGTATTAACTCATTTGATCACATTACTAATGAGGCAGGTACTATTTCCATCCCTTTTTAAAGACAAGGCACAGAGAAACACTTTTGACAAAATGCCTTAATTAACAGGTAATGAAGAGGGTTTGGACTCCATGCTCAGTTTCTAGAGGCAAATCTTAGAACATTTTAATATGGTATTGCTTCTGTATGTCTCTCTACGATAATTGTATGAGTCACACAATAATTGTATGGATTTCATAAATATTATACAATATATACAAAAATAGAAGTTAAAAATGATGAAATAAAAATGAAAATAAAAATACTTTCAGTTAGTTTTTTCTAAATTCGAATGGATCATTTTATGTACTCTGGTTTGGAAAATACTGATATATTTTCTAGATATTTGATCTCCTCTTGACTTTAACAATGATGCTATCTTCACATGTATTTTGAGATGAGAATTTTATTCCTTTAGAAAACAAGCGAGAGAGATAGGAGTTTTATTCCCTCAAAAGGTTTTGTTGACTAGACTCTGAAGATCATCTTTTTGAATAAGAAAGAAGAGAACATATGGAAATTAGTAGCAAACTATCAAAAGGATGATATTATAGAAGCAGTAAGCAGAGTTTAAAAACCATCTGTGTATTTATCAAGTCTGTCTGTATAACAAACATGCTTTGTAGAAGTTCACTTGGGTTTGTAGGAGTGGCTGTATCTTCATATTCTGACTGATTAGAAAAAAATATCCTCAGCTTCTAAAGAAATGCTTTACTATCAGGTGTAGAAACTTTAAAAAGAAAAAAAAAAAAAAAAAAAAAAAAAAAGCCCTAAGTAAATATGTAGCTATATTAAATGCATAAGCCTTAGCACCACAGAGACTAAAAAGATTGTTTAATTTAGTCTAAAGAAATTCATAGTCCAGTAGGAATTCCAGTAGGAATTTTTATATAGTAAATTACTAGATTTGTGTTATTTGTCCAATTTTTGCTTTGGCAAAAACATGAGCTATAGCTTCATTCCACATTTCCCTCCAAGTTTTCCCAGCCACAAGTAGACAGGTAATTCGTATTTCTCAGTGGGGGTGTTTTGGAGCCTGTTTCATACTGAATTTCAGAGAGAGAGGCAAATGAGAAAACTAGGAGAGATCCCAGAAATGAACTGTTCTTAGGCAGAAGCTCCATTTTAAAAGCATAAAATTATAATAAAAATTAAAAATGCACAAAGTGCATAGAGGCAATATTTGTAGTTAGAGAAAAAAGAAACCTAATTTTTTCAGATGGGGGGGGCGAGAATTCTATTATTTATTGCAAATGTGACAGGGAATCCATTTGGTGGTAGAATCTTGCTAGTAGGCAAACATCAACATGGAGTTGCCAATTTAAATCATCAACCTCAGTCTCAATATCCTTCATCCTGAAAGTATTTAAATTTTTAAAAATTGACTCTTCAAACTTGAAAATTTGTCAAATTTTTCTTATCTTAGGAAAAATTACTTTAATATAGCTTTGTTTGTAATCATGTCGCATTTTCTAAAAATAAGGGTTTACTCCGTGAAAAGGCCATTCTGTATAATTAGTTTATTTTCTAGCAATTGTTTTTGAGAGAGAGAGAGCAGGAGTGAGCACATGTGAGCAGGGGAGGGGCAGAGGGAGAGAGGGAATCTTAAGTAGGCTTCACTTCCAGTGCAGAGCCCAAGGTGGGGCTCGATTTCACAACCCTGAGATCATGCCCTGAGCTGAAATCAAGAGTCAGACGCTTAGCTTAACTGACTGAGCCACCCAGGCGTCTCCAGCAATTGTTTTTTTTTTTTTTTTATTTAACTTGCAATTTACATTTGCCAGAATAGTTTCACATATACCTAATCCCACAAGGATTACCGTTAGATTATATCTTCCCAGAAAGGTCTCAGAAGATACCTTCTAGAAAAGAGAGATATACTAGGAAAAACAAGCTTTAAAAACAGATGTTTTAAATTCAATATACTTTATGATGAAAAATGAATCTAGCTTCTTAAGAGGATCCAGAATCTACCCTACCCATTAAATGTACTTCTGTGCTAACCAGTCCCGTAGCCACACTGAACTAGATACGCATACTCTCTAGATAAACGCCACACTTTATCAGCAGCACAATAATTCTAAGGCCGCTAACCCAAAACTTATTCTTTTTCCAAATTACAGATTACGATAATTTTATATAATTCAAAAAGATGAACTCAGGAGAGTATCCAGCCATATAAAATGTTTGCTGCACCCAGTCACCGATAACATATACATAAGAAAAGAATGAATTAGAATTTGGTCTGATCTTAGGCCCAAAGGGCAGCCAAAGGAAACATTTTATCTAAAAGTTTTTTTTTTTCCTTAGAATATTCAGGGATTGAGTATTATACTTTCAAAAAATAAAAGCAACCACAAAATGGAAACACACACACACACACGTGCATAATGCATAACCTACATATTTCTTAGGATCTGCTTCATAGAAGTTTTTTAAAGGAAATATTTGCAACAATTGCATCCTCTTTCTCAAAGAAGGCACACTGTTTTTGAACACACTGTTTTCCATATATTACTTTGGAAATGCTATTTGTATATTGAAGCATTAAAAGTTGAAAAATCCCAACTGGCTTTATTTTAAGGAGTACAGTGTCAATTCTTAATGCTCTGACATTATACAAGTAGTGCCGTGGGTAATACAAAAACTTTCCACTGGTAACCCTTGTTGTGGTTTCAAAAACATACTACATACCTTTGAATTTGCTCTCTTCTTACAGAATTTTAATGTATTATTACCATAAAAATCCAACAAGTGATAAACTCTATTTAGGTTACAAGCATTTATTGCATGTCTAATAAGTGAGAGACATATTTTAAAGCACTAAAATATTTAATATTTAAAGGCACTGAAATAATTTAGGGATGGCATGACGCCTCATTAAATAACCTCTAGGTATGTCTATTCTAATAGCCATTGGTTACAAACGTTCTTGCTCAGTGAGTGTTCTGTGCTCTGAAATTTCAGAGAAGCTATATTTTCTGTCTCCAATCTAAACAGGTATTTTCTAATACTTACCTATTTTACCCAGCTTTGATTTTCAAATGCCTTCTTTTTGTTTTAATCTATTACTTGGATTTTAAGTCCACCAGTTTTACTTCGAAACTCCACTTTAGTGGAATTGCATTCACAGTACGGCATGTTTATAATAGGACTGCTCGTATTTCAGTACCGTTAGGCCTTCTTTTAAATATTGCCACTTTACCATTTTCTTCTTATTTTACATTTTATCTTTATTTGCTTAGCCTAGAAGATAGAGAAAGCTAATTTTAACAGGGCCCTATCCATGTAAACAAATCACCATGTTAGCATTATTCTTGAGGTTCAGTGTTGTGCAGGCTTTGAAAAGATGTACTGCACTAGACAATAGGAACAGTCTTTTCCCTCAGCCATAATTCTGGAACCATCCCATCTACAGGGTCTCAGGGCTCCTTGGAGCATCTGATTGCCTCACAAGCAGAGGGAGTGGAGTATGGTAGAGGCTCGCAGTGCTCCCTGAAGAGTCCTAGTCAGCATGTGAGATTCTTCGTTCTACAAAGTTGTCCATCCTGGCAGATCCAGAACACCTGAAAGAAACTTAGAAAATGTGGAGGAAGGCACACCAGAGCACAAGAGTCTGTTGCAGCCAGGGATCTGGAATAGAGATGCAGTTTACTAAGTTGAAGACCGATACTCCTATGAAAGTCCATCCCCTTCTTTTTTATCAAACTGGCTTAACAATCTCCTTTCATTCATAATATAGTTAGTTGAGTTACTAAATCACAAGTACGGAGTTCTCTAACTTTTCTCTTCTTTAATCATTGTAGTTAAAACCGAACAGTTTTTATTTTAACTTGAGTTTCAGCTCTGAACTTCAGGTCAAAGAGGTTTTTCCCCTAAAGCACTTCAATCTAATGTGAACAGCTGAGAACTGAGCAGTTTTAAATACAGTTAAAATCCCTCCTTATAACTGTCCTGCTTTAATTGACCTTACATTTTCCCCTTCTTTGACAAAATATTTTATGATATTCTTTGATGACTTTCTTTTTTTTTTAGTGTATTTATTTTTGAGAGAAAGAGAGAGAGAGAGACTTGGGGGAGAGGGAGAGAGAGAGTGGGGAAGGGACAGAGAGAGAAGAGAGTGAGAATGATGCGGAGCCTAAACCCATGAGCCGTGAGATCATGACCTGAACCAAAATCAAGAGTCAGTGCTTAACTTGCTGAACTACCCAAGTGCCCCTCATTGACTTTAGTAAATTTGGCTGATTTTAACCAAAATCATGAAATAATAATTATTGAACCCATATTGTATTGAGTACCATATATGCCTTGACATTATACGAGAAGTTTGAATATTACATGAATTTTATTTTCACTGCCTTATTTACTCTTTGGATAATCACCCAGCTTTATTAATTAATTTATTTATTCAACAAACATTGTCTGCACACTAATCTAAATCTGGAACACATCACATAACAAAACAGGGGAAAAGATCATGCACCTTCACTTACATCAAGACTCATTTGAGGGGGTGCCTGAGTGGATCAGTTGGCTAAGCATCCAACACTTGATTTCTGCTCAGGTCATGATCTCACAGTCATGAGACTGAGCCCTTCACTGGGCTCTGTGCTTGGAGTGGAGCCTGCTTAAGATTCTCTCTCTCCTCTGCATCTGCTCCCTGGCTTCCTCACCCCCGGCTTGCATATATATTCCTTCTCTCTCTCTCAAAACAAATAAACATTTAAAAAAGCAAGAAAAGACTCTCTTGGACTCTCTTACCCAAACCCAAAAGCTTATAAACTACTACCCAAAGGCAGTTTTGCTTCATAAGTTCGACTCCGTCTGTCTCCACCCATCCATATAGGCCTCATTACTCACTTTCTTTCTTTATCTTGAAGCCTACCTATATTTGGACAGTATCCCCTGTCCTGGAACAGCTCTCATCTGGTAAACACGCTAGTAAAGTGTCAGGTCGATGACCCATCTTCCTGACACCGTATATTCATTTCAAACTGGCTCTCCTGGAGATAACTTCCCTGCAAATTTTGCTCAGTCTTGAAGAATGATGACTCTCAGGCTGGACCGCACAGTTCATTTCAGTTATGAGACAGGGCAATGTAATAGAAAACTACTGAGGAGATCGTTCTATTCTGCAGAGGCCTTATGATCACCCTTCTATATTATTTAACTCTGACATCTGAGCACTGAATCTTTCCTAAGTTACTGACACTTAGGAAAAAAATAGGTAAGTTTTCTTACATTTGCATTCTGTCACCCTATCTTCCCAATATTTTAAATCAATAATTTACATGCAATACAACACACAATAAATACGTTTTAAGTGTATGGTTAAATGAATTTTTACAAAGTTATATACTCATGTAGTCATCACCACAGTCAAGATATAAAACAAGTACCCTCCCTTATATCCCTCGTATCCCTTACAAGACAATCTTCTTCTGGGACTCCTTAACCTAGGCAACCACTGATTTTCTTTCTGTTAATACAAATTCAATTTATCCTTTCTAGATTTTATTATAATAGGATCATGTGATATGTACTCTTGTATGTCTGTTTTCTTTCACTCAGCATGTCTTTGACATTCATTCTTGTTATTTCTATGAGGAGTATGTTTCTTTGTTTTATAGAACAGTATTGCATTTTACAGATATATATATATTTTTTTAATTTTTTTTTATTTTTTACATTTATTTATATTTGAGAGACCAAGAGATACAGAGCACAAGTGGGGGAGGGGCAGAGAGACAAAGAATGAGACACAGAATTAGAAGCAGGCTCCAGGCTCTGAGCTGTCAGCACAGAGCCTGATGCAGGGCTTGAACTCCCAAACCGTGATCATGACCTGAGCTGAAGTTGGAGGCAAAATTGACTGAGCCACCCAGGCACACTCAGATATATTTTCAGTGTATACCTAAATACTGAAGAAACTGCTTAACTGTGTTTTAAAGTACTTGTACATTTTATATCCTCAAAAGCAATATATGAGAATTCCACTTTGCTCCGTATTCAGTCCATCATTTGGTATTGCCAATTTTTATTCATTTCAGTCATTCTAACATCTATGTAATGTCTCACTGCGGTTTTAATGTTCATTTCCTTGACAACTTAAAATGTTAATTTAATCATCCTATGCTTACTGACCACTCATATCCCTTTTCAGGAAGTTTCTGTTTATATCCTTTGTCCAGTTTTTAAAAATTGGACTGTTTGATTTCTTATTGCTGAACACATAATGCATATTCTGGATATAAGTCTTTGTAAGAAATATGCATTGTAAATATATTCTCCCAATTCATGCCTTGTATTTTCAATTTTAATGACATAGTTTAAAAGCAGAAGATACTAATTTCGATGAAGGATAATTTACCCATTTTTTAATTGGCTAATGTATTTTATGCTCTATCTAGAAAACCTTGCCTGATCAAAGTTTGTAAATATATTCTCTTGTGTTTTTGTAGCAGTTGTAATATTTTAGCTTTTAAGTCTGAGGTCCCTTTCAAATTAACTATTGTTGTGATATGAGGTAAGACTAAAGTTTTTTTTCTTTCTTTCCATTTGGGTATGACTTAATTGCTTTTGCACTGCTTATTCAAAAGACTGTCCTTCCTTCCTCTTTTAATTTCCTCAGTACACTGTCAAAAATTAAATGACTATATAGGTTTGAGTGTGGCTTTATCTTCTCTCTTCTCCATTTTTCTGCATGTGTTTTCTTGTGCCAGTGTTACACTAACTATCCTGATTGCTACAGCTCTATAAAAATACGTGAAGTCAAGGGCTGCAAGTCCACAAACTTTTTGTTTCTTTCTTTGCATTTCCATATAAATTCTAGAATCATTTTGTCACTTTTTACTAGGGTTGGAAGGTTTTAATGAATTACTTAATGTATTTTAGTTGACATGGGATCTTTCTGGGTCTTTTAGATTTCTAGGGCAGTTTTGAAAGACATGACTTTTAAAGAATAAATCTATTTCACTAACACTTCAAATATTTCAAATCCATTGGCATAAAAATTGTCCTCAGTATTTACTTAGTATTTATGTCTTTCAAATCTGTAATGATTGACTCCTCTTTCATTCCTTAGATTGGCAAATAGTATTTTTTTTCTGTTTTATCATTTATTTTTACTTTATCTTATTTATTTTATTTTTAGTTTTTAAAATTTATAAATTTTTGTCAATCTAGTAGACATTTTATTGATATTTTCTAAAAAACTGATTCTATCTAATCATTTTTATCTAATGTTTGCTAGCTTTCTATTGATTTGTGCTTTTATAATTACTTCCTTTCTTCTCCTTATTTTGAGTTTGATTTGCTCTATTTCTACCCATTATAGTTGGAAAGTTAGATGACTGATTTGAGAATTCTTTTATTATATAAGCACTTAAATATATATATATATTTTTTTTTTACTGCTTTTATTACAGCCAACAAATTTTGGTCTATTTTGAATATTTCCCAATGTTGTTGTTACTCATGGATTGTTCAGCCTTATGTTATTTAATTTTCAAATATGCGGATATTTGGGTATTTTTTTATTTATTTTTTACTTAATTTCATTGTAGTGATATTATGCATTTGATATGACACTTATCATTTGTGAAGGCTTGTATTGTGGACCAGCATTTGGTTAATCTTGATGAACGTGCATATGAAAACAATGTATATTTTGCAGTTATTTGTTAAAATCTTCTGAGATGTTAGATGAATTTAGTTGATTATATCTTTTATATCGCTACTTATTTTCTATATTCTTGATCTGTTAATTAGTGTTAGAGTAGTGCTGAAATCTCCAGTTACAATAGTGAAGTGGTCTCTTTGCACCTGTGTCAGTTTGACGTCATGTACTTTTAAACTTTGGTCTTGGATGAATACTCATTTTGCATTTGTGTATTCTTATTGATTATTGGGTGATTTGTCATTATGAGGTTTCCCTATTTATACCCTATACTATATTTTATTCTGAAATGTAATCGCTCTTATATTACTATGGTCGTCTCAGATCTTTTTATAATTTCTTTTCATATGCTGTGTTCCATTATTTTTCATTTTTTTATATATTTATATTTAAATTTAAAATCTATAGAATGTATTTGACCCTTCCTTTTGCCCCTCCAGTTTTATTATCTGCCTTTATTGGACTGTATAGAACATTTATATTTATTGTCGTTACCAATGGAATTAGCTTCCGATCTATAATTTGCTAATGATAATGTTTTCTGGTCTCATTTTATTTGTTCTTATAGCTTTTTGTCCTCACTAATTTCTTTTTGACTAATAATATTTAACATTCAGTGTTGATCTATTACTACTCCTACCCCTACCCCGTTTTTTTTTTCCCCTGATAGTAACTCTGGAGTATTGACATGAACTTTCAACTTATCAGAATCTGCCTTCAAATGATATTATATTCTTCCACAATTTATATAAATTTTTACAACAGTATACTTCCATTTCTCCCTTTCTTTCCTTGGTTTTATTACCATATAATTTTACAGTTTGCTCCTACATATGTTGTAAATCCTGCAATAGTAAAACATATTTTTTCAAGAAATAAAAACGTAATACAGGGTGGCTCAGTGGATTGAGCATCTGACTTGATTTCAGCTCGGGTCATGATCCCAAGGATCCAGCCTTATGTTAGGCCTTGTGGATAGTTCTGGGCTTGCTTGGGATTCTCGCTCTCCTCTCTCTCTTTCCCCAGATCGCTCGTGCATGCTTATTCATACATGCACTCTCTCCTTTTCAAACAAAAAGTAATATAAATTTTATGTTTACCTACATATTTATCATTACTGGTGGGGTTTTTTTGTATATTGATACAATTTTTTAAGTTAAATCATTTTCTTTTGCTTTTTCTCGTAAAGCTTTTTTTTTTTTTTTAATATTTCAGTACAGTTGACACACAATGTTGGTTTTAGGTATACGACATAGTGATTCAGCAAGTTTATATGTTATGCTATGCTCATCACAGGTACGGCTACTATCTGTCACCATACAATATCATTATAATACCATTGCTTATATCCCTATGCTGAATTTATTCCTGTGGTCCATTTATTCCATAAATGGAAGACTATTTCTCCCACTTTTCTTCCCCCATTTTGTCCACCCTCCCACCCACCTCTCCTTTGGCAATATTAGATTTTTGTCTGTATTTGTAGGTCTGATTCTACGTTTTAAAAAATTATTTAATGTTTATTGATATTTGAGAGACAGAGAGAAATAGAGCATGCAGGGGAGGGGCAGAGAGAGAGGAAGACACAGAATCCAAAGTAGACTCTAAGCTCTGAGCTGCCAGCACAGACCCAATGCGGGACTCGAACTCACAGACCACGAGTTCATGACCTGAGCTGAACTCAGACACTCAACCAACTGAGCCATCCAGGCACCCCTGATTCCACTTTTTGTTTGTTTACTTATTTATTCATTTGTTTTGTTTTTTAGAATGCACATATTAGTGAAATCATATGTATTTGCCTTTCTTTTTCTGACATTTCACTTGGCATAATATACTGTAGATCCATGCATATTGTTATGAATGGGAAGATCTCTCTCTCTCTCTCTCTCCCTCTTTTTTTTTTTTGGCTGAGAAATATATAATGGAATATATGACAATCACATCTGTATCCATTCATCTATCAATAGACACTTGGGTTGGTTCCATATCTTGGCTATTGTAAGTAATGCTGCAGTCAACATAGGATTGCACATATCTTCAAATTACCACTTTTATTTTCTTTGGTTAAATACCCAGTAGTGGAATTATTGGATCATATGGTATTTCTATTTTTAGGTTTTGAGGAACTTCCATTCTACTTTTCATAGTGGCTGTACCAATTTACTTTCCTACCACTAGTTCACAGGGCTTTCTTTTCTCCACATCCCTCCCAACACTTATTATTTCTTATCTTTTTGATTCTAGCCATTTTGACAGGTGTGACGTGATATCTCACTATGGTTTTGATTTGTATTTCCTCACTGATTAGTGATGTTGAGCATCTTTTCATGTGTCTGTTGACCATCTGTGTCTCTTCTTTGGAAAAATGTTTTTTAGGTGTTCTGACAATTTTTAATCAGATTTTTTTGGGTTTTTTTTTTGGTGTTGAGTTGTATAAGATCTTTATGTATAATGAAAGAAAATATATGTGAATAATATATCTAGTAAAGGGTTAATGTCCATTTTCTTCTGTCTTAAAGATTTCCTTTAATATTTAATGTAGTATAAGAATACTCGTGATAAATAAGCTTTGCTTTTCCCTTGCAAAAATATTTTTTTTAATTTTTAACAATGATTCATTTTTAAGAGAGAAAGAGACAGGGAATGAGTGGGGGTAGGGAAGAGACAGAGGGAGACAAAGACTCAGAAGCAGGCTCCAGACTCTGAGCTGTCAGCACAGAGCCCAATGCTGGGCTCGAATTCATGGACCATGAGATTATGACCCGAACTAAAGTTCGATGCTTAACTGACTGAGCCACCAAGGTGCCCCTCTCCTGCAAAAATCTTTAATTTCTGAAAGATATTTCCTTTTAGTATAGAAATCCAAATTGAGAACGCTGCTGCTGCTGCTGCTGCTGCTGCTGCTTCTTCTTCTTCTCTGCCTTCGCCTTCTCCTTCTCCTTCTCCTTCTCCTTCTCCTTCGCCTTCGCCTTCGCCTTCGCCTTCTCCTTCTCCTTCTCCTTCTCCTTCTCCTTCTCCTTCTCCTTCTCCTTCTCCTTCTCCTCCTTCTCCTTTTTCTTCTTCTTCTTCTTCTTCCTTTTAAATCAGCACTCTGATACCATTTTTTTGTTTTGTAGCTTACATAATTATTGACAGCGATGCGATGTCTGTGATTTTTCAAATGTTTCAGTAGGTAGTGTACTTTTTTCCTTGGGCTGCTTTTCTTTTTATTACAATAGAATTTGATTATATTATACATTAGAATGGTTTGCTTCCTGTTCATCTTTATTGGATTATGTTAAATTACTCGGCTATGTGGATTATATTTTACTTAAAATTGCAAATTTTTCTTATTTTTTTCCTCAAATGTTTTTTTTGACACCTCCTTAACACACCAATTACCATATGCTAAACTGCTTAGCATATTGCCATAAGGTGCTTTGATCCTTTACCTTCTTGTATTTTCTTCCGCAGTGTCTAATCTACAGTTAACACTATCTACTATTTTTTTTCCATTTTAGATATTGGATTTTTAATCTGTTTTTTTTTAATGCTTATTTACTTTGGAGGGAGAATGTGTGTGCATGAGTGGGGGATGGGGAGAGAGAGGGGGAGACAGAAAATCTCAAGCAGGCTCCATGCTGTCAGTGCAGAGCCTGATATGGGGCTTGAACTCACAAACTGTAAGATCATGACACGAACCAAAATTGAGTCAGTTGCTTAATTAACCAAGCCACCCAAGTGTGGCGCATTTTTTTATCTTTTGATATTTCTTGTTTTCATATCTCTTATTTCCTTTCTTATTAAGCTTATCTTTTCTAGTAAACCATTAAGCATTTATGCTTATTCATGAGAGGTTCATTTCACAATTTTTCCATCTTTCTTATTTCTGGATTTAAACCGACTGCATTTCTTCCTGTTTTACTTTTATTTTTCATTTCTAGCAATTTATATTTGGATACCAAACACAGTGATTTTATAATCTTGAGTTAAATTTTTGTATTACTTTAAAGAATGTCACATTTTGATCTGCCTATTAATTTAAAAGTTACCACACACTATTGTAGTCTCTACTATCATAGATTGGTTTTGCCTGTTGTTCGACGTATTGTTTTGTGTTGGCATCTTGTGCTCAACATAACGTTTTTCAGATTCATCCATGATTGCCTGTATCAATAGTTTGTTCCTTTCGATTGCTGAGTAGAATTGCATTGTAAAAACATACCATAATTTGTTTATACATTTTTTTTTGCTGGCAATTCCATTTGTTATAAATAGAGCTACCATGAACATTTTTGGACACATATTTTGGTGGAATATGTGTTTATTTCTGTTGTGTATATATCCAGAAGTGGATTTTCTGGATCATAAGGTAGATACGTATTTAACTAAGATTGTACTACTTTATACCTACCACCAACAATGTGGTTGCCAACACTCGATATTGTCAGTCGTAGTCTTATAATTTTAGGTATTCCGATGAGTGTGTTATGATATCTCATTGTGGTCTAATTTGCACTCCCTGTTGCCTAATGATGTTGAATACCTCTTCATGTGTTTCTTGGCTGTTCAGGTTTCTTCCTTTGCAAAGTGTTTATTAAAGACTTTTGTCCATTTAAAATTTTTTTGATAATTTCCAGGGGGTTTTGTTTGTTTCTTTTTGTTTTTATATGATTGATCTACAGTTTATAACCTTTGTACAAGTGTAGCCCTACTACTGAGGCATAACCCTTCTGAGGTCTCTACAGAAAGCTATGCATTCAAAGATAAGTTTTCATACTGGCTGGTGAAAATGCAAATGATTATCCTGATCTATGAATTCAGGTGATTATTCCTCCCAAACGTATCTGTGACCTGTCTTGTCAAATATTACCCTATGTGTACACAGATTCTTATTGATATTGTCAAAGAATAACAGTAAATCTATACATATCTAAACAGTAAATCTATTGGGGCTCTATTGCTGTGGAAGTTCCCTTTTCTTATGCTGTGATCTAGAAATTTCCCTAGGAGGAAAATTATAGTAAATGTGTAGCTTACTTCATTTGTTTCCCTTTTTCAAAGATCACAGTCCTGTGTTTCCTTTTATTCGATGTCTGAAAACAGTAATTTCATTTTTAACCTACTTTTCTAGAAGTTTGTACTAGAAAGATAAGTCTTTTCTTAGTCCATTATGGCTACAATTGGGAATCCCTCCTCTCCTTCCCTTTGGATGATGATGGTCATGATAACTCTACTTTATGGCTCTAAGTTTTTCATTTGCAAGGTGAAAAGATGAAAGTCATATATGTCTTGGATTGGATAAAAAGTGATAATAATTGGCTTAAAGCAAACAGATTATTTAAATGGATAAAAGATTTGACTAAACACACACACACACACACACACACACACACACACACACACACAAGGTGTATTTTCTATAAAGGTTTTCTGCCTAAATAGAATCTTAGGACTTTTATAAAAAAAAGATGGGGAGTGGGCACCTGGGTGCCTCAGTCATTTAAGTGTCAGACTCTTGGTTTCAGCTTAGGTCATGATCTCATGGTTTCTGAGGTCAAGCCCTGTGTCGGGCTCCATGCTGACAGTGCTGACCCTGTTTGGGATTCTCTCTCTCTCTGCTTCTTTCTCTGCCCCTCTCTCCTCAAAGTAAATAAATAAATTAAACAAAAAAGATGAAGAGATTTCTGGTACATCTGAGTGGTTCAGTCAGTTAAGTGTCTGACTCCTGAGTTTGGCTCAGGTCATGATCTCACAGATGTTGGGTTCAAGCCCTGAATTGGGTTCTGCACTGATAGTGTGGAGCCTACTTGGGATTTTCTGTCTCTCTATTTCTCTGCCCCTCCCCGACCCCCTGTCAAAAAAATAAATAAGCATTAAAAAAAGATGAGGAGGATCCAAATGTCCCCTTGGATGTCAGAATATGGCCATTTTCAAACAATCTGCAATAACCCATTGGAGATTTGGAACTTATCAGTGATAATGCAAATTCACAGCTTTGCTGTGCTGTGTACCAAAAGCTTTCATCTGTCCACTATTAGTTTAATATAATGTGCTTCTCTCTTCTGTAAAGTACTAGAGGTGATAACCTAAAATTTACTTCTATAGCACTACAGCATAATGACTAAGAAAGTGCTGTAGGAGCTGTGTACATAGGACACTCTGCACCCTTGTTAAAATGATGCTTCTTTTGAACCAAAGTATTGCAACTATATCTAGTTGTTTTGTGACATAATGCCTAAAAAGTTGTTTTGAAAAGCAAGTATAGTACTGAATCTTGATGAAATTTACCAAATCACAATTCAAATGAGGGGGAAAAAAAACTGTTGATGACATCAACATAGTAAATTACATGTCTATGAAATAGGAAGTATTTCCTGCTTGCTGGAGAGGTTTTCAGGGAAATGGTATTAATCTTAGGAACCAAGGACAAATTTAGTACCCCAGAGCTTCTAGTTTTATGTTAGATGTGTGCAAATTGTCCAAAGAGTCTAATTGTAATGCTTGATTGGACTACTAACGTAAAGTGAGAGTTTTCTCCTGAGATTGCTTCAACTTAGTAGAACCAAAACTTTAAGATGGAGGAAAAGCTATGGTCCCTAAGCAGCCAGAGGGCAACTTGGAATTTCTCAAGTTAAATATGGCCATGTCATTTCTACCATTAATCATTCTTGAATCGTTAATTTAAATAATACTTGACACGCCCTATCTTAGAAATCCTATACTTTGTTTGTTTTAATAATAGCTAACCCAAATTTTTTTTGGCATAAGCGACTGCAAATATTATGGAATGACCGTATCTTGTTTGCTTTGAGATTCCAGAGGTCAGTAACATTCAGATTACATCAGGAAGAAAGTCACTGGGAACACTGCTAGAATACAAAGTGCGTCTCTTACTTGCCTAACACCTAGCTGCAAAATTTACCATTCATCACTCTTTAGAACTTGCCATTTGATGTGTGCCTAGCATTTGACATATTGTAGATTTTCATCAATTCCAAGTATGGGGACAGACTTTAACTTCCTCAAGTAAAATGAATAAAGCAACAAAATACTATGGAATACAGAACATATAAGGAAAAGGACCGCTACTCATGTTGAAAATGATTTCCACATGAACCTTATTCCATTTTTTCCCCTTAATTCCTTGAAGACATTCATACTCACTCCCTAGTCAGTCTTTTCCTTTTATAATAACAGGTATTCAAGCATTTTATCTGATTTGACAGCTTGCACATATAAAAAAAAGAACCAGTGTTGGTTTTCATTTTCTTTGACTTTTCACATTACAAAGGACTGTATTAATGCTGCATTTTATAAATTAAAGTAGACCTGATTGCTTCCCATAATTGATCTTGCTGAAATAGTGCATATGTTTTGTTAGATCAACTGATTTCAACATTATGGAAAAGGCAATTTAGAGTTACATTCTATGTAAGCAGAAATATATAGAAAAATGACAAAAGAGCCATTTATGGCATGACTATGTGCCTTGATAATATTCAGATGTCTGTGTTCATTTGCAGTTCCTTTGCTGGAACCCATAACTGGATTGGCCTGCAACAGTGTAAATTTAGTTCACCAAAAACCATTTGCTGCAAAACAATCTATTGAAGCAAGTGGCCCTCCTATAATGATTTTTTCTGATTCATTGACATTTTACAAATAATGGTACAACGAAAGTCCTGAAACAGTGCAGTACTCATGTAGAGGATAGGAGTGGTGAACAAAAGACAAGCTTCTACTTTTATCTAACCCGTTTCATACAGTCACTCTCTTACTTTCTATGCTCAGACAGCATATTTTGAATGGTGTCTGAAAGATGCAGTTGAGATTATCATGGAAAACTGCACAAATAAATTAGAGAATGGATTTCTCTGTATTAAATTCATTACTTTTCCTATGCTCCTGTATTATAAGAGTGTTGACTCCCCACCCTTTGTTCCCAAAAACTAAAAGTGAAAACCATAATTTTTTTTCTTTACTGTTTATATAATACCACATAATATAGCATCTCAATAAGGCACCTTGGGGATAGACCTAGGCCACTTGATTGGCTACAGCCAGGTAAAAATTAGACGACAAATGACAGACATTTCTTCCCTTTGCACCTTGGCAAAGCATAGTCATGGTTGAATGAAAGAGCTAACTGTGTGACAGTGTAAAACCACATTATTTTCAGACTATTTAAAAATGGCTAGAGATTCTAGAGAACTGAATTTATTCTCTTTTTTAAGTTAGTACCAAAAGATCATAGCTATGCTATGAATTGCCTTTTAAAGTATCATCTCTTGGGTCAATATATCTTTAAGTCATGTCTCTCCAATGTATATATTTAAAACATGACAAAAATATACTTTTTATATTTGCATTTGGTTGTGAGAAGTAGGGAGTGAGGGATGGATGCTTATACCAAATTGATATATATGTATTTAAGTCTAATTTATTGTGTTAGAATTAGAGAAGATTTGTTACAACTGTCTTTTCTACCCTCCTTTAATAAACTTGCTGAAGTAACACAAAGCAATTTCAAAGAAATAGGATCCCTAAACTTACACTAAGAAGTGAAACCAGGCCTAGGATAGTCATGAGGCACTATCACACATACCATTCTGTAATTGGATTTGGATTGAGATTAAAAAGAGCCCCCTAACAGATATACTGATCTGATTGATTCTCTAATTTTATCCTTACTTCTCCTTTCAAGGCAGATTTTATTGAGATCAAGACCCTTTTTATTTGTGTCTCCCCGCCCTGCCATTCCCTTATCTTCTACCTGGTACCTAGTAGGTAATCAAAGTATGTCTTTAATGAATGAAAACAAATATATATCAATTACACACTCTGACTTTCAAGGTTTTTGGTAGATTTTGTGCCCTTCTGGGATCAGTAGGTTCTGTTGTTTATATAATAGGTATAGGTGGAGGGGAGGAATCTATGTTCCTGTTATATCTTAAGCAAGAGCTGTTCTTTCCTGTGAAGATGCACAGGGGATCAGGAATTCCCCAGAATAGGTATAGATATCCTATTAAGAGCACCCAATTTTCCTGCTACATTTCCTACATAAAAACTACTTGGAAATAATTCGATTTGAAGCTAAATTCCAGATCTTGTGTTCACCCCAAATCATCAGGGTTTTGAGAACATGCCACTGTACTTAATATGATATAGCCATACAAAGAACAAATACCAAAAAAAAATCTCTAATGCTACATTTTGCTAGGAGTTAATAAAGGCAGATTTCAGAAACAGAGATGTTACATTTGAATATGGGTAGAAATGTACCCCTCTTATATTTATTCTCTATTGCTAATGATTATTGGAAATCATAAAAACTAGGCCTTTAGTTCTAAATTATTATTTCAGTTTTAGATACATCATGGAATGCAACAAGAATATTAGTGGGTGGTAAATACAATTTGACCAGATGAGGCCTATATTGAATTATCATAAACATAAATTAAAGAAGACCCAAGTACTTCCCACAACTGGTCTTGCTGAAATAGTGTATGTGTTTTGTTAGATCTACTGATTTCAACATTATGGAAAAGGCAATTTAGAGTTACATTTGTGTAAGTTATGTTATCTTTAAGTTTACATTTTATGTAAGCAGAAATATATAGAGAAACTAGACAAAAGAGTCACTTATGGCATGACTATGTGCCTTGATAATATTCAGATGTCAGTGTTCAAACATGGGTACATGCAGGAAGACAAAACAGCAGTGTCACCATATTGGAGCAGTATTGAAGAATGCACTAGATGCAATGTGTTGCTGTAGAAAGGTGAGTAGTTGCCTTTTGGGAACTCGAAGGAACTCTTAGCACTTAGCAGCCCATTTTTCAATCTAAGGTTCCATTCAGTCCCCTGTCTGCTCCTTTCATGGCTTAAATTCTTAATATCTGTGCACAAGTCTATCTTACGAACAGATTATAAATTCCTCGTGTACAGTGACTAAAGTCTTACTCATCTTTGTATCTTCTAGTGTGCTCGAAGAAATTACATGATAGTTGCTATATAAAAGCTAGTCACTTAATTCTAAAAGATGACATAAAATACATATATATCTTGATTAGGTAACTCTCTCCCTAAAAGGGAGAAAGAATATAGATGTCCTGTTAGGACTTTTTATCCTTAAAGAATTAGGGTTTTATATATTTTTACTTCTGATTTTCATGAGGCTATTGCCTATTTTCTTGACTAACAACCACATCAAGTCTATACTTTTCCTGGCCATATTTTTCAGAAGATTGATGATTCAATCTCGGGCAAGATTGCCAAAGCATCAATATACCATAAAATTATCTACTTCCCCAATTTAAACAATGAAGCAGATTAAAGCAGCTTGAGAACAGCAATGAAAATATTATGCCATTGGAATGCAAATGCAGACAGCCTGAGGCTGTTTGATTCCCACCAACATAATTACATTTAAGCAATATAAAGAAATCTTTCTCTAAGGGAAGATCTATTCCTGCCCAGAAATAAGTTGTGTCCTCCTGTCCAAAGCATGCTAATATGGAATCTCTGTAACAAGGCTATATTGCCTTTAGATGGGTATATTTGGCTAAAACAGGAAGGACTTTGAGTCTTTTTCCCATTTTAAGATTAGGTGATAGTAAATATTTTGATTCACTGTTCTTTTAGTTCAACAATTAGCTTCAACCAGGTTTCTCTGGAATCTAGTTTAATTCTCTGGTCAAAACCCAACACATCAAACACAAGTAGTCATGAAAATAATAGGCATAGGAATCACTTCTTTTACTCAATTACCTGTACCAAATAAACAATATACTAATAAGTAATCAATAATAAAATTTAGAAAATAGTTCCACAGTTTTTAGTGGGAATCTGTTTTATTATCGAGGCAAAACCTTTGCATGATTCAGCCTCCATCCATTACTTTGCTTAGGTCAGAAAATTAAAGCTTAAGTTTTTACAATTACAAATAAAACCGAACCCTATTGGATAACAATCTCAGAATGTTCAGAAAAAGAAATCTTCCCTACCTTAGAAAATTTGTTTGATGACTACCCAGACATCTTGAATGAAGAAAAAAATAACACTAAGTAATAGCTAAGGTAAATATGTGTAACCATATGAACATATATTACTTATCTATCCAAATGTCATATCTGGTATATCTAATCTTGGATATAGAGATCCAAGGGGAGGAACATTAAATCCTATTCAAGAATAAATCAATAATTTAACAATTTCAATGATTTCTGTTCCAATGTTTCTGAAACTTGTAAAAGGTATTTTCTTTTAAATATAAAAAGAATGGCTAAAAATTAGAATACTCTATAAATTTGAGTTTTCTGGTTAACCATGAGAAATTACATATATGTGAATTATTACAGTTTTGAAATTATAACTAGAATTAAACTAAAGAGTATTCATATGGGGGTTCCTGGGTAGTCTGACTTTAGCTCAAGTCATGATCTTATGGTTCATGAGTTTGAGCCCTGCGTCGGGTTCTGTGCTGACAACTCAGAGCCTGGAGCCTGCTTCAGATTCCGTCTTTGTCTCTCTCCCTCTCAAAAATGAATACACTTTTAAAAAAGTTAAAAAAAATAAAAAGCACTCATATGAAAGTAATATACAGTGAGTTAATATTAACCTTAGCCTAAACTGAATTAATTTTAATCAAGGTCTCACTTTGTTACAGAGTTATCATTATGAACGAACATGGCCTTTGTATATATGCTGATGTAGACCAAGGAAGAGATTAACCTACATCCTATATTATGACATATACTAAAAGTTTGTCCTTTCTTAAAAACTCTTCCAAACCTTTCACCTTTCTAGATGTTAATATTTAAAATGGTAAGACTTAATATTAGGTTTATCGCAAATAATATGCTAAAATATGGAACAAATGTTGATGAACTGTGTGTTCTCTTAAGCATCACAGTATTGTACCTACTTCACCTACAGATGCGCCTTCTTTGAAATGACCATGTGAGTCATTTTTAAGATGCATTTTAAAAAATAGTAAGTTCACTTTGAGATAAAGTTCCTGCATAAGATAGTTACTTTTATAAAGTATATATGGACATGGATGTATGAAGAAAAAATCAACACTTAAAGAAAATTCAATTAAAAAACAAATTCAACAGGTTTTTCTAAATCTACTAACAGTGAATCAACTTGATAAAGTTCACATGAGTTTTCAAAGCTCCATGAGCTGCCTTCCATGTCTTGGGCCTGTGCTGACTATATAGGGTAAGGAGGAAATGGGTCACGTTTCCCACCCTTTGGAACTTTGCATTCAAGATATGAAAGTAAAACTAACATGCACCAAACATTTGGAGAATAATGAAAGAGAGAACATAAATACATGCAAGAGAATATTGAATAGGGAAAATGTTCTAATCAAGAGAATTTTTTTCTGTTTCAGGCTGAAACCATGTCATTGCCAATGTAAAATGGAAAACTGGCATTATAAGCATCCATTTACATGAGAAATTACCCAAGTGCCCCCACACATACTGCCTCCCGTGCACAATACAAAGTGGTTCCATTTTCAGTAGAACATATGCTAAATGTTTAAGCTCGAAGATGATTTAGACAAAATGGAAAAGATTTTTTAAACATTTATTTTACACTTTACAGGATTCATTTAGATTGGCAGATGTTCCAAAACCCAAAGAAAAGGAACTTAACCAGCTAGTGGAAAAGACAGTGTTTGCAGAGAAGGCAAGAGAAATGGGGGAGGGGGGGAAGTCCCTAACCTTTTAACATACAGTGTTAGAAAACGAATGGATGAATGAATGAATACATACATACATACATACATACATACATACACACATACATAAAAATTCCAGGAGAAATCTAATAGTTAAAATACTGAAGGACTTCCAAATTCTTTCAGGTACCTGCAGCAAATGATGTATTGATTTTGCTGTTAAACTGCACAGCTGTAACCAACACATTAGACACGGAGGATAAAAGCAATGACTAAAAGCACCTTATTTCATCTGTCACACCTGAGGCACTGCCTTCTTCAGACCTTTAGTGTATTAGCACAGAAAATCAATTAGGTAAAGAGCTAAACAAATGAAGGGAGAATAAAAAAGGCCTCATTCACATAGTATCAGAGATGTCAACAAGCCCAGGAGACTTTGGTAAACTATATGATATCTCCAAATAAACCATAACAACTCTTTCTGAACTTTTAAAAGTCAGTGATTATGTATCACAGATTCCTCTTAAGCCTATTTTGGAAGGTCCTCAGCCATTAAACAACAGCTGATAAACACAGCAGAGCATTTTGTTTCAGCTTCAAGTTTAGTACATATCTATCTCTTAAATCATAAAGTATTCTGTATCCCCCCCACCAAAAAAAATTCCCACTGTAGCTTACCACCCTAATAGATACTTAAAATGATTATATACATGAATCTTCAGATAAAGATCATTGTTACTCAGCATTTGTATGGCCTTTTCTGTGCTTGCCTGTGGCCTCAGAATTTGCAGTGTCTCCTATTAATTTCCTTAGCCATAAAAATAATCAATTTTTATCACAGCAGTCATAGGACTCCTCTCTAAGTAGACAAAGCACTGAGCACAGGATCAACCTCAGGGGTTTTAAGTACCATGATATTAATTTTCCTTTAAAGAACTTATTTTTTTCCTACAAAGAAAATCAAGCTGATTCTTGAAAGGGATCTCATAAAGTATCAGAGGGAATGTATGGAAGCCACATTTGATCACCAATATTGAACTTTATGACCAATGCTTACCCCTTTTTTTGTGAAACTTCCCCAAATTATAAAAATATCTCTTCTTCATATCTCCTGTTCTTGTACTATTTATATCTGCTATCTCATTTAATGTTTTGGTCATTGCCTTTTCATCTCATTTCCCCGAAGCTATTAATCTAGACTCATTCTTCTCCTTCCTTCCTTATATATATGTGTGTGTATATAAATACATATACATATTTATATACATATATATAAATTTTTACATAACATACTTTACATTTCAATATATAGAACACCATAAGCTCCAGCTCTACGCTGATCCAAATCTCATAACCTCTTGCATTTGCTTGTACCCTTTGCCTTCTCATACTAACCACTGATGTTCATATACCAGTACCTTTCCCATGAAAATCTGATTTTTCCACTTCCCTGTCTACTGGTTTGTTTCTCATTCCCCAGGCCCATTATCATCCACTAACTCTCTACATCCTGCTTCTTCAACTGAAATTCAAATACACGGATCTCCCTTGAGGATGTGCTGTGTTTCAGGCACTGGGTTCCTACTTTTATATGTATAAAAGCATACATAATTAAGTCATTTGAATCTCAAATAAATCTTACCTCCTATGGTTCATTTTTACAGATGAAAAAACAAATTTAGGGAAGGTAAGAAACTTTCCAAATGTAGTTGCTCCATCTAGTTACACCAACACTCATTAAACACTTTCTCTTTGTTACCTATCTCTAGGAAATACTTGTAGCATTCTTTCTTCGTAAATAATAATTCATCAGATCAGCTCTTTGCCATCTTGGCTGGTTTGGGGTTTTCTGTCTGTTTGTTTTTGGAGTGAGAACTCTAGGGTTTTAATTACAAATGCAGCTGACTGCTAAGGAGCCCCTGCTCCCATCTCTCTTCTCCACCCTCTTCCTCTCAGCCCATCCTTCTGGGACAGGTCACTAGGCCACTAAGGTAGAGGAATCAGAGGAGACTGAAAAGGGGCAATGCGTGCTTCAAAGTCCTCTGAAACATCCGGAGTCCTTTTGGCTTCCTCTGAGAATCTACTGGTGAAAGGAGGGAGAGATTTAGCCCCTAGCTTCAAGGTCCTCCACCTCTGCATCCTGGGGTGCTTTTGTCTTCTTTTGCCATTTGGCTGTGGTTCACTAGTCCTGGCTGACCTTGTGGGACCTTCTACTTTCCCTGCTGCCTTCTCTTTCTGGGCAAGTCAGATCTGCTGGAGGAGTTTTCTGCACTTTTTCACAGACAGGGTAACATTTGCATCTGCGTTGGACGCCCGCTGATTGAGCTGGTGATGCATGATCAGCCCTCAGTCTGTCACAGCCCCCATCACCCAGAGCTTCCATTGCCTCTCCAGGTTCAAAACAGCCATAGCTTGAACAGCCTCTTCTTAAGTTCTGTTAGGGATGGCTGATCTTTCCTTCGGGAGCCCCCCGCCACCAACCCGGGCTAGCTGCCATCTTGAATTGTTACAAAGCCGGAGAATAAAAATTCAAGGTTCATCTCCAATATTTCCGAAGTGCCATCCAGAAGAGCTAATAAGTGGTGGAAATGTGCGGGATATGAGAGAGGGGTCATGGATTTTTGGAGATTAGTTTAATTAATATACATACATATATATCTACAGCTCTCTATATAGATCTCTCTCTCTCTCTCTCTCAGGAATGAAAAATAATATAAGCATGAAATTAGAAAAGCAACAGGACAGGCCTACCTAATCTATGTAGTGTAACTTAAAAGAAAGTTTTGTTTTGTTTTCTTAAAACAAAGAAAGTGGGTATTAACAGGACATATGATTCAAAAACAAGTCTTACCCACTTTACAATTTCTCTAAGATACAATGCTATTTTATAGAAATATTTTATATATGAAATGCTCCTTTTGATACAGAAAAACACCAGGTCAAGACTCAATCTTTTTTTCCAATAAATATAATGCAAATTTGAGTATATCGTGTAAACTAAAATTTTCTAAGGTCCAAATAAATGTTGGGGAATATCTATGTTCTGATATGCTGTTAAGGAAACTCAGAGAGTTCTTTGGCTAAAAATCTAAACTTTTGGAATGTGACCTGTGACCATTCTGTTTGGTGGGCACCTAATAACTGTTTAGTGACAAGCAAGATGGCAATATTTGCACAATTTATGCAAGATTTCATAGGTGCATATTGAAAGCAAGGGTATCTATACTTTTGACTATTAATTGCTTGATTCAAAAGTATGCCATATACTAAATAATTTACAGTATATAGCCAGCCAGTAGTTTTAAAAAATCTACAGTTGATCATGTATGTTATAAGCTGTCGCATTAGAATATGAGGATGTTTTCTTTGTTAATGGTGGTACATGCATAGTTCTGAACCTGGACAGCTCAAAGTTCAAAGATTTCTGCATAATTTGTAGCCAACAAAATACACTATACTTTTGTGCAATTTCTCATGGCAATACCACTTAATATCACACATAGTTGAGTATATCAGAAATGCGTGTCTTGGTGGCATAGTTTTAGCACTTGATCAGAGAAGAAAGATCCATTTCAGTTTCAGATTTTACAAGTCTTCCAACTGCTAAGTACAAACAAAGATCTCTATTGAACTCCTGAAAGTAAACAATTCTGTTGAAATTGGTATCCCTGATCACATGGACATCTTATAATTTGATAGGGCAATTTAGAATAGCTCTAGAGGTCCCAGATGTTTAAAAGTCCAGCTTTTACCAAGATGACTTGGATGTTACAGCTAAGTACATTATAGGCAGAATAAGTACAGAATGACTTTCTAAGTACTTCAGATATTAAGTAAGAGGCCTGCCTGATGCCTAAAAGTCTCTTCATCAACATCAATTCTTTTCCATAAGTTAATGTCATAAGTTAATGTCTCCAAAATGGCTCTTTTGAAATGCAACTCTATTAGCTGAGAAGGTAGTACATTGTTCCATTAGCCTGTGAGGAAGAATTACTTAGCAAGGTCCTCAGGGAATAAATACCAACAAATAAATTTTGATAAAGGAGGAAAATGAATATCAGAAAAAAAATCCAAGCATAGATCTTTGCTCAACCAAATAGGCTCAGGTAGGTCATTCCAAAAACCAGCAGAAGAGCACTTTTGAGGAAGCAGGACTAAAGATGAGGTTATTCCAAAGCAAAAATTTCCCAGAGTTTTCTAGGGTTCTGTATGGGTTCTAAGAACATGCTTTATGGTTCCGGAGTATGTGGATTCAAACTCCTCTGCCTCCACTTCTTCTTCTGTAAAATAGGATTAATGATAAAAGCTGCATCGTCATAGATAATTCATCAAGATGACATATGTAAAGCATTTAGAACTTTACAATAATATTAACATTTAAAAAATGTAGAGTTGCATTAATATTGCAACACAGCATCCTGGCACCTTCCCCATTTTACAGTTAAAAACTACTATCACTTTTGTGAATTATTCATATTCCAAAAAGGCAATATCCTAAAAAAAGAAAAATAAAATTATTTTGTGTTGCGTTTTATTTTCTGCAGTATGATCAAGAGTTTTTGACTTTTATTTTTTCTTTAACCTAGTGAAATGTCTGAAGCCTTCCTTTTCATGTTAGAGGATGAATTTCAAGCCAGTTGTAAGCAGCTGTCCTCAATTTTCATTCCTAGCAAATCATTTTTAAATGATTTTACAGAGTATTTCAGAGTATTACAGAGTATTTCACTCTCCTTCTAGATAATAGATACATTCTTCAGGCACTTCTCATTGCCAGAAAACGGACAGTCTTATTGCTGTTCCAATAAAGTGAGCATGCACAAGAGTCTCCAGGAGACTGGTAATCTCATACACAATTTCATTTGTCAGCTCCCTGTAGTCTACAAGCTTGCCTTCGAGGAGACTTCACCTGCATGAGGATTTCAGGATTAGGTTTCTGTATGTAATTTCACTCTCTAATAATGGGATTCTGTGAGCACTTTCTCAATTATTTCTGCTTCCTAAGGTCAGGCTACAAAGGTAAATGTAGGGATTTATGCACTTAATTCCCTGTGGATCAAGATGAAAATACTCACTTTCATTCTTACTGTTTATTTATTAAACTTTTATACAGCTCATATTTCCTCCAATTTGCAGGCTAACATGATGGCTTAATTTTTCTTTGTCTCTCCCTTCCTTCTCTCTCTCCTCCCTTTCTTCCTTTTTCCTTCCTTCCTTCCCAGTAGTCAGGAAACACGTATTAGTGTTTCAGTTCCAGTATATTTTCTTTTCCTTTTGAGAAAAAGCCCTGTCTGTTTGTGACCTTTATATTGTGTGCACACACAGAGAATCATACAGAAATACATTAATACACAAAACTAACTTCTCAATAAACTATAATATAATTAGGTGAATGTGAACTAAGTCTCCCCTTTTCCATCAGCCTCAAAAAATCTCAGTATAGGTGTTAATAACCCTCTTACAAGCATAGTGTCACACTTATTTGATCTCCAAAACTTTGATTTGTCATCCCAATATGACCATAGTTATTAGCCACTCTGAAATTTCCTTCTTTGAATCTAATCTTTCTGCCACCTTTCTCATGTTCTTATAATAATAGACCAATTTCTGAATTGTAAGATCTTTAGCTCCTTTCTTTCCTATTTTCTCATCACCAACAAAAAAAGGAATGTCTTTTAGAATCGCATGGATCTGTCATTTAGTGCTCAGACACTTTTGTGTTGTGTTGCTTTAGGTTACTATTTAACTAATATGAATCTTATTTTCCCAGTGGAGAAAAAAAATGATTCTATTACACATAACTACCAGTTCCATCAAAAACTCTAAAGATAACATCTATAAAACAACAGAGTGCCTGGCACCCAATCATCATTATAAATATGATGAAAATAATCAACATTGCCTTTATCTGCAGCAGTATCATCTTCATCACTGACTAGTCTGTAATCAACTATCAGCTGTATTTTTCATCACAATAGTTTTTCAGGTAAATTTATTGAGGTATAACTTATGTGTAGTAAACTTTAACCTGTTTAAGTGTTCAGTACAGTGAATTTTGTCAAATGCTTATAGTCATATATTTACCACCACAGTCAAGATAGAGAACAGTTTCGTTGACTTGGAAACTTTTGTAGTTAATTTCCTTCCCTGAACTCCAGCCAGGAACATTCACTGATGTTTTCTTTCTGTAATTTCATTTTGTTTTGTTTTTTTTTGCTATTATGCTATATAAATGGAATCAAAGAATATGTAGCCTTTTGAGTTTGACTTCTTTTAGTTAGCATAACATACTTGAAATTTGTTCATGTTGTAACATGTATTTGAGGTCTGTGCACATTCCGTTTCATTGCTGAGGAGTATTCCAATGTATGAATGTCTCCACAAATTTTTAAATCTTTTCTCCAGTAATGGTCGTTTGAATTACTTAGGGATACCGATGATTACAACTAAATTACCTATAATTACTCACATACAAGTTTTTGTATGGACAGGTTTTCATTTTCCTTGGATAAATGTCTAAAGAAAGTATTGCTGGATCATATGATAAGTATATGTTTATTATTGTAGTTATTGTCAAATGCTTTTACAAATTAATGGTAACATTTTGCATTTCCACCAGGGAGGTGTGAGAATTCTGATTGCTGCACATTTTTCAAGTGTGATATTTTCAATTTTTTTTCTTGTTGTTTTAATTTAACCATTCTGATAGGTGTGTAATTTTATTACAATATCTAAAAAAATAATAACAATGTTGAGCATAATTTTATTTGTTTATGCCGTGTTTGTAATCTTTGGTATAATGTAGGCTTAAATATGCTGACTGTTTTTAAAATTGTGTTGTTTGTTTCCTCATTATTTGAATTTGACAGTTCTATATTTTATATTCCAGTTCTTTATCATGTATCTGTTTTACAGATATATTTCCCAGTGCATATCTTATCTTTTCATTTTTTTACAGTAGCTTGTAAAGAGAAAAGATTTTAATTTTGATAAAGTCCATTTTTTTCAAATTTTATTCTATGATTCATGCTTTATCTTCTCTACAAAATTTTTGCCTAACACAACCTAACAAGGTTTTTGCATGTTTTCTTTTAAAAGTTTTATCATTTCAGGTTACACATTCGGTCTATTTTGAATAAATTTTCATATATGTTATAAGGTTGGAAGCTATGGATTGAGATGATCTCTCCCATGTTTTTTCTTGGATATGGATGGAGGTCCAGTTGTTCAGCACCATTTGTTATATATTCTATCAGCTCTCCATTAAACTGACTTGATATCTGTGTTGAAAACAGTTAAATAGCGGTGTGTGTGTGTGTGTGTGGGGGGGTGTATTCCTGCATTCTATCTTGTTCCGCTCATCCTTTTTTTTTCCTTCACCAAATTTCACAATGCACTAATTAGTGTAGCTTTATAGTAAGCCTTGAAGTGAAATAGTGAAATAGTCTGTGAGAACAGACTCCGTTCTTTTAAAAATTGTTTTGATTATTCTAGCAAATTTGCTTTCCATGTATATTTTAGAGTCAGCTTGATGATATCTATAAAGTATTTGCTGGGATATGTAGTGGCAATATGCTGAATGTATAGAATAATTTAGGAAAAATTGACATAAACAAATCATGTTTTCTAATCCACGAATGTTGTATGTAATTCCATTTAGTTAGATCTCTGATTTCTCTCACCAAGGTTTTGTAGTTCTTAGGACATAGCTCTTGCATCTATTCTGTTGGATTTCTGTTAAGATTCTTCATCTTTTTGGTGCTATTGTAAATAGTACTTTTTATAAAATTTTGATTTGTAATCATACATTGCTCTTTTATGAAATTCAATTTGTTATTCAATATTATCATGTGATCTTGCTTAGCTCACTTGTTAGTTCTAGTAGCTTATTAAAGACTCTTTAAATCCAATTCCTAGAAAATTATGTCACTTCTAAATAAAGACAGTTTTAATTCTTCTTTTCTAAACGGTATGCTTTTGTTCTGTTTTCTTACCTAATTGGATTGACCAGAGTTTCCAGTAATATAACAGTGGCAAAAGCAAACATGTTAGAAATAAATGAGAAAAAATTCATTGTTGGACCAATAAGTATGCTGTTAGGAATAAGTGAGAAAAGATTAAGTGTTTCACCATTTTGTATGTTGTTATCTGTAGGGTATTTTGTTTTGTTTTGTTTTGTTTTTTGAGGAGGAAACATTCTCTTTGACAAATTACAGTTGATTCTATTTCTAGTGATTGAATGAGGATATATATATAAATATTCTCTTTATACAGTGAATAAGATTGTTTTGATTTTCAAGAGTTCAACCAAACTTGAACTTGAGTTGCCAGGATACGGCCATGATATGTTATCCTTTTTATTTATTATTAGATTTCATTTTCTAATATATTGTGGAGGATTTTTGTGTCTATATTCATGATGAACATTGAGGCTCCTCTTATATTCTGTTCTATTCTATTCTATTCTATTCATCATATCCTATCCAATCCTATTCTTTTCTATTCTATTCTAATTTCATTTATCTCATTCTCTCTGACTCACTATAAAAATGACTTTGTGAGTTTACTTGAGTAGGATAGGATCTTTTCAAGGCATCTGTGCCTAAAGTTTTATATATTGATGAAATTTAACCATGAACTCAATTTATTCAATGAATAGTGCAGTTCAATTCTTGATTAAACTTTGGTAGTTTATCTTTCAAAGAATTTGCTAAATTGTAAAATTTATTATAATATTCGTAATATTCCCTTAATAAAATTTTAATACCAGGATCTGTAGGGATGTCTCCTTCTAGTATTTGTAATTTGGGGTTCTCTATTTTTTTTTCCTAATCTATTTGACCAAATATTTATATTTTTAATTTTTTAATTTAATTTTTAATTTATTCAAATTTTTAAAAATTTTATTTATTTTTGAGAGAGAGAGAGAGACAGAGAGACAGAGTGCAAGTGGGGGAGGGGCAGAGAGAGACACACACACACAGAATCTGAAGCAGGATCTAGGCTCTGAGCTGTCAGCACAGAGCCCAACACCAGGCTCGAACTCATGAACAGGCAGATTATGACCTGAGCCGAAGTCAGACACTTAACCAACTAACCCAATTATCTTTGTAATTAATCAACTTTTAGTTTTCTTTATATTTTCTATTTTATTATATAGTTTCATTGATTTCTGATTTCATCTGTTTATTTTCTGCTTTCTATTTAAGTTCAGATTTTTCTTCTTTTTGTGGTTTCTTAAAATGAGTACTTAAGATCATTGATTTGATCTTATTTCTTTTCTAGTATTAGTAATTAATGCTATACATTTCTTCCTGTCTCCTAAATTTTGATGTGTTTTGATTTTCATTTAACTAAAAATATTTCTAGATTACTTTAGTCTTCATACATTCCCCATCAATTGTTTAGAAGTATGTTATATAATTTTTAAATATTTGTGTAATTTTTGATATTTTCCTATTATTCATCCCTTGTTTACATTATTTTTAAGGATCTTATTTAGTACTGCTTGCTTCTTTTAAATATGTTGAGGTTTATTTTGTATCCCCAAATAGAACTCTGTCTTTGTGAAAATTCAATGTGCCCTTTAGAAAAATATGTATTTTTTTAACTCTAAATTTGTGTGTCCTACTATTGTCAATTAGATAAAGTTGATAAATCTTGTGATTCAGGTCGGATTGTCCTTGTATTTTTCTAATGATTACTGAGAAAGGAATATTTAAATTTCCAAATGTAATTGTAAATTTGTCCATTCTTCCTTCTGTTTTATCAGTTTTTTGTTTCATAAATATCTAAACTGTGTTGTTACACTATAAATAAGTTAAGTAGTGTATACATACATTTTGAAATGTTATACATACATTTTGCAGTGTTATATCATCTTACGGATGTCAGTTCTTTATATAATTTCCTCCTCTTTATCTTATAGTTTTCCTTGTTTTGAAGTCTAATTTGTCCTATATCATGCAGTCATTTCAACCTTTTCTTGATCAGTTCTTGTATAATAAATCATTATCCTTTATTTTATTTTTATCTTTGCATTTGTATTTGAAATGAATTTCCCATACTTATCATGCAACTGAATTTACTTTTTTAATCCAGTCTGACAATTTCTGTCATTTCATTGGAGTTTTTACATCTAATATATCATCTTTACTCTCCCCGTCCCTTTTTTCCCCTTCACTTAATGTAATTACTATTGACCTACTTTAAGTTCATTAAGTTTCTCTTTGGCTATATTGAGCTTTCTGATGAGTCCTTTGAAGTAGTCTTATATTCGTTACTATATTTTTATGCCTATCACTTCCATTTGACTCTGTCTTACATTTACTATCTGCTGAAATTCCCCAGCTGTTTATGTATGTTGTACAAATTTTTACTGGATTTTTTTTTACATATTGGTAATTGTTATTTTAAAAACTTCAAGAATTACAACATTTATGCCATTTCTAAACCTGGTTTTTAATGGCTTTGTCTTTTCCTAATAATATGCTTTTCTCTTGATTTTTTATGTGTACCATAACTTTTAATTGAATACCAGAAATCTTTTATAGAACAGAAGAGTCTGAGGGAAATGCTATTTAATTTAGTAATGGGCATGCCTCTTTCTAACACTTGGTTTGTGTGTGGAGGATTTAAATTAATGTAGTCAGTACTTGGACTGAATTTGGGTTTTGTCATAATTATTGAATGAAATATACCACAGGCTTCACAGTTTTCTAACTTGTGCTTAGGTGAAGGCTGATTTGCCATAAGGTTTTACTCGGTGTTAGACTTCTGCTCTCAAATTTCTGTCATCTTGCAAAATTGTGCCACAAATGGTGTCTCCAAACTCTTGCCCTTTCCCCAATGTTAGACTGCTGTTACTTTGTACTTAGTGCTTGTTACCCTCATGGTAGGGATAGGAGTGTACTCTGTTTCCTTGGTTGAACATCAGTACTAAGATGGCCCTATGTGCTTGGCCCATGGGTTTGTGCTCTTCATGATCTGGTATCCCATTAACTCTCTGACTGCTTCTCACATTTATTTTCTCCCTTACCTCATTGGCTGTTCTGGAGCCTCTTAAGCGCATGCCCACCTGAGGTCCTTTTTAATTGACTCTCCTTTTCCTAGAATTCTCTTCCTTTAGATCTTATCATGTTTAGCTCTTGCAAGTCTTTTAGTTCTGTGCTCAACTATCCCCTTTCCAATGGCCCTACTCTGACTCCAAAAAACATTGAAACCTCTTCCTTTCCCTCTGATCCTGACAATTCCCCATTACCTTACTTTACTTTATTTCCTAACACATGAGCAAGAATCCTTTACTAGTTTGTTTACATACACCTAAAATACTATGTGATACAACCTATGCTCTCTTCAAATAGGTCTTGAATGGATGAATACATTAATAAATGAAAAGATAATTTGCAAACAAAAACAAAAACAAAAACAACAACAGCAGAAAAATACCAAAAAACAAATTCCAGAATATCAGCAGGGACAATAAACAGAACACATTTTGATTAAATTGAGAAAAATAAAACTACTAATTCAGAAAAGCAGATATGTTGCAAAGAACCAAATACTTTGAATCAGACAATGGGTATTATATCAGTTCTATACTACCTTCTGGTGTAATCTTTGAATTTCCCACAATCACCCAGAGTCCTACACAATGTCATATCATCAGATAACCACTAACTTCCTTCTATTTTTAGCTCCACTACATGGCCCTGTTTTACAGAATTATATTTTATTGGTAAATAATTTTTTTTTTCTGTATATCACATTGGTTCTACATGCGTTTCTCTCCAGAAACTTTACCTGAGGAAACACTATTCAAACACAAACTGCAGTTTTACAGTACGATTCTACTTATTTTCTCCTACATATTTTTAAAAGACCTTTCTAACTTTACTGTCACAGAAACAAACAAACAAAAACAATAGAGGAAGAAAATAATTTGATGCTTACTACATAATGGAGAATTAGTCAAATCAAGTTTAAAATGCTTTACGTACAGATATTTTCTATTAGATAAATCAATATCTTGAGCAAAATCTGACATTTTTCTCTTTCAAACATGGCATATTTTGATTCTCAATTTAGTGGAAACATCCCAAGTGGTTCAACCATTCTCAACTTAAGGGTGCAGTCAAACATTTTATGACTGTCTGCCTCTTGTGTGCTTTGAAAAATAAACAAAAGTTTGACAAAATAAAGAGTAGAATCAGAGGTTAAAGCAACCTGCTTTGTTCTATTTTTAAACGTTCTCAGATAATTCATGTATCATTTTGTTTTTATTTCAACAAACGTCTGTATGACTTCCCTTATAGTTTGTGCCAGAAATAGTTTATGTTCAAGAAGCACACAGTTTGTTAAAAGATTAAGGATTAATGAAGTCTGGCTGAGCATGGTATCTAATTATGAATTTGATATTTAAAAGCTGTGCTACAATTTACATACTGCATAATGTATGTTTGCTCTCTTTCAGGAATAAAATATATCATCCTGTAAATAGACAATTTTCATAAATCTTCATTTTACATATCCATGCAGATAAGAAAGGAGTATGATTGCATAACTAAATATATATTAGGAAAATTTAATGAAATCAATTCTAATTAATTCTAATTAATTGTCAATCCTTAATATAAAACTATCCCTATACTTTTAAGTGATTGTTGAGATACGAAAGAATGAAGACGCAAATAGCATTTATTTAGTGAATGATAATAATAAATAATATTTATTTCCAAACATTGTTATTTTGATAAATCCATAGTCGCTACACTATTCTTTCTAATTAAAGTAAAGACAAATAAAATAACTATTGGACTCTTCCATAGATATAGAAAATTTCCATAGGGACACATGGGTGGCTCTGTCGGTTAAGCCTCTGACTCTTGATTTTGGGTCAAGTCATGATCTCTCATAGTTCATGAGTTTGAGACCTGAGAACTGACAGTGTGGAACCTGCTTGGGATTCTCTGTCTCTCTCTCTCTCTTACCCCTCTCCCTCACTATATATTTCTCAGAATAAATAAATAAGCTTCAAAGAAAAAAAAAAGAAAATTTCCACAGAGGAATTTCTTACTATCACAAAAGAACAAACTCTTACTCCTTCTTTTCAAAAGTATTCCTCAATATTCAAAGCAAATTCCAAACCAGAAGACTACCTGTAGGAAAACTCTTGATGACCAGTAATGCTTTAAAAATTCAGTTAATATGGTTAATAAAAGTCCATGAAAACTAAGAATTAACTCCCCAATCACTTCAGGTCAATTCTCATTATTTTAAAATCCTTCTCAAATGTATTAGTCTTTTTGCCCACCTTAGCAAGTTCATGAGTCTGAAGATAATTGAATCTGTGATAATTCAGGAAGTGTGATGCCTCAGGCTCATCATTTAAGCATCAATTCTCATTGCATAGGAATGGAGATGAAATTATAGAAGACTACAGGATATTGGCTTTGGTCCCTGCTGACCCAAAGATAGGGCCTAAAGATTATTGATTTTCAAATAAATCTTTAAGACCCAATTGTTAGTTATTTACCACATATCTGAAATGTGGAAAAAAGAGGGAAAAACAATTGAATTATTTGAAGGTCTAGTTAAATCATGTTTAAATGTCCCTTGTACTACATTTTCCATTTTCTTTTGGAGGCTTGGAATTGTATGTATCCAAAGGAGTATTTTTCTTTTTTATATGTGTATTTATTTTTGAGAAAGAGAAATAGACAGAATGTAAGCAGGGAAGGGGTAGAGAGAGAGGGAGACATAGAAATTGAAGCAGGCTCCAGGCTCTGAGCTGTCAGCACAGAGCCCGATGCGAGGCTCGAACTCACAGTCCATTAGATCACAGCCTGAGTCCATGTCAGACGCGTAACCGACTGAGCCACCCAGGCGCCCCAGGAGTGTTTCTTAAGTAACAAGAAATTCAATGTTGTATTTGCAAAGAAGCCACCAGTTTTGTCTTCACTGACAGAGCAGTCAAAAGGTTAAGCTTTTATGAGCTATTTCCCAAAGTTAAATTTACTACCAATTTGTAGATTAGTCACTGATAACACATACTGATTTGCTATTTGTCCTTATGGAATCTTTAGCTGACTATTTCAAAAATGTATGTTTAGCCATTACAAGTTCAATAGCAGTGTCTATATAAAATCACAAAGAATGAACTTTCTTGGTATCAAATAAATACTAATGTGGGATGAATATTTCCAGTTCCAGGGATTTAGTATACATAAATTTTCCCATTTTTCCCACTGAATGCAACTATAAGTCTGGACACAAGCCTTGAAGCAGCTTTATGATAACTCTAAGAGCAGGTGGATTAGAAAAGATACAGATTCAAAGTTCCACCAAACTTTGCAGATTTTACCATTTTCCTCCACTCTTGCCTGCCTGAACTCAGAGGCAGATTAAACACATTGTGTACCAGGTGTGCACTGAATGAGATCTTAAAGAAGCCCTCTCCTCTGGACCAAAGACTGTAAAAGAGAGCTGAGAGTTATAGATCAGAAAAAGTGTAGAAATACCACAATTGTTTTTTTTTTCTTCTTTTTTTCTTTCACTCCCAGACAAGCTGTTAGGAAATACCACAGAAATTGGGTGGACATAAGCAGCTGCTGACATCTAAAACTCTGAGGATGATAAATACTTATATCTGACAGGTGGATATGTGGTTCCCAGAGAGTGGGCCAAATATCTCTCTACCCCACCCTTCCCACCTTCTCTCCTTTCACAGCTTGGTTCTAGACATAGTACTGGTAAAAGGAATTGTGTGGAAAAGTATGGAAATCAATACCTTAGCAAAGTGTACATCTGTGAATCTGACCCTGAATAGTATACCACCTACTTAGGAATCTACTATAGAGGATGTTACTGCCCAAATTCCAGACTGGTGACTAAGATGCACATAGACATATGTGAATAACACTGCAAAAGCTTTAATAATTGAACCAATATTGGAACCACTGTCCAGAAAATAGAGACTGAAATTTATAAAAACGGAAATACCTATTTCAATGAAATGAACAAGGCGACTTGATTGCCTGTTAAAACAAACAGAACAAAACAAAACAAAACACATCATTTTCCTTAAGATTTAAATAACATTTAGTCTTGATAATCAAAATATCAAAATTTCTAGGATATTTTGCCTAGGATGTACTGCTAGGATAAGTTGCTTGGCATGTGGCGAATCTGGAAAATCCAATTTTTCAAAGGAAAATATAGCAATATACACCAATCTTGAAATGATACAGATGTTAGAATTATCAAAGGATTTAAAGTAGATATTATAGGCATGTTTCATTAAGTCAGGGTGAACCCTCTTGAAATAACTGGAAAGACAAATATTCTAGCAAATAAAATTATGAAAAGAAAAAGCAATTGAAAATATTACAATTTAAAATTTAAATGAGCTCAATTGCAGAATGAGGATGCCAGAGGGAAGTGTCTATGAACTTGAAGATAGAAGAAGAAAGCTAGGTAAGTCAATAGAGTATAGAAAGGTATGATCAGAGTTTACTCTGACAAGATCTCATTTGAGAAGTGATCTTAAGGAAGTGAGAAGGTAAGTGATTGCTTTATGTATAGTGGAAGTATTTCAGCATGAGGGGATGGAGAAAGCAAAGGCCTTGAGTGAAGCCTTGGTTGGCATGTTTAAAAACCAGCAAAGGGGCGCCTGGGTGGCTCAGTTGGTTAAGCGGCCGACTTCAGCTCAGGTCATGATCTCACGGTCTGTGAGTTCGAGCCCCGCGTCGGGCTCTGTGCTGACGGCTCAGAGCCTGGAGCCTGCTTCAGATTCTGTGTCTCCCCCTCTCTCTGCCCCTACCCTGCTCACACTCTGTCTCTATGTCTCTCAAAAATAAATAAACGTTAAAAAAAAATAATAAAAATAAAAAAATAAAAACCAGCAAGGTAGCATGTGGTTGAGCCAGAGTGAGTCCTCGTGTGAGTGAAAGGATATGTGCTCAGAGACGGGGCAGAGGTGGGAGGTAGGACACATCATGAAGACACTTGTAGGTCAGGTTAAGAGTTTTAGCTTTTATTACAAGAGCTAAAACACTGGGAGTATCTGACTTAAGAAATAACTTTATCTACATTTGAATAGATAAAACATATTGGTGTGGAGCCTAGATTAAAGTAAATTGGTGCATGAATGGGAACAGGCAACACGTGAAAAAGCTTTTGAAATGGTTATGGGAAGACATGATGGTAAACTGGATTAGTAGGTAGCACTGGAGGTGATGAGATTGACTCTAGAAATAGAAGAAGTTTTTTGGTAGAAAAAAATATACAAAAATTTTCAATGCCCTTGAAACAGTGAATGAACACATAATACACTGAATATGTAAGTTAATTTCTTGAAGAGAAACGTGATTAAAATACAAAATAGGATTCTCATGGAGGACCAGATATTTCCACACTTAAAAGATCATTAAAAAATAACGCTTCCTTTTCTCTTTCTCAGTATTGACATTCAGACAAACTGCCTTTTGAACAAGATGAGCTTCTAGTTCTTGGAATCTCTCATTGTTTCTCACCTGAAAAATAAAACTGAAATAAAAAGCTAAATTATTTTATTTAACCCTTCCAGAGGTAGTGAGGGAATAAATTGACCATCTCTATGAAATATATATAATAGATTAATATAAATACACACTATATATTTGTATGATATCATAAATCATTATTGTATGATTGAATATTATATATACTATATGTTACTATATATTGTATAATTACATACTATTTATTATAAAATATTTTAAATTATATGTTAATAATATATTATATATGTGTGTATATGTGTGTGCAATATATAGAAAGATAATTTAACAATATTTTCATTCATATATAATTATATGTGTACATGTATATACATATGTAAATATAAACAGCTAGATATACATGTATATAGATAAATATAGATAGCATTTAAATGGACATATATATGAATATATAATTTATATACATTAAAGTCAATTATACATATGATTTTAGAAGAGTTGGATATTATTCATTTGATCTCTTTCAATCTTTTTAACTTTGCATGCATTTTCTGTCAGATTGCTTTTAAAAAAATTTCTATATAAGGTCTTTTTTTGCTGTCTCTTCCTTCTCCTCCCTGTTCACCTTTTATCCATTGACCTACTTTTCATAAAATTATTTATTTTTTTAAATTAAATTAATAAAAGTATTCTTTTTTTAAAGTATTCATCTTTTTTTTTTAATGTTTACTTATTTATTTAGACAGAGAGAGAGGAGGAGCAGAGAGAGAGGGAGAGAGACAGAATCCCAAGCAGACTCCATGCTCAGCATGGAGCCCAATGTGGGGATTAATCCCACAACTCTGAGATCATGACCTAAAATGAAATCCAGAGTTGAATGCTTAATGACTGAGCCACCTAGGCATCCCTAAAGTGTTTATTTTTAAAATTTAACTTCTACTTGATGCTTCTAAATATAAGACTCTGGTCTTGATCAGTTCATAACTGGAATTTTCATATAAATATCACCATCTCTTCAATGGACTCAATGCTCAGAATCCATTTCCCATGATTTCTATGCAGATTATATTTGCCTTGTAATCTGAATTTGAGATAGTGTGAACCAATGAGAGGTAGTTCTTACAGGAGATTAGAGACTTGGAAGTAGATGCCAGAATGTCTCCCTCTTCTTGCTTCAGGGATTATCTGTGGAAATGGCTGTCTCTCTTCCACAGTTGCATCAGTCTCCAGGCAGGCCTACCCTCATGGGTAAAGATGTAGCCAGTAATAGTGATCCCTGTTTTTGGCCTCTGATAATATCTGTTTTCCTTATTCCCCCAATGATAAGATAGTTGACCTTTTTTTCCCATTACTAAATTCTGAATTGCTTCAGTGTCCCCTTCTGACTTTTGAGTTCTTCTAACAACACAGAAGTTAGCTACACTGGGGGAGGAGCTGAAATACAGGTACATATGATGTAGCAGTGGTTCAGACAACCAGAGAATTTATAATCTACTTTATATAAATTATGTTCAATATTTCTAAATACCCTCCAGTATGACTACTAAAATCCTGTTTTACTGACGTCTAAAAGCTCTAAGAGGCTAAGCAGCCATTCTAAGATCAGACAAGTAGGTGGATAAATTGGTGTATCTCTAGTTCATGTCATTTTATTTACAACATAATCAAGTGAATAAAACCAATTAATGAATAATGTTTGCCCTCAGCCATATTCTTTTTGTAATACTTGTTATCCAGAGGCAAGAGTGACATCCAAAATGACTCTTTATTTAATTAGCTTCTTAGAAAATTTCAACCTCTTTAATTTTTGGACCAAAAAAGTAGTGAGTAAAAATTAGCAATAATTTCTAATACTTTGATATCTTCTTCCCCCCCACAAGGAAAACAATAAAAGGAATGCCAATTCAAAAAGCAGATTCATACACTTATATGCTTAAAAATAAGAACATGTTCTATCTTTTCTTTCCAAAATATATTCAGGAATTTACCTCTTCCACTAAATACGAAAAGACTTTCTTGACAAAATGGATCCATATTTATATAAAATTAAGTAAATATTGCAAAATTAAACTGGTGCTTAAAATTTAGAATATCAATTAATACATTAAAATTTGAGAATTCATAAAGAACTATATTTATTTTCATTCAACCTGGATTTGCAATCATATCTCTGAGTACTTGATATGTATGCACACACACATATACCCACACATGCAATTATAAACGTGAAGATGTCTAGAACATTCAGTTTGAGAGTGAGAAAAGACGTCAGTCTGGTCTATGCATGATAGAACTGTGGCCTCATGTATAATATTTTAAAAAATTTCTTCAGTCAGACCTCTAATTTTTGACTGAACCGTAATTAGAACCCAAGTTTAAAAACATTTGGTTTATCACTAACCAAGTTAGCTATAGGTGGTAAAAAAAAAAAGTGTTTGAGTTACATATTTCAAGTTCATGCTTTACCTTCACAAATTACTAAATGAACCAATGATTTCTGATCTCTAAGTTGAGGACAATAATAATAACAATAATAATAATAATAATAAATGCCCTAATTACTTCACAGTGTCAGTGTCATGAAGATCAAATAAGAAAATACCTCCAAAAGCATTTTCAAAGGAATCTGGCAGCATCATTCTAATTAGATTGGAAAACATACCATAAAAATCAGATGATTTAATGATCAACAGTTTATGTTTAATATGACAAACTCAGATTTCCTTTTCCAAATATAATTGAAAAAGCCAGAAATTAATTAAGATTTAGGCAAATTTGTTTTAAATTTAAATGTCTTAAGTGTTTTGTTTATTTTTGAGCCTCATTTGTACTTGGATTAATTGAATGTTTGTACAAGTTCTTTGCAATCTGAAGGCATAAAAAATCGTATTAGATTAAAATGCAAAAAGTATTTAAAAGATATTTCATTACTTTCAGAAATAGAAAAATACATAATTCTCTAGTCATATCTATTTAACAATTCTCAGTTGATATTTTTCAGTAAACTATTATTTTAGTTACTTTAATGACCAACCTGATTTGAATACATGATATATCTTGTCAATTGTTTTAAACTCAGTCCTCGAAAGATCCAGAAAGGACATTTTAGCTGTAAAGTAGTTGATTCTGGAGTTGCACATAGATATGGCTTCGGAATATTAACTCCATCATTCACCGGAACCATTTTAGATATACCAATGGGAGGACGTCATTTCATGATTCATTCAACTCTCAGTTACCCTTGGAAATGGGAAATAGAATTTGGATGAATGAAATTCTCAACCCCTGATCTTACAGCAGTCATTAATGCTCACATCCCTACCTAATGTCAGGCTAAAGGTTCCAGGAAATAAGCAAATGACAGATTTTAAATTCACTCCAAACTTGTTTTCTTTTTTACTAGCCTTGACATGTTGGTGATGATAAACAGACACAAATTATGAAAATTAGGAAAGAAGACCAAGAAAAATAGTCATCCAATAGTGTAAATGGTTGAATATTTCATTTTGACATCAACTCTGGATTATTTTATTTTACTGGAATATTATTTCAGTTTTTTTAACAAACAATATAAATTCTAGTCTTATCAAACAATGATTTAGAAAATGCTGAAGGCAACACTGTATAATTAAAATAGCGCTACATGTTAGGCTGACTCAACATATCTTAGTCAATTGTTTAAGAGCTTAGGGATATATTTCCTGAGGTTGATAAAAGGAATAGGTCTAGATGACTTCTGATTTTTACCCTGAACAGAATTGTATTATTTTAACTTATGTACAAAGCACTTTGTAAGACATTCTGGGATATTCAGGATATTTAAGATATGGTTTCTAGTCTCAAGAAACTTGAAAATTAGTTGATATGTATGGAAGATGGTGAGAGTATCTCTAGGCAAATAAAAAAGTGAGCTAGTAGAAGTATTATTTTCTGGTATATATTTATACCAGAAGGGTTCCTGGAAAAGTTTGGTAGAAGTTAATATTTTATGGGGTTTGGAAATATGAGTTTTATAGGTGAATATGTAGGGTAAAGGGCATTCAAAATAAGAATGAACAAAGACAGGCAGTCAAGAAAGGACATGATGTACCTAGGTGATAAATGACAGTTAGATGTCACTATTTGATTTTCCACTTAAAACACGAAGGGTAATCTAGATCAGTGATTTTTAAATATATTTCATAGTCTGCATTGTAGGCTTTAAACCTGATAAACCTCACAATGATTGAAAAATGACAGTTGTCTTTACCACCAAAGCTACTCACCAGAATCTATACCCACATATACTGCTTTCCTGCCTTGTACCACAGAGGAATTACTCTGGTTCTTCTCCATAAGCAATTTTCTCACTCATCACCCATCTTTATACTCTGTATTATATTTTTATATTTTCATGCCTGCTGTAACAAAGTTCCACAAATTGGGTGTTGTAAAACAACAGAAACTCATTCCATTGCAATTCTGGGGTCTAGAAGTCTCAAGTAAAGATATCAGAGGGCCATGCTCTCTTCAAAGGCACTAGGGAAGGAAATGTTTGATGCCTTTTCTATGTTCTGGTGGTTTTCTGTAATCCTTGGTATTCCTTGGCTTATAGATGCGCTCCAATTTTTATCTCCATCTTCATATGGCCTTCTCCTCTATCTATGTCTGTATCCAAATTTTCTTGTTGTAAGAATAGTAGGTGTTGGATTAGGGCTCATCTTAATTTGATTGTTTTTCTAAAGACCCTGTTTTCAAATAATGTCACATTCACAGGTTCTGAGCTGACATGAATTTTGAGGGAGGGAATGCCATTCAACACAGTACACTGTCTCATTCACACCATCATAGAAATATGTTATTTATTACATATTTAAAATTGTGCTCTTGGAGCACCTGGATAGCTTAGTCTTTAAGTGTCCGACTCTTGATTTCATCTCAGGTCATGATGGGTTCAAGGGATCGAGCCCCTCATCGGGCTCTGCACTGATAGTGTGGAGCCTGCTTGAGACTCTCTCTCTCTCTCCCTCTCTCAAAATAAATAAATAGATAAACACTTTTTAAAAAGTGCTTTCTTTACCGCATTTCCTCCACTAACCACTACCCATTTATCATTTTTTTTGCACAAAACTCTTTATGACATTTGTCTATAATTGCAGTCTTCAATTTGTCTCTTTCTATCGTCTCTTATATTCACTCTTAATTATACCCACCCAACTGCTCCTTTTCAGTTCACGAATGATCTGGATATTGTTAGTTTCATGTGATCTTTGATGGCATTTGACCTTGGTATGTTCTCTTTACTTAGCTTCCAGTATATTTTTGCATCTTGATGCTCCTCAAATCATGCTGGATGCTTCTTCCCAATTTCCTGTTTGTTTGTTTGGTCTCTCAGCCTATCAGTAGTGAGTCCTAATGCTTAGTCTTTGGCATTCTCTGATGATTTCTTTCAGTTTCATGGCTTTAAATACTATCTATCGGTCAATGATTCCTATATATTTATTTCTAGTCAAGATCTTGTTTTTGTTTTTTTTTCTTCATTACTGGCAGCCTCCTATATACACTGCCTTCTTGATATCTGTGTTTGTAGGCCTATTATATATCTCAAATTAGCATGGCTTAAAGAGAATTCTTACTGACCCTCTTAAAAAACTTAACCAATGGCAGAATTCTGCATCTCATTTTACAGCAAATTCATCCTCCCAGTTGCTCACGTCAAAAACTTGGAGTCAGGGCCGTGTGGGTGGCTCGGGGGGTTAAGTGTCCTACTTCAGCTCAGGTCATGATCTCACAGTTCGTGAGTTTGAGCCCCGTGTCGGGCTCTGTGCTGACAGCTCTGAGCATGGAGCCTGCTTCAGATTCCGTGTCTCCCTCTCTCTCTGCCCCTCCCCTGCTTTCTCTTTCTCTCTGTAAAATAATAATAAAAAAAAAATAAAAAAACAAAAAAACTAAAACTTGAAGTCAAGTAATTCTTGACCCTTTCTTTCTATACTTGCCCATATTCGATCCATGAGAAAATAAAAATTAATATATAATCTGCTTTTCCCCTTGTCTTAGCCATCATTATCTCTTGCCTATATCATTGCCATTACCTCCTAATCGATTCATGTCTTCCCATGCTCACATATAATCAATCACCTATCAACACAGTAATGAGACTAATCCTTTAAACCACTGTCAAATCATGTCACGCTGTTGCAAAACTTGCTATGATTCCATATCTCACTAACAAAACACCAAGGTCACGCGAGATGGCCTCAAGGCCCTCTATGATGTTGATTGCCATTATCTTTCTGATCTCATATCCCAACTCCTCTTCCCCTCACTCAGTCTGCTATAACTGTGTTGGACTCCCTGCTAATCTTTGAACATATCAGGAATGCTCCCATTGTAGAGTCTCTTCATTATGTCTAGTGTGCCCTTCTGCAACATATCTGAATTGGTAACTCACCTTCTTCAGATCTTCGCACAAAGTCACTCTCAATAAGTCAGTCTTAAACTTATTTTCCTATTGCTCATCCTATCACATATATTGTGGCATTGTGGTTCTCATCAAACTCCTCTTTTTTACTTTACTTTTTCCTATATTTTTCATATATGTATATATACATGCTCATATATATTATATTATCACCTTTGAAAATACTGTATAGTTACTTCTTTATTATGTTTGCCCTCAGTGACCAGGGATTTTGTTTGCTTTGTTCATCAGTGCATCACGAATACCTAAAGGAGGGACTGGCACACATTTATCATATACGAAATAAACTAGTTGTAATGGGAAAATGGCACAGAATTCCTCAGACATTTTCTTTCTTTGTATCACGTGTTGTGGGCTCTGATTTGTCTGTGCTCTTCTTTCTTTGGGTGATTCCTAAAACTCCTAAGTATGACATTTGATGTTTATTATATACATATAATGTGTCAGGTCCTATACTAAGATATACAGATATTGGTGTTACGTAAAATCTCCTCTGTAGAAATAGCTGAGTATATTACTCCCAGCTTGATGGAAGGCATAAAGAAATTAAATGTAACACCTAAGACCCAGTAAGGGAAGGAGCTATTTATTAAAGAACATTATCCTCCCTCCCCATATACTACTCTGAATGTAAACTTCTATTATCCATGGCCAAATACAATACATACACATAGATACTAGTTTCTAAAGAAATTATATGTAATTTAGATTAATTAAAAATTGAAATTATTTCTATTTTCTCTATATTTTTATCTACCTTAGGTTTGTTTATTAGGAGGTACTGTATAAAAGATATTGATAAACTACTAGTCATTCAATTACCTTGAAACATGGTGAGATTTTAAATTTCTAAGAAATCTACTATATGCCTAAATATAGTAAGATATTTTCCATAAGAGACTATTAAAAATATCTTTACATAGGACAGAGAAAGAATAAATCTCATATAGCATACAATTGATTTTTAAGTATATTCTTTTTTTTACTTTTTTTTTAAACGTTTATTTATTTTTGCGAGGCATAGAGACAGAGCGTGAGCAGGGGAAGGGCAGAGAGAGAGGGAGACACAGAATCCGAAGCAGGCTCCAAGCTCTGATGAGCCATCAGCACAGAGCCTGACATGGGGCTCGAACTCACAGACCTTGAGATCATGACCTGAGCTGAAGTCGGTCACTTAACCGACTGAGCCACACAGGCACGCCGATTTTAAAGTATATTCTAAATAAAAGTCTTTAAATCTTTTATGTAACAGCACATTTAATATAACTCTTGGAAAGCTTTAAAGTCAGTCCTTTTGCTGTATGAGGCTACTTAAATCATTACATAATCAGAGTTTTAATGCTGGCACAGAAATCTTAGGAGTTTATTTTAATATGAATAGACTATTTTCAGTTATTTCCTGTAAATGCAAACAATCTTATTTTTAATGGATTCCACGGATTCAGAGAAGCTCAATGAAACTAGGCACCTGTGTCTTTTCCAATTCTGCAATGATGTAGAAATCCCATCCTTTTGTTAACTTTTTGTTCGGAGCTAGTTTTCACACTTATGTCTCAAATTTATGTCTTATTCTTAAGAAGGTTGTGACATTAAATAAACTGCCAATGGATCAGTCTTTTTTCAGATGATTACATTAAAAAGAATGGAAAATATGAGTAATCGAATAAACTTACACTATATTTATAATTTAATTTATATGATAAATGAAAGATTAACTGGATATTCCCAGTCCTATCCCATAACTATCTAGTCCTATACCTATACCTATACCAAGACATTGACAAAATTCTCATTATACTAAGTTAATTTTTATTTTATTTATAATTAAAATAGTATTGTGCATTTAATTTACTAATCCCTTTGGCTTTTGGGTTTCTGGAAAGAGAGCTAGAGACTGCTAAAGATACTCTAACTCTTATTCTGCCATTTTGGACTGCTTTCTCCTTGGAAAAAATTGCTTTCTGATTCCGTGTCTCTAAGGATTAAATGAATCTCTTAAATTAGGGATTGACAAGCTATGACTCATTGCCGTTTTTTTGTAAATAAAGTTTTATTGGCACAGAGCTGCATCCATTCCTTTGCATTGTCTACTGCTGCCTTCATGTTACAGTGGCAAAGTTGAGTAGTTATGGCAGGTCATCTGGCGTGCCAAGTTTAAAATAGTTGTAGCTGACCTTCTATGCAAACAGTTTGCAAACCTCTAGATGACTTCTATGATTGCTCTAAGTTTTAAATTCATACAATTTTATGGGTCTCTTTGATCAGCACTGCAAAAAAAATGGTTGAGTACTACACACTAGACTTATGGATGGATGCCTGGTATGTTAAAAGGTATAATAATCCATTTCTGACTTCAACAATATCTTAATCTTTTATAATCTTATATAACATTTTATAATCCTACTTGAGGTATAAAAGATGTATGTCAAATGCGACTGGAAATATTAGGTAGCATCTGCTAAGCAAGTGTTGAAAAAGACGTAGTGTTAAGAAATTTAATTATTGAAGCAATCACTGAGGAGTAAGCCTGGCAGACAAAGCTTTTATGCAAAGATAGAACTCGAGTTTAGATGGAAACTGAATTTATTGAATACTATACATCACAGTTATTGAAAGGGGCACTTAAATTTCTTTAATCACTAATAATGTAGGGTCATAATTAACATTCTTATTTTATAGGTAATGAATTTGGGTTCACATGGCTAGTATGTAGTGGAGTTTGCATTTAAATCCAGGTTTACTTGCAATAGACACATATACACATATATATGCTCACACACATATATGAGAATATTTTTCTCCTCCTCCTCACTTCTAAATCCTGATACTCTCCCCTTGGTTTCATGATGCCATACTATAATCACATTATTAAAGATGCTAAGCTAAAATCTCAAATAAAGATTTTGTCTATTGTAATTATCAAGGCATGTGTTAAAAAATGGCCTGAACTAAGGTAAATAAGTGTAATGTGTCTGTGTGCATCTGTGCTATGTGTGTACATAAAATTATAAAGCATATGTATTCTTATATACATACAAACACACACTATACCCTTTGATAATTATTAAAATGTGTCTAAGTATTATTTTATAAGGCTCCATTTTATATAGAGAAAAAAATAGAATGTGTTAATGGTAGTCAAAGAATAGAATACCCAAAATGAATTCAAAGTAAGAGTACACCCCAGAAATTTCCTACAGAAGAAATGTGGTTTCCTTTCTTTTTTTTCCTTTAACTTTCTTTTTAATTCTAAGACTGGTGTGTAAAAATCAGAATTGCTAATTTCTTGTCAAATGATTTCTGTCTAAAACTGTTCTATATTTTTCTCAAGGTAAATTCAGTAACTGGAGCCAGTATGACTATAAAAGCTAGTAATTGTTTCATATTTAAGCATGCCATCAAGTGCAATTTCTAGTTTTGTTATGTGCATTCATTATTCCCAGTGACAGAAGAAAATGCAAGAGACTGAGATGATAATCCCAGAGACTGAGATGATAATCCCCATTAGTATGATGAAGTAAAACACATGGAAAGACTTCTTCGCAAGGGCACTATAAGAACTAAGTTACACTGTAAATAGAAAATTCTTTGCAAATGTAACATACTAAATGATCAACATCATCTCATGAGTGCAGAAAAATCAAAGAATTTTGCTTCCTAGAATCTGAAATTGCTGTTAAAGAGAATAATAAATAGAAAGTGACATACATAGAGAATGGGAAGTTTATAATGCTTTTGCAAATTCTCCGACTGACTGACTTAAATTTTTTTTATATAATTTTGATAAACTTCTACTTAAAACTGAGGCTTCAATTTTGTTACTATAAAGAAATAGAGATGATAGCTGTTAGCCAACTACATCAGAGGATTTAGTTTAAAATTCTATTATCATTATTTCCATACATAGAATATGTAATTAATGAAAGTGCTTTACAGGAATAATATAGCTCACTAACTAACAATATTATTTTCAATTTAATATTTAATTCATTGTCCAAATAATCATCAAACTAACTCATCCTGAGAATATAACATTTTACCATTTTAATGTTCTGTATATTTCCTCATTTAATCCTCAGGTATGTAATTATTATAATTTCTGTTGGCACATATCAAACACTCTATATGCCAATCGTGCTGAGTTATTGACATATATCATCTTAATCAACAATCACCATACCTTTTTGAAGTTTTATGATTACTATTCAACTTTTTGTAAAAGAAAAAACAGATGTCAAAAATAATTATTAGAGAGTCTAAAAAGGACTTTAACTTTTGGTAATGGAAAAATAACCTGCAGTTTACAATTATAGACTCTAAAATATATAAATCTATCTGAAGGCATTAAAGTGTCATCTAAAACCAGCACAACCTGGAGAAGAATCAACATTTGGAAGAAGGGAATTGTTCTGAGTTTCCCTTTTTAATCAGTTGTTACATAAAGAAAGTCTCTAGATAACAATCATGACAGTCAGCTAGAACATAGAATTGGCTGTCCTGATGGCTTTAGGAATTAGGGAACAGTAACCAGGGGTACCACAGCTGCTACAATGTAAGAAGTGAAGCTGTACAAAGGAGAAAGCCACAGAGAGAGAGCTCTAAATCCTGCATGTAAACTTTTCCCAACTCTCTAGCTCATCTCTGTTCCATGAATGCATGGGGAAGACCCTAGGCAGCTAATTATAAAGAAATGAATATACAGTTCAGTGGCTGCACCCTACATGCAAGATAGGTTTGAAGTTTGAGTTTAGCCAAAATAACTGCTAAAACAACAAGCAAGAAAAATCTTAATATTCCTTGAAGAAATATAATAGGACCCAGAATCTGCACAATGTATCATTTAGTTTCCAGATATATTCCAATTCCATATATATGTATATATATATATATATATATATTCCAATTCCAGATATATATATATATACATATATATATATGTATATATATATATATATATATATATATATATAAAACCTACAGTTTACAATTCCAGATAGACATATATATATATTTGGAAAAATGAGTATTTTATGTTGTATGTAGTATATGTGTGTATGTGTGTATATATATATGAGCATGTGTGTGTGTGTATATATATATGTGTTGTCATATATATATATATATATATATACATACATACATATACTCGACAACATAACATACTCAAGAGAAAAACAAATCAATGGACAAGTCTAAAATGACACAGATATTGAAATAGACTAGGATCTCTATAAGAAATAAAATCTATGAAAACAAACCTCCATAAAGAACAAATCAAAATTCAATAACGGAAGTATATCATATCTGAAATAAAGTTTTTAATGAATTCTCTAAGGAATTTCACAGGTTCACATAATTACTAATTGTCATAGCCGAGATACAAACTAGGTTCGTCTGATTCCAGAATCAATGCTCTTATCTACAACTTCATGCTATTTTTCAATAAAGTATATGTTGTTATAACCTATTATACATATATGAAAACTGACACTTGATAAATTAAACAATATGGAAAGTAATGAGGATGGAGGGATAAACAAGATGGAAATTCCCAGTGGAGACCCCAGTCCACTGAGAGTAATGGACGTTGTACAGACTTCTTCAGTGATTATGTCAGTAAGTAGTAGTAACCGCAGTTGTAAAATATAAAGAATGAGATTGTAAAACAGAGTGACCTAACTTTTAGAGCTCGGGAAAGCTATGTACGTGACATCTCCTGCTTCTCTGTATTTAGTTAAAGATTGTTTCTCTAATATGTGCTTAATCTTTAAAGACTCGGGTGTAAGTTTGTCTGGTCCAGTGAGTGGATATTTAATGTGTCAGTTCTTAAGGAAAAGATTTATATTTGTTGCTATGGTACACCCAGTGGTACTCTGCCATATTAACTACACACAAAACAGAATAATCTACAAGGGACTATCTGCGGAAAGTAGAAAACCAGGAAAGTGATTGTAATGACTTTGAAATACCGTGATCACAAAAGTAATAGTTTGGGTCATAATATTCCTAAGAAAAATATTGCTGAAATATAGGCATGGACTGTACTGATGGCCTAAGTCCTCTCCAGTGTACACTTGAATAAAGCAGCCATAAAACAGTGAATTATTTGCTAAAAATTATAAACATGAACATATACTGAAAAATTAAATATATTTTTACACCTCTCTAATCCAACCACACTCTGTAGCATTTAGATTACCTCCATGACATGGGGCGGTCACTGAGAATAATTGAATCCATTGATCTCAAGCACTTCTATACACACAACTTCTTAGTTACTGATTTATTGTAATTAAAATCAAAATATAAGATTGGATGTTTATTCTGTTTTCCCAGTGTCCTAAAGTACAAATACTTTTCCACAAAGTTGCAGTGAAGCAAATAAAAATGACATTGTGATTTGAAATAATGCTAATTATAAGAATATAAACCAACGCTGAGAATTTTAGGGACCTCAGTCCACAAAACACAATCGCTTTACATACAACCCCTCTCACTTTCTACTTCTTTTTCCTATTTTCATTTGCTCAGCCCTCAGTTTGCTCGGTTTTTCCTGAGTGGTAGAAATGGTCAAGACTTTGTATCTTCAAACAAATAAACATCTCATCTCTGTCAATGAATATTCTATCATCAGGTATTTAAGACGCATCTCTTTATTTTCCTTTTTTCTGAAAAATCCAAAAAAACTCTCTACCTGTTCTCTACTACTGCTCCCCACATCACATCAAAAAAGTGGGGGGTGGGTGGGACAGAAAACTTGAAATCTTTGCAGTTCTCATCGATATCTAATTCTGCCTGTGTTCTTTTTCTTTTTATTCTTTTCTTCTGGGAGATGTTACTCATCCTCTTCTATATATATATAGAAGCTTTTTGAACTTATGTAATCTGGAGAACCTAAGTCATTGTCCAAAAATTTTAGAATTTCACCATAATCAGTGAATATTGATAAAAAATTCCTTCAAATTTGATCTAGTAGAAACATGTAGTTGCTTAGCATCTAAGAAAGATAATGCTGACTAGACTAACAAACATTTTTTATTGTGTATATATAATAACACTTTTGCCTGTTATGTGCTCTGTCCTGAGATGATCTATGAGTAATAAGTCAGTGAATCATATTTTTGCTGTCAAATGATATCAATTTCAGTTATTACAAGCTTCTTCACAATATCCATAATAGATTCTTATAACAATGAGATTGAATACAATTAAATGCAACATAAAACTTTTGACATTTGCTTCTCCTGTTGATACATGTGTTTTTTCTTTAATAATTACTTAGTAAGATGAGAGCGAGGAGACAAGAGCTTGGTTGTCCATAGTTCTTTGGTATTGTCAGTTATTTCAAAGAACCAGTTCTTGGCTTATTATACTGATGACAGTAATGCAAGACCTCTGGGTGATGCCAAAACAGAACAAAAGTGCCAACACTGGTTTCACATTTTCTAATTCTAAAATAAGTGTGGTGAAAGTCTTGGGCACCAGAAAAAAAATCTGTCAACTCCCTCACCAGCAGCTGTCACCTAGAGTTAATCTTTTTATTTCTATTCGTGTATTTCCCCTCACACCACCCTATCTCCCACACACTATGTCACCATCTGCTACCACATTTTCCTGCATCCAACTGACCTCTCCAAACATGGCCCTGCCATCATTTTCAGTAAGTCAGGCATCATGAAGTCAGTGATGGCAATCTTCTTTGAATATAAAACTGTTCATAATTGAGGTAATGATATTTGCCCACTTTTTCTGTTTACCTAAATGTTTTTTTTTTCCTAGGTGGAGGTACAATAGCTATGGGATTCACTGAATATTCTAGCAACCTGAGAAAGCGCATCCAATTTTAAAGGGGTACGTATAAAGAAATAAGAACAACATGAACTTTTTTATTGTTATTTTTTGCTTCACAGGATCCATGACTAATGGGAAATAATAGAGAACTCAAAAAATTAGTTAACTTATAGCTTAATAGTCAATAATGTAATCAGTGGTGAAGACTGTTAGCATCTGTGTATATTTGGTTCACCTCTCCTTTCATGAGAATTACACTTTTATTTCCAACTTGCTGCTAAATGAGGTCATACGATTGTTCCAGCCAGTTCATTGTAAGAACAGATACATCATTGTAGCCTGAAGCATTTGTCTTTTTGAGTAGCCAGGATGTCAGGGTTAGTTTAGTTACCATAGCATAAACCAGCCTATTTGGACTAATACTGTAGGTCTTCAGTTATGATAAGTAATTACAGTGTTAATCTGTATCTACTCTTTTATCTGGCTCCTAAAATGAGGATGTTAATGATTGCCTATTTTGTTTTCCAAGTATTGTGTATATTTAGTTGCATCTGTTTACTAAAAGAGTCATAATCCTTACCATTTTGTCAGTTATACAGAGAATTTGGATGCCTTCACAGTTAGGCTAGCAGAAGGGGCATATGATAGGGAATTTTGTGTAGGTTTCCTACAGCCCTTTGCTATCATTCGGAGACCTACAATCATAATGGAAGAAGTTCCTCTGGAGGTAGTGCTTCCAGTCTGATGTGACAAAAGAGGCGGAAGAAACAGGATCAGTGTCAAAGCCTCAGGAACCACAGTTCTTCCATATTACGACTAGAGAATAAAATATAACCACAGACCGGAGAGAACACTACTAGAAATAGAATTGTTTTCTGAAGACAACATTGATGCTCCCCTTTCCTTAAAAAGGAAGTAAATAAAGTGAATTTGGATGGATTCCCAGATTGCACATCTGCCTGTCTAAATTACACCTGCGAAGTAGCAACCAAACAGATGGAAGTGAGGAGGATTAGGAAACAGCTTTCTTCCGATTTTATGTGCCTATAATCACAATGGCTTACACCCTTCACAACAAAGGGTCTTTGGGCTGGCAGACAGTCTTGTAAATACAGACCGTAACACCTGTGAGTCAAACAAGTGGATACAGGTGCAATAGTGGTTTCCCTAGATATATAAGATAAACTTTGCTGAGTTAGATACACGCACATCATTGTAGTTGCCACTGCCTCCTTCTCTAAACAAGTCATTAACTATAATGTAAAAATAATATTGCATAAACTATTGGTGTTATTAAACATAATTTCTTTTTGGTACATTGGGGCTGGTGAGTCTATCATATTCCACTGCATGTGTTCTCTTGTTCTGTCCCCTCTTTCCTCCTCAAACATCTTTAACTTCTTTTTTCATTTTAAGATTCACCAGATGGGATGGGAATATTGCAGTCACGTTTAATAGTCGAGATGTATTTCCTTCCTTTTAAAAAATCTTCAATAACATTTAATAGATTTAGTGAGTTGATCAGATGAAAATTTTTTCAATAATCTTAAACTGTGGAACCTTTGCAAAAAAAAAAAAACCTGAAATAATTAACCTAGTATATCTTCCTTCTAAATGGGGTAGCCAGAATTGTGAAAGATTTGGCATTTAAATGAAAGAGAACATGAAGAAATAGTACATTTTGGCAAATAGTGTTTTTTTTGAGAATTCCAGTGTATGGCAGTCCTTGTTAACATTTAAGAAGTAGATTTCTACCAAAACAGGAGAGATTAAGTATCTAGTATGTTAGTGGAAATTTTAATAAAGGATGAAATGTCTCATCACTGCAATAGCTTAAGACTGAGCTAGACAAGGATTAAGAGGAGGTAAGGCTGACAGTGACTTAACTGACAATGTGAAATGATCAGCCAGCTTTGAGTCAGGTACTTGATAATTGTTCCACTTAATCATATCCCATAGTATTGGTTAACATTAATGGATCTTACACATTCAATTTATTTGCTGAGATCCTTTTTTTCTCCCTCTATGGGGTCAATAACAATTTTTATAAAATTTACTGGAAATGTAAAGTCCAATAGGATCTGTCATGAACACACAAATACTGTTCTGATTAATCGTGAGCATGCCATCTACCTTAAAAATAGGGAATAGTATTCCATAATTCTCTATAAATTATGGACTCATGCAATGATCACTTTAAATTGGATCTAACACTTGGTCTTATAAGATTCTACTTCTGTCAGATAAAACTTAAAAAATAAAAGAGCCATTTTATATTTTTTCATCTATGATTATTGTACTTTCTAATAAAAAGTAAATTCTCAAGTAAATGATTAAATTTAGACTAAAGATTTGAGTCCTTTGATCACCTTGGTTACAGATAATGAATTTGACTGAATTTATAACACAGCAAAGTTTGTTTCACCACCATTTAAGACGAGTCTGTATGAATCAGACAGGTCGAAGAAGTTCTTTTTTTCAATTTATCACAGCACATTTAAATGCCAAAGCTGTGAGAAGACATGAAAGTACCAATCTTATCACTCTCACTTACTACATATTTGTTAAATTCGATTGAATTTAAAAAGGCACAGAAAGTCCTATCAACAAGTTTCTTAGAAATTCCAGTTCACATTTCAGTCACTGACTGACTTGTATATGTACAACATTGATCTTAATGAGACTCACTAAAAGTAGCTGACTCTGTCTCTCTCTCTGTGTCTCTGTCTCTGTCTCTGTCTCTGTCTCTCTCTCTCTCACACACACATACACACATACACACATACACAATCTGGAATGACCAACTCTCCCAGTTTGTCACTGACCATCCTGGTTTTTGTATTAAGATTTCTACATCTCAGGAATCCCTTGTTCCTAGGCGAATCGGGATGGCTGCTTAGCATCTCACACACACCCGCATACCCACATGCACACACATGCTGTCTGATCTCACTTTGAATATGTAATCACAATCTTCACAATCTTTAAAAGACATCTCTACGCTTTGGGCCAAGATAGAAAATCAGAAAAAAATTTCAAAAGCCAACAAAGTATATTAAACAACAAATTTCAAGCCATTGATTTTCAGAAATTCAGAAATGATTATCCAAGCTTCTTCTCTTGAGAGAATTTCCAGGCTATAGAAAAAGGAGGGGAACATGAGCAGAGACTTTTTTTTTAAAATTAGAGTTCCCAGGCTAGAGGTGTCTCAGCTGCACAAGCCCACTGTGTCTAGTGTTCCACTGAGATCACCTGCACATTGTGCAACTAGAGCTTGGATGACAAAAGGAACTGAAGGTCCTTCTGCCTGCTGTGTAATAAAGTCCTTTGTCCCTGACCAAGGGCTCTTTTGTCTTCTGCCAGCAAGCCTATGGCTGACTGACTTGTTAGTTCACAAGTAGAGTAAAATCCCAAGCACTTTACCTTTTTTCACATAAAATAGAGACAAAAATAAACCTTTAAAAATGCTGAGCATCATATTTCTTAGGTAAAAACACAAAATACGCAATTCATTAAAGGATCAATTGATAAATTGAGACTCATCAAAATAAACTATCGCTCATAAAAAACGTTGTTAAGAGATTGGAAAGACACGCTATATACATGGGAGGAAAATATTTGCAAGTTATGGATCTGATAAATGACTTGAATCCAGAATATATAAAGAATTTTTAAAATTCGATAGCAGAAAAATAGTCAAACCATTTTTAAAAATGAGCCAAATATTTGAATAGACACTTCACAGATGGAGATCTGCAGAGGATAAATATTTACATGAAAAATGCTAAACATCATTAGTTCTTAGAAAATTGCAAATTAAATGCTGATCAAATACAACTGCATACCTATTGGAATGGGAGATTTAAAAAGACTGACTATACAAAGGTGTTGGCAAGGATGGAGAGGAACTAGAACTCACATATACTTCTAGTGAAAATGTAAAATGATACAACCACTTTGAAAAACATGCACCTACCATGTGATCCAGCCATTCCACTCCTAGCTATTCGCCCAAGAGAAAAGACAGCATATGCCCATGAAAATGACTTGTATGTGACCTTCAAACAGCTTTATCTGTAACAGCCAGACTGGAGAAAAACCAAATGCCATCGAAAGGTGAAAGGGTAAACAAATTCTGGCCTTCCTGTATAACTGACAAATAAAATGAATAAATTACTGATACAGAAAATAAAAGGGAGCATGTTATTCATATATGCTATTACAAGAGTGAATTTCAAAATAATTATGATGAATGAGAGATCAAAGAAAAATGAATTAAAAGCACATGCTATATGCTTTCATTTTAAATTCTAGAATTAGTGGCAGAATCCAGATCAGTAAAGTCTGGGGATATGCATGGAGAAGAGATGACCCCTCACCACCTTTAACATCCAGCCAGATGGCTCTCCCTACCGACATCAGATAGATTAAAAGACCCCGGAGAAATGGTCACCTAATTTTGGCAGTTTGGTTTCCAGGTTAACAGTCAGTTTCTCTGATAATCAACTTAAAGTCTACCTTTAAAGAAAATAAGGCTATGGATACAGCACCCCCAGTAAGATTTTTGGAGACTTCCTCTCAAGTATAAATGTACAGTCATAGTTCACAAGGCATATATGGAAAAAACAAAAAAGGGAAAAGAGAACCCAAAAAGCAAAATAAAACAAAATGGTCCCAGAAAAAAAAAAGAAAAAGAAAGCTCAAAGCAGAATTATGCTTAGAAATGTTTGATTTGTATACTAAAAAAATCGTAAGAAGATATTTCATGCATAATAAGATTGGTGTCCTTTAGTTAAGAAAGAAAAGGAAAACAAGATAAATCTCTTGAAATTGATACAGAAATGAAAGTAAAACTCAATAATACAAAAGCACAAAGATAGACTAAATGCGATCAAATATTACATGTTTGGAGCAAGAACACAGACTGTCCAACTTTCAAGTGATAAAGCTCACAGACTAAAAAGCAGAAGATATTATTAAATAGATAATGAAGATTTCTCTTGGTGCTTAAAAATTCAAGCCTCCAGATTCAAAGGGTATACTTCTGGAAACAAATGTGATAAATGAAAAACAGACAAACAAGAAAGACTTAACATAGTCACATGTCATTCTGAATTTTCACTACAAAGGTAAAGAGCGGATTGTTAAACATAAAGATCAATACACAGTCTCTATCTTAATTAGTCATTCATGTGCAATTAGCCTTTAGATCATTTCCTCTGTAATTTTTTTGAAACTGATTTTTATAACTCTTTAAAGACAGCTTTATTGAAGAATAATATTCATATCATAAACAATAATATCATTTTCAGGATTAAGTTTTCAAAATTCAGTGCTTTTTAACATATGTACAAAGTTATGGATCATACACACTGTCTAGTTTTAAAACATTTCCAGAACCCAAAATGAACTCGGTATCCACTAAAAGTCATTCCCTTCCCTTTCCACTAGACCTAAGCAAATACTCATGTATTTGCTGTTTCCATACAATTGCCTATGTACTTATTTCATATAAATGAAATCATACAATGTGTATTCTTTTGTGTCTGGCATTCTTCACTTAACATAACGTTCTAGAGGTTTATCCACATTGTAGTATATGTCAGTACTTTTGTTCTTTTTTGTTTTTGAATAAAATGCTATTATGGATATACAGTATTTTGTTTGTCCATGCATCTTTTGATGAATAATTAGGTTATCTTCATTCTTGGGCTCTTATGAATTATGCTACTCTGACTATTTATGTACAGGTCTTTATACATACATTTATTTTCATTTTTCTTAGATAGATAACCTGAGATTGGAATTCCTGGGTCATATGGTAATTTTATTTTTAACATTTTGAGAACCGCCAAGCTATTTTACAACGTGATTGTGTGAGTTTACGTTCTCACAAGAGGAGAAAGAAGAAAACACTTGTAATTATACCATTGTTTATAATTCCCCACACAATAACCTCTTCCAGCATCCTTTTTGATTCATGTAGATTAGAATTACTGTTTGGGGTCACTTTTTTCAGCCTGAAAAACCTCCTTTAGTATTTCTTATAAGACAAGTCTGCTAAAAAAAAACAATTCTCAGGTTTTGTTCATCTAAGAATGTCTCTATTTATGCTTCACTTTTAAAGGGAAATTTTGCTGGACAGAGAATTCTGAGATAACAATTTTTTTTTCTTTGAGAGTTTCTAATATGTCATCTATTGCCTCTTGATTTTTTCTGATAAGAAATTATGGGAAGTAGGCTTTAATCTTACTGCAGTTCTGTTTGGTTTATTGTTTTTTTTTTTCTTCAAAGGTGATCTCTATTTCTTTGGTTTTCAAAAACGTAACTATGATATATATGTTTATGGATTTTTTTCTCTTCAGCTTTGAGTTTTTTGACCTTTTTGGATGCATAGATTAATTTTTTTGGTGGAAAATTTGGCAAGTTTTCCGTTATTATTTCTTTAAATATTTTTTCTTCCCTGTTCTTTCTCGCCTCTTTCTAGTATTACCATTAATTATATATTGATGCACATAATGGTGTACCATATTTCTCTTAACCTCTGTTCAATTTTCTTCATTCTCTCTTTTTCAATTTGTGTAAATTTTATTGTTCTGTCTTCAAGTCATTGATTATTGATTATTTCCTTTGCTAGCTCACGTATCCTATTGAGTCCTGGTGTGAAAGTTTCATTTTATTTATTGTAACTTTTCAGATCCAGAATTTCCTTTTGTGTTTCTTTTCATAATTTCTATTTCTCTTTTGATATTCTATATTTGGTGAGACTTTAATTATTTAAAAATGATTTCTTTTGGTTCTATAACTGCAGATAATGACTGCTTTGAAACCTTTGTCTGCTAGGTTAAAAACATCTGGACTACCCAAAGGCATTTTCTGTTGCCTGCTTTTTTCTAGGGGTGGGTCACGCTTTCCTCTTTCTTTGCATGCCATATAATATTTTGTTGAAAACTGAAAATTTATATAATATATTGCAGCAACTCAGGATTCTTATTCCTCATTCCTCAGGGCTTATTGTTTTTGTTCTTTTTTGTTCATTTGTTTATTTGTTCAGTGCATTTGCTGGGCTGATTCTGTGAAGTCTGTATTTTTCATGGCATTAAGCTTCCAGTGCCCATGCTCAATTTATTTTCACTTTTTTTAAAGTTTATTTATTTTGAGAGAAGGGGGGGGGAGAGAGAGAGAGAGAGAGGGAGAGAGAGAATGCACACCAGCAAGGGAAGTTCAGAGAGAAAGGGAGAGAAAGAATCCCAAGCAGGCTCTGCCCTATCAGCACAGATCCTGACATGGGTCTCAATCCCATGCCCTGTGAGATCATGACCAGACCTGAGATCAAGAGTCCAACACTCAACTGACTGAGCCACCTTGGTGCACCCCTTCTTTTCACTTTTAAGCTTATTTCCTAGAGTTCATCCCTAGGTCAGAATAGATTAATGATCAACCACTGATCATTCAGTTGGTATGCGTAAGCACCCTGGGCCAGAAAGTTTTTCATCCTTTTCCATTGGACTAGTGTGTGACTTAAGAAATGATTTCAGGTATGCCTGAGTGGTTCAGTCGGTTAAGCATCCGACTTTGGCACAGGTCATGATCTCACGTTTTGAGAGTTAAGTCCCAAGTTGCCTCTGTGCTGACAGCTCAGAGCCTATAGCCTGCTTTGGATTCTGTGTCTTCCTCACTTGTACACTTCCTCTTTCTCTCTCAAAAATAAACATAATTTTTTTTTGAAAATCATAATGATTTCAAATTTCAGGCAGCTTACAAGACTGCCACACACTCAACCAGGGACTTGCTTATACTCTCTTCAGGCCTCTTAAAATAGTGTATTAAATTTTAGGAGATACAGTATGCAAGTTGTGGATTCTAAATTGATTTATTTATAGCTATCCATACCAACACAACCTAGAAAATATGCCCCCACTTATGGAATGTTTTAAACTCATTTTATACACAAATAATGTATAGGATATAGAAAAATTTACTCTCTCACACAATTTTATAACCTGGAATTATTTTAATTTTGTAACAATTTTCAAATTGACATTCTATGCCAAATTTTAGAACTTTTAGAAATTAATCTCTTTGAAATGAATAAGGATCATGTTACCCTTTTATAAACACACCCTCTTCCTTCATACCCCACCCCATCTTAATTTCTGGAACCACAAATCCTTCTTCATTTCTATTATTTTGTCTTTGAAAGGAGTTTTATAAATATACCAATATAATATGTAACCTTTTGTGTTTGCCTTTTTCATTCAAAATTATTCCGTTTTTATTCTTCTAGATTCTTATGTTTATCAGTATTTTGATCCTTTTAATCACAAAGTAGTAGTCCGTGGTATGAATGTACCACCATTAGTTTAACCATTCACCTCATGAAGAACATTTGGGTTGTTTCAGGTATTCGCTATTTTAAATAAAATGGATAAGGGCATTTATCTATAGGATATTGTATTATCATAACTTTTTTTTATCTAGATTAAAGGCCCAAGAGTATAATTGTTGGCTCTTATGGTGGTTACATTTCTAGTTTTGTAAGAAGGTAGGAAAACACTGGTTTTCCAAAGCAGCTTTACCATCTTACATTTACACCAATGAGGCATGAGTGGTCCAGTTTTTCTGCAACATTACCAGCACTTGGTGTTGTCATTTTTTTTTAATAGCCATTCAGATGGGTGTGTAGTGATATCCTACAATGTAGGATATTTCTAGGATATTTCCTAGAATGTAGGTTGCTTTTCACTTTTAATAGGATCTTTCACAAAACAAAATTTTAAGTTTTGATAAATTCCAATTTATAATTCTTAAAAATATTTATAGGTTGTTTCTTTATGACAAATTTAAGTATGCTTTGCCTAGGTCTAGATCCAAAATTTCTACTGTGTTTCTTTGTAAAAATTTTGTAGTTTTACATTTTACTATTATATTTGTGATATACTTTCATATATATTTTATATATTTTACATAGTATTTCTATATATTTTATGTAAGAGATTGTGTAGAATTGGTGTTAATTCTTATTTTAATTTTGGTAGAATTTGCAAGTGAAACCGTCTGGGCTTGACAATTTCTTTCAGGGAGTTTTAAGATTATAAATCAATTTCCTTGTTAGTATAGAGCTATTCAATTCTCTGTTTCCTATTGTGAGAGTTGTAGTAGCAGTTTTCATGAGGAATTGGTTCATTTGATCTCAATTTTCAAATTAACATATATAAAATTGTTTGAAGTATTATCTTGTTATCGTTTTGAGGTCTCCCACATATCTAGTGATAGTCCCCATTTCAACTCTAATATTGGCAATTTGTATCTTCTTTTTTATTTTCTTTGTCAGTATTGCTAGGGTTTTGCCAATTTTAATGATCTTCTCAGTGTCTGTTCAGAAAAAGAAAACAAACAGTGAAGATTAAAATAAAATAACTTGTGTATATAGATATGAATATAAATATAGGTCTATGTATATATATGTACATGTACATACATATATACATGCATAATCTTTCAGAACATCTTTTCTGTAATTACAGTAGACAAATGCAAAACAAATTTGAAGTTTGTGTATAGATATGCCTATCATTCAGCAAGATTTCTTTCATTTATAACTTGGATAAATCCAATCTATCTAGACTGCCATTTCATTTTTTCAATTTTTTTTACATTTATTTATTTTTGAGAGAGAGGGAGAGACAGAGTATGAGCCGGAAAGGGGCGGAGAGAGGGAGACACAGAATCTGAAGCAGACTCCAGGCTTTGAGCTGTCAGCACAGAGCCCAACGTGGGGCTTGAGACCGAAACTCGCATATCATGATATTATGATCTGAGCCCAAGTGGGATGCTTAATGGAATGCACCACCCAAGCAACTCATCATTTTGTCATTAATGTTTCAAAGATTCCATTCACAATGCAGTTGTCCCTGCCCATTCCGTTGAAAGTATTCTCATATCCATATATCCTCACCTTCCTGCTTTTGTCATTATAGATAACATATTTTACATAATATTTTACTTATTTACTTTTGTTATTGATTTGCCTCTCCTGAATAGAGTATAACCACCATGAAATCAAGTTATACAGACTAAGTGAATATATACTTAATAGCAACATTTGGTACCACCTTTTGCAGTTTCATATGATTGTTTTCTAGTCTGCAAATTAGTGTAAAGCACCTACACTTGGTAACATAATAATATGAATTAGCTTTTCTTGTTTAATTTTATGATGTTTATCTGTTTTTTATAATTATAGTGGAATGGCCCCCTACTTGGTATAATATGATTAAGCTCAGAATTAAACAAAATTTGGTATTTTATAGCTTAAAGATGACTCGAAAACAGTACACAGCTCAAAAACAACTTCTATACTACCCTTTTATCTCTTTATTTTATTACTTTCCCTCAGCAGCCAGTTCGCTGTCATGATAATGTGTAAACTGGGATTCACAAAATTTAATTCCATACTACATCTATTTTGTGAATATGAGAGTTATATTTTAATGGCCTCATAGATAAAAACCTCAAATTCATATTCATTTCCTTCAAAACTGATCTCATAATTTTCTCTACTAATTACTCCTCTTAAATTTCACATTACTGAAATAGCATCTATTTGCTTATTTCATTAATATGAAGTCATCTTGGATTACTCTGTTTACCTTATGTTCAACATTCGCTCCCTACCAAATGTTTAACAATTCCTCTCCCAAATCTCTCTCTTTTCTCCATTCTCATTACATGAGGTTCCTGGCACTTATTAGGTCTATTCTTAGTTACAGTTCAGTAGAAGTTTAAATGATAAGTTCCGACTTGAGACATCACTCTTTAGATTAGGCTCCATGTATGTCCTCCTCCCTTATTCTGCTAAATTTCCCTAAACAACTACAAATATAGAGACATGCTTTGAGAAGCAGCTCTCTGATTTGGTGGCACCTCACCCTTCACAAACCTTATATAAAGCATCATCCCAGCTTTACTTATCTGTGTGAGAGACACATATATCATCTGAATTTATCTTTTTGAACTGTGTTTGGAAAATTCTATTCACTATATTTAGAAAATCTGTGATTCTAATAGCATTTCAGGCATGACTCTAAAATAATGTGAGTGAACAAAAAGCAATAGAGTAATGTCAGATTTGTAGGCATAATACTTGAGTGCTGTGTATTTGTGTTAATAAGACAATAGACATTCAATACGCCTCACATTGTTTGATATTTATCCATCATGTGTTGCAGTGTGCTTCTGTTTCCCAAAGGACTGTATATATAAAAATTAGAATTGCAGCGAGGCACATATTTCTGAATGACTACTCTGATTCTGTTATAGGTTAAAGGGCAGAGCTAAACACTGTGTTGTGATAAAAATATTAAATATGATATTAATGGCCTAAAGTTGTATACTTCCCTTGAGACTCCCTCTTTTAATAACCTCTAGTATCATAGATAAAACTGAGGCAGGAATCATTACTGAAATGGATTTTCTGGCAGAATTAGATGTCGCCTCCAAGAATCGATAATCATTTGAAGCTAACAGGGTGATTAAATGACCTCCTTTTTATTTTACCTCATGTCGAGTTGCTTTTTAATCTTGATTTAGAGTCACACTGCTAGAAACAAAGATAAACCGAGGACTTAGAACATTAGAGCAGCAACGTGAGGCCTATTCATTATGAAGGTTAAAGTCTCCTTTCCTTCAATCAAGGCTTTCTAGCTAATCAATGCATTCTAAAGGAAAAACCGAACACTCTAGGTACAGACTGTATAAATACCACCACCTAAGGCAACTTCTTCCTTATAAAGTTCTGTACCATTAGCTTTGCCATGGCAGGTGCTATGTACTTTTTATTTAATAATTTACTATGCCAGAGATGCTGGGGGATATCTTCATATTGACTGGTAATGTCATCATTAATTCCTTTCAATCATGTAGTTTATCCCTCCCATCTCTTCACAGCACCAAAAAGAACTGCCTCAAGTAGGCAACAAGTTAATTCTGCTAGCCAGCTATTTACAGGAAATGCAGCCATTTACTAAGTAGAGTTTTACATAGTTTGAATGAAAATCACTATGTAAACAACTGTGTTGACCCATGGATTATTTTTATACATAACCTAATAATATACACATACCACTGTATGGACATTAACTTTGTAATTGTGTTCACATGTAAGAAATAATTAAATTTGTAAAATATAACTTTGTAAAATTCAATAAAATTCAAAAGCAAAATCTATTTGATCTTTTAATGAAAGGAAATTTAGATAGATAGATGGGTAGATAGGTATAGTGGGTACACATTTGTGCATCACACATACGCATGAGGGAAAAAAGGAGACAGAGATAATGACTTTAATTATATCTTTAGTCAGAGTTTTATTTACTATTTTTATCTTTATCTTTTTATCTTTTACTTAAGTCTTGGTTTCTTCATAGATTGAACATGTTTCATGTCTTTAAAATATATTTTTCATGTTTGACATAATAAATATAAATTAATAAGATAACATAGCAAGTCAGATAGTAACAATTATCATGCATTTTCTGTGCAAAAGGTTTTAAAATATAATTTATAATCAACTAATAAGCTATCACGGCCAAAGAGTTTTCAAAGAGTTATTTAATAACAATGAGATAACTTTCAAAATGTGGAGACTGTATACCATGAGCTTTAAAATTTTTCACTACTGCTATGACAGTCACTTAAGAAAAATATTAGACAGTCACTTAGGAAAAGTTTTTGACTTTCTAAAGAAATATATATACCTATATATTGTTTTAAATTTTTAAAATGTTTTTATTATTGAGAGACAGAGAGAGACAGAGCATGAGCTCAGAGCATGAGGAATGATGCTCCAGGCTCTGAGCCGCCAGCACACAGCCCAATGTGGAGCTTGAACTCACAAACTGCGAGATCATGACCTGAGCTGAAGTTGGATGCTCAACCGACTGAGCCGCCCAGGCGCCCCTAAAGAAATATATATTTAAAAAATGTTTTAGCATTATAAAATGTGCTAACTGTTCCTCTTCAAGTGAAAAATGTGATTTTATTAAATTTTAAGCAATTATTTTTCAAATTCTATTTCATTATTCTCATATCCATTTACACATTTTTAAAAATTTTTTAATATTTCTTTACTTTTAAGAGAGAGAGAGACAGAAAGTACAAGCAGGGGAGGGCAGAGAGATGCAGACACAGAGTATGAAGCAGGCTCCAGGCTCTGAGCTGTCCAAGCAGAGCTGGATACAGGACTGGAACTTATGAACCATGAGATCATGACCTGAGCTGAAGTCAGACACTTAACTGACTGAGCCACCCAGGTGCCCTGTTTTACAGATCTTTAATAACTGCCCAGTTAGACAAGGATAATGGAGAAGTGTTATGTCTTCTCAGAGCATTCTTATAAGAGACTAGTGATGTCTGACCATATCTCTTTTTGTGAGGTTAATTTTTATTGGTGTGTCTAGATGCTCTCCATTTGATCCATCTATCTAAAGTTCACTGTTAGCCTTTCACCTAAGTGCCTTAGCTGCCATCAGTGATGATTACCTACTTCCATATTTCTTTAAAGGTGGAAAAATGGTGATATTTTAATTCTATCACATCTTTCTCATTCACCAACTGGAATTCTTCATACTATCCTAGGTATAACAAAGTATAGTTCATGTAGGAAATGCAGAATAAATCCTTGAATTGTTCTCATATTTATCAATTTAGAATAACAATTGGTTACCAACCATGTAATAAAGGTGATAATATGTATTTTACTATAACTATTAATACAAGGATATTAGGATATTTGATGTCTTCTGATCTATTGCAGTTATTATTTTTGATGCTCATATTGTCCCTCTGACTGAAGTAATCTGTTAAAATTTGTTTTGTTTAGTTTAATATGAGCCCACGAGTAATTATAGCTTCTATGTTACTTTGTCTAAGGTATTTCAGGCTCATCCTATACATATTCTACTCCAGATCTGGAAACAGATATTTTTACCAAGGAGCTTTTATTTTTTAATGAACTGTTATTACAGATCTCAACCTTGGCAGTAGAGTTTCTCATTATAGTTGAGTTGTTCATTGTTTCTTGATTTTTCAATGCACACAGCTAGGAACAGGAACACATGTGTTTTCACTACTGTTGATTTCAAATTACTAACCAAGGACAGAGTTGAGAAAAGATGTACTATTGTACAATAGCATATAGTATTTTCACCATATGGATACAATAGATGTAAATAATTTTAAAATTATAGACGTTAGAAAAGGTAGTAAAGTAATTAGAAATAGAGGAGGTTTTTAGTATTTTTTACCTTAAAATTTTAATATGATTTATTTAATAGTATGGTTATATAATTTAATTTTAAATTATGACTGTATTTAACACTGGGCTCACTAAATTATTGAAAATACAAAAATAGGTGCTCACAAGGTGGCTCAAGCTCACCCCTTCTATGTGTGCATAAAAAAAGACAACCGAGGACATTTGAATACTAATTTGATTTTTCATGATATTTAGGAATTATAAACTTTTTTAGGTGTGAAAATGGTATTCTGAGCTTGTCATTTAGAGATACATACTGAAATATATACTTATAAGAGTTGGTGATTACGAGTCATGTGTATAATATGAGGGTTCATAATACTATTCTGACTAATTTCATCTACCTACAAAATGTCTTCATCAAATGTGAAAAATAAAGTATATGGGTTTTCCAAATTCCAGAGATACCAAAAAGCGCAAAATAAGGTCATCATCCTCAAAAGTCTCATACCAGCATAGGTTTCAAGCTTGTAAGAAATTATTATACTTTTGATAGAAATTTAGAGTGTGCTGTAATTATAAAAGGTGGGGAAAAACTAAGTACATCTAGGGAATTGGGAAGGCCTTTATGCAGAGAGGAGTCTTGACATATGTATATGAACTTGCCAAGTGGTAAATGAAGATAACGTTTTATACAATAATCCTTATATGCAGAAAGCCAAGTTTTGAAAATATAGAACACATTGGAAAGCAGTGAGGAATAATTTGAGCTTATGGTTTCTTTCAGATTACATATTGTATTGAAAATAATGTACTTTCATTATGATTTAGTATTACTTTTCATTGTATTTGATTTGTATCAGTCAAGTTAGAATGTTGGCCTATATTATTAAAATTATTAATTATTTTTATTTTAAACATATTGTTATGGTTAGAAGTATGTATGATAAATCAGCTATGTCATTGCACAAAATGATAGCTACCAAAAATGTCTTTCTGTGAACTAAATTATTCTAAAGCTCCAGTTAAGATGTAAGTTATGTGTTTTAATAATAGAAAGAACTTATAGATCCCATTATTGGGCTACTGACTGAGAAACATTTTAGTCCCTGCTATCCAAAGGATTCTCAATAATGCTGCTGAGAGCACTTGATAATTTGAACATGAAGTTTAACAAAAGGATGGAACCTGAAATAGTCCATATTGAGACATTCTCTAAAACTCTATTAAAACTATCTGTAGATGCTTATCAAATTATAGAACTCTAAGGAATCTTGTTCAAATGGGAAGCTAAGGGTATATATAATTTGAAAAAATTTCCCCTGGTGATTTTAATAACCTTTCCTATATTAAACTCGCTCTGAATCCATTCAGGACCACTGAACCCATGTTAATGAAAGAGGCACGTCCAAATATTAAAATATTTTTGGGAGCTATTGAAATATGTTTCACGTTTTGCTTTTGTTTTTTGGTTTTAATTTTTTTTTGGCATTTATTTATTTCGAGAGGGAGAGAGAGAGACACAGAGCATGAGCAGGGGAGGGGCAGAGAGAGAGAGAGAGACACAGAATCCGAAGCAGGCTCCAGGCTCTGAACTATCAGCACAGAGCCCGACGTGGGGCTCGAACTTGGAAATGGTGAAATCATGACCTGAGCCGAAGTCGGACGCTCAACCGACTGAGCCGCCCAGGCGCCCCGTTTTGTCTTTTTAAATAAAAGCCTATGGGGCTCCTGGTGGCTTAGTTAGTTGAGCATCTGACTTCAACTCAGGTCATGATCTCATGACTCTCCCGAGTGAGTTCGAACCCTGCATCCAGCTCTCCTCTGTCCCACTCTCTCTGTGCCCCTCCCCCTTGCAAGCACACACACTCTCTCCTTAAAAATAAATAAACATTAAAAAAAATTTAGAGTAAAGAAAATTAAATTAAAATAATAAAAATTGGGGCACCTGGGTGGCTCAGTCGGTTAAGTGTCTGACTTCAGCTCAGGTGATGATCTCACAGTTCTGGGTTTGAGCCCCATATCCAGCTCTGTGCTAACAGCTCAGAGCCTGGATCCTGCTTTAGATTCTGTGTCTCCCTTTCTCTCTGCCCCTCCCCCACTCATGCTTTGAGTCTCTCTCAAAAATAAACAAACATTAAAAAAGTTTAAATAAAAAAATGAAAATAAAAGCCTATGATGTTAGAAGAGTAGGAAACAAGGCAAAGACAATTAAAAGATACAAAGAGAGTTAGAAAATCCAAATTATATAAGCAGGAAAGAAGGATATGGAAGAGAATCCAGGAAAAAGAAAGAAAAATTGGAAAGAATAACAGCAGAGTCCAAAGAAGAGGAATATCCATTGCGTAGTCATTCTCCGTCCACTACCTTTTGTATTTTTCCTCTTTATCATTCTATTGTCATCTTGCTCTTAAATTAGGTTTTATCTACATTAAAAAAATTTTTTTTATGTTTATTTATTTTTGAGAGAGAGAGAGAGACAGAGTATGAGCAGAGAAGAGTCAGAGAGAGGGAGGGAGACACAGACTCCAAAGCTGGCTCTAAAGCTGTCAGCACAGAGCTCAACGCGGGTCTCGAACCCACAAACCGTGAGATCATGACCTGAGCTGCAGTCCGACGCTTCACCAACTGAGCCACCCAGGCACCCCGGTTTTATTTACATTTTATACATAATACCCTTTTATTTTTTTTTAAAGTTTATTTATTTTTGAGAATGAGAGACACACAGCATGAGTGGGAGGAGCAGAAAGAGAGGGAGACACAGAATCGGAAGCAGGCTCCAGGCTCTGAGCTGTCAGCACAGAGCCAGACGCGGGGCTCTAACTCACGAACCGTGAGATCATGACCTGAGCCGAAGTCGGACATTTAACCAACTGAGCCATCAAGGCACCCCCATAATACCCTTTTAAAGAACAAATAATTCTATGAGATTTATAGTGAAAACTAGATTACTTGTATTTTTTTAAAAAATTTTATGCATCACTTGTTCCCAGCTTTGATTTCTGGTTTACTGAAATAAAAAGGTTATACTATTTTACTAAAAATAAAATCCTTGGGCACCTGGGTGGCTTAGTCAGTTAAGCATCGGACTTCAACTCAGGTCATGATATCATGATTTGTGGGTTCAAGCCTTGGGTCAGGCTCTGTGCTGACAGCTGGGAGCCTGGAGCCTGCTTTAGATTCTGTGTCTCCCCCTCTCTGCTCCTCCCCTGCTCTGTCTGTCTCTGTCTCTCAGAAACTGAATAAAAACATTAAAAAATTAAACAAAATAAATAAAATCCTTATTCTTCTGTTTCCTGATATTTCATCCTATCCACTCCCTCCAGATATTGGTAACTTTTATATGTGACCAGTTAGTATTCTTTCTGAAGGTTGTTAAAAGCATAGTTTTTTTTATCTCTATCGTTAAAATCTAATGATATATCGTGTTGGGAGCATTTTAAACTTTCTTCTTTTGGACATCAGTAACCCTTCAATCTGGACAGTTAGTCTTTCTCTTCCAATAAAATTTCTTGACTAATTTCCTTCATGAGGAAAGATGTTCTTTATCTTTACAACTCCTACTACTCAGAAGGATGACTGCTTGACTGCTTAACTTGATCCTCAAATATTTTTTGCTTTTCTCTTTTCTCGACTGCTTTTGAAATATTTTTTCTGTGCTGTTTTTTTGGAATTATCTTCTAAATTTTATATCTGATGTTTAATTTCTCTCACCATATAGATAAATAGATAAATGGATCTCTCTTTCCCAAGACTTTGGCTTGCAATGTTTTGTGTTTTCTCTCCTCCATCTCTATTGGTCTCTGTGAGCTTATACTTAATGTCAATATAATGGGTTCTTAAGGAAGAATGGATGCAAAGACACATATTCAAGCTACCATGTTTATATAAAAGCCACTCTTGTATTTAATATTTTCTAATCCATTTTCCTTATTTACAATCCTTTTTTCTTTTATTGTCATGTTTTCCCCTTTTTACTATTTGATTCATTTATTTGTCTCTTCTTTCATTAATATATTTGCCAACAATATAAAAAGTATTTTGTAGGCCTCCTTCTACTCAGAACCATTGGCATATTCCTTTATCCTTTTTTTACATATATTCCTTTCACTTATCATCTTTTGATTTACTGACTTGTTTATTTTCACTGTGACATGGCTCATCTGCAAAATTTAAGTATTTACAATTTAAATAAAAATAGCGATTTAAGTACCCTCCAAAATAATGAATAAAATGTTTAGAAAGACCTAAGAAACGTCCTGTACTGTCCCACAAAATATCCCATTCTCGATTTCCCCAGAAGTTAGCACTATCCTACATTGTGCATTGACTAATCCTTTGCTAAAGATACAATGTTTGGCTTAATCTGTTTTTTTTATATATGAATGAAATAATAATGGGTGAATATATTCCTATGTGACTTGATCTATTCATTCACTCACACTGTACATTTAGCTAAATATTATTCTTTTGTTGTAGTTGTTGCTGAAAGTGTTTTATTGTATGTACATACCACAATTCAGTAATCCATTATATGATTGATGAGTATTTGTATTTCCAACTTTTTTGCTATTTCTATAAAATAACAGCTATAAATATTTCCTTTGTGTCTCTTGGTGTATATATTCAAGAATTTTGATAGTGTATAAACAGTTATAGAGAATGTGTGAAGATTCTTCTTACATTCAGAAAAAGAACTAAATAATAAGAGCATGTGAATTTTCAAGTTAATGGATAATTACAAACTTTACCAAAGTAGTTGTAGCAATTTGCATCCTCATCAGCTGTACAAGATGTTACTCTAATTGACTTTTTCCGGGAAAGTTGATATAAACAGAATGATAGTGATGGCATTGACCCTTGGGGTCACAGATTTTTGTGGTTTCCTATAAAACTCACTACGTTGTTGCGGGGTGGGGAAGAGGTGAATGAAAGAGGTCTAGTCTTTAATCTCTTATTCTCCATACCTGATGTTTTTAGGTTCTACAGAGTCTCCCTAGTGAAAGCCAGTTCTGCATGTGACAACTTGCCAGAGTTTTTTATTTTACTTCTATTTTTCATATGTGCAGAAATTAAAAAGATTTTTCTCAGGTATTTATTCAGTACTGTTAACTCTAGACAGTCTTTCATAGTATCAGGTCTACTATATCATAAGAAATAAAAGTTCACTGTTTCATGTTATAAATGGATCAAAAACAAAATAAGTGATTCTGACAAAAGAATGTATTATAATTAAAAATTCTAAAATTTTTGCATTCTTTATTGATTGATTATCTAGCTTTACAGCAACACTAGCAAAATAACAAGATAGATGCATCACATTTTAAATATGAGCATCCTTACCCTCTCTGTATCTCATTTTCGGCCTGTATGGATATAATGAGAATTTTAACTTATGAGATTTTATAAAAGCATCTTTATCTTTATCTTTAACTATTTATCTTTATCTATTTTATTTATCTTTAACTATTACTGAACCTATCATATGCTAGAATAAAAGCATATATGTTGAAATATATGGTACTACAAATTTCTAAAAGCAGCTGTTGAAAAATCCCTGTTGCTCTCAATCTCTTGCTCTCATGTTCACATCCTTATAAACACACACACACACACACACACACACACACACACAGTAGAAATGCTTTGGAACTCACAGAAAAGGAAACTGAATTTCATAAATAAATCTTGAAAATGGTTTAAAATAACAGCAAAAATGTGTCCCAGTATTGTAAAATATTTAAAGAATTAAACAAATTCCTGAAGAGCTGATCGGCCTTTGCAAAGGCTGAAGAGACATGTCCTTCAGAATCATAAAATAGGGAACCATATTTGGAATATACAAGCTGAGATATAGACAAGCACTGGATTTAAAACAAAACAAGACAAAAACCTTAATATCTTTAGAAGATCTTTATAATGGAAGTCTTTATGCTAAAGCTTACTCTTAATTCTGGCCTTGCTCTTTGAATGTTTAACTTAATATAGCTGGGCCAATCCATCATCCAAAAGCCTATTGAGTGCCTACTATGTGCCCAGCATGAGAGCAGCAGAATCAGGCACCTCTGACATTTTGATTGTTTGATCTGATTTTCTGTCACCTGTCTTTTGGGCTCCCCCAGAGAGAGAAAACCTGGAAGTAGCAGGCTCTATCCCTTCAGGGAAATCTTAATGAGACCTAGCAGTTCAGACTGACAACCTACAATCAGACCTGATTTTTACTGCTTTGCTTTTAGAATGAGGATTGGTCTTTTCATTATGCTGCTTTATAAGTCCTTTATCTTCAGTCGTTTCTTTTTTACATATTTTTACATGAAAAAATTAATGAAAACTTTGATTTTTTTCAGATGAATGATTATCGTAGATGCTGACCTCAATTAATAGTACAAACAAAGTTGTTACCCCTCGAGTTGAAATGCAAACTTAAAAATCTTCTTCACCTTTCAAATACTAATAGGGTAAATTTAAAATTATGTACAGAATTTTATTTACAATTATCCTTTCAGTTTTCATTCTTCTATTTCTTCAGACTTAACCTTAAAACCTAGAAAGCTGTTTTTGATAGTATTTTTTCTTTGGATGTTTTCACCAATCACCTAATTTATCTTGTCTAATAAAAATGTGTTCTTGTCTATTTGTGTTGTTTGGACTGCTACTTGTTTAAAAACTTGATATTGTTAATTCTCATTTAATATATTATTCCCCTGCTCATACAGTTTTGAGAATTAGGCTAGGATTCAGATCAGCTATCACAATTGGCAAACAGAAAATAAAAATCTCTTTTCTTGTGTTTAGGCCCAAAATAGATATCTAGGTCTAAGGCCTGAAACTTCAAGCTCTGTGTTGTAAAACGTAAGAGAAGATTATCAGACTGGATAATTTTAGAAGGTTGGTGTGGGGAGCTAAATGTTAGAAGCAATATGGTGGTCTCATCACCAACTATACTTTCTTGTCAGGGAAAAATCTAGATTTATAATACCTGAAGCCTATACAGGGTGTGGGCCCTTTAATAAAAGAAAATATATTAGTAATATGAAATTTGGGGCCCCTCACAATACCTTGGTAAAGCACCATGATAGTTAGAGACCCAAGAGCTTAAGCTTTATTTGATTCATGATTAATCTGCCTCTGCTCTTGGCTGAAATTTCTAATGAGGATCATTTTAGATAGAAAGTAATGTCTATGTGTTTAACATTGCCTAATATGTCTGACTGATAAGAAAGCTGTCTCATTACTAAAGTACATGATGTGCTGAGACTTCTTACAATTGTTCTAAAACCACAAATTGGGGTGGGCATAGGCATTGTATTGAATTTATGGGTGATGAAACTGGACTATCTTATCAAGGGGGACTAGGGAAAGCTAAAGTAGTAGGAGAAATGAGGTAAGAAATGGAGAGTAAGATTGTGACAGGAAGACAAGAGAACTCAATGTGATGCACAAAGGGACAACACGCCAGAGAAATATGATGGTGGTTTTATATAAACTGTGTAAATTATTTCAGAAACTATTTAATAATCAAAAATAGACTTACATAAGAGAGGCAAAAACTCCCAAGTGCAAAACTGGTAGCAAAAGTGCTGTCATTTTCAAACACAAAAATAATATGTTAAATGGCTTAGATTTAATGAGAAATCATTCACTTTATTATCAGACAAATGTCTTAAGGAAAAGCTGAAGAATATGTTTCTATGGGCTTTTTCCTTGGCCTATATTTGACCTGCTTCTTTTTTTAATTCAAATGTCACATTTTTTTTCACCCTTAGAAATGACAGATTCATCTTTTAATGACTTAATCCAAGGACTAGTAATTCTACATAGAAGCATAAGTCCATGACGATAGAATAAGTCAAGAAAAAGGAGATTTGTAAAAAAAGAAATGATTGGTATTATAAAAGTTATTCAGAAAAGTATGAGTGAATCTAAGGGGCAAATAATTCTGTAGCATGTCATGCAGTGAAGTGAAGGAACATATTATAAATGTGATTATGCTTCTTGAGATAACGTTTACCTGATTGTAAACTGACTTGAATATTATATTATCATTAGAAAGCATTTTAAATTAAAATATATAAGAACTAGGCTTGGGAATAGACTGGTTGAGCATCTTAAAGTATCAAGCCAAAATAGTAAATTATTATGTATTTTTATGAAAATTTTAAACAATCATAATGCCTGAAGTCGAAACAACAGATGGATAAGGACAACAGATGGACAATTTATTTCACAGATTGAATACCTAGAGACCACAAGCACCCACTTGGAAAACCAGGGCACACTGATCTGATGCAGCAACTAAATTATTGGTTGTATATCATAGAATGATGAATATTTATTTCTGATTAAAAGAAAGAAAAATAGATAAAAATGAAATATTGTAATGAAATAATTAAAACTAATTCATTAAACCAAATTATTAAAAACTACTAGAAATCTAGCAGTAGATTCTAGCAGTTTGTACTTAAGAAATGATCATTCTGTTGTAAAGTGCTTTGCCAGAAGTATTGAAAGTTTATATGCACAGTTGTTTACTTAGGATAGGTATCATGAAAGCATATGTTAAATACAAGTACAAGCATAAAATATGTAAGCGGCTGTTTAAAACTAGACTGATCATTAATAAATGGAGTTCTATAATTTCAGATGGATGCTGGGGATAATTTGCCCATGTTTCAGTTTAGACATCCTTAGATGGGATATTTCTGCTTGTGAGTTTGAACCTCATGTTAGATTAATAAAGGTAGATGGAAGAAATTTGTCAAATATTTTAAACTATTATACTAATATAAAATACAAATATCATATTAGAATTTATCTCAAAGGGGTTATTTGTTTATTTTTTTAGCGTTTTTATTTTATTGTTGAGAGACAGAGTGTGAGCAAGGGAAGGGCAGAGAGAGAGGGAGACACAGAATCTGAAGCAGGCTCCAGGCTCTGAGCCGTCAGCACAGAGCCCGACGCGAGGCTCGAACTCACAGACCGTGAAATCATGACCTGAGCTGAAGTCAGCCACTTAACCAACTGAGCCACCCAGGCGCCCCTCAAAGAGGTTATTTTTAATGTTCAGGTTCTTTTAGTAGTTGAATAGTTCTCTTTTTTATTTTTTAATTTTTTTATAGTTTATTTTTGAGAGAGAGAGAGAGAGTGCAAGCAGAGAGGGACAGAGAGAGAAACATACAGAATATGAAGCAGGCTTCAGGCTCCGAGCTGTCAGCACAGAGCCCCTTGCAGGGCCCAGACTCACGAAATGTGAGATCATGACCCGAGCCAAAGTCAGACACTCAACTGACTGAGCCACCCAGGTGCCCCAAGTAGTTGTATATTTCTTTAAAGTAGTATTTATATTATCACCTCTCAAATAAGAAAAAAAAAAAAAAGGAAAACTATGGCCTTGAAAAAACATTATTCTGGTAAAAATTTTAATATACCATAGCTGTATAAATTTTGAGTAATACTTGATTAGCAGCAATCCAGTTTGAGATAAGAAGCATAGAATAATGACTTGACACTGAATTGGACCAAGACTAGTTTCAGTACTATTATAAGCAGGTGCCCAGGGGAGGTATTGACTTCAAAAGCCTTATGTTTCTTTTCTGCAACATGTCAATGGCGTTTATGGTCTTATTTTATGTGTATGTTGTGGTTTCTATATCTTTTTTATCCCTAAAGTTTTATAATTTAATGTAATTCAATAATAAAAATAGTTTTTAAAAAGCAAGGATAAATAGTATTGAAGTCAGAAGAAGGCCAAGGACCTAGTCGTATGCTGTGGGTAAAAAGATTCTAAAATATCAGAGATAATATTCCAGCTATACTGCAGATAATCTGAGACACTTTGGACACAGAAGTTCTAAACATTTTCTCTTTGAGTATATACTCCATGAAGTAATAAACAGGAAGATTTAAATACTTTCAATTCCTTCCAGAAATAACAAATTGAAAACTACAAATAGAAGAATATAAAATTAGGTAAAGATTAATTTTTCACATGTCACTTTCCAGAATATGTGCTGTAAGATTGTTGTTTAGCCAGGTCCCTTCTCTCTTCCTCTAAAATGTGTGCGCACGCACACACACACACACTCTCTCTCTCTCTCACACACACACACAGAGCTATTCACCTAAATTGCCAGCTTTCCTAGTGACAGCCTATTCTCAGTGGAATTTGTTTGCATTTTGATGTATGCCAATCAGCCTTCATTTTTAAAGGAATACAGTGACAGCTTCTTCCTCTAGTGATAATTCAGGTTATAGATATGATTTGATTCTTTAGCTACATAAGCTATGATGATAATCTATAATGATTGAAACTCAATCAATTTTTAAAAATATATATATAAGCAACAAGACCAAAAACTTACTTACAAAATAACTTTGCAATTAAACTATCTACACACACACACACACACACACACACACACACACACCCCAATAAAGTAACTATAATTTTAGTACAACAGTAAGTTGTAAAGTTTGGAGTAAAAAATGAAAACAGCATTTTAAAAAAATGTTTATTTGGAGAGAGAGAGAGAGAAGGCGCACTCACATTCCTGCCCAACTGAGGGAGAGGCAGAGAGAGAGGAGGAGAGAATCCCAAGCAGGGTCCATGCTATTAGCACAGAGCCCCCTGCTGGGCTTAATCTCACGACTGTGAGCTCATGCCCTGAGCTGAAATCAAGAGTCAGATGCTTAACCGACTGAGGCACCCAGGGGCCCCCAAGTCAGGATTTTTTAACTATATATTTTACACTAATATTTGGAAAATAAAGCCTAATAATAATAAAATGACAAAAATGGTACTTAAAGAGATATTTCTGATAGAGTTGTTCATATTCAGTGGATAAATGGTAAAGTTTAAGAGCTACTGAACTCCAGAGGGGTGTCAGGAACTAGAAATAAAGGTATTCTTTTTTTTTTTTTTTTTGCATACATAGGGCATAATTTCATATTGGGGACTGGTCAGGGGGTGATTCTTTGTGCTAAGTAGGAACAGGGTTGGATGGTTTTCATTGCCATTGAAGGATGGGGAGTCAAGCAAAGAAAAAGCAAGAGTGGAGTCGTTTTTGTTTGACCCAAATAATTTTAGACACATTTACAGTTGGAGGTATGCAGGGCCATACCTAGAAAAAATGAAAACATTTGTACAGATATTTTAAAAATACAATAGGAGTTTCCAAATCTCTGCGGAAATAACCATGACAGAGGCTTTTTACTAGCATTGAACTTTGATCAATAGAAGAAACAGATTTGGGGAAATTCCCAAAATAGATAATAGTGGATATGAATAAAACAATCCCAGAGCAGGAACCATCTACGTGCAGAAACAACAAAGAATATTAGAGGGAATTAGCAAGGAAGAGAAAAAAAACAGAACCCAAACACAAATCATTGCTTTGTCACCTTTTATTATTGACTTCTGTAATTCTTTAATGATTAGGGGACTGAAAATCATTACTGGTACACCTATTGTTAATTAGATTAAGTTTATTAGTTATTATTAGTTTCAGTAAGTTTTAGAGTGAAATGTATGGAGTTCTTGTTTAATAATGAGTTCACCATTCTTTTTGACTCTTCCTATCTTGGTAAAGAGAAAAATCCCTGCTGTCCCTGACAGCCGGGAACTGATCTGGAACTATCGGCTCCGAGGCTTTCATCCTGCTGATGTAGTCCTGGTGCTTACAGACTACGGAGACAAACATAAACCATTTCCCGGAAAACCAGCAGCAGACAAACCACTCTGTGACTGTGATTGATCAAGATAAAAACAAGACCACTCCATAATCATGCTTGAACACAAACAGAAACAAGAACATTTTCTAAACCACAAATATGCCCAGGAACTCCCTATCCTAGCTGTTGTGAGTGACTGGTGCTTTTTGAGCAATTATATCTTTAACTGAGTTCTAGTCTTCCTGCCTTGTAGATATGTCGTTATATACTACTGCTTCTTCCTGACCAGAGAGAATGCACGAACAAGCCTCTTTTCCTTGAACTCAGCTCTGAATCACCCAACACAAACACAAATCCTGTAAGTCCTTTTTAACACCTTCATTTTCTGTTTGTGATGTCTCCATTTTTGTACGAGTCACGATTTTGATTACAAATATGTTTCTAGTGGTATGTGGCTGGAGGGCATTGACAAGTATTATGATAAAGTCCTTAAAAGTTTCCCCTCCTCACCCTGATGTCCCATGTACATGTCTAGATTAGGAATATTTTGCCTATTCATTGTAGTTAAGATTCTGGTCTTGGCTTATGTAGTTTTTCTACACATTTTATCTACTAATTCATGGATGCATGTTGCTTAATAGTCTATAGAGCTAAACTATGGTGATGCTGTGCGTAGATTTGCAATTTGTTGCCCCCTACAATGCTCCTGTATGAATGTACACTCTTCCAAGTGAAGCTTTACTATGTTCTTGAAGAGATAATCACTGATTTTTTTAATAAAAAAGTTCCAAAAGAAAACAGGCTTTTGAAGAGAAATAAAACTAAATACATTTCTTTCGCCCCCAAATATCTCAACAGTAGTAATTGATAAAGCCTGTGTATGATTCCTACTCATACGTTTTAGTGACTTACTTTTGGTAACCTATTTTTAAAACCCATTCAGAGACTTTGAGACACAACATCTCTTTTTCCTGCCCGTTTACCAATTTGTTTATTTTTTCCTTAGGTTATTTATAATTTCATTTTTGCCCAAGTTCAGAGTAGAAGTGAAATGTAGCACAGATGCAACTTGACTTCACAGTTAAGAATGTGTAAACTGGGGCGCCTGGTGGCTCAGTCGGTTAAGCAGCCAACTTCAGCTCAGGTCATGATCTCATGGTCTATGAGTTCAAGCCCCACGTTGGGCTCTGTGCTGGCAGCTCAGAGCCTGGAGCCTGCTTCAGCTTCTGTGTCTCCCTCTCTCTGCCCTTCCCCTGCTCACGCTCTGACTCTAAGTCCCTCAAAAATAAATAAACGTTAAGAAAAAAAAAAGAATGTAAACTGAGTAAGACTGCCTGGATTTAAATGACCAATCTACCAATAAATGTAACCTTGTCAAAGTTATTTTTTATCTTGTTCCTTATATTCCTTTGAATATGGGGATAATTATAGTATCTACCTTTTATGCTTTCTTTGAAAATAAAATGAGCTAATATGTTGAAAGCCTTAGAACAGTGCTACCATATTGCAGGCACTGAATTAATGTTATTAACTATTCATAGAAAGTCCAAAGTTTCCTTTGACTACCCCTCCCAGTCACGACGTGCTTAGAATTACATATTTATTGAGTATATTTCTGAACCACTCCATGTGTTTGCACACATTTTTCTGTGCAGGATGTATTATTGTAAAAGAATTAAAGGACATCATACTGTTCTTATATAATTTTAGTCAGGGTTATCGAAAGTATGATTTATATATAATAAATTTAATCTGTATGAAATGTATAGATCAAGGTTCATATTTTTGCATATGAATGTTTAATTGCTTCTATACCCTCTGTTGAAAAGACTATCCTCTTTCTATTGAATTGCCTTTGCTCCTCTGTCCGTATTGACCATAGTTCTGCAAATAATTTTTTAAACTATTTTTTAATTGAAATATAGTTGGCACACATGACATTAGTTTCAGGTGTACGACATGTTGATTGGACAAGTTTATATGTCATACTGTGCTCACCACAAGCGTGGCCACGATTTATCACCATAGATTACTATTACAGTACCATCGACTACATTTCCTGTTCTGTACCTTTTATCCCCATGCCTTACTCATTCCGTAACTGGAAGCTTGTACCTTTCACTCCCCTTCACCCATTTTGCCCATTACTTCAGTCTCCTATTTTCTAGTAACCATCAGTTTGTTCTCTATGAGTCTGTTTCTATTTTTTGTTGTTTTTTATTCATTGTCTTATTTTGTTTAGATCTCACATAAAAGTAAGTGAAATCTTTTGGAACTTATCTTTTATGGACTCACTTCACTTATCATAATACCCTTTAGGTCCAGCCATATTTCCATAAATGGCATGATCTCATTCCTTTTTATGGCAGAGTAATATTCCATTACACACACACACACACACACACACACACATATATACATATGCCACATCTTCTTTATCAGTTCATCTATTGATGGTTGCTTCAGTTGCTTCCTTATCTTGGCTATTGTTTATTTGCTGCAATATTGTTTATATGCTGTAATAAACATTGGAATACATACACCTTTTCATGTTGTGTTTTTGTTTTCTTTAGGTAAATACTCAGTGGTAGAATTACTGAGTCATATGGTATTTTTATTTTTAATTTTTTGAAAATCTTCCCTACTGTTTTCTGTAGTTATTGGGCCAATTTACATTCCTATCAATGGTGGACAAGAGTTTCTTTAACTCCACAACCTCACCAACAACACTTGTTTCTTGTCTTTTTGATTGTAGCCATTCTGATAGGCATAAGATATTTCATTGTGGTTTTGATTTGCATTTCCCTGAGGATGAGTGATGTTGAACATCTTTTCATGAGTCAGTTAGCCATGCGTATGTCTCCTTTGGAAAAATGTGTATTCAGGTCCTTTGCTCCTTTGTTAATTGAATTGTTCTTTTGGTTTGATTTAATTATATATTTTGGATATTAATCCCTTTCAAAAAAGTCATTTGCAAATATATTCTCCCATTCAGTAGATTACATTTTCATTTTGTTGATCATTTCCTTTGTTGTGCAAAAGCTTTTTTTTTTTTTTTTTTTTTTTTTTTTTTTTTGGTGTTGTCTCAAAAGTTTTTATTGGCTTTTCTTTTTCTTGCCTAAGTAGGTATATCTAGAAAATGTTGGAATGACTGATGTCAAAGAAATTACTACTTAAGGTTTCTTTTAGAAGTTTTATGGTTTTATGTTTCACATTTAGGTCTGTAATCCACTTTGAGTTTATTTTTGTGTGTTGTAAGAAAATGATCCAGTTTTATTCTTTTGCATTTAGCTGTCCAGTTTTCTTAGCACTATTTGTTGAAGAGACTGTCTTTTCCTGATTGCATATTCTTGCCTTCTTTGTCATAGATTATTTAACCATATAAGTATAGGTTTATTTCTGGACTTTCTTTTTTGTTTCATTGACCTATGTGTCTATTTTTTTGCCAGTAAGTACCATGCTGTTTTGATTACTACAGCTCTGTAATGTATCTTAAAGTCTGGGCTTTCGATACCTCCAGCTTTGTTCTGCTCTCAGAATTGCTTTGCTATTCAAGATCTTTTGCAGCTCATATAAATTATTTGTTCTAATTCTGTGAAAAATGCCACTGGAATTTTAATGGTTATTGTATTGAATCTGTAGATTGCTTCGGGTAGTATGGACCTTTTAACAATATTAATTCTTCCATTCAATGAACATGGAATATCTTTACATTATTTGGGTTGTCTTCAATTTTTTTCATCCGTGTTTCATAGTTTTCAGAGTACAGTAGACTATTTTAATTTACAGGCAAATAAGCTTTCCTATAACCATAGTGTCCTAATTGCTATAATTATACACTAAGTCTCAAAATCAGGTGGATGAACTTTGTAACATTTTTCTTTTTCATTTAAAAAAATTAGTCTAGCTCATTTTTCTTTCCATGTAATTTTTAGAATCATCTTGTCAATATCTACAGAAATTCTTCCTGGGGAATTAATTAATTAATTTTAATTAGCTTTCTTCTTTTCTTATATAGACATTGAATGCTGTAAATTTCCCTATATACTACTAATTTTTGATTCCACAATTGAATTTCATTAAATCAAAAGACAAGTTAGGGGAAAATTGATATATTAAAAATGTTGAGTTCAATTCGAGGAACTGGATGTGTCTCTATTATTTAAATTTTCTTTGAATTCCATTTTATTTGAATTTTATGTTCTGTGTTTGTAGTTTTTCATATACACATCCTGCAACAAATGTTTTGTTGGCAAAAGCCAAAGTATTTTGTTTGCTAAGTTGTTATAAATTGTATTAAGTTTCAAATATCTGTTGAGAATGTGTAGACATATGACCATATTTGTATGTTAACCTTTTATACTTCAACTTTGGCAAACTCACTTAAAGTTTTAGGATCTGTTTTGTAGAATCCTTAGGATTTTCTATGTAGACAGTCATCTATGAAAAGGAACAGTTATATTTCTTCTTTGAATCTCTACCTTTTTAAAATGATCTTGTAAATATTTCTTACTTTAATAAACTTGCTGGACTTGCAGTAAAATATTAACTAGGTATGAGAATAGGTATCCTTGTCTTGTTCCTGGTCTAAGGTGGGAAGCATTCAGTCTTCCATCATTAAGTATTGTTAGCCTTGTTTTGTTTTATGAGAATAGATGTGGATTTTTTCAATTTTTTTGCCTTACTATTATCCCATATTTTCCCCTTATTTCTGCTAATTTGGTGAATTATATTGGTTTATTTTCAAATGTTAAAACAGCCTGGCATTACTGGAATGACCAATATTTGTTTATCACACATCATCATTTTTGTATATTTCTGGATTGAATTAGCTAATATTTTGTTGAAGATTTTTGTATCTGTTTCTCTGTAATTTCCTTTCAGTATACTGCTTTTTTTCTGGTTTTAGCACTAAAATAATGCCTGCCTCAAATAATAGAAATATTTACTCTTCTATTTTTTTTAAATGTTTACATATTTATATTGAGATAGAGAGAGAGAGAGAGAGAGAAAGGAGAGGGTGAATTCCCAGCCAGATCCATGATGTCAGTGCAGAGTCCCAAGAGCCCCTCAAGGGGCTCAATTCCACGAACTGTGAGATCATGTCCTAAGCAGAGACTTTGACCTGAGTTTTATAGATTTTATTGATCTTTTCAGACTGTTTTCTTTTCTGTTTTCAAATTCATTAATTTCTGCTCCCATATTTATTTTATAACTCTTTTTGATTTATATTTATTTTGCTGTATGTCTCCTAGTTTTTTAAGAGGGAAATTTAGACAATTCATTTGAAACTCTGGTTCTTTTCTCACACAATGCTATTAATTTCCCTTTATCTGATCCCATAATCTTCATCATAGAATGATTTTATTTTTTTATTTCAAATTATTTTCTATTCTTATGACTTCATATTTGACACATGAATTTCTTGCTTTCCTTTATCCAATCTGACAATCTCTAACTTGTAATCGAGTGTTTAGACTTGAATTTGTCATGTTGATTTTTGCTTTATATTTAACTTATCTGTTTTTTGTTACTTTTTCCCTACTATTTGCGGTTTTGGGATTAAAAGTTATTTCCTAAAATTTATTTCTAAAATTAGAAATAATATCTCTAATACTTCTTTTCTAAAATTAATTTTCTAAATTAACAAAATACACGGCCTTGTTTATCCTTACTGTTAGTTTATTAGTGAGAATTCCTTTTTATTTCCTGTTTACTCTGAGGTTTACAATGTATTTATTTTATTTATAAGAATCAGCTTTTATGTATTATACTTCATGTACAGTGTAAGAAGTTTCCTATTTCTCAACTTTCATACATTGAGTTAGAGTTGTACATTATTCTATACATATTATAATCTTCAAAATACATTGTTACTAATTTTGTTCTGACAGTCAGTTATCCTATACACAATTTTAAAAAATATGTTTTATATTTATCTGAAATATTTTATTACATATAAAATTTGGGGGTATTCAGTTATTTTTTAAAGTGTCTTCTATGTGTCACTCCATTTTCCTCTGTGATTTTTGTTTGTTTTACCAAAAACCTGCTGTATTTCTGTTTTTATTTTACCTTGTGACTATCTTAAATGTTTTCTCTTTATTGTTGGGGATTAGCTGTTTAACTATGGCTGTGTGTGTACATGTCTGCGTGTATGTTTATTCCATTATGTCTTCAATTTCTTCTGTCCTCTTCCTTCGTTCCTTTCCTATTGTGACTTCAATTACATGTAGGTTAGTGTATTTAATACTGCCCCACATTTCCTGGGTGCTGAATTATTTAAATTGTTCTTTTTTTGTATTTCAGTTTGGATAATTTCTCTGAGCTACAATTCTTATTTCTGTGTACAGTATGTTGAAAATACTATCAAGTGTATTGTTTGCATATATGTATATTTTTGGTCCATTTCCATGGAACTCATTATTCTATTTTTCATCTCACTAACAAAACTCTCTTTTGTATTTTCATGTTGTTTTCTTTTCCAAGTAGCACCTTTAAAATATTTATCTTGGTGTTTAAAGTCCTTGTATATTGTTCTAACAATTGGATTATTTTGGGGCTAATTTTGCAAGCCGTGTATTTTCCTGACAATTTGGTTTTTCTTCTTGATTTGAGTTTTTGGAAAATTTTTATTGAATAATGGGCATTATGTGCTAAAGAACATTAGATGCTGCAATAAACAGAATTTATGCCTCTTTTTTCCTCAGGCTCCTGGAGTGGAGGACTTAATTCAGTCAATAATTGTGCTACATTTGACTTTATTATTACTATAATTACTTCAGCACATCACAAACTTCAAACTCTTTCAGTGGCAGGAAGCTAATAACTTATCCTTAGTGTTTCACCCTCTGCTTCTGTAAGGCCTGTATGCCTGCTTCATAGCGGTGGGGTTTTTTGTTTGTTTGTTTTCCACACTCTTGTCCCTTCCCCTACTGTAGATTGCCATGGATTTTTACTCAATAGCAGTATAGTATTAGGGATAGGGTAGCTCTCAGTTTTCTCATTCCAAGTCTCAGTCTTAGACAGTCACTGTATTCCTCGGCCTCAGGGATCGAATTTTGTTAGCGTTCTCACTCCTCCTTTCTATGGCAGCCCCACAGTTTCTTGTACCCTTTGGAGATCTTGGGTGGAAAGTAAGTTTACATATCATCTCAAAGTAGTAGTTAAACTCTGTCTTTTGTTAGTGTACAATCTTTGGCCCAAGTGGATTTTCTACCCCCTTTTTAGTAGTAGACGGATTATTTTTTTTCTCTTTCTCTAAGGTATTATATAATCGCTTGGGGTCTTTTGTTGAGGGATTTCCTGCTACTTCTCTAGTGGCCTAAGGATTTTTTTAATAAAAAAAGTAGGGTCTGGAATATCATGAGATTTTGTGTCTGTGCACCACTTCGAGGGCTAATCAAGTTTTCTGATCTGTCACAATAATTCTTGAGAACACTTGGCATTGATCCAAATTAAGAAGCTCACAAGAGCTGGGATGCCAGGGTGGCTCAGTTGGTTTAGTGCCCAACTCTTGATCTTGGCCCAGGTCATGACTTCACGGTTTATGAGATTGAGCCCCGTGACAGGCTCTGAGCTGATGGTTTAAGACTTCTTGGGATTCTCTCTCTCTCTCTCCTCTCTCTGCCCCCTCCCCTGCTCATGCTCTCTCTCTCTCTCTCTCTCTCAAAATAAATAAACTTAAAAAAAAAGCTCACAAGAATTAGATAGAAGACAATTTTCCATGTGGAGGAAACCTGTAAAGTTGGCAGTAATTATCTTTTATCATTCATAACTGCCCATGAAGCCTTTCTTCAGAAAGAAAATTTATAAGGTAGTTCTCCTAAACCATTACAGGTGCCATTGATTAACTGCTGGATCTCCCACTGTCCAGCAGATGGCCTTGACCATGGTTTGATTAATCTATTAGAAACAATATCCACTTGGGCTTCCTCTACCTCATTCCTGTAGGACTTTGGGGCTAGGAAAACTAGTGTGAACATAAAACTTATTCTGCCTCTTGAGACCTGAGTAATAGATCCTTTGTCTCTGATCCAGAAATCTATGTCTTCTGCCAGCATCTGTGAAATTATGTCAAGCTAAAATCTTAGCTGCCAAGTAGGGTGCAATCTCAGACCCTTGTCTTGACAGCAAATAGTTGCAACACCTGTGTCTTGTTCTCTCATGGATTGTAAATTCTCATAATAGTCATTTAAGAAGTCATCCATTTTTTAGCTCTCTTACCCAGGTTTTTCCTCTATGATTTTCTCAAAGTAAAACAGCGTGTATTAATTTTTCTCTTTGGAGTTACCTGCTACTCTTCAGAATTTAGTATATTTGATTAGATCAAGCAGTTCTATGAATACAGATATTATGGTTTGTCTGTTTGTTTCTTTGTTTTCTCACTGTTAGGATGACAGTGCCATTCTGATTTGGCTTAGTACATTCTAAGCCTGTCCTCAAAATTTTCCTGTCTTAAATTTTTGTTCAAGTATTTGTCAGTATGCTTATGCCAATATATGTAGATCAACTTCAGTCTTTTTAACCACTTCATAATATATCTAAGTATGAATCACACAATAGTTTTCCTAATTATAAGCATTTAAACTATATCTGATGTTTCTTGACTCCAAATAATGCAACAATTTTTCATGCCTTCTTGTGCATGTGTGTAAATGTTTTTTCTGGTAGACATCAAAAGTAGAATTTCCATCACTGTGCTTGTACATATTTAGTGTTTATAGATAAAAATGTCTTCTATCTTGGGCTTTGCCAATTACCACACAGCAGGAAAGGAGAGTACCAGTTTTTCTACACTTTCTCTAATACTTAATATTATCGCAATTCTAAATTTTTGACAATGCGATGATTAGAAAGAAAATAATTTTCTGAATATGTCTCCCCAGAAAAGGGAAACAAAAGCAAAAAAAAAAAACCAATTAGGACTATGTCAAACAAAAGCTTTTGCACAGCAAAGGAAACCATTAACAAAATAAAAAGGCAACCTAATGAATGGGAGAAGATCTTTGCAAATGATATTTCCAATAAAAGGTTAATATAAAAAATATACGAAGAACTTATACAACTCAACACCAAAAGAAAAAGAAAAACAAAAACAAATAATTTGATTAAAAAATGGGCAGAGGGCTTGAACAGATATTTTTTTAAAGAAGATATACACATGGCCAACAGACACATGAGAGGATGTACATCACTAAGCACTAGGGAAATGTCAATTAAAATCACACAGATATATCACCTTACATCTGTCAGAATGGTGAATATCAAGAAATAACAACTGTTGATTAGGATGTGGAGAAAAGGCAACTTTGTGCACTCTTGGTGGGAATGTAAACCAATACGGCCACCATAGAAAACAGTATGAGGGTTCCTCACAAAGTTAAAAATAGAAATACCTCGGGGCACCTGAATGGCTCAATTGGCTGATCATCTGACTTTGGCTCAGGTCATGATCTCACAGTTCATGAATTCGGGCCCTGCGTCAGACTCTGTGCAGACAGCTTGGAGCCCAGAGTCTGCTTTAGATTTTGTGTCTCCCTCTCTCTCTGTACCTCTCTTGCTTGCTCTCCCTCTGTCTTTCTCAAAAATAAACATTAAAAATATTTAAAAAAAAAACAAAAATAGAAATACCGTATCTACCATTAATTCCACTACTGGAAATTTACCCAAAGAAATAAAAACACGAATTCAAAAAAGAAATATGCACCCGTATTATACTGCAGCATTATTTATAATAGCCAAGATATGAAAGCAACCCTGTATCCATGAATTGATGGATAGATAAAGAAGGTGTGGTACATATACACAATGCAATATTATTCAACCATTAAAAAGGATGAAATCTTGCCATTGTGACAACAAGGACAGGTCTGTCTAGAGGGTATTATGTTAAGTTAAATAAATGGGACAGAGGAAGACAAACACAATATGCTTTCACTTATGCAGGGAATCTAAAATACAAAACAAATGAACAAACAAATCAACAACAAAACAGAAACAGACTCATAAGTACAGAGCACCAATTGGTGGTTGCCAGAGGGGAGGGAGGTAGGGAGCAAAGGCAAAAGTAGGGATAGGGATTAAGAGGTACAAAATTCCAGTTGTAACATAAATAAATTGTGGGGATGAAAATTAGGGCATAAGAAATATAGTCAATAATATCGTAATATTTTGTATGGTAACAGATGGTAACTACACTTACTGTGGTAAGCATTCTGTAATGTATAAAATTGTTAAGTCACTGTATTTTTGTACACATGAAACTAAATATGTCAACTACACACCAACTTAAAAATAATATTTTGTGTCTGTGATATGGATTTTTCCAGTAATAGAGATATTGTTCATTTTTTTATATATTTGTCATTTGTATCTTCTATTCTCATTTTTTATTGTTGATTTGTAAAAATTACTAATTTATTATAGATATTGGTCCCTTCATATGTAAGCTTCAAATTAAATTTAATAATGGTGTTTTGGTTATAGTAAAAACTTGACTAATATTTTCCTCTGTGACTTTTGTCTTGTTTATAAATGACTTCATTCTTAAAGTTTTGAAGATATTCTTTTGAGGGCACCTGGGTGGCTCAGTCATTTGAGTATCCGACTTTGGCTCATGTCATGATCTCACCATTCATGAGTTCAGCCCTGCGTCGGGCTTGCTGTTGTCAGTGCAAATCCAGCTGTGAACCTCTGTCCCCCTCTTTCTGCCCCTTTCCCACTTGCATAAGCACTCTCTCTCTATCGCACAAAAGTAAATAAACATTAAAAAAATTTAAACATATTCTTTTGCATTCTCTTCTGAGACTAGAAAAATACACAGGATGTTTAGTAATTTTTCAGTTGTCATCTCTTTTTTTGTTACATTTAGATACTTTTATTTTAAGATTCATTATTGTAGATAGTATTTACTTCTTCCAAATTGGAAGTCATTTTTATACATAATATTTTTCCAAATACCCATGAATCGTTTGTGGATTCTGTTAATATATTAATTTATTATTTGTTACCTTAATTTTATTGCTAGTTACATTGTAATTTAATACTTTTGGATAAGGTCTGTTTCTTGTTGTCGTTGTTGTTTTAAGTTTATAGTAAGTTTATCTTGCTATTCTTTCAGGCTAACTTTGAGGGATAAAAATGAACCTGCTTGACAAGTGTTATAGTAATTGTACTGGAATTTTATTTTTTTTAATGTTTTATTTTATATTTGAGAGAGAAAGAAAGACAGAGAGACAGAGTGTGAGAAGGGGAGGGGCCCAGAGACAGAGGCAGAATCCTGAAGCAGGCTCCAGGCCCTGAGCTGTCAGCATGAAGCCTGACGTGGGACTTGAACTCACTAGCAGTGAGGTCATGACCAGAGCTGAAGTCAGACACCCAACTGACTAGCCACCCAGGCGTCCATAATTTTAATGGAATTTGAATGGGATTATATTATATTCATAGATTATTTTAGAGAGTCTGGCATCTTTATTCTGTTGACTCTTCCTGTCTATATATCAGTTTATATCTTTATTTATTAATGTTTTTGTTACTATCCTTATGTAAAGTTTCAGTATTTTCTTCTGAATTGTCCTAATGATTCTTCTTAGATTTATTCCTAAGTACTTGATAGTTTATAGTAGCAATTGATATTGAACTTTTTATTAAAGTATTCTTTAATTGACCATTACTGAACTAGAATACACAGTCAAGCTTGGGGACTCAAATCATGGGCTTTATAGCCACACTGAACCCCTGTTTTGCCACTTACTACTTATATGACCATGAAGAAAATAATTATAATTTTTCGCGTATCAGCTTTCCTCTTTAAAAAAATAGAGATAATAATACCTTTTCTTTTTCCTGAAAATTATCAAACTTAGGGGTGCTTGGTGGCCAGTCAGTGAAGCATATGACTTCGGCTTCAGTCATGATCTCACAGTTTCTCAGTTCAAGCCCCATATGGGGTGAGCTTGAGCCCTGCTTCAGGCTCTGCACTGACAGTACCCAGATTGCATGGGATTCTCTCTCTCCCTCTCTCTCTGCCCTCATTCACTCACATTCTCTCTCTCTCAAAATTAAATAAACTAAAAAAAAAAAAAAGAAGAAAATGATCAAACCTAAAGAATAAAATTAAATAAGGTAACACTTGTAAAGAATCTCTATTATGACTTGGCAAGTTTAAAGTAATCAGTAAGTGTTAGCCAGCATTATAAGGATGCTATTAATTTCTTATGATTCTCAGTTGATCACCTGGATGTGTTAGGTATAAGATCATATCACCTAGAGATGATGTATTTTATTTCTTTCTCTCAACATTAAATCAATTTCTTGCTTTCTTTATCATTACATTGGCTGTAACCTCTGATATAAAGTTAATACTGGGGTGAAAGCCAGCATCCAATTTGTTCCTTAAGTATTTATAATATTTATCCATTATATGTAATTCTTGCTATTACATTATTGCTCCTTGTAAGAAAGTGTGTTCTCTCTTTTTTTTAGCTTATTATGAGATTGCTTAATTAAATTTTATATTACTTTTTAAAACTTATTGAATGTAATTTATGATTTAAATGTTTTGTGGTCTATTGAGATTATTTTGTTATGCCTCTCTCTGTCCCTCTATTAACAGTGTAGATGTTGTTGCACATAATATGTTTTTAAGTGTTAAACTATCCCTTACACCTGCATTTTTAAATAAGTCCAATATATCCAGGTTTATATTTTTTCTTTAATATACTTATGATTTTGATATTTTCTGTCTCTCTGTTTATATGCAAAATGAATCTAAATCTCCCTTTTCCGGTCTGATTTTGTTATAATGCTTCATTTAAGCTCATCAAATGAAACGAATAAATGGAATCATCAATTTAAACTTGTACCCCTTGATTTTTCATTGAGTATCATTTTGGAATTAGTCCATATACATAACATTAGACTATCTCATTCTTTTTAATGGCTTCTTAGTATTTATGTGAATGTGAAATTACAGACTCAACTAATCATTTATTCACTTATTTAAGAAATATTTATTGAGCACATGTCATGTATTTAATATTATTCTCAGTGTTTACTGTATAGCAGTGAACAAAACAAATTCTCAGATCTCGTGAAGCTGTTATGCTTTGCAGTAGAGACAAATAGTAAACTAATAAATAAATATTGTAATGTAGGCAGCGATATTTCTTTCAAAAATAGTTTTAAAAAGCAGGGCAATGGGATATAAGATGGCAAAATGTACTGTCTTATGTAAAACAATCAGAAACACACCCTGCAGAGAGGTGACATTTGAACAGGAAAGTGAGTGAAAATGAAAGTGATGGATAACTATGCATGTTTTCAGTGTTTTTTCTTATATCTCTTCCTTAATATTTTCCACGTTGACATTACTTGGAATTTCGTTCCATAACATTAAATATTTTCTTTAATAAATATATAACTAATGTTTATTTAAACTTAATATATGTCCTAACTTCTGCTTTTGCTATACAAACATGTTGCCTGCCCTTTTCTCTTGGATTACTTGTTCATTTTAGAAGAATAAGTTATCTAATAATTTTTGATAGAAAATTTGAGGAGAAAAATTATTTAATTTCTTTTAGTTTATATAAAAGTGTATTTATTTTCTCCTTATACACTAAGATAACACTGGTTATAGATTCTTAACTTTAATGTTGATTTTCTTAGAAATTTAAAAATATTGTTCCATTTTATTTTTATTACTATTAACAGTAGTAGCTGTAGTAGTGCTAGTAGAAATTGTTTTGCTGATAAGAAATCTGAGATAAATCTGATTCTTATTGATTAGTAGATAGTCTTTATTTTTTCCCTTTCTATTGTCTTAACAATGCTTTTAGGTAGTAATTGTTGTTATTGTTATATTATTATTACTCTTTATTCTGTTCAGTGGGTCAGTCTTCACTGAGCTTTCTAAATCTGAGTGTTCTTTTTTTATCCTTACTTTTGGAAACACTGTACGAATTCTTTAAAGATTGTTTTCATTTATTCTCTCCAGTCATTCTTTTTGGAATTCCTCTTAAAATGAAACATTAGCTCTATATTCCACTTCAGTTAATCTTTATTTCCTACTCTCACATCTAATTTTTAGATAATATCTTATATCGCATATCATTTTCAGCCCCATAAACACAAATGATTACTATAACTGTTATGTTTCCTTTTTCTAACTTCAAGGATGAAAAATTTAATTTCCAGGTATCTTTGGACTTCCTTGTATGTCTGCTGTACCGGAGGCATTTCCCTGAGGGTATTAAATCCCTCTATTCCTATCAATCCTCTATTCCTCTTCTGTTTACTCAGTTACAGTAATAGAGTAATACAGAAAAAGTAAAAGAGATTACTTTTGTTTTAAGTTATTTCTGCTTATTTATTGTCCTGCCTTTCTTTTGTATTGTAGGTTCCCATCAATATCTGGTCGTATATGTATCCACTTTATATAGCCACTGTATATATCCACTGTGTGTGTATGCATGTGTATATAGGTGTGTATGAACTTTGAGCTTGTTTACTTTTTAGACTTTGCTGAGTTTGCCCAGACACTTTGCATATGAATAGTGGATCGGACAGGTCTTGCTTTAGAAGCTAGAACTATCGTATGTATAAACGGAGAATTAGATAGCTGAAGGACATCAGTCTTGCCAGATGGAGTATTTCTTAACCAGCATTATGAACATGAAAGCCAAGTTCCTCCTGATCCACCTAGAACTATCTTTTTGTCACTAACATTAAAGAGAAATGCACCACTGTTTTTGCACCCCGTTGCAGGCGGGTGGTGCAAATTTGTAGATGAAGTCTCTTGCTCAGGGACCCCCAACCCGACTGACCTAGATAATGACCTTTTGGTACACTCCTGCCTTTCCAACCACCACTTCTGTGGATGAATTACTCTTGGTGTTGACCCCACCTTTTCAAGTAGACTTTTCTGCACGTATTTTGGCTTCTGGTTTTCTTCATCAATCCCATCCTGTCTGTTGCCAGCTTTCCTTTAAAGGTTCTTCATTATTCCTGATAAATAGTAAGTTCTTATTTTTATTTGCAAAATTTTGTTTATATATTCCTTTACTTGGTTTAGTCACTCCAATTATTTCTAAGATTTTTGCCAAAACATGGCAGCTGCAACATGGGTTTGGTTTATAATCTTCACCTGAAAGAGTCTTGCTTGTAACATGGTCTTTGTGATAACTCAGGAGTCATTCAATGTACAGTTTTATAGAGACAGTTAAGTTTATTAATATTAAATCATGGAATTAGAGAATCGTTTATGAGATAGAATGCTAACTGTATATTATTCTCCCAAAATATGGGCCTAATATGAAGGGGCTTTATCGGATAGAGGCAAATTTTATAGCTATATTAATTAATTAATTTAATATGTCATTCATACTAATAATATATTTATTGAGCAGCTCTTCAATGTGCAATTAATTGTATTCAGTTAAATAAAAATTCATGATGTGCCTCTTATGTGATGGCCTCATACAGTTTTTATAAGAAGATTTTATTTTCCCAAAAGGTTTTTGTGAACTAAATTCCATGTGTTGATAAAATAATTGCAACCAAGTAGCTATTTTCTTAGAAATAGATATATTATTACTACACAAGAAATATACCAGGCAAATATGTATTACTTTCTTAATATCATTGGAGAAATTATTACACATTAGGGGTGGAAAAACTTTTTCTGTACCAGATAGTAAATATTTTAGACTTTGTGGGACATAAGATCTCTGTTGCAACAACTTAATTCTGCCGTTTTTCTCTGAGAAAAAGCACAGGTACTATAAAAATGAGTTAACGCATTGTGTTCCGATTAAATTTATTTATGAAAAGAGGCAATGGGCAAGATTTGGCCCGTAGGCCATAGTTCTCTAACTCCTGCCCGATAACATAAAAGCTTAAGGGATTTCAAGCTACTCTTCCTTAAATTGAACTTTTGAAAAAAAATTATGCTTCTTCTCAAGCTAGAATACTGTTTCAAATTCTTTAAGAGAAGACGGAATTGGCATTATAGCTTTTATCTTCATCAATTTAACAAAAATATCTTCACATCTAAAAAGAAATGTGTGTTAATAAATAGAACTCCAGGGTAAAGAGTAATTCAGAATATTTTAGGTTCATATATATTATTTTTTCTCTATTGCTGCAAATTTCCCAAAGGTGAAAAAGAAAGCTCCAATTTCAAATTGTTGAACATGATGAAAAATGACTCATAACTATATTCTCTGCTATAAATATGAAAATAACATCTGATATATGTGTAATAGCTTGTTATAAAATATTCCAAAATATTGCCTGTTTAAGCTAGAGCAAAGACATGTAAACTTGGTATTGATATACAGAATATACTTAGTATTCTTCATAAATGCTTGACAAAAGGCTCATAATAATAATAAAGAAACATAGTGATAAGGAGATATTAGACAAGATTGAAAAGCCTTAAGAGATTTTTTTCGTAAAAAAATTGTAACCCTTAATAAAAATGTTAGTATATTCAACTATAGCATTTCCTATGAAGTAAGGTAGATTTCGTTTATATTTGTAGAGATAAGTGTATTATGTTCCCCAGGTTTCACCCCTAGGATGGCAAATTTATTCACTGTATATGAGTTCTCCCAGTTGAATTGCCACAACTTGCTTTCCTCTCTTCTTCGATAGAATCCTAAGATGCTACACATGTTTTCCTTGATAGAGAATCAATAGTTGCACATTCATTGCTTTACACCTTGCTCTTGAATCCTGGTCATTGTCAATTTGGTTTGTGTGTCTGTATGCTCACTGTATCGTCACCACTGACCTTAGTCATTATTATTTCTTTACTCCAGTAATCACTCTTGCAGAGGAAAAGGTATGTTGGATTTCCCCCCTCCCTTCCATATTCATTCTTCATCCTTTTCTGTCCTAATTTGTGCCCTGGGAGTTGATCTTTGTAAACTCTTAACACCAGGGCTGTCTTGCTAGCTGGCTTCCAATTAGGTTTAACCAATGGAGGGAAAAAACCAGTAGGAGATTGGAGGTTGGGATATAAAAACAGGGCAACTGACTTTTTTTTTTCTGCCCTCTATTTCTTTCAGCAGTGTGTTTCTTCCAACATTTGTTACTCTACAGGATCACATCCCCCCTGGCTGATTACTCCCACAATGCTCCACTTCTTACTGGGCACCAGCAGCAGTCTCCTCCCTCTGCTCTGTCAGTCCTACAGAGGATTATCAAACAGTCACAAAATCTTGCTGCTCTTGCTAGCCACTGGTCGCCTTACCTTACACTTTTGCTCCCTGTATGTTGCCCACCATATACCTGTAAGTCTTCTCTTCCTTAAAATCCCTACATTTGAAAAGTAATACTGCAAATTTTCTTTCTTGTCAGACCCTGTTGTAAGGAGTAAGTTAGTTTCCAAATTACTTTCTTGTTTGAACTATTTCTGGAATTTGTTTACCATCCCAGATCTAATAATTCATCTCCAGGAGTTAGGATAAAGATTTAGGATACATATCATCTCTTAATTTAGCAATAGAAACTAATGATAAGGATGCAAGCATAAATAGATATAGGATGTGTAATATTGTGATACACAATAAGAAAAACATATTGGTGTTTTCTGGCAGAGCTCTTAAAACTCTTGAAATTTCCTAAGTGATGAGAGCAACAAAAATATTATGAGCCATGTTAAGGAAGTGACTTTTGGACCCCACAGAAGGATGAGGGCTAATTGCCGGGAGAATCAACTTTGATTATAGGACAGGGATTTAGGTCCTATTCTTTTGTCACTGGGGAGGGGAGAAGAGCTGGAGAGTGAGTTCAGACACCAAAGGCCAGTAATTTAATCATCATGTGTATGTAATGAAGCCTCTATAAAACCCCCAAAGGGTTCAGAGAGCTTCCAAGTTGGTGAGTATGTGGATATCTGGGGAGAATGGTGCACTTACAGAGGGAATGGAAGCTCTGCGCCCTTTTCCACATACCTTGCCCAATAACCTTCCTGTTATTCTATGAGCTGCTTTAGCAAATTAATCAAACCCAAAGAGGAAGTCATGGGAAACTTGAATCTTTAACCGGTTGGTCAGAAGCAGAGATAGTAACCTGGGCTAGGGGATGGCATCGAAGGTGGGGGCTGAGCGTGGGAGTATTGTAGGACTGAACCCCTAACTTGTGGAATACGATACTATCTTCAGTAGATATGCATCACAATTGAGTTGGAATTCTCACACACCCTGCTGGTGTCTGAAAATTGCTTGTTGGTGTGGAGGAAACCCCCTGCCCCTCCCTGACATTGGAGTTGGTTCCAGAAACTTGAAAGAGGATGCTTACAGAGTTAAAGTCTAAAAGGTTATATGAGATAGATGATAATAATAAAATAATAATATTATAATAATTTTGTATAGTATCTCCCCAAATATTTCACCATTCAGTAACCAGTGTTTTTATACTTAATCCTGTGCAATTTGATGCTCTTAGATTGAATTCCTTGGCCATTTCATACTCCTCAAAGTTTTGAATTTAGCTTTTATTTCTCTACCTTGAAATTTCCTGGTCCTTATACAAAAATATTTGTTGTGATGAATCTATTACCAACTTATTAGAATGTTATGTTTGGATTTTGTGTGATAAATATTGTTGGTGCACCTAAAATTCCACAGTCAGTGAGACACTTTCTTCAAAGTGCTCAGCAATTATGACATCATCATTAAACAAAACCATACTGTCACCACAACTCTCAATATATAACATTTTTACTTTTAGCAAAATACCAAAGAGACTATTGAAACTTGAGGAGGCTTCCTTCCTTTAGTTTATAATGTTTGCTGAATGTACATAGATAAAAATATAATATAGACATTATTGGCTGGTAGCTCAAAGGGGCATTTGGACCTCTTATTGTAAAATTTAGGGTTCTTCATTAAAGTAGAATATTACTTTTATTAAAAGCTGGACCTGTCCTTTTAAAGTTTAAGTATTTCCTCTAGAATGGAAATGTTTTTCTACCAAAAGATTATGTTGTATGCAAAACCGAGGAGAAGTCATTTCTTTGTTGAGTGATTTAAGAGTTTGTCAGCATTGTAATAACAATGTGCAACTTGGAGACAAGCCCTAAAATAGATTGCATTCAGTTTTTCTCACAATTCTTTCATCATTCTCCATTTTTACTATGGCACTTTATGGGCAGAATATATATTCATTCTTACCCCACTGGATAGAGAATGTTGGAATGTTGGAAGAGGCTCTGCCATTCATCATGGTAAAAACTTGCCTCATGTAACTACTCTTCCCAGAATCTGAAGCACATGGGACTGTCCATAAATAACCTGTTACCTTATACAGAGCTATCCACACTAACTCACAGACCTGTGTACAAGAAAAGGTAAGAGCTAAGTTTTAAAAGCCTTTGGAATTTTGGGATTGTTTGTTATACAGCATAGTCACAGCAAGAGTTGAATGATACAAACCCATTAGCAGAGAAATAATCCAAGAAATTCTGATGGATATACACTGTGTCCAAATGATGGGACAGAGATCCCCACGTTGTTTTCCAAAATGCAAATATTCATAACTGGTTCATACCAAAAGTCTTAATATTTAATCTTCTCTCTGACTACTGTGGAAAAGAAAAGAAGAAACATAAAATTGAGATGCCTTTGGTCTTGGAAAAGAGGTGTGTTTGGTGTGGTGAAGAAGCAAATCTCTGTTCCTTATACTGCAATTCTTAGGGAGATTCAACCAGTGCTGTTTATCTCCAGAATAAGTTTAGTGAAATAGCCCTTTAAGAATGTGTTTCATTTTGCTTGGTGGCTTTCTGTAAAACTCTTTGTCTTTGTAGAATTAAAATTTGAAATTGTGCTGGAATTCAAGTGAAAGCCTCTAGGCTGTACTCGGATAATCCTTAAAGGGAGTAGGATTTTCTTAGTAGTTATTTCTTTACTTTGAAATAATTCACAACAAAAGACGTTAGGGACAGGTAAGCAATAGGAGGTGGTGGCAGTGTTCACCACTGGTATTGGAATCAGGTGTGGTGAGGAGAGATCCTGTGTGAAGGAAGTGGCAGCAGCTTGATAAGGGTGTTGGAACCTGACTAGGTTAAAGTTATCTCTAGTGTTGTGAATCATTATTCAGAGTTTTCTCCATATCTGGGCAGATCCTCTTAACACTTTGTAAAGAGGTAGGCAAAATATTTTTAATAGGTTCATGAAACTATCCCATAATATTCTATTTTTTGTGTGTCAAACTTCTAGTTCTTATTACTTTTAAGTTTATTTATTTATTTTGAGAGAAAGAACCTGCCTGCACACTAATGGTGGGGTGGGAGACAGAAAGAGAGAGAGAGAGAGAGAGAGAGAGAGAGAGAGAGAGAGAATTCCAAGCAGGCTCTGCACTGTGAGCATGGAGCTCAATGGGGGCCTCAATCTCACAAACCACAAGATCATGACCTGAGGCAAATTTAAGAGTCAGAGGCTTAACCACTTAGGTGCCCCTGTTTATTTCTTTAGTAAAATCTGTCAGAGTTGAAGGGCCTTAATTGTTGGTATGAGCAATCTTAAAAACAACAACAAAAGACCCCAAGTCGAAGAATGAAAAACTCCAACTAAGATATGATTTAAAATTGATTCATATCATCAATCACTTGAGGACTGTTTTTATTAGTAAAAATCAGCATAGAAAAAGACTCCACAATGAAAAAAAACAATTTGCTATTTCATTATAGATATGAATACATAAAAATGAACATATTAAAAATATTTAATGCAATTATACTGGGAAGTTTATGTGTAGAACAGAAAAATTGAAGAGACTTAAAAATAAAGAAGGCATTATTTTACATTCAAATTACATTATGAAAAATCTTTTGCAGTCTTTAACTGCAGTTCTGAAAAACTAAATCCATAATTCCTTGAAAATGACTATAATCAGTGAAAGTTATTAGCATACCCAATTCTAGATATTACTCTACTGTATCTCAACTCCAGTGATAGTAGCAACAATAGCCTCAAGCGACTTTGGCTGGAAAGGGGTAGCAGCACTTTACCTCCCCTTCCCCAGGGGTTCCATTGTTAGGTAGCCATGCGACTCATGGGAATTTACTTATCTTCAGCTCCCTGTCTCACACTATCTCAATTAATACATTTTGTTCCATAGAAGACCAGACCATCCCCACATCCACCCTCATGTACTCACTTGACTGCTTCAACTCTCTGTAGCCCCACCACATTCCCACGGCTGCCAAAAAGGAATAGCAAACTGTATCAGAAGATTGAATGGCCTCTGTTAGGGAGAAAAAGGTGGATTTATGTTATTTTATTGGCAAGAATACTGCTCTCTTAAAAAAATGCATACTTGTAATACAAGGTAAACTGAAAGTCAAGTTTCCTCTGATATTTTATCTAAATTTTTCTCTTTTATTATTGCCTTCAGAGTTCTTTATAAAGTATTTCTTAAATTTTTTTTTTTTTCAGTTTTTATTTTGCGCCTGAGTTGCGAGAAATTTGAGTTTTGAGGTTTTCCTCATTTTCAGATTATTTTTTATTTATAAAGATAGGCCTTTTTCCCATCTCCTAGCAGTTAAAAATAGAATAGTTTTATGCAAATTTTTGGCATTTATTTTCCTTTTCAGGTATAAATAAGATATTTTAACCAGGCTTTTAAATCTTTTTATTTCTCTTTGTGTCTACAATGGGCATAATTCCCCATTCTATAACTTTTGAGAAATAATAATTACCTTTAAATTTTTATGTGTTTTTGTATTAAAGACACTGTGCTAACATTTTATATCTAGGACCTCATTAAATCTTTGCAACACTCCATGAGGTAGGAATCATTAATAATGTCATTATGCAGATGGGAAACTGGATTTCTGAGAAGTCAGGAGCATTCCCAAGAGCCCTTGTAATTGGCAGGGCCAGAATTTGGACACAGACTGTCTGATTCTAGAGGCTGAGCTTGGCACCATCTCACCAAGAATTTGCTAATGATTTTCTTTGGCTTTCTCACTTTTATCAGAAGTTTGAATTTAACTGCCCTGTTATTACTATCTCATTGTAGGCTACTGGCAAATATTCTTAACATTTAGTTTTTTATAATAACCGCTAAAATAACATGTTTTTTAATTGTAAAGAAAACAGATTAGAAATACATAGATATAGATATATATGATCGATCTATATCTACATAGACATAGGTTTATTTTAATTTAAAGAATAGACTCGCATGATTATGAAGCCTGGCAAGTCCAGAACCTGTAGGGCCAGCTGACAGGCTGAAAACTCAAGTTCAAAGTTATTGCTGCAGTCTTGAGGCAGAATTTCGTTTTCTCCAGTAAAACTTAGTTTTTGCTCTTAGTTACATTCATATTATAAAGGATAAGTCCTTTTATTCAAAGATACGGATGTTAACCACATCTACAAAATACCTTTACAGCAATACCTGGATTAGTGTCTGATTAAATAAGTGGTATGCTAGCTTAGCCTAGTTGACACGGAGAAACCAACCATCGTACTACCTATAACAAAAACCTGGCATTTGTTTCATCAAAAATTATAATAACTCAAATTCCTTCGGTAATTTGCGAATCTGAATTTGGAAAAAAACCAAAACTCTATACATAGCACTGCTTTGTAGATTTGTAATTTCCTAATTTAAATTTAAAATGTTGGATTAGTTGTATAAGTCTGGTCAGAAAAAAAAAGTCCTATTTATGACTTTTAATGACTTAAGTAAGGCACCTTGAATCACAGTTATCCTGAAGGATTTTCCTTCTCAAATTTATTTTTATCATTGCTGTTCACGTTAGCCTTCACATACATGCTATATATATATTCATATCACCTGTTCCCATCACTACATTACCCCATCAGTGAAATTGCTTATGAAAACTTTGTGACATTATATTAAATCCTTGCTGCCAAATGCTCTAATTTACCTGATCAGTTTTTGTCTTTGAACCATTATTGTAGAATATGTAGGTTGGCTTTCATTTGATGTGATTTCACATCTATTCATTTTGTTAAATTGATCAAATTATCCATTGCTTCACTCATTTATTCAGATTATTGAGCACTTTAGGTACTGGAAAGACAGTGGTGGAGAAAAGAGTAATTGTTCTGGCTCACGGAGCACAGTTATTTTAGGAGAAAGACATTGCATGACTGCTGTTCTTGTACACCCACATCTTATCCATCAAGAAATTGTGTTGACGCGCTTTTCAAATTGTTTTTCTGGAGCTCAACAATGTCTCAGCATCTCCACTACTATCCCCTGGTCAAGCTAACATCATCTCTGACCTGTCTTGATTAGTGTGATAATCTCCTAAATTGTCTCCTTGATTCTGCTCATGTTGTCTTAAACACTTTCATTCTCTTTCTTGCTCTAAAAGAAACTTGCTGTCCTGTGAGTCTTCTTTGAAGAAGTCCATGTGGCAAAGAACTGAAGATTACTACTGATTTCTTTATTTTTAATATTTTAAAAATAAAAATATAACTAAAAATTTGTTGACTCGTGGAGGAAATGTGAAATGTCCCCCAAAAATGTTAGTAGCACACATTTATGATTAAGCACTAGTAGGGTGAATGTTAGTCCCTTAAAACTTTGTCCATGTCCTCAGAACCTGTGAATATTATCTATCTAGAAAAAGAGTCCTTGCAGATGTAATTAAGTTATAGATCTTGCGATGAAGAGATTGTTCTGGATTATCCTGGCGTGTCCCAATCCAGTGGCTAGTATCCATATAAAAATACAGTAGAGGGGGACTAGATGGGTAGAAGGAGAGGAGGCAATGATCTAAACAGAGAAATGTTCATATGAAGCTGAAAGAAAAGCTTAAGAAATTGTTCAAGGAACTAGGAGAAAAGCAGCTTGGTTGGAGCTCAGAGAAAGCTGTGTAAAGTAATATTATTACTCTTACATGATTGCCCCAAACAGTAATGGAATTGCAGGACTCAGAGAAAATTATACCATAAACACCTCAAGGGCTATGGAATAGTTGGTACTTAGTACCTCTGACAAAAGGGTTGAAGATAAATCTAAAAGCAGAACTGGATAAACATCTATTTAAGAAGCAAACCTGTAGATCCTTTCTCCCATTCTGAGACATAGATGCCTGCTTTTCTGTAACCACATCAGAAAACTGGAAAGGGAAAAAGGAAGAATTTTTTTCTTGGGACACCTGATATAGTTGAAAGTATATTTCAGTGAAATAAATTCAGTAACTATGAAACACTCAGCATTGTCCCACACTTGGATCCAAGAAAGGAAATACTTTAGTCATTATCTTATAGGTAGAACACTGAAAGAAATTGCCTGCCTAAAATGGTGCTTCACCCACACCTAGGGTGTGTAGATAGCTTCTTTGTTTTTTCCTTGGGTCTGTTCCTTGGAGCCAGTCTGGGAAGAGAAAGGGGGTGAAATGTAGACCAGAGTGCCTCTGTTTGCTCTGTTGCCCTGTGTTTGTCAAATTGTTAATGGTGTACCTGTTCAGGAAAGTTAGTGAAAGGAGATTCCAGGATGACATTTGTATACCAGGTAAAAAAAGGTGCAGATTGGAACAGGGCTAGATAGATAGTACTTCCTGCTGAAAATCAACACATAGAAGCACACACTTGTTATTTAGAAGAATGAATGAAAATTAAAACAAAAAACAAAAACAAAACCATACCAAAAATAGCCAAACCATTTGGGAAGTGGTTATTTTTGGAAATAAGCAATAGGTGAGGGGAGTTTGAAGAATTTCTTACAAATCTCTATTAACTATAAATCTTTTTAATGTTGAGTGCATACATAAGTTTGCTTATAATGGAAAACACAATTAAAAAGCTGTGGGGAAAGTGTTCTCATACATAACTCCTAAAATCCATGTTTGGAAACATTAGGTCAATTTAAATCTTAAAGCCATGTAGGTATTTTTCTTAATATACTGTGTATGCAAGGATAATGTACTTGAACTACCATTCAATCTTACATTTTATTCCTTTTAAAATACAAGTTTGGAAAACTATTGAACATATCTATAGGGTAATGTGGACATTATACAATAAAGTAAATTTTACTCATCTATTTAGTTATTTGTGCTATGACTTCTTGTTGTAATAACTCTGAAAAAATGGACAATAATTTATAAGAAATGGGTTAACTATAGAGCATTACCTAATGGAATGTCAGGGTAGGACTGAGTAGGGATAAAACACAATTTGATTCTATCACTAGACTAGTAAAGTTATTATCTTATAACACTGGTCACAAGAACCCTGATAAAGAATTGCTTTATATTTATAAATATTCATATTTATAAATTGAGAAAAAATTTTCAATATTTATAAATTGAATAAAGTCATAAGGAAAACTTATTAACAACAATTACAAGTGCATTGATCACCTCAGGAACAATCTCCCTTCTTAATAACTAGCATATAGAATTTTAAAAGCTATGTAAATGATAGAATGAATTTATTCCACCAAAACAAATACAAGCTACCAAAGCAGAATTATATACTTAGGATTTATATTCTATCAATCTAAATCTGAATTCCTTTTATAAGCAAATAATATCACCAAGGGACTACTTATAATTAGGACTAGATTGAATTATGTCCCAAAGAGTTCTCAAAAGTAGAAATTTAAGCAAAACAGAAATTGATTTCTTTTGTGTATAACTCAGATATAGAGAGTCCTTGGCTGTTTACATGTGTGGAATCGAGGCTACCCCTCCTTTTACATAAAACTATTCTTAGGACTTGCCTTCCATCTTCAGGATGGAATCATCCTGCTTTCTAAGCTGTAGGATGGAGGACAGGATTAAGGAAAGACAAAAGGCTCTCACAAGTTCCAGTGTTCATGTACAAATAATCACAAATAACCACGTAGCCATTGAATTATAACACCACTTCCTGACCACAAATATAACAAGTAAATGCTCTTGCTACATTTGGTGAAGACTTCAGGGGTCTACAGAATTAATTCCCTAATCCACCTAAATTTGAGAAATATCTGATCAATTAGGTGAGTTGATTAACTAAACACAGAATAGTTCAAAGCTAACCTAAACATTTTAAAACAGGTGTTTTGAAGAGTTACGATAATGAGAACACACCTGTTCTGAAATGTTTGAATCTTAGAAATGTGTTTAAAGATTTGTGTATTTGTCATATTGCACACCACACTCCACCAGAATGTTTTGTAACTCTTTATAATTTTTGTTTTTCTCAAACATGAATCATTGAAGCTTCTAAGTATTTGGTAAAACCCTCCAAGTTAGCTTCTGCTGGTGTTTTTCATGTTTGTTGCTCCTAGAAACTAGCCTTGAGTAGCTGACTGGAGAGAGCTGTCTGGTGTTAGAATTGTGCACAGAAATGTGAGAATGATGATAGGGAGAGGCAAACGGTATTTCTTACAGTAGAATGCTATCAAAGTGGATAGCTATCCAAGCTCATTTATTTATTATTTTATGTCACGAAACATTTATCATTAAGCTAAAAGACCTCTAAATACCTATAAATATCTCTTGGCAGCTCTTCACTACCATGGTTTTAACAGAGAAAAAGAAGTCAAGTCAGAAGAAAGGTAATAACACAAAATCCTGCCTGAAGGTAAGGAGAGAAAAAGTGAGATTTATCAATTTCAGATTTCAGACATCATAAACACAAAATCGGAGGGGTTTTCTTGAGTAAATTTCAGTGCAGTTTTCATTAAGTATTTCCTCAGAGAAAAATGTCTATAATGTTAAATGCTAATTTTAAGAAACTCTTTTAAACACCACATTTACGTGTGGCCTATTTTCCTTGAAATCTGTGTGTGTTTGCTGTTGCAGAAGTGAGAGTCGTTCTACTTATCATGTGTTTATCACGTCCTATATTTGCATTAAGTGGTGAAATTACTCCAACTTTATTTACCTACAGTATCGTAATTCTTTTCAACCTGTTGATTATAAATGACTTTGAAATTTAGTTATCCATCTGGATAACCTTTGCTTTGTTTGTCTATGACTAGGCTGTTTCACAAGGCTATAGTCACAGAAGTTGAACTTGTAGATATCAATGGCAATACAAATAATTCTTCATGTCCAAGGGAAAGTAATTGATCACCACCCAATGGAAATTATAAGTTTTGCCAATTTCGTGTCCATTTCTAAATTTATATCTGCATTTCTTGTCAGACTACAAATGTGTGATACTTTGCCTTCTCTTTGAACTGGTTGTAATATCTTACTGATTCCCTTATTAATAATTTAAATAACACCTTTGATACTTCTTTAAAAAAAGAATTATTTATAATCTATTGAATTAAACTCAATATTATTTATAAAATCTATATACTAGATGACTTGAACAGAGTTATCACTATGAGTTAGTTTATTGCATTTATATATATTTTCTGTAGGACGTCCACTGTTCACGTATAAATCATCTAGTATTAATACTTTCCTTAAGACCTTTTATTTGGTCATGTTTTACGTTATAAAACAGATGATATAAAGTAAAACTATGTAGTATAAAATATATTTATTGAGACACTATTATAAATTGTAAATCAAGTGTTATTACTGAATTGCTTATCAATGTAACATTATGATCTTCATGAAAACAGTTGCAGTCCTGGATACTGACCTCTTTATTCTATGTATTATATTGCTCTAGATTTTTTAGTTAAGTATTTCTGCCCATCCCCCAATATAGGAATTATCCAGAGCTATCTTTTTGTGTTTTATGAAATGATGATACTATAATGTTTTTATTTGGAAAAAAGGTAGTGGAATGTCTTCCAGAGGACTCAGACATGTGAAGGCTATAAAGAATACTTAAAACCTTTTCCGTCTATATACATGAATGCATCACAACAAAAATCTTGAGGAGACCATAAATGAGATTAAATCTCATCATAGTAATTTGCTGTACTTAACTTTGTAATTAATGCTTTGAGAAGGGGCATGCGGGGCCACCCAGGACCACACAGGAGCTGTATTCCAGGACAGATGGAACTACCAAGGACTGTGGGAAGCAGGCTTTGTGCTATCAAAAGGGTGAGGTGCCGCCTGGTTTCCATTGGTTTTGTTATTAGCTCGTTTGAACAGTCCTGCAGGCTGGCAGAGAACCAAAACGCATGAGGCAGGATAAGCAGAAGCTCCACCTGGTTAGTTTGATAAGGAGCGTTGTTGGCTAGGGGACCTTTCCATAGGAGCCTAATGGGGAGGGAGTGTGTAGCTAGGCCATTTGAGGTCTTCTCATGTTCCCCCATTTGTCTAGACGGCGCATATATTGCGCCTTAATTTCAGGCTTCGCACCGTAGGAAATCGGCGTTGGCGTGGACTGGTTGACAAAAAAGAATGCTAGACTACGTCTAACAAAGCCTGTGTGTTAGTCCTGACTCTCATATGTGTGTGTGTGTGTGTATATATATATATATATATTAGCTGCATGATTTCAGAAAAGTAATCTCACTTCTGAATTTTTTTTCCTCAAGAATGTAACAGGAAAAACAATACTTGTCTTCTGTCTCTCACAGGGTGTTATTTTTTAATTTTTAAACTTTTTATTTTGAGAGATTATTGTAGACTCACATCCACTTCTAAGGAATAATACATAGATACCTCTTGTACTCTTTACCTAGGTTGCTCCGGCGGCAGCATCTTGCGATACAATATAAATTGAGTACAGTGTCACGACCATGACAATGACATTAATACAGTCAAGGTGCACAGCATTTCCATCACAAGGGAAACTCACTTTGGCCTTTAATAGCCACACTGTCACCCCGCCTTACTGCCTGTTCCCGACCTCTGACAACCATTTCTGTATTTTTGTCCATGTCTATATTTAGTCATTGCAAGAATATTTTATAAATTAAATCATACAGTATATGACCTATTGGATTAACTTTTTTCACTCAGTACAATTCCCTGGAGATTCATCTGCATATCAGTAGTCCATTCCTTCACGTTGCAGAGTGGTCTTACATCATATAGATGCATCACTCCCTTTTTTTTTAACCATTTACATCTGATGGACAGGTGGGTCATTTCAAGTTTCTGGCTATCATAAACAAAGGTGCTGTGAGCATTTGTGTACAGATTGTGTGTGAATATCAAATTCCTGTGTCTCTCAGATAAAGCCCAAGAATATAATTGCTAGGCTGTGTGGTAGTTTATAAGAAACTACCAAACTGTTTTCCAGACTGGTCGTACCATTCAACACTCCCATAAACAATGTGTGAGTAATCCAGTGTTGTTGCATGGTAACCAGCATTTGGTGTTGTCAGTATTTTTTTTTACTTTAGTCGTTCTGATGCAGTGAGTGATATTGTGGTTTTACTTGGCATTCACCTGATGGCTAACGATGTTATCTGTTTAAATGATCTTTTTATGTGCTTGTTTGCCAAATGAGTATCCTCTTTAGTGAAATACTTGTTTATATCTTCTGCCCATTTTCAAATTGGGTTGATTTGGGGGGTAGGGGTTTGTTTCTGTTTTATTTTGTTGTGTTCTTACTGTTGCATGTTTGAAAGTTCATTTTATATTTTAGAAATGAGTTCTTTGTCAGATATGCAGTTTGCAAATATTTTCTCCCAGTCTGTAGAGTGTCTTTTCGTCTTCTTAACTGAATCTTTTGAAGAGCAAAAGTTTTTCATTTTAATGAGGTCCAATTTATCCATTTTTCTGTCTTAAGATCATCATTTTGGTGTCAAATCTGAGAACTCTGACTAGCCCTAGAGCCAAATATTTTATCCTCTGGTTTTTTTCCAAAAGTTTTATAATTTTTCATTTTATATTTTAAGTCCATGAAAAATTTTCATAATAAGGTATGTAGATTGGTTCAGGTTCATATTTTTGTTTATGGATGTCCAGTTACCCTAGCATAATTTTATGAAAATGCTATCTTTCCTTCATTGAACCTATGTCAAAAAATCAGTTGAGCCTGTTTGCGAGGATCTATTTCTGGATCCTCCGATCTATCTCTTTGATCAGTGTAGTTATCCTTTCATAATACCACATTCACTTGATAATTTTAACTGTATAGTAAGCCTTAATAATGGATAGAGTGATTTCTCCCACCTCATTTTTTTGGTCTAGATTGTTTTAGCTGTTCTGTGGCTTCTGTGTTTCCATACAAATATTAGAATAAGCTTATCTGTGTCTATAAAAAGTCTTGCAGAAATATTAGTAAGAATTGCATTAAATATATAGATAAATTTTGAAAGAACTGACATCATTACTATGTTGACTTCCAATCGGTGATCACCGTATATTTTCTCATTTATGTAGGTCTTTGATTTCTTCAGCTTTTTGTAAATTTCAGCAATTATAGCTGATATGAGTTTTTAAGTTTTTACCTAAGTATTGTATTTTCCTTGAAGTGACAAAAGTGATATTGTGGTTTTAATTTGGCTTCCACATGCTCATTTTTAGCATGTGAAAATGAGATTGGTTTTTATAACTGATCTTATATTGATCTCTGCAAAGTTGGTGAGTTCAATATTAAGTTCTAGGAAGTTTTGGATTTTTTTCTTTTCTTTTTTTCATAGATTTCCTGGTATTTTCCACATAGACAAATCATGTTATCTATAAATTGGGACACTTTTATTTCTTCCTTTCTAATCTATCTGCTTTTTGTTTCTTTTTTTCTTGATTTATTACAGTGCCCATAACTTCTAGTAATATTTTGAATAAGAATGGTAAGAAATGACCTTGTTCCTAATCTTAAGGGAAAATATTCAGCTTTCATGATTAAGTAAAATGTTAGCTGTAGGTGTGTTATGGTTAGTCTTTATTAAGTTGAGGAAAGTCCTTTCTGTTCCTGGTTTGCTGAGAGTTTTTGTCCTGATTGGATGTTAGATTTTATCAACTGCTTTTATGCATTAATTAATATAATCACATACTTCTTCTTTAGCCTGTTGATATGATAAATTACATGATTAATTTTCAAATAATGAACCAATTTTTCATACATTAAAAAAGTCCCACTGTAGAATAGTGCACAGTTTCTTGGTCGTGGTGTAGAAAACTTTTTGTACTTTGCTGGATTTGCTTTGCTTATATTTGAAGAATTTTGGATCTAGTTCCTGAGAGAATGAGAAATTGTCATTTGCAATTTTACTTTTACCCTCTTCCTCCTCCCCCTCCTCCTCCTCCTCCTCCTCCTCCTCCTCCTCCGCTTCCTCCTCCTTCTCCTCCTTCTTTGTACCTGGTTTAGTATCAAGGTAATAGTTGTTTCATGAAATGAGTTGGCAAATGTTCTCTTGTCCTCTGTTTTCTGGAGAATATTGAGTAAAGTTTGTTGGGAGCCATTTTGGGCTCACAGGTTGAGAAACCTCTCTGTGTGGAAAGGGCGGTTGAGGCAAAGCTCCTGCCAGCCAAGAAATAACGCCCAAATACCACTGTAGGGAGACATCTTGAGCTCACAGGTAGAGAAACCTCCCTTTGTGGAAAAGGCAGTAGAAGCAAAGCACCTGCCGGCCAAGAAATAGGCCAAGAAATAACACCTCAATACCACTGTTGGGAACCATCTTTGGCTCACAGATTGAGACACCTCCCTGTGTGGAAAAGGCAGAGTTCCTGTGGGCCAAGAAGGGCCCCAATACCACCTCCTTCAAATAACCTTTCAGGCCTGGATTTCTTGAGCAGCCCTCATTGACCTCAAGGGAGGTAATGCTCTTTTGTTTTATGACATTCAAGTAAAAAAGGGAACTTGGAATGTGATGCATTGATGGATAACATCTGAAGGAGACTATGTAAATGTACTCATTGAGAGTTCCACCCTTGCCAGATGGGTTGCATCTCCCCCATTGTAGTTGGAAGTTTAGCCCTCAAAGCAACACCCCGATTTCTCCTGTTTATGGATAATTAACATTAAGGCCTCAAGGAAACACCCTGTTCATCCCCCACCCTGCCCTAAATTTATATGTTAATTAACCTGAAATCAACTTACTGGATTGAGGAAGTTGCCACCTTATTGGTAAAAACGCAACATGTTATTGTTATAGAGATCAAACTATGGAATGTCACTCATTGATGTAATGTCACTTACTACCTTTAAAAACAAAGTCAGTGAGACCAGCAGAGCGGAGATGCCAGAATTGCCAGGACTGCCTGCTTGGTCATCAGACTACATCTCTCTCTGGGCTCTCTCATTTCCTTTTGCCTGATAGTCCATCCTTCGGGGACCCCTAGATTCCCCAAAACTGGGCTTCAGCAAAAGTTGGTCTTAATCCTTTTTTAAATATTTAGTAAAATTTAACAGTGAAGCCATCTGGGGCTGGAGATTTCTTTCTAAGGAATATCTTAATTAAAAATTTGTTTTCTAAATTATTATCAGATTATTATCAATTTCACGTGGGTTGAGCTTAGTAATTTGAAGTTTTTAAAGAATTGAATTCATTTTGTTAAACTGTCACATTTGTGACTGAGAAGTTGTTTACAGGATCCCCTTATTATCCTTTGAGTTCCAAGGATCTGTAGTGATATCCCCAGTTTTATTTCTGATATTGGTGATTTGTGTCCATTCTTTTTTTATCTTTGTCAGTCTTGCTAGAAGTTTATCTACTTTATTGATATTTTTGAATAATCAACATTCTGTTTTATTTTTTCACTGATCTTTCTCTATTTTTCTGTGTTAATTTCATGGATTTCTACTCTTCTTTCCTAATTATTTTTTTTCTCTGCTTATATTAGGCTTATTTTTCTCTCCTTTTTCTACTTCTTAAGACAAGGTTTTAGATTTTTTTATTTGAAACTATGCTTATAGAAACACTTAATGCTATACATTTCTCTCTCAGCATTGCTTTAGATGCACATCACATGGTTTGATGCATTCTATTGTTTTTATTAAATTCTATGAATTTTTCTGTTTCCTTTGGACTTCCTGTTGAGTTCATGGTTTGTTTAGAAAAGTACTGTTTAATTACCAAAGGTTTTGAGATTTTTTTTAACTATTAGTTTCTAGTTTTATTCCAAAGATTGGAAAACATACTCCATATGTATTTTTTGAGATATTTTATGACCCAGATATGACCTCTATTGATCGGTGTTTCACAGGCACTTAAAATAGACATGTATTCTGCTTTTGTTGAGTGAAGAGTTATGTATGTGACAATTAGATCTTGTTGGTTGCTAGTGTTAGTTCTACATATTTGCTGACTTTCTGTCTATTGATTCTATCAATTCATGTAAGTAGGGTGTTGAAGTCCCCAACTATATTTGTGGATTTGTCTGTTTTACCTTTGACTCTACTAGTTTTTGTTTCATATGTTTTGAAGGTCTTTTATGTAGTACATGCACATTAATGATCACTTAACTTCTGTTTTGGTTTGCTAGGGCAGACCAGATGTCTTAAATAGCAGAAGTTTATTCTCTCATGGTTCTGGAAGCTAGAAGTCCAAGATCAAGATGGTGGCAGGTTTGGTTTTTCCTAAAACGTCATCCTAGGCTTGCAGATGGCTACCTGGTTGCTTTGTGTTTTCACTTGGTCTTTATTCTGTGAATATGCATTCTTTTTTAATTTTTTTAAATGTGTATTTTTGAGAGAGAGAGAGAGAGATGGAGTGTGAGCAAGGGAGGGGCAGAGAGAGAGAGGGAGTCACAGAATCTGAAGCAGGCTCCAAGCTGTTGGCACAGAGCCCAGTGCCGGGCTCCAACTCACAAACTGGGAGATCATGACCTGAGTGGAAGTCAGAAGCTCAACTGACTGAGCCACCCAAGCACCCCTGTGAATCATATTCCTGATGTCTCTTCTTTTTCTTATAAGGACACCAGTAATGCTGGATTAGGGTCCCACCCTTATGATCTCATTTGACCTTAATTACTCTTTAAAGATCCAGTCTCCAAATGCAATTACATTGGGAGAGGGTTTCAACATAAGAATTTTGAGGTAATGGTCTATATAAATTCTTTCATTTAAGTATTGGTCCTTTTAACACTATGTAATGTCATTATCTCGTAATATTCTTTGCTTTGAAGTCTACTCTGTCTGATAGTAATATGGTTACTCTCACTTAAAAAAAAACATCTTACATATCTTTTTCCACTCTTTTAGTTTTGGCCTACTTATGATATGTTTGAAATTAATTTCTTAGAGACAGCATATAGCTGGATTATGGATTTTTTAAGCTATTTTGCCAATCTCTGTCTTTTTCTTAAAATTTTTTTAATGTTTATTTTTGAGAGAAAGAGAGAGTGTGAGCAAGGGAGGGAAGGCAGAGAGAGAGACACACAGAATCTGAACCAGGCTCCAGGCTCTGAGCTGTCAGTACAGAGCCTGATGTGGGCTTGAACCCATGAACTGGGAGATCGTGACCTGAGGTGAATTCAGGTGCTTAACCAACTGAGCCACCCAGGCACTCCTTTCTCTTTTAATCACTGTATTTAGATTATCTACATTTAAAGTAATCATTGATATGGAGTGTGATTTGTTTTCTATTTCCTCTATTTCTCATTCCTCAATTTTTCTTTTTTAACCCTCCTTTGGATATGTCTAGTATTCTAGACATTTTTTAGAATTCCATCTTTTTTGTGTACAATGCTTTTGAAAATATTTCAATGTATATATCTTTAGTGGTTGATTCGTGAGCATAATTATATACATAACTTATCACGATCAACTGTTACTGACATTATATCACTTTAAATGAAGGATGGAAGACTTAGACCTATTTAGGCCTCTGTTTCTCCCCATTTTCAAAATGTAATTGTCACAGTTACTATCTCTGTGAACAAAGAGCACCACACCACATATTTTTTTCTTTAACTCTCTAATCTGATTTTTAAAACAAATGAGGAGAAAAAAAATCTATATATACTTACCCCATGTTTACCAGTGATATTTATTTTTTTCACTCTGAAATTTCAAACTGTTCTTATCACTTTCTTTCTATTTGAAGCATCTGCTTTTAGTCATTCTTTAAGGGTAGGTTGCTAGCAACAAATACTCTCAGTGTTCCTTTGTCTGAGGATGTCTTTATTTCCCCTTTATTCCTGAAAGAGAGATTTTCTAGATATAGAATTTGGATTTGACAGATGTTTTCTTTCAACACTTAAAAAATATCGTGTCCCTTGCTTCTGGTTTTCATAATTTCAGTGGGAAATCCACTTTCATTTGAGTTGGTGTTCCCCCTAAAGATAATGCACCATTTTCCTCTGACTGCCTTCCAGTATTTTCCTTTGTCTTTCATTTTCAAAACTGCAATTATCATGAGTCATGGAGCAGATTTATTTATTTTTTCCTTAAGTTTACTTATTTTGAGAGAGTGAAAGAAAGTGGAGCAGGGGGAGGGGCAGAGAGAGAAAGGAGAGAGAGGATCCCAAGCAAGCTCTGTGCTGTCAGTGCAGAGCCTGATGCAGGGCTCAATCCCATGAACCATGAGATCATGAACTGAGCCAAAATCAAGAGTCAGATGCTCAGCTGACTGAGCCACCCAGGTGCTACTGGAGTGGATTTTTTTAGGTTTATCTTACATAGGCTTCACTCAGCTTTTTGAATCTGGACACTTAGGGTTTTCAGCAAATCTAGAAAATTTTTAATGATTATTTATATGAATCCTTTTTCAGGTCCATATTTTTTCTCCTTTCCCTTGAGTTTCTAATATTATAGATGTTTGATTTCTGTTCTGTCTCAGATGTTCCTGAGACTATGTTTAGAGTTTTATTTGTTTGTTTGCTGCTGCTGCTGCTGCTGCTGCTGCTGCTGCTGCTTCTTCTTCTTCTTCTTCTTTTTTTTTTTTTTTGTCAATCTAGATTCTATAGTTTAGATTGGGTAATTTCTATTGATCTCTCCTGAATTTACTGATTCTATCTCCTATTCTCACTCTACCATTGAATCCATCTGGCATGTTTTTTTTTTGTTGTTGTTGTTGTTTTGGTTACTTTATTTTATAGTTCTAGAATTTACATTCGGGTCTTTTTTATAACATTTTTTTTCCTCTGGTAATGTTTCTTTTCTTTCTTTCTTTCTTTCTTTTAAATTCACTTGTTTCAAGAGAAATTGCAGTGAACTATGGAAGCATTTTTATGATGGCTTCTTTGAGATCTTTGTCAAATAATTCCAGTACCTAGTTTACCTCTGTGTTGCCACTAGTGCCATTAGTTGATTGTCTTTTTCATTCAAGTTGTGATTTTCCTGGTCTCTGGAGTAATGAATGAGATTTGACTGCATCCTGGACAGTTTAGATCTTATGTTATGAGACTCTTGATTATATTTAAATCTTCTCCTATAGCAGACAATACGTGGGATCTGGCCTATTTTTGTGGGCTGTAATCCCAATGACAATTTCATTTGCTGAGCCGTCACAATATTTTCTGGTCTAATTTGTTCTCCTGGTTCAGCTTGAGTTCTCCTGATGGCTGTTTCCCTGTTGGTGCTGCTAGCAGAAGTGGAAAGTTCTTCTCTGGGCTCCCAGGTCTCTTAGATGGGGGACACTGAACCCTGAGGATGGAAAGTATCTTACCCAGTGTCATTCAACTTCCTTTTAGATCTCTGGTGGCAGCATAGAAGGAAGGAAGTACCTACTGGATTGACTTCTCCCACTGGAAGGTAGGCTAGTTGTATTTCTACTGTTGGAGTAGATGGCCAGTGTGGCTCTGTACCACTGGGTAAAATGTGAAAGACACTAGGTCTGTTGGTACTGCCCGTGCAAGTGGAAGGACCCACTGGTTGCCAGTGAATGTGGGACAGAGCCCGACATGCACAATGAACCACTGCTGCTGTGTGCCCTGGGACTGGGTGTGAACTGATGCATATATATTCTCTGTTGCTGCTGTTGCTTCAGCAGATGAACCCCACAGGCACATCTGGCACAGATGTGAGATCAACAACAGATGTGAGATCTGACTGCTATAGCCACTAGGTATGAGTCTTTCTGTTAGTTCCCTACTGACCCTTCCCTTTTCCGGTTCTTGACCATAGAGACCAGGCTTGTTTTATATTAATGCTTATTTATTTTAAGAGAGAGAGAGACATATGCGAGCCAGGGAGGGGTCAAGAGACAGGGAGAGAGGGAGACACCGAATCTGAAGCAAGCTTCAGGCTCTGAGCTATCAGCACATAGCCTGACTCGGGGCTTGAACTCACGAACTATGAGATCATGACCTGAGGCGAAGTCGGACACTTAACCGACTGAGCCACCTAGGCTCCCCAGACCAGGTTTGTTTTAATGTTTTGTTTGGTAAGATTTCTCTCTCTCTCTCTCTGTCTCTCTCTCTCTCCCTCTCATGTGTGTGTGTCTGTGTATGTGTTTTGTTCTGTTTTTCTTTTCCTTATTTCTGTTTTGTTTCGTTTTCTATGCCTGTTGGCAGTTTGGGTGGGTGGTCTTTCTATCATTCATCTAGGATATATGGAAGATAACAAAGAAAAGCTAGAGAACTGTCTGGATATTGTTCAAGTCCTGATGTCCTGTAGCTATTCCATAGGCTTCTTTCCACTTTACAGAGTCTTTTCATGTTTGTGGAATTATTTCCATGATATTCGTTCATATTTATAGGAGATAATAGAGAAAAGCAAATCTAAGCCAACTTGTCTCAATAACAGATATCATAAGATTGTTTTTGACATTTAAAAAATATTGTTGCATGCTCATTCTTTTGGTGAACAATTATGAACAAGACAGTGTCTGTCCTTGTTAGGATCAAATGATATGATAATGTAATAGCAACTATTAAGGTGAAAAACAAGTCAACTGAGACTATTTTTATCATTACTAAATTAAACAAAGGTATTCATTTTTTGTAAAATAAAACAGTAAATTCTAGTATCCATCAATCTTCATTGTAGGTATATTCATTAATTAATGTGGACCTTACATCATCTAGATTTTGTGATTTTTACTTTGATTTATATAATTAATATCTCCATGTATCTGTGGCAAAATTAAAAATATATTGGAGCTGCTTTCTGATATGGCATGTGATAGAGAACTGGTTTCAAATAAGTGTTTTTATCAGATATTTTTAAGTATTTATCATTTAGCTTTCAGAATATACTGGTTCTTTAAATGAGTTTACTTGGCTTGCTTGTTTGTTGACATTCTCTACAACTTGAGCCATTTCCTACACAAGGGATTGCATTTTTTGGTACATTTTATATTTTCACTATATGTTCCTTGCTTGTGGAAGGTAATTTATCCTTGAAGATATGATCTGTCAAATTCCAGGTTCTATTTAAGACAAAATTTGATTTCTCGATTGATTTTGTTTTAATATGTTTCCTTGATTAAATTTTCTATGTGGTATTTTATTTTATTCTAATATTCTGGTCAAAATGGTTTATATGTCCTGATACGATCATCTTTGACAATTTTATCTTCATTTTAGTTATATTAAAAACTAAAAATTTTACATTCAGTTGGGAATTCTGAGTAAAAATCCATCTGGATGCAAGTATGCATATATCCCTGAGATTGAGTTACCTAGAGAGCAGGGACTGACATAGTGACATTTAATGCTTTCAGATACTTTTAGTTATGTTTTACACCTAACTAATAATCTTCAGTGTCAATATAAGATCATCATCCCCAAATTACCAACTTGGCAACCTGGTTGAATAGATCTATGTTTGTTTTTTTTTTAAATGTTTATATATTTTTGAGACAGAGAGAGACAGAGCATGAGTGGGGGAGGAGCAGAGAGAGAGGGAGACCCAGAATCTGAAGCAGGCTCCAGGCTCTGAGCCGTCAGCACAGAGCCCGACGTGGGGCTCGAACTCACAGACTGTGAGATCATGACCTGAGCCGAAGTCGGACGATCAACCGACTGAGCTACCCAGGCGCCCCAGATCTATGTTTTAAATAGATCTATATTACAAACACTTCATATAAATTTTAGACTGTTATAATAAAAAGACCCCAAAAATCCATATCTTTGATTAGAGAGATAACTTCTCTCTCATGTAACAATCCACCCTACCGCGACCCGATTACCTTCCTATGACATTGTTCTTGGCTTCATGGCCAATGCTGAATTACTGTTACATCCACTTCCAGCTTGTGAGTAGGGGAAAAGAGAGGCAGAAAGCCCAGAACAAGTAATTTTCTTAAGAGTTTCATCACTTCCTTTCATATTATTTTGGTAATAACTTAATTGTGTGACCACATCTAGCCACAAGGCTGCCTGGAGAATATCGTGTCTAGCTAGGTATTTACATGCTAAGGAAAAAGTGAGAGAACATAATTGGGGTACAACTTGCAACTTTCCACAATTTCCAATATTTTACTCTAGATTTCTCTTCAATAAACTGAAAATTTTGATATCCCATCTCAATAAACAGAAGTTAAAAGGAGACTTTAGGCACGACTCTTTTACTGTGAAGCTGAACAAATACTAAACTCCAGTTCTTCCATACTTGATTCTTATCTGTAAGGTCGAAGTTTAGGGAATCTCTAAAAAATATTTTTATGGGTGGTAAATAAATATATGAATACTATAATATAGTTACTCTCTGCACTATATCTTAAAAGCATTAGAATCCAAGGAAAGCATAAATGTCCTTTAGTAAGACTGTGAAGGCCTTTTTGACTTTCAGTGAGTTTCTATAAATTTTTATTCTCCTTTCAATGAAAGTTGGGATGATTCTAATTGCAGAGTTATGTGACGAACCATTAATCAGACAACCAGTAAAACATAATAAGAGGCCTTGGACCTCAGGAAAGCCCCCAGGCCTCTATAAACATGTGCAGAAGCATTTGGCTATCCTAACTGCCACCAACCAAATGCTTACTTTGCTACAATTGGAAACCAATTTGGAAACTCACATACAAATATGAAAGCCAAATTTTCTGCGGAAACAAATGTTTTCAACTGAAACAAATGCTTGGGTTGCTCACATGTGCCCAAACCAAATATTTTCTTGTAACAATAAATTTGCTTCCAAGCCATCCATACTCTGCCTCATTTATTAACTAAACAAGACTTGATACTATCCTACACTTCTATTCTGCTTCATTCTGGGAAAAAAAAAGTGAAATACCTTCTCACTATGAAATTCTATACTTTGTTCTGGAAACAATACTTAAGGAACAGTGCCTTCATGCACACTATGCCCTCTGCCTGGAATGTTTAGCATAATATCTATTATTTATTCAGTTTCCATCTCAGTCATAACTTTTTCAAGGAAACCTTCACTGTCTAAGGTAAATCTCACCAACATTGTACATTTATTCTTGTGATTTTTGTTTAACGTATATTTCTCCCACTGCAAAGTAAGTGAAATAGGGCAGCTACTGTGAATCATGTATAAGAAACCAGCAATAGTTTTTGGCTAAATAGATAGAGCGATAGTGTACAACTCATAGAACTGATTTGAAAGTTAGATAAGTTATGGCATATAAAACACTTAGCGTCCAGTGCATGGAAAGCAATTATTTTTCCTTCCAATAATAATATAATTAGAAGGAATAATATAATTCCTTACATTAAAGTGAAAACTCAATGAAGTTGAGAGTTTTTCCACACTAATATATTTATATTAAAACTTGGAAGAGTGTCTGGGATATAACACATTTTCAATAAATAAACAATAAGCAAATGAAAAAAAAGAATGGAATTCAAAGAATGCAAGTATATCTTAACTTTAGAGAAAAATATCTCAACTTTATTAGTAGGCCAGGAGAATGACTAAATAATGTATATATATATATATATAATATTCCTTTTTCTTTGAACTGTGTTGATTGATATAATAACCCTAGAAGGAGTGTGAAAATGAAGGTAAGTAGGTGAAGCTTAAGTCTGTTTGTACCAGATTTCAGTTTGGAAGCACCGTATGCACTTCTCGAAATTTTGGGACCATTTGATGAGGGTCACTCTTGAATCTATTGTATTTCCATATAGCTTAATTGAGATTGACTTACTTTGTGAAATATCTGGATTGAAAATGAAGTGACTAGAATCAGTTATGAAAATCTCTAAGCTTGAAAAAGATAACTAGTACATACACATAAAAATGCTTGAAACAGCTTTTGGTGTAAAGTAAAACATGGTAATTAAAAACACAGTGAATCATAGCAGTGAGTGTCACCAGTAGAAAAGATATTAAGACAAAAAAACCAGGGGCACCTGGGTGGCTCAGTTGGTTGAGCATCTGACTTCAGCTCAGGTCCTGATTTCATGGTTTGTGAGTTCAAGCCCCACATCAGGCTTGCTCCTATCAGTATAGAGCCTGCTTTGGATCCTCTGTCCACCTCTCTCTACCCCTCCCCTGCTTCTTCTCTCTCAAAAATAAATAAAAAAGAAAAAAGGAGAGAGATGTAAGTTGAACTTCTATGGCACCTTTAAAAAAAAGACAAAACAAAACAAAAAAAGAGAAAAATGAAAAGGTAGAAGAGACAGAAAAAAAGAGAAAACTATATCATTGAAAATTCTGCAAAAAGGATGTTTTTCCAATGTACTCTGGAATAGCATGAAACATTGGATATTAAGGTTTCTTTATGGAATTTCTTGTGCTTCTGAGATATGGTGTAATTTTGTCCTGTCATGTTAGTAGTGAAATGGTGATGACCTGGAAAGGAAAGCCTAGTATTGTAGTTGTATGTAAAGTTGATTTCTCAGTGATACTGAGATCAATTTTTGATAGCTTCTTTCAAAACTGAGGCAAGAGTAATGTATACACTCCCCTAGTTACTACTGAAGAAAGGAAAGGCCCATGCTGAGTCTTCCTTTACATGAGGCCAAACACAGAAAAAGTTAGCTATGCTCCCCTGCACCAATGTGTTGATGCAATTGTATGTTTTAAGCCATTGTGTTTGTTGTTTTAAAAATGTCTGTGAGACTTGCTATGAGCACCAGGTGTTGTATGAATGTGTTGAATCCAATATTCTACACCTGAAACTATTATTACATTACATTGTATGTGAACTAACTGGAATTTATTTATTTATTTATTTTTTTAACGTTTTATTTATTCTTGAGAGACATAGATACAGAGCGTGAGCAGGGAGGGGCAGAGAGAGAGGGAGATACAGAATCTGAAGCAGGCTCCAGGCTCTGAGCATTCAGCACAGAGCCCGACGCGGGGCTCGAACTCACAGACCGTGAGATCATGACCTGAGCCAAAGTCGGACGCCTAACCGACTGAGCCACCCAGGCGCCCCCTAACTGGAATTTAAAGACAGGCTTAAAAAAATAGTTGTGAGATATTTGTTTGATTTTCAAATATGTGATTAGAAGCTCCAGTCAAAAATTTAAGCCTGTTTGAACAGACAGCTCTCAATTTAGTGTTTTAGGTGTCAAGGAATATAGGGTTTTTAGTTTTGTTTTTCTCTAAAGTGTTCTACATACTTGTATTTTTCTCTCTTACTTTCCATAATGAAGATGCCTGTATGCTTCATGTTAGTATTCAATGTATTTTCAATGCAGCTTCTTGATATTTGTCTCTTCAAGAACTATTAAAAAAGCAATATATATACATACATATATGTATATATATATATGTACACACATTTCTATGGGAAGTTTTTTTAACATGATTTCTATAAATGACTTACATTTTTTTCATATCCTAATTATTCAATATTGAAGACTAAAGTTGTTTTGTCAATATCATCTATGTAGGGAAACATTTTCAAAAATTCAGATTTCAATTTTTCAGTGATAAAAGCTAGAGTCACAGGATTTTACATATTGTTTTAATTTTTAAGACTATTATTTACAGCTAGATTCATTTAGAAAAGAATGTGCAAGAGCTTATATATGCATACATGCAATGTGGAATAAAAGTAAAATATACCCATTTCAGGAAATAAAAGCAAAATAAATGCTGGAGAGTAATGTGAAATAGAGGGGAAATATACAAAATCCGTACAATAAATCCTTATTTGGTGAAAAAAAGGTGGGCCATGCAATGGCTCTATGAGGTCTCAAAACCAGAAAAAATAAAGAAAAGATTCACAGCTAAGTTACATGTTGTTCAAAGAGGTCCTTAGGTCCACACTATCAATTTAGGAGATGTTTATATAGGAAACAATTTTTTTTTTAACTAAGTGCTAAGAGAAATCTCTTTCATTGGTCCTGATGAGAGAATACTATGTGATGTAGTGGATGTTGCATTCAAGAATATCTCAACCAGGAATACCTTGAATATTTCATGAGAGATTCATCTTATCATGTATCGGTGAAGTCCAGTGTCACAGTTTCAGTTCATGTGTCAGAAAAGGAAGCCTAGACTGTATTCAAAATGTTACCCAAGTACTGAATGTACTTAAAATGTTGTCAAGTACAAATGATCTGGTCTGACTACAGTTGCAACAACCTGATTAAAAAGTTTTTAGTAAAAGATAATTTTATGACTATTTGGTATTTTTTTCTGAGGCATAAAAACATTCTTTAAATATTAATGATGTACGATGATATTTATATTCCTATATAAACACACATATATACACATCTGTCTTGTATATTTAATCACATAGTCTAATAATACTATGAATACCTATTACCAGACATGCTGCATGAGGAATAAAACATTTCCACTATTTTGAAATCCCTTTCAAGACTCTTTTCCATCCATCCTCTTTTCTTTAGTGAGGTAATTTATTTTCTGAATTTCGTGTTTATTGTTTCTTTACTTGTATTTATTATTGTACTAAAAATATTTTTACTCTTAATAATATATTATTTAATTTTTCATAGTTTGTAAGTTTATATACATTGAATCAACTCTATACATTTATCTGCAGTTTGGTTTTTCTGACTTCCATTTCATTCCTGAGATTCAACTATTTATTTTTGATAGCTATCATTAATTCATTTATACTGATGTATAGAATTTCTTTACATATCATTGTTTGTTTATAAATGCACCATTCATGGACAATTGATATGTTTTCTATTTTTAGCTAAGATAAGTAGTGCTTCCACGAACATTATGATACGTGTCTCCAGGTACACATCTTTTTCTATAGTGAATACCAAGAAAAGTATTTGGTGGGTCATTGATAAACGCCCATCTCAGCTTTAGCAGATCATGGCGTTTCCCCGCCACCCAATTGCTCTACTAACCTAAAGTCACAACACTAACAACATTCCAGATTTTCCATAGCTTCATCTTTACTTCCTTTTGTCATGTCTCTTTTATTTCTGTAAATCTCCTGAGTGTCAAATTGTATTTCATTGGTTTAAAATAATATTTCCTTGGTTTCTAACTGTTCTAGAATCTCTGGATGTCTATAGGCTAATTTTCATATGCTTGTTCAGGACTTTTGACCATTTATCTTTTGAATAGTCATTTTTTCTTTTATTTCTTTTGTTCTTTTTGGTCAGCTGTAAGTTGCAAATATTCTTTCTGCTTCTACCTTGGCATTTTATTTTCTATTTGATATTTTGAAAAACTGAAATTTTAAATATTAGTGTTGTCAAATTAATCCGTATTTTACTTTTGCTATTGATTCCTAAGAAATTAATTTCTAGATGTCCCAAAGTATTCATCTGTATTGTCTTCTACAATTTTTATTGCTTTTTCTTTCATCTTAAAGTTTTTAATCCACCTGGAAATGATTTACTTATATCCCTAGACGTGAACAGGACCAATCACACCAACACCATTTTTTTAAGTTTGCCAATTCACACAGAACCAAAGCCAGCTCCATGATAAATCAAAGTCCATGGATTTGTGGATTATTTTGGGGCTTCCTATTCTATTTCTTGATGTTTTCTTGGCTTACGTGCCATTGCCACTGTCTTGTTTACCATAATACTTTAATAATTTATGGTATCTCGTGACGCATTTCCCCTCTCCTTATTCTTCACAGGAATCTCTTAGACAATTTTGGCATTTTATTTCACATATAAACTTTAGAATCATCTTGACAAGATCCAGAAAATAAACTAAAATGTTTTAAAAGCTTGATGTAAAATGTATCGAATCTATAAATCCGTTTGGGGAGTATTGACATTTACATGTAATAGAATCTTCCCATCTTTGAATCCGGTCCATGTCTCAATTTCTTTGTTTTAGTTTCTCCCAATGAAGCATTTAAATTTTCTTCGAAATAGCATGTTAGTATTCTTCTAGAAACCTTATTTGTGATGTAACTATAAATGCCATCCTTTTAAAATTATGTTGTCTAACAGAATGTTTTTGTTGTTGCTGGCATATAGAAATGGAACTGAGCTTTATATTAAGATTTTTAATACAAAAAATAGTAAAGTATTGCTAGAAATTATAGCTTATTTGTATATTTTTGTTATATTATGGAGATAATTATGCCACCTGTAAATAATTATACCTTCAACCTTATCCATATAAATGAAAGGGCAAAACAAACACTAATACCTTGTCTGTCACATTCAAAGCTCTTGACCTTGTTTCTACACCAAATCAATGTTATTTTTTAAATGACAGTATAAAACACACTCGTTTTTCTAAAATTCTATGTCCAAGGATAGATTTTTAAAAATCACAAAATTGAGCATGCTGGTAAATCAAATTGCATCTCTCGTTCTCAGTAAGACCTCCAACACTAACTTTAGTATAACTATATTCATCATGCTTTGTTTTACAATCTATTATTCATCTGAAGTATTTGTACAACAAATATTTTATATTTTATTTTCTTCTTTCTTTTAGTTTCGTTGAAAACTGCTAATTTTAATACAGTTTTAGGATTAGAAAAATAATCACATCTTATCCTTCCATGGTGTTTTATATTTTGAGACTTTTAAATCCATTATGTCAATTGGTCATAAAAATTCTATGAATTGAGATGTTATTGCATTACTTCATGGGTGAATAATTTGTTGAATTTAATTAAAAATAGGGGAAAAGGATGTTGGAAGCCTATATCATATTTATTCTATGTTAAACACATGCAGTATCTTATCATGATTAAATTAGAACTGACTTTTTTGAAGGGTAAAGGTATTATTAGGAAAATACCAATAACAGGAAAAAAAGCATTTGTTCCTCATTAAGCCCCATCTCACTTTTTTATGATGGAATTCCAGAAATAGTAGATGTTTCTATAAAGCAAATATCCCTTTTCAATAAAGAAAGGCTATCCCGATCAATACTCAATAGAACAAAAAAGCTAGAAAGCGGTATTTGTTGTTGATCTAATCCTTCAAAAATATATAAGTGAAACTACATTTAGCAATGCACATAGGAAATAAGCTCAGAAAAGGTAACAAGTATTAATTCATGCATCTAATCCTTGTGAAACATAGTAATATTTAGGGGGCCACAGACCAGAATTAGAATCCATGCAACTAAATGATTTTCAGGGAAACAAACCTAATTTCCTTAAGTTTAAAAATATATATTTAGTTTTGTATTCTTATTGAGCTAACTGCTATGGGTCTCTTTTTGTCTCTTCCGTGGTTATCCATCCAGAGCACACAATATTTCCTTTGCAGTAGCATTTTGTGTGTGCTGCCGAAAATCAATACCCTTGAATGCTGCATGCGGTGGTAAGTCTACCAACTCTGTCAGGGAGGGAGAGGAGAATTAAGATATTGCATTTTAGGCGTGTGTATTAACTCACCATCTAACATGGAAAAAATAATGAGTGTAACCCTCACAATGGTGGAGTATGGGGAGCTTTTAAATAGGGAGTTTAATCTCCTTTAGAGCAAAGCCACACTCTCGGTTGCCCTAGGTTTTTGGCAAGATTCCCAGAAGCTGCAGTCATTCATGAGCCACACACTCTGTTCTTAGGAAAATTGCATTGGGATCTTCACACAGTGCAACCGATGCTCTCATTTCGGACGCCTCATCTGTAAAAAATCCCCTCACACATGTATATACACGTGTGTGGTACTTAACTCAGCCACCACCAAAGAATGGAGCACTGCTGAGACTTGAACCTGTGGCTGCAGGAAGTCCAAGTATTTCAGACCTTATGTGTCGACTATAAAACCATTCCTTTTGGCTGATTATTCTGGAATTAAAATGTAGTTTATGTTAAGCAAGCTTGGAAAATTCCCAAATCAAATAAGCTTATTTAGAGAGGCTTGTTCTACTCTCTTTGCAAATGCTGAAGCCACAACTTTATTTTACCTCTGGTCTTCTTTGACTTTTGTAATGTACTCCATGTACTCGTTCCCACTCAACTCTACTTTGAGTCACATTTTTCTGTGGAATATATTTATCATGACTAGAGAATAAAACAGTCCATAATATGTATTTACTTATTTAAATTCTTAAACTATGAAAAATTACCCGACTGTTTCATTTTGAAGGCAAGGGACAATTTCTTTTACTACTTAGTGTTCGTTTAACAGAATAAGGCTTGAGATTGGGTTTTGACGGATTAAACTAAAATGGCTCCTGAGACCAGTTTGTATATCTTTTTTCCTTATGCAATATTTTTTTGTGGCTCCGTACTTTTGATTTTTACATTCATTGAGGTCAATTTCAATAATTACAGCTGCACTATACTTTTCATTCATACACTACATTTTGAAAAATTACATTTTATGCAATTTCCTAATTTGGAAAATGCACAGCAGGGGCACTTGCAGGTTAGCTTTTAGCTATATGCAAATTCCTAAATTTATGTAACTATCACTAAACAAAAAAGACAAAATAGAATATAACATCTGCCACCACCACCACTAACAGCAAAAGTAGAAGACAATGTTTATTCTACCTCTTCATTACATACAATTTTGCTAATGACTTAAGTGATAATAAACAGATTCTGTTAAGCTTTGGTCAAAAATATTTACAGCAATTAAGCTATTTAGTTATTGAAGTTGTATGATCCTCAGACAGCATTAAGTGGCAATTGTGAGGAGGTTCTCCACATCAGGTTTGCACACAGAAAAGTCAGCTACCCTAAAATGCTGCTTTCTCTGAATACACGCTGGTTGTTCTGTTAACCTCTTACAAATACTTGTAAAGACATTTTCTTTGCTATCATCATGTTATATTTCCTCAGAGCGTTACCCTCACCCTCTCCCCAGGGCTGAGTGTGTTTTTGCAAAGCTGATTTCATTAATTCTGCTAACATTTCTGTGATTAAAAAAAAAAAAAAAGTGGCAGAGAGGGCAGGTGGTGCCCTCTCTCCTCATCTGATAGGTAGAGAAACTGAGGTACTCAGAAGATGAAGGAGTTTGCAGATGGTTTCACAGCAGGTACAGGGTGGAGCCCAGTCTCTTGCCTGTGGTGGAAGTGTTTGGTCTGTTCCCAGGCAATATCACAGTGAACTTTAATTCAAGAAAATAAAGTGTAAGGATATTATAGGAAAAATTTAGCCAGCTCTCATGCCTGTTTTCTCTTTTACTGTATTTTGTACATCCACGTATTCCTTGGCTGTGTTTGCAATTTACATGTTGAACTGAGGAGGACTTGCTGTCTCCAGGATTAGTGCATTTTTTCTTAACTGGACACTTTTGAAAAACAACAAAAACGGGAGCCAGATTCCATGTGGCCTGACTCAATTGTCTCCAGCAAGGTCAATTTGGTGTTTTCTGCTGTATTTATGATTGACTATGAGGCTATGGATTAGAACACATGGGTAAGAGATAGAGGGTTTCTATCAAGACATCTTAATTTTTATATCAGGGCAAAACTATAAAATACTTTGTAGAAATTAAAATATATATTCTATAAATATTCAACTCTGTTAAAATAAATTTGCTTCCTTGATATTTACAACTATGAAACAATAATATAAATCAGCTAACTGGAAGATATAGAATGCCATATATGTGCCAAAAGCATGCTACTATAAGCAGACAAAAATTTTAACACCATTTAAGACCCTACATATGATAGTAGATGGTAATCTAGAACACAGTTTCTCCTGCCCAGTTATACAGACCTTTGACAAAATTTCTTTCCACAAGTATTTCAAATTGATTTGGAAAATGTAAACAAATCCATTCCCTACCAATACTATAATAATTCATTTAAATTAAATTACTCACTTGAAATTGTTAGTTTAAAAAATGCCAAAACTGGGAGGTTGCACAAATGTAACTCCATAATCAAATATGATTGCTCTAATTTTAGTAACAAAAGGCTAAAGCACTCATCATTTAATAGTAATCTTTCACTTTCTAGTCCTTTTATGGAGGCGTATAACATATAAGCATTTTCTGTAGAAATGTCATCAGAGCCATTTAAACATGAAAATTAAATCAGATTTATTTTCAGATTCACATTATCTTTGTAGCTTTTCTCATGATGTTACATTTGTTTTTCTGAACTAAATTTATCAAACTTTTAAATCTCTTATGCCATAAAAAATAGCATCTTCTTAGGGGATGTATTTGACAGTCAAAGCTGATTCAATATGCATTTTTATATCATCTGTCTGATAGAAAATATATATTAAAATATAAAAATATATAGTATAAAATATTAAAAAATATATTATTGACTGATAGTGTTAATTTCACTGTTAAAAATGTTGCCACATAATTCAACTTTCTTAAAGTGGAATACTGGAGATATTTAAATCTGATTAGAACTTCTAAACTCTAATTTCTTATCTTACAAAGACTACTTTGTCTGGCTCATCATTTGGCAGGCATTATTGCGCGTTAAGGGGATAATAGAAGTATTTAATAGTCACTGCAAGTATTATTTAAAATTTCACAGTTGCCATAAAAAGCGGGTTTCAGAATTTTACTTTGACATTTTTCTACAAATTAAAATGGATAATAAGAAATCTAAGAAAAAATATTAGCACTGGAATAAAATATAACATTTCTGCAAACAGTTATTTTACAGATATACTGTAAATTTATTAAAATAATAACTGTGATATGAAATGAAAATGGGAATATTGTGGTAACAGGATCAAATGGAGGAAACCTAGAATAAGACATTAATGTTAGGAATAATTTCTTAAACGAAGATGATCTTATTAGTAACTCAACTGGTAATGAAATCTGCATGAAATAATCAGAAATAAAGTAAAACACATTATTATAAATGTAAATCCTGATTCGAACACAGTTGCTAAAGAGCTTATTGGCATTATAAAGAAAACAAACCTGGAAGAAGAACAGCTCCAATGTTTTATCTATTCAGACATTTCACAAAGTTTTGACATTAAAAAATTCACATTTAAAAATAGATATGAACCTCAGTGCATAGGAAAAAAATCATAGAGTTTATTTTATTAGACACTGTGACCATGCATTTAAAGGATTTTTTTATATTTGACACACATATGAGAAATAGGTGTCTAATTTTTTTTGTCAACTTGCACTGCACAAAGAACATAGTTTCGTGTTCATCTCAAATGTGTGGCAGGCCTCACTAAAAACAACTTCAGCTAGAGACAGAGATTTCCAGCGTTTCTTGAAACAAAGCAAAGTAAGAAAGCTCAAAGCTTATGCAGCAAATGTGACATTTGCCTCAAGTTAATGACCTCACTCCCCGTGTAGCTATAAATGATAACAGCAGTAACAAAAAGAGCATGACTGTTACAATGACATGCTTACATGCTTTTTTGGGGAAAAAACGTTGCAATTTAAAATGAACTTTTATTTCAGAAATCAAGCAAAAGACATACCAAAACAAGCAACTAAGCAAACAAACAAACAAAAACCAAAAGTTAAGTTTCGGAGATGTTCACTCAAAATTCAAAATGTATTTGGGGCATTTTTGTTAGTTCTTAATGCATTTTTTTAGTTCTTAAGACATTTTTTACCTTTCTTCTTGTGTGATTTAGATGCAGGTTAAAAAAAAAATTAACAGCTTGAAGAGTGCTAATTAGAACCAATTATAATTTCATTGACCTGCCATGGCTCACTATGTCCTGGTGAAAAAAAAAAAAAAAAAAGAGCATTTTGCTTTATGCACATGTCTGATGGGGAAGCTTAATATTCAACACATGTGCATGAAGTAATCAATTAACTAGCAGCCTAAAGAGGACAATAATCTATGCAATTCCTTTTTGTTAATTTCTAGGTAATATGATTATTTAAAAATACGATCATATTTCAGATGGGACCATTTGATTCATCAAAATAGTGGCTATCTAACTAGTATATAAATTGGTGTTCATGTCAATAAAAGGACAGAGAAAAAAAGCTCCTATATAATTTATTCATTATGAAATCATAAAAATGCTGCAATGAAGAAAGTTCCTTTGAATCAATTCAGTTCTCTAGGAAAGTAATTCAATTTTAATGTAACCTACACTAGTTAACAAAAGGTATTTCACAAGCTTTGGTTAGAAATGCAATACAGTAACCTAATATTACCTTACTTCTAAGTTTAGCAACTACCATTTCATACTGTGCAATATGTAGTTTAAAAAGTTGTCTACTCCCATCTAGTGGTCATATTGTTAAATGTCCTTTCAAAAATTAGCGTGAATGGTCCGTATTAAGGCAAATAGAACTGCTGTTTTATTGTCAGAATTAAATAATTAATGCAGTTAACAACATCTGCATAGATTAAGTAATTCAGGCTCATGGGTTTTGTTGATAGCAGTAATTTTAAAAACAGCATAAAATGGTTTTAGCCTGATTTATGGAGCGTAGTTCATGCTGCCAGAGCCGCATGGAGCTCATTGACTGGAAAACTCCCAGGATCACTCGAGAGAATTGCCATAGTTCTATAGTCAACAATTTCTTATGAATATTTTATAAAAATGTCTATGTATAAAGAGAAGGAAAGTTCAAGCAATGAGGTCCTCTGTGTACAGCAGAATTCCAGAATATAAAAATAGATGATTGATCTCTTGAAATCCTTGTAAAAAAAATTAAGACTGTCGATTTTCAAAATAAGCACTTTAAAATTTTTATGTCATCGTGATTTTTTTCCTACCAAAATGTAGACTAGAATAGCATTTGTTGTATTAGTGATACCTGTCTTCCCCCCCCGCAAAAAAAGCTAAAAAGAAAAAGCAAATTGCTTTTTGTATTTTAGCAAAAGGAAGTTTATGTTTTGTTTTTGTTTTTGTTCTTTTAAATCTTATGCTAACATAGCAGCATGTGGCTCGGATGCTGGAATAATAGCGTATATTCACACATGTTGGTATTAATTGCAACCAGGTAGAGCTTAGCGACCTGTAAGTCTGAAGATGCCAAAAGACAATTCAGGAATCTTCTCTGGGGGTAGGAGCGGGGCTAGAAAGGATTGACACGGTGAGGAAAGATTGTTCTGTTTCAACCGACAGGATCAAATCTTCAAGGGTCTATGCAATTTCTACATGAAAGCCACTCACCGAGCTTCAGCTGAGTAGAGATGTGACCAATTATGAGCTAATTATTCTGCAGAGCAGATCGGCTTATTTTACCCACTAAAACATATTGAACATTTCTATACAAATACCAAACTAGTTTTTCTACAAGAATCTAGGATTTCTGTCTCCATTTAGAGAGGCAGGAGAAACATGCATCACTACGCCAAACAAAGGACTGGTTGAGTCATAACGCAGTGACGGAATTCAGAGAAAAGAAACCACAGTGGTCGAGAAAGCTTCCTGGGAGTGGACTGATTTGATCTAGGGCTTAAAGAATGAGTATTATTTGCGTAAGAACCCAGAGCATAATGGCTTCAATAGCAACAAAGATGCAAAGTTTAAAGTAAATTTGATATGTTTGAGGAAGAGCTAGTAGATTATTCTCTTAAGAATGGAGAGAGTTCATGCCCCATGCCCGGGAACAGTGGGGACAAGTGTTAGAATTCTAAGTCTCTTGGGACAGACTAGGAAGGGTCCTGAATGCCCTGTCAGACAAGGGAGCTGAATAGGCTGAGGTTGGATAAATGTTTTCCTTGGATGTATAAAACTTGTATATGAAAAAGATCCAATTTACAAATCCTTGCAAGATGACTAGACAGAGAAAATACTGGCAACATGTTTACTCACATTAAACCCACAAGAGTTGTGCCAGTGGTTAGTTGATCGAGATTAACTGAAAACTTACATTATGGAATTCACTTTTTGATTTATTCATATATGCATCAAATATTTTTTATCATCTACTATGTGTCAAGCACCGATATGAGTATTTACATAAGGTTTCAGTTAAGTGCTATTTAAAAAGATTTATGCTAGAAACATAATGCATATTAGCGGCAACATGCAGTGATTTTTTTTTCCATTTCTGAAAGACAATGTAAATACTTAAATAAGTATTCTAGAAGTTTTAGGACTGAATACAAAACCTACTGCAGATTACTTATGTGTAATTTATAAAATTATATTTCTTTATTTAACTTTGAGTTAGTTACCTGTTAAATAGAACCACAACCAAAAATAAATAAAGCTAGAGAGATCATAAGGAACTGAGATAACAAAAAGAACAATGAGTTTAAATCACTTTGAAAGCAACTAAACAATCTCGCAACTTGAATAACTATTAACCATTGACTTCTAGCAGAGCAGCTGAGATGATTATCTTGAGCTCTTTTTTTTAATTGATTTGTTTGCACTTCCTTTTTTAATTGATTTGTTTGCACTTCCTACTCTTTCAGACTCTTCCTCCACTGCCGTATATATATGAAATATAACATAAGAAATATTTTTAAGTGTCACTTAAATGTAGGTCTTATGTAAATACTCCTATGTGTCTCACATATCAAAGTGCATAAATGTAGAGACATAGATAAAAATAGATATGTATGTAGGTATATAAATATCATTGAATATATATAAATATATAAGGTGAATAGATATAATTATTAAGCCATATCATTTTAGTTTCTAATTTCTAAAATATAATAGTATAGAATTTTAATATCATGAATAGATATGCAAATGCATTCATATTGTTGTAAAAAATACTTCTTTGTGACTATTTAGGCAAATAAACATTTAGACAAATAAACATATTAGTTATACGTAAAGACTCTATTCCACATAAAATTAGAAGTCTCGAAATGGAACATACTTCCAATCATACATATGTACGTGTATGTGTGAGTTGTTATATTTCACAAGCCTGATTTCACGTTCTAAAATAGTCCACATTTTAGACAGATATTAGAAATAGAGGGAAAAAATGACTTAAATCTTGAAAATAACCTCTTTTACAAACATATTTTATAAAATAAAATAGTTTTCAAAGTTTCACCAGGATAATATTTTAAATCTTTTGGCTGAGTGATCTTACTAAGCTCCTAAAAGGCATGTTTTCTTTTGCTGATCAGTCAAGATATAGGATGATTCAAGGACTTGGATGTGCTTTTATCAAGCTACATCAAGCCTAAAATCAACTCCATCAAACAAGGAGATTTTTAAAAATTTTGTTTTCTTAGGACAAAAAGAAAGCCTATGACTTTGGATTAAGAAAAAAACAAAACTCAAACTGGAAAGTTTGCTTGTAATAGGCAGGTGAGCCAGAAAAGTGAGGTATGGCATGTGAGTCATTCGGAGTGACATTTCATTTAGCTGTTTTATTTCAAGCCTTATGCCTCTCCCGCTTTTTTTTCTTTTTTTTTTTTAAATATCGTAGCAAAGAACAAAGGCGATCAAGACGGAAAGCAATATAATCATTAAGTAGTAATTGGTAGAGGAGGCTTTGGGGTTAAAATTAATAAAACCAGCATGATGTACATTAAGAATGTATAAATATTTAAGGAACTACAGCCTACTTGGAGATATAAACCGATTAGCACAACTGCTTAATCTAGAGATGCAAATGTTTCAGGTAGATCAAATAAACACAGACTGTTTATGGGAAATGTGTAAGTTTTCATTCTAGAAGTGCTTTACTCCATTCAAATTTTAGTTGTCAAAATAAAGCATTTTTGATGTGTATAAAAGGTTTTTTGTTGCATCAAATGCAATTTAGGAAATAGAACCACAAATAAATATCATTGCACATATTTGTTTTTCCTCATCAGGTCATGTACTATAGTTTGCAGTTTTGGCTTTTCATATAGAAAGTAAAAGGAAAGACTCATCCTTCCTCTTTGCTGGTAATATTGATACATAAAAAGTTGTCAGTGGGGATTATATGTTTAAAGGTAAAATGTTTATTCTTTGTTTACAGCATTTCATGTAATATACAAAATAACAAGTAATTAATAAATGAGGTACTTAATAGTGCTAAATAGCTACTCTTCTATTTTATCTCTCAAAAAATCTAGTATAGAATTTTTGGATGTAAGATGCTTAATGTGATTAATGTTAAATATCTAAATGAAAATTTAAAAATAGAACTATTGATGGAATGCTTGTAAATATATGCATGTTTAGATTTACCTAGACAAGATATCTAGTAACTGATATATAGTAATGTTTTCTGAATCCTTTTGTATCACACAGCCTTGAACTTGACAATGTTTAGAATAGAAATTATATTATAATAGAAATTATATTCTCACGACATCAAAATACATAAGTAAGAACATTTTAAAAATTAGGCAAAACTAAAAGTCCAATATATGGAAATGTTCTATTAGATTAGCAATTTCATCGTCTCACACGATCAGTTAGAATTAGGTGTACTGTGATCAGGTATCTGTCTTGTATCCGAATTCCTTAACAGAGATCTATATTTATGGTATTGTTCTGCTGAATTCCAGTGAAAACATAAATTCGTGCCAGGTGACTGCATCTATACCAAACATATACCCATATCCAGGCCAGTCCATGCAAGTCCCTACTTGCAAATTTAAATTTGTATTTGTAGAACACCAAACAAATGTTTTGAACAGAGAAAGGGATGATAGAATAGACAATAACAGTAGGTGAATCCATCAAAGCTTCCTTTTCCACTGACAGAGCACTGGGGAGCAATGCTCATAAGTGGGGGCTGCAGTCAGAAGGCTTTCCCTCTGATTGATATTAGGTACTATGTAGGTCAGCAAACAAGCCTAGACAATGATCCATCAAGAATACCTTGTCCCAAATATGTCAAATACTTAAGGTTTGTTTTTTTTTTGTTCATGTTTTCCACATCTTCTCACTGGCCTACTTTCCTTAAAAAAAGAAAAACTATGATTCTATAGCATTAATTTTTAGCTCTTGGCAATACTCAATATTAGATTATTTTTTTGCTATTATCTATTTTTTTAAGACTACATTCGAAACCCATGTAGGTAATATAAAGAGAACGTTGAGGTTCTTTTTTAAATGAGGCATTTTTTTTTATTTTTAAGGAGACATTTATAAAGAGAATTATTACAGCATTTTAATTTTTCTAAAAAATAAAACATTTGGGGCGCCTGGGTGGCTCAGTTGGTTGGGCGGCCGACTTCGGCTCAGGTCATGATCTCGCGGTCTATGAGTTTGAGCCCCACGTTGGGCTCTGTGCTGATGGCTCAGAGCCTGGAGCCTGCTTCAGATTCTGTATCTCCCTCTCTGTGCCCTTCCCCTGCTCATACTCTGTCTCTATGTCTCTCAGAAATAAATAAATGTTAAAAAAAATAATAAAAGTAAAAAAAATAGAACATTCTAGTTTTCCTAAATTCTCCTACATTATGTATATCCTGATGAATAAAATGGGGATGAAAAAATATATTACTTTTGTCTTCAGGCTAAGAGCTACACCATCTCAAGAGTAATCATTTGCAGTGCGCTTTTCTACTCTTCCTTGTAAGCGGAGCAACAGATCTTTGCTGACCTATCACTTTCCCCAAATAGAAAATCTATAAATCATACAAATATATGAGAGTCTATATTAAGTGCGTAATACATGTTAAAAAAGAGACTCCCTGTTAATCGACACCCAGTGTAGGCAAGTAAATCATATCTATCAGTATCTAGGATATAGTAAAGAAGTAAACTTAACTGTATGTTACAATGAAGGCAGATTCAGAAAGTCACAATTATCTCTAGCGTCCTGAGAGAGAAGTGTCTCACAAAGGGTCTGTACAAAGGGTCTTTCTTGAGTTGCAGTAGCATGGAAAGCTCTTGGTTTAAGTAGCACTTCTGTCTCATAGAATCTTCATGAAAACACTGGTAAGGTGACCTTTATATTCCACTGACACACCTGCGGTGTCTGTTGATTTATCCCAACTCAGTTTATCCTCAGATACTTTTTCGAAAGTTCTAAAACATATACCTGGCAGAGCAATAAGGTTAGAAAACAAGGACTTGATAAATGGGCCTAATGCAGACCAGCCTTCTATCTCCAATGCACAGAGAGATGAATACCCAGATAATCCACTCAAATATTCCACTTATGTAAAGAGCATAATTGTTTTTCATTTTTTATTATGTGGAAAAAGCATTGGCTTTCTATTGGTAGGGAAAGATATTAAACTGTAATTCGGTTACTATAGATAAATATTACAGCCGAGGGGCACCTGGGTGGTTCAGTCAGTTAAACGTCTGACTCAATTTTGGTTCAGGCCTTGATCTCATGGTTTGTGGGTTTGAGCCTGGCATCGGACTCCGAGCTCACAGTGCAAAGCCTGCTTGGGATTGTCAATCTCTACCCTACTTTCAAAATAAATAAACTTAAAAAAATTGCAGCTGAGTTCTATTGAGCACTTATGTGACGATTCCAAAAATAGAAACTAATTCTCCTAACTCTTTATGTTCTAGAGTTGAACTATAAGAACAATAAAATATTTCAAAAACCTGTCATTGTAGTTGCTTTGGTTTAAATACCTCAAATTAACAAACAAGAGAAAGGCATTGTTATTTTGTGGTTTGCTCAAAATAATGTGTAGATAATCTTAAAATATAACACTAATTAGTGCTCTCTAGTGAAGGATTTCCTGCTCTAGTGTTCTGAAGTCACAATAATTTACAGATATTTTTAATATTAAAAAATTATAGGGCACCTGGGTGGTTTAGTCAAATGAACATCTGACTCTTGATATCAACTCAGGTCCTGATCCAGGAGATTCTCTCTCTCTCTCTCTCTCTGCCCGTCTCCCTTGCTTATGTTCTCTCTATATAAAATTAAAATAAAATAAAATAAAATATACTTAGAAGTTTTTACTGAGATCACATAAGCCCTGGGAGATTCCAAGAATAAATGTATGTGCAAAATAGTTTCTGAGGCCATGCCCAAGCATAAAGAATAGAACAAAGGAGTAAAAAGTTTTGAAGTTGGGACATGGCCTTTGGACAACTGGGTCAAGGTGGTGGGGAAAAGTAATATCACAGATTCCTTCTTCAATATAAAATCTATTTAGCCAGAAACCTACAATGACACAATTAGGATAGTCGCCAAACAAATAAGAGATGGAATCTGAGATGAGAGAGAATATTATTGTGATGAGATTTTATGAACAGTGCATATCTCTCTTACTGTACAGTTAATAGATATTAGCTACATTTTGCAAATAAGTATGAAGTATTATAAGCATATGTTGTTATATTTAATACAATAAATTACACTTAAAGGATTAACATATTAGAATAAGAAAAATTAATCAATATATAATCGCAAACTTAGAAGAGTGAATCAGGTGAGGATGTTTGGAGAAATTAAATTGTTTCATTTTTTTCATCATTTCATGTCAGAAACCCTGTTATTGATGTTATGTAAATTTTGTAAACAAGGAATGGATTTTAAAACATGTCATATGAAGTTATTAAGGGAGCGCTAAAAACTCTAAAATAAAATTTAAATTTGGCCAGAGCTTCAGACTATGTAATAAGTGCTACAAGATCTGGTATTAGGTAAGGGTGCCTTTTGTTTCCCTCAACAAGAAAAAGGAAATAAAAGACTAGGCACTAGAAATTTTTGACACTTCTGAGGGAGTTATCTACCAGACGGTGTATCAACAGAGATAAGTTAAGTGGTAGAGGATTATAGAATTCAGGTCAAGGTGAAAATGACTGAGAAAATCCAAGGGACAAGGAAGTCATTTTATCAGACATTTCTTCTTTCATTTTATATGACGAAAGTAAATTCTGAAGTCATTTTTAGAAGTAAAGTTTCCTTATGTTACCTCGTCCAGCTGAAGAAAGAATAGCCAATGCACGAACAAATGTGCTTGTGGGCATGTGTCTGCCGGCGGCTTATGAAGGCGAAGCAGTGCCCAATCACAGAGAGCCTCTAGTGGTGATGGCGAGGTGACAGGACTTGTCCTACAGCGCCCTTCAGGGCATTGGAAAAAGGAAAATAATAAGCGTCCGAGAGTTTATACCCCTTTAGCTGTATAATATAATACGCTGACTCTACTAGAGTAGAGAAGGAAAGTAACATCAGAGATAGAAGCAGGTCATACTGTTCAGAGACATGGAATGAGACACATTTATTTCTGTAACGGTGCATTTTGATAGAAAAATAACCATATTTGGGGCTATAGAGTAAAAATCATAGCAGAAGTAATAGTAATTAATAACTACCACTTTGAGCATGCGGTATTGGTTAGTATGAATGAATAAAATTGGCGATAGGATTTCAGCTGTGTTTCCAGTATCATGTCATGTAAGAATAATGGTCAGAAAGCATTTCTGTCGCATCTTTCACTGATGCACCAACAATAATATCAGACGATACCACAGGTGGAGGTTGTATCAATCCTGACACTGTCTCTTAATAAGTATGGGCAGGTTTCAATGTGTATTTCAGTTTCCTTATCTGTAAATGGGATAATTTTGACATCGCTTCTTCATGTCTATCAAATGAGATAATATATTGAGCCTGTCTAGTATTGTCCACGGAATATAGTAAGCCTGCTATAAAAAGTAGAAAAAGAAGAAGAGTAAAGGAAAAAAGAAGATTGGGATGTCAGTGATAATAAATAACTATACACACATAACATAATTTTAACCTTCTGTTTCCAGAAGCCATTTCTGTAAAAAAATTTTTTTAATGTTTATTTATATTTGAGAGAGAGAGAGAGTGAGTGACAGAGCATAAGTGGAGGAGAGGTAGAGAGAGATGGAGACAGAATCCAAAGCAGGCTCCGGGCTCCAAGCTGAGAGCTGTCAGCACAGAGCCTGATGTGGGGCTCAAATCCATTAGCAGTGAGATCATGTCCTGAGTCAAAGTTGGAGGCCAAACCGACCGAGCCACCCAGGCGCCCCCAGAAGTCATTTCTAAAAGCCAAGACTTTTGGGGACATGTATTATACTTGTGATCTAAACAAGGTACCTATTCATGCAAGACTTCAGTCTCCTCATCTTTGAAAGGGATAATGATGAGAGTACCTAGCTCTTAGAGCTGCGAGGACTGATTTACTAAGCATATGGAAAGTGCTTAGAGAGAGGCTGGCTAACTAAGTAAGTGCTCCATAAATGTTATTTACTGATATTCTTTATAATAGTTTCTCTCTCCACCCAAAACCATTCATTTGTTTATTTATGTATGTTTTTTAAGTTTATTTATTTATTTGGGAGAGGCAGAGACAGCATGAATGGGAGAGGAGCAGAGAGAGAATCTCAAGTACTGCTAACAGCACAGAGCCTAATGCAGGGCTTGAACTCACGAAACTGTGAGATCATGACCTGAGCTGAAACCAAGAGTCAGACGCCTCATCGACTGAGCCACCCAGGTGCTCCCAAAACCGTTCATTTAAAAGACACAAAGTAGCCCCTCTAAGGTGGAAAGGAAAAGAAGAGTGCAAGAAGAAAAAGGAAAAGAAAACAAATAGATGTGATTTGGAAAATAGTATTCATGTTTCAAATTTGCTATTCTTCCAAATTTTGGGTCTAGATCTCCTTTTCATAACCTCACCAAATTATTTAAATAAAATAATAATAACTTCAGTAATGCTTATTAAGTTCTTATGTCCAAGTCTTTTGTTGAGCACTTTACTAGGTATATAGGATTCAACCCTCACAGCACTAGACGTAGGCACAGTAGTCCCTGTAGTTGTTAAGTGACTTTCCCAAGATCATAGAACTAGTAAGTTAACAGAGCTGAAATTCAAAGATAACTATAATTAAACACACTCAGTTTAAGTATTTATGCTCCTGTCAGAGAATCCCAAAAGATCTCCAGTTTCCAAGTTATGTTGAATAAACAAATACCCATGTTTCAGGTAATGGCAATTTGGGAGCTAGATGAGCCTAAGAAAGTATCTGGCTTGCTCGTTCTCCTTCTCATAAACCAACTGTATAATTGGTTGTTAGCCATTAAGAGGTTTTAAGCTATCTAAAAAATGATGTGGATTTTTACTGAAGGGGGTTATAAATTTTTTTCAGGTCTCTATTAAACTGAACTAATCCTCAAATAAACACACTAATTTTATAGAAAGTTATCAAAACCCCTAGAATTCCACAAGCATTGAATATATATTCCATAACACTGCAATTACACACTTCAGTTAAGTTCTGAATAAGTAGCTTAGTATAATATTAGTATCTCATTCTTTTTTTTTTTTTTTTCTTTTATAATCGCTTTAAAAGGAAGCTCTGGATTTCTGGCTCTGAGTTAGAAGGCAGCTTAATTTGGCCAAATAAAACCACTGTATAAGAAAAGGTGGCAAAGAGGTCCACTTCACAGAAGGCTAGAAATAGAGAAATCACAAATCGTTCACGTGGCTAAAGAGAGAAAGTGCTTAATGATTTAATTCTTCTGTTTCTCTTTTGTCTTTTACTTCTACCTTCTTTCAACCACTCTCAACACCATGCCATTCTCTTCAGCTCTTCAATTCCCCAGATTTGAGAAACTATGGGAAATACTCCCAATGCTTTTCCCTCCTATTCCCCATAATGATGTATCTTTACATGTTATAGCGAAACTTTACACATATCACTCTAAGGTAAATACTATTTCTTTTTTTTAATTTTTTTAATGTTTCTTTATTTTTAAGAGAGAGAGAGAGAGAGACAGAGCATGAGCGGGAGGAGGGGCAGAGAGAGGAGACACAGAATCCAAAGCAGGCTGCAGGCTCCGAGCTGTCAGCACAGAGCCCGATGCGGGGCTTGAACCGGTGAACCGGGAGATCATGACCTGAGTTGAAGTTGGACGCTTAACTGACTGAGCCTCCCAGGTGCCCCAATACTATTCTTAGAAGAATCCCAAGTAATAATCATGATAAAAGCTAATATTTACCGAGTGCTCACACAGTGTCATATACTTCCCCAAAAATATATCATCTCATTTCCTTTACATGAGATTAATTTTGGTATAATTTACATGTACGAACAGTCACTCTGTTTAGGCATTCAGTTCGATGAGTTTTGTGAAATCACCACAGTCAAGATCTAGACTATTTCTGTCAGCCCAGAAATCCTCCAGCTCTCCTTTGTGGTCAATTTCTCCTCCTGTACACAATGCCCTATCAACACCAGTTTGAAAGGCGATCTTTATTGGTTTGCCTTACCCCTTTTTAAAAGTGAGGAATATTCCAAAGGCCAGAAGATAGTAAACGGCTAGTAAGTGGCAGAATCCACATTCCCTTCCACGTCCCTCTGACTCTACAACTCTTACTGTTATCTACTTTATGCTGCTATGTCTTCATCGTGTAATTTTTCCTGTTGATTAATAATTTTAAAGACCTCTTTTACTATGCTTAGTTAATTTACATAAATTAATCAATGTAGAAATTTATCTCATAATAGTATGACGTATGTTAAAGAATAATATTAAAATATGGACATAACTCTGTTACCAACTGCTAAAATTATATTTAAAAATAGAGAAAACGTAAAGTGAGCATCTCAACATGGCAGGATTATTTTTGAGATATCAGTTTGTGTTTCCTTCTGTATTTCCCCTTCATCTCTGTTCAAAGCAGCAATATAATAAGCAGACCCTTTGAAATTCCATGCCTCAGGATGTTTTGCAAGAGGAATTACAGACAGAGTCAGAAGGCTTTAAAAACTAGAGACTCAGAAGAAATGATACATATGTTTGGGTAGAAGAAAAAGAGAGGTACTTTTGGGAGCAAGGTGAGAGAAAGGAGGACTTTTTCTAAAAGAGGAAGGAAACAAAATGTGAGGGGTTCTAGAATAGCTAGGATCTCTGTGGCATTTAGTGGCAGCAGCCCTTAAAAGGTAGAAAGACTTGATTCATCAAGAAAGACAAAACATTCCACCATTGGGGTTTCCAATGACACCAATACATCAAAAGCAGAAGTGACCACGCTGCCAAATTATAAGTGACCATGTTTATACAAGCTGAGAAATTGATAACCTTAATTATAATCTTATTGATAACCTGTGGGCTGACAAACAGACCTAAAAGGTACTGGCATTTACTGTGAACTGTAATGGATTAATACATTTCGATTAATCCTATTTTATAACCGAGGGAACTAAGACAAAGAAATGCTAAGTTCTTTGCTGAAAATCAACCATATAAGTAACTAAAAGGAAGAAACATAATTTGAACCCATACATACAGGATTCTCACCTGAAAGCTTGTGTGCTATACTGCCACAGCTACCTAAAAATAGAGATCTTGCTTTGAAGCTGGACAAAGGAAAGAACTAATACCAACAAGTACTGAATTCTCAGACAATACACTAAGATTTAGGATCAGATTATGATTTTAGTATACTAAAAGAATAGTAGAATGTATTTCTATATCACTGAGGGTATAGACATAAATAAGTTCCTAATACATTAGCGGTATGAAATTCGATATGCTTTTAAGGTTCAGTTAAGCATTTCAGTGGAAGTTTCTAGTTGTATTAAAAATTAATAACAAGACATTCTGTGTCCATGGATTGGAAGAATTAATATTATTAAAATGTTTATACCGTCTAAAGTATTCTGCAGATTCAATGCTGTCTCCATCAAAATCCCAATGAAATGTTTTACGGAAAGCAAAAAAAAAAAAAAAAAAAACACACCTAAAATTCACAGGGAACCACAAAAGACCAGATAGTTAAAGTGATCATGAGAAGAACAAATCTAGAAGCATCACAATGTCTAATTTGGAACTATTACAAAGCTGCAGTAGCTTAAAAAGTATGGTACTGATATAAAGACAGACATAAACCAGTGGAACAGAACAGAGAGCCCAGAATTAAACCTATACGTATACAGTCAACTGACCTCTGATAAGGGTGCCAAGAATACAGAACGGGTAAAGGATAGTCTATTCAACAAATGGTTTTGGAACAACTGGATATCCACATGCAAAAGAATTAAATTGTACCCCTATCTTCTACCACACACAAAAAATCAACTCAAAATGGATTAAAGACTTGAAGCCCTGAACCTTTAAAACTCCTGGAAGAAAACATAGGGAAGTGTTTCTTGAGACTGGTCTTGGCAATGATTTCTTAGATATAACACCAAAAGTACGGGCAACAAAACCAAAAACAGACAAGTAGGACTGGATCAAAATAAAAAGCTCCTGCACAGCAAAAGAAACAAACAACAGAATGAAAAGACAACCTGCAGAATGGGAGAAAATATTTGCAAGCTATGTATCTGATGATATTAATTTCCAAAATATAAAAGAAACAACTATATTCAATAGCAACCCCACCAAACAAAACCAAACAAAACCCCAGCCCAATTTAAAAATGGAAAAGTACGTGAACAGACATTTTTTTCAAAGAAGAAATCCAAATAGCCCAAAGGTACATGAAAAGGTGCTCAAAAGCACTTCTCATTAAGAAAATGCAGATCAACACCATAAGGAGATATCGCCTCACACCTGTTAGAATGGTTATTACCAAAAGACAAGAGATAACAAATGCTGGTGAGGGTGTGCAGAAAAGGGAAGACTTGTATACAGCTGGAAATGTAAACTGGTACAGACTATGGAAAACCGTATGGAGATTCCTCAAGAAATTACAAATAGAACTAATGTAGCAATCCTCCTAATGGGTTGTGTAGCTGCACCCCAGCAGACTCTAAGCCAAGGGAGGGTGAATGTTCACAAGACCAAAGAAAAAACTTGGAGACAGTGATGTTTATAAACCAATAGGTTTACTGGGGGAACTTATATACAGATTGTCCAGAAGCAGCGGACTGGACAAAGCATCTGCTACTGAAATCCACATGCAGCAAACTTTTATCCTGTAGCGAGCTAGCCCAACAACCATCTGTAGCACTTCCTGTCCTTGCACAGCCAATGTTCCAAGGAGATCAAGGCTCTGCCAACACAGAGCCCAATGCGGGGCTCGAACTCACGAACTGCGAGATCATGATCTGAACCGAAGCCGAACGTTTAAGTGACTGAGCCCCCCAGTTGCCCCCCAGGCAACACCCCTTTAAGCAAATGTGAACAGGAGCCAACTTGAACAACAGCCTTTATTACAAGGGAGACTCTTTAGGTTGGTTACCCTCAAAGCCCCAGACCTTGAATGATGAACAACACACTTCTGTATGTTCTGTTTGATGGGAATATATAGAGAATATGGGATCTCCACATTCTCAAGATTGTGATTAACCATGGCATTCATAAAGCACCTTGCACAGACCATCCTTCGAACATGTACCATACATGGGTTTATACCCAAAAGAAACAAAATTATTCTATTGAAGAGATATCCGCACCTCTTTTTTCATAGCAGCATTAGTCACAATAGCCAAGGTATGGAAACAATCTAAGTGTCCATCAGTGGATGAATAAAGAAAATGGCATAGTATTCAGCCTTTAAAAAAGGCTGTCATTTGCAGCAACATGGATCAATCTGAAGGGTATTATCCTAAGTAAAATAAGCTAAGAAAAGAAAGACAAACACCAGATGATATTAACTTATATGCAAAATCTATCTATCTATCTATCTATCTACACACAAACACACACACACACATGCACAAAGATGCATACATATATAAAGTCAAACTCATAGAAACAAGAGGAGAATAGTGGTTGCCTGGGGACTGGAGGTGGGGGGAGAGAAGGAAAGTTTGGTGGAAGTTGGTAAAATTAGGTAGAAACTTTCAATTATAAGATGAATAACATCTGAGGATCTAATGTAGAACATGGTGACTGCAGTTGAGACATGGATTGTATGACTGAAATTTGGTGAGAGAGTAGTACTTAAATGTTTTCACCCAGTATCTCCCCTCCACCACGAAAGGTAAAAATGTGAGGTAGTAGAGGTTTTAATTAAGTCAATGGGGGGAATCCTTTCACAATTGTATACATATATGGATTCATCATGTTGTACACTTTGAATATCTTACAATCTTATTTGTCAATATACCTGAATAAAGCTAAAAAAAGGTTTACAAACATTAAGAAAATACTATATTCATTAAGTTTTTCAGCAAATACTTATTGAGCATCTTGGTACTGTCTAGGGTTCTGGGGGACACAAAAGGTAAGTAGGAGAGAGAGAGAGCGAGAGAGAGAGGGGGAGAGAGAGAGAGAGAGAGAGAGAAACAGAAATGAAAACAAACCTCTGCCTCTTAGGTCTTTATTTGAGGAGAGAATATCAAGAAACTGACAATATCGAAGACGATAAGTGTCATGGAGAAAAAAGTTTTTGCAGGAGTACTACGAGTATATGGGAAGACATTACTGATAACGTGACTGTGAGGAAAGACGATGCAGCAGGTATGACTGGGCAATCTTTGAACAGCGCCAGGGAAATCTGAGAACAGGTTTAATTCTTGGTTAACTACTGGAAATGTGCCCCATAGAAGGTTCTTTGTTGCCAATTGATGATGTTGTTGTGTACATTCAGAGCAGTGGGATGTGCTTCACCAGCTTGTCAGGACTTATCTAGATTGTTTTGTGCAGTTATACAGATTGATGATACGCCTGACTTCATGGTCGGGGTCTTGAGTTTCGGTTACCATGCTATGTAAAGAGTCCTACATAAAAGTCCCTGACTCAGAGACTAAAACAGTCTTCCTTGGCAGAGCCACTTCACACATGTCATGGCCATGTTTGGAGAAGAATGAGTGTTTTGAAAATTCCCCTATAGACTGGGGCTGGTCACTGGTGGAGGGGCCCATATCCAGCTCATTCTGTGAGAACTGGTTATTAGCCGCAGTTCTTTATGACATTCTGGGTCTAGATGCCATGTTAATTTGAGGTGACCATACCCACTCTTGGCAACCAGTCAAAATTGGTTAGACCAGGGTGATTATTGGCCCTTACATTGATCCATTTGATTCTTTCTCCTGAGAATTAGGATTTAGGACAGCATGAGTCTCAGCAGTAAGATTTGAGGAATAGAGTATGGGGGAGGCATATATCCATAACTAGCAAGCTATGTTTTGCAAACTGAGGTAGAAAATTTGAACTGCAGAAAGAGAGAAGAAAGAGAAGATGCCAAAAGTAGTAGAGATGAAAAAGCAATCAGCCTCAGCTTCTGGGGCTCATAAAAGCTAGAGAGGTAATGTTAGAACTTTGTGAGACCAGTTGTATCTTTCGCCATGAATCTTACTTATGGCAATCCTATATTTTTTTTCAGTAATTTTCTAGCTAGTTTAAATTGGTTTCTTTTGTCTGAAACAAAATTATTCTTAAGATGGCACCCAGGTAGATATGACATAATTCACAATATTTTGAGGCCTGTTGTCTATGAGTACTTCTCAATTAAATCATCTGGGAAGCTGTTAGAATGCTACTGATCTGAATGTTTATCAAACGCCCCTGGATGCTAATGCCGCTGCTCCATGGCCCCTCTCTGAAAGGGACTGGAATCGGATTTGTAGCACAGCGAATATAAATGGCTAACAAGGAAATCTTTCTATGACTACATATACTATGCCAAGAAGACTTCAGAGTATTCTATAGAAAATAGTATGATACAGGTGTTTTGTTTTGTTTTTTTATTCATTTATTTTTAATGTTTATTTTTGAGAGAGAGAGAGAGCCAGCAGGGGAGGGGGAAGAGAGAGGGAGACAGCGGATCTGAAGCACGCTCTGCACTGACAGAAGAAAGCCTGATGTGGGGCTTGAGTTTATGAACCGTGAGATCATAACCTGAGCCGAAGTCAGATGCTTAACCGACTGAGCCACTCTGATGCCTCTCTTTTGCTTTTTTAAACATAGTTACATAAAGATAACACTGTCAGTAAAGTGGCAAATAGGAGTGACAAAGACAGAGAAAAAATAGATCAAATAGGAAAATATTTTACAGGGAAGCATTGGGAAATACTTGTTTTCATGCCTTACAAAGGAATAAAGTTTGGAAGACTTCTTTTAAATTTCATATTGAACACAAGTTTTCTGTTTATTTCTGACACTTGAAAAAACAAATCACCAGGGTGTTTTTCTTCAAATGTTTGCAGGTGTGGATAATTAAAAATACCACACTTACTTGCATTTGATTGTGTGAGCATTCTTATGTCTACAAGTGATTCTAATCAACTTCCCTAAACGGGGGTGGGGGGGGGGAAACCTCTATAATTAACAAAACTTTATGTACAGTCATTAGGGTTTAGAATTATAATTCATATTACTTCCTAATTATTATTTTTATCCACTTGAACTTCCATTTTTCTTAGGGAACAATAATTTATGAAATGATCAAAATACTTTTCATTTTTTTTAACAAAACAATTAAGGAATGAATAGAACACAGTCAGAAAAGTATTTCAAACAATCAACCTCTGCCCACACATTATGATTGATTAGGTGAAATAACATTTCAAGTTATTCGTTCAAGCTCATTTTTGGGGGGTTATTTTTATATGAATAACTCTTCCTTCATCTTGCACTGATACACCTTATCTAGAACAGCAAGTTGAGAATTAATGGATCTGTTAGTGCACACGCTGTACTTAAGCATCTGTTCTACCCAACCAGCACACGGGAACATGTAAAATATATAATACAGCTCATTAGTGAAGAGAAAAGCTTTGAAGTTATAACGACCGAGGATCAATCATTGACTTCATTTCAAGGCTAGCGTCATCTATAAATTGAGGTAATACTTTCTTCTTCATAGAGCTGTTGAGAATTAAATGAGGCAACATATGCACAGATCCTGATGCTTTCTATATTCTAAAATTCACACTTACTGTTACTATAACGCATACATAAATGAACTCACTCTCTGGGAGAAGTCTTAACATTAATGGAGGTGTGATATGCAATAAATTGCAATCATGTTACTTAAAATTTTCACTCGATTTCAAATTGCACAATCCGAACAAATAAAATGTCACAGATGGGTCAGAAAAATCTAAATATTGAATTATGGAGGACAAGTAGCACTAGTTAAATGATTCAGCCCAACCTTTTTTTTTTTTTTTTTTAACTCTAGACCCGGTAGAACACAGAATCTCAAACCAGAAAGATTCCACAGCCTCATCTCCCGAAATTCTGTCGTAGGTTTAAGGTGATCTATAGGAATCTCCATTTTTAATGAATACATCAAGTAGGTTCTGAAGCGAGTTATTTTGAGGTCCCTCTCTGAGACCTACTACATGAATCTCCGCTGTCTGAGAACAAATGCCCAGTGTTTGTCTCTGCGTACTCAGTGCCTGACTCTGTCTACTATGCACCACGTATTGAAGAAATAATTATATTATAAAATAAATTATTAACATATCAAAACCAAACTGATTAATGCTGTTACTATTCTGGTAATTATTTCAATCGAGGGTTGTACAATGTTTTAATTTTTATTCTGATTTGTGAGAGTGGACTGTTATATTCAAATTAATTATTGTGACCTGTGGCAAAACTGATAATAAGGCAAATCTATTTATTTTAAGATATAAAAGGACTTAAATGTGTTGTTTAATTATATTTATACTTATTCTTGGTCTCTTCCCACAATGCTGAAACATCAAGGCATGAAATTAGAAACTACCAAATTCCAATATGGAACTCTGTATTAATCTTCTTCCTGAGAATTAACTTTATTTTCCAACTGATACAAAACGGAAAGTTAGTCCTTGTTTTTCCTTGACCAATAAACTTCAAGCAGAAAATGAGTGTACAATTGAGGTGTCTGGCTGCATCAGTTAGTAGAACATATGACTCTTGATCTCAGGGTCATAAGTTCAAGCCCCACATTGACCATGGAGCCTACTTAAAAAAAAAAAAAGAAAAGAAAAAGAAAGAAAGAAAGAAAAAGAAAAAGAAGAAAGGTATACAATTAATATCTGAATATTGATGAAACTGAGGATGCTAGCCAACAGAAAGAACTACCAGCTAAATAAGCAATTAATCAGATTACCAATAAATCTACAATACCATCAACAAATGGAAAATGAGCCTCAATATAAAATATGTTTGGCTATGATATTAAAATTTTACTTTCAGCGAATAAATGTTCAATTTATGTCCTCAAGGTGATCAATATTATACTTGAAGATAACATTAAAATTGTGACTCTCAATTTTTAAAATTAGATACTTTATTTAGGCAGTATTTTAAATCTACCCAAACCACCAAATTTTAAATCCTGTATTGAAGGAGCTTTAAAACCAGCCCTGAACCTGCTAACATTGTAAACTTGGACAAATAATTGAATGCCTTTCTTTGTGTTATTTTTGAGATTTGAGATTATCATTGCTCTCTGGTCTTATATTGTTATTTTGTCTTCAGGCAGTATATAAATTAGATGTTAAAAAGATCAAAACAAATTTTCGAGGATGTATATTGAATTAAAGATAAAACTAGGTGCAAAAATAAAAAAAATAAAAAATAAATAAAAAAAAACCAGGTGATGAAAAATAGAATATTGAGCAGGCAAAGTCCTGATAAGGGGTGTAACTTTCAAAGAGACATCTGATCCCATGGTCTATCAAGCTAATGCAAACAGTCTCTCTTCAACCCCCAAATAGTTCAAATATACAGTTTCTCTTAAAAAGAGGAAAGAAAAATTCCTAGAAATAAGAAGAAAAAACAAAGCTGAGATTTTATCGAGTACTAAACCAAATAGAGCATGTGCGTTGTCAGAGACTATGATCACCTAGTATTACCTAGAAGGTGACTTGAAACCTCAGAGCTGTCTCATTGTGAAACCATTCTAAGACTTTTTTTTTCCATTTGCCTAGGGAATGTTCTAAGGCAGTTGAATACACCACTGTAAATTTTTATGGGAATAAATAAACATCCAGGGTGAGCTGGGACTCCAGGCTGTGCCATCTATAAATATGGAATCTAAAATCATGTTATCTAATTATATCTACAGGAAACTCAGCCCCAATATTAACCTAAAAATGATGTATAATGGACGACATTCATAAAGGTCATGATGAACATGGAGACGCCCTACTGGAGCACCTCTACGAGTCAAAGCAGGAAAATACCCACAAACGAAACAAGTGACTCATGTTGGGAATGAGATAACAAGACACGAAAGTACACAGAACAGAGGGAAAGCAACTATGAGGAATAAAGAAAGAACATAATCACAGAACAAAAGTAAAACTTATAATTTAAAAACAGAGAATAGGATAACGCAGGAGAATTTTAGAACTTGGAAAATGTTCAGAGAAAGAATAAAAAGAGTATAATCCTTTCAGAAAAAATAATGCATTGCAGAAATGCGATGCAGAGATATAGGTAGAAAATTAAGTCATTCAATAGCCAAATCATGGAAAGAGACTAAGTGTCCATCAACTGACGAATGGATAAAGAAGATGTGGTATATGTATACAATGGAATACTATGCAGCAATTAGAAAGAATGAAATCTGGCCATGTGTAGCAACATGGATGGAACTGGAGGGTATTATGCTAAGTGAAAAAATCAGTCAGAGAAAGACAGATACCATATATTTCCATACATAGGTGGATTTTGAGAGACCTAGAAAACCATGAGGGAGGGAAAGAGTGGTAAAAAAAAAAAAAGCGACAGAGAAGGAAGAAAACAAAACATAAGAGACTCTTAAATATTAAGAACAAACTGAGGATTGAGGGAGATATGGGAGGGGGAGAGAGGGTGACAGATACTGAGGAGCGCACTTGTTGGGATGAGCACTGGGTATTGTGTAGAAACCAATTTGACAATAAATTGATTAAAAATAATAACAATATGCATAAAAAAGGAAATTAAGTCATTGATATAAATTAAAAAAAAAAGTGTTGATAACTCCCATGGGTAGACACAACTGAAGAAAGAATTACATAATGGAATGTTAGATTTATGGACTATAAAAAAATACACCACAGATAAATAAAATCTTGGTAAATATTTTTAAAAAGCTATTAAGAAACATTAAAGAAAGATGAAAAAGTTTCAACATATAACTAATAAGAGTTTCAGAAGTAGAAAATAGAGATAAGAGGGGCACCTACATAGCTCAGTGGGTTCAACATCCGACTTCAGTTCAGGTCATGATCTCACAGCTGGTGGGTTCAAGCCCTTTGTCAGACTCTGTGCTGACAGCTCAGAGCCTAGATCCTGCTTTGGATTCTGTGTCTCCCTCTCTCTCTGTTCCTCCCTTGCTTGTACTCTGTCTCTCTCAAAAATAAATAAACCATTAAAAAAAAGAAACTAGGGATAAGAGGTGAGAGTATATATTCAAAGACATGACTGAAAATTCCAGAATTTAAAAAGAAAAAAAAATTATTCACGAGTCCTTTGGATGAAGAAGTACACAAAAAACCAAACAACATTTATAATGAACTTATATCTGTTTCGTAATGAAAATGCAGATTATAAGAAACAGGGGAAACATAGCAGGAAAAAAAAAGAAAAAAGAAAATTATCTTCAAAAATTGTTAATTTTGTTGCAAAGTTCTCAGTAAACATTTGAAGTTAGTATACGAAATAATATCTTCAAAGTGTTTAAGAAAAATAGTTGTCCATCTAGAAATCGATACTAAAATAAATGTCATTCATGTGTGAAGGCTTAATACATATTTTCAGACACAAAAGGACAAAGGTTTACATTTCATATACTTTCACTTTACCAAAGGTGAGAAAAAAGAACTAAAGAATAAAGATGCAGTTGAAAGAAACACATAATGATAAGCAAATAGATAGCTAAAACATTTTAGAAAATCTCGATCCATATTTACTGCCTATAATTTTTTTAAATCACTTACTTTTATGGGATTTTAAACAAGAATAATGAAATCAGCAATAATAACTTGAAAAATTTGAATAGGAAATTAAAACTGATCTGTTGTGTTTGGTAAATGTGCATATAAAAAAACTAAGTGTAAGCAGTAAATGTATTAAGTGTTTAAGTTAAAAGTTTATGTATGACCATTAAAATAATTGAGTTGGAATATCATTCTACAATAAGAAATAAGAAATCAAAAATAAGTGAGACCAAAAATACCCATCCCAATGGAAGACAGAATGGGAGTGAAAAAAATCAGAGCAGAGCAGAGCAAATAGAAAAATCTAGAAATTAATAATATATTTAATTTAAATATATATATAATGGTAACAAAAATAGTAAACTTGGAAAAACAATCAAGTAGTACTATATGTATTCTACTACATATAGTATGATACATTTTGGTTATATCTTCATATATCAAAACTGACAGATCTCAAGAACACTAAGATAATAAGTTGCAGAACAATTGTGTCATGACACCATCCTATAGGAAACTTCAGAAGAGACCCAATTCTGTCTATAGAGCTGCTGCCATTCATAACACATACCGGAACCCAGTATATTACTTACGGATGCAAATAACACTGCTAAAAATATTACAACTCAATCTCAAGAAAATGGTTACTTTTGAGAAGGATGTAGAATGAGATTGAAGACAGGCACGAGGGGAACATCATCTCCTCAACTTTGTCTGGAATATTTATTTATGTAAATTTTATTTAAAAATAGGAGCGTCTGGGTGGCTCAGTGCACTAAGTGTCTGGCTTTGGCTCAGTTCATGATCTTGCAGTTCATGGGTTCAAGCCCGCTTAGGGCTCTGTGCTGACAGCTCGGAGCCTGGAGCTTGCTTTGGATTCTGCGTCTCCCTCTCTCTCTGCCCCTCCCCTACTTGTGTTTTCTCTCTCTCTGTCTCTCTCTCTCTCTCTGTCTCTCTCCTAAAAATAAACCTTAAACAAAAATTATTTTAAAAATAATTTTGAAGTTATCACGGTAAAAAGTTTAACATTTATTACATTTTGGCAGCATTTACATGGGTCTTTGTAATGTTTGACTTTCCTTTGTACTTAGATATACAATAATTATAAAATTTTAATGACATTCTGAAATAATACATTTTTCTTTACTTACTTGTGGAATATTGGAACATTAAGTTTTCTCCAGCAAAATACTGGGGCAATAGAGTAATACGTGCTTTCTCCTGAGAAAATCAATATAATTATTGTTATAATGCTTTATTTTTTGAATAAATAGTATTATATTCCCAACTTTCAAATTACTAGTTCCAAAGGAATGTCAGACTACTTACATGTATCTGACAAGTCTGGATTTGGCTGAAATCCAGTGGTATTTATCTATTTCAAAATTGCAGGTGTTATTTATACCATGTGCATGAAACTACTGATACATGTCAAAATTGCATTTTGTGTGTATTGTCTCAGATCACTTGGAATAATTTTCACAATTGCAAGGATCTGATTCCCTACCAACTCACACTCTCATAAATCTGGGGAATGTCAGCTTTAAAAAAAAAAACTTGTGTCTCTTGAAAAATAAAATTTATTCATGGGAGTTTCATCGGAAGTACTGTCTTCCATGATAGATGTAAGGCTCACTAGAATTATGAGTGAGAGTGAGGGAAAAAGTTAAGAAACTGTACAATTACAAGCAATAAAGGCCCAAATGAAATTAAGTGTTAATGAGTCTGGCCTTAATTGAGTTTTACTCCCACTGCTAAACTCTTTAGTGAAATATATTATCACATAATTTCTTTTATGATGCATTAAAATCTGTACTATATTAAAGCATTAGTTATTATGATACTTAAAAAAATATGACTTGCTTCGTTTCTCAGTATTGTTTATCTGTCAAACTCATTATCACAGCATTGCAGTTGTTTGTCAGAACTCCTCAACCTGGGAAATGAGTTAATTTAGCTATCATATTCACAGAAATTGCCTTTTCTAATGCAAGATTTATTTGATTTTAATTTAAAATCCATAGTGAATATCCTGATAGGCCTGTAATTCCACATTGGAGCCCTCCATTTACACGGAGCCAGAGACACGGATTCAGAGGTGACCCTGTCTTTTTTCTGAGAATCTTCACTTTTCAGTGAATTTGTCACATCAACTACTGTTATCCCCGCATCCTCAAAGGTGGTTTGGGAGGAACAGTGTGTCAGAAGAGGACAGGTGATCCTTGACATTTGACATTTAGTGAAGTAACTCTACACTGGACTCCACTTACTCCCCCCAAATACCACAATCTAAACAAGAACAAAGAGTCCAAGAGCAAAAAAGGAAACACCGCACTCTATTGGTCAGCAGCATAAGGGCTTCTAGTTGGTTTCTCGAACTGAAACTTCAGCTTAGCCTCTTCTTCATAATATATAAAGGTGTTTTGGAATCACGAGTCTGAGAGAGCGACTTTCTGTTCACAATCCTGAGACTGCCATTTTCTAGATGTAGAATTGTTAGGATTCTTTCACAGCTGGGAACAGTGCCCTGAATATAGTTAGATAATCAAAGCAAAAAAAAAAAATCATGAATAGATAAATGACTTATGCATGGATGCATACATAATGAATAAATTAATGCATAAAAGTAACGGATACAAATATACCCTGTCTTGCCAAGCCTTAGTTTCCTCATCTATAAGCAGGGAAATGGGACCCCTAACATGAAGAATCATTATTAGAAAAAGAAATTTTGCATTTACCTGGAACAAAGTAGAAGCAAAAATAATACGGAATACTACTTGAGTAAACTCATATTATAACCTGGCTAGTCATGCATTGTTTCCTATTAATTGCTGGCTGAAATGTTCGGTAGAACAAGACAGTGGTTCAGTGTAAAATTATGTAAAATCATGCCCAGTAAAGAATGTCAGTATAATCTCTGCATAAGTAAACTTTGTACTTTGCAAATTTTAACCTCAAAGTCCTGTCACCGTCACTGTCACTGTACTGTCACCAGCGTATCTTTTATAAAACAGAAAACACTAGCCACATACCGAAAAACGTATTTGAGAAATCACTGAACATGACACAGCCTCACTACCCTGTCCTCTCTGACACTTCTTTGATCTTTTAACATTTTAGAGGTAGCGGTGAAAGGTCAAAAGTTCTGAGATACTGAGATTTCCTCTTAGAATAGAAATATATTCACTTGATGAAGCGGATGGAATTGGCTACTTTTGCAAAAGTTCTGGCAGAAACGCTGCCGGGTACAAGATCTTGTACGAAAGTAGACATTTTTTTGTGAGACCTCGTGACATGTGCAGACACTAGGGATTGACTGACACTCCTTTTTAAGATTACCTTTCCTTGCTTTGAGGAGGAAAAAAGCTGATATTGCATACTTCGTGACTGCATTTTTCAAGTGATGATCTAGAGATTAGGACTTCTTTCAAAATTAAAAAGGAGTAATATTATACTCACAACTGTCTTGCAATTCGAACTACTTCCTAGAAATCGTATGGCATTATTGCATTTTTAACTAAAATAAAACTAAGTGGAATGATTGTGAGGTACAGCTAATGCTTTGGCTGACTCTTACAATATAGGTGCGATTTTAATTTAAGTATGATCTCTTTAATTTAGCCAATTTCACTTAGCTCGAAATCTGTGTAAAGACTCTAAATGAAAAACTAAATTCCTGCTTTCAATTTTGAGTAACAGATGAGAAAAATTTAATCAGAAAGTTTAAATTTTATAGTATAATAGTAAGATGATTTTTCTATGAGGTTGATATCTTAGCAGATGAGACAGCATTCTTCAGTCTGATCTCCCCTGTTCTATGGAATACCATTTATTGCACCTCCCTTGCAAAAACGCAAAATGTGTATTTATATCAATAAAAACATTTTGTTTTGAGAGACGTAGATTTTTTTTTCAGGTGTGAAAAATTAGAAGTAGAATTTGGGGTTAACGTTTAAAGATAAAACTAACTTTATGGTATTAAATGCTAAATAATAGAATTAGCAATTGACCTCCTTTCCCCCTCTGAAGTTAATTTCCCTGTTAGTTAATAGCACAAGGTTGGAGCTATGTCATCATGAGGCCTTTGTTCAGAGGAGTGAGATAGAGCATGGGCTGCAAGAGTGAAAGCTTCCCCCTTCCAGCTTATAATGTGGCTCAGGTGTGAATGAGTAGGTTAATCATGTGAAAACATAGTTCAATTGTGAATCAATCTTTGGCCGAGCCTGGTTGACTAGATATCAGAGGTAACGGTTGTTGACAACATGCTTTCTCTTGATTGACCAAAGGTGGAAAAGTAAAAAAAGTTCTTGTTCTTATTTCTATCACTGACTTTCATATAGCAGTCCTAAAGTCTTATGATAAAGCCTGAAACAACTCCAAGAAAATTAAGGTAAAATGTATACTGTTCTCTGATATTTTCTGTTCAGCTGCCCTTTATCTGCCTTGCCCTAAGCCTTAGAAGCTCAAGGATAAAATTCACTGGGGAATTTCAAACCACACTGCTGCCTGTAGACTTGGGCCATCCTCCGTGAGCTCTCACATTGAAAACCCTCTGAAGAATGAATAATGACCAAATCCTGCAAGGGGATTTAAAAGAAGTTCCCTCAACTTCGTTGCTGCTCTCAGCTCCAGATAGAATAACATCACATTCATTGATAGACTGTGATTTAAAGGGCCTCTGCCCTGTGACCAGTATTCCATTTGCCACTTAGATTTTGACATTTTTCATCCTCAGAACATGAGGAATTTAAAATACTCTTTACTGACAAAGGGCTTGCATTATTTGTATGCATGTCAGGATATGTTTTTTTTTTTTCATCTTTTTTTATTTATTACATGGCCAAACACAAATCCCTGTTAAAGGCAATCTCATGTGTCACCTATTGTATAAAGCCCCCCACATCGCTAACACCGTAGACACTCAGACTGTATTAATGGAATAAATGAATGAATGAATCACTTTCTACTTTGTGAAAGACTGCACTTATATAACAAAGTTTTTGCTAATCACGTATTTATTTCTCATCTCTATTACAGAAACTTTAAACCCATGTTGTGTTTACCAGTATATTACCAATATTGCTATTTCTGGCTTACGATGAGCACACATTAATGTGTGAGAAATGAAAGAATAGGCAACCAATACATATCTATGTAAAATACTCATAAGTATACAAGCTATTAAATTATAATGGATAAAATAGATGATTCTTAATGAACATGGAAATGTGTTTTATTTTTCTATTACTATCTAATGAATTTCCACAAATATGTGGCTTAAAACAGCATACAATTACTATCTCACAGGTTACATGATTCTAGAGTCTTGGGATATCTACCGAGGTTCTCAGCTCAGTATCTTCCTAAGCTGCAATTTAGGCTGGCTCTTAGCTACAATCCTCTCCCCATTTCTAAAGTCCCATCGGATCCTTGCCACATGGCCTTCCCCAACACCTTCTCCCAGGCCATCTCAGAAGATGGCAACTTCCTTCTTCAGAGATGGAAAGAAAGAGTCTCTCGCTTCAGAAAGGATCCAGTCCTTGTTTTTGGAACAACCACTTGAGTAAGTCAGGTCCATCTACAGTAATCTTCCTGTTGACTCATTCAAAATCAACTTCTTCGGAACTTTAATTATATTTGCAAAACTTCTTCACCTTAGCCATTTAATAATGTAGGCTAATCTTGGGAATGATATCCTATTTACAGATTTTGCTCACATCCAAGGAAAGGAGATAGCACTGATTATATTCCACAAGATGGGAATCTTGGAGTCATCTCAGAATCCTGCCTACCACAAAATGTGAGAATGCAATTTAAGGTTTGAGTGCATAGAACATGAGCCTCTATCATAAACATTTCTTATTTTCTCTCCAGGCAAAGAGGAGTTTGTACTTCCCAGCGTATCTCCCTTTGAAGTTAGGGATGGTCATTGTTTTAATCTTTGCAATGAAATGAGAGTAGAATCCATGTGTCACTTCTACAAGGAAGCTTCAAAAACTAACACACAATTCACCACATTCCTTTCTCCCTGCCTCAATGACTATGAAAACTTATGTTGAGATGAAGCCTCTATTGACCTCAGTCTTCAGTGATTTAGCATAATGTCTTTCTTCAAACCAGCATTAGAAATGCAGCATACATGTAAAATGTTTGTTGTGTTGAACACTAAAATCCTGAGGATATTTGTTATTGTCGGTTTTGTCAATCCCGAGTCATATGTGTAACCACCTACAGTTCATATGTTAAGGGATGTCTTAGTCACTTAGGGCTACAATAAACCAGAAAGTTCTTTCAAAGGCTATGAGAAACTAGTAATGAGAATATATTGAGAAAGGAAAAAGAGTAGATTGCACTAGAAAAGGGCAAGATATGGGAAGCTAACTGTTGAATAAATATATCATATTTTGGGGGGCATAGAGTGAAATATAAATAAAAAAATGTGGATATGGTTTGGGGAAGTCATTAATATGAGATTATGGGAAAAAGTCACTAGGGGACAATAATCAAGGGGCAGTGGTTCAAAGGAAAAGGCAGAGGACATTAATATTGTTCTCCATCATTGTACAACTTAATCTTAAGCCAATTATTTCTCCCCAAAACTTGATCTCTAAAACCTGTTAAACTATCTTCCTATCCGTTCATTTTTTTTTTTTGGTAAATCATCAACTAAAAAAATATATGATGCAGTTGTTCATTGTTCTAAAACTCTACGAAGGAAGGTACTTTCTAGCTATGTTTATCTGGAAGTTAAACATCAGAAAAAACAAACAGAAACCAGTGGTCTGGATGCCATTTGTTAAGAATTGTAGTGTATAATCACTGTTTACTTCACCTTTTCATAGGTGACTTTATGAACAGTCCAATCTGTTATCCCTCCAGAGAGCTACTGAAAGTAATTAGAGCAATATACATTAAATGATGTAAAAAATATGGTGGATAGGGATTTAAAAGAGCCAGATTCTGGATCCAGAATTGTCATTCACTAAGAAATATGTGATCTTATATAAAGTAAATAATTCCCCTGTGCCTTTTCTTTTTCCATATACAGGTAGAGATGTGATTATCTGACCTAAGGTGTCATTTTACAACTGAAATTCTGAAGTTCTACATAGAATTTCACATACAGAACTTTAGGTGAGAAAATAGATGGAATCTGTGCCTGGAAAAAGAAAAAAAAATACTTTAAAAAGGAGTTCAAATTGTAACTTTCTGTACTCTTTGTTTTCATATCTACTCAATATAGTCACACATAGGTTTCCCAGGCTCTTCAGTGTCTTTTTATACTCCTGTATGTCGATTCAAAATCCTCTGTGGTTAGCAAACTGAAAGGTCAATAATATTATGTATAATAAAAACTTGGCTGACAGCTGCATTCAGCTTATTAGTCATTAATCTGTAGAGAAAGAAAACCAAAAACCTATTCATCAGTCCCCATAATGAGAAAACAGAAAGCTTTTACTATGTTTACAACACCCATAGAGCAAAACTACTGTTCCAGTTCCTGTACATTGTTGAATTGTTTCTCTCCAATAATTGATTTATAAAATCTGTCATACTATCTTGCTGTCCATCTTCATCTTCAGAAGTTATGTGGTACGGTGTTTTCATTGTTCTTTCCAAACCATAAGATAAGAAGGAAGAGGTATTCTAGCTATATTTGTCTAAGAGCTTTTGCCTTTACACTAGGACACTAAACTCTAGGAATGAGAGATGTATTCTTTCAGTGTATGCTTATCATCTGGATATAAATGGATGTGGTGGCACTTTGGGTCATTTAAATTCAAGAGACCACCCTGGATCTCTGCCCTAAGTTCCAGGAATGAACTAAGCTGGTTTTGGCGTCCCCATGACTAGCTATAAGCTCTCTTTTTGGCTGGGCTTACCCAAAACACAATTTCTCACAGTATATTTCAAGATATTATACCTATGTCCTGAATGAGAATTTCAAAATTCAGAAGTCCAGAAGAGGCCTTATTTAGAATTTCTCCTTCACTCCTCTTCCTTCTGATATCTTGTTTATTTGGGGTAATTTTTCCCTCATAGAGAGGAATCCTATTGAAAAATAATTTGTTGTCAAAATAACTTATTTGTGGGGGCCCTGGGTGGCTCAGTCAGTTAAACTTCAGACTCTTGATTTCAGCTCAGGTCATGATCTCATGACTTGTGAGTTCAAGCCCCACATTGGGCTCCATGCTAACAGTATAGAGCCTGCTAGGGATTCTCTCTCTCTCCTTCTCTCCCTGCCCCTCCCCTGCTTGAATGCTCCATCTTTCTCTCTCTCAAAATAAATATAAACTTAAAAAAAACCCCTTATTTGTCTAGCACCTATTAAGTTAATCTAATATTTAACTTATGACAGGCAATGGGAAAAAAGTACACATTGTCAGGTTAAAAGTACACATTTTTCTTCTGTTTGGTATGAATTTGACACGAAATTGTACTTGTAATAATTTTATCTTCTTTTAATTTTTATATTATTGCATCTGCTTTCATGCAGTTATGACTTATGTGTGAATCTCAACTAAGAACATGTAAGTTCCTTAAATATATTTTTTCAAGTTTATGTATTTTCTTTGAGAGAAAGAGAAAGCACAAGCAGTGGAAGTGCAGAGAGAGAGGAGAGAGAGAGAAAGAGAGAGAGAGAGAGAGAGGAATCCCAAGCAGGTTCCATGCTGTCAGCACAGAGCTGGACATGGGGCTTGATCCCACAAACTGTGAGATCATGACCTGAGCCAAAATCAAGAGTGGGATTCTTAACCAACTAAGCCACCCAGGTGCCTCCATAAATATTTTTAATTTAATAAGTACATTGTTTCTCTAAGACAATCTTTATGTTTCTGTTATTATTATTGGAGCAGGGAGTCTTATGTGACCTTGAGATGGTAGAATCCACAAATATCTTGTGGGTTTTTTTCAGTAGGGTATTCTTTTGACTTTCCATGATAAATTTGGTGGTGGGTTTAGCCCTTGATATGGTTTTGTTGTGTTCTTTCTTGTTCGTTTGTTTTGGCTTGACCATGCCAGTGTTTACTAGCTGATCATACCTCTAGTACCTTCCCATTTTTTCTGTTTTTCCATTTTTTTTATGTGGTTCTCCTCAATTTCTCTTAGAGATAGCTTCTCTTCTTCCACAATGGATCCCAAGGTAGATCTGCCAGCCTTACCTGACACTAAGAGGATGCAAAAAGGAAGGGAAACATAAGGTCCTCTCGGGATAATTAGAAATTTTCTTTGCTTTTGTCTTGCAAAAAAGGCCAAGTAACCAACCTCTCCTGTCTTACATATTTCTGACTTTAGAAGTGGAGTTGCAAGGCAATAGTGACAGAGTGAAAATTCATATGCAACAGTTTATGGTTGTTAGAAGGTTTTCCCATTTCATTCAGGACAAGATAAAGTTTACACCTTGATAAATATGTTCAGTGTTATGGAGAGAGTGTCTTTATACATTCCCAAGGGATTCTATACTTTGTAGGGTAAAATACAATCCTTTGATCTGCTCCGAGGAAAGCCTACAAACACTTGCTTTATATGATGTCTGTTTACTTTAATAAATATATAGAAAATGGAGAATAATATAATCTTTGATAATAATTTTAATGTCAAGTTTTAAGAAAAAACTGCAGTCATAGTTCACATACATCAGCTGAGTTGGATTTCTTGAAAATCACGAGTAACATAAACGAATTGTCTACATAGCTGGAGCCAATTAGTTAACATAAATTCAGTTTACATCCCAAACAAATTAATTTTTTTTAACAATGAACTTTTATACAAAACCATTTTATTTAGTTCAAGCGTCTGGTGTTACCATACATGAACCAAGCAGTTTGACTATAATCATTTAGGGAATTATAGACAATTCTCTCTGACAATGGAATTCTTTATGTGGATATTTTGTACAACATTTCATCTATCAACTAATAAAACCGTCTAAGAAGCCTCATGGTACAAGCTACACATAAGCAAGAAAGATAAAAGGAAAGGTTAACACTTTTTCAGCATCTGTCAACACTGTCTCCTGTTACATTTGATCAACTTTAAAGTAAATGCAAACACATGATATCATTTACAGTAATAAAAGTGAATGCCACAGCAGCTATTCTGCTTTTATCTATTCTGCAGATCACTCATCACAGACCGTCATAGGGTAAGGGCGACACTGCTTTATGGTGCATCGTTGGCCTCGAAGCCCATTGCCACAGCTCTTCAAGGCTGATCATTCACCCTGTAACTAATGAAAGGACCCACCAGTGTGCATTTCCTGTTTGAAACTTTGAGTAGGAAGCAGAGTAGAGAAACCATGCTGTTCTTCTTCCCTTAAAAAGGTGAAAACAAACAAAGAAAAAGGTTAAAAACAAAAATAAAAAACATAAGAGTAGCACATGATAGGAGCAATTGAACGTGCCATTACTTTCTCAAGGATTTAAATGGATTTTCAAAGTGAGTCAGAGATACCTCTTCTGAGAGCAATGGTCCCCAAAATGTCATCCTAGACTAGCAGAATTAGCATCACCTGGAAAGGATTTAAATGCAAAATCTCTGGCTCTACACAAAACTACTGAATCTGGAGCTCTGTGACTGGCACCTAGCAATCTGTTTTAATATACTCTCCAGATAATTCTGATACATTCATATGCAACAGGTTAGGGAACCCTAACCGCCAGGTTAGGGAAATTCAGTATGCTGTATATTGCTTATAAGTTTTCCCTAGTTTATTATTACAGTTGATTATAAATGGCACAGTGTATATATATGTGAAGGTTTTACTTTTTCAGATAAGAAAACAAAATTTAGTCACTTGAATATATGCATCTTATAAAATCGATCTTGTAATCTCAAAAGATATAATTTATTTTTCATATATTTTATAGGTGAACATTGTAATTTGATTCATATAAAGCAACATTTGGGATAAAAAAACTATACTTCCTTCTTACACAATGTGATCATACAGCATAAAGTATATTTGGCCTGGTAGCCAATAGTCTGAATGATATCCAATGCAATTCTGATCTTAAAGTTTGAATTTAAATCATAGTCCATGTTTTTAAGAATTTTTATTCTGTTTTCACTTATCCTTCCCAGTAATGAAACAAATTACATATGATTTCTGTAAACATGACATTTGAATGTCCTTTAAAAATGAGCTTTAGAAGAAAGAACATTAAACTGGGATTCTGGGAAATTTTCTAACTCCATCTTCCTACAAACACCTTCTTGAATGCCTGTTTGGAATGAAAGGGAATGTATCCTGGAAAGTGCATTTTAAGTCTTGTTTTCTTGGGGTTTGATAAAGCAGAAAGCAAATGTTTCTTTGGCATGGATGGAGGAGACTAAATACCATAAACAAGGCATGGATGGGCTAAGTCATTACTTAAAAGCTCTCTGCAGCTTATCCAGCCTCTGGAGATCTACTAACTTTCTTTAGTAGAAGCTGACCTCTACTGTGCCCATGAGCTCTTTGTTGGCTGGAACCATCCTCTCTTGGCCCTAGGCTTGACAGAGTGATGGTGTTTGCCCTTGCTGAAATTTTGGGGGAAGAGACACCCCCCCACTATGGGTCAGCAGAGAATGAATGATGTGTGAAATTACTGATCATTGGCTCGCAAGATGTTAAACACTCTTATTGCCATCACTGGATACTCAATGATACCGTAGCCTGGCCAGGTCAAACCAGGCAGTTAGAGAAAAATAAATAACCAGAAGAAACTCAGAAAAATGAAAAACGAGCTTGGACCCAGAATTTGTGACCTTATTGAAATATGTGTTTTAGGAAGAAGGTAAAACTTTACAAAGAACTATAGTAATTAAAAGTTTTCAAATAGATCACTAAAATATTAACTTAGAAAAATGACTTCCAGGACATTTTTATCAAATAACTTAATAAGAAAATTGATGCTGTCGAGAACTGAAATAGTGGCCTAAAAGATCAAAACTGCATCTTGTGACACTGAGCAAAATCCAATGATAAGAGAGAAATTGAAAGTATTGGAGGATAGACCAAGGACTTTGCTCATAAAAATATTTAAAAATTTAAAAATTTAAATTTTATTTTTTTCTAGAGAAAAATAAATGCTGATCTGATGATAGACCTAGATCTATGGGCCGAAAGTGTTCACCGAGGATCCAAAGGTCTCTGAATGTGCTTTAAAATTCCTGAAAGATAAAGGAACTTTTATGCACATCCTGCCATAAAGGCAGGGCCAGGAAAGGAGATTTAAACTAACATGGAACTTTAAATCTGCAACACCGAGAATCATAAAGTGGTGTAATTAACTTATAAATTGCTGAGCAATAAGACTGGGCCCAAGAATGTCGTGTGAAGTGAAGGGAAGTTGTTTGCACGTATATCCAAAGATTCAAAGGGCATTTCAATATTGTGCCTGGAAAAGAATGCTCTAATCTCAATAGGAAGAAAGAGAAAAAGGGATATTATTGGTGATGAGTGATGCATCTTGCAATATACACTGAAGTCTGAATTGATTGTAAATGTGATTGGTAGTTTGAAAAAAGATGTGAAACTGAAACTGAAACTTGTGTCCAGTTTGATTGTATCGAAGTGCAAATGACAGAAATTTTAAATCACGGGAATCAACATGGGCATTGGTGTTTACTTTACAGGAAGAAGCCCAGGTCCCATGATTCTTTCACTGTGGTTATTATTGCTCTTGCTGTTGTTTGTTTTTGCTGGTGCTGTCTATCATACTATTTTGTCATTTTTAGCATATTATTATCTCATGGCCATAGAATGGCTACTGTAGAACCAGGTATCATATTATTATTACAGAAAAAAGAAGAAGCAGAAAAAAAGGGTTTAAATGGTCATCTCTTGATGTATCTTTATCTTTTCTTCAGGAAGAAATATTTCTTATAAGCACAGTGACAGCCTTCCCCTAGTTACTCATTGGCCAAAACTGCATGCCATGGCCATTCACACAACAATTCATGTCAAGAGGACTACGATTATATAATCATATTACAGTACGATATGATTGTCTTAGACTAACAGGGACTTACCCACTGCACGCTTCACTCCTCAAAGAATCATGGAGTTCTATGAGCAAGGAGAAGCTCACAAATGGCTAACTAAATTAACCCCCCAGAACTGTTTGTCATATACACCATTATATATAATATAGAATTAAAAGATCTTAAATAGCACCAGAATAAACAAAGCATTTGAAAGGATGTGAAGAGCGAAAAGTGACTGCACTGTGAAAATCTTCCATGTGTCTATTTGTGTGTGGGAGAGGAAAGTAAGAGTTCTAAAGATTTTTGTGTATTAGCGTGAGGGAAAGGAAAGGGCAAATACACAGTGTTCTGATGTTGGGAATAATTATTATTTTATTCTGAAGCTGTGGTCAGTATGACCCGATGCAAACTGGAAAAGTAGTAATGAAATGTGTCTTAAATTTGATAACTTGGAATCTAGTTAATTGTGTTGTACTCTGTTGAGAGAAGCGAACTGAAAGAGAAATGAAGAGGAGACCTCAGAGGTCCTTTGCTCTAACTTTATATTCGAAGTTACTGGGTAGCTTCTTATAAACCCTGATGCTTTGCCATAATACCAAACCAAATGAACCTGAATCTTAAGGGTGAGTGGGATTTGGGCATAAATATGTTTTTTTTTAACTTTTTTTTATTATTTTTTTATTTTTGAAAGACATAGAGACAGAGTGTGAGCAAGGGAAGGGCAGAGAGAGAGGGAGACACAGAATCCGAAGCAGGCTTCAGGCTCTGAGCCATCAGCACAGAGCCCAATGCGGGGCTGGAACTCACAGACCGTGAGATCTTGACCTGAGCTGAAGTCGGCCACTTAACCGACTGAGCCACCCAGGCGCCCCCATAAATATGTTTTTAAAGATCCCCTGATGATCTAAATGAGCAACTAGAATTGGTAACTACTCGTTCAGAAGAAATTAAAGGTATAGTACAAAATCCACTGTTAAATTTTATAAATTCTTTGAGCAGTCATACTTGGAGCACCTTCCATATGCCAGGCACTGTACTATCATGGGTGATACAGCACTGAATGAAGTAAAGCGCTTGTTCTTAGGACTTGGACCTTCACATGGGAGAGATAGACACTATTCGTGTAATATTAAATAATGATAAATAATAATACATTATGTAAAATGAGGGAAGGGGAAGGCAAGTGGGCCCAAGGGAATCCTCTCTGAAAAGGATCGAGATCTGATCAAGACAGGAATGACTGAGGGAACACGCAGAGGCAACCACCAGGAAGGGGACGAAGGCAGCAAGGAGGAGAAAGTAGAATGCCTTGCATCCAGAGCGTGTCTGACTGAAGGCAAATAATGGTGCATAGGAAACGCTATACTTCCGCAGGCTAGCATTCAAGAGTAATGGCAAAGCATAGCTGCTTTCAGACCAAGGTTAGAGATTTTACCATTGGGGGGGCATCACTCTCAGAACTAAAGTATATTTCAACCAAAAGGAAATGCAGCCCAGAAGGGAGGAAGACATTTTAATAAATTGGAAAACATATGGATAACTCTAAGTGAGCTCTTTAGTTTTTATCAATATTAATTAAAGACTAATTTAGGATACAGAATTAAAAACTAGATATGACAAAAATACTATATAATAAAATCCCATGAAATACAGAAGACTAAGATCAGAGTTGAAGTTTTCTAATGTCCTTAACTGTTCAGAAGGGGATGGTGATTTTGATGAACTTCAGATTTCAAGTCAATTGTATAATCTCTTAAAATAATGTAAATATAATTAATAACTTGGAAATGAATTGGAAAATGCAATAGAGAAGATATGATTGATCTATTAGACAGTAGGATGGGAGAAAAATCTGCAAAGAAGAGGCAAGGAAGCTATAACACAAAGATGTTATTATTAACATATAAAAGATGTTAAGCTATAACACAAAGATGTTATATTTAAGATGGCAAAATATATTTGGGTCGTGGATGTATGTGTGTTTTGTGTCTTATTAATAAAAAAAAGAACACAAAGAAGTTATTAAGAGTTACTATGGGTTGTCACCAGCCTTAAAGACCTATGTTTTTATATTTTAAAAGAAATTAAATAAGGGTGCCTGGGCGGCTCAGTAGGTTGAGTGTCCAACTTTGGGGAAGGTCATGATCTCACAGTTAGTGAGTTTGAGCCCCACATCGGGCGGGCTCTCTACTGAGCATGAAGCCTGCTTGGGATCCTGTGTTCCTCCCTCCCTCTGCATCCGCCTTGTTCACAGTCTCTCTCTCTCTCTCTCAAAGAAATAAATATTTAAAAAAAGAAAAGAAAAGAAATTAAAAAGATAAACCAGTATATTGAACAGAATTGAAAGTCCATGAATAAACCCAGATATTTATAGAAATGTAATGTACAACCAGGTGATACTTAAAAATCTTTTTTTTGATGTTTATTTTTGAGAGAGAGAGAGAGAGAGAGACAAAGTGTGAGGGGGGAAGGGGTAGAGAGAGAGAGACACAGAATCTGAAGCAGGCTCCAGGCTGTCTGCACAGAGCCCGATGCAGGGCTCAAGCTCATAAACCATGAGATCATGACCTGAACTGAAGTCAGATGCTTAACCAACTGAGCCACCCAGGTGCCCCATAACAAAGTGATGTTTTAAAGTAATGGCTTACTTAATCAATGATATTGGCATTAAGTGGATATCTGTAATGTGGGGTGATAGGTCAGAGGGAAAAAATCCTGATAAAATCCAAAAACTTATCTACAATACTACCACACTTATGTAAAACCATGATCACAGCCATAGTCTTCAAGAAGAAGAACATATTGCGGAGAATTATAGTGAAAATATGGGAAAATTTTCCTTGAGTCTCTTTAATTGCTTTAATATAATTTCCCCAATAAAATTATATTATGAAGTAAAACTAAAAAAAAATGGCTAAAGGCAAGTACATTCTTCTAAAGAAGTAAATGTTAAATTAGATGCAAGCTAAAGTATGAACAAAGCTGACATCACCTCCACAGAGCTAAGCACGTCCATCTAGGAACACGAGCACATAGACATTCATTTATCACGGACCACATATAAATTACAACTCATCTCCTAGAGATGAGAACATGAGGTTGTTTTTTTTTTTTTTTTTTACAGTGTAGTATGGTTTCTTACCCTTGGAGAATGTTTCTCAAGAAAGTAATAAAATCACCTATCATTTTTGTAATTGGCCTCTTGGCCGAATACTGTGGCTTTTTACCCACTTTGTAGAGACTGGGTACCTAACAATAAAGAACAGAAGAATGAAAAACCTTCAGTAAGTATACTTCAAAGCAAATAAAAGTGATTCTGTGGGCTACACATTTGCAATTGCCTTTCTTTACAACCTCTGGAGAGCTCTTTAGCGTCACTTGAATTAGGACTTTGGGCAAAGAGCCTGCTCACAGTGAGACTGCAATGATACTTCCTCTTGACCACGGTACATTGCTTCTCCGTCCCCAATGCCAGGCTCTCCAGCAGTGTGAGCAGTCAGGAAGCACCACTAAAATATAGACAATAAAAACTATGAGAGTTCCCTGAAGCAGATTAAAAAAAATACATGTGCATTTTCTCCTTTTTTAAAAATATAATATTGAAAAGAAGATAAGCTTATCGGAACTCAGGGTATCTTTTGCATTTCAGAGATTTATCTGTAAACACCATACGGTTCGCGAACGAGGCGATTTCCTTGCTACTTTGTGGTTGCATTTACTATTTACGATAATTTGGGGACACATTTCAGAGCGTGACTGTTTATTTCAATCAATTCCATAAGTGTATCTTGATTACGGAGGTGGAGAGCTGTGGAGAATAGCATTGATTTAAGGACAGGCCTGTGCACTTGCAGTGAGCATAGTCAGCGTAATTCTATCATCTCTGCCTGGCTATGCCACTGAGAACATATGTTAGGGGGTGAGGTTAAAAGGAGAGGAAGTTTTGTTTTTATATTTGTTGTTGCTGTTGTCGTTTACTTTATATATCAATTTGCATGCATTTTCTCCCCAAAGAGAGATCTGTTCAGGTTCATGTCAGAGGCCTGGGCCATTTACAGATTAATGGCATTTGTATCTTCATATGCATGTCCTGTCTTTCCATGTAAATTAGAGGCTACTTCTGATGGCTGCAATCCACTTGCCATAAAATAAAATAAATCTTCGTTAGTCACTTCTGAATTATTATGAGTTCACTTTCCTAGAATAACACCTCTGTTTTGGGGCCATACCATATGGCTTATCCTGTCCTACTCTCCTCGTTTTTTGGGCACATTCTTATCCAGTTTTCATTTCACTGTGAATTCAAAATCCATGTGCAAGATTCATCAAACACCCCCAGTCAATGCCCGGCACCTCTTCTGCTTATGGCAACCCTGTCCGTGGGCACGGCCTGGACTAGGCCATAAACTGAGACTTCCTGGGATTGAAAACTGTAAACTGTAACAAATGCCCCTCTTTTGCCATAACTTCCCAAGGTGACCCTTTCCTTCCCAAACTCATAATCTTTAATCACATAAAGACCTTTATTTGTCTGTGTATCAGTTTCCTTTTGGCTTCACGTCACTCCCAGAATTCTTAATTATTTAACCTGAACAGTGAAGTGGTTAATTGTGTAGACATTGGAGACAGACTGCTTGGGTTCGAAACCTGACTCCAACATTTATTATCTGTGTGACCCTGTGAAGACACTTCACCCGTCTGACCCTTGATTTCCTCATCTGTAAAACAGGGATTGTAAGAGCATGCATTTTTTTTTTAAGAAAATAAATGTTTTAGATTCGTTTGATCTTTTACAAAGGAAAAGGTGGCTGATCCTTTATGAGTCTTTCAGTGGAGCAGGAAAATAAATGATTATGGTTGTGTTAGGAGTATAATTATGAAAATACCACTTTTTCATAACGATAAAAATTCACCCTATAAATGCAAATTGTATCCCTCTTAATCCTTTCTCCCATGTATTGGCACAACATTCCAAGGGCCTCAAAACGGTTTTATGTAAGAGTTAGTCCAGACTATTGTTCTTAAAGGAATTAAACTAGTCATAACATTTTTTAAAAAGCTAGGCATATGCGTTTAAAGGTTTATCCCCACCCTTGCCTTTCATGTCATTTTCAGTTACTCTAACCCACACCAAAGGACAAAGAATGTGACCAGGCTGAGATCATGACACGGAACATGCCTCTTCTGACAGTGGCACTGCCATCTCTCATGTATAGACATGCAGGCAAAAGTGGCCCAAGTTCAAGAAGCTGAGGTTTGTTTCCATTTTCTAGCACTCCAATTTAGCCTTTGGCAAAGGAAAGCTCACACGTTGCTTCAGGAAAGGAAGGGAGGGAAAAAAACAAAGGTGATTTGATAAATAGGACATCTGAAACCTGGCAGTTCCTTTGGGTAGATTTGCTTTTCTCTTGAACATGATGTTTTCTGTAAGTCCTGTCTTTACCTGGAGTATTACATGGCTACATGAAACATTATTTTCTCACTCCACCCACAGAGGCTGTCAGGACAGCCTCATTTCAAGGAAGAGTAGGAGTGAGAATTATTGTTTTGAAAACACTATAGTCTTGAAGTCTTCCTGAAAGAAAGTTCCTCTGTAATTTTTGCACATCAAAGTGATAATGAAGTGAATTCAGATGTATATATTTTTTTTAAACTAAAAAGTTAGACTCATCTTAAGTTCTAAAACTGAACTACATTAAAGAGTTTGAAGATTTAATTATGCCTTACTGTAGGGCATTTTGTCTTTCAAATCACTAGTGTTAAACTGGAGTCTGTTGCTCCTGATTTATTCCATGTTGAGTTTGCCTTGTTTCCTCCCTTTATGAAATAAAGACTTGTTTTATTACCTTTCCATTTCACAAAGGAGTTATGTTGTTTAGAATGTTTGCTTACATAGGACTGTATATTGCTTTGCGGTTCTTGAAAAAAAAAATAACAGCAGTTGAAAGCATAAATTGTTCAGCTAAGAGGCTATATTAATTATTTAAAAATCTTACCAGAAATCACTACTATTTGATACAACCAAGACTAGTGCATTATAAAGTGCATGAGTTTTTTCTGCTAAAATAGGAGTAGAAAATAGTGATGTCATCTCTTACTACAAGCATACATCAAGGATTAATATCGGATTTTACAATGGCCTAGTTGTAAGAAAAAAGACGGCGTGTTCATAAATTTGTATCGAGAATTGCCTTCTATATCAAAAACAACTAAGCGATGACTTCACATCTAGACTGAATCTGTGTGAGACAAAATTTAAAGAAGCCCACACTCAAAAAATTAAGCATGAGGACTTTCCTCTAATCATTACCCATGTTCAGTAGATTTGTGTACTTATGGGACTGTTAGAATGAGTGACTGTGAAACAAGAAATCCAATAAATATCTGGAAGAATTATATTTATGATTTTTCAAAATCATGGCAGAATTTATTTTGCACTGTCTGTAACTTTCCCTCATAAAGTTAATGACTAAAGACTAAATCATATCCTAAAGACCATCAAAAAAGGACATTTTAGGATGTCACATGCAATGTATACTGGATTCATCTTCAATAGATTTTTCTTAAATTTTAAAATCAATTTCCTTGTGTTATATTTATTCAGAATAGTGGTGAGTTGGTGAACACATGTTGTAGTCCATAGCTATTTTGTTTTTGACATTGGGAGGGCAAAGTGCTCTCCCAGACCTGATTTTAAAGCTATCCATTAATACATAGTTCATTTCTGAAATATCTTATAATTGACCATGTCTCCATTTATTTATAGACTCTAAGAAATTGCTTTCTTCAAATATGTAGAATCCCATCACGGAGGAATTAAATCCTTATATCCATATCTTAATTGATAATGCTACTGATAATACATTATTAACACAGTATCTGCTTTTTAACTGCTACGATCCATATTCTGTCACATTTTACTGCACAAATCATTCTCAATTTTGTACATATACCTTTCTCCTTTCTGTTTGTACACTAAAGTTCTATCTCAGATGTAAAGCATGCTCATTTGGTATTAGCAATTACAAAGAAAATAAGATACCTGGGTAATATGATATATACGGTACATGACTGAACAAACAAAATAATTGAACAACTAAAATTATTTCCTTAAATCTCAGAAAATACTCTTAAGGGATACTGGCCAGTTTCTGTCTTACTGTCTAAATCATCCTGAGACCAGGTCTACTGAATCTCAGGCTACGACGATCCTTCCTTTTGGTATCAGTTCTCCAGACCTTACCTTATCACTTGGAGGAACACCTCATCAGTCCTTTAGACTGCCTTTTCTATCCCTCATCAAAAGTGAGAACTTTTGAAAGCCATAGGTAACATGAAGTGGAGGCAGTACTCATAGCAGCCCTTCAGCTCATCACACTGTTCCAATAAGGATATGCCCGGAAGACAGTGCCTCAAGATGGTGAGCACCTCCGGGGCACAAGGGGGACTCAGTCGGTTAAACGTCCAACTCTTGATTTCAGCTCAGGTCATGATCTCACGGTTTTTGAATTCGAGCCCCATGTCTTGCTCCACAATGACAGTGTGGAACCTGCCTGGGATCTCGTCTCTCTGCTCTCTGCCCCTTCCCAGCTCATGCTCACGAGCACACGGTCAATCTCTCGACAATAAATAAATAAACTTAAAAAAAAATATGTTGGGCAACTCCTTCCAGAGTCATAAATGAGAAGAGAGTCAGCAAAATACCCTCTATTTTCATCCAGGCTTTGCCATATTAACAGTGTAAATGTAGAGAAAGTCCCTTTTTTTCTTCAAGATCAATCCCCATTTGATGGGGAAAAAATGCACAAGAACCCTACAGTCGGCCTCACTTATTTTCAATGCTTTCTTCGCCATGCCTGGGAAAAGAAAGCATGAGTTGCTCTTTTCTCTTTTCCCGTCTTTCTTCTTTTAGTCTAGCCTCAGATTCAGCTTATCTGGCAGAAAAGTGTACTTTCCCTCAACTTTGCAAGGTACCATCTGTTCTTCCAGGCTTGGCCCCTGACATTATCTGGGAACTGAGGAATTGAGTAAATCCTCTTTCACCACAAAGCTTGGTTTTCAAGCTAATGCTTTGCTCTGAGCTCATTTATCTGCCCTCTCCAGCTTGGGGCCCTGAAGGGCCCTCCCAAATAAGGTTACGGGAGTTGTCAATAAAATATATATAAGAGGGTAAGGGAAGAAATCAAGGAATACTTTAATATTTACAAAATATCGTATTTGTTATCTTCAGTACAATTGGTACAGAAAGGTAATGATTTAAATTGTTATTCAGATTCACTCCCATTCAATAACTTCTGCTTACAGGTCCCGAAATAGTCTTTGATAGGTCACAAAGTCTTTCAATTAAAAACACAGAACTTATAAGCATCTGACTTCTGCTCAGGTCATGATCTCATGGTTCGTGGGTTCCAGTCCTGCATCGGGCTCCGTGTGGCCAGCTCAGAGTCTGGAGCCTGCTTCAGATTCTGTGTCTCCTTCTCTCTCTCTCCCCCTCCCCTGCTTGCAATCTGTCTCTCTGTGTCTCAGAAATAAATAAATGTTAAAAAAATCTGTTTTAAAAAGCACAGAACTTACGATATGCAATGAATGATATGTGGTGAACTAAACCTCTGATTAAAGTGAACCCCTCCCAAAACAGTAATCATAAATTTGATCATATCGACCATAGGGATAACTACAAATATGTTTTACTATTAACTTCAAATCCATTCTCATTATTGAATAAGTAGATCAGAGATGACTAACTGGTTTCAACTCATAAGCCCATGCTGATTGCTAATAGTTTCTGCAAGAAGCTTTGTGTACAGGAAAATTATAGGTAATGAGTATTCTTATCCATGTTGGCCACGTGTCATTAACATATATCATTGTCACATATGACACACAAATGACGCATATTTGATACCAGTGGCTTCTACAAATCCAGTCCCCATGAGCCCCTAACTCGGCTACCTCTCACAAAGTGTGTTCTTGCCCCAGATTCATTTGCGAATCAGCATTTTTAGAATCTGTTTGATTCAGTTAGTCTTTAAATTACAGAAATTTACTGCTTCAAACATGTAGTATCCCTAACTCTATTACCATTGCCAGGTCAGTTCTCTACCTCATTGATATTGCACAAATCTGTGCAAATGTAGGAAATTCAGAAGCTTGCTTATCTTTTATTGCACGTAAGCTCTCCTAAGGCCCCCTTCAAAACAACTTTTACAGGAAGTTTTTGACTACATATGCTTTGTTCCACATATTAGAAAAGTTTTATAGCCTTCCCCATTCATTAAATATTTATTGAGTGACTACTATATGACATACAATGTTTCCACTTTAGTATCAGTGGTGCCTGGAAGTCTTTTTCCAAATTTATATAGCCACACTTTCTTTTCTTTATTTCTTTCTTTCTTTCTTTTTTTTTTTTTTTCCCTCCTCCTATCACACTTTCTCCTGAGGTTCAAGGATCCAAAGTGTTTCCCTTAAAGGTAAAAAATGCCCTGGGAAATTCGTAGATTTTAGCAATTCCTGTTCAGCATAACAGGAAATACTTGGTATTCTAACCTTGAAGAATATTTTGTATCATTTGAATCACCCTCATGTATCTGGGTGAAAAAGTAGTTTTTCTTGTCTCCTTTAATATGATAATAATGTCTAATTTTAAGAAGTGTGTGTCATTCAACAAAAACCAGAAGCTTTACAGCAGAGCATGGTTAAAGAAAGGAGAAGAGAGCCAGACTCAAATATGGGGTTTCGTGGTCCCCAAAAGACCCATAACTATTACAGTAAACAAGCAAACAAAAGCTTGCAAAGCAACCAATGTGTGTGTGTGTGCGTGTGTGTGTGTTTTAAATATTTCACACTTAAGTGGAATCAATCAAGAAATAGCAGGGGGAAGCAACACAATGTAATGAGATATGTCATTTCAGTCAAAGCTCATAGAAGTAAATTGGAAGCAAAGTAAGAGAAATAAATGCCCTTATGTGATATAGACAATTGGTGCTTCGAAACAAATGGTTTGCTTCCACCCACAGGTAGAGGAAAGTAGTGGCTCCATCATTAAAGAATTTCCTTTTCACCACCTGCAAAGTCTTGGGTCCCTGTTGAATACAGAATGGTGTGTTAGGCACGTCCAGCTTTCACAATCACAGACTATTTAGGGTGGTTGAGCAGATGGACCACTTGAGATGATGGTTGAGCACAAGGCTGCAATCATTTCACAGGATAACTAACCTACATATGTAGTAGATACAATAAATACAAAAAATCTTTTTTTTCTCCTCAAGGGAATAATTCTGCTCAAAAAAATTATCTTACTTAGCAGGTATCGCTTTGTTCCTGTGACGTAGAATGCTGCTATGCCTGTGAAATTGTAAGTTTATATTATAACGAATTCTGAAATCTTTCCCAATTAGAAGCTGATAGAACCAAAATTAAACAGTTGTGTTAAACATGTGAATAGTCTTGATCCCCTGGACTAACTTGACAACATTTGTAATGCAGCACTTAATATGGTGAATGAGGTGTACGAAGTATGAGGATGAACTAAAGGAGAGTTAACATAAGCATGAAACTGACAAGGTAACCCGGTAGGTCCCAGGAGGATATTATCAAAAGACAGAAGGTTTCTGATCATTCATGGAGAAGAAGGACATAATATGAATTCATATAATTGACAACATTTTCCTCTAATATCTCAGCATTGTTCCTTATAAAATATTTTTGAATATCCAAAATATTGGTTCGGAAAATAACATGCAATTAAATGGAGACAGTATAGTATAAATCATGTTAGTATTCATATTACACATGAATAGATCTTTTAAATGAGAACTAGGAAGAAATCAATGTTACAAACTCTTAAGTATTTGTTTTTAATTAATACCTTTAATAATTTATAGCTTAGAAAGTCCTTTGTAGTTTCAAAAAAAAAAAAAAAGAATCCTATGAAAAAGACTGTGTTTACTGCCTTACTTGTCAAAGGATAGTCCCAAACTGAATGCACGCTAAACGTCCCTGGTCTCTCCAAGGGACCTTGTGTGTAAGCCTTCCTTTTCTTCCTTTTAGACCCATTGCTTGCAAACATGTTTTGTTTGTTTTCGGATTTTATAAAAAATAAATAGGCATCAGTCACAAGGCTAGTTTTACAAGGTTTTTGTTCCTGTCAGCATTCAAGGTTGAAGAAATAAAGGAGCAAACTCGCACTTCTATCCTCATCACCCTATAAGGAACATAAAATCTTGAAAGCATTAGCGACAACATATTATCTATTGGTCAAACAATTCTATGACACCAGTAAAACAGGTATTGATATAGATAATGAAACTGAAGCCCATATTGATTAAGTAATATCCCAGGTCTTCAGTCAGCTATTGGTAGAGGCAGGACTAAACACAGTATTTTGTTTGTTTTTCTTTAATTTTTAAAGTCTATTTATTGAGAGAGAGAGAGACAGAGAGAGAGAGAGAGACAGAGAGAGCATGCTCATGGGAGAGGACTAGAGAGAGAGGAGAGAGAGAGAATCCCAAGCAGACTCTATGCTTGTGGAGCCAAACTCAGGGCTCGAACTCATGAACAGTGGATTATGACCTGAACTGAAATCAAGAACACTTAACAGACTGAGCCACCCAGGTGCCCCTGTTTTGTTTTTCGAGTAAAGCGAAAATCTATCGTAAATAAATACAAACCTACATGCATAACAGACAATCTCACAGACATTCGTAGGTCAGAAATATTAGCCTGGGTCACATGAGGACTTTGGGAATTAAGAATGCACAGTTACTCTCTTTGTTAGTGATTTCCTTGCACCCCTTTTTTCTTTGTCACTTGGGAGCTATATGGCCTCTTATGTCCCCACTTCTATTTCTCCTTTGTGAATGTACTTAGAAATAATTCAAAGTTTGCATTTTGTAAGTTATAAAAATTCTTATTTAGTTAATTATTATCGGTATCAGCATCACTATTCAGCAAAACGATTATAATGAATTACAATTACAAGAATTACAATTCTTCTACTTCACTTACTGTGAACAATATGGAAGTTTGGACATTAAGTACAGTGTTATTAGAAAGACAAACCTCATTTTATCAGACAAATACAATTTGGAGTCATGTGCACATTGATTTAAAGGCCAAGGTCTGAAGTCAGTTTTATCCTAAGTACCAACTTAGGCGGGTGACCTGACCTCTCTCAGTCCAAGTTTGACCTGTGTAGAAATTCATTAATCAGGAGAGTTGAATCCATTAACTGACGTAAAGAATTTAGAACATGGTTTGGCCCATAATTACCACACAATATATATATATTGCTGCTTTTACTATTGCTTTTGTCTATCTAATTGGATTTTATCTTTATGTCTCAAAAACTCTTCAGTCCTTTAAAATCTCCTCATTTTCTACAGGAAATTTCCTAGCTTTCCATAATATATTAGCTCTAACTTAAAGTAAATCAAGAGATATTTTCTTTGTCAAGTTTTCAAAACATTACATTTCTTACCCTAAAATATTTTCCTTTTATATAATGGCTGACTAAAATGCATACACACTCTGGCTTATTTTTAGGAGTTCAATTATGTAAGACCAATGTATATATTTCTCTGTTTTTTATAGAAGCACTGAAAAAGCAAATTGTTTATATGTCAGGCTATGTTTGGAAGATTTATCAATTTGAGCTTTACTGAATTTGAGGTTTGGCCAAGCACGATTCACACAGACTTTCTAGCTTGAGCTTTTCTAAAACGATACCTAAAGTCCTCATATAATATTGTCATTTTCAAAATATATTCCCCTGTGACAAAGGCCGCATGTATTGTTGTATGTGCATAAACCAAATAATGTTATATAAAACATATTCTCTTTAAAATCCTCTCCAGACACATCATTATACCTACAACTTCTCATTTAAAGGATAGGGATATAATAAGTGGTCAGGTGATCTCACTGAACAGACACTAACTCACGTTCTATCTACCATCATCTAAGTCTTCGGTACCCAACTGGATTCTCTGTTCTTGGCATACAATGAATCTAAATTTTGGAGGCAGACCATGGAAACAACTATTCTTTGACCTTAGGCAAGTTATTTAATATCTATGAGTTTCAGTTTCCTTGTCTATAAAATATATATGGCACATGTGTACATAGATAAAGGTGTGATATGTATATACACACGATATATATTGACAAATATTTATCAAATTCGATGTACATGTATAGACATATTTGATTTGTATCAAATAGATTTATATATATATGAAATATATGCATCTTTATAAAAATACACATGTATACATATTTAAATACAAATACATATAACATATTATACAAAATATATGTGTGTATATATGTGCATGTGTGTATATATGTACATATATATGTATTTGTAGCCATGTGTGTAAATACACACATACATAGCACTTGCTATAAGTTAGGTGCCTAGCATAGAAAATGACAAATATTACACTAAACCAATGTTTTAATTGAATTAAGCAACCTATTTTTCCTAATATTAGGAACCTAATATTTCCTATTATTAGGAAAATAATATTGTGTAATTCTTTGGAAAACAAGTTATCTGAGGCCGATATGCCTTTACACAAAGCACAGAAGAAAAATTTTGCATTCTCAATGAAGACATTTTTCTAAAAGCCAAAAAATCAAGAACATTTTATATCCTTGCCGGAATGCTCTATTGCTCATGGATACGACATTGACCTAATCAAAGTATAACGACATGAAAAATCAATGAGGTCTTCAAGGTCGGAAACCATAGGAATCAGAAAAATTGGTGTTGGTATTGATGCACCCTCACACTTTAAGGTCCTCATATTGAAATGAACTGAAATTATTTCAACATCATTAACTGACCCTGAAAATGGTATGAGTATTGTTTGTTTGAACACATTTGTAACATTATATACTCTAAAAGCCTCAGTAGTATGAGAACTTTTGTACAAGACCTACCCTTTACCTGGACCACTCTTGCCCCAGATGTCACCTTGCTCTGTCTCTCATAATCAGGTCTTGGATGTGGTGTCATCTCCTCCGAGAGTGCTTTACTGATGACACTAAAATTGCGGACCTATCACTGTATCCCTGTAACTTCAGTTTCTTTTTTCCTCATAATTCATCATTGCCTGACATTATATCATGTCTTATTTTGTTTATTTCTAGTACAGGTCACTGGTAAATTGTGGGGAATAGGTATTTTCCTGCTTGACTCACTGCCAAGAGTAGAAGAGTTAGAAGAGAGCCAAGTGCATAGCAGTCCTTAACAAAAATTGTTAAATGAATGTTGGCTTTCTGGAATGAGAACAAAATTATAAAACTGAAATATGCATGTGAGAAGCAAAGCCAAAGTGCGTGTGGATGTGTACAAGGTGTGTCACACAAATGCAGGCATGTATGTTCCTTGGTTTACAAACATGGTTTATTTACATCGGAGAAAATGGACTCATATGCAAAATTTAGTTTTTGACAAATTTTTCCAACCATGAATTTACCACCCCTCTAAGACACACGGCTTCTATCACCCTGAAATGTTTCATTACACATCTTTTGGAGTTAATATTCCCCACTTCCTGACCTAACAAACACTGATCCAATTCTATCATTTTAGATTATTTTGATATAAAATTTCATATAAATATAATCATACTCTCTGAAAGCTGACCATTTTCACTCAGAAAAAGGATCTTTTTAGTCATGATTAATGCGTAGTGTTGCCTGTAACAGAATTTTATTCCTTTTTTATTGAGGAGTAGTATTCCATTGTATGGAATATGCCATAATAGAGTTGACCCTTGTTAAACAGAACATTAAGGCATGGGCTCCCCATGCAGTTAAAAATCCATATAGAACTTTTGACTTCCCAAGAACTAAACTACTTGTAGCCTACTGTCAGCCAGAAGCCTTACCAATAACAGGCAATTAAGACATATTTTGTATGTTATATGTGTATATACTGTATTTTTCCAATAAAGTAAACCAGAGAAAAGAAATGTTATTAAGACAATCATAAGGAAAAGAAAATACATTTACAGTACTGTTTTTATTGAAAGAAAAATTTGTATATACGCGGGCCCATGCAGTTTAAACCCGTGTTGTGCAAGAGTCAACTGTATATTATTTCTTGATGGTAAACATTTGGATTGTTCTGACCTTTTGATTATTATGAACAAAACTGATAGGAACATGAGACTTTGTGTAGACATATTTTTTATTTCTCTTGTTTGGAATTGCTCAGTCAATGTAAGTGGGTGCTAAATTTTATAAGAAACTGCCAAACTGTTTTACAAAGTGGTTTAAATATCTTTATACTACTGCCAGCCAAATATGAGAATTTCGGTTTCTTCAGATCCTTAAAAACACTTGGTGTTGTCAATATTTTTAATTTTGGCCCCTCTAATATGTGTGTAAAGTGCTGTTTTGTGTCATATTGTGGTTTAAATAGGTATATCTCTAATGACTAATCTTTTCACATGATTATTTGCGATCACGTATGTGCTTTTGGAAGTTATTATTCCAATATTTTCTTTCTTTCTTTTATTTGGAGGGTTTTTCCTCTAATTGAGTGAATGTAAGATTTCTTTCAATATTTTAAACACAGTGCCCTTGTCAGACATGTGTATTAGGAATATTTTTTCTAGTCTGACTTTTATCTTTTAATTTTTAAGGGTGTTTTTAAGAACCCAAAAAATCTAATTTATCATTTTTTTCTTGTATAGATATTATATTTGAGTTTAATCTAAAAATCTGGGCCTACCTACAGGTTGTAAAGTTTTGCTTTTTCCCCTATATTTTAGATTATACATTTAGATATATAATCTATTTAGTTTTGTTTATAATTTATTTTTTATTGTTTTTATTTATTTTTTGAATAATTTACTGTCAAATTGGTTTCCATACAACACCCAGTGCTCATTCTAACAAGTGCCCTCTCTGTGCCCATCACCCACTCTCCCCCCTTCCACACCCCCTCTCCCCTTGGTTTGTTCTCAGTCTTTGAGAGTCTCTTATGTTATGTCTTCCTTCCTCTCTGTGGCTTTTTTATTTTTCTTTCTTCCTTCCCCTCTTCCCCTCCTGCTGGTTTTCTGTTAGGTCTCCCAAAGCCTACCTATGCGTGGAACATAGGGCATCTGTCCTTCTCTGCCTGACTTATTTCACTAAGCATAATACCCTCCAGTTCCATCCATGTTGCCACACACGGCCAGATTTCATTCGCTCTCATTGCTGCGTAGTATTCCATTGTATATGTATACCACATCTTCTTTATCCATTCGTCAGTTGATGGACATTTAGTCTCTATCCATGATTTGGCTATTGTCGAAAGTGCTGCTATGAACATTGGGGTACACGTGCCCCTATGCATCAGCAGTCCTGTATCTCTTGGGTAGATTCCTAACAGTGCTGTTGCTGGGTCATAGGGTAAGTCTATCTTCATTTTTTTAAGGAACCTCCACACAGTTCTCCAGAGAGGCTGCACCAGTTTGCATTCCCACCAACACTGCGAGAGGGTGCCTGTTTCTCCACTTCCTCGCCAGCATCTATAGTTTCCTGACTTGTTCATTTTAGCCACTCTGACTGGTGCGAGGTGGTATCTCAGTGTGGTTTTGATTTGTATTTCCCTGATGATGAGTGACATTGAGCATCGTTTCATGTGTCTGTTTGCCATTTGGATGTCTTCTTTGGAGAAGTGTCTATTCATATCTTCCACCCATTTCTTCACTGGATTATTCATTTTTCGGGTGTGGAGTTTGGTAAGTTCCTTATAGATCTTAGATACTAGTCCTTTATCCAATATGTCATTTGTGATTATCTTTTCCCATTCCATTGGTTGCCTATCCGTTTTGTTGGTTGTTTCTTTTGCCATGCAGAAGATTTTTATCTTGATGAGATCCCAGTAGTTCATTTTTGCTTTAAATTCCCTCGCCTTTGGAGACATGTTGAGTAAGAAATTGGTGCATCTTAGGTCAAAGAGGCTTTTTCCTTCTTTCTTCTCTAGGATTTTGATGGTTTCCTATCTCACATTCAGATCCTTTATCTGTTTAGAGTTTATTTTTGTGAGTGGTGTAAGGAAGTGGTCTAGTTTCATTCTTTTGCATGTTGCTGTCCAGTTCTCCCAGCACCATTTATTAAAGAGGCTGTCTTTTTTCCATTGGATACTCTTTCCCGCTTTGTCAAAGATTAGTTGGCCATATACTTGCGGGTCCATTTCTGAGTTTTCTATTCTATTCCATTGGTCTATGTGTCTGTTTTTGTGCCAATACCATACTGTCTTGATGACTACCGCCTGGGTAAAGCCTGGGATTGTGATGCCTCCCGCCTTGGTTTTATTCTTCAGTATTACTTTGGCTATTCAGGGTCTTTTGTGGTTCCATACAAATTTTAGGATTGTTTTCTCTAGCTTTGAGAAGAATGCTGGTGCAATTTTGATTGGAATTGCATTGAATGTGTAGATTGCTTTGGGTAGTATTGCCATTTTAACGATATCTATTCTTCCAATCCATGAGCATGGGATGTTTTTCCATTTCCTTGTTCTTCCTCAATTTCCTTCATAAGTTTTTTATAGTTTTCAGTGTAGACGTCTTTCACCTCTTTGGTTAGGTTTATTCCTAAGTATTTTATGGTTTTTGGTGCAATTGTGAAAGGGATTAGCTTCTTTATTTCTCTTTCTGCTATTTCATTGTTGGTGTATAGAAATGCCACCGATTTCTGTACATTGATTTTGTACTCTGCAACTTGGCTGAATTCATGCATCAGTTCTAGTAGGCTTTTGGTGGATTCTGTCGGGTTTTCCATGTAAAGTATCATGTCGTCTGCAAAAAGTGAAAGTTTGACTTCTTCCTTGCCAATCTTGATGCTTTTTATTTTGTTTTGTTGTCTGGTTGCTGATGCTAGGACTTCCAACACTATGTTAAATAGCAGTGGCGAGAGTGGATACCCCTGTCATGTGCCTGATCTTAGGGGGAAGACTCTCAGTTTTTCCCCATTGAGGATGATATTAGCTGTGGGCTTTTCATATATGGCTTTTATGATGTTTAAGTATGTTCCTTCTATCCCAACTTTCTCGAGGGTTTTTATTAAGAAAGGGTGCTGTATTTTGTCAAATAGTTTTTCTGCATCTATTGACAGGATCATATGGTTCTTATCATTTCTTTTGTTAACGTGATTTATCATGTTGATTGATCTGCGAATATTGAACCAGCCCTGCAACGCAGGGATGAATCCTACTTGATCATGGTGAATAATTCTTTTTATATGCTGTTGGATTCGATTTGCTAGTATCTTGTTGAGAATTTTTGCATCCATATTCATCAGGGATATTGGCCTGTAATTCTCTTTCTTTGCTGGGTCTCCATTTGGTTTGGGAATCAATGTGATGCTGGTTTCATAGAATGAGTCCGGGAGTTTTCTTTCCATTTCAATGTTTTGGAACAGCTTGACGATGATAGGAATTAACTCTGTTTTAAATGTCTGGTAAAATTCCGCAGGGAAGCCATCTGGCCCAGGGCTTTTATTTGCTGGGAGGTTTTTGATAACTGATTCAATTTCTTCACTAGTTATGTTCAAATTTTCTATTTCTTACCGTTTGAGTTTTGGTAGCGTGTGGCTGTTTAGGAATGTGTCCATTTCTTCAAGGTTGCCGAGTTTGGTGGCATATAATTTTTCATAGTATTCTCTGACGATTGCTTGTATTTGTGAGGCATTGATTGTACTTACTCCCTTATCATTCACGGTTTTATCTATTTGAGTTCTCTCTCTTTTCTTTTTGAGAAGCCTGGCTAGAGGTTTGTCTACTTTGTTTATTTTTTCCAAGAACCTGCTCTTGGTTTCATTGATCTGTTCCACAACTTTTTCTGTTTCCATATGATTAACTTCTGCCCTGATCTTTGTTATTTCTCTCTTTCTGCTGTCTTTGGGTTGTTTTAATTGTGCTGCTTCTCGTTCTTTTAGGCATGCTGTTAGAATTTGTCTTATTGATTTTTCTTGTTTCTTGAGGTGAGCCTGGATTTCAATATATTTCCCTCTCAGGACTGCCTTTGCTGCATCCCAGAGCATTTGGATTGTTGTATTTTCATTTTCATTTGTTTCCATGTATATTTTTATTTCTTCTCTGATTGCCTGGTTGACCCACTCATCTTTTAGTAGGTTGTTTCTTAGCCTCCATGTTTTTAGATATTTTCCAGGCTTTCTCCTGTGGTTGATTTCAAGTTTCAAAGCATTGTGGTCTGACAGTGTGCACGGTATGATCTCAATTCTTTTATATTTATTCAGAGCTTCTCTGTGCCCCAGAGTTTGGTCTACCTTGGAAAATGTACCGTGTGCAGTTGAGAAGAATGTAAATTCCTTTGCTTCTGTATGAAGGACCCTGAATATGTCTGTTAGGCCCATCTGTTCTAATGTGTTAGCCACCAAACTTCTCTTCAAAAGCCCTGCATTTAGGGACTGGATGGTGGTGGTCTCACCCTCTCTGACCCTCTGGCTCGGACGTCGCCTGATTGGCATTTTCCCAGCTGTCTCCAAAGATGGCTCACCCTCCCCTCAGCTCAGCTCCCAGAATTTGTTTTATCTGTCCCAGATTAAACTCACGGTTCCTGGGGCGTTTTCTGGGTTTCACTTTCTGTTCCTTGTAGACTGCAACACCTTCTTCCCTGGTTCTTGGAGTTGAGAGTCTTTTGGTTTGAGTTGTTCTTAATTTAAAAGACAAAGGAAATACTGGGTACCTCTATTCCTCCACCATGTTGGCCCCTTCCCTCCTGTTGATAATTTTTTTAATGTTTATTTATTTTTGAAAGACAGAAAGACAGAGCGTGAGCAGGGGAGGGGCAGAGAGAGGGGGAGACACTGAATCCGAAGCAGACTCCAGGCTCCCAGCTGTCAGCACAGAGCCCAACGTGGGTCTTGAACCCTCGAACTACGAGACCATGACCTGAGCTGGTCGGATGCTTAACAGACTGAGCCACCCAGGCGTCCCAAATATGATCTATTTTGAATTAAATTTTTTATAAAACATGAGGTCAGATTCTGAAGCACATTTTTCACACCAGTATCCAATGGATCCATTACCGATCTGTTTAAGAGACTGCCCTTTTCTCTTGGAATTATTTCCACATTACCTTGGAATGTTTGTAGAAAATCGATTGAGGACATATGTACAGACATTACTTTCTCTTCTTTCTATCGACATATAAATAAGCCTGTACTTATGACAATGTCCTCTTCATTATGTTAAGTTCATTTATTAATTGCTCTCAATTTGTATTTTCTATTTCAATTATTTCTGCCCTTTTCTTTATTTAGTTTCCTTTAATTACTTTTGGTTTTAATTTTCTCTTCTTTTCTAGTTTTATGTTCATAAACTTAGATCACTGCCATGTAATCTTCTTAATGTTGTTTTTTAATATAAGTAAATAAAGCTATCAATTTCACTACTAGCGCTACTTTAGCTATATCTCACAATTTTGCTATCTTATGTTTTCATTTTCTTTTAGTTCGAAATATATTTTTTAAAATTTTCTTCATGATTTTTTTTTGACCCATGAGATATTTACAAAATAGTTAACTTACCAATATTCGGTATTCCTTCTTTTTTATGGCTGAATAGTAGGTATACTATACCTTAACTGTTGTAAGGCTGCGGGGAACATGGGGGTGCATACATCTTTTCAAGTCAGTGTTTTTGTTTTCTTTGAATAAAAACCCAGAAGTGGAATTGATAGTTTTATTTTTAAGTTTTTGAGGAACTTCTATACTATGTTTCATAGTGGTTGCACCAATTTACATTCCTAACAATGCATATATGTTCCCTTTTCCCTACATTCTTGCCAACCCTTGTTATTTCTTCTTTTTCATAGCACAACCTTAGACTTCTATTTACAAACTTATTTGCCATTTCCAGTGCTACAGATCTGAGTTTCCATCTAATATTATTTTCTTTCAGTCTGAAGAAAATCCTTTATAATATGAAGTAGTGGAGACCTAAGAGCAACGACTGCTTTCAGTATTCATTTATCTGAAAAAGTCCTTATTTTCACTGGACACATAATTCTGTTTTGATAGGGTTTCTTGATTGAGCAGAGTCTGTAAATGGTGATCTCCATCACAGTTGAAAAACTTTGGCCTTTATTTCCTTTTGGCCCATTTTTCTGCTGCGCTATTATGCTTCCACTTCTGAGACCTAATTATACATATCTTTGAATCTTTAATATTGTTCTACAAGTCCCTCAGACTCTTTCACTTTAAATTGTTTCTGTTTTTCAAATTAGATTTTTTTCCTACTAGCTTATCTTTAAATTTACTGACCTTTCTTTCCTTTCTCCATTGTGATGCTATTGTTAAGCCTAGCCAGTGAATTTTTCATTTCAGTTATTAGACTTTTCAGTTACAAAATTTCCACTTGGCTCTTTGTATAGATTCCATTTCTTTGCTGAATTGCTCAGTTTACTCTTTAAATCTACTGTTTCTTTAGAAAATTTCAACCTATTTTCCCTTCAATTTTTTTACAGACTTTGTTTCTTAAAACTAATATCGAGGTGGCCTCAAAGCCAATGATTGCTTTTTGCTTGTTCGTGGGTCACATGCCACATTTTTTTTCCTTTTCTTTTTGGACATATCTCACCTTTCCAGTTTTTCATATTTACTTCCAACTTTACCTTTTCTCTGCATTTAATACCGAGCTATGGCGAGAACGTTAGGTAAAAGTGAAGGTGTTTTCTTTTTCAGTTTCTTCACTCCATGAAGCACAAACCAAATTCAAACAAAGATAGGCATAATCATGCTTTCTATCCCACCCCAGATACATGTACTTCTTCTTTCTACAGCTGACATCCATACTTCTGGAAGCTATCTCTATTCTGATGAGATCTAGGTTTACAGAGATGACTTCAGTACAATGCAGCCTAAAGAGCCTCAGACTACCATCTCAACCAGCACAATCTCTCTGACTAGTCCTAGCAGATTAAAGACCATGCCACCTTGAAGCTTACTTTTGTTCAAGCCTCCAACAAAAGAAATACTTTTGTCAATAAATCATTTTTTAAAATTTTTATTTATTTTTTAATCTTATTTATTTATATACTTTGAGAGAGATAAAGACAGAGACAGAAGAGGGACAGAGAGAGAGGGAGGGAGAGGGAATCCCAGGTAGGCTCTGTGCTGCCAGTACAGAGTCAGACATGGGGCTCAGACTCATGAAACTGTGACATCATGACCTGAGATGAAACCAAGAGTCAGATGCTGAAACTACGGAGCCGCGCAGTTGCCTAAAATCATTTTTTAAAAATGCTTATTTATGAGAATGTGCACATGAGTGAGGGAGGGGTAGAGAGAGAGGGGGCAGAGGATCCCAAACAGGCTTGTGCTAACTGCAGAGGAGATTGATGCAGGGCTCCAACTCACAAACCAAACCCTGATATTATGACCTGAGCCAAAGTCCTATACTTAACCGACTGAGCCTCCTGGGTGACGCTGTTGATAAATCATTTTGAAGCACCTTGTTTCTATCTATAAAAAGCCTGTGGTTTTAAACTGCTTATTTGATATATATATATATATATATATATATATATATATATATATATATATATGGTTTTAAACTGCTTATTTGATATATATATATATGTATATGTATGTATGTATATACATACATACATATACATATATATTTAAATGTTTATTCATTTTTGAGAGAGAGAGAGAGAGAGAGAGACAAAATGCAAGAAGGGGGGGGGGCAGAGAGAGAGGGAGACACAGAATCTGAAGCAGGCTCCAGGCTCTGAGCTGTCAGCACAGAGCCGACACGGGGCTCGTACTCACAAATCATGGAATCATGACCTGAGCTGACATCTGATGCTTAATCAAGTGAGCCACCCAGGCACCCCTAACTGCTTATTTGCTAACTTCAATTGTGACAGGAAAGCAAATCAAAATGATCCAATAAGCAACCTATTTTCTAGCTGATGGTGTATACCCACTCTCACATACAAACACAGGCCTAACTGCATGTAGATCCATTTCTCTGAGCCTTTAACTGCATCTGGATTTGCTTTTGAAGCCAAGGACTCAGGTATGGGGCCCCTTTGATTACCCATGTGGCTTTCCTGACATGTTCTCCCCGTCATCGGCTCCCTAGTCCTCTGGTAATTGCAGGCTTTTTGCTGTTCCCTGGAACAGTGTACATGGCCACTTGGATCCTTTCACCTGTCTCTGATCTTAATCCCTGTTGGTCCAGGGTCCTGGGGATTTTTGCTTCATCCAGCTATTTTCGGTTTGGAATTCAGATTCATCTCCCCTGCTCCTCCATCCGAAGTGTTGACTGTAAAATAAATGATTGAAATGAGTTACAAATAATTTCATTTCTGCCGATAAACATTTTCCTAACTGCCTAGTCACACTGATGTTGTACAAACACAGTGACACCCACGGGTGTACATCTTTTGATGTTATGTATCTATTTATCATATTTAATCTGTAAATAAAATCAACAGGTTCATATTTAAACTCAAATACCGCATGACACTCATGAGAGCAAGATTCAACGTACATACCGATTTGGTTCAAGTAGTTTCCATTTATTACACTGGTAGTGTCATCCCAACCATCGCTCTCAAACCAGATACCTTGTGATGCCTCTAGTCACTAGCTCAGTAACATGGCTCTCAATAGTACTCCCCTTCCTCACAGCTTCTGGATGTGTCTTCCACCTGTCCCAAGAGTGGCTCATCATCCAGCATGCTCTGATGCTTTCAGCACACGTGATAAACATGATGCCCAATAATGCTTAAAGGAAACCGTCACTGAAACCCTGGTATATCCGATTTCAAAGGCCAGCCTACTATTCTACTGAGTACTGAAAAAAACGGCATATATATTTAACACTGTAAATTTGCAGTTTATATAGCAGTGCTGAACAAACAAACTTCCCATGTTTTGTGAAGAAATCAAACAAAATCACTGTGTGCCATCCACTGTTGGTAATCCTGCCTTTCTCTCAGTGGGTGCTAAAATAGTGCTTTAATAAAAGTTAACTTCCAAAGTGGTTTCACTGGATACTCTGGGAAAACAATTTTACTTCTTATTGCTCTCTATTGGACTAATTATTGATTTCAACAAGTAAGTAAAGAACAGCTTCTCATTTTAATTCCTTCTAAAGGTCTACCTCTCATTAATTCAGTTTCCTTTCTCCTTTAACTTTATATACAATATATATATTTACCACAAACATCACCACCAATGACAATAACCTTTGCCATCCCTATCTACTTAGTTTCATGTGGGTTAAAATAGGGTATGGGTAAGAATATGGATAGTTTAAGCAACTCATCCTCACTGCTAAAAGACTCAAATGTCATGGTTTGTTGAAAGCAGGTCAGTCGTACAACTGATATAAAAATGATATCATATTAAACCTGTAAATATAGATTGTCATAGGATTTCTACACAACCTAATTCATTTGCTTTAATACTAAAACACATTTTTCCTCTTACAAGGTGTTAAGTTCTTCCATATTTTGATTTGAGCAGTTTCCCTATAAATCCATCCCACTAGCAACAGCAAAAAAATCTCTCAGTGTTTAGTTAAGTTTCCCCAAGTCTTTGCCATTGGGAACATAATTCTACTGAAGTGTAACCACTGCATTCTGTCCTAATGTCAACAGGAACAAGAACTTACTCTTAGAGAAACGGTAAATATAGTCCCTTGTTTGTAATACCCACTTCAAACCAGGATCTAGAAGGTCAAAACATTACTGTATGTTTGTTTAAACGTGTTCAATTCCGATAGCTGAACCACTTCTCTTTCCAAGTCCACAGGCCAGAATTTCAGGAAGCAAGGAAGAAAATGCTCTGAAAAGCCCCCTTTACCTCTTGCAATGAAAATCTTTCCCAAGCCCTATAAAAATCTGATTTAGAACAGAAAGTGTGAAAATGAGACTCTGAAGAGGAAAATTAAACTGGTCGCTCAAGTCATCTGGAAGGTAAAGTTATATTGGTGATTGCACATAATGAAAGTGAAGGTAGGGAAATTGCATGCCGGGTACCAAAGAAGAGATGTCTATAAGAATTAAAGCTCTGTATGCAGGTGGTAACATATGGTTGCGAATAGTAGCCATCTTTTATTAGGAAAGAAGAAGCGTCTACCTACATCTAATGGGTACGCTACACATAGAAATCCAGGCTTCAAAATAAAGTGTCAAAGAGATAAAATGATATTAATTATACAAGAAATTAAAATTAACTAATAGAAAGGGGAAGATAGAGACACATGGGGTTAGAATCAACAGTAACAAAATTGTGAGGCAAAATAACAACAAGGCTGGATTCTGCCTTGGGAACATGCTATAAATAATAGAGAGGGGAAAAATGAAGTTTGAAAGGTACACCAGAGGTACGCGCTTCACTGGTTATGTAAGGCAAAAAGAAATTCTCGTCAGGGTGTTTCAAGGGAAGAGACAGATGAAAAAATACAATGAGCCTTCGAAACAAAATTAGCAAACAATGTAGAATATTGGGTTTTAAAGTGAGCAACTTCAACCTAAGCCCTATGATTTGGGCAAGTTTTAATGTAGTGTGTCTGATACTAATGACAATCTTAAATCTTTGGATTTTTCAGTGTTAGCTGAATTATGTTTTTACAATGCATGTAGGAAAAGACTAGATGATGTTGATGAATAGAACTTTATCTTTTACCATAAAGTATGTGTGTGCATTAGTATGTTATAGATAATCTAACTCATGCTAGTTCACAGTGTCTTCATTGGTAAACACTGCTTTAATAGTATTTTGTTGTTCAAGGCGCCTAGGTGGCTCAGTGGGTTAAGAGTCCGACTTCAGCTCAGGTCATGATCTCATGGTTTGTGAGTTCAAGCCTCACAGTCAGGCTCGGTGCTGACAGCTCAGAGCCTGGAGACTGCTTCAGATACTGTGTAGATACTGCTTCAGATACTGTGTAGCCTCTACCCTCTACCCCTCCCCAGCTCATGCTCTGTCTCTATCTGTCTCTTAAAAATGAATAAATGTGAAAAAAAAGTATTTTGTTGTTCTTACATCTTAGAAGGGTTATTAACGTAAATTTCTCAAATTGAAAGGCTGCAATATCTATAATACAATACTGGACATTGATCAGCCTATGAATTTCATGATATTAAAGAAGCAGATCAGACCATTTTTTTTCAAGAATTTACAATTCACTTTGAGAAAATAACACTAACCTGCTGCATGGAATTCAGTTGCATGCTGCATAAGCACAGTTGACCTGACTGTGCTTTCCCTCTAAGCAGGTGTCCACAAGAAGCCACATTTGAATCAAAAGTCTTGCGACCATAGAACTGGAAAAGGGCAGGCACTGTCTGATTCCAGTGCATGAGGGCTAACCCGGATGCCCTTAACATGCTCCTCAGCTTGACTAAACTTCTAACAGACCTTTTTTTCTGACCATAGGCCTTTTCTTTTTCTTGGAGCACTTACTTTTGAAAAGTTACAACTTTTTCAAAAGTAAAATCTTTCTCTGCTCCATTGATTTGTAAATCTTTTACAACCCAGGAATGTCTTTCTCAAGAACCTGGAAGCCATTCCTTTGAAATATAATCACCTAGAAAGATAGTACCCCTATCTCTCAGCCTTCATGGGAGAATAGAAGCCTACCTTTGAGAAATGCCAATTAGCAAATCAGATGTCCTAATCACATTGACCAACCTCTCCACAGGGTCCTCCAGTACTTTCCCACTAGCTCCCTCGGTGCTGAAAAACACTTCCACATTTTGTTTCAACAGAGTTGAATTCAATCTCTCCTCTCGCAACAGTCTTAATCTTTAGTTTTTAAGCGTCTTCCTTGTTTATTTAACCTGTCCAGTAAAATTTTTTCTTTAATAGGTCTGAGAGCTCAATCTATGCAGCTTCACATTTTAGGGTCCTCCTTCCCTTGGATAATGTTTTTATTTACTAGCTCCAACCTCTGATTCTTTTTTTCTTCCTTTTTGCTTCTCACCTCTCCATCAGTACTTCTCAGCTCTGGTTATTTGAATCATGTGAGGAATGCTTAAGAATATTGACGATAACTGGGCCCAACCAAAGAGTCAGATTTAATTGATCCAAGGTGGGCCTGGGTTATTAATATTGTTTAAAATTCCCTCAGATTACAGTAATTGACAAGACCGAGAAGTACTTTTCCAGATGATAAAACTTTTTTCTATCTTCTTCAAACATAAAAATAAAATTGATAAGACTCTCATTTTCCAAATTAGAATTGCCTACCATTCCTGCCATTCCTGGGCTATAGGTAATTTACCTCGATTGTAGATTTGGAGCCTCTTAAATTCTTCAATCCTATGCTTACTGACTACCTCTAGATGGCTCTACTGTGGAAACAGATGTCCTTCATTATGCCCAGATTTACTAGTTTATATCTCAAAAGCAACTTTAATATCTAAAATGGGGAGAGTAGGAGACCAAATTGACCCTCTTCTCTTTCTTTAAGTCTATTTATTTACTTTGAGAGAGAGTGTGCAGGAGGTGCAGAGAGAGAGGAAAGAGAGAGAATCGCAAGCAGGCTCTGCACTGTGAATGCAGAGCCCGATGCAGGGTTATGATCTGAGCCGAAATGGAGAGTCAGACGCTTAACCGACTGAGCTGCCCATGGACCTCCAAATTAACTCTCTTCTTTACCTGGCTAACTCTATTTAGTTTTGCAAATCTCATCAAAAGTGTTATATTTTTCAGAACTGCTTCCTTTACCCTAGTGCTACTCATAGACGGCAGCTGCGGCATCATCCGAGCGCACAGCAAAAGTGAGGAAGCCGAGAACACAGCTCTATATACTAAACCACAATGAGTGTTTAACAAGATGCACAGGGGATTCTTATACTCGTCAACATTTGCCATGTACTGTTTGCTCGCCAGTGTAGCTTTTGGCCGCTCCTGTGTACTTCCCGAACGAAGTGGGTTTCCTCCAAACCCGGCTCTTATCACAAGGAAAAGTAACTTTGGCTTACTTGTTTGCCCCTCTCACTGGAAGGTAAGTCATTTGATAACAGAGAGTATATGTGAGTGCCTTTTGTTTTGCTCCTATCCAGCACAATCCTTGGTTTTTAGTGGGTATTCTTAGTCTTCTTACTCTTCCTTAATTCCATTTCTTTTTCAATCCCATTTTTAGAATCATATAAATAATATGTTATTATTTTAGTTGATGTTAGTGACACGGAAAGTGTATAAAACAGAAATGAATAAAAATTAGATTTTAATCCCTCTAAAACAACTTTTATTTCTGAAAACAGTGCTCCATTTACTTTACAGGTTTAAATAGTTGAGTTCATGATATAGATACAATTTTAAATGCTATTTTTCCCATGCAACATTATACAATAAACACTTCCATGCTGCTACTTACTTTTCAAAACCATTGATTTAATATCTATTTAATAATTTCAGTGAGAATTTTAAGTTATTTACATCATAACCTCAGCCCATCTCTCTTGTTTTAACTTCAGATACCAGTCAATACATTCAGTCCCTCTGCTCCAGCCTGAAAACAATTAAAAACTGTTTTTACTTTTTTTACAGTGCTAATTTTTCTGAAGCAATTATTTCCTTCTAATGCCATCCCTGAATAGCTATAGCAATTAAAATCCTACCCATTGTATATGACTAAAATTGCAAACTGTAAAACATGCCCATGAAAATCTCAAAGATGTCTCTCCAAACTCCTATCACTTCCTGTTTTTTTCTATTACTATTATGACGTTTGCCACATATACCCTGATAGTGACTTCTAGTTATGTCCACCATTTTATTGACAAAGAAATTTATGAAATATTTCCAAATATTATAATTATATTATAAATATTATTTTTATATCTGTAATATTTATAGAGACTTGCCCATAGGAGAGGCTAAAATTCTTCAGCTTTATTGAAGAGTGCTTAATATACAAAATTCCACATATTTAATGTATATATTTTGATGAGTTTGACATGTGTACATCCGTGATGTCAGCAAAGTAATAAACATATCTATCACCTCCAAAAGATTTCTGCTCTTGTATTTTTTTGACTCCAGTAGTAACACTAAAAGCACAGACAACAAAGATGGAAATTGACAATGGGACTACATTAAACTAAAAATTTCTGCACAGCAAAGAAAACAGTCGATGGAGTAAAAAGACAACATACAGATGGGGAGAAATATTTGGAAACCACATGACCGATAAAGGGTTAATTTGGAAAATATAGAAGGAACGCCTACAACTCAATAGCAAAGAAAAAAACGATTAAAAATGGAATGAAGGAGGGGTGGCTGAGTGGGCTCAGTCGGTTAAGCATCTGACTTTGGCTCAAGTCATGATCTCACAGTTTGTGAGTTCAAGCCCCGCATCGGGCTCAGTGCTGACAGCTCAGAGCCTGGAGTCTGCTTTGGATTCTGTGTCTCCCTCTCTATCTGCCCCTCCTCCACTGACTCACTCTCTCTCTCCCTTTCTCTCTCTCTCTCCCCCTCCCCCTTTCTCTCCCCCTCCCCCTTTCTCTCCCCCTCCCCCTTTCTCTCCCCCTCCCCCTTTCTCTCCCCCTCCCCCTTTCTCTCCCCCTCCCCCTTTCTCTCCCCCTCCTTCTCTCCCCCTTTCTCTCCCCCTTTCTCTCCCCCTTTCTCTCCCCCTTTCTCTCCCCCTTTCTCTCCCCCTTTCTCTCCCCCTTTCTCTCTCTCTCTCTCTCACTCAAAAATGAACACTAAAAAAATAAAAATAAATGGAATGAAGGACTTGAACAGACATTTCTCCAAAGAAGGTATTCAAATGGAGAACAGGTATAGTAAAGGTGCTTGACATTGCTAATTATCAGACAAATACAAATCAAAACTTTCCTAAAAGATCACCTCAAGCCTGTTAGAATGGCTGTTATTAAAAAAAAAAAACCCACAAAAGAGAACAACTGTTGTTGAAGATATAAAGAAACTATAACACCTGTACACTCTTGGTGTTTATATGAAAATATAAAATGGTATAGCCTCTATGGAAAATAGTACGGAGTTTCCCCAAAAAATTAAGAATAGAAATACTGTATGATCCAGCAATCCCACTCCTGGGTTCCTCAGACAGAAGTTTGTTTTTCATTCCAAGGTTACCAATGTGCTTTCTCATTTGTGTGAAATATCTTCCTTCAGATATTCACATGGTTTCTGCTATCACTTCTTTCAGGTCTCTGTCAAATGGTGCCTTTATCAACTTGCTTCCCCTCGCCAATCCCCTTACCCTTTCTCTATTATTATCCTTTTTAATTGCTTTGTCGTCACTTGTTATAAGAACTTGAAATCTTACGGCATGTGTTTGTTGTCGGTCTTCTCCACTGGTGTATAAACACTCTGAAGGCAGCTATCTGGTCTGTCTGGTTCACTGACTAGAGCAGTTGGTGGTACATAGCTTATCAATAAATATTTGTGGATGAATGAAAGAATGAAGGATATGACAATTCCTGTACATTTTCACCCAAGATTAATCTAGGTTTTCCTGACATCTGAGATAGTAATTTTACATTAGAATTTGTACATGATTCCCAGTCCTGTTTTCAAAACTGAATACACGAAAAATTTGAGTAAATTCTCCCCCAATTTAATTTGACTGTATAGGCACAAAGCCGCTATGGCAGTGGGAACCAGGGAGAATGCAAGAAGTTAAATTTGCTTATATCTAAGAACCATAAGAACTACGAAAATAATTTCCCTCTCTCTTTCTTACTCTTTCTCACTTCCTCCATCATCTCCTTTGACTGGGAATATGAGCCATTTATTAAGGCCGAGTACAGGTAGATGCACTGTTCCAGGGATTCATCATGGTAAGACCAGGCTTTGGTGTTTATGTGTTTTGAAGGATGGGCATGTGGGAATACAGCACCTGGGCATAGGGATAAATGTTAGATTCCCGGGCCTAGTGGGCTCTTCTAAATACATTTCTATGGTTTATTATATTCGTAGCATTTCCCAGTTTACCATGTCAGAGAACAAAACTTTGGTGCCAAAAACTCCAGAAGATCTGCTTTATAAAAGAACCATAAATCCCCCTCAGAATGCTTTCTGCAGTTAAAAAATAAAAAAAAAAACAAAGTTAAATTGGTATTTAAGCAAATCTAATACCTTGCCAGAACCGAGAACACCCTTATGTGTCTCTAGCAGTATTCCTAGAATACCCCCTGAAAGGAATAAGATGGTTAAGACCAATTTGTATCAGCAATTTTAGGCAAGAAAAATACACTGTTGGATAGTCACATGTTTAGAATAGTAAAATACATTCAAGTGAATGTGACACACATATACCCAAACACACAATATAAACTTATTGTGGTCTAAAACACTTAATTTTAGAAACTCTGAACCCCAGATTACAAATAACTAATCTTGGTAGCTGCAATATGTGTATTATGTCTAATTCCACTTAGAGTAAAAAAAAAATGCTACAATATTTAAAAGCTTATCCTTGACTGTATTTTCCTAATACTTCTAATAGAAATGATGAGAACATAATATAAGGTAACGGGTGAGGTCATTTCTAAGGCTAAATTCTGATTCTGTTTTTCTGGCAGCGTCTATGAGCTGAAATTCAAATAGTCCACAGTTTAGTCTCATTTTAAGATTCAGAGTGAAGAAGTAATCAAATGCTAACTTCTATACTCAATCACTCTAATTGTGCAGGTGATTGTAGTCCATTATATGTACAGACTGAAGTACAAAGGAAAGAATCTTCTGCATTCAATTAATTAACAATTTAAAAATATCCTAGGATTAGTAGTGCCCTTGGTATGTCAATATATCTGATTGGGTCTCAATTTCCTGATTTAGTTATTGTAACTCTCCCTTTTCACTTTGGGATTCTAAGATTTAAAAAATCTGGTTAAACAATAAATGAGAGACTTTCTGTTTCAGGGAGAGAAAAATGAAGGCATGAGACTAAAAAGGACTAGAAAATCTGATATCCTCATACATTAAAGTGTAATAATAAATACTGTATTTCTAGGGTATAAATTCACATGACCCCCTGCTAAGGGTTATGAGAAAGAATTCTTTTGGCACAATCTCTGTCTTTAGAACTTCACACCTTAAGATAAACACAGAAGTGAAATTATATATGGAAAAGACATACCAGCTGCAGAATAAAACTTAAATAATTACGTAAATAAACAGATACATGATACTCTCAGGTCAGAAGATAAAAGAAGAAAATTAAGAAAGAGTAGAAAATTAATGAAATTTCATCATTATTTGACTTTTAAAAATGATTATTCCACTAGTGATTAGTCTTGTTTAGCTGAATAACCCAAAAATAATGGGTGATGAATAAAAAATCATACCCATGGGAAAAAAAGAGTATGCTTTATTTTATTTAACAAAATTCCATAAATATATGTATGTTCTAGACATAATTGACAAAGTTAATACCTTAAAAATCTAACTCAATGACAAAAGAAAATATAAAAATTGTTACAAACCATAGTTTTAATTTGAAATATATTCTTTTTTTTAATGTTTATTTATTTTTGAGAGAGAGAGTAAGAGAGAGAGAGGGAGAACAAGTGGAAGAGGGGCAGAGAGAGCAGGAGAGAAAGAGAATCCCAAACAGGTTCCATGCTCAGCATGGAGCCCGATGTGGGGCTCAATCTCATGAACCATGAGCTGATGACCTGAGCCGAAATCAAGAGTCAGATGCTTAACTGACTGAGCCACCCAGGTGCCCCTGGAATGTATTCTTTATTAAGATATTATGACACAGTTTGCCAAACTCTTATTTAAAATAAATTTCTGTGGAAGTTTTATCCTGGCCTCCTCACTGAGGTTTCTGACGGACAGACTTATGATCTATTAGATCTTAACTAATTGAGAGACATAGTTTTTAAACAAAATTTTCCAAAATACACATGACTCTGGAGATCTGTGTATATTTCTCTTAGTTATCAAAACATTTTTTTTCACCAATAGGCTCAGTGCTCATTATTTATTAGTAATCATGAGTTTGGGTGCTTTTCAGTGGTGTAATGGATGATTGTTAAACAGAAAAAAGAAAACAGTATTACCAGATATTTCCAGAAACCTACTATTTTTTCTGTTTTTAAATGAGATACTCTTTGTGTTCTCAGATGGCTACATGGAATCCAGGCTAAACGACTTCCAGCACTATCAAAAACATCTCACACTGAAACAGAAGATTAATCTTAGAAGGTATGTCCCCATTGAGGTAAGATTCAGTTTATGTGTATTTGTTCTGGGGTAAGGCATCAGGAAGCCTCAAAGAGAGCTCCGGGATTAACTTTTCTATCTTCTTTGTTATTTCATATATTTTCCTGAATTCTTCATACTTAGCTTTAATTAAAAATAAATTATTTTTCTGCTTACTGACAGTTACATGAATTAAAAGTCTGTTTTGTGAGTTCTGCTTTTGTTTCTGGTGAAAACCTATTCAAAAATATTCCATGACTTTTACTGGAAAGAAGTATATTTTTGTGCATGGTCATTTACTGAAGGGTGTTCCTTAGGATTTTGACAACCAAAAACTCTGGCTCACTGATTTACGAAACTCTTCCCTTTGTTTTTTTTGTTCGTTTGGTTTTATTCTTGTTTCGTTTTTACCCATAATACCCTAGCAATGTCCGTTACCTCTGGCAGACAGCTAACAAAGTTAAAAGAAGGGTATCCAATCTGCTTCTGGCTTCTAGCTGCAATTTCTATTCTGTTTCCATGGAAATAAAAAGTGGATAAATAAAATAATAAAATAAAAAGTGCTTTTACTCATGAGTTTTTTTAAGCTTGTGATTTCTTTTCAATAAAGGTATAATTTTTTTTCAAGAGATCAAATATTGTTATTTCTTGAAACTATTTTCATTTCAGAAAGTATTTATTTAAAAGGACATATATAGTTTCTGAAAGAAAAAAAACAAAACAAAAAAACATACTAGCCTTGATGTGACCCAGTCTGTAATCTGTTTGCCTTCTAATATCCAGAACAACCTGGTAGACCAAATAATGACCCACCAGCTCCCAGTGAGGCTCTGGCCCCAGGGAGAAGACCTTGTCTGCCTTGCTTTGCTTTGGTAGCAAATGGAGTGATGCTTCTGGAACCAGTGGAGTTGTTGAGTAGGACAAGGGAAAGGATTAGTCTCCAATTTAAAATGTGCTCATAGTACAAAGTGGCCCCTTAAAGATCACAGTGACAATTTTGGAAGCAGCTTGGTGGGGCTGCTCTTGTCATCCCGTCCCAATCGTAGGGCCTGCCTATCATGTGCTGCTGTTCTTTTATCAGATCTAAGCTCCAAAAGATGGGTCAGAGCTTAAATCGATGCTACCATTTTTTTTAACCATCATTACTGAGAATTACTTTGTTTCCTTCATGCTATATCAAACATCCTTTATTCTTCTTGAATAACTCATTTCTTTGCTACTTTTGGCAAGTAGACAGAGTCCTTTAAGACCACTTCTGGATTTCTTTGAACAGTAGTATTACCTCACTAGAAGTCTGTGATTGGAGTCACAATCTGAAATGGGACCATAGCTCTATGTGTAAGATGGTGGCTGTAGCTGTTCTTTTGTGTTCTCCCCTAATGCAAACAATCCTCTTTTTACATTTTTATAGAAGACACAGAACTGTAATGTATGTTTCACCATTTACACGGTTATTTGAAGTACTGTCTTACCACCTTCTAACCACCATACATGCACGTACGTGCTCACGCACACACACACACACACACACACACACACACACCCCACATAGACACTTCTTTAAAACATAAGAGAACCAGGAATACATTGTATTACAGGTATACACTCCTCCCTGGCTACCATGGTGCGATCAATGTTAAAGCAACTTCTGCATTTTGCGTTGCATTATATTTAAGTTCAATTCATGCCTTTTGCAATATGCTGTTATTTTTACGTTTCCTGGAACTTAAGATTTCCTGGCACTTAAAGATCTCATGACTGAATAGAATACATGAGAATGGAGTGGTTGAGAGAATGAGATGTTAACCTCTTGAACTCAAATTCTAACACTCTCACTTCTTCGCTATAAAAAATATGCAGAATTGTTATGAAATCTCTCTGGGCCTCAGTTTCCTAATCTATAAAAAAGTAATAATAATAGTTCTACATAATGGGATTGAGGTGAAGAATGAATGAATGAATAAGTAAATAAATACATCTGGTACATAGTTGGTGTGGAAATGTTGTTTCATAATTATACAAATTGGGCAAAAGGGATCGTAAAGATGAAAGTAAATGGGATAACCATTTTGGTCTAATTTCAGTTTGGGGATTATAAAGGGAGTGCTATAATAATTAAACATGTAATTAAAAAATATATATACCACCAAACAAATGATTATATTATTTGGGTGGATCTGTAAAATACTTCCATTAAAAATTATTTTCAAAATAAATTAGTAATATAGAATGTATACATTAAAATAGACTCTAGAATTTTTATTGATTTAGAAATAACAAGTAAGGACACGTGGGTGACCCAGTCAGTTAAGCGTCTGACTCTTGATTTTGGTTCAAGTCATGATCTCACATTTCCAAGAGATTGAGCCCTGTGTCAGGGTCTGCACTGTCCCTGCTTGGGATTCTCTGTCTCCCTCTCTCTCTACCTCTCTCTCTCTCTCTCAAAATAAATAAATATTTTTAAAAATTAGGCATACCAAGTAAAATGACAATTTGGGGCACATTCACATCCTTTAAGCAGTCTAGTCCTCTCTCCTCAGTCTGTGGCATGATCTTTTGCAGTCTACTACTCCGACTGGCCAATACAATGAACCAAAGGTGGAACAACAGTTGTACAAAGGAAGACCAAAAAGAATCTGTTGTCCCTAGTAATATGGGTCCAATTTTTTTGATCACCATGTACGCAGCATGCATTCTTAAAAGTTCTTGAAAAGGGACAGTTATGTTGTCACTGGAAGGAGTGGGGCAAAAGATACCTGGGTTACAGGCTTGCTGTCTTTCAAATGAACCACCTGTGTTTCACACCTGCTAGGTGGGACCATGTGGAACTTCAAAGCAACTCCTCCTATCCAACTCTTAGGTATATTACTTTGTCAAGAAATTAACAGTTTAGGGGCATCTGGGTGGCTCAGTCAGTTAAGCATCTGACTTCGGCTCAGACCATAATCTCATGGTTCATGAGTTTGTGCCCCACGTTGGGCTCTGCGCTGACAGCTCAGAGCCTGGAGCCTGCTTCAAATTCTGTGTCTCCCTCTCTCCTGCCCCTCCCCTGTCACACTCTGTTTCTCTCTCAAAAATAAATAAACATTAAATTTTTTTTGAAAGAAATGAACAGATTAGACAAGTACTAAAACCATCAAAACGTTAGGAGAACAATTTTGACTAAGGTGTCCCAAGAAAGTCCAGTGGTCATCTAGAAATATGACACTGAGAAGCAGTCAATAGTTCTGTTTGAAATTTGGGGCTTCATTTAGATATACATTATTGCAGAACTAATAACATGGAAAATTCTTTTGGTAAACTATTACCAAGTTAAAAATTCTCTCAAAGTCTAAGTGAACCTTAAGAGAATTAATCCTTGCTTTAAGAACATATGTCTGATTTTTAGCTGTTAATTGTCAGTTCTTAGCTTGAAACTGTCAATGACTTTCCAGTTTTGTTTTGTTTGATTTTGGATTTTTCCTAGTAACAAATGTTGTGTATTTTCTTGACTTTGGTAGCAGTCTCTAAACACTGATAATACTATATCATTTTTTTTCTGAAAGAAAGAGCATTATAGTAAATTGACAATGATGTAAGAGGTGGTGTTTAGATGTTAAATATAATAATTAATCTAATCCAAGGTGACCATTGGGACATTTTGACATTATCCTGTTCTCAAGAGTTAGCTCTCTATATTTCTGAACAACAGGAAACTCTTCCTCTCTGTTGCTGCTTCTCTTTACCTGGTTCTCAGTTTTTGGGTTAACTTCTGAATATTCCTTTCTCTGTCTCTTTGTCTGCAAAGCTGTCTACAATTTTCTTATCAGAGAAGCAAAACATATACTAGTCTTATATAACTCATAATAGATATAATGAATATAGAAAAATCTGGTGAAATTTACTATTGAGTAAAATTAATGGGGAAAATGACATTAAATTAATGCCTAATTTTGCTGGGTAAATTGGACTTGGAGAAATGGGAGTAAATAGAAAAAAAAGCAAAGAAATGCATCACTAGCATACTCTCAAAACCAATAATTGGTACAATTTGATACAAAAGCTGGCTCAGAATTTTAAATTTCATCAGAAAATTTAAATCAATAACTTGTTCTGATAAAAAATTAGAAAAAATAAAAATAGAAAAATTTGTAAAGTTATTTATCTTCATTGCATTTATCCAAATATTCCATTGGCTTAAGGATATTCCAGGCAATTACTTGTGAAAACAAGTAAAACAACATTTGCATAATGTTACAATTTTTAAATGCTTATAATCAAAATTCAGGGAGGGAAAAAAGTGTGATCAAAATGGCCCAATTGAAATTATCTGCATGCTTTGGGAAGACCATGTCTTTTAGAGAACCATCTATGAAAGAAATCTCCTAAATACACTGCTTTGCACATAAAACCATTTAAAAATTTTTTATTTTTATTCAAAAAGCACATGTACAAAATACATATATATGTACATTTTGAAACAGAAAAGTAATGCAGAAAGCAATATATCACACAGTGTAAGAAATTGAGTATTATTAAAAATAAAAAGAAAGAAAGAAACAGTACTGTCTTTAAGGCCTATGTACATATACCTGACTGACTACAAAATCTTTCCCCCTACTTCATCACAATTTTTGGTTAAACATGTCTTGCTTTTTATCATCATTTTACTATATCTGACATTTATTAGCATATCGTATAGGCCTGTATAGTTTTAAACTTTATATAAACAGAATTATAATTTATGTATTTATCATCACTTGCTTTTAGCACCAGACATTATGTGTTTTGAGATTCATTCATCTTGATCGAAGTAACTCGTTTTCACTGGGGATAGCTTTAATTTTTGTATGATAATCTACTGATTATTCATTTTTTCTACTGATGATGAATATTTATATCATCTCCATGTTTTCCTCTCCCCCTTGTGAATAGCGCTGCTATTCCCAATCCTTAAATTTTTTTTTAAGTTTATTTATTTATTTTGAGAGAGAGAGAGACAGAGATTAAGCATGAGTGGGGTAGGGGTAGAGAGATTGGGAGAGAGAATCCCAAGCAGGCTCTGGGGCTGTCAGCACAGAGCCTAATACACGGCTCAATACCACAAACCTTCAGATAATGACCTGAGCCAAAATCAAGACTCAAATGCTTGACTGACTAAGCCACTTGGACAGCCCTACTGTTCACAGTCTTGTAAGGAGTCTCCAAAAGCATGTGGGCAACAGTGTCTCTAGGGTATGTATATACTAAGCACTGGATCGCTGGGTTGAGTGATTTAACTCTATTATATAATGTTTAACTCTATTATATAATGTCAAGCCATTTTCAAAGTAATAGATCAATCACTCATGAGAGTTTGGTTACTTCATATCTAACTGATAATATTAGGCATTTTTTAATCTTGCTATTCTGGCTTTAATTTGAATTGTCATCATCACTAATGAAGCTGAAAACATGTATATACTTACTGGCCACTCCTTATTCTATTAAACTGCTTGTTTTCTTCTTACTTTGCAATAGTTCTTTATACATTCTGAATAACAATCTACTGTCAATAACATTGTCAATGACACTGGCAAATGTTTTCCAATGTGTGTTCCAAGTATGATTTTTCTTTTCATTCCCTTTGGAGAAGAATGGTTAGTTACATTCTTATGTTCAGTGTAATAAAATTTATTCCCCTTTTATACTTTCCTTTTATACTTTATACGTTGTGTGTGTCACTTATATCCTTTCCTCTACCTACCAACAAATCAAATACTTTCAAAGAAGGTAAAAGCTTTCTGTGTTCTAAATTTACCCATTTGCTTTTATATATTTCATTGATTTATTTGATCAGCCCGAATATATCCAACATTAAGAATAGAATGTTTCTTCATTCTATTGTATATGCTTATGACATGAATATGTCACAAAACTATAAGGGTTCTCAAGGGAATTGGTTATGCTTGCTGTTATCAGAAAAGATTTCTTAAAATCATTTGCTTAAAATGGATCCAAATAATTTTGGTTTTCTTTCAAAAAAACTAAATATTTTCCAAGGCCCTAAACATAATTTACATGATTTTCTTGTAGCACTTTATTAGTTGGGCTTTACTCTGGAACTGATTGTTGTATATGGTATAAGGTAGGGAAATTAAATATTATGTCTATATTTCCTCGTGGGAAAAATATCCATTACTCTTTTATCTAAAATGATAGTTCATAATGTATCAGGATACTTATCCTTTTACTCAAAAATAATATCTAAAAAAAGCACTTGAAGAGTTTATATTTATTTTTTAAGTTATTTAAAATGAGGGAGAGAGAGAATAGGGGAGGTGCAGGGAGAGAGAGACAGAGAGAGAGAGAGAGAGAGAGAAAATCCCAGGCAGGCTCTGCACTACACAGGGCAAAGCCCTACATGGGGCTTGAACCCACGAACCATGAGATCATGATCTGAGCCAAAATCAAGAGTCTAGTCCTCAACTGACTGAGCCATCTAGGTGCCCTGAGTTTATATTTATTTTTTATTATAAATAAAACCTTTCACACATTTTTCAAACAAAACTACTGAAATAAATCTCACATTATACCATATAGAATTTTTGTCTTTTTCATTTACATATATTCTGAACATTTCCCCACATGTCTACCTAATCTTCCTAAAGATTATCTAGAAATCTTTCATTATTTTAGGAAATTCATAAGATTTTTCAACAGAGTGAATATTTGTGCTTCTTCCAGCCTCCAAATTCATATATGGAATTCCTAACTCCCATTGTGGCTGTATTTGGAGATGAGGTTTCTAAGGAAGGATGTAATATTAAATGAGGTCATAAAGGAGAGTTCTAGTCCAATAGGGTTATGTATTTATAAGTCATGAGAGCTTATTAGCTCTCTGCCATGTGAGGACACAGCGAGGAGATAACCAAACATAGGAAGAGCAAGGTCTCATCAGGACCTGAATTGGCTGCTGTCTTCATCTCGGACTTCCTAGCCTCTAGAACTGTGGGAAATTAATTTTTGTTGTTTAAACCTCCCAGTCTATAGTATTTGCTATGGCAGTCTGAGAAGACTAATCCACACTACTTTAGGATTACTTTAAATGTAGATAATGTATCATCATGCTGACATTGTCAATGTAGCATTAAGATCTCTGAGTTCCTTCTTTTTTTTGGAGGGGGGGAGAGGGTTCGTGTGTACAGGCAGGGTAGTCATAGAGGGACAGGGAAGGAGAGAATCCCAAGCAGCGCCCATGCTCAGTGTGGAGCCTCATGCAAGGTTTGATCTAACGAACATGAGATCATGACCTGAAAGGAAATCAAGAGGCAGACACTCAACCGACTGAGCTACCCAGGTGCCCTGGAATTACTTTTTTATGACAAATTCCTAGGGATAGATTTAGTGAGTTGAAGGCCCAAATGTATTTATAGCTTTTAGAAATATTTTGCTACATAGTTTTCCCAAATGATTATATCATCAGACCACATCTATCAGCAGTACTAGAGCATATCAATTGCACATTAAATTCAGAAGCTTTGTTGTAACTGTTTTAATATGATAATGAGATAAATACGATGATACTTCAAGATCGCTTTGATTTTCAATTTAACATGCATATGCTTAATTTTCAGTTGCTCCTTAACTACATAGAGGCTAATTCTGTGACTCTCAGCAAACCAACTCTCCTTTGATCCACAGAGCTAATCCCGTGTATGTGTTTGGGCAGTCTTAAGGACATGATACCAATTTCCTTACAAACAAATAATACACTCTTAAGTATACAAAAATAAATTCAAAGAAGTAAGTTTGTCCCATAACTTAAATGCAATTGGCTCAGAAAAAAAGCATGTAGACAAGATGACTATGTTCTAAAGAACATATACACATGAAAAAATACTTCTAGTACCTACATATACATACATGCATAAATATGAGTTAACTTATAAAACAAAAATCTATAGGAAGCAATGACTTTAGTGTACTATTTTACAAGAGAAACATAAACTAAATGCCTTCCATGCAACCACACAATAACTAAAACTAAAAGCTAGATGGTTGCTTTAATAGACATTTAGTCTCTTTTCATTATTTAAGAAAAGAGACATTTTCTGAAATATGGCTTTCAAGCTTTCAATTTGTAGGTTTTTGAATCAGGCCAGCATGAATCATAAAGAACCAATTCCTACAAAGCAGTGGCTTTCCCGTTTCTTTAATATTTCCGCTAACCTTATTTCTCCTGTGAGCAAAATAACTGCTGCTATTTGCTCAGAATTGGCGGCCACGATCAGATTTGCTGTCCAAGATCCCTGTCTCTTGCACTAATTTCAAGCTCTATTGAACAGTGCTGCTGTGGCAGGACCAGTGTGCCACGTTTAATAGCAGCCCTGGCATAACTCGGGTATAATCTTAAAGAAACTTGTGGATATTGCTAATTAAGGGAAAAATGCTAGGGTCTTTTTTTTCCCCCACCCATCCTTTTTTTTTGGTTGGGATTGATAAGCTATTTCACAGTGGTACAGTTTATTGCTACAAATATTATCAATGGCCGGCAGGTATTACTTAAAAAAATACAGGTGGAATTTTATTCCACATATAGAAATAGAAAGCTGACAGAAATCATGCACCACTAAGCTTGAGTAAGAGACAACAAATGCACTTTCTGAAGCTGTTTCCATGGTCTTCCCTTCGAGACCTCTCTTTCATGTGCTCATGTATTCTAAAGAAAGACAATCTAAATGCACCTGGAATTCCCTCTTTAGTATCCTGTAATCTTCTGATCTATGATCCACTGCATAGTCTTTATGAGCTAACAAATGATCTTCTAGACACAAAATTCAAATGAAGGCATTCCAATCACCTTTCCTTTAACTTTTTCCAAAATGTGCATTTTTTACTATGTTATGCCCAAAATATACATACACTTTACCTATTATTACTTTTTGATCATTCTCTTTTTTTTTAAGTTTGTTTATTTATTACAAGAGTGAGAGAGACAGAGAATGAGTAGCAGAGAGAGAAGGAGAGAGTCTCAAACAGGCTCCTCACTGAGGCTGAGCTCCGACTTGGGACTCAGTGTCACAAACTGGTGAGATCATGACCTGAGCAGAGATCCAGTCAGATGCTTAATTGCCTGAGCTACCCAGGTGCCCATTAATCATTCTCTTTTAATTGTGACTTTTCCTTCTCAGATTCTGTGGGTTCCCTTTCTCTCCATTTGGTAAGTTAAGGATTTCCTAGGTTTCTTCCTTGTTGCTTTCTCTTCTTGACAATTATTTCATACCCCTAGTAGTCTCACTCCATCCTGTGACTTTAACCATCACCTGGATGCTGCTAACTCACCCATATGTACTCCTATATTCCTCTAGGAGCCTGAGTCCTATATTTACTTGCTATTTAATCTCTCTTCCTAATCATGAACAAACATCTCAAACTCAGTCTGTTCTGGAAATGTTTCGCAGTATGTGTTACACCTGAACAAAGGCACACTCTCTGAACCAGAATTCCACAACTTGATCTACAGTCCACAAAAATGTATGCAAATGGACATTAAGATACATAGGAATGTTAATGGTATCATTGTTTATAATTCCCTAAACTATAAAAAAAAAACCAACAATAGTAGAATAGATACATCAATTGGAGTAAATTATAAAATGGAATACTCTACAGAATTGCAAAACAAGGAACCACTGCTAGGCATAATAATAGCATGTAATCTTGCAAACATAATCCTGAGTGACAATTGCCAGGATAAAAATGTATGATGTATATATTTATAGACACTTCAAAATAAAAAAAATAATCTTTGATGTTAGAAGACAAGATATTCTATTTGAGGAGGAATATGGGTTGCTGGGAGAAGTTAGACGTGGCTTTTGATGGGGCTGACCGCATTCAAGGTTCTCTCTTGATCTGGGAGCTGGTTACAAGTATGGCCACTTGGTAAAAATTGATCAAGCTATACAATTATGGACTGTGCCTTCTTCTGACTATCAGTTATACTCCATAAATTATTTAATACCATCACTTTACAAATGATGATAAATTCCACAGTACCACAAGAATAACTTTAAACATCTATCTAATCATAATGTTATCCTACATAAAATGTTTCAGTGTTTTCATGTTGACTTTAGGTTGAAAACCAAAATATCAGAGCATTGTATAAAAGACCCTTATAATCTAGCTTCTGCCGAGATCCAGCCTCAACTCTTCCCGTGTCTTGGCCACATCAAACCAATTTTCTTATTTTATTTTTATTAATTGTATTTTATTAAGGATTTCTTTTTCCCTTTTCTGTTTAAAAACTCAAATATTACTCCAATGTAGTCCACCTCAACGATAAGAGGTAGTTAAACATTTTTTCTGTTGCATTCCTATGTCATTCTCCACGGCCCTCTTTTGTAGCTCCTAGCCCAGTAACTATTTTCTTTAGCGGTGATAGGACTTGCATAGGAGCTGGGCAATGGAGGGGAAAATCTTCATATATTAAGGAGTATCCATTAAAGATTAAGGAATGTAATATTTTGCAAGATTTTATGCACCACATCATGATCTATTTTAAAATTAGAAAAAAAAAAGGAGCAATAGAGTTAAGAAATTGGTGTAGGTATCAATTTAAGATTTTCGGAAACGGAATTATCTATCAGCTAATTAAAGATTTTTATCTACAGTCAGAAGTGTACATTGAGTAACACAAACTAAAACAAAATGTCCTTTGAAATGTACCCAAATGATTGCCCACAGAGGCATAGGACATACTGACCGATAAGCATGTCTTCTGAATTATAGCTGGATCTGTCAACACCGCCAACTAAAATGTAAATAGAGGCTCATGAAATTATTCAACTATATATTACAGTGTAATTAATCTAAGTTTGCTTGCATGTAGTTATAAACAAAATAAAAGTACAAAATAAAGGGCAGCAGAAGAGGCCACCCCAAAATATGTCTCCTAGGCATAAGAATTATTTTGAAAAACAGAGGAAACATAGGAGAGCCCTGAAAACAGAGTAGAAATTACCCTTTTGTAAAGAAAATTTACATATATAAAGAAAATATGTATAAGGGTATATCTCTATTTACGCCAGAAACAGAAGGATGACTCTAAATCACAAAAGAATCAGTAGAGAAGACAGTGACTTAGTCCCTATAATATAACTTACCCTTGCTTACCATCCTTTTTCTGGTCACCTCCCCATAACTGGCCTCCCTCGCTCAGGTGTTTATTTAGCTTTTAGCTGAGGATGGTATTCAAGCCTGAGTCCTAAGCTATCTTGGAGAGTTACTTATTTTCCCTGGGTAGCTCCCATGTGTACCTCAATTACATGTGTTAATAAACTTCTGGGTTTTTTTCCTCCTTAATCTGTCTTTTGTTGGAGGGTTCCCAGTTGAGAATTTAGCAGGGCACAGGGGAAATTACCTATTTTGTGCTTCCTTTATAAAAGCAAATGAGAAATTTAAAAATTCTCTTCCCTAGAATTAAAGAAAAAATGTTCAGTTAAAATTATTATTTATATTACTTTGTAGTAATTATTGGAACTTTCTTTTAAATGAGATTCAGCCAAAATTAATTCTATAACTGTAGAGTAAGTTAGACTGGTATATTAATTTAATTTAAATTTGCAAAATATATTCAGATGTTTAAAATTGTCATATAGGTGGATCAAATCCTTGTTCCGCCATTTATTTGTATTTGTCTTTGAATACTATTTCACCTCATGGGAAAACAATGCATTATCTCTAAAATCGGAAAAACAGTGCCCATCTTTCAGGACTAGTCTGTGATTTTGAGATATTTAAAATGCATAGTAGTTTACACAATGGAAAAATCTGTAAATGTTAGCTATTATGATTTTTAGTACTGTGAATGAAATTATGTACTTGAGTACAAAATTTAATAAAGGTGCTTAATTTCCAACTCAATTAAAATGAATATTTAGCCTCTGTTAATTGTCAGTACTTGTATAGTAGCCTCTAGTGTTCCTTGACAGAATAACCTCTGTCTTTTCTCAATCATTGCATTTTCGGTTTATAGTTTTATATGTCTTTGGAACTTTGCCTCAAAGTATGCATACTGTTTTCTAGTAAGGAATTGATTTGTCTTGGTTCCTCCTTCCTAGAAAAAAAACAACTCTGAACCCTTGGATTTTCCTCAGTGGTAGAAGTGTCTTTGATCTTCATGGTTGGACACTGGGGGTCACACCTGAGTTTATGCTAATTAAGTGACTTATGGTTGGCTCCAAGACCATTTATGTTAATGAGATGACTCATGAGGAACAGACCACACCAGAAATACCAATCTTGGATTAGTGGATTGGAGCTTTGAGCTATGTGGTATCAGCCTGTCCTCTTGGGAGTAGAGGGGTGCTGGAGATGGAATATAGCCCCTGAGGTTTACTAAATCATGACTACATAGTAAAATTCCCATACAAACTCTGGTCCCCAAAGGGCAGATGAGGTTCTTGGTTGGGGATATACACCTGATGTGAAAGTGACATGTTCTGAGGACATGGAAGCCTCTTGTTTGCTCCCAGAGCTTTCTCTTTGGGTCTCTTTGGGCTGACCGGTATTTGCCTCCTTTATCATAAAATCATAATCATAAGTATTGCACTTACGTGAGTTCTGTGAGTCATTCTAGCAAATTTTTGAACCTAAGACATTAGTGGGAAACTGTACATTTGTAACATGTTGGTTAGACCAAAGGTGCCCTTGGAACCCAGAGCTCATGACTGGTGTCTGACGTGAGCGAGGTCTTGTGGGGAGCGATGCCATTAACCTGTGAAATCTGACCTAATTCTGAGAAGTTTAGGGTCAGAATTGCATTTCAGTGGCAAACCAAAATGTGTGGGTAGGAGTTTACATAAATAAAATAAATGTTTTTATGCAATGTGATAAATACAATAGCATATACCTGGTCTAAAGGAAGCATCTGCAACTGACTCTGTAGTTTCCATGACAATTGTGAACTCAGTGCCAGCATTTCCAATTTTGAAGAGAAAGAGCAATCCTTTACTTTTGTGCGAATTCTCATGGCTATTAAAAATGTTGTCAAGTAATTAAAAATTTAAGTGTTGGGCCAAAGAAATAAAATATGGCTGTATAAGTCTTCTACAATAAAATATATCCTCAGTCTAAAAGTTTTGCAGAATATGAAGTTTGGAATCAGAAGAGAAGGGTTGGGAAAGGAAGCAAGTATGTAACCAAGGAAGGAGTAAAAGGCAAACAAACAAACAAAAAATGTGAAAGAGTGGCACCTGGGTGGCTCAGCCTGTTTGGCTTCAGACTCTTGATCTTGGCTCAGGTCATGATCTTACAGTTAATGAGTTTGAGCCCCATGTGTGGCTGTGCATTGATTAGAATTCTTTCTCCCTGGGGCGCCTGGGTGGCTCAGTCAGTTGAGCTTCCAACTTCAGCTCAGGTCATGATCTCGCAGTCCATGGGTTCAAGCCCCATTTCAGATTTTGTGCTGACAGCTCAGAGCCTAGAGCCTGCTTCAGATTCTGTCTCCCTCTCTCTCTGCCCTTCCCCCACTCACACTCTGTCTCTCTCTCAAAAATAAAATAAAAACAAAAAAAAATTTAAAAAAAATTTTTTTTCCATGTCTCTCTGCCCCTACCCCATTTGTACTCTTTCTCCCTCTCTCTCTCTCTCTCTCTCTCCCTCTCTCTCTCTCTCTCAAAACAAGTAAATAAACTTTAAAAAAAATTTAAAAAGGGAAAGAAAGTATATTCACTTGATTGATTCACAATGCCTAGCACTTGAAAAACTGAGAGATTATTTTAAAAATATATTCTAGGACTTCCAGTTTTAGCTCCAACATATAGCAGGATATAAATGTAAACATGTCAAGAGCCTAGAAGTCATAAAACCTGTCCTTATAACCAGAAAAGACTGAAAAGACTGAAAATCGACTACTTTTTCTGAAGGCATCTGACATCTTGGGGAAACCTGTCATCTAAGATTCCCAAGAGATAGATGGATACATAGTCTCAGTCAAGATCTGCCTTCTGGATCAGAAGCTGTTGGAGTCATGAAATGGTAGCAGTACTTAGGTTACTATAACCTTAAGAAACTCCTGGGGCCATAGTCTTAAGGGAGTTTACGCTTTCATGTGTTTTACTTGCAGGAAGTCCACCAACCTCACACAATAAAGTTACAAATCTAGCGTTGAAGAGGGAGAGTAATCATTGTGAAATAGGCCCAGAACATTTTCAATAAAAGCCTACTCTCCAAGGGAAAAGATCTACTAGAGCCTTATCTCAACTTGAAGGTCGGTCTTCCCAGTCCACCCCCTTTTACCCTGTCTGTTTTACCTAAGGAGATAAGAGGCTAAATCACTGGAGCGACATTATGAAGTTCACAGACCTGGGACACGGGACCACCAAAAGACTGAGTTTAAATCATAAGATCATAGAAAGCTTATTCTCCCCCAAATCTTACCATCATACCAATAGGGCTGTAGTTTAATAAAAATGAGAACAGAAAGAGTAGCAAGAGTCAGATTCTATTTAGGGAGGAGACAAAAACAAGGTCACTAGAGGAACTGAAGTCTCTGGAACTTACAATTACAGGAAATAGTAGACATAGCCCAATTCATAACAACATTAAGATGAAGCCTATAACCCAATATGATATGCCTTTCAATAAAATTTACAAAGCAAGCCAAAAGGCAAGAGGAAACACTCTGAAGAGAAAAGGGAAAACTCAGAACCAGACTCACACATGATACTAATATTGGAATTAACAGGGAAATTAAAATAACTATAATTAACTATGTTAAGTGCTATCATGGAAAAAGGTAGACAATATGCAACAACAGATGGTTTTTGTAAGCAGAAAAATGTAAACTCTAAGAAAGTATCAAAATGAAATGCTCAGTCAAAAATACTGTAATAAAAGTGGAGAGTTTCTTCAGTGGACTCATCAGTTGGCTAGCCATGGCTGAGGAAATAATCAATGAACTTGAAGATATGCCAACATAAACTTCCCAAATTGAAATATTGAGAAAAATAATAAAAAGCTAAAAAGAAAACCCAAGAACTGCTGGAGATTTTCCAAAGGTGCATCAGACACATAATTGTAGAACCAATACGACAAACACAAATGAAGCTGAATAAATATTTAAAATTAAATAGTTGTTAATTTTCCAAATTAACAATAGACAACAAGTGACAGAGCCAAGAGGCTTGGAGAAGACCAAACAGATCAAATACTTTACAAACAAAAATGACAACTATGTATAACTTATTCAAAATTCAAAATATTGAAGCCAGAGAAAATCTTGAAAGAAGCCTGGGGAACAGTACCATACTTACGGAGGAGCAAGGATAAGAGTTATATCAGACATTCATAGAGTGTAAGTAAGAACCAGGTGAAGTGAAATGTTTAAAGAGCTAAAAGAAAAAACACCAACCTCGAACTCTGTATTCAGTGAAATTATCCTTCAAAAGTAATGCAGAAGACCTTCTCAGACAGACAAAAACTGAGGGAACTCGTCACCATGAGACATGCCTACAAGAAATGTTACAATACAGCTTTCAAGGTGAGGAAAATGTTATAGGTCAGCAACTAAGATTTACATAAAGCATGGGAGAGGAATATGTGAAGGAAAAAATAAAATCTTTACTTTTCTTATTTTTAAAGTAATAAATATCATAAAGTAATAATAGTAACAATGTATTTATGTATTTAGTGACCATAATATCTGGACAATTGATATAGTTCATAGCCATATGCCAAGGGACAAGACAGGCATTAGGGAAGATGTATTATAAATGCAGCCTATGTGTAAAATGGTACAGTGCTATTTGAACACTGACTTGAACTAGTTAAAAAAGATATGTTAGAAACTCTAGGGCGACCACAAAATTTTTCTTTAAAGTATAACTGATTTGCTCAGAGAAGAAATATCTGAAATATTATGAAAGCCCAATTAAAACTAAAAGAGGCAAAGAAAGAAGGGAAACATAGAACTAATATAACAATAGAAACTGATGGGGCGCCTGGGTGGCTCAGTCGGTTGAGCGTCCGACTTCAGCTCAGGTCATGATCTCGCGGTCTGTGAGTTCGAGCCCCACGTCGGGCTCTGTGCTGGCAGCTCAGAGCCTGGAGCCTGCTTCAGATTCTGTGTCTCCCTCTCTCTCTGCCCCTCCCCCACTCATGCTCTGTCTCTCTCTGTCTCAAAAAATAAAAAAATAAAAACATTAAAAAAAATTAAAAAAAAACGATAGAAACTGTTATAAAATAGTAGATATTAATCCAACTATATAAAAATTACTTAAAATATGAATGGTCTAAATACACTAATTGACAGGTTGTCAGAGTGGATAACAAAATAAGAGCCAACTATGTTGCCTACGAGAAAGTCATTTTATTTTTTTTATTTTTTCATTTTTTTAAATATTTATTTACTTTTAACAGAGAGACAGAGCGAGAGCAGGGGAGGGGCAGAGAGAGAGGGAGACACAGAATCCGAAGCAGGCTCCAGGCTCTGAGCCATCAGCACAGAGCCCAACGCGGGGCTTGAACTCACAGACCGTGAGATGATGACCTGAACCGAAGTCGGCGCTTAACCAACTGAGTCACCCAGGCGCCCCGAGAAAGTCATTTTAAATATAAGGGGAGAGATAGGTTAAAAGTAAAGGGATAGTAAAAGTATATCATACTAACACTTATCAAAAGAAAGCTGGAGTAGGTATATTGATTTCAGAGAAAGAAGACTTCAGAATAGGAAAAGCAGCCATAAAAAAGAATACTATATAATGATAAAGACTCCGTTCTCCAAGATCTAACAATCCTAACATGTTTGCATCAAAAAAGACTGTCAACACATGTGTGGTGAATACAGATAGCCCTGGGAAGAGAAATAGATCCACCGCTATGCTTAGATATTTCAACACTTCCAGTAATCGATAGTTCAGAGGCAGAAAATCAATAAAGATGTACTTAACCTGAAAAACATATTCTCATGTTTAATTACTTGCACATGTACTTCCACCATCGTTTGTCCCATAACTACATGAATTTAATATAAAAGTGTAAGTAATTAGAGTGAAAGATATTTTAACCATGCGAAAGAGCTGTTTCATTCCTGCTTTGATTACCAAGACAATGGTTTTTAAAGGGGTAAGAGTCTGTAGAAGCTGTGTTAATGATAAGCGCTCAAGGTTCTATGTCAAATATAAAGTGGATTATTGTTAAAAATCTAGAAGTGACCAGTGCTAGTCTCAGTGACATTTAGGATTTACAGACATATATTTAATATTATTAAAAATATCACGATTCAATTTTGTATGTGAAAAATAAGTTATAATTTTTAAAAGCTAGAATTTTTAGCCATTTTTTATTCAATTAATTGTTTTCTAAAACAATTTCTGGTTTTTGGAGATTTTCGGCACCTGGGTGGCTCAGTTGGTTAAGCATCCCACTCTTGATCTGAGGGTTATGCGTTCAAGACCCCATGTGGAGCCTACTTAAAAAAATTATTGTATTATATTGCTCCGTAGTACTAAGGGTAAGTAATACTAGCTGTCGTATTGGGTGATTTCGTGATTTAACACAACAGAAGCACAGGTCTCATTCTTATATTATTTTATTTATTTAATTTATTTTTAATGTTTATTAATTTTTTGAGAGAGAACACATGTGGGGTAGGATCAGAGAGAGAATCCCAAGCAGGCTCTGCCCTATCAGTACAGAGCCCGATGCAGGGTTTGATCAGTACAGAGCCCGATGCATGAGATCATGGCCTGAGCCAAAGTCAAGTCAGACACTTAACTGACTGAGCTACACAGGCGCCCTGTGCTTCTTACTTTTCTTACCCCTGCTGAGGAATTTTCCTTTCTACTAACAGAACCCCCTTTAACATTTCTTGTAGGGCTGGGTTAGTGGTCATGAACTCTCTTAGTTTTTATCTCTCCTTCTATTCTAAATGACAGCCTTGCGAATAGCATATTCTTGGTTGCAGGTTTTTTTCCTTCAGCACTTTGAATATATCATGTCACTCTCTTCTGGCCTACAAAGTTTCCATTCAGAAATCAGCTGATAGTCTTATGAGTTTTCCCTTGTTTTTAACTGTTTTCTTCTTGCTGCTTTTATTTTTTAATGTTTACTTACTTATGAGAGAGAGAGGGAGACAGAGCATGAGCGGGGGAGGGGCAGAGAGAGAGGGAGACGCAGAGTCCAAAGCAGGCTTCAGACTCTGAGCTGTCAGCACAGAGCTCCCTGTGTGGACCTCTGAGGACTCGTGAACCTTGAGATCATGACCTGAGCCAAAGTTGGACACTTAACTGACTGAGTCACACAGGCGCCCCCTCTTTCTGCTTAAAAAATTCTCTCTTTATCACTACATTTTGTCATTTTAATGACTATGTGTTTTGGTGTATATATATCCTTAGGTTGATTTTGTTAGGGGCTCTCTCTGAATCCTCAGTCTAGATTTCTGTTTCCTTCTCCAGATTAGGGATGTTTTCAGCTACATTTTCTTCAAATAATTGTTCTCTTCTCCTCTGTAATCCTTGTAATGCAAATGCAATCCCTATTGTTATGCTTGATAGTATCCCTGAGTTCCCCAAATACATTTTCATTATTTATTAGTCTTTTTTTCTCTCTTGTTCAAGCTGATTGCTTTCCATTACTCTGTCCTCCAGGTCACTGATCCGTTTTTCTGCTACTTCTAGTATACTATTTAGACTCTAGCATATTTTAAAATTTCAGCTGTTGAGTTCTTCATCTCTGATTAGTTCTATCTTATGTTTTTTTTGTTGTTGTTGTCGTTGTTGATTTTTTCTGTTTGTTGAGGGTCTTACTGAGATCCTCCACTCTTTTCTCAAGTCCAGTGAATATCCGTATGACCATTACTTTCTATTCTCTGCCAGGCATACTACTTACCTGTTTCATATAGCTTTCTTACTGTGATTTTGTTCTGTTCTTTCATTCCAGGCATATTCCTCTCTTCATTTTGCCTAAGTCTCTGTGTCTATTTCTATGTTAGGAAAGTCTGCTACATCTCTTGCTCCTGTAAATAGTGGCTTATGAAGAAGACATGCTGTCCTGCCCTGTAGTGCAGTGCCTCCTGTTTACCAGAACTGGGTGCTTTGGGGGTGTCTCCTATGTGTGCCGCATGCACCCTAACTGTAGAGGCTGAGTTGCATTTGCCTTCAGTCTAGTCGTCTTCAATGGTTCTCTTTGCCTGTGGCAAGCAGGGTTTGGTCCCTGTGTTGTTAGTGAGCCAGTCAGGGGCCCTCTTGGGCTTGAGTTGGGTCAGACCAGGCACTTGCCAGAACTGTGGTTGTCCCAAATGGCTGCGTGCTCTCCCTGTATTATCTCCTGGGAGGTTTAATTGGTTGTTGGGGCTTGAGGTCAGATCAGATGCCTTCCCTTAGATCACTGCTGGAGCTGCAGTTAGACTGATGTGTGAGTTATCGTCCTCTCTCCCTGGGACAGGAGTCGCTCCGAAGTGGTGCTTTCCTTTGTTAAGGCTGCTTGCACACTGCCACACTCGTGGTGCTGCTTTGGATGCACTCCTGCTGAGGCCAGGTTGCAGGGGGTGGTGCATGCCATGTTAGCAAGGTTTGCACAGGTCTGCATTGGGAGGGGAGCTTCAGCCACCCTGGAAAACTCTTGTCACATCCTGAGGCTAGAGTGGGCAGGTCTGCAGAAGACTATGGGGGTGGGGTTCACTGTACTAAGCTAGGTGGATAGTGTTTGCTCTGCACTTGTTCCTGCAGATGTCCCTGTATTTAGGCTGTGAGTGGGGGAGGGAAATGGCATCTACCAGTTCTTTTATTCTTGGCGAAGTCTCTGTAAGATCCCTGCCCCATGCAATATAGGCTCTGAGATCCCAGTGCAGGTCCCCCATGGCTATGTTACCCAGTGTGGGGTCTGCTTCTCTCACTTCTCCATGCTCATACGGCTCTCCCTTCCAGGGACGGTGCGAGGGTCAACTTGATTCCCCACTGTGCCTCCACCTTCCTACCATTTTCGATATGGCCCCTTCTCTGTGTTTAGCTATGGAGATGTTCTTTTAGTCTTTGGGTCATTTTCTGGGTTACTTACACTGACGTGGGTGTTATCTAGTTATATCTATGAAACGAGGTGAGTTTAGGATCCTCCTACTTGGCCATCTACCCTAGAAGTCCCTGCGATGACTTTTTAGATGCAACACCAAGACACTATCCGTGAAAGAAAGAACTGATAACTTGGACATCACTAAAATTGAAAATCTCTCTTCTGCCAAAGACAATGCCAAGAGAATAAAATGGCAAGTTACAGACTAAGAGAAAATATTTGCAAAGCATATGTCTGATAAAGGAGTTATTCAAAATGTACTAAAAGCCTCTTAAAACTTAATAATAAAATCACAAACAATCCAACTTAAAAAAAAAATTGGCCAAAGCCCTTAACAAACACTTCCCTGAAGAAGATACAGATACAGCAAAGAAGCATTTGTAAAGGTGCTGTGAGTCATGTGTCTTCAGGGAAATGCAAATTAAAACAGTGAGATACCACTGTATAATTATTAGAATGGTCAAAATCTGGGACATCGACACTACCAAATGCTGGCAAAGCTAAAAAGCAACAAGAGCCCTCATTCACCGCTGGTGGGAATGCAAAATGGTACACCAAGATGGTTTGGTGGTTTCTTATAAGATTAAACATGCTCTCATAATACAATCCAAAAATTGCACTCCTTGGTGTTTTCCAGGTGAGTTGAACGTTTATATCTACACATAAAACCCGCACGCAAATATTTATAGCAACTTTATTAATGATTGCCAAAACTCGGAAGCAACCAAGATGTCCTTTAGTAGTGAATGGATAATAAACTACGACATCCAGAGATTAGAACATTTTTCAGCACTAAAAAGAAATGAGATATCAATCCTTGAAAAGACACGGATGAAACTCAATATTCCTAAATGAAAGGAGGCGATCTGAAAAGACTTCATATTGTGTGATTCCAACTATATGATATTCTGGAAAAGGCAAAACCATGGTGATAGTGAAAAGATTAGTGGTTGTCAGGGATTAGGAAGACAGGATCGATAGGCAGAGCACAGAAGGTTGTTAGGACAGTGAAAGTACTCTGTATGATACTGTAGTGGTGGCTACATGTCATTATATATTCGTCCAAATCCATAGAATGCACAGCACCAAGAGTGAACTCTAATGTGGACTATGGACTCTGGGTGATAATGATGTGTCAATATAATTTCATCAGTCGTAACAAGTGTACCACTCTGGTGGGGAATGGTGATACTGAGGGAGGCTATGGGGGGGGAGGGGGACATGGGAAATCTCTATACCTTTGTCTCAATTTTTCTGTGAACCTAAAACTGCTCTAAAAAGTAATCTATTAGAGAAAAGTGTTTTCAGTCTTATGTTTAAAGTGACACTGCTTAACTTGTGGGTTGATCCAGGAGAATCTGTAATTCAGATGAGTTTAAAGCTATTAAAAATTCTAGTCACTTATAAATAACCTAAGATTAGATTAAAAGATTGAATACATAATTTAAAGAAATAATTATTTAATCTTGCAAAACTCACCTTAAAAATAGCTGCCAAACTTAAATTTTATTGCATAAATTTTGTGGTTCTTGGATAATGTTTACAAGCTTTCTGAAAAATGTAACTTAGCTAAAATCAAAGACAGGAATAGCTCTATCACTCTCAGTGATAAAATTGATTTGTAAGCCATAAAAAGTGACCATTTCCAAAAGCAGAAGGATCTGTAAATATCAAATGATTTAATTTTTCCTTGGCAGGATTTTTTTAAAAATTTATTTTTTCTTTCTCTGCATGCAGCTTTACTTTGTGAGCATTTCTAAAAAAAAAAAGATATTTTTTGACTCAAAAGACATTTATGAAGTGATTGATAGGTACTGAGTTTGTAATCAAAAGTTAGGATTATGCTATTTTATAAAATTTTAGAAAGTTTTTTTATGTCTCTAGCTCATGTAATAGTTTCCTTCTTCTTGAAAACTAAAATCTGTTTTCACAATCTGTTTATCTCTAATTTAAGTATAAGATTTCTTGCAGTTTTTTTTTTTTAATTATGATGGCAGTAGAATGAGATGAAAATGTGCCGTATCACCACTTACTATAATATCCCCAGGGTATTTACATATAATTCCCCAAATTATATTTAGATATTGAAATAAAATGTTATTGAAGAAAAAGTGATGCTTTAATGCAATCGGTTTTAAATTTGTACAAACTCACAGAATTTTTTTTACCCAGGTTAAATGACTGACAAACCGCTTTACAACAGTCCATCTTAAATGAGCTATCCATTATAAAAAATGTGATCATTATTTGAGCACTGCAGCAGGATAATAGATAATAATAAGGGCCAGAATTAGCTTGCTTCATCATAATTTGTATGCCTTCATGAGAATGGCCAACTTACTAGCAATGACATTTAATATAATCCGGTACATTTGATTATCACATTTACATTTAGTAAATAAATATGGATAGTTTTACTGTGGGACATAATATTTTTGTACAAATATTTAAGAATTATGTTCATATCTGCACTGAAGCTCATATTGTAGAACTAATACAAGAAAAAGGCAAAAGAAAAAAAAAAGTTTTATAGAGATTAGAATTGGCATGCCCTTCAACTGTTAGAGTTCATTTTTCCTTTAGTTAAAAAGAATCATTTGAATAAAATACATAAATATTAAAAAGGCAATTATGCTTTGTTACCAGGACGACAGAAACGAAGCACATGATAAAATAATGGGAATAATTTACAGCTCAGTGGGACAACCATAGAGACAATAATCTAATGGAAAAGGCACGTTTATTTAAAGAGAAAATAAGATCTCTTATCTAAGTTCATCTTTAATTTCAATATTAGTGCACCAGATGATACTAAAGAACCCCACATTTCAAATCTTTCAAAGATGTTTTCAGTAATTCATGGGTGATTAGGAAGTAACATACTACTTTAATGCAAAGAGATTTCCCTGATAGACAAGCAATTCCATTCTATTTAGGAAGAAAATGTTTTTGTTTCCCTAGACACCCTTTGGTGTTCTGGAACAAATGTTGGGTCCATAAAAAATCCTTTAGAGTGCAGGTAGGTCTGTCCCAACTGTTAAAATTCCGCAGCTATCCTTACAAGGGTGGAGTATGAACACCCAAATATAATAACCTCCCCAATTAGAGCCTCAGAAGGTAGAAAATACTTTCAGCCTACATAAAAGGATACATTTAAAATTAGCTTAATCTGCCATCTCTTCTGATGATAGCTGATAAATATTTTGAATAAGAATCTAGTAGTCTGGGAAATGTGATTCACTTGTAATTCAAGACCAGATGAGTATAACATAAAACTAACATCAAGAAAAGAATTTCAAAAACCTGAGTGGAACTAATAATGGTTCTGTCATTATGAATGCTTTATCATTTTAGTAAACAATGTAAATCTAAATTGGACTCTGATACTTTTGATAAACTTTGACCATAATTATATGACAAAGACTGTTGTCTTCACATATCTTAAGTAGCCATAGCATCATAAAGGGAACCCATACCTTGGAGAATCCATCGAAATCTGAAAATGTGTTTGGTAGTGGGGAATAGGGTGGATTATGAAAGAGGCCACTCAACATTCTTCTATTCCTGAGATCACTGACTGCATTTTAATTGGAGACTAATGTCTGCTTATTTTTAAGACATTATTAACCTGTAAAGAAGGAAGTTAGCCAGAGGACAAATGCAGTTAGGGTTCACTGGTATGGACAGACCATGAGGGCTGGCACAAAGTAGAATGTTTATTTGAGTAATGATGCATATCAAATTGTTTTTTTTTTTTTTTTTGACCTGTCCCTGGGTTCCTATAGAGAAAAAGAGCCGTAATAAAAATAGGTGAAATGAAGGAACTCTCTCACCATATGTCAGTTTAAGAAAATAAGAGAAAAATTCAGTTCTATTTTGCGGCCTGCTAATAGACAGCAACGTAATTCTGTGGGGTAGGATTTATGGGGAGAACATGTTCCACATCAGCTCAGAATCTCTCTCTATAAAAGCACCGTCTACAACTTTAAAAACGGAAGAGAAATTCACCTGGATGGCTACATTGTTTGAGAGTCTGGAGATCAGCCTCAGGAGTGACAGAGGATATACAGTGGTGATGAAAGGTCACCCTGAAGTGGCAGACAAGACATGGCTGCGATAGAAGAAAATGTAAATTGTGACCTTTGGGGAGGCCATGCAAAACTCTGCTGACCTACCTGAACCTGAATGGAAGGGCTTACATGGCGTGGGTTTCAGAGACTCATAGAGGGGGTCATCCCATCCTCAGCCTAGTGTGGCCAGGAGTGAGAATAATGTGAGATAATTTAGACCCTTTAAGAGTACTTCCCTTCTTAAATATTCTGGGACTTTGTAAATTTTGGATAAATTAGTCAAAATAGTTACCACCAATGTGTAAATGCAAAACGTGTCAAGAATAACCACTAAGGACTTTAATGCATGTTACTACATTTGATCTTCATAACAACACTTGTAAAATAGATATGAATGTCCTAGTTTCTCATGTGAATTTGAGAGTTTAGATAGTTTGTCTGGAGAACATCCACTGCATAAATCTGTAGCTGATTTCGATGTCTTTGTTCCATTACACCATGGAACCATAGAGACATCCAAAAGAAAGTTTTATCACTGTTTCCAAAAATCAATATTTACAATTCCATATGAATGCACAGGTAGTACATAAATAAAAAGGTTATTTTTGCTTAAGAAGTAGTTGTATTTCCTCCTTTTTATGTTTTCTCATCAAAAACTTGAAACATGAGAACTGTTAATACCACCTTTGTTGACCCTAAGATCATTTAGGATTATTTTGTGATTTCACTTTCATGAACAAAGAGCCAATGAAAAAATACAAAACAAAACCAATGAATGGGTAACGGTGCTGACAAGCATCTTGCCTGGCTTCCTACCCTTAGGAGGCTGTCATCCCACTTCATTGTCAGTTTATAAACATCATTGCTAAGTGGAAAGCAGAGATAATTCATTCAGTTCACTTAGGAAAACCTTGAACTTCAGGTCACCTAAACTAAATCTGTTTAAATCTCAGAAGTAATGAGAGAGCAAACATAAAATTATAGAAAATTCTAATGCTATTTTCATCACAGGGAGTTCAGAATTACATTATGCAATGGAATATAATTAACTCCACTGAATTCTACCCTAAGTATCATGTTAGAAGGGTAGGATTTATTATTAGCATAAATGGAGCAAAAGCACAGGCCTGAAGTTAAATGTCTAGACATTGCCATCAATGACCAATGGGAAAGGAACAGTCTTGCAAAGGAATGACAAGTGGTTAAAAGTGAAAGGAAGTGATGAAAGCTGTAATTAAAACCATAAACTGTAAGTAAAGGAGCATGTACACTACAGATCCATTTAGTCTATGGGTGAAAGAACTCAGAATAATTATCTCAAGCTAAATGAAGAGCTCTTGCTTTCTTGCAAAGCTCAGACTACAGCAGATAAGGAAACTTCCCCCCAGGAGCCAGGAAACCATTTTCTGTTGAGTCTGGCCTGATTCATTGATTTCTAGTAAGAACTTAAACTTCCTAAATTTCATATCCTCGTGCATGTAGGATGGGATGAGACAAACCCTGTATCCTTCCCAGATACATGGAAAGGACCCATAAAATAAAATAGTTGAAAACATATCTGGTAGAGAGACAATATAGCACAACTACATTTCTAAAGGAGTAAGAAGGCATGGCGGAAACATGACGAACCTATGGCAAGAGGGGGACAACGGAAACCTGTACTTCCAAATTTGTCAAAAAACTAAGTGATGTCCAGGTGGTCAGTGTCTCAGTGTCTCACCATCTATTACTATTTATATATATATATTATAATATATGTAATATATTATAGTATATATATTTTGTAATATATATAATATAGTATATATTGTAATATATATAATATAGTATATATATTATATATATAATATAATATGTATGTATTAATATATATAATTACTATTTTTTGAGAGAGAAAGAGAGAGAGAGAGAGAGAGAGAAGGGCAGAGAAAAGTAGAGAGAAACCCAAGCAGGCTCCGCATTGTCAGCACAAAGACCGATACAGGGTTCAAGCTCACAAACTGTGAGATCATGACCTGAGTCCATATCAAGAGTCAGACAATTAACTGAGCCACCCAGGCTGTCCCACTATTGAAGTATTTTTAAACCCCATTCTCCACCTTTATTCTAGTCAGCTTTCCAGTTTAATAATGCCACCAGTTTCATACAGGAAGAATCACGTGTTTTAAATTATTAATTTCTTCCTGCTTCAAACAAGACCATTGCTACTGTCATATTTTGAAAAGATAAAAGCAGAACTGCAAGGAAAGAGCTGCAGACTCTCAAAGGGAGTCAAAGCACAAAAGATTTTTAAATAATAATGAAATTAATACTTCTGGAATTTCCTTCTCAAACTTTCATGCCTCGATATTATAATTTACAAAGTGATCCATTTACCTCCTGATTTATTTGCAAATTCTTCCAAATGATTTTCAGGATGTATGGTTGCTTTGGAAGTGATCTGAAAGTCACCGATGTTGCCTGCAGATGTGTTTTGTTTGGCCCGGATGGTGATTCTTTCAATAGGACAAAAAAGTATTTCTGGTTCCCATGAATCCTGTGGGATTAGAATTAGGCCCTGTCCACATTTAAATCACCTGCCTGGATTCTGAAGGTACTTGAGTTTGAACGTATGGGGGCAACTGGAACCTAAAGCAAACAGTCCTAAATCACTATTAACTGAAAGGACCCCAAATTATAAAGCCCATTAAATCCACATAGTATGTTTTGAACCGATACTTGCCCAATTTTCTTAATCTTGAATGTGTCGCTACTTCTATTTTATTCTCCAGTTTATTATTTCCTGTCGATGTAACAGGTATTAGGATAATGTATCATCCTTCGCAAATTAGTCCTTCTAGGGAGTGTAAATTTAAGCATGGCTAAACGAGCTCTCCCCACCGACCCACCGGCACCGCCTCTCACACTCCAGCATCCCTCAGGTCTTAGCCTAATTTAAAAGTACTTGTATTTTATGGTTATACCTTTTGTTTTATGGTTTTTGTTTTGTTGTTTGTTTGTTTTACATTTTGGAATAACAGTGATTCAAATCTTTTTTTCTGTGACCTTCGGTTTATAGATTTTTAAATCCAGGGTTGTAGTACTATTTTACTTCTGAAGTGTCTTCTACATAGTTTTTATAGATTACTAAAAAATGAGAATAAATTCCTTCTAAAATGATGATCAGAGTTATTGAGATGTTTTATCTCTTAAAATAACACTTCTTTTCTCTATCTGCAGTCCTCAGACTAATTCAAATGTTTAGGCCTTGGAGTTTGTGCTTTTCCTGGCGATGATTTATAAAAATCTTGGTCTTTAAAGAAATAGCAACCTCCTGGCATAGGCAAGGCATTTCATAACACATCAAGAGAGAACTAGATTGTACCTTCTGGCAAAGATCATCATGAATGGAAAACAAACATGCTCACACATAAACACACCTTCCCCAATCTAGGCAGAAACAGGAAGGAAAATAGAAGGGGAAAGATTAGCACATAAATATTGGTGGGTCCAGTGTTCTGATTTATTGACAACTCAGAATGCAGAGGAGGGATGAAAGATTTCCAGGCCCAAGTAGAATGAAAATATTGGAATTTCCATATCCCGCAGTGTGGTAGGCGTACCACAGAATTCCACTGGAACTAAAGAGGCACAAGGACAGGCATAAGAAATATCTTGGTAGCCACCCACGTGGATTGAAGACCAAGCAGCAGATAGTGGACATCTCCCCAGATGCAGAAGGGGAAGTAGCCACTCCCACAAAAGACTTGGCATATGAGAGTTCCCTCCCTCCCAAAATATTTAGTCCAAACCTAGGAAAAGAAAGACAGGTTATCTTGGCTAAGAATGAGTTTATGGACACTTGAGTTTTTACAAAGTTTCATATCTAGAATATAATTAATAAAGGGAAAATGTTTTATTATTATGTATTGTTAATCATATTCTAGATATGAAAATCTCTGCCAAAAAAAAAAACCCAACTCATATGCACAGTAGAGGTAAATAGTTATTTCCGCTTTCTAGTTACATCTGTATCACTGACTTCCAACATACTATAGAAGCTTGTTCACATACGAAAATAGTATTAAACAGGAACATAATTCCATTTTCAATATTCTTCAAGTATTGGAGGTAAGGACTGGTGTCTAGCAGTAGGCAATATATAACAGGTTAATGAAGTTAGTGTGATCTAAGACCTGTAGGTATTAAATGTAAAGTATAGTATTAATAGGCTTGAACATTTAACCAAGCACTAAATCTTGAGAGTGCATTTCTCACTATCATCATACACATGGAGTGAAAACATTTGGGGCCACTTATTCTTTGCAAACGAGGTGCTTGCTTCTTGACTTCCAAAACCTTTAAGCAATCTATTTCTTATAACATGAATCAAAGGTTTATTCGATGTGTTCTGAACCATCTGGGTGAGTTCAGAGTAAAAGAATCTAAAATGTATGTATTCATTTCATTTAAGATACACATGGGCTTATAAACCAATTGAAAATTACTTGGCATGAACCTAGAGGAACTTGGCAGAAAATATTTCCCAGAGTTTGACTAAGTCCAAACGCAATAAAAAAACATTGCCCACATCTTGGTCCTGAATTGGCAAAATAGGCAAATAATAATTAAAGAAAAGAAAATGCACTGAAATAAGGTGAAATAGGTATCTTTTTAAATGAAATATAGCTTATGCGTAGGCTTATGTGTCTTTTTCTACAATAATGGATCTTAACCTTTCAGGAATAGTCTTCTGGCATCTGACCAGATCTGAGTGGCTTTCATATGCCTTTGTGAATTAAGTGTTTCTTCCTATTGTCATTCTATGATTGGGCTGTAGGACCTTAAAGTGGTGCTGGGTGCACTTTTTCTTCCTGTGTGCATACGTGTGTAAGTGTGCATGAATACATATCCTTGCATGCACACGTATACACACAAGTGTATATACATGCTCTAAAAATGAAAATAGTCCTTCCCTCCGATAAACAAAAATGACTCTCTGTATTTGTCCTTTTGAATATTATGGCTATATATATTTGCAGTATGCTTCTAGTCTACTGAGAGAAGCAGCTAACATGATTTCTAAAAATGTTTCCTTTCAACAAGGGTTGCCAGATAAAATGCAGGATGCATAGCTAAATTTGAATTTCAGATAAACAGAAAATAATTTCTTTACGTGTAAGTATGTCTCACGAAATATTTAGGGCATGCTTATATACAAAAAAAGCCTTTATCCGAAATATCCAAATTTAACTAAATGTCCCATTTTTCTTTCTAAATGTGAAAATACTACTCCCAGTACCTCTTAATGGCTATATTCAGGAAAGAACATACTTCAATGATTAGGTAGTTCTCAGGCTCTTACTGCGTGGCCCCACTGTCTTTGGTACTACAAAAACACAAGGATCCCTCCAGGTGACTACATTCTAGTCAGGGGAACAGAAGACAAATGTAAAAAATGGAGTATAGGTTATCTGCTAAATTATGTCAACTATCTTTAAGTGACCTATTTGCAGATGAACAAATTAATGGGACTTACTGAATTAAAAGAAGTGTTCATGATCGAGAAGCACTTTGAAGGAAATGAAGGCACATTTCAGAGAAGAGGAACAAAGTTGAAAGCTTAGAGGAGAGAAGGAATACAGTACGTTCATGATGCATTGCAGTTGCTCAAAATGGAAACAATATTATTCAAAGGCACTTAAACTAAAATCTAAAAAAATGTATATGTATGTATATATGTATATATGTCAATACTTCTTTCCATTCGTTTGTGAAAGATGTTTCTCCACCTCAAAAACATAGTCATGGACCTCTAAGCCTTGTCATCTTTGACTTAGCAATACTTACCTAGAACTGGATTTGAGATAATCAAGAGTATTCTCTTTGTATTCCTACTACTGAGTACAATGCCTGGGCACAGTCCTCAATAAGTGTTTGCAGAACAAATTAGAAAAAAGAGGGGAAAAGGAGGGAGGGTATAAGTGAAAAAGAAATAATTCTTCAAGGCAGGCTGATAATAACCCAGTTCTAAAATTAGACTATTTTAATTGATAAATTTACTTATATTGTTAAGGAAGGAAAGTGGGAATTGATTTTCAAAGATGCCAGTGTCACACAAGCAGGAGTTTTGCTACCCTTTTTCATATTTTTATTATTTATTATTTTTCAAAATATTTTTATTTTGGAGAATGTTACTTTAAATAGAAACAATAATGCAGGCATTTAAAAAATACTCAAGAAGTTTCCAGGCAGGCAATTCTCTGCAAATCACTCCTCAGAAATCACTCTTCCACCATAAACAAAAAGTAAAAATTAAATAAATGTGTTTAGAGATTAGAGACTAGTTATTAGGAAGTATTTAGAAGTGCAATTTCTAGGCATTTCAAAATATAAGCACCATAGGCTAAATGACTTTGTGCAATTTTCATTGAAGATTCTTGAAATTCATATGGATCTGTGTTTGCCTTCCAAGAGATAGCTCGTTGTGGTGTATCGATGTCAGCCTCGAGTCTAAAGGTCACTGCTGTAGCTGACAAGATACAACATCTCACTGTCAGTCAGTGCATTTTTCCATTAGGATGAAGGGGATTTGAATATTTTTCCTGCTTTGTGGGTTTCAATCTCAGAATCATTATTTTACCATAAACATATTTTTAAAGACGAATATTACTTTCCTTCCTTTTCCTCTTGATTTCTATCAGGTTATTAGTGACTCCCTTCAGAACTGGTACTAGTTAGATAAAGCCAGGAGGAGATATCTCTCACTACGGATCCCACCATGTGTATTTTTCATACCTATACTTTTAGGAAATAAGATGCGAGGACTGTATATCCTGGCAGTGTCAAAAGGTCCCTGGCTATGGCTTCCAAACACAGAAGTTGACTGCTTTTGCCCTACATTAAAAATTTGAAAAAAGCTCCTTAGTAGGCATTTCCACAGGTAAGACTAAAGTAGAATAGCAAATCCGATGATTTCAGAGTCTAAAAATTCTGTGGGAAACAAAGGACTCAATCTCTTGTTACCTAGCCCAATGCCTACCAGTTTCACCATCTGGAGGCACAGAACTAAAGCCATGTTACACGAAGATAAGTATTACATAGATCCTTGTTCATTTTGAGTAATGATTTTATAGGGTTTACATGAAATATCGTGTGCTTTGTTTTTAAGTCAAGTAATACAAAGTGCATAAGAATAATTTTTTAAAATCCACTAGACCTCGTCCTCAAGAGAGAAAATGAGAGAGCGGTATTTGCGTATTGTTATGCATGTATACTGAAAAATAATTTATAGATCAATACAATTTATTTTCTTAAAGTGAGGTCATATCCATATATTTCACTAAAAAAGTATTACTTTCCATATTTCTTGCATTTTTAGGATAAAAAGGAATCGGAAAGAAACTGAAGTTTTGCGTAAATGTTTCCTTGTTTAAACAAAAAAGACTCTAGTGCCTAAAATATTCCTTTTAAGTTAAGAAGAAAAGATTATAATGGACAATATAAAGCTGGAGTCATTCTATTCTTTCTCTTTAAATTTCTTTCTCTCTAAATTTCAATCTTATGTCATCAAAATGCCTTCCTACTAGAAAGAGAAATCCACACTCTGAGGTTTTTTTCTTTCCTTCTACCTTTCTGCTTTAAAATGGTATATATTTGTTATTTATTTATCAAAGTCCATAACACTTGTGTTCTTTTCTGTAGGCACAAGGCTCTCAGTTGTTTGGCCCAGTTTTATATCTGGATGAACATTCAATACTTATTATCAGTTAATTTTTCCAACTCCATACTCTATTCCTGATACGTACATTTTTACTCATCTCCTGGTTGGTTAGATTGAGACAGAAAGGTAGAAGGAAAGGTAGGTTTTCAAGAGGAACTTGAGGGTTTACCCTGGGTCTGGTAATAACTGTTTGCTGTCTTTATGTATATATCCATAACCTTTGAACCTGGATTACCAATTGGTCTTTTTTTAATATTTTCTCCTTGAAATTTTGTCGATATTGCTTCATTTTCTTCTGATATTAAATCTCACTGTGGAAAGTCTGAGGCAAACTTGATTTTTCCTCTTTTATTCTCTGGTTTACTTGTCTGTGAGCATGAAAATTTCTTTAGTATTTTGAAATTCAATAGCTAAACTAGAACATGTCTCAAAGTGCACTACTTTGTATCATTTTTTCATAGAACAAGATGTGACCTTTTACATTTTTAAGATCAGTTCTTTTTTCCATACAAGATTTTTCCTACTGTATCTGTGGACATGGTTTTACTGTTTCATTTGTTGAATATTTGCAAAAATAACACACTTATAATATGAAACATGCTTTCTCTCCTTTCTATCTTCCTAAATGCTTTGATAACTTTGTCTTGTTTTTATTCCTTCTGCAATCAAAGTAATAATCTTATGACTTTCTTTTGTGACAACTGAGTTTCATCCTCAACTTTTCTGATCCTGTTTTCCCCCCAATTATTAGTTCACTTAGCGGTGTTGATTTGTTCAATTTGTTTCAATGACTCAAAAATCTCCTTCTTTATTAATGTGCATTTCAATTCTTATTCTACTGAATTGTCTTTGTTAAATTCTTATAAGGTGGGAGAATCTCCCAGGGAGATATTTTTTGTTTGTTTTCGTTTATTTTTATTTTTTTTTTCCTTACTTGAGTTTATAAACAAATACGATTATTTCTTTGTCTTTGCCTGCCAGATTTTCCCTTCCTTCTTCCTTCCTTGCTTCCCTCTTTCACTCCTCCTTCCCTCCCTTCCCTCCCTCCCTTCCTTCCTTTTCCCCTTCCTTCCTTCTCTTTCACAATATGTGTTCATAGTGGTCATGCAATTATGAACACAACTAGGACTGGGAATAATTTATGTTGGAGAATTTGAGATATTTGCTGGCTAGTTAGAATTTTAAACTGCATTAAGATTTCACTTCATCAGTAGGTGACCGTGCTCTATTCCCAAGGGTGAGCAAATCATTCAAGTTTCATATCACTTCTAATTTTACCATGGATCTATTGAAAATGCAAAACCTGCTGGGTTTTCCCATTTCTATTCAGATCTTCAGATTCTATTTTATGTTAAAAGACTTTTGTATTCATTCCCTCCGTTTCTTTCTCTCCTTCTGTCTCTCCCTCAATCTTCCTACTTCCTGTCTACACATCCATTCTCCCTGAACGGCAGCATTTTAGTAGTAATTTTTTGGATTATTTTGATGTATCGTGTTTCCTTCTATTATTTTGGAGAGCAGGTGAGACAAACCATCAAGGCCTTCCAGATTGGTATGATATTTTCTTTGACTTTCATCTTTCTAGAGTTTACAGCATAAGTGTGAACTCCTTCCTTGCAGCTGATGATTTTTTGTGTGTGCGTATCCTAATTACTCGTATATGTGTATATGTGTGTGTATGTCATTGATTTTGCTTGATGACTTCAGGAATCCAGTTTCACTCTGCCATCTTTAAACAAATTATTACTTTAAGATTTCCTAAATAGTATGAAATTATTACATTAATTTCTGAATCTTCAAAATCCATAAATTAATTTTTTTCAAAGCTACAAATCCAACAAAATTAAATTTTGATTAACGGTTTAATCTTATGGATGATTTTTTTTCTTCTGAAATGACATTGCTGCTGAAAAATGCAAATTTATGCTGACTGTATCATAAGTGGTTTGATTTTGATGAGCTGATACTGTCTAGGTTCAGGTGATACCTTGGTTTTCCCCCTCGTTTTTTCTATTTACTATGGCTTTTCTTTGATGTGAACATATGTGTTAGGTGCCCTTCCTTATTTGTGCCCTTATTCATTATTATTTTATAAGTTCAACGTCCCAGAGACTGTGAACACTGAACTCACTTGGCACCCTTTACTGTAATGTGGTCTAGGATAAGAATTAAGGGAATTATTTTTTAATTTCATTGAAATGGAAACACAACACTCCAAAAATTATATAGGCTCTTCACATACCACAGCGAAGATGCCAGTAACTTTTTTCTTAGTTTTTGTACCTCTAGAGCTGTGTAAGGTAAGGTATCAGGCAGGTTAATCAACAGGCAGTTCATCTGAACTGGGATGCATTAGAGCAGTGCTCTAGGGTCTTCATAACTTCGTTTGGAAACACGTGCTGTTGAAGTCAAGTGTTGATGATACAAAGAAAAAAATTAGCCATAAATGGAAACTCAGCCCACATGGAGTTTAAGACTTACCTTTCTTAAGGCATACGCTAAAGCATTTCAACTTATGTGTCTATTTTCTTTTTAAAGTCCTGGGTCCTTTAAATGTGTTACCTCCGTGTTTTCATTTTTCAGAGCTGTATGATCAGCAGCATCTTTGCTCTGTAAGGGGAAAGTAAAATCCCGTTGTGCTAGTGTCATTTTTGACATAGTTCTTAAAAATAAAAAAAAAAAGGAAAGAAAGAAGAAGGAAGGAAAGTATCAAGGATGAAATTACGCTCCTCTTGAGCCTCTAATTTTCCCATGAATGAATTGTAAAGTAAGCATATGTTCTTTTTCCAGAGGAACGTGTCTTCATAACAGATCAGAAGTCACCTTTAAATGCTGACTACAAAGAAACCTTCAGTTTCTTATTCTGCAGAGGCAATTTTTGCCTCTTTTTGCTGAGCTGCCAAAAGGAGAATATCTAAAAATAATTATTTCTGCCAGTTGAGTAATTAATGATGGCCTTGCCAAATGACAATTTTATTGAATGACACTAGATAAGATGGATTAGATTTTTATTAAATGGCAATTTCAGTGTTTCAAGGACTCCATGAAGGCCCCAAGAAGAGTGTTCAGGCTCAATCAGGGAAAGGTGTTTTACTTTTCATGTTGACAACAAATGTGTGGCAAATACAATTATTTTTCTATCAAAATCAACAAGTTAATCTGTATAGCCTCACTTTGCTCTTCTTACTTATTTCATGCCTAAAATTATTAGAGAATACGAATTAACAGATATTTATTCTTGCCGACCGACCTAAACCAGTTGTTCTTCAGCTTTTTATGTATAACTCTTCTAGGGATCTAAGGCCTTGCCCTTTTCACCACTTCCCTTGCTTCCATCAAACTTGCACCAATGATAAAGAGGATAGGCGTTGTGTTTCCCAGCACACTGAACCGCCTGGCTCCCTGTTTTTACCATATTCACTGCCGAAGACACGAGAAAAGAAACAAACACTGGAATCTATGCATATCCTTCAAGGAGACTAAGAGACAGTAGTTAAATAGATCTGTGACCATAAACGGATGCTATTTTAGCAAAACATGTGTCAGCTTCCAGAAGTCAGCCTCTGCCTTGTTTTCTCTCTCTGATCTCACATCGCCTACCCCGGGAACTCTCCCAACCTAGTAATGTCTCGATGCTGGAGCGCGACAGGGCTCAGTCTTAGGCCGTTGCCTTGTTCTCTCAGTGATCTCACCGAATCCCGTGTCTTTAACGTACCATCCATGTGCTGACAGTCAAACTGTGGACACGATCCAGAGCTCTATCGAAGTGCCGGTCTCTTTACATACTCCACAGGCCACTTAACATCTCTACTGGAATGTCTAATAAGCCTTTAAGAACAATCTCTGGAAACGAACTTCTGATTTTTCCTGACAAATCTGTGCTCCTCACTGACTTTCACATACCACTTAATGGCAAAGATAATAATGATTTTTAAAAATAAAAATGTTAATGTCATCTTGTTTCTTTCTCTTATACCACACAGTCTGTGAGGAAGTCCTGCCAGCTCTGCCGTGAAAAAATATATATACTCCAACCATTTTTCACCATATCCTTTAGTACCACTCTGGTACTACCCTCACATTTCGCCTGGAATCCTGCAATTATTTAATGATTGATTTATTTCTTTCAGCCCATGGCCTTTCTACTACAATCTATACTCAGTACAGAAGCCAGAATGATCCATTTGAAATGTAAGCCAGATAATGTCACTTCTCTACGTAAGGCCCTGTGATAGCTCAACATTCTACTCCAAATACGTCATTAAAGTCCAATTTAATTCACTTTCTTCTGGGACCATCCTGCTTTTTCTCACATTCTCACAGGCTGGCATCAGTCACACTGAATTCTTACTTTTTCTTAAACCCAGAAAGAATGTTCCCATTTTGCTGTTTCCTTTATCTATAACACTAATCTCCCCAATATTCTCTAGGCTTTCTCCCCGCCCCTCCCTGTCTTGTTCTTTAAATCCTTCTTTATCATCTTTTCCTTGAGGCCTGCCATGATACTGTTCTCTTCTGTTTCTCCTTTTATCTGCCTTCTAACATACACCACACTTTACTTCTTATTTTTGGTATCTATTTTCTACATCTCCTGTTAGAATGTAAGCTCCTTGAAAGCACTGAAATCTGTTTTGGTTACTGAGCAGCGATAGCCATTTTCTCCAATCAGCCTGTTCTCTAGACAAGGGCATCCCGACCAGCTAGGTCTCTCTTCCTTTTGCCTAAAAGTGAGCTTGCCTCCAAATACTGATTCATTTGACCCAGTCAATAGACTAACTAACAATTGAGAGCTCTTGCTGGACTGAAATTTCTGCTAATCCACTTACTGCTAAACTTCCGCATCTCAGTGTCACAAAGAGGAGTGGGGAAGTTTGGATATCTAATATGATTAATCAAATCGTTACATTTCCCAATGTGGGAATGCCCTTTTCATAACAGTCATGCTTCCAGTATGCAGTTCTATATTAGGCTGATTTTTCACTTAGAATGTAATTGTTTTTTTTTAATTTTAGAGGCAGAGAGAGCACATGTGTGTGCAACTAGGGGAGAGGGGCAAAGGGAGAGGATCTTAAGCAGACTCCATGCTTGGTGCAGAGCCCAGTGTGGGGCTGAATCCCACACCCCTGGGATGATGACCTGAGCCGAAACCAAGGGTCAGATGTTCAACCGCCTGAGCCACTAAGCCGCCCCTACACATTTTATAGTGGGGTTCATGTGCACGATTTGTACACAAAAACAGTGTCCTTTTAACTGTAGTTTCTATATTTATATTACTACCATGAGTATATTTACTTTTTTTGTCAAAATATATTAAAAACTAACGGTGAACTCAGGCTGCTTATACACAGAGATACAGAATGAAATGAGCAGCAGCTGAAAACCCTATCTTATTCAAGACTACACTAATGGCAAAGTTTTTTTTTCTTGAAAGCTTGGGATTTCAAAGCATAGCTGACAATATTGCATAATGCTATTTGGCAAGTAGAATTTCTACAGAATTGGAAACTTCAGAAATTCTAACAATGCACTAATTTTAGTTTTTGAGTACTAAAATTTATGCTCACTGTTTACTAGGAAGTAGCCTTAATCTTTCATAAAATGAGAGTCTGTGGAATTGTATCATTGTAGTATAAGAACTAAAAAAGGAATCGTGTCTGCAATTTATCTGTAACACATCTGAAAGGGCCTAGAGATATGAACATCAATATTTTAAGAAGTTCCAGCTTCCTTCCAGCTGACACAGTCATTGGTTGTCTGTCACAAGTAGAGCAAATCCCGCCTGCAGTGGTGGCTCACATAAAACTGGTATGAAGGAAAGCTAGTCCACATTTTTACACATATTTTCACTTTATGGCACTCCACCCCTTCAACTTCTTCCAGAACTCTAGCCCTCTGTGACCACGTAATGGTTGACAACTAGGACTATAGGATTTCGTGGAAGAAAACTTTAAAAATGAGTTGATAAGAGTGCCTTTATATTTCTTATCTACTTCGATTGGGAAAATGCCCAATAAGGCCGGAAGAGAGTTACCGGTCCTATTCCACAGAAGAGGAAATATATTCGGAAAGGGTAGATGACCCAAAGTTGCTAAGCTGGCAATAAGTAGAATCATGACACAGCACTGATATCAAGTTCTTTTGACTTACAACCCAAGGCTTTCTATTCTGCCATAAAATTAGAAAGTTGGACTAGATGATTTCTCAAGTCTCCCTGTGCTAATACGTCATGGTTCTCTCATTCTAATCATGGAGAGAGAAAGGATGACATGGTGTGAAAGGATGGGTAAGATATTGATGGTGTCAAAAAAGGAAGGAATTTCACATGTTTATATAACCCATCAAACCAAGTAGTAATTTCTATTCAGAGAGTTGGTTGGAGTTCTGTATCTGTTACACACATCATTTAATTAATTCCTTTGCATCTACTGACAAACAGATCAAAAGCTTTTATTAATTTTTTTCCTGGAGATGTTAGATCTAAAGGATACAGACTTTCTAAAGGAGAAAAAAATTACATTATATGATTTCTAAATAAAAACCCAATTATTTGTAATAGGATATTTAGTCAACAGTAGACTAATTATTACCCTTCTTTGTGTCATAATTTTCATGTTTCACTGATTTTTTTTCCTCCAGTAGACTGTCTTTTTAAAACATGTTTTATTTATTTTGAGAGAGAGAGTGGGGGGGGGAGGGGCATAGCAAGTGATGGGCAGAGGATCCAAAGCAGGCTCTGCACTGACAGCAGAGAATCCGATGTGGGGCTCAAACTCACCAACCACGAGATCATGACTTGACCTGAAGTCAGGCACTTAACTGACTGATCCACCAGGCACCCTGCTTTCCAATAGACTGTCTTAAGTGTACATCCCTACCTAAAAGGGGAGTAAAAAGAAAAGAAAAAAACCATCAAGGCCAGAATGAATCAATTGTCTCTGCTCCCCAAACAATATTATGGTGCATTAGTAAAAACAATAAGCATCAATATTTAAAGATCATATTTCAAAGATCAGATGGGTTTAACTCACCATATTTTACATAAAGGAAAACATCATTGGTCAACGAGGTTAAATATCGGCTCTGGAATCCAGGTTTTTCTAAGTCCCAGATGAATTTGCTTTTTAGATAATTATTGTGATTTTTTTCAACAAATAAAGGAAAAATTTGGTATTCACAATATTTTATTTGTCAGGAAATTATAATATATCCCTTTGTGGTAAAGCTTATCAATATTACAAATATTAGACCCCTTTGAACTAAGTAAGAAATCCAAACCCTTATTCCATTGACTTACAACTAAGGGGATATAAAAAAGAAGATGACAACCAAGGATGATTAAGTTTTCCTTTTTCTTCTCTGGTAACTCCTCATTTAATGAAAATATTTAGTTTAAAAGCAAAATAAAACAAAAATCTTGTATGGCAGTAAGTTAAATAATCATGTACTTTCTTTGAACCCGAGCAGAATGTTTTATTCATTGTATCAGTGTTCTAAGTACCTGCCAATTATGTTAGGGTAGTACTAGACAATTTCATGGCTATTAGCCAAACTCTGTGCAGCTTAATATATACACGGCCTGCTTTATATTTCAAAGATTAGGTTCAAATAAGGTTGAAATTTTATTTGGATTAGAAATTTTTGTATTTTTATTTCTATCAATATTAAGTAGATATTCTTTCCATTTCATATTTGAAATTTATAATTGCTTTTAGCATTCCCACATGTTAAGAGAAAATTAATATGTATGTATTATTGTTGAATCACTATATTGGACACTAGAAACTAATATAACACTGTTAACTAACTGGAATTAAAATAAAAACTTAAAAAACAACAACAAAATTATTATGTATCTTCACGGTAGTTTTAGGGTCCTTTAGCTATTAAAACTAAATTAAACTTTCTCTGGTTAAATAATCTGATAATCATATTTATAATTGAATGAATGGAAAGATACATCTAAATCTATGAATAGTGAAAACACAATTATATGTACTCAATAGCATGACATAGGAGATAGATTGCTTATTTAAAATGCACTAATTCAAACTATGATTTTTAGGAAACTGCCTGTCATACAGAGAGCACTCAGCAAATTGTTAACTCTTCTCATTATGTGTCGGTATTCCCAACCAGTCCAACTTTCCAAACATATTAATTTCTAAGGAATTACACTAGATAAATTTCACTTCCATTTTCCTCATTTCCCATGATCACTGTAAAAGAGAGAGCTAAGAAGACACAAAAATCACAGGGTCATTTAAAGGCTTAGAAATTCATTACATAGACAGATTGACAGATATTGCCTATTCCCAAACAAGTTTTGACCACTACTCAGATTGATAGTTTCCACTTATACCTCAGTTTCTTTGATATTATGGCTAGTGGTAGAGTGTAGCTAGTGTGGTTGGATCTGTTTCATTGATATGGCCTTAAACTTCATGAGAATAATGTACATATGTTAAATTTTGCATATCCCAAACCGTAGTACAACTCTTGATAGATTTTTTTTTTACATTCAAAATACTTTGTGCACTGAATTTAATGGTTTTTAAATGAAACTATAGACTCCCTCCCTGCTTTTTTAGTAGCAAGTTGGTACAGGTTTATTTAGGTTAGTTTTGTTTTTACCTTCTTTTAGAGTAGAAAAGTATCCAGTAACACATGCAAATATTAGCAAACAAAGTATTGATTTTTCTGGGCCTTTGGAATAAACAGAGTTTTCTCCAGTTTTGGGGAGTTTTCATTTCATTTAGCGGCAACGACCTCTACTTTTTGTGTCTTCAATATACAGTGTCTTTTGTCAGTACAGTGGGTAAGCTGATAATACACATTTCCAATTCCTACCACTCATAATGCCAAGCATAAGTTTCAGATAATATTAATACTAGATTTAAAGAACAAACATAAGAAAAAAAATTAAAACTCCAAGTAACAAAACAGAGGAAACATCAAGGTAGAACAATTGCCATCTATCAGGAACCATGAGCTAAGGGTGTTAAATGCAAATCTAGTGGTTGGGACCAAGTCTGTAATGTGTATGGGGACAAAAGGCAGAGACTTGGATCCAATCAGAGATAGTATACTGTACTTGAGCTTCTATAAAAATATAGCTCAGTGAAAAAATTCCCAATAAATGGAAAGATGATGAGAAAATCTCCATCTTTCAGCCTATAGAAGCTACCAGAAAGCCTACTGTCTGGCCGGTACTTACAGTGGAGGATTGGGATAAGGATTAAAAATCACAGAACTATATCATGAGCTGAGGTCAAGTCCAAATTCACACTCATCACAAGATGTATGAACCCAATCAAAAATGATAATTCATGTTTATTTACTATTAATATACTAATCATGATTAAATAATTCTATTAAACAGATATCACTGTGGTCCCCTTAGAAGCATATAATCTAAGACTCAAAGAATCTCGCTGTCTCCACTGACAAACATATATAAACCTAGCTGGAAAAAAAAAAAAAGCCCCCAGTAAAAAATTATATACCACTTGAGGAAACACAACTTGCTTATTCAGTTGGATATTTCGTCTTTTGAATATTCCTCATTTTGCTTTTCCTAATCAAAACAGCTCAAAGACTTTGCATAATGGTGGAAAAATTTAAATATCTACTCTGCTGAATAGAGTTATAAAACAAAATTTACAAAATGCATCCCTGAGAAACAACTGCTAAAATTTGCTTTATAATAACAGTTAAAGGCATCATTAATTTAATTAATTATGCCTGACCTCATTCGCAAAGCAGATATGCAGTAAACATAATCATCTCTAGAGTACTGTTTTTATCTTTTATCAAAAACTTTAAAGAACTTAAAAGGATTTTTACTATTAGCCCATGACTGTATTTAAAATACTGTAGTTTGTCACCAAATAAAACATACTTTGAAACTGATTTTCTGTTGAAGTGATCACGTTAAGAGTATATGTATTCAGGCTCTCTGCTCTTCCTCCATTGGACAAGTAGCCACATATTCTGGTGCAGTGCCACCCATGTCCCCAAAACACAATGATGAAAGACAGAGTAAACAGATCTGGCTGTATTGGGTGCCTGATCACCAGAGTTGCTTTTAATTCTGGCGAAGTGGATATTTTTACCATTGGTGACCCCTTTATTGACCTCAATGGCCTGGTCTACATGCTTCAGTAAGTTACCTCCCATGGCAAAAATCAATGGCACGGTCAGGTCTGAGAATCAGAAACTTGTCATCAATGGAAAGCCCATCTCCATCTCCCAAGAGTGCTATCTCTCCAATATTGATTAGGGTGATTCTTGTGCTCTTCTGTGGAATCCACTGGGGTCTTCACCACCATGGAGAACGCTGGCTCACTTGAGGCTCAGAGGGTCATCGTCTCTGCCCCTTCTGCTGATGCCTACATGCTTATGATGGGTGTGAACCATGAAAAATATGACAACGCCCTCAAGATTGTTGGCAATACCTCCTGCACCACCAAATGCTTGGCCCCTCTGACCAAAGTCATTCATGACAACTTTGGCATCATGGAAGAACTCATGACCACAGTCCATGCTATCACTGCAATCCAGAAGATAGTAGAGAGGCCCTGTGGGAAGCTGTGGCATAATGGCTGAGGGACTTCCCAGAATATCATCCCTGCTTCTACTGACATTACCAAGGCTGTAGGCAAAGTCATCCCTGAGCTAAGTGGGAAGCTCATTGGCATGGCCTTCTTTAATCCCACTCCCATAGTGTCAGTTGTGAATCTGATCTGCAGCCTGGAGAAGGCTACCCAATATGATGACATCAAGAAGGTGGAGAAGCAGGCATCAGAGGGCCCACTCAAGGGCATTCTAGGCTTCACTGAGGACCAGGTTGTCTCCTGTGATTTTAACAGTAGTACCCATTCCTGCATCTTCAGTGCTGAGGCTGGCATTGTCCTCAGTGATTGCATTGTTAAGCTTATTTCCTGATATGGCAATGAATTTGGCTACAGCAACCAGGTGGTAGACCTTATTGTCCACATGGCCTCCAAGGAGTAAGAGTCCCTGAACCACCAGCTCTCGTGAGAACAGGAGGAAGAAAGCGGCCCCCAGTTGCTGGGGAGTCCTTTCTGCAACTCATCCCCTAACATACTGAGAGTCTCCTAACTTCTGTATAGTTTCCATCCCAGAATCCCTGAAGGAGAGGGATTCGGGGAGCCTGACCTTATTATGTTGTATCAAAAAAGTATACTGTACCCTCCCAAAATATGTGTATTTAAAGTCCACATATAAATAAATTTCATTTACCATAACATCCTCCAAATTCATCCATGTTGTAATGGGTGGTAGATTTATCTCTCTCTCTTTTATAGCTTAATGTATTTTAATAACAAACTGACAGAACAGCACAGAAGAAAGGCATTAAAAACCTGTATTTGCATGTAGGATAATGTTAGAAAAGTGTAGTGAATGATAGAATCTACTGTATGATAAAAAATGCCACAAACACTATTGTCATCAATAAGAAATGTACTTGTTTTAAAAAATCCAAATGCTGGCATTGTCCAGAAAAATATAACAGGTTTATTTATAATTGTTATAAATTTGCACTGGTGAAACAAGTTCACTGAATATTTAGACTTGCATTAATGCTTTCTGTTCTGTATTTACATTAAAAATTCACATACAAGTGGAATAATATTCAGCTTATATGTGTATTAAAGCTGTATATAAATGATAATTATATATATACATATATATATATATACATATACACACATTTTCTTTATTCACGTGTCAATGATACTTAGATTATTTCTACAAGTTGGTTTTTGTGAATAATGCTACAGTTAACATCGGAGTAAAACTATCTCTTTGAGTTCATGGTTTTGTGTCCCTTGGATATATACCCAGAAGGGGGATTTCTTGGTCTATGGTAGTTCTATTTGTAATTTCTTGAGGAACCTCCACACTGTTTTCCACAATGGCTATACCAGTTTACATTCCCACAAACATTATACAAGAGTTTGCTTTTCCCAGCATTCTCACCAGCATTCATCTATTATCTTTATAATAAGAGACTTCTTAACAGCTGCGAATTGATATCTCATCACGGTTTTTGATTTACATTTCCCTAATGATTAGGGATGTGAAGTACCTTTTCATGTACCTGTTGGAAGTTGGTATGTTTTTGGATAATTACCTGTTTAGGCCCTTTGCCATTTTTTAATTGGGTTGGCTTTGTTTTTCTTGCAGTTGAGTTATGTGAGTCCTCTTATCTGTATTTATTCTAGCAAGGCTAGAATACATGTTCCATGTGTTTTTGGAATCCTTTTTTACAATGGATTTCAGAAAATGTATTACCTTACTTTAGAAAATCTCATGTACTAATGGGTCAAAGGCCAAGATTTCCTGCTCAATGCCTTCCCACTGTATTCAGTTTAGGGTTTTTGTTGCTGATGTTGTTTGTTTCTTCTCCACATCTGCTTAGCCACTATTTGTGCCTATTTTAGAGTTGTTTATTTTGATTAAAACTGCACGGTTCTATGCATCAGAAAGATAAAGTATTTTCTATGATTTTAATTAGGAATCTCCTCCATATCCATCATATATCTGACTTAGTTTCATTTGTATGTTTCCAGCCTACTCAAGGGCAATATGTGAAGCAAGTCGATATCATGCGTGTAATTGACTGATTGCTGTTAATTTGAAATATGTGAATTTGAGAACTGCCTTTGTATATTTTCATTAACATGCCATCCTTCACTCGAAATGATCCAGCTCTTGGCACATCACTAATAGATATTTGTTTTGTGTTGTTTTTTAGTGGTCATGATGAATTTGGGCTGATCATTCCACACACCGCTGTCTGTTTTTTCCTGTGACTAATGGGCTATAGCTGGCATGGCAGGCTTATAGATATTATCCTTGCCTTTAAAGGAAGACAAAAATGGCAATAAGATTATAATGTTGGGTTTATTTACTAGGCCAAGAATCATAAAGGCATTGTAAAATTATTATCTAGTCAAAAGTTAGAATTCTAAATTACCTAGTTAAAAATTGGATAACTTGAACCAAAAGAAAAGTTAAATTCACATAAACTTTATTGTCATTCTATATACTATCAGTATTACAGGAAGTAACTTGCAATTAATGATATCAAATTAAAATGCCAATAAAATAAGGGCTAATGCAGAAACATAACAGTTTGGTAAAATGTAACATTGTTTGTAGTGTTTATGAAGCTATTGTCTCTCAGCTTCAACACTCTTTTGTCTCTCCCTCTTCTACACTCTTTTGTAAGCTGGGGCTTCAATTCTCCTTTATCAAGAGAGACATACAAGAGAAGGTATGGTAGGAAAAGAGGAGAAAAAATTTTCTCTTGTCCTTTTGCTTATTGGCTCTCCTAGCACAATAATGTCCCTTTACCCCTGCAGCTGATCCTTCCAACCCCCTGCTTCCCTGGATACTCCAAAACCAGCTGCAATAAACTCTCTCACCTAAGTAGAACCTACTTCCCAGAAGAATAGACACTGATCTGTGTCTAGGAGGCCCTCCTTCTCTAAGATTCTAGATTCTAGCATCACCTTTGTTTCTCCATCTGGATGGGTAACATCTTCTTCCTGTAGTTATTGCTATTTTATTATTTCAGTATTTTATCTATTTTTTAATCCTCCAAACATCTGTTTACTCAATCTTCTATCAGAGCAAATTATGTCTGTTAAAAGATATAATAATGAGTTTCTATTTTCCTGATCCTTCTGGTAGACAATCATAAGAGAAAGTTAATTTTCCTGGATATTATCTAATTTTAATTGAAAAAAATGTATGAAAGTTTTTAATTTATAGTGTACCTTTGAAATATCAATCATTAGTTAACTCTGTTGTCTGTTAGACCAATTACTTACTTCTTGTGTTACAAGATTTTATAAAAAGAAAAATTTGAGATCTACATAAAGTCTGAGAATTTAAGTGACTATGGTAGGTTCTGACATTGTTATTGTTTTTGATTTGATCTGTGACCTTCAGGAAAATTATTTCTCCTCACCCCCAAATACACAAAAAGCTGTATGGTTCTGATTTGCTAATCACAGAACCACATTTCCCCTAATTTCAGAAGTAGCTTCTTCAGATTCCCTTTTCTAAAAGGTTAATCATGAGTGCAGACACAGAAATAATTTGGATTGAATCATCCAATGGCAATATGTAAGACATCATGCATGCATTTCAGCATTTAATACCCATGGTTATTGTTCATAGGCCCAATCCTTTCCTTCTTCCTTCTGTTCTGGGAGCTACCAAATATTTTTTTGAGTAAATAATAATTGCTTTCTTAATATATACAACAGCTCTGCTTAGATATTGCTTTATAGGTGTCTGCTTTCCCATCTACATTTCTCAGCTACCTTCTTTAACTGGACAAAGTTTTATTTTTCTCAATTTCTTTAAAACATGCAATTAGAGAATCACATCTGCTGTAATATCTTTATGAACTCACATAATATTTTTATAAAATACTTTAATACAAACCTTAGGAATATAATTGGCACTCTGTAATTTCTTAAGTGTAGTGTAATTCTATTTAGGAAGTTAGCCTAGATAATATTTTTAAAGCTTATTTATATGATAATAACAAAATACATTATATAGAACCAAAAGTTATTTTTTTAAAGATTCTTGTTTTAAGGAATCTCTACACCTGACATGGGGCTCGAACATACAACTCTGAGATTAAGAGTCACATGCTTTAACAACTGAGCCAGCCAGGTGCCCTTTGGAACCAAATTTTAAATTGTGGCTTAAGTTCTCTTACTTTATTGATACCCACAGAATTTACTGGTGTCCCACTAACCTTATTTATTTCTGAATATATTTATTCAATAAATATTTATGGAGTTTTTGCATATGCTAAGGCCTGTGGTATGTATTAAGGATGGAGAGTTAAAAACAACTCTGTTATCGAGGAAATTCCATTTTAGTGGGAGAAATGGACAACTAAAGAAGTACCGTGCAACATAATAAAATCTATTATAATACTAGGTACAGGATGACATAGAGACAGATGAGTGGCATCTAGTAAGCCTAGGAATAAAGAAAAAGCTTATAAAGAAGATGTGATAAAAGAATAAGAAAAAAAGAAGAAAGGAAAATTACCCCAAAGATAGAGAACAAAATTTTTCAGATTTTGCTCTTTTAGAACAAAGCTTTTATGAGGGAAATACAAGTGACCAGGCAATAGCCAGAATTCATTGATCCTTGTATGCCATGCTAAAGTTAGGTTTTTGCCTGATATCCTTTTGAAGAGTTAAACTATGATTGGGTTAATAAAACACCACCTACATCTATTATTTTTTCCTATTGTAGTAGCAGGTAAATGACTTCCAATAACTCTTCCTTTGATTACAAAGTATTCAACAATAAATAATTAGTAATTTACATATTGTAGATGCAGCAGTAGATAACCTTTCCCCTAAAATTCCACTAAGATGAAAACATCTTAAGTGTTTTATTTTAAATAAGTATATTAAAGGATTGTTATCCTTTAATATAAATTTGTTGATTTTCAACATATGAAAATAAGCTGATAACTAATTGAGAGTATACATCACTAGAAAGATGAACAGCGGTTTATATTTTAAATGCTACAAGATGTGGTGAGTAGTCACAACTCAGTTTGTATAGATGGAATGTTTATTTCATTTTATTTTATTGTAGTAATTGGTAACAACATTGTTTTATTGAGTCTTATAAACATTGGGCAGTAGTTAACTTGGCAATAATAATATCTTGCCAGTAATAATATCCCATTTTAACCCAGTAATCATTGAGACGGTTCTAGTTTAAAACCTAGTGGGAAAGTCAGAGATTTGTAATGTGTGTGTGTGTGTGTGTGTGTGTGTTTCTCATTTGCAAGTTGCTTCCACAGGGACCCATGTCCTATTTACTAAACATTCTGAATGGGAGCAGAGGCTACCCTCTAACCCAAAAGATCATTCTAATTATCATTTACTGTGTTTAACCTTTAGTAATGAACAGTATTTTTTAGTGATTTTCGATGTCAATTCTAAGCACACATACACTCTCGCTCTCAGTTCTCTAGCTTTCTATCTTAATCTCTTAGATGTTTCCTTTGTCAGACAAATGTTGGCTTCATCCAATGTTAGTTTTTAGCATTAGAGATGATATGATTCTTCTTTGTTTTCATCAAGTAGGAATGAGAATTACTTGCTTATTTTTACCAAAATCCTGGAGAAATTTTTTCCCTGGTCTCTTAATGGCCCAGATAGTTTAAAATCTATCAAATTGGGAATGAATCACTCACTGGTAAAGACAGTGAATTAGTCTACCATAATTTATTTAGGATAAACATCTAAGGGGGAGAATGAATAGTGAATATAAGTCACAATATCCATTATAAACAAATAACATTTTATTTAAATGAAACTCAGTTTCTCTGAATTAGAGTAATCATAACTCTTGCTTTATGGCACACTCTCATTGTCAGTCCATGAATTACCTAGTTATGATGCATATATGGATGGATAGATAAATAGAGATAGAGAAACAGAAAGGGGTGGAGAGAAAGAAACAGAAGAGAAGATAGAGAATATTTTTAGTCTGAGAATTTAAAGAAATGTTTTGTAAATTTGTAATAATTTTAAATGGAAAAGTTTAGGCTCTAGCTTTGGGACTAAGGGCAAAATACTTACAAACTAATAATAGAAGCTAATTCAAGAGTTCTTGTGAGAATTGAATGAGATAATTTACTTAAGACCATAATCCATTATCTCACCACCCAGACTTAATCATGGTGTAGTATTTGTGGTCTTCTGTTTTCTCTGCTCCCAAACATATATAGTGAAAACTAAGTTTCCTTTTGGTGTTCTAGTTCTCAGAGTACATTCTCAGAAAAGGTGCAAAACTGTAATTAGTGGTTTGGGTATATGTGAAAACCCAATGTTCATCCAATTCTTGGCTAAAATAGCTTCCCCAAATCTGTTTTCCATTGTCGTACACCATTGCTCTCTGCCTTTCTCTTTTGCATTTGTCTTTCCACTCTTCCTATTTCTCTCCTGTTTCAGTTGTCAGCAACTCTCTGTAATTCAAGGCCCCCTTATCCAGAGTATTCTACTTGCAATGAAATGCCCTAATCTTAAACTATTCCTCTACTGTCTCCCTACTGGCTTTACAGAGAGAGAGAGAACAAGAATGAATGTGTGTATGGGGGAGGGGGGAGCACAGAACTACATCTCCAAATGTTGGTTAAGGCACAATTGAAAAGGCACCCTCTAATATTGTCAATGATAGAATTAACTGATTCAAACTTGTCGAAAGCTATTTGCTAATATGCATGCATCAAAAATCTTAATTAGTTCGATTAATATTTAAAGAACACCTATCATCAACCAAGAGATGTCCTAGATGTGATGAAATAGGTAAAAACAAAAGGACAAAACCCTGGCCTTTTCCAAGTGACATTGCGTTGGGTGTAAAAAAAATAAACAATGATGAAAAAACTAATTGTCTGGTAATAAGAGCTACAAAGCAAAATAAAACAGGACTAAGAAGAATATTAGGATAGAGAGTGCCATGATACAAATGGTGGTTACTGAGGGCATCTCGGATAAGTATCAGATGAGCAGAAACCTGAAAGAAGGGAGGGAATGGACCACCTACCTATGTGGGGGAAGAGCAATCCAGGTAGACAGAATAGTATTTAAAAGAACCTAGGGAAAGAGCATGTTTGACATGTTTGAAGTAAAACTAGGAAGCCAATGTGGGTGACAGAGTATTGGGACAGAGAGGAAGATCAGAGATGTGGAATAGTCTGATCAGGTAAGGGTTTATAAGACATGATGAGGACTTTTATTCAGTGAACCAAACCATCATTAGTATGCTTTGAACCGGACAGGCATGACATAACCTAAATTTTAACTGTACCCTTCTAGTTGTATGCATGATGCAAGAGGGGAAGGGTAGAATAATCTATAGAAGATGAAGCTGGTCTAAATATGGTCGCAGTAGCACAAGTATTAAGAATTAGGTGTGTTTTGGACACACTTCACAGAAATAGTATATGCTACTGCAATGAATGTGCATTTTCGGGGAAATTGAGAATCCTAAAATGATTCAAGTTTTGTACATTTTAAGTTTTAGATACTTATTCTGTTTGGAGACATTATTTAGTTGCACCTATAACTTCAGAGTTTAGGAGAGATGCCTGGTCAGAGCTCCACAGTCAAGAGTCTTCCATGTATAGTTTTATAACCATAAGAAGGGTGTGAAATTACCTAGGGAATAAATCTAGAGAGAGAGTCTGAAAACTCTTCATGTTCTTTGAATCAGAAATTCCACTTTTGAAGAGTTGTCCTAATGTTATAATCACACAAGCAAACTCTGCTTCCTCTATGAGGATAACATCACAAGCTATTTTACTAAAAGAGTAAGAAAAAATTTAAACAATTTTTATGTATTGATTTTTGGAAAGGTATAAAATTAAAAACCTTGTTTACAAATAGTACTTAATGGCATACACACATGTAGATGTATTAAGATGTATTGCTGTTCTTACATTTCTTTGTTGTAAATTTATTCATTTTGAGGGAGAGAAGGGTAAGGAGGGTGGGAGGGAGGGGCTGAGAGATAGAGGGAGTCACAAGCAGGCTCCGTGCTGTCAACAAGGAACCTAACATGGAACTCAGTCTCACAAACCATGAGATCATGACCTGAGCCAAGATCAAGAGTCAGATGCTTAACTAACTGAGCCACCCAGGTGCCCCCATTCTTACATTTCTAAAAAGAAATTGGTAAAATATCACAAAGAATTACTGAGTTTTAAGCATTATGTATTAATAGTTTGTGTTCTTTTACATTGGATAATTGCTCCCAATTTCACATTAATATTAAGCTGATTCTTGATATAGATATCCCCGGAGCTGTTCTCAGAAGGACTTACATTTTTATCTCAGATATATCTCTTTTTGCTGAAATACTAATCCTTCACTCCATGGGAGAGAACTCAGGTATTTTCATTGTATAAACCTCTGAATTTTAAATAATACTAAGTTATCTTGAAACTGAGACACCTTACGTATTCACAGGGGTGGACAACTTTTCAAACACCTCAGTCTATTTTTTAGATACCATCAGGGAAGAGGGGGTTCATGTGAGGGAGACTCTATTGATAACATGTAATCTGCATATAAAAGCGAAGCTTATTATGTATCTGATCTGTTACTTGTGAAAACTTAAGAAAAACTAAGCATAAAAACCACCATAGAAGGGTCACAGGAAGCTCGGAGAATAGTGTTGGATATTTGGTAACTCGTTATACATTTCAATGTCGATTTGATTTTCTCTATTTCTAGTTGATGGGCCAAATTATGACCTCAGATATAAGTGAAACATATTTTTTCTATGATGAAACTGAAGGAAATGGTGACTTTGGATGATTTCTACAAATGAAATGATCTAACACAAATGCCATATTAATTCTAAAGGAAGTTATGACTTGTGTCAGCAAGCACCTTACTTTTTGACACTGAACTTTCCTTAGAAAGATCAGGGTGCCTTCTATGTATAAATTAACTTATGATAGCAAAAATAAATGGTTTTTGTGGATACAGAAGTGAAGTGAAGATCAGATGGATTAGGTAACTAATGCTTTATTATCCAGACCTACACAGTTATTCTACACCTTTTTTCTCCCTCAGACATAAATTTGAAGGCTTAAGATCAGGAGCTACTTTGCGACTCAGACTCCATATTTTATATCTCAGGAAAGTGAGACATTTAAAAAGTTAACAGTTAATTTCTTATTACTCTAAAATAAATGTTGAAAAAAATCCCACTCTACCCACGTTCAAATGCTTTCTATAATCTGACAGTTTGGAGAAATGCTTTATAAAATTTTTTACAATATGCTACTTTCTTTGATAACTTTGTCATTTTCCAAATGTGTTTAGCCTTGCACTCATATTCTAAAGAAGCTGTCGCACAAAGACATCCCTCGTATAAATCTAAATAATGAACAAAGAGTCATACGGGCAACTTCACAAAACTTTCTTGTTAAAGTTGCAAGATTTCTCCACATAATCCCCTTAAATCAGCCCAAACGATTATGGGGCTGTTATCAAATAAGTTATTCTGCAATTAAGAAGGAAATATTTGTTAAGCATTCACATCAGTGAAACAATTGATACTATGTAGTTTTGTTGTAAATCACAGAAATCTATAAGCTTGATCAATGTTTCACTCTTTAGTGAATATTTTTATTTTTTCACATAGAGTTTATCAGAAAAATAACAAAATTGATTGATTTAATTTGTAAATACTTACTTCTTCTGTAACACTGGAAGTGCTAACATATATCAACATGCTCACAAGACCAATAAATAAAAGAACTATAGAAAACTCAAAAATATACCAGCTCTCTGTTTTATAACAACCAGGCAGGATAAAGGACTGAGCAGGTAAATGGACAACAGAGCAAACCATCTTCATAGACTTTGTGTTCACCACATCAATTCCCTTCATATTCTGATCCATTGAACTTAAAATTAGCAAGTGGAGTATTGAAGAAACTTCCCAGGAAAACGTTGGTATAAAAACACCAAATTGTATACTTTAATTAGACTATAATTTTTCTTTGAGGGGGAATACTGTCATCTTTGCCAAAGAAGGAAGCATTTTTATGCCAAAGTTAATATGACAGTCCTGAAACTTGAACTTATCCATTTAGTGGAAAGCTTGCAGGAAGTGACAGACTTAAACATCTTGCTGCTTAACTTTGCTCTGTCTATAATATTTGGGCAAAATTCTCATTATTTCTTTTATGAATTTGAAAAAGCACTTATTTATTTTTATGTTTTGGAAGTTGAAATGTGTTCCTGAATGTGAGAAATCCCTTTTACTTCACCATATGCCATCTTGTCTTTTTGACACTCCAAGCCTGGAAATATCTCAAATGTGCAGACTTCTGATTTCCAAATTATCTACTGCCAAGAAGGGAAGTGGGTATCTGAAACTCAGCCACAGACCTTGGCAAATTTCAAATTCAGAATAAAACTTTACTTTAAAATTGTGCTCAAAAGTTGAAAGGGATTTTTTATGTCTAATTTGTGTTCTATTCCTATTGCAGAAGTGAGTGAAAATTATTATACCCTGGTTTAAAAGGCTTATTTTTCCTCCTTGGGCAGTTTTGAAGGATTAAGAAGTGGATTAAAGTTTCTATTCTTTTGTATTTAAATTTGACAGTGTAAAGAGTGACAAATTCCTACTAACTGAGTAGAAATGTTGCTGAAGAAAGCACATCATTTGGGATTTTTTAACAGTGGCTATCACTAGATTTTTAAAGGTATGTGAGCAAATTCTAGTCTATGGAAAGTGGCTTGTCCAGCAGTACAATGAAATATCTGTGTTTTTGTTTGGTGCGCCTCCAAACTGAAAGTAAATGGTGATTTTCCTATGTCACTTATTAAACTTGTGTTATTGCTGAAACAAAGTGTGCTCTAATTAAAACTCAAAGAAATTCAATCACTTCAAATATTTAGCTACCTGCAAATATAGTTTTGGATCAGTTATGAATGATATTGTACCACAGAATAAGGGAGTTTATAATTGAATGGAAACAATAAGATATTTAGATTGCAGATTGGGAAAAATAGTTTAGAAAGCTCCATTCATTTGGGAGATAGTTTAAGTATGATTTATTGTGAATTTTTTAAAACTCTTTTAAGTTAACTTTTTAACTACTTAAGTTAACAAAAAACAAGTTTGAACTCTAGAAATGACAGAGCATGATAATTTAAGTCCGTCTTGATAAAATAACATAAAACATGGAACTGAGCTTACTGAAAAGAAAGAGAAATCTTCATGTGTCAAATAACAGTGAGAATTCATAGTTGCTTGGGGTGTGAGAGGGTGCTTGTCTCAGCAATTTGGGGATTGGAGGAACAAATTCCCACAGGGACCCAAAGAGTGATGTCTTTATACACAGTGATGCGGCAGCTGGAGTTGAGACTTCCTATGTAAAGCTACACCCTGAAAGATTACTATTTCAGTAGAAATGCAGAAATGGCAAAGTCTATCTTTAAGCACCAAACAATAATAAGTATTTATGTATGTCACTGACGAATTACTAGGGATGGAAGGAGGGAGGGAGATTTTCTTGGGAATTCTTTTTATGTCATAACATCAGGAGTAGATTTGTGTTACCTAAGTTTAGGGAAATTCCTGAAGTAAAACTTATCCCCCCTCCAAAAAAAATCCAAAGACCAGTAATATCTCTGGAATTCTTGGCAAAAAAACAAATATGAAACTACACTGGAAGCACATTCATTCAAAATATCATGGATGAGATTAAATTAAACACAGCAATAATAAATGTAAATGGGAAAACAACTTGCCAAATAAAAGGCAATAAATGTGAAATGGATAGCAAAACAAAATCTGTAAATACTCTAAGCCATAAAGAAGATACAGATACAGTTAGGTTACAATAGGATATAAATCTATATAAAGAGCTAGTATGCTTATAATTTAACATACAAAATAAACTTTAAAGTGAGAATATATTATTAGGAATTAAAATGGTTCCTCTCTAATAATAAAAGGAAAAATAAACCAGGGGGTGCCTGGGTGGCCCAGTTGGTTAAGGGTCGACTCTTGATTTCAACTCAAGTCATGATCTCATGATCTCATGGTCATGAGATTGAGGTCGTGGGGGCTCTACGCTGAGCCTGGAGTCTGCTTGGGATTCTTTCTCTCTTCCTCTCTGTCCCTCCCCTGCTTGTTGCACTCCTTCTCTCTCTCTCTCTCTCTCTCTCAAAATAAATACACTTAAAAAAAATAAAAGAAAAAAATTGAGAAAGGAGGAAGATGGTGGAGTGGGAGAAACTAACTCCAAAAATGACCTGAAGACTAGGCAGAACAGGTCCTCACCAGTCACAGAGAGCCCTAGAGAAAATACTGCATTGAAAATGGTAGGAGGGGCAGAGATGTGGTTGGGAGCTAGTCTCCCAGTGTGACTAACCACAAACTGAAAGACAACACAAGCTTGGAGAAGCAAGGGGATTAAGTCCACATGAGGTAACCCAGCCATGGGGACTGTCACTGAGAACATGAGTCCCTATAATATCTGGATTAGAAAGTCAGGAGGGCTTAACTCCAGGAGTTTAGGAAATCAGTAGGCTTAACTCCAGCAGAGCTAGAGAGTGATAGGTAATTGAGTCTCTCTCCTTAAAGAGCCAACACGCTAAATAAATTGGTCTGAGACACAGCACAAAAGCAGTAGTTTGAAAGCACCTGAAAGCTGAAAGCACCTAAGAAGGTTTATTGACTGCTCTTACAGCATGTACTGGAGGACCCTTAACCAAGGTAGCTTTCTCCAGGAAGAGAAAAAATGTGGGTAGGCCCCATTTTCTTGCCTCTCTCCAGCATAGATAGCTGGATGCTTGAAAAAGCCAGTTCTAACATTCTCCATCTACCTTGCAAGCACCACATGTCCCATCCTGGTGCTGCTGAGCAAACTCTCCTACCCAACCTGCTTGCCCCAGTAGGCATCTCACAAGCAGCTCATGCCCTACCATATCTGACAGGCAGCCTTGGCCAGGACTGGTCCCTCTCCAAAGTGACTCCTGCCCTGAGGAGTGGGGAAGATAACCCCACACACCAGCATACCCATAGTTCCTGCAGCCAGGCCTCTTTGTTGGCTTCACAGGCAGCAAACACTGCCATTAGGTGCATCTGCAGCTGCGGCAGAGGCTAATAACAGGCAGCTAAGCTGAATGCCAGTCCCACCCACCAAATAGGCTACAGCAGCTGCAGCCTGGCCTCTCAACAGTATGGGGAGCAAACCATGCCCAGTGCTCCCACAGTAGACTTAGCAGGTCATTGCAGCTAGCTGGGCTGAAGGCCAGCCCCACCCATCAGCGTGACCACAGCAATTGTGGCTAGCTACAATAGGAGGGTGCATACAGCTGACACAGAAGACACACCTGGAGTACCTGTTTCTGGTAACCAGGGGGGATTGTACCATAAGTCACCACAGGACTTCTACCCAAAGCCACTACTTTTAAGACCAGGAGATATAACTGACCTACCGAATACATAGAAACAAACACAGAGTTGGACAAAATAAGCGAGGGATATATCCCAAATGAAAGAACAGGACAAAACCTCAGTAAAGGAGCTAAATGAATAAAGACAAGCAACATGGTTGATAAAGAGTTCGAAGTAATGGTCATAAAGATACTCACTGCACTTGAGGAAACAGTGATGAATTCATTGAGAACTTCAACAAAGAACCAGCAGAGCTGACGAAAACAATAACCGAAACATAATAGAGGAATCAACAACAGATAAGAAGATGAAGAACATTTCTGTGATCAGAAGACAGAATAATGGAAAACAACCAAGCTAAACAGCAAAGAGAAGAAAAAAAATAATGAGAATAGGTTAAGGGAACTCTGCAGTATCATCAAGCTTTATAAATTCCACATTATAGAGATTACAGGAAAGATTGGGGCAGGGGATGGGGACAGAGAAAACAAACATACTTGAAAATTAAAAGCCAGAAACCTCCCTAATCTAAGGAAAAAAATAGGCATCCAGGTCTAGGAAGTACAGAGAGCCACTAAGAAGAAGAACCAAGGAGGTCTGCACTGAGACAAATAATTAAAATGATAAACAATAAAGAGAAAGGAATAGTCTTAAAAGCAGCAAGAGAAAAGAGAATAGTTACATACAGGGAAACCCCATAAGATTATTAGCTTATTTTTCAGCAGAAACTTTGAAGTCAGAAGGTAGAGGTGCTTTTCAGAGTGCTTAAAGGAAAAAGCATACAACCAAGAACACTCTACCTGGCAAGGTTATCATTCAGAATTGAAGGAGAGGGAGAGATTCCCAGACGAAAGTTGGAGTTCATCAACAGTCTCCAATCATATGCCTATCTGTATGCTGCCTGGAACAGACTCGCTTCAGATCTAAAGACACATAAAGTGAAAAGATGGGAAAAAAAAAAAGTCCATGCAAATGGAAGCAACCTCTCCCCCCCAAAACTGGGTAGCATTACTTATAATCAGAAAAAGTAGATATTAAAACAAAGACTGTAGCAAGACACAAGGGTATTGCGTAATGATAAAAGGATTAATTCAACAACAGGATATAACAATTGTAAATATCTCCCCACCCATAATAGAAGCACATAAATATATAAAGCAAATATTAACAAAGGTAGAAATTGACAGTAATAGAAGACTTTAACACCGTACTTACATTAGTGAATAGATCGTCTAGACAGAAAATCAGCAAGAAAACAGTGATTTTGATGATACACTAAACCAGATGTACATAACAGGTATATAAAGAACAACCCATCCCAAAACAGCCAATAATACATTCTTTTCAAGTACACATGCAACATTCTCTAGGAGAGATCACATGTTAGGTCCCAAAACAAGTCTTTATCAAATTGATAAAAATGATATCAATTATCTTTCCAACCACAACGGTATAAACTAGAAATCAGTTACAAGAAAAAAAGATAAGTGGAAAGAACACAAACATGTGGAGGTTAAACAAGATGCTACTAAACAACAAATGAGTATACAAAGAAATCAAAGGGGAAATAAAAAAAAAAAAAAAACCTCGGGACAAATAAAAATGAAAACACAACAGCCCAAAATCTTGGGACAGAGGAAAAGCAATTCTAAGTGGGACATTTATAGTTATACGAGCCCACCTCAAGAAATAAAAATCTCAACCCTTCTAACCTTATATCTAAAGGAACTAGAAAACAAAGTCCAAGGTTAGTAGAAGGAAGGAAATAATAAATATTAGAGCAGAAATAAGTGAAATAGAGACTAGAAATCAAAATAGAAAAGATTAGTGAAACCAAGAGCTGGTTCTTTGAAAGATAAGCAAAACTGATAAATCATAGCCAGATTTTATAGTAATATTATATATTATGTGCTAACAAATTGGACAACTAGAGCAAATGGTTAAATTCTTCCAAAACTGAACCAGGAAGAAAAAGAAAATTTGAACAAATCTATTACGAGTAAAAAATTAAATTGGTAATCAAAAACCTCTCAACAAACAAAAGTCTAGTATCACATGGTTTCATAGGTAAATTCCACCAAACATTCAGAGAAGAGTTAGTACCTTCTCCTCAAACTATTAAAAAAAAAAAATAGAAGATGAAGGAACACTTCCAAATCAATCAGGCTAGCATTACACCAATACAAAAACCATATAAAGATACTATAGTAAATAGAAAACTATGGGCCAATATGCTTGATGAACATAGATGGAAAAAGCCTCGACAAAAATATTAGCAAACCAAGTTCAACAATACAATGAAAAAATCATTTACTACAGTCACCTGGGATTTATTCCAAGGATGCAAGAGTGGTTTAGTATTCACAAATCAATATGATACATCGCATCAAGAAGAGGAAGAATAAAACCTATATAGGCATCTCAATAGATGCAGAAAAAGCATTTGACAAAATATAACACCCATTCACGATTAAAAACTCTCAACAAAGTGGTCTTAGGTGGAACATACGTCATCATAATAAAGGCCACATATACAAACCTATACCTAACATCATGCCCAATGGTAAAACCTGAAAGCTTTTCCTCTAAGATTGGAAATAAGACAAAAATGCCATCTCACCACTTTTATTCAACATGCTACTGGAAGTCCTAGCCACAGCAGTTGGACAAGAAAAAGAAATAAAAGGCATCCAAATTGATAAAGAAGAAGTAAAATAGTCATTATTTGCTGATAACATGATACTATATATATATAGAAAACCCTAAGGATTTCATCAAAACAGTATTAGAACTAATAGACAAATTCAGTAAAGCTGCAGGATACAAAATTAATACACAGAAATCTGTTTGTCGCATTTCTATACACCAATAATGAAGTACCAGGAAGAGACATTAAGAAAACAATCCCATTCACAATTATACCAAAAAGATCAAAATGCCTAGGAATAAATTTAATTTAAAGTTATTTAAAATTTAAATAAATGTTACTGAAGAGGTGAAAGACCTGTACTCTGAAAAGTCTAGGATATTGTTGAAAGAAATTGAAGACAACACAAATGGAAAAATATTCCGTGCTCATGGAGGAAGGATTAATGTTATTAAAATGTCCACACTACCCAAAGCAATCTAGAGATTCAGTGCAATTCCTACTGAAATACCAATAGCATTGTTCACAGAACTAGAACAAATAATCCTAAAATCTATATGGAACCCCAAAAGACCCCCAATAGACAAACTGGAGAAAGAAGTACTAAGTGGGAGGTATCAGAATCCTAGATTTTAAGATACACTACAAAGTTGTAGTAGTCAAAACAGTATGTTACTGGCACAAAAATAGTTACACAAATCAATAGAGTGAGAGCCCAGAAATAAACCTACACCCGCGTGGTAAATTAGTCTACAACAGAGGGGGCAAGAATATACAATGGGGAAGACAGTCTCTTTAATAAATGGCGCTAGGAAAACTGGGCAGCTCCACGTAAAAGAATGTAACTGGATTACTTTCTTACACCATGCACATAAATAAACTAATCATAAGTTCAAGGCCTATGCATGAAACCTGAAACCATAAAACTCCTGGAAGAAAACCCAGACACTAATCTCTAATACCAACCTTAGCAACATTTACGGCTGTGTCTCCTTAGGCAAAGGAAACAAAAGCAATGTAAACTATTGGGAATACACCAAAATGAAAAGCTTTTGCACAATGAAAGAAACCACCAACAAAATGAACAGGCAACCTACTGAATATGAGAAGATATTTGCAAATGACGTGTCCAATAATAGGTCAATATCCAAAATATATAGATGATTTATACAACTTGATACCAACAAAACAATCTGATTAAAAACTGGGCAAAGGAGCTGAAAAAAACATTTTTGCAAAGAAAACATACCCATGGCCAACACACGCATGAAAAGATAGATGCTCAACATCACTAATCATCAATGAAATCAAAACCCTAATGAGAATCATCTCGTACGAGTCAGAATGACTAATATCAAAAAGACAAGAAATTTTTAAAAAGACAGGAAATAATAAGTGTTGACAAGGATGTGGAGAAAAGAGAACCCTCGTACTCTACCAGTGGGAGTGTAAATTCATGTAACCACTGGAGAAAATAGCATGGACCGTCCTCAAAAAAATTAAAAATACCATACAATCCAATAATTCCAGTATTGGATATTTACCCAAATAAAAACACTAATCTGAAAAGACACTTATCTGTAACAGAATTTGTCAACGCCCTCTGAATGGCACATAGTCAAATGTTGGCTTTTTCAGGAGGCAAGTGTGTTTTATTTAAGAATGTTTATTTGATGGGAGAAATTCTTTTACAACACATACGTATATCAAATCATTATGCTGTGCATTTTAAATATAATTTTATTCGTCAGTTATATCTCAATAAAGCTGAAGAAGTAAAATAAATAAAAATTTTAAAAAATCTTTTATTTTTGCATGGTAGAAACTAATTGCAGCGAACTTAGATAAATGAAAAGGAATATTTCTAAGAAAAAAATCCAGAATTCAACTGGTAGAAGGGCAACCTGGACTCATCAAGCACAGGACCAAGAACTGGAAAGATATTGAGCACAAAGTTACTTTTTAACTTCTGTGTCCCTGTTTTTCCATTTATGGTTAAGTGTAAATCAGCTTTTTCTCTTCCTTAATCCAGATAAAAGAAAATAGTTTCTGAATTCACTTGTAATTTTAAACACCTACATATTAAATTGCTATCCCAACTCCAAATCCCCAGATGAGATCATTGGTTTGAGCCTCTTCAGGTCAGGTATCTACTGCCGGTCCTCATAAACTCTCAGGGCCTTTAAGTTTCACCTCTGCAAATGCAAGCAGCCATTCTAATGAAGTAGGTATTGTTACGATTTTGGTTCCATCTCAAAAATGTTTAGAAATCATTCCTAAAACAGTGCCTATGATAAATCAGTAAGCTTAAGGGGGAAAGTAAAATTTTTCATTAGCTATTGAGAAATTGGAAAAAAAATGTGTAAAAAGTTTTCTCAGTGATATCTATGGTCCAATTGAAGGAACACTGAGAACAGGGATTATGTGGTAAAAATACCATGTTTTACTCTTTTCACTACAAAGTCTACTGTAGAAATAAAAAATTCCAGTGAAGATAATAAAGTTGAGGTTTGGTTAAAGATTTGACAAAAGCAAATGAGTGTAGAGAGAAAAGAGTTAAGACAGTGATTCAAAGAAACTTGATTCAGTAGGAAAAAATAAGTAAGGCTCTGGTTATGTAAGATGTGAAGGACAAGTCAAGGGACTGGAGGTTTTAATAAGATCAAAGTACAGTTGCCAAGGGTGTATGGGATTGAAGATCCTGGAAGCTGGAGGTACCTGGCTGGCTCAGAACATTAACCATCCAACTTTTGATTTCGGCTCAGGTCGTTATCTCCAGGTTTGTGAGTTCAAGCCCCATGTTGGGCTCTGCACTGATAGTATGGAGCCTGCTTGGGATTCTCTCTCCTTTTTTCTCCCTTTCTCTCTTGGCTCCTTCCACACATGTGCTCACTCTCTCTCTCTCTCAATAAATAAACTTAAAAAAAATAAAATAAATGCTGGAACGACAAGAGGTGATAGTGTTAGCAGTGGAATTTAAGATTTCAAAGTGAAATATTTACCATCGATGTCAAGGTTCATAGTGGCCTTGGCAGGTATTTTGAAACGCAGTGATTGTGAAGTTCTCAGGAATTGAGAAAATTGGTGTACTTTGCTAAACCTTCAGTTTTTTTTTTTTTTTTTTTTTTTTTTGTCAATTTGAACATAAGCTTGCTAACAATAGGGCTGCATGTCTGCATTTTAAATGCTAATAGAAGGTAACACTAGTAGTAAAAGATCTGATTCTCAAACCCATCCTTTAGACTTCAACTCTCTGTCATCTTTCACTTACATCTTTCACTGGAACAATTGAATTAATAATTCTTCTAATAATTAGTCTGAAATTCTAAAAATTAATGAAGTTTCAGATATTTATGAAGCCAACCGAGATGTAAATGATTCGGAACAGTGTAGTGTAAAGCATTATTCAAGAATGTCTCTAATAAGCATTATCAATTTCTTTAAAATCTCTAAAAACCACTTAGTCTCCATCTCTACCTATAAACTCTGAAATCTTTAGTACACACACCAATTCATACATATCATTGACTTTCACTGTGGTCAAATCAAGGACATTACTTGTAACTCTCATTTATAATTTTATTTTACACAAGTTAAAATAGCCATAAGTTTTAAAAAAAGACAGTTTCATAAAGTAGGCTCACTTCGGTGCTTATCTATTAGGGAAAAGGAACATGCTGAAGGTTTGCTGTAAGTGGTCCTCTGAGGTCCATTCTGAGGCACTCTGTTGTACAGGGAAAAAGCAATAGCTTTTTCTGTGTTTCTAGTTATAATCTCTCTTAGGCAGCCTCAAAAGATTTACCAAACTCTTTAACAGCTAGTGTTTTAGTGATAGCTCTTATATTGGAATATTCTGGTAAACTTTAACCAGCATTTAAATAGCCTTGAAATCCCTGTGAAATAATCATATGCTCTTTAGTAGTATACTTCTTTTTTTCAGTATGTATAAACTGTCACTTGCTCTAAGGGCTTAGTTTGTCAACTTCCTCTTTTAAACACAATATAATTAAATCAGTCCCACTGAATATGCCTTTTCCCCTTCATAATGCCCTCTCTTTGAGTATGGGTGGGACTTGTGAACTAGATGGCACAGTCATTTCCCTGATTAGAGAATACATTATAAGGCCAAGTTAATGAGATAGTTGTTCCTGTGGTTATATGGTGTTATACACAATTTTGTTGTAGCTGGCTGGAGAGAGATTCCTGTTGACTTTGAAGAAGTAAGCTGCTATGCTGGGAGAGGCCACATGGCTCACACCTGAGGGTAGCCTCTAGCTGCTGAAAGTGGACCCTGGTTAAGATCCAGCAACAAAATGGGAACCTCAATCTTACACCTGAAAGTACAGAATTGAATTGCACCAACAATATAGATACCTTGGAAAAGCACTCCAAGGCTCAGATAAGATTACACCCTTGACCTACACTTTAAATTCAGCTAGGTAGGAACCTACGCAGAGGACTCAGTTAATCCATGCAAATATTAGATCCATTGAAACTGTGAGATAAAAAAATCATATTGTTTTTACACTGCTAAGTTTGTGGCCATTGTTATATAGCAGAGAAAGTTATATGATATGTCTTGGTCTTCTGGGCTTCTGAAACAAAATGTCATATACTGAATAGTTAAAACAAGAGAAATTTACTTCTCAAAGTTCCAGAAGCTAAGGTCACAGTGCCCGTATGGCTGGTCTCACAGGGCTCTCTTCCTGGCTTGTAGACAGCCACCTTCTTGCTGTGTCCTCACGTGGTGGGGAAAAAAGTAAACTCTCTGGTGTCTCTTCTTACAAGGGGAATAATGCCATCATGAAGGCCCCATCCTCAAGGCCTCATCTAAACCAAATTTCCCAAAGGCCCCATCTCCAAACACCACTATATTAGGGTTAGGGCTTCATATATTTGGGAGACACAATTCAGTCCACAGGAATACGGGGAAATTGTTGATGTTCTTAATCTTCAGATTCTGGTGCACATCTTCACATAACACCCTTGAGTCTTTTATAAATTCTCATCCTGAACTTTAACATCATATTTTTCTAAGAGTAGTTACTTTTTTAGCCCATCAGAGCAAATTTCCATTATTCTAACATCTACTCTTCACTCATATTCTTCCTTCCTTCTCATCTTCTGCTCTTAAATCATATCCTCAGCAAAATTCTCCTAGCTTGATATTGTTGCAATTTTACTTTCTTCCTGGGGTGGGGGAAGGTGGTTATTTTCAACAGTATATATTTGAGAATATTAGTAGATGGAATGGTTATTTTTTCAGTTCTTCCTTGATATTTTGAAATTTCTATGCATCCAGGGGCGCCTGGGTGGCTCCGTCGGTTGGGCATCCGACTTCGGCTCAGGTCATGAACTTGTAGTCAGTGAGTTCAAGCCCCGCATCAGGCTCTGTGCTGACAGCTTGGAGCCTGGAGCCTGCTTCAGATTCTGTGTCTCCCTCTCTCTCTGCTCCTCCCCCTCCTCACTCTGTGTCTCTCAAAAATAAATAAATGTTAAGAAAAATTTAAAAAATTTTTCTATGTATCCAGCCTTTAGTAAAAGCTCCTACTTCTAAGAAATGTTTACATTCTTAGCCAATTTTTTTGTCCCTCCAAATTGCTGGTATTAATATTTTATATCACTTCCATTAGTATTTTACATTTGGTTCATATTTCCTTCTGAATCTACCAAATATTTTGTGTGATAATTATGTCTACCAACACTTTCACCTCATAATTTCTTTAGCTCTGGATATCTCCATCCTTTTATAAATTCACTTTCATGGTCAACCCCTAGTTCTGTACCCTTTTGAATTTATTCAAAATACCCAATTCTCCTGTCTTTTGCTTAATACCAACTCTATTTTCCACGGAGCAAGATACCACTTTTGTACCAACGTCGCTAAAATGTTGCCTAGGCCTATGTGATCTGAGATGGCTCACTGTAATTGTGTCCCAGCTAGTGAGAAACAGAAATCGAATGGGGCCAGTCCCCTTTTTGAATGAGCGAACTATAGAAATTGAGCTCATCATGTTTTACCATTTCCCATTGGCTGAACATGGCTCTACCAGTTGTAGGGAGTACATTCTCTGTGGCTGTCTCTCCAGCTAAAATGTCAGGATTCTCTTACTGAGCACTTGTAGCCTGCTACAGTTGGTAATCAAAGGAATGCTCTTACATCTTACGGGATCCTGAGGCGTTATTATCTGTTTCCATACAATGTAATTCAGCAGGTAATAAAGAAAGTGAATTGGGAGCATTCGATTTCCATTATAGTGTAAACCTAAAATTGAGACTCATGATTTCACAAATATATATGAAACTAATGGAGGCATGTTATAAGTTAATATTGTTTCAGCGATCCCAGGAGGTGCAGTCAGGATACTGAGTGAATAGACACATATGCTGCTGCTGTCTTCAGCCTGGGCAGGTGTCTGTAATTCTCCAGCTTGCTGTCATCAAAGGAACAAATTGTTTAAAGTCAGTTAGACCTAACTACTAAAGCACATCAACTCTCTAACATAATCAGTTATTTAGCATCTTTAAATTTATTCTCCTCATCTGTAAAATGGAGCTTATCATCATTTTAAGGTTGTTAAGAAGATTAGAGAGAGTATGTAAAGTGCCCATCAGTGCCTGGCACAGAGAAGACACTCAGTAAATGGTGAATATTATCATTAGCACTTTATGTGTTGCTTCCCTTTTTCAGCATACATTTTTTTTCTAGTGTTTTGTATCTACTGAGTTTACTCTTTCCTAAGAGCTCCAAAAATTTCAAACAATCTCAAGTTGACTAAGACAAAAACACTAAACTTCCTGACTATATTGTGTTCCAGCAAAGAACTAAACCACTTAACTAATATAAATTAATTTATTTTTGTCCATATCTTGATAGCTTTCTTCAGTTAATCTATTACACATCTCTCGCAAGCCAAACCCTTGCTTTCACTTCTTCTGTGCATTTCCAACCCATAATCCTATCAATCACAGTAGACCATTTTCCTCCTACCTTAGGAAGGGCAATATTGAAGTTAAATATGAATATCCACTTAAACGTACACAATAACAACAAATACTTGTATAATAATCTTGCATCCTGAACAGCTGGGAACAATACATCTATTCTGGGAAATATGAAGTATTCTAAAGTTTGATCTTACTTTAAATCATATTTTATTGTGAAAGAAAGAAAGATTAGCAATACCCAATGCCTAAATATGTTTTTATTCTTAACAGAGTGAAACTTAAAGAAAAATGGTCCTTGGGGCACCTGGCTGGTTCAATCAGTAGAGCATCTGATTTTGATCTTGAGGTTATGAGTTCAGACCTCATGTTCATTGCGATGTCTACTTAGGAAGAAAAGAAAGAAGGAAGAAAGGAAGGAAGTAAGGAAGGGAGGAAGGGAGGAAGGGAGGAAAGGAGGAAGGAAGAGAGGAAGGAGGGAAAGTAGGCAGGAAGGAAAGATCAGCCTTTAAATTTTAGTGATAATATCTTCTGCTGGGACGAAGTAACAAACATATCAAATACGTGAAGGTTGTATTCAGTAGGATTCTTAATCACAATAAGATTTTTTATAATAAAAGAAACAGAAATGAGTTACCATCATTACATAAAAATACAAAACAACGGAATACAACCCAGACTGAAAATAACTGACAAATAGACTGTCCTTTAATAATAAATTTTCTATGATTTAATTGCATAAAGTAACTACACCCAGAACAAAGAGGCAAATTGATTTTTAAAGGCATAATATTTCGCTGTAGCTTTATCTTACAAATACTTGAAGTGTAAGATTGATGATGTCTGCTAATATTCTATTAATCATAGAGAAATAAAAATTACACATTGTTTTTCATCAAATAACAACAGGAGATTAATCTGAGTAAGTTTATTGGAGCTCTATTTGAGGGAGCGGTTAAGATTTACAAAATCTGAACCATAACTTTAATGATCCTTTTTTTTGCTATGAGAAAGAAGATCAATGAAAATAGAAAACTTTGGCTGAGTTTCATCGAAGTTCTGTACTATAAAATATTAGCAAATTCAGTATGTTCAGCAAATTAAAGTCATTTGCATCTGAAGATTTATTTCTACAACAAGTTTATTAGCATGCACTCCTTTGAGTGTAATGAAAAATAGTTGGATTTCATTCCTGGCATGAAAACTGAATATCCATGAATATTCTTTCACCTGGTTCCAGATATTAAATGCATGTGTTCGGGAGAAGGAAGAGAGAGAATAGAGAAATTGATCAGTCTGCTGAGTAAAAATAATGAAATTATTATAAGCAAGAGATACTAACAGATATTCTATATGCCACCTAAGTAGGAATACACTAGTTTATATGGTATGATTTTTACCATAAATTCTAGTAATTATGCCATAATATTAACAGAATAATTTAAATAATTTATCTTTTTTAAGCATACACATTTTTTTCTCAGTATATTAGAGTTTTGAGATCAAGTTTGAAATTTTATATCAAATGATGCTGTTACTGAAAGTATTATTTTGGTATTTGTTTTGTGTATTTTCATGGAATAAGTTTGTTAGATAATAGATAGCTCCCACATCAAGGCTCAAACTCACTCATACTTATGGATTCTGCAGTGTGAGGACAGTCCTTTTTGTCAAAGCCCAGCTACTCATCAGGAAATTGTTCTGACATTTCCATAAACACCGCACATTTAAATGTTCTCTACTTTAAAGACAGCTTACTCTACACATTTTAAAGGAAAATAATATACATTTGAATTAGAACAAAATTACTAAGTCACCTAACAATATTTAGGAAAAAAATATGAAAAGTGAAAACTCGATATGTTCATCAAGTATATTATTTTCTTTACTCAAAGTTTTATTTGTAAAGCATTAAAAAAAGCCCCACCAGTGCAATAATTAATGTCCCATTGTGTAAACGGGGACTAATATGTTTCTGGAAGGATGGATAGATGAGAAAGAGAAAATAAATGCACAGAAAATTAATCAATTTGTCCAAACTAATTTTTGCTACTCCTAATCATAAATTTTGCATTCTTTTCTGTACATTGGTTAGTGCTTAGTGGCAATTATGAAATAAATTGCACTTAGACATTTATCATGCTTATGACTCCATTAAAAATGTGCGTGTATATATATGTATATATATAGATATTGTATATACATGTATGCAGTATATGTGTGTAATATATATACCATATGTGTGTATGTCTCTATATACCACATATAAACATGGAAAATATACCTTTAAAACAATCAGCACTTTAGTTAACCAGCCCAAGTACTAACTATCCTATAGGACACATCTTCAATTGCTATCCTGCCCCTTTGACAGTTCTGTCCTCCCTCAGAACAGTGAACTTAATTATTTTAATACCACATGTTGATCATAACAAAATCTCACTGTAACTATTTGTCAAATCGTTCATCTCTTATCAAGTTTAGAGTGTTACTCATATTAGGATGCCAGAGTCTAGCCCAGTGGTTGGCACGAAGTAGATTCTTAGATATTTTAAAAGAACATCCCAACTTTGCTCCAGAACTGAGTATGTCAAGGAGGAGGCTGAGATCAGAGCTAAAGATGCACATGTAAAAAATTGTCCAGATCCAGGGGGCACATAGACACCAGATACACACACACGTTTATTTCAAACAGGGCAAAGTCTCGCAAGTAAACAAACATTCAGACCATAGAGGTGAAGAAAGTGCACTAAAATTACAGCAGAAGCAGATGTAATAAACAAGAGACAAGCTTGAAAAGAACATTTTAATACTCTTTCTGCTAAAAATGTATCCATAGACTACTTCTTAAGGGAATAGAAAGCATAGATCTCTTCTGCGCAGTAACTTTTCAACTGGGAAAATTTATTAATCATGCAATTTTATACCTGATTAGGAGAAATGAGACAGTTCAGCCTGGGTCGGTCAATGCATACATGTCATAAACAACTCAAAGCACAGTACTTACACAATAACTGACACATGAATTTGCTTGGGGTTGTAATCATGAAATAAGGCAGCATCTGGCTTGAATAGGGAAGACTTTGGAATCCACAAGGAAAAGCATACCAGAGAGTTTTCAATGTCGAATCTGTGGCCAAGTACGTCTCCAGCCTTGTCTTCAGACCTAAGTTCTGATACCAGAGAAATTCTGAGATGAAAGAGAAGTTTAACTTCTCTAGTGTTTGGACCAAATCTTTTTGGCTTAGTTTAATGTTTATTATCAAATATGTAGAAATGTAGTCCCTTCTCTGAACACTTACCTTAGTTTGCAACTGATCTGGAAGAGCCTCTGATATAAAAAAGTATGCTCTACTTATCTAAAATGAACAAGCAGATATATTAAAAATATTTTTTAATGTTTATTTATTCTTGAGAAAGAGAGACAGAGCATGAGTGGGGGAGAGCCAAAGAGAAAGGGAGACACAGAATCTGAAGCAGACTCCAGGTGCCAAGCTGTTAGCAAAGAGCCAACGTGGGGCTCAGACTCACAAACCATGAGCTCATGACCTGAACCAAGGTAGGATGATTAACCAACTGAGCCACCCAGGAGCCCCAACAAGCAGATATTCTTCAGGGTGACCTTAATATCTTTACAAAACTCTACCGTCATTCCATATCTAATCTCTAGAACAGTTTGGTGAGAACCAGGGACAACCACTCAAAGTAGAGGCTGCTGAGGTTAGGCAAGAAGAAAGTTTTTCCCCCAACATACCCAGGATGTAATTATTTATGCTTTAGAATAGGCTAGGCCATGCTAAGGTAATGAAAGATACCAAAAACAATATGGCACAAAACGATAAAAGTTTATTTGAACACATGTGTATCTTGGTTTGCCTGGGGACGTTTCTCAACTATCCAGGCTGATGATGTATCTAACATATACAGCGTTACTGGATGCTATGGTGGGGGAATGCGTGTGGTGAGTTGCACCTTGGTTCTTAATTAAAGACTTCTGCCTGGAAATGAAATCACTTCCATTATCATTTATCAGGCAGAGCCCAGTGTATGACTACACCTAACTTCAAGGGAAGGGGAAGGTGGCGTCCTACCAGGTAGAGAGATAAAGGGTGGGGATATCTATAAGCTTTTGTAAAGTTATCATAGTTTATAATTGTGAATGATATTTCTTCAAGTTTCTATTTGGGGAACTAAAAAGCAACTGACATGTTATTTAAATGTTAAGAAAGGCAGTGGTTTTTCATGCTCCATGTTATTGAGCAAAGACCATAAGACCTCATCTAAAGCGGAGAACATGAACTATGCTATTGATTATAGATACATTTATAATGTTATTATGCTATTGATTCATTCCAGGAATAAAATTTAAAATTCTTTAAGGATAATCTGTTGAAAACTATGATTGTAGGTTAAATTACTAGCTGAATATTAGAGGACTATTTTTTAAAAGAACAAATGATACTTTTATTTAAGTAGTATTTCATCTTGTTTTGCATTTCTCTGTTGTTAAGTGGTGTTGAACATTTTTTTTTTCATATGTCTGTTGGCCATCTGTATGTCTTCTTTGAAAAAATATCTATTCAGATCTTCTGCGTATTTTTACCTCATTTATTATTTATTATTTATTTTTATTTTTTTGAGACAGAGAGAGAGAGAGCACAGGCAGTGGAGGGGCAGAGAAAGAGGGAGACAGAGACTTCTAAGCAGGTACTGCACTGTTAGCATAGAGCCTAATGCAGGGCTCTAACTCACAAACAGTGATATCATGACCTAAGCCAAAATCAAGAGTTAGACACTTAACCAAGTAAGCCACCCAGGCACCCTAAGATCTTCTGTCCAGCTTTAAATCAGATTATTTGTAGGTTTTTTTTGGTGTTGAGTTATATAAATTCCTTATATATCTTGGATATTAACTCCTCATCGAATATATCATTTGCAAATATCTTCTCCCATTCAGTAGAATGCTTTTCATTTTGTTGATGGTTTTTTTTTTTCTGTGCAAAACCTTTTTATTTTACCATAGTCTTGCTAGTTTATTATTGCTTTTGTTTCCCTTGCCTGAGAAGATATATTCATAAATATGTTGCTAAGGCTGATGTCTAAGAGATCACTGCCTATGTTTTCCTCTAAGAATTTTATGGTTTCAGGTCTCACATTTAAATCTTTAATCCATTTTGAGTTTATTTTTGTGTATGAGGTAGGAAAATGGTCCAGTTTCATTCTTTACACGTAGCTGTCCAGTTTTCCCAGCACCATTTATTGAATGGAAGAGACTTTCTTTTCCCAATTGTATACTCTTGCCTTCTTTGTTGTAGATTAATTGACCATATGAGTGTGGTTTTATTTCTGGGTTCTCTTCTGTTTTGTTGCTCTCTGTGTCTGTTTGTGTGCCAGTACCATGCTGCATTAATTATTATAGCTTTGTATTACATCTTGAAATCTGGAATTGTGATACCTCCAGCTTTGTTCTTTTTGTTTCTTCTTTTTCAAGGTAAGTTTGTGATTCCATACAAATTTCAGTAGTATTTGTTCTAGTTGCATAAAAATTAGATATGGGAGTACTATCAAGTCCCAGTTCATGTGAAAAACAACAGAGGTTTTTATCTGATGACAAAATCAATATAACTCAAGAGTGTTATTCGTCTGGTGACAAAGGTAAAGAAATGTTAGCCTGCATTCAGAGGAGTCTGGTCAGCAGGTAGAATGGTACCTCTGTCAGCTGCACTGATGAGTCCAGATATGAAATGTAATGTTGATTCTGTGCCACCATACATGGGCATTTATAAACAGCTGTGTCTAGAATATCAGCAACAATATATGCAAATAGTTTGGGAATGCCCACTTGATAAAGTGTTCAAAGAACTGCTTAGAAAGAAAAGGTTAAACAGAGTGGCATCTGTCCTAAAATGTGTGAAACATTGTCGGGGACAAGAGAGAGATTCATCCCTGAGTATTTCAGAGGAAACTGGAATCAAACTCATAATCTCGGGAGGCAGAACTGAGCTCAGGATAAATAATTTTCAGTTTTTGTACTTGGAACAAACCATGTCGTGGAGCCACAAATTCCCCATTCCTGGGGTTTGCAAGCACAACCGTCATGGAAGAGTACCTGTCCTTGCCTGGACGTGCCTTGTACTAGATGAGTTCTAAGCTGCTATCTGTTCTAAAATTCCTATTTGAATCATGGAAATTTGTTTGCTGTTGTTTGGTGCATATTTTTCAAAAAACTTTCAAAGTTCCTATTTAAATTTCATGTGTTGATTTCAAATGAAACACCCCATTATAAACTGTGTATATGTAAAAAGACTGCTGTTCTCTGGCCAAATGAACTCACACAGATAGAGCTAATCCTATTCCAACACAGCACAAACTCACCACACACATACACATACACACAAACTCACAACACACACACACACACACACACACACACACACACACACACACACACCAGTTCACACACTGTTACAGCCAGAAGAGCCGCTGCTAAGTATTAGGTTCTTATGTAGATCCTTTCTCACTGTCATTTATCAGACTTCCTTTCTCAGTTTGAGACACAGTGAGATGCAGAGAATGCGTGAGGAACGCATGGGGAATGGAGGGTCTGTCTCGCACTGACCTAACAGGCTGGTGCATTTCATTCTTGCAGAACACGCTTGCTCTCATTGCAGTCCCATTCCATCGGCTTCTTCATTTTATTTGCACCCCTGGCTGGAGTTTTACTTGATAACAAAAACAAAAGTTCTTTGCATGATTAAGTTACATTCATTATATTAAGGGCCTGAGAATTATCATATATATAATTTTGGAAAACAGAGCACTTTACGGAAGGCCAGCTGTGGGATGCCTGGTAAGACACTTGGGAGGCGGGGGAGGGAAGGGGAGAGATCAAAGGACAAGGAACAATAGCAGTTAAAGACCTTTTCTGTAAACCTGATGTCACCGAATCCTTACAGCAACCTATGAAATGAGTATTGTTAAGCCTTTCTGCAGTTGAGAAAGAGCATTTAAATAACTTGCTTAAGATCACATCCTGAATCCATGGCATACTAGACTTGAAATCAGAATTTTTGATTCTAAACCATTAGTTTTCGTTTCTTCAGCAGAAGAATTTCCACAATAATTTTATAAGCTTTGGTTGAAGGATTAAGGAGGTGAAACTCTGGGAGGCAAATGAGTGTTCCTAGAGACAAAGAATTAAGAAACGTTAGGGGTAGAATGCCAGTTCGTGTTCTTGATCAGAGTCTGTTCTCCCTCACACTTGGACAGAGAGTGAACCTCTGGAGTTTGTCTGTTCCTTTGCCTGGGTTTGATGATAATTCTTAAAATAAGAGGGCAATCAAGATTTCTGGCCCTGCTTTGGAAAGTTGGAGTCATCCCCTTCAACTGTTTTTTCTGTCAGCCTTTATTGTCTGCTTAATCATATTTTGTCCCTTCGTTTGCTATCCTGGAGTTAGTTTTTCTTTATTCCCTAGACGTTTTCTTGTGATGCAAAAACTTGCCAAAATGTTAATATATATGTAAAGTCAAGACTAATAGGAGAGTATCATATTATAGTAGTTAATGGCATACTGACTTGGTGTCAGTCGATGCTCGGTTCGATTAGAGTTCTGATTGCTTAGCTCTTTGCAAGTTGTGAAATCCACAGCAAGTTTGTTAGTTTCTAACCCAGTTATTCTCATCTAGATAATAAAGATATTAATACTTCTCTTCTAGTAGGGAGCATGGTTAGTAGGACTATGAGAAATGAGGAGTATAAAAGAGCTTACTATAGTACCAGACATGAACCACACACCTCATATATTATCATATAATAATATACGGCGCCAGGCATGCTCACTCCATGTAAAATACAGTATAATTTCCTAGGTGATTCTCGTAAACTTTGTGTTCTATCAAATGATGCCTGACCACATCAAGAAAAAAGACATTAAGGAAATATCTTGAAATTAATTTTTATTTGTTTTAAAAAAGGAAGTGTAAGGAATTATGGTGACAACACTGTCACAGTGACATAATGTCAAATCTGGGCATTAAATTCAGAATTCGGAGCCTTTGTTTTGCTTCCAAAATGCAGGCATCCAAGAGAAACACAAGAGAGAAAGAAATTAGCCCTGTAACCTAATAATGCATGGCTGAACCCTGTACCACCGCTAACACATTTTCAGTTTCAAATGGCTTTAAAGCAAATTTCTCAAATGTGCTTAAATTTGTTTAGATACACAGCATAACAATAGCTATGTCGAAAAAGAGTTCGTGGGCTTATCAGAGTTCTATTTTAGTTATGTGCAAAATGTCTGCTGTATTCACTCCTGTCTCTGCTTTAAAGACTTGGCTGTTAGACATTTATACATCCATTAATTAGCAGCTAAGCATGATTTAAAGGATAACGTTCCTGGCGTTCAGTGTACACGGAGCAGTAAACAGCTTTTGTGGAAGATTAAACGCGGTAGCAAACCAGAGACATTTGGTGACCCCCAGCAGCCATTTGTTGCCAGAAAACCGCAATGCTACGATTATTGTGCCAGCCGGGGAAAACATAGTCAGCTCGTAACACAACAAACAGAAGAATGCATTTGAATTTGCCTCTTGCATGTTTAGAAATAGGGCTCCTTTTTTTTTCTTCTATGTTAATTGAATTTCATTTGGAAAAAAGTTCATATGAGTCATTAAATACAATGTATGCAAACATACCATGGATTGTAAGGAGTTAGCGGTTCTAGAGATCAATGTATGCTTGTAACTGAGAAGTAAGGACGATGTAGCTTATTTTTATCTCCCTTATTAAAACTGAATTTAAATTTGATAGAGTTTTACCTATTCCTGTTTATTTACTCTCAATAAATACATGGATTTTATGCTGACACATATTTCTAAACATAGTATTTTTATTGGTCATTATCAAAATATATTTTGGCTTCAAAATAAGAGAAATGAAGCCCAATTATTGTTTGGAAAACTCTGACTATTAACAGTTTTATAAATTAACACGTTGATTTGGAAACGTATGTTTATATGGATAAAGACAAACTAATTTAAGTTAGAATAATAATATTTTTCTAATGCATTTGAGAGATCACTGGATTTACATGTTGTTCTAGCATTAATTTTGCAATTTCTTGATCCATGTGAATCGACTCTAAGTGAAATATAATTGAAATTTAGAACAACAACAGGAAAATATTCCGCAAGCATAAAAAAGATGTTTGATAACACAGTAGTCAATGCATGGAGAAAAGTCCTTTTAATACATATACATGTTTATGTTCTAGGCTTACTGGAAAAAAATTACATGGTTTAGTAAGCTGGTTTAGCTCTCAATAAGAAAAGAATCTCCACGTTCTTTCTCCGTAATTGGATTTGGTATGCATTGTAAAAGAAACAGCGCCTTTCACTGAGCAGTGTTAGTAACCCATTTTATAATAATACAAAAGGCTTCTCCCACCACGTGTTGATCACCATAAATGCTTGTCTAACTCACTTCTCTCTCTTCCTTCCAGGGGCCTTTTTCTCCTGGCCCATGTGGTTGTGGATGGGGGGTGGGGGTGGTGGGTAGTGAAAACCTTTCACAGGAATCTGGGATCCTCGTTTTCAATGCTCCTGTTTGATTTTTCTGCAACACAACTTTGAAAGTGCCATCAGAAGTTTCTAAGTCTCAAAATTGCTTTAACGCCAAAGGTGCATTTTGTTTGGCGAAGTGGGATGCTGCACGCCGTGAAATCTCTATCTTTTCAATGGCTGCTGGGGAAGAGACATTCCAATAGTCTGAAGCACTGCTTTAATACCTACAGAAAAGGCTGCGGATACACGGAGGCACTGTGACTAAAATGTTTACTTTAGCAAACACTGCTCTATTAAATTTCAAAGTGGTGCTCTTTGAATTTTAAATTGTAAGGGAAACCTGGCCTCCATTCTTGAAAGCTTTGGTTTAAACATAAAAAGGAGAAAGTAGCTTTGAAGTTTGAATGAGATGCGTGAACTCTTCTTTGAGTTTGGAGAACTTACAGGGCGAGTGTGTGTGCTATTTATTATTCTAACGTAGGACTTGAGTGATATTCTTATTTCTTTCACCCTTGACCATTTTTCCTTTAAAAAAAAATCGGATTTGAATGTCAATGTGAGGTTTCATTTATTATTCTCCAATCAGGGAATGTATCTAACAAGATAATTTTAGGCATTTTTTTTTCAACAAACCCATTTCATTGCTCTTTAATGGGCATTTAATTTTTTCAAATTATATATAGACTCCATAGTTTTTAATTGGTGCTGCGAATCCATTTCTCTAGAGTTTACTGTATACATACATAGTCAAAATGCAGAAAATTTGTATTTTCGGCATAGATGTCACCTTAATGAGTATTTATTTGGGCAGATGAGTGCTTGCATAATTGAACAATTCATGGACCAGAGATAATTGAGCATTACAATAAGTTATGTCACCTATTTACAAATGGGAGCCATTAACTCTCTACTTTGCTTACTGGAATGAACTTTTTAAACCAAATAATTACAAATGCACATTCGCAAAATAAACCTGTCCAGGGTCAGTTCCTTTTTATCTACTTTGATAAATAATAACTGTGACAGCATTCAGTTTCTGTTTTAAAATGAAATAAGCATTTTATCATAAAATCTGTTAAAGCATAATTCTTAGCAAGTCAATAAAAACAGTTATTATGAGGGTCATAGAATATTGAATAAAATTTAATTAGTTCACTTCATATTTTCTTTCTAGAAATTACACATAACGTTTGCAGTAAAAAAAAAGAAAATTTATAGCCTCATTTTAATATTTAAATTATTACATTTTTGTCCCAATTCAACAATAGCTCCCCCCAAATAATCTTTTCTAAGTAGAATAGGCTCCTTCCTTATTCAAACAAAGGGACGGCTAATTTGTTTTCTGAATGTGGCAACAGAAGAGAGCAATTAGGAGTATTTTCTTCATCCAAATATCCCTTTCACACTCCTTCCTTACTTCCGTCTTGAATTAAGTGATGTCTTGGGTTAAGGCATTAAGGGTATTTATACAGAGTATGAGAAATATTTAAGAACAAGCAAAACATTACAAGGCCTTATTAAAACAACTCATCATTCAGGACTGATGTTGGCTGATAGCCTACACAGACACCCACCCCACATATACTAATACTGTCCCTAACACATCTCCTATCTTACGGGGACAAGTGGACATTAACAAGGGATTCTAGGAGCTGAGCAGCTTTCTTTCCTGGTACTTCCCCAATTGTTAATTTTGGGGAAGAAAATCTTTTGGCAGTGGTTTTGGGTCAGACGCATTCTAATAAAGGCTGCATGCCATTTTCTTTTTGGGGAGATTTCCCGGTAGGATTTGGGTCCTTTTATACAGGGATCAGGGAATCGTCAAAGGTCCATACTCTTGTCTCTGACTATTTGGTAAATGTTTGACCTGGTGCCTGGCACTTAAAAATAAGAAAATCAAGAAGAAGTAATGCAAGTATAATTTTTACAGCCAAGTGACTTCTGCATATAAATATTTTGTAATTTCATTTTAACATGAAGATCCTCCTTCTGATATTGGACCATTCAATAATGGAGTGGAGCGCATTATGAGGTAGTGAGCTTTCTGCATCATTTGGTGCTTTCCAGTGAAGATGGGTATGTGTTTAGCAGTCTGATGTGTTAAAAAGATATCCACAATACGTTTTTGAACTAATATTTCCCCCCAAGAAAGTTCGGAAGTCTGTGGCTTTTCAATGCCTTATTTAAAACTTTGTTGTTCACACTCATAACTTTGAATGTTAATAAATTAAGTAATTTAACAGATGAGGAAGCCATATCAAATACTTACAATCATAATTATATATGTATATAAATAATTGTATTACCAATATATATTTAAGTCAATGTATACTATTTTTACTCAATGCCAGTGACTGGAAATTAATTCAAGTGAATTAAATTATGTATAAGCTATATAAACTATGAATTAAACATCTTTTGAAATAACTGACATGAATGAATACCAAACCACTAAAAATGCTATCTTGAGTTAATGCCAAATAGTTATAAAACACTAACAGGTTTTTAAATGCTTTTGTTCTACCAAACTTTTTCAAACTTTAAAAAAATTTTTTCCATGTTTTATTTACTTTTGAGAGAGAGACAGAGAGACAGAGCACAGGTGGAGGAGAGGCAGAGAGAGAGGGAGACATGGGATAGGAACCAGGCTCCAGGCTCCGAGCTGTCAGCACAGAGCCCGACGAGGGGCTCGAACCCACGAACCATGAGATCATGACCTGAGCCAAAGTCAGACACTCAACCAACTGAGCCATCCAGGTGTCCCTTTTCCAAATTTTTTTAAATGTCTATTTATTTGTGAGAGAGAGAGATGGAGTGTGAGCAGGAGACGGGCCGAGAGAGAGGGAGACACAGAATCTGAAGCAGGTTCCAGACTCTGAGCTGTCAGCACAGAGCCCAAAACCGGACTTGAATTCACAAATTGTGAGATCATGACCTGAGCCGAAGTTGGACGCTTAACCGACTGAGCCACCAGGACTCCCCTACCATGCTCTTCAACTTGCATGTCAACTATAATGTTAAAATAGTAAACACTTGCTTAACATAAATTATAATATTCATGTCAATTTCTACTAGATATTTAGGAAAACCTTTAGATATGAATCACATGTTGGCTTCTCAGAAGATTCTCAGCACCTGAATCAAGTTACTTAAAATACATATGCCTATGACCAGATGCCTCTCAGTGTTATCAATACTCTTTTGTGGAATATTTAAGAACTATTATAATAATGTCATATGAATAATGAAATGGATTAAAAACTCCTGAAACTGAGAGACAGAGAGAGACAGAGGGATACATATCTGCAAAAAGGAACTTAAGGATTCTAACCTCTCTGACTATAATAAATACATGACCTCTTGAATGTACTGGTGTTTGTGCCATCAAATAAACAGTAAAGTTTGACATCCCTCAACTACAACATATTATAAAGTTTCTATAAAAGATAGTGGTTTTGTCTAACTACACTAAGTATTTTTAAATGCCTAGATTTTATTGAAAGTTCCCAAATATACTAACCACTTAGCATCACTGGAACAAAGGAATGTATTTGAAGGACTAGATAGAAACAATTTTGAATTATCACTGTGTGAGTATCTATAGTGCTAAACTTGAAATCATTTTAGGCTTTTAGAAGTATGTTTGACTTTGCATAAGACAAGGATAATTTCTCTGATTTACTTGATTTAAATGAGATGAGATTACTACGTAATGCTGTAACTCAATCATTATGCAGTCATCTTGAGCGAAAATGAAACGTTCAGAAACGTTTTCACATATGTAATTTGTATAAACCATAAGGTTATGATTAAGAAATCTTAGGAATATGTATTACTGTGGCAAAAGCAGTAGTACCAGCCTTTTTATCTTCTTGCTGTAGACAGGAATATCCCTAAGGATAGAAGATTGCCTGCCTATTATTTTATGAATAAAGTATTTCTACTTTAAAGGTATGAAAATTTATTAAAACCTCTTACAAGCCATAAGTAAATGTAAAAATATGCTACTTTACTCCAAACTCTTGTCCCTAAAAGTACCTAACTTAGGAGATTTCAGACTAATTCTAGCATGTAGTTTTGCCCTACGAAGCTCTCAGTAGCTAAAGGAGACCCATTTTTCCACTCCAAGTTCTTAATGAAATGAATGCATTACAGGAATATTTCAATTCTCTGTAGTTTACACAGTTCAAATAAAATTGCCCAGCTTCCACAAAATATCCCACCTCATATCCATTGCAAAGTTTAAAGTAAATTTGCCAGGGATGCATGAGTGGCTAAGTAGGTTAAGTGTCCGGCTTTGGCTGAGGTCACGATCTCACAGCTTGTGAGTTTGAGCCCCGCGTCAGGCTCTGTGCAGACAGCTCAGGGAGCCTGCTTTGGATTCTGTGTCTCCCTTGCTTTCTGTCCTTCCCCCACTCACACTGTCACTCTCTCGCTCTCTCCTTCAAAAATAAGTACACATTAAAAAAATTTTTAAAGAAAGAAAGAAAATAAAGTTTCCATCTAGCCTTTAATGAGAACTGAAGTAAATCCTTAAATAAAGACCCTTTCTTTGGTCTTATTATATTCCCACAAATGCCATTCAGTTTATTAGTCAGTTATCAAATTTGCATAGCTTGTTGGAGAAATTGGTAAAACAGTAAGGCTAAATTTATGATACTTTCCTAATATTTCGCTGTGTTTGTTTTATCCACATTACTTTGTCTCACGTTGCTTTCTTTTCTAACAGATGTTCAAAATCATACTGACATGCTTTATTCAATAAACAAATACATTTTAAGCATTACTATATGAAAAACACTCTGTTAGATGTTATGGAAGACAAAAAGATACGTCAGTCCTGGTCCCAGACTTCACAGTGCAGGGGAAATACGTATGCAAGTAATTCTTATGTCCTGAAAGAGAACACAAAAATCTCCATGGTGAAAGAATACAATGGGAAAAGGAGAGATGATTCTGGTTGTGGAATTTTAGAGGAAAGCTAGTGTTTCCACAGGTGACAAAAATACCCTGTGGAGAGGGAATTCCCAGTATTGGCAAGCAGTATCCGTTCCACTGGGATTTCCGGTAACCACGGCCTAGTGAGGTATCTGGTGCAGTGTCTTCAATCCAAAATCAAGACAACACATTTCTAAGAGCACTTCATTTATTTTGGAAAACCATTTTTCTGACTTTTCAATTTCTTTCTCTGTAAAGTACAGCTTTTCTAATCTATATTCATGAGAAGTTCTAGAAGTTTGAGTAACAAATGGAATAATGTACCAAAAAGCACTTTGAAAATTACTATTCAAAATTGCAGGCTTTTTTTTTTTTGTCAAGTTCTTCATATGTATTTAAGATATTGATATAGATTTTTGAGTGAAAGTTCTTGAGAAATAGAAAATCTAAATGTATTGCTGATGCATCACTGCTCATTATGAGAGCACCCCAATTTTAGAGACATCAGAGAATTGAGACTTGAAAGTCAGAAAGAGATTTGCTCTCCTGCTTCAGGCCCCAGTTAGTTACAAAGAGACAAGGATGCCTCTTATATTATTTATTCTTTTTCTTTCCGAAAACTTAAGTTTCGGAAAGAAAAAGGACTTAGAAGGCAGGTGTTATCTATTTCCTCCCCAACCTGTGTGGGGGTAAGGAACGAAGTTAAGAAATTTTGCCATTTGATAACTAAAAAATACAGTCAACTTACTTTTTTAATAGCCAACTTATTTTTAACAGCACCTTATTAAGAATGATATGAAAGAATATCCATGTAAACAAATCAGAATCCAAGGACATTCAGGGTTTATGATGCTCAGGTCGTTCTATTGAACCGTATAACTACACTTCTAGCACTATATTTGATGTTCTTAGTCCCAGGACTCCTTAACTGCCCTAAATCACAATGTTCTACATTTTAAAAGGCAAAATAATTTAAATTTCCCCTGTGTTTTCCTGTTAAAATCATAATTCTTCTCTAAAAATCATAGACTATTCTGATGAGTTATTGATAAAGTTACCACCTTGATGAATAAGTGGATTCCAGATAATAGAACAGAAAAAAAATCATCAATTTTTCATCAATATTTTGTTGGCAAGCTCTTAAGAAGTAGTTCCTTACTCTTAAAAAAATGTATGCTGGCAATAAATTTTAAATCCCTAAAAGATAACCAAACTACAATAACAAATCACTTTCAAAATGGAAACATGAACATTATAAACTTATTCAAGTTCACATCAAGGATATTCGTGAACTGAAAAATCTCAAGTCCTAAAACTAGTAAAGTTTGACTGACAAAAGGAAAGATCATTTGAGATTTTCTCTTTATTCATTCAAAGATGATCATATGATATCATTTTCAGTAGGATCCATGGCAGTAGGCAAACTATTTAAATATTAACAAGTTTTCATCAAATATTAACTTTAAACATATTAGAGATCATTGAAATCTAAGGAATACAATAACTTAAAATAACACAGTTATGGCGGCATATAATTAGTGGCACTTTGTAAGAAGCAATTTCACTTCACATTACATACTCTAAATGGGAACAGGTTTCGAAAGACATTAACAGAAAATGTGACAGAATTCGCCTGAAGACTAGAAACTGATTGATGTTTTGGAAGTTTCCTCAGACCTCCCTGAATGATGTTCTCATTTAGGCAACACTAAATGTACTAAAAAATTCAAATTTGGTTTTACAATTTCCGAGAAAGAAAAATGAAAGAAGGGTCAGTAACAATCGTGGCTTAGAATTTAGGTTCACAAAATGTTACAGACTTGTCAGTGTTGTTTATATGTAATCCTGAGAGAGACAAATGTGGGCATATTCACTGAAAATAAATGAGCAATGATAATTATTTCCACTTAATATTATCTTCCACTTTACAGTTTCGTAGAGTTCATTCGCGGGCTCTTTCACAAACACACAGGTCTTTCAAATCAACTACTAGGAAGAAACACAGTCATATTTCTGTTGATACTTTAGAACACAAGCACAAACCAAAAGATGCTTATTATAATCTCAAAGATATTTAACCTCCTGTTAACAAAATTAGATAGGACTCCTACATTTTGTGTAGCCTTACTTTTAGAAAGCTTCATCTGTGATAATAAAAGACCCCATCTCACTGCCAGAGCTTTGATTCTGCATTAATTAAATATTTATTTATTTCCTCTTTTATTCTTAACCTAATTTCTCACCCAGAGCATTAGCTCTATGTTTTTCCTTCTGTAAACTTTAAACCAATGCTGCTAATTACAATAGCAGGATATGTATGCTGAGTTATCCAAACCAACCTAAAATATTTGAGGTCATCTGGATCTCGCCTCATTATAGGTAGAAAAATGGGTCAAAGCATAAATTTCTTTGTTGGCATATACATATTTGATTCTTAATTTCACTGACACTGGGTTTCTAGGCAATAATTTTTCTCAGCATTGTCTGGAGGTATGTGCGTGACTCAGACTTTGTGTTAACACAGTATGAAAGAATGCTGGTTCACTGATCTTTTTGATCTGAGATACCTGCAAAACTAAGTGATTATAATATTACAAGGCTAAACTTACTTCCAAACTAAACATGTTAAGCATTTCAAATATAGTACTTGAATTTTCAAATTATTTAATGGAAAGTCAGCAATACCATGACACAAGGCAATGTGTAATTAGCAAAAATATGTTTCCAAGATATGCTGAACATTTCAAGGTTATATTCATTAACATATAAAATATATATTAGTCAACAGAATAAATATAATTGAAAATCCTGCAGGATTTATTTTCCTCATTGATTGTGAATGAAAGCCATTAAGGTATAAAGTCTATCTACATCAGTGAGCAGCTTTGGTCTTCTTCACTTCTGGACCAGGATTTAAGTTCTCTTATTTAGTTTTTTCTCATGTCTATAACTCAGATGTCTCAATGGCTTCTTTATGTTTGTAAGTCAATAAATTACCTCAAAAACGTGCAATTATTTTTACAAAATTTCACTACAAATATACTCTCTTGGTTGACTGTTATAAGTACTCTTCCTACTCTTCATTCTCATTAAGAATATATATAAAGATATACAAGCAATAAAAAGCATAGAACAATATCAGAGATCCAGTAGAAGTATCTACCTTTACATTTAAGTCAGTGTTAATTTTGTCATCTATAAACCCCAGCCCATAAAAACACTGTCCTCTATCCTCCTCGATAATGTACCCTCTATGCCACGGCAACCAAAAATTGCTCCTTTGCATGAACTTTTAAGTCTCCACTAGACTACATAGCCAATTTTAAGGTCTGTGGCGATAGACCATGCTAGTCTTGGGATCTATTGTTCTCAATCTTGTCCCACTTCCCATGTTCCATTCTTTATGAGAGGGGCTTACCTCTTCCTGTATTTCTCAGATACATTTCCCAGGACCACTGTCAGTTGTCTTCTGGCTGCACTGGATGACAGAGACACTGGTGGGAGTTTTGGAGTGTGGAGAGAAGGGAAATGCCGGATTATTTTCTCCTTCATCTGTGTTGGGCAGTATTTGCTGTTTAAGCTTATATCTGTCCCACTGTGTTTCCAGCTTGGAAAGAATGACTCTGGTCCCTACTAGTACCAAGATTTAGTCCTCCAATTTAAGGCTGGCAGTAACTTCCCACTTTGGCTAATTTCTGGGTTAGGTCATAATCCCTTTCATGGCTTCCCCAAATCCATATCACCTTTGTAACTAATTCCGAGAATTAGATACCCTGTTATAAGCATTTTAGGTGGTTTCTTTCATCCTGGTTAGACTCTGGTATACCAATCTTATACATTTGTTATAGTCATATAAAATGTTATGACATTCTTTTGATCCCATTTTATGTATCAGAATATTGATATTTGGAGACATTAATCAGATTTCTTAAATCATAACTGATGATAATTGATAGTGGAAACCGAATTTGAATTCAGATTGGTCTACATTTTCAGCCAGTACCTTTAAATATGGAACATGTGTTTTGTATGGTGCTCTGTTTACTTATTAGACAGATATCTAAACTTTTCCTTACTGGAACAAAGCCTTTAGTGACCATGATATACATCTAGAAGAGCTTGTATTCCTTTACTTTGTGAGAGGGCCTTCTGAGTGACACAGTGTAATTATGTTTTCAAATATACTAGGGTGCCGTACTGTACATGGGAGCAGTGAGACCAGAGAGGACACTATATGGTCATCCAGGCAGGAGCTCTTGGTGGCCTGGCCCAAGGTGTCAATATTGGGGTGATGATAAGTGTTCAGGTTCTGGGTATGTTTTGAAAGCAGAGCCATTGGGGTTTTTGGATGGATTAAATGTGTTATTAGAGAGAAAGAACTACTGCCATCACTTGAGATACAGAAAGTATGGGAGGAACATACCTACAGGAGTGGCATAGGTAGTTTAACATATGTGAAGTTATATTTGTAAGAAGTGCATTATGTTTTTATGAAAACTAACTTTCAGGTGGTAGAAGTGTGTCTATCACTTAAGTACCTACATGTATGATTGTAATCTAAGGAATTTGGAGAGAAGTTAACCCAATTTAGTAAACCACTGAGACCAAAATAACATCATTTTGAAAAAGTCACATTCAAAAAAGAGAGCAAATGATTAAAGATGCACAAGAAGTTGTGGGTAAAGTTCCTAAAGATTAAGTCCTGAGGTATGGGCCTTCCTCGGTGGGGGACAGCCCCACCCCCCTCTTGCCTCACAGACTCAAAAGCTTGACAAAACCTATGGTTCAATGCAAATGAGAGACTTACAGAGTTTATAATTAAGCTTCACTTATTTTAGATACGTAGCCTAACTTGTGTGTACATGTCTATTTTCTGCTTATTGGCTGTTGATCTAGAAAGCAGATTTTTGCCATCTTTCTACCATTTGCCCCTTTGTTGTTTCAAGCCAAGTTCTCAAATAGACAGGCAATTCCTTAAATACTGAGGTGAGTTTGCCAAAGGGTTTAGTGTAAAAATGAGTTCATATATAGTACATGACAGTCTATAAAAATGAAACCGGAGCAAAAAGAAAAAAAAATAGTAGGAATACATTGCACATGGCAATCATAAATCCAAGTTTGGGGCTTGTATTCCAGACACAGCATTGCTGCTCTATGCGTAACTGAAGCTGCAATTTCATTATGGGTCCTTTCTCAGAGATTTCACTTTCTAAATTAAAGATTTCATGTTTGTTGTCAGTCTGAAGGAAACTATTTTTACAAGTTTCCTCCTTTTATTTTGATGCTTATGAGTGTTTCTAATAGTAATATTTTTAAATTGTATTTTTACTTCGATACTTAAAGGTAAGCTTATACATAGAAGCAGATATTATCAAAATTTTAGAGAAAACTAGGCAAGTTCTTGTTTTTGTTTTTTCTGTTTAATGAATCATTGTATTTAGAATTAGGAACGGTTCATTCATTCACTAAAATAATTCTTTGCTTTTAGAAGTTTGAGAATTCAAAGTCATAAAATAAATTATTTTCCCTTTAAGGGACTTTATCTACATTTCAGAACACATAATAAATGCCACAAAAGGTAGAAATTATTTCCATCTGTTTTTCCAGTGTGAGAAATAAAATTCATCTAGAGGGTGTTGATTTCCACTGGAAGACCAGATGATGAGTAGAGAATTTCTCTACACTATCATTTGGAAGAGAGGTCTCAGGCATACTTCCCTTAATCCGTGGGCATTTAGTTCCCTTAAAACACCAAACAGGGACTTATATCTGCAAGTTGGTGACTATTCATGTATCACCCATAGGCTGAGGTATGCAGCAATGACAGCTCACTATTCAGACACTCCCATACATGTTGTTGGTACTACAATGGCAAACAAGTTAACAGTATGAACTCTCATAGTCTATACAAAAAACAGGAAAAGATAGTAAAAATTAGTTATGCTAATACTTCTGGTGATGATCATGGTAATTTATCAAAGCCTAATAAGTACTACTTTTCCTCAGTGTAATATACATATAATAAAAAAGTTAAAAATATTTGTAGTTATCAAAAGAAAAGTAAAGGGAACGATCTGATGCTACAAACCTCAAAAGATGATGACAGAGGAAGAAAAAACTAGAGCTTCATGGGATTGTTTTTAACTTTCTTCCCAATCCCCCTTGCTTAAAGACATAGTGACTAAGAGATGTGGTTAGAATATAAAATATGTCTCCGAAAGTCAGTTCACAGAGGAAAGGTCTCAGAAGAAAATCAAGGGGAAACTAAACAAAATATATCAGTTCAAATTAAAAATCAGGGCAAAATTCTCCAAATATCATTCAATAAAATGTATGAAAGATACAACTACTGTATTTTTCATAATATACTGTAGAATTAAAAAAATAATGACTATTCAGTCTAGAAAAAAATGAAAGCCAAGGAATAGAAAGTATAATTGACTGCTATTGTTAGAATATGTGGGGTCCCTGGGTGCCTAAACATCCCACTTCCACTCAGATCATGATCTCATGGTTTGAAAGTTCAAGCCCAGTGTCAGGCTCTGTGCTGTGCTGACATCTCGGAGCCTGGAGCCTGTTTTGAATTCTGCGTCTCCCTCTCTCTCTGCCCTTCCCCTGCTTGTGCTCTGTCTCTCCCACTCAAAAATACATAAACATTAAAAAGAAAAATTTAGGATATGTTCCTTTCTTGCTTAAGGGAAACTCTCTGGCCTTGGGTATTTATGTTTTCAGCTTTTGTCTGATAAGGATGACATTGACTATAATGAACTTGAAAGCTGTACATTGAAGACCCAGAGTCTCCATTAGCTGCAGTCCATGAATACCCCTATGGAGAGCCACCCACCAACCTAAGACATCCAACCTCAGCTGTTAGGTAAATGGGAAAGAAAAAGTCTCTCTGGTTCGAGCAATTGTATTTTGAGGGTTTCTTTATTATTAAATCTAGTAGAATCCTAATTGACTCAAATGAAACTTTTGATCTTGGTGTAAAGGAGAGCATGGTGTAATAGAACAGCTGAGTAAGAACATGCAATCAGTTACAAAACAAAAAGACACAAAACATTAGAGTTTAAAAAAGAAAATCAGGGGCCTCTGGGTGGCTCAGTGAATTAAGCCTGAGACTCTTGATTTTGGCTCAGGTCTTGATCTCACCCTTCCTGAGATTCAGCCCTGCATCGGGTTCTGCAATAATAGCGGAGCCTGCTTGAGACTCTCTCTCTCTCTCTCTCTCTCTCTCCCTCTCTCTCCCTCTCTCCCCCTCTCCCCCCCTCCCCCTCTCTCCCTCTGCCCCTCTGCCCCTTCCCTCTTCATATCCACATGTTCTATTGTAAAAGAAGAAGAAGAAGAAGAAAATGCGATTTTAAAAACTACAAAGCTAAAAAAAAATAGAGTACCAAAAACAAACAAACAAAAACCTAAAACTAAGAAAAAAAAAACAAAGAAGAAAAGGAAAAAGATGTGGAAAGATTCAGAAACCAAGGAACTGAATAGAAAAAAATGAAAGAGAAATTCTGATGCAGAGATAAATCCTGAAACCACAATGAGAACAGATAATAGTTGTACAATTCAGATAGTCCTTTATTAAGATAGTGTATGTTCCTGAAACAGAGAACTCAACAGTAGAATCAGAAATTAGTCAATATTGCAGTACAGGGAAAAAAATGTCTGAAATGAAGGAAGAAGTTATCAACAGGCTGAGAGGCATGCCACTTTCCAGGAAAAACTTGATATGTACAGCTGACAATGACTCATATCCTAATTATATTATTGAATACCCAGCATGAAGAAAGGATTTTTAGTCATCCTGGAAGATAAATGAGGACCCTTACAGGAAAAAAAAATGACTTGAAACTTCCTTTCAATAACATTCAACATTAGAAAAAGTCCATGTGAACAAATTTCTGAGAGAAATTAAAAGGGGCCCAAGATTCCTTGGACACTGACCAGATATTACTCAGTTACAAAAGCAAGAGAGAATTTTATCAAGCACTAGATTACTCAGGTAATGGGATACCTGTGGTCTCTTTGTGAAAAATAAATTCCCGAACGCCAGACCCAGTCAATCAACAAATGAACCAAAATATAAAATTAATGAAGATTCTAACAAGGGGAACCCAAAGTAAGCATCGTTATGTTTTCAAAATGAGATGAATGCCACACACCATAACAATAAAATATAATGTAATTTGCACAACTTTATGGGAAAGAGGAAAGTGTGAATGTTATGACATGTTTCCACTTTATAAGACTGTCAGAAGTAGGAACGAAATGATGAAAAGACCAAGCATGCAAACTAGATCAACAGCCGGGATTTACATATCCAAAGAATGTCAAGGTCAGAAAAATCAGAGTTACACAGAGGAAAAATCGACAGGTTCTAGAGCCAATGGAAAGACAAGATTCTGCACCCCAAAATCTTCACAGAGTGTTGCCAAGAATAATTTTCTAATCGTCACTTCAGACATTTTCAGTCCCCCTCTTAGCCCCGTGTTGTGTACATTGGCTTATACACCTAAGCCTGGAATAGTGTTCATTCAAGCTAGTTGATATGTGTCAGGACCTTCTCTTCTGGACTAAGTGCTTCTTACCAATTTTAGAATTTACATAATACAAAATACTATAACAAGGTGAGGTTTCATATATACGACATCAATCCAGATTCCATTTATCACCCTCTGCAGGCTTACACAGCCTGATGTGAGTACATACCTTGACTTGGGGCCTAGAACCAGAACAAGGTTCAGTTACCCAGATATTTTAGGTAGTCATATTTATAGATCTATTGATAAGTTCTATCATGCAACTAATTACTTCACCATTTATAACCAGAGTAAATCAATACTGTAAAAACCTGAAAAAATATAGATTAAAAAATGTATACTAATTCAACCTCATAATGGGTTTCATAAATCCTTGACCTTAGCTTGATATTTTGCAAACAATTTTTTCTATGGCAAAGAAACATTTTTCTGAAGATCATCAGATTCTTTGTGTTTTCCTGTTTCTTTTTCCTTTGCTTAATTCAAATAAAATTGAATGTTTACTAATACAGTTTATGCATTATCCCATTTTAATAAAATAACTTGAATTTCAATCTATCCATTATTTAATCCCTATGCCTGCATAGAATCTGGAGGTATATAATATGGCATCATCTGATGTTAATGGTGACTGTGAGTGTCATAGCATTGATGTCCTAGTGCTGTCTCCCAAGTTGGAGAATTTATCAGAGCGTGACTCAGATTCATGTACTTTTACTTCTGTGTAACTAGTCATCATGCCTCCTTAAGGCTCCCCTTGGCTGTAGCATTTTCTCAGGCTTGGTTTTGATGGTCTTGAGAGTTTTGAGGAGTACTCATCAGAAATTTTGTAGACTACTCTTCAACTGGTATTTGTCAGATGTTTATCTCCTGGCTAGACTGAGCTTATGTGTTTCTGTGGTGAGGACCACAGAGGGAAGGTGTTGTTTCATCAGATCACCTCAAGGGTTCATATCCTCAAAATGACATCACTGTTGGTACTGATCCTGATCACGTAAGGTAGTGTTTGTCAGATTTCGCTGTTAACAATAACATTATGCTCCCGCCCTCCTTCCTTAATATTGTACTCTTTAGAAGCAAGGAAGCAATCTGGATGATGTTGTATATATGAAACCATTCCTTTCTTTTATATGTATAAGACGGGAAACAAAGTTTATCAAGGTTACTATTTATTTTGAGGAGATTTTTTATGGTTTATTAGAAAACAGAAACTATGATTAGCTAATTCTTATTGAGTGTTTACTATTGCTAAGCACTGTGTATGAATTATTTCATACAAACATTCATCTAACTATGAGGGAAGTAAGTATTACCCCTATTTTCTAGACACATAAGGGATAAACTGAAAAAGTGGCTTATTTGCTCAAGACCATACTACAGTCAGCGGCAGAGCTCGTTCAAATCCAGGCTTGCCTGTGGCTCAACATGACTTATGTTACTACACAGTAGTCCCTCCTAAGGTGTCAGATACATTTCAAAAGGAGAAATCTTTAGTAGTCATGTCGTAGTGTCTAGACGTTAAGTTTTAGGGAAATATCAGAAGTTATGTGATTTCCTTTCGTCAGATTAAGCCCAGGTTGTTACTATCTATTAAACATTTTTGTTATTCGAGTTTTTTCCCCAAAATGAACTGCCTGGCCTTCTTTGCCCTCATTGACTTAAATTCTGCTGACATGAACTTATTCTCAAGGTTATATAAATGATATTTCTGTGCTCTATAGAATAAATAATTGCATGTAATATAATATCTATCATCAATAAATGAGTCTACTGTTTATTCCGTCCATAAAACTGAGTATAAAGCATTATTTAAATAAGTCTATTTTGTGCCAAAATAAGTGAAAAGTGCGTCTTTCCTCCCTGTTATTTGAAAATACAAGTCAGCTTCTAGTAAAAAAAATACAAAAGTATAAAAAGAAAAGTAAATTAACATAAATGCTGACATTTAAATAAGTGATATGTCAGGGTAAAAATACTGAGTGGAAAAAAAATCAGTAAAGGGCATAATTACATTTCACAAGTCCTCAGCAGAGGTTCTGAGTTATTTTTTCTTTTTAGTAGCCAAAGCCTCTAATAAGATAAATAGATTGAGGTATAAAGAAGCATCTGATAAATTGTTATAGATGTAATCAAAAATCTGCCGAGGATATCAGCATAACACAAAACCACCAAATTTCTCTACATTACTGATTTTCAGTAAACAAACATGTTGATGATTTAAAAAAATGATAACATCTCAATTTGTTTTACAAACATTACAAACATATCAAGAACTGCCATGAAAATGTTAGTATTAAAGCATCTTTTATAAACGAATAAAAAAATCAGGCCCAGAAAGGTTATTTAATTTTACTAATGTCACACAGAAAATCTGACACTGAAATACGAGCCCAAATTCTCGTTTATATTCTCTGTGCAAAATAATGATAAATACAGAGAAAGGCTGATATTAAAAATGCCTCACTTTTTGTGGTACTTAAATTCATATAGTAAGGTGGCAAATGGTGACTAGCATTTGAATAGATATCAAGCAGTGCAGCCTTTGGGCTTCTTTAATGGTGCAGGTCAGTAGATTTGGAACTAAAAGATGAGCGTAGATTTTCATTTACAAAACCAGTGAAATGGTTGTCAGCACAAAACGTCACTAAGAACTAGGAATACACCTTAACTTTCCACTCATTTTCCATAAACCACATATTTGTATGTGGCCAGGGCCAGGGCCTTTGCAGCCACTGCAAATATTGCAGGCCACAGAACCCTGTAAACTACTGAAAAATGAACATTTCATCCTTGGGTGAATATTGTTATTGGTGCCGTATTTACATTGTGCAGTGTGTATAGATATAACTTATCTATTTTTCCACTAAACAAAATCATAACTGGTGTGTAGAAGTATGGAATTGGCTTCTTCTGTATGCTTGCTCTCTTTATAAGAGATGATGTCCTCATTCTAGCTTTGCCAGGTCTTGGTAACAGTAGTTTTTGTTTGTAAAATGAAACAGCACCACCTTGTATCCTGAAGTAAAGCTACAACCTCTCTAAAATCTCCGAACACTCAGATCTGTGTTTCAAACATATGTACTGAGGACTGTCTTATGAAGCGGATGAAATTTAATTACAAGCGTGGTCTGTGCTAGGTTCTATCGTACTATTATTAAACCACTAGATTCATGCTACCATATCACTCTCCAAAAATTACTCCTTCTCTTACTAGCAAAATATACTCTGATGCAAACAAATGCAGAAAAATGTCTTACGCTTAATTGTGCAATATCTGTCGAATGGTAGAAAGCCTATAATACCTTACGAAAATTATTATTGATCCTCTGTAACCTTGTTATTTTATGACTTCAGCAATGTTTATGTACCTCCAAAATAGGACAGGGTTCCTAATCTATACAGTACGTGCTTTAGACAGCTCTTAAGATTACAAATAACATAGGCAAATGCGTTGATGTGATATAAACATATAGATATAAACTATTTACTGAATTATATAGTTGGAGTTATAACTATGGCATTTATTTTTGTTGTTCCTATTGTTGGTTTCTTTTTCAAAGTTTATTTTTCAAAATATATGATTTATTTAGACCTTTATTTTCTCCTCAAGAAAGGATCTTTGTGATTTATTTAGCATACCTTTAAATAGATTTAATTGGCCATAAACATGTCTAGACAACTAAAGGCATAGATTTTCAAACTCTTCACTAATATCATGAAATGATAGTTCCTCATACAGGTGGAAAATCAAAGTTCCTAGTTGCTTTTGTGACTTAACAAAGTGGTGGAGTATGCCCTGATCCACACTAATATATTAAAATGTTTCTTTAAGTGCATTTTTATAATGATACCAATCTTATTTAACAATAAGATATTCTGCTTTCTAAACTATTGCACATTGTAAACAAATCTAATTCACAACTCACTGCAAATGTAAAGAATATTAAAAATGTACTAATACAAATTATAAACTTTCTAAAAGCTATCATATGCATTTGTGACTTCTGGAGCTATGTTTGCATTACGATTTCTAGGTCAGTGGCTTCGTAACCTCTTTAAATTGTTGGCCAGAACTACAACTTTGTTAAAGCTGGAATGAGATCTCTTATTTTTCTCCTTGCCAACACAATATTACACTCCCTATGCACAATTGTCAAGCAAGGGTGACCCCATGTTTTGGGTTTCAAGGTAGATTCCATGCCATAAAATCAAATTACATTATAGGAATACTTAAGCCCAACCAGGTGCCTGGAATTTTATTCCCTATCCATTTGATTGTTTTATAATTAGATATTCTATGAGGAAGCTTCACTTGTCACATTCCACTCTGCATTTAGAAGTGCTTGTTTGTATGTCTCTGCTACTAGACTGTAAAATAGCAGAAGGGCTGCACTGTATCTGACTTATTGTTTTAAGTCAAGCCCTGACACCAGGGAAGGGTACATAAGAGGCACACAAAAATAAGTTTCTATAAATACATTTTCTCCCATGACTGACAGAATGAAGAGTATGTAGTATTAAAAAAGTTCACAAAGCTGAAGTTTCAGGTGGCACCCTTACTCTCAACTGAGAATATTGATAATATGATATATTTAATGAAATAGGGTGAGGGAAAGAAGTTATCTTTCCTTAGAGTCCCTAGCGGCCAGCAGTAAACCATTTCCATCTTTTCACTCCATTATCTATTTTATCAAGTTTAAGGATCATATGCATGCTGTTTACTTTTATCAGAATTAGAAAGACCATGCCTTGGGTCATGGCAACTTCTGCTTTCTGCAACATATGGAGTAATTATAACCCATTAAGATATTATATATATTTTGTTTCAAATTCAGGGATATTTTTAATTTCTGTTGGTCTTGTATTTTCTTTGGTTTAGCCTAAGTTAGTCTAGTTTATCAAGCAGCAGTTCCACAAATATTTGTCAAATGAATAAATAAATCCTATTCTATATAAAATATGTATTAAAATATACCTGTGTATAGGTATTTAAATAAATATGGAGTTAAGGCCTTATATAACTAACATACACCTGATATAAGAAAATTTTGCAAATGTTTTCTACTACTTACTTGTATGACATTATGAATAATAAGTAGAGAACCCTTCCAACATTGTGTCTATATAGGAGTTTAAGAAATATATCTGGAAGCTGGGAGGATTTTTTAGGATTGGTAAGTGACCTTGGAATCCACCAGATCTTCAGGTTCCCAGCATATCCATTCTCCCTTAACCTAGACAATTGCTCAGTTCTCCTCTGCTGTGAATCTTATTTTGACCTGAAATTGAGGTCTATTCCTTTGACACATTGATAGTAATAACCCCTAGATTCTACAAGGAATTTCAAAATATTCCAGAAGTTGAAAAACAGGATGGGGGTGAAACGTTAAGTTATAACAAATTCATTTAAGCATATCATTTCATTAAAGTATGAAACTGAAATTAGATAATATATTCAATAAATATGATTCAAAGTGGAACATATGGTATATTCAGAAAATAATATTTTAAAATATTCTGAACTTATGATTTCTAGGAAATGAAGAAAATTGGAGAATATGTAGGGGATGGAGTTGATTCAAAATTGAGGCTAAATCAAATGTGAAAAACGCTATCAAACCCTAAAGAGAATTGAGAATAGAATGGCCTTGCTGATGACCTTATAGTTATTAACTGTGAATTAAGCTGAATGGTTCAGATGAGATGCCGGGGAAGAGAAGACAGGAGGAAGCAGAATGTAGTAACTAATTTATTATCACTTATAATAAGGAACCATTAGATCATACCCCCACCCCTCAAAAAAGGATTAGGAATGCTATGGAAAAGTACTGAATATGAAGACAACCACAAGAAACCTTCCTACGTACTGGAAGTTTGAAAGAGGTATCTGTTTACATTAAAATACAAAAATAAGTACAGAATAGAAGAATAAACATTAAGGGGGACAACTGTGGGCCCTAAGAAAGAGAGAGAATAGCATAGAGGGGCAAACCTAGACGTGGACTTCTTTGTTTTGTAGATGTGACTTTAGAAATCTGTAAACATTTTACACTTACCTTTAGAATTAAATTTTCAAAAGAAGCAAAACAAGAAACATCCGAACCTAAATGCGTATTTGGCTCATAGTATAAAGACAGGAAATTTTTAAAAAGTGACTTCAAGTCATAGTAATTTGACAAAAAGAAACTGCAAAAGAAAATCTTAAACAGTTAAGCAATCATTTTTATTTTAGTGTTTGTATTTTTATACTGATATATTTGTACGTGTAATGTGGGATAAAGCAGATGAGTAAGGTTTTCTTTTTCTAATTCTACAGTCTCAGTATTGAGAACTGGAATTCTCAGTATAGATATGAGAGAAATGTATATAATGCAAGAGAAATTAAGTAAAACCCTGAAGGCCCTCAAACTGATGCAATTGGATGCATCAATATGAGTTCATGAAAAATTTTAATAAAAATTATCTTTAAGAAAAAATAAACACATTTCCCATATGTTTCTAGAAAAAAAGCTTAGAAACAATAACCAACCATTAACAATGAATAAAACTTGGTCTTAAAATATATAGGTATTTCATATATATCTATCTATCTCTATCAATCTATCTTTTTTTTTCTCTCACTGAAAGGAACTAGAGCTTCTTACAGAAAAGATAAGTAGGAGGGATTCAGCACGAAATGGACTAGATTGTCATGTCACAGAGTACAAAATTTTCCAAAGATGTTGAGTGCTGTGTCAAAATGATGCAAGAGTCATCTTAGAAAGGATCCCACTTGGACAAAATACGGGAAGTTTGAATATCAGTATTACTTGCAATAAATAAAAATATACAAAATATATTCGAAACCATGAGATCATAATGAGACCAAAACACAAAACAAAAAAGAACTACCATCTACCAATTGGGTCTAGTTGAAAGATGTTTTCCATTATTTGAAGCTGATAAAAAAGGAAACAATCACACATTTATTTCATCTTTCTCCCACTAACTATTCCACTGGGTAACCAAATATTTGATAACTAAACAAAGAAATCTTCTCTTTAAGAAGTATTCTGCCCAAGACACAAAGAAGACATGATCTAATAAGAATAGCGTTTTTTTTGGTCTGAATTAATAGATCTATGCAGTTTTCATATATAACTGCTAAGATCAATAGAGACAGCCAAACATTAGGGGCATCCTGAGGGAAAAACAGAACACCACATGAAGAGTAGCCATTCCAAATAAAACAAAGCAAATAACACAAATTACACACACACATACACAGACACACACTCACTTGAAAATGAAATCTAACCAAACTTCTAAGTTTTATTTTTATTCATAGGACATAAAAAGAAAAGACAAACATATTAAATAGTGCCATTGTTATGTAGTCAACAAATGCCAAAATGTGGGAAACTGGTGGGCAAAGAACCAGATTGCTTCAATTACCAATTGTAACCAAATAAAATTTTGCAGAGATAGAAAGCAAGAGAGCCTGCAGTATAAAAGACAGTTAATTATATCCCCTTCAATAAGCAATCTACAAAAAGAAAAATATATAAATTTTATGAGACAAGTGAATATTTGAACACAGTATTTTACACTATTAAGGAAGCATTCTTATATTTAGGTGTGATAGTGACTTTTGTTTATTTTTGATTTTTATATTGGACTATAATTTTCTAGAGCGGATTTAGGTTCACAACAAAATTAAGCAGAAATTACATAGCATTCCCATATATTCTGAGCTCTTCCTCAGACACAGCGTCTCCCACTATCAACATATTTTAATTTTTTTTAACATTTATTTATTTTTGAGAGACATAGACACAGAGCATGAGCAGGGGAGGGGCAGAGAGAGAGGGAGACACAGAATCGGAAGCAGGCTCCAGGCTCTGAGCTGTCAGCACAGAGTCCGACGCAGGGCTCGAACTCACAGACCATGATATCATGACCTGAGCTAAAGTCAGACGCTTACCCGACTGAGCCACCCAGGCACCCTATCAACATATTTTAACAGGCTGGTACTTTTGTTAAACTGATGAGCCTACATCGAGTCATCATTATTACAGGAAGTCCAGAGTTTATACTAGTGTTCATCCTTGGTATTGTATAATCCATGGGTTTTGACACACCTATGGTGGCACGTATCCCCTATGACAGTATCACACAGAGTAGTTCCACTGCCTTAAAAATCTTCCGTGCTCTGCCAATCCATCCCTCTCTCCAACCCCTGGCAACCACTGATCCATATACCGTCTCCATAATTTCACCTTTTCCAGAATATCAAAGAGTATCATACGGTATGAGGCCTTTTTAGATTGGTTTTTGTAGTCAATCATGTTCACTTAAGGCTCTTCCATGTCTTTTCATGACTTGATAACTCCTTTCTAGTGCTGAATGATATTCCATTGTCTGGTTGTAGCACAGTTTATTTGTCCATTTACTGACTAAAAGGCATCTTGGTTGCCTGCAAGTTTTGGAATGATCAAGAAAGCTGCTAAAAACATCTGTGTGCGAGCTTTTGTGTGGACATAAGTTTTCAACTTATTTGGGTAAATACCAAGAATCAAGATTGCTGGACCATATATGGTAAGAGTAAGTTTAGTTTGATAAGAAATTACCAAGCAGTCTTCCAAAGTAGCTTGACCATTTTACATTCCCACGGATGATGAATAAGTGTTCTTATTGCTTTACATCCTTGCCAGCATTTGCTATTGTCAGTGTTTTGAGTTTTTGTCATTGCAGTAGGTGTGTAGTTGTATCTCTTTTTGTTTTACTTTGCAATTCTCTTATGACATATTATGTTAAGAATCTTTTCATATGCTTGCTTACTTATTATCTGTTTTCATTTGTAAGGTGTCTGTTCAGGTATTTTGACACATTTATTGATGAGGTTTTCTTATTGTTGAGTTTAAGTGTTCTTTGTGTATTTTTAATAGCCCTTTATCAAATGTGTCTTTTGCAAATATTATTTCTCACCCTGTGGCTTATCTTCTCCTTCTTTTTGTCTTTTGCAGAGCAGAAGTTGTTAATTTTAATGAAATCTACATTATCGACTTTTTCTTTTCTTTCTTTATTTTTTTAACATTTATTCATTTTTGAGAGACAGAGAGTGACAGAGTGTGAGTTGGGGAGGGACAGAGAGAGAGAGGGAGACTCAGAATCCGAAGCAGGCTCCAGGCTCTGAGCTGTCAGTGCAGAGCCCAATGCAGGGTTCGAACTCATGGACTGGGAGATCATGACCAGAGCTGAAGTCAGACGTTTAACTGAGCCACCCAGAGACCCACAATTATTTCTTTCACAGATTGTACCTTTGGTATTGTGTCTAAAAAGCCATTGTCATGGCCAAGGTCACTTAGATTTTCTTCTACATTTTATCATAAGCATTTTATAATTCTGTGTTTACATTCAGGTCTATGATTCATTCGAGTTAGTGTTTGTCAAGGGTTCTGTTGATGTATATACATATAAATATGTATGTATGTATATCTGCATATGATGTCCAGTTGCTCCATCACCATTTGTTGAGAAGACTATCTTTGTTCTATTGTTTTGCCTTTACTCCTTTGTCAGTGATCCATTTAATATATATAATATTATATATATAATCTATTTCTGGGTTCTATATTCTATTCTATTGATCTATTTGTATATTCTTTCCAAAATACCACACTCTCTTGATTACGGGAGCTTTATAGTAAGTCTTAGTGTCCCATAGTGCCAAACCTCTGACTTTGTTTGTATCTTTTTTAAAGAATAATGATACTGGGTTTTGGAAAAATTATTGAATGACAGTAAGCAATATACATTGCTGGTGACACTACAAATTGTTAAAAGAATTTTAAAATCCATTTGATAAATATCTAGGAAGGTTCATACTTTTTATTCCATATTCTTAGTTTTTATAGATCTAAAACTTTGGCATATATGACATAGATATTGTACCCCATTATTGCAAAACAATTGTAAATGAGGCAAATGTCTGCTAACATGAATATAAATTAGGCATACTATACAGTATACGTGAGGAATAAATGAGAAAACACTGTATGTAGAATACTTAGACTTGTGACTAGTTTATGATGGTAAAAATATAATTATTATAAATTTCATAGTGGTAACCATAGTAATGATAGAGATGGGTACGTGGTAGTGGTGTTGATTAGTATAAAGTGAAAATATGAAACAAGCATATCTTAGGACACTTTATTGACCTTAAGATGATTAAGAGTATCTTTCAATTAGGCATAGGATACTTACAAATAATTAAAATGAATTTTATTTAAATGTATTAATGTAGATAAATATTAAAAACAAAAATGTTTGAAAAATGAAGTTGTACTTCAAATTGAAGGATAATGGGGCACCTAGGTGGCTCGGTCAGTTAAGTGTTGACTCTTGATTACGAATCGGATCATGATCTCCCGGTTCATAAGTTCAAAGGCGCACATCGGGCTCTGTGCTGACCACAGGGAGCCTGCTTGGGATTCTCTCTCTCCTGCTCTCTCTGACCCTCCCCCACTCTGTCTCTCTCTGTCTCAATAAATAAGTAAATATTTTTTTAAACTGAAGGATACTTACATAATAAACATCAGTGTATAATTTTAAAAACAATAAGCAATACTATATTAATACAGATCCATAGTAATTTTCTACAAAAATATCTTAAAAACATCAACAGCATGTCTCCTCTAATATCCTGTCATGTTGGGGTTGGGTATCTGTGTGTTTTTGCCATCAAATAATTAGTTGTCACACAGCTTAATATTTCTTTTATGATGCTTCCTCATCTTTGACTACCTCCTTTAAAATTAATTCCTTTTCTATAACAAATCCCACACACTTGAAAAAATAAAAAGATCAAATGCAGTCACCTCCATGAACCCTCTGTTCATCTAAACTCTAACACTGAGCTCTAATGTAATTGCTAAACTCTCAAAAAAATCTATATTTTATCACTTAGAAATAGACTATATTCTATATCACAGTGCTTGCTATCTAATTGTTTTATAAGGTATTTGAACGTTCATGCAGTGAGCATACTGTTTTTAGAACATATAAACAGGTAAAAGATAACCTACCAGATCCATCAAATTCACAAGTGGTGACTATTGGTAGTCGGTCTGGAGGTAATAGTCATAGTGGTAATCATAGTGGTGATAGAGTTGGGTAAGTGGTAGTGGTATTGATTAGTATAAAGTGAAAATACGAAACAAGCATATCTTAGGACACTTTATTGACCTTAAGATAACTAAGAGTATCTTTCAACTTTCTATCCAGTGTCTCAATCCAGCTTAGATAATATTTTTTATAACATTATATATAAGGTTGGCAGCTCTCTCATACTCATAAACACATTTCCAAATTCTCTCTCTTTGATTTTTCTCTCCTGCCATCACCAAAACAATTAAGACCACTGAATAAAAGCTGAAGGAAGCACTTGCACTTTTATGGCATTTTTCCCTTAAGAAAAGCTTCCAGGGATCAATACTGGAGATGAGTAAAATTTAGAAAAATGTTGGAAGTAGTTTCCTTCAAAATCCTTTAGTTAGATTTGAAACAAAAGGAAGAAAAATGACAATTTATAAATTCCTCAGCTCCTCCTGCTGGCTGCTCACCACTCGCCTCCAAGCCTCCTTCAAGTCGTGAGAGCTTCATGACAGATGAAATAGTTCATCATTTTCTACTGCCAAATGTCAAATTTATGAAGATAATTGCCTTGGTTATATGTGACTAAAAGATCAATCTGCAATATCCAAAACAAATTTTAAAATTCAGTAAAGAAAATAAAAGTCCATTTTAAAATGATTCAATTACTCAAAGCAAACAAAACGATTATTTCAAAGATATTTCTGCTCTCCTATATGCATTGTACCATTATGTACAATAGTCAACGTAAGGAAACAAGCTAAGTGTCTATCTACAGATGAATGGGTGAGTAAAATGTCATGTACATAACATGAAATATTATTTAGCCTTGAAGAGAGAAGAAAATCCTCCATAGACCACAATACGGAAAAGCCTGTAGAGCATGATGCTAAATGAAATAAGCCAGACAGTGAAAGATGAGACAAATACTGAAAATGTAGCAGTTATATGTGGAATTTAAAATAAATAAATAAATAAATAAATAAATAAAAGGACTTATAAGGTCTGAGAATCCAACATAAAACATGGTTATTTACACTGTATTGTACATTTGAAATTTGCTAACAAAATAGAACTTAAATGTTCTCACCATAAAGGAAAAACGTAAAATATGTGTGTTGATTAACTCAGTGGGGGAACCTTTTCACAGTGTTTATGTATATGTAATCATCATGCTGTACACTTTAAATATCTTATAATTTTATTTGTCAATTATACCTCACTAGAAATTTTTAAGCAGTAAAAATAAATACATAAGTGGGCATTTATGTTTTTTATGTCACCAACTTTATCAATAGTCTAGCAGTTACAGTGGAAGAAAAATTTCTTCATTATTAATAAGTGGGCATTTGATTGTAGATGAATCTCAAAATACCAATAGAGGGATTTTAGTTTTTTAGTTGGTCAAATAACATTTCTATTCTAGTTACGTAATGGATATCATTTTGTCAATTCATGATCAAATCTGCCACAATTGAGAATTTTTTTTTTCCTGGCTGCACATTAAATCCATTCAAGTAGAATGAAATTAGAAAGGGATTGTGCAGATTTCCAACCACTCCTGTAACTAATAGACGTAGGTCTTTAGTAAGTAATCTTTCTCTCTTAGCCCCCTTTTTGCCTTAAGCAGTCTTTCTTTCTTAATCCCCTTTTTGCTTTATAGTGAATAAACCACAGAAACCCAAGAAGGAAGAAACAGGAAATATCATGAAAGGTGATATGCTTCCAATTTCATAGGATGCACCCTATGATCTTTTGAGATATGAAGACAAACGTCATGAACAGGCTTTTGTAAATTCTTCACCTTTAATCTGGCTTCCTAATTTCCTATTTCAAGAGAGCTAGGCTTCCAAATTTTGCCAAATTCCTGAAATTTCTGTTTAGTAGAGGGCTTGTTTGGAAAACAAAAAGCTAATAAAAATATCTCCAAAAAGCTCCTGCCACTGGGCTTCTTGTTATCTCAAAAAAAAAAAAAAAAAGAAAAAAATTGTAAAGCTTCACTAGTACTCACTTGGCCCTTCTTGACAGAGAAAACCAAGGCTGGGAATTTAAGCTTGAAAACATAGAAAGGTTAACATATAAAGCCCAGAAAAGTCCTTACGATGTTTCACTTGAGTTCAGGACTTAAGTATAAATGGCTTCAGTGATCCTTATAAGAAAGGGCAGAATGGCTTAGTGGACCAGAGTATGTGAATTGGAGTCAGATGCCCGTGAAAGCCAACCTTGAACTTGCCACCTTGAAAAATCCTTTTAATCATTTTGTCCTTAAAGAATCGTCACTTTCCAGGGAGGGTGCACCACCTTACACAGATGCCAGAATGAAAATTTATAACTCATATTAAGCAGAAGTCACAGTGTCATTAAGCAGATCGTGACTCTATTACAACATATCCTGGGCTGAGATTGAGAAGCAAGAGCAATTGGATTCAGCATACTGTTGTAGTGTGTAATACGCTCCAGCATGTACATGAAATCAACCAACTACACCTTCGCGCACACAGCAAAAGTGCATATTGCCATTTAGTCATCTTGCTAAAAATTGAAAATAAATGTCTTTGCAAATGTTAATGTTCTCATTCAAAATGTTCTTTTCTAAAATTGGAATCATTTTTCAGTGCTTTCGTTTTTCACATTTGTAGCATTATTTTGTAAATGGATACCTCCAAGCAATTTATAATGATGTTACATTAATTTGCTAAACCAAATTCAGAATCCTTAAATGTTGTATATTATTTGGCTTTATATCGTGCAACACATGTCATAGAGGCATCATCATATGCTATTTTGAGACCTTGAAAGAAGGAAGTAAAGTTTATCACAGTTGCTTATCATTTAGTCTATTTATTTATTTATTCAACAAATAATTATTAAAGACCTTGTATTTCCAAGTTCTATGACAAGTGCCCTGCACGTACACAGTGTTTAAAAACAAAGCACACAATGTATACCCTCATGAAACTTACACTTTAGTGGGAAACACGAACTGAAAATAAATGAATACTAAGAGCACAATACATTTTTTGAAAAATCACCTATCCTAAAGAACCATGTTTTATAAGGTTAAACAAGAGAATTAAGGCAGAGTCTGAGCACGTAGAATTTAAGCTGAGATCTGGACTTTGATGAAATTGTAGACAAGCAAAGGACATTTCAGAGAATTGATAGCATGTGCGGATGCCTGGAGTAGGGAGTCAGTAAATTCAAGGAACTGGAAGGAGGACAGTGTTACTGACACAGTGAGTTAAGGAGAAAATATCTAGAGATGACGTGGGGGAGGCATTCAAACTGAGATCCTAGAGGGTTAGTTTTACTTCCTTGGAAAAAGTCATTGAATGACATCAAATTTTGTTTTTAGTGGGGGGATAACATGATAAGTGTCTAATTGCAAAATAGCATTTTGAAATTTATGAATAATGACATGTTCGAGGGCAAGAATCAAGAAGGGACACAAAACAGGAGTTTATTGCATTAAAAATGATAGTGTCTTGAGTTAATGGTGACAATGCTAACATGCAAACAACTACCTTCAGTCAAGAATTACAGAGAATGAGAACAGACTGAGCGAAAACACAGAATGAGAGAAGTGACAAGAATGATTTAAAAATATCTGTTTTGCGTATCTGCATCATAGAGGTGCCATGTTTAAAGAACAAGAAAAAGCAAAGCAAGAAATAAGCAAAATCTGATAGAAAAGAGCAAAAGGTAAATTTTGGAACATAAAAGTTTATCATTGGGAATTGTTCTGGTGAATGTATCACTTGGGTAGGTGCATACATAAATTTGCATCTTGTTAGCAGCTTCGTGGCTAGAGATTAAAATGTGGGGTCATTTAAATCCATTAGCCATTAAGGACTGATGAGGGAGCAGTCTTCTTGTAGCAATTTGAGTATAACCAGATTGGAGTACATTTTGGAGTGAAAGGAAATTGAATTAAGTGAAAACAGTCATTCTAAACAGCTTTTTTGAGAAACTTACATGAAGAAAAGCAGAAGGGTTTTTATATTTTAGATGTAAGCTTTGTCAGAGAGGGGTTTTTTACTTGTTTTTTTTTTTTAATTAGTTTTTAATATAGAAGGCTAGCAGGACATATTTGAATGCCGGAATGATTTTAATGGAAGGGAAACAGAAAACACAGAGAGGAGAAGTAAATATTGAAATAAACAAGTTTAAAAAGAGGCATCAAGATCTTAAGCAATTGTAGTAGGAGTGGGTCTGTGGTGAGCGGAGGTGGCATAATATATGGGAGGGAAGGATCAGTGATCTTTAAATAATAAATTTTTTAATCCTGCCTACTGCTACACTGTTTCAAAGCATAGCTATGAAAATCTTCTGCTACAGTTTTAGACCAATTGTATGATATCTTGTCCTTTAAAGTTGGACACTAATGGGTTATTATTGAGCATGTATTTAAGCACATATCTGTATACATATCTGTATATACACACACACACACATATATACACATAAGGCACAATATATGAAGTGGCCCCATGAAAGCCTTATACTACTAAGATTTCCACTTCCTCTGTTAAGTATCCAGATAATAATAAATCTGCACAAAAACTGCTGAAGATAACAGGGGAAAATGTGTGGTGAGAAAAGAACAGATCATGGATCTCCTAACAGAGATACATTGTGCCCGCTTTACAGCAGAGTAGGCTTCAAGCAAAATAATCTCAGTTCTTTCACTGCTTTCTCTGGGTTTAATGCTTCTCATTTTATTTTAGGAAAATAGGTTGGTCTGGATTGAATTAATACAAATGAATAATAAAAGTAAATGGGCAATTGCAGGTGAAATCATGTCTAATTGGTCTCATGTTCAGAGTATGCTTTTTGTCCAAATAAGTGTGGGCGTGGGTGGTACAAACAAACCACTGTTTCAACAAAGGAAACAAAAGCAGGAGTAATTGTCAAACTGATTTTAGGGTGCATAATTTCATTAATATGTGCTGTAGAGTCTACAGAGAAGAAAATGTTTTGTACAGAGTCTAGAGAAACACAACATTGTGTGGAAGTAAGACTAAAAATTCATGACAGATAAGAATCATATGACGAACTTTCAAACCCAGAGATTTGGGGGCCCATGCCCAGAGATTTGGATTCAGTAGGTCCGAAGTGGGTCCTGGAAATCTACATTGAAGGAATTTTCCAAGCAATCGGCTTGCAAAGTGACCCTATATCACAATTCCAAAAACGGAGGTTAAAAAAGTATGATCAGAACTGCTCTTTTATACAAAACCTAACTTCTAGCAGTTAAGCAAATTGGAAAAAAAAAAAAAAAAAAACAGGATACAGAGCGGATCATATTTGGTTGGATTCACAGATTATTTTGACCTAGGATGAGTGATCTCATCTTTTTGGAGTAGAGAGGGTGGAAGCAAAATAAATAAACATTTCAACCCTGCCAATCTAGGATTTTATTTATTTATTTATTTATTTATTATAGTGCAAGTGAGCAAGGGGCAGAGAGAGAGAAGGAATCTCAGGAGGGGCAGAGAGAGAGAGAGAGAGAGAGAGAGAGAGAGAGAGAGAGAGAGAAGTGGGAGTGGGGCTAACCTAAAGCACTGCACTAGCTCACCTGATGTGGGACTCGAACTCATGAACCGTGAGATCATGACCTGACCCAAAGTCAGATGCTTAACGACTGAGCTACTCAGGTGCCCTCAATTTAGGATTTTATTAATTGAAATATATTTTGGCAAATTTTACCAAGAGAGAAATTTATAAAATCAAATTTGCTTCTTCATGTAATGGAGTTTTCCACATTCTCCATTACAATTTCAAATTAAATATGGCCAATGAATTTCAAATTTGGTCTTATATTAAATTTTATTCTTAAAATTTTTTAATGGTTATTCATTTTTGAGAGAGACAGAGCTTCAGTGGGGGAGGGGCAGAGAGAAAGGGAGACACAGAATCTGAAGCAGGCTCCAGGTTTCGAGCTGTCAGCAAAGAGCCTGACATGGGGCTCGAACCTACAAACAGTGAGATCATGACCTGAGCTCCACCCACTGAGCCACCTAGGCGTCCCTAAAACTAAATTTTAAAAAAGTTTATTTCCATAATCTGTTACAGTTATATGTACATCATTAGAGAAGCTTAGTAAGAATTACAGATAGGTAGAAAAGTACTGTCTTAATGAAACAATCACTTGAATGTTTAAAATGCTGAAAGAAAATGGAAAGTTACTGGGGCACATGGGTGTTTCATTCGGTTAAGCCTCTGACTCTTGATTTCGGCTCAGGTCATGATCTCACCATTTATGGGCTTGAGCCCTACCTTTGGCTCTGTGCCAATAGTGTGGAGCCTCCTTGGGATTCTCTCTCTCCCTCTCTCTGCCCCTCCCCAGCTCACTCACTCTCTCTTTCAAAGTCAATAAATAAACTTAAAAAACAAAAAAAGAAAGAAAGAAAGAAAGAAAGAAAGAAAGAAAGAAAGAAAGAAAGAAAGAAAGAAAGAAAAAGGAAGTTCCTGAATAATGGGTCCTAACAGTTGAACGTTTCATACACACACACTCCTAAACCATGCCAGTCACAAATGCCAGAGCAAAGCTATTCAAAGAATATGATATTCTTTCCTTGGATGCAGGTAGAAAAATTAAATCAGACAAATTCTACATATCTATTCTGCCAGCAATACCAGGTTCTTAATTAGGCTTACAATATAGTGAATATTAAAATTGGATGTAGTGATTCCTTCCACTTTATTTATTTGCATTTTATTTTTTTAATTAATTAATTTTATTTTAGAAGGAGAGAGTGCAGGCCAGAGGCAGAGAGAGAGGGAGACAAGAGAATCTCAAGCAGGATTCATGCTCAGCATGAAGTCCAATGTGGGGCTCAAACCCAGGACCCTTGGATGATGATCTGAGCGGAAATTAAGAGCTGGACACTCAACCAACTGAGCCACCTGGGTGCCGCTAGTCTTCTTTCTCAAATTGTTTTCATTTTCTAGGTCCCATGTCCTTGCATATAAACATAAGAATAAACTTGTTTATATCTACCAAAAATCTATGGTCTGATCTTGGCAGAAATTGCATCAAACTTTTATCAGTTTGGGGAGAATTGTCATCTTTACCTTCTTGAGTCTTCCAATGCATTAATTTAGTAACACGTATCCTGCTTTTTAGGTACCAGGGGCTGTCACTCACAGCAAAGCACTATGCGTTATCAATGGGTAAGGCTGCACAGGGTGTAGTTCATCAAATTGGAATAATTGTAATGTTAGATAGACTTACATTTTGTTTATGTTTACTCTTCAAAACGATTATTTTATCTTCTGTTCAGAACCAGATAAGATAATAGACAAATGAATTGACCTACAACGTCTGTGTGTGAATTGCTGGGGATATTAAATATTTTAGGTGGAATGGAGTTTACCTTGAATGCATAAAAGTACCTACTTATTGTTATCTCCAGATTAGGACAAACCGGAGAAATTGCCCTGTGGCGACCAGGCCTTAGGACGGGCTCAGAGGCAGTTGGAGAAGAAAGTGAGGTAGTTCCCAATCAACTCTATAGGTGAACCTTTCACTTCATGAAAACTGTGAGGCTCCTCATTTGCCTCCAGCATGACTGGTTCCCTTTCCTCTCTGAGTTACTTTACTAAGTCATTTGAACTGACACACAAAGGTGTGTCTTATGGAAAGGGCAGAAAGTGACCCAAAGTGATTCATATCAGACTTGGAACCTCTTCACCAGTTTCCCAGAATGGGGCAGGGCTCTGAAAGTGTATTTTCACATCCTGTTCCTCATTTACCTTCTGACCATGGAGAGAGAAACTTCTCAGTTGGGCTATGCATTAGATGTGGTGCGATTTACAAACAGATTTGCCAGCATCCATCCCTGACGCCTCCACCCCCTGCAAAAGACAACAGAATAAAAAGCTCTTCACCCCATGTACCATTTAGAAAATTCCACTGGTGATTCTGACACAAAGCCAAGGTGCAGAACACTGGTGTGGAGACTAAGGTAGGTAATGTCAGTTATTAAAACCAACAGATGCAGAGGGCTTAATGGAAAAGCCAATGTAGCTTCCTACTGATCTCTGCCTTTTCTATTAGCTTCAGTTAGATTTTCATGGGAATTCATGTTTGTGACTGAATGGTGAATTTATCTGGTCACAGGTGGGAACCAGTGGTCTCATGGCCTTGTGATTTAGAAAACAGTAGGAGAGGAAAACATTGCTAAGGTGGGATAAAGGGGAATTTTGTTCTGGCAGAAAACCGTAAACCTTTCTGTAAGGTTAAGCTCTACACCACCTCCAGCCAATTAGTGAGAACAGCATCGATAGGGCAGCCTTGCAAAAATGGTCATGAGCCTCCCATGCTAAACAACACAAAATTCTGAAAATTTATAGGCAAATTATGTAGAGTTAAGGTGCACAGTCAAATGCAGTCAATTAATGTTATCATTATAAATCGAGATTACAGCTTGCCATGTAAATAATAGTTCAGAGTAAGCATAAATAACAGCGCGAGTGACTCAATTTAGCAAATCACACAGGCTGCTGTGCATGGTCAGAGTACCGAACTGTTGAAGAGAAAATGAGCCAATTTAGTGCTGGCAGAGAGATTGCTGGAATGCTAATTCAATATTAAACAGACATCAAAGTAGCTGGTAGAACTGAAAGCAAACTACAGGTAAAGAAATTAAAGACCGGTAGCAAACAAACACAAAAGGCTTGGAAAAACAAGGTTGCTGAAGTTTGAAATTAATAGCCAAAGAAACCTCATCACCTATGTAAAACTGTAGGCTGCGCAGTAGTGGTTCTGAGACAGAAGGCAGCAGGAAGCGTGGGTTGTGCACAGCAGTGAGGGGTCAGATGGCCTGGGTTCAAACTGCCACCAAAACTCCAAAGTCACTCCAACTCTCATCTGAAAAACTGGAGAGACATAAATGGCACTTAACTCAGAGAATTGCTCTGACAGCAGTACACGTTAATGAATGTAGCGAGGTGGGTGATGTGTAGTAAACTCATAGAAGTCAGCTAAAAAAAAAAAAAAAGTTACACGCTCAAGCCTTAGTTGCCGTAGTTACAATTGATAATTCATCGCGTCACTCAAGATATGTTTTGTTGTCCACATTTTTGCTTAAGGGAAGAAATCTGCTTTCTTGTTGTAAAGAGCTCACTCTGGAAGTAGTGGAGTAGTAGAGTTTACCTTCTGTATTTCCCTAGGAAGGAAGAACACAGAGCACACATACCAGGAAGTAGAGTATATCGGCTCCCTCGGATAGCCGTAACAGTGCCATGGAATGAATGGCTGACAAAGACAGAAATTTATGATCTCACAGTTCCTGAGACTAAGTCTGAAGTCAGGGTGTCCACGGGGCCAAGCCCCACTCCGAGATTCTGGGCGGAACCCTCCCTTGCTTCCACCTAGCCCATCACCTTGACCCCGCAGGTCCAGCTACCCTGGCCTCATTGGTGCTCCACTAGCATGCCAAGGCTACTCCTCCTTTAGGGATTTGAACACTCTGCCCCCTTTGCCAGGAGCAAACATCAACATCACTCTTTCTTCCAAGTCTTTCCATAAATAGCACTTTCTCAGAGACAAACTTTCTAGACTGCCCTCCATGACAGAAATTCCATTCCATCTACCCTGCTTTTGGGTTCTCCATATCATTAATGCATTAAAAGTCCAAGTATTAGTTAAGATTCTATTCAGTCCCATAGAATAAAGCTATCACTGTAGGCTGTGTTTTTGTCTGTTTATATAGCACTAAGAACATAACCTGCACATTAGGTGCTTGGTAAGTATCTGTTGAATGAATTGAAACAATGAAATTTAGTAATCTTGCAAGGTACTGGGAAAAGCCTCTGGTGCATTGTCAGCCTTCCATATATGTAAATTATTGTTTTACTATTATTACTGGTAAATGCTCTTTGAGAAAATTGATGATAATCAATTGCATTCATGGAGGATGTAATATTTCATAAAACGTACTATTCTGTGTATTACTTCATTTAATTCTTTCAACAATTCTATGGGGCAGATATTGCTTATTAGTATCACTATTTTACAAAGGGGAAAACACATTCAGAAATAAAAATAACTTGTTGAAGCTCAATTATCTTATAAATTAATAGTAAAGTTTATTCTATTTTAAAAAATATCAGCTAAGTCATGGGCACCTGGATGGCTCAGTCAGTTGAGGAACCGACTTCAGCTCTGGTCATGATCTCACGGTTCATGAGTTCAAGCCCCACATCGAGTTTGCTGCTGTCAGCACAGAGCCCGCTTTTGATCTCCTGTCTCCCCACCCCCTGCCCTTACCCTGCTCACATACTCCCTCTCAAAAATAAATAAAACATTAAAAAACATATATCAGCTAAGTCATTAATTAGACTTTTAAAATAATGGGCCAGATGAAAATAAATTTCATTTTAAAGGAAAATGAAATGAAAACACTGAAGTCTTCAAGATATTTTATGCTTTTAGATGGCCTAATGGTCCTAAATGTTCCCGATCAGGCTCTCATGCTAGGGTCCCTGTGCCCTAACACCGAAACAGAAGCATTCTGACACATGCTTCACAATTTCCACTGATCACGGAGGACAGTCCAAAGACTAAATCAGATTAATGGTTACTACTGCCTAATGTAAACACAGCAATCCAGTGCTTATATTCTCAAAGCTGTTCTGGTTTCTATGGCACCATTTGTACCTGGAAAAGGAGCTGTGTCACTCTTGAGGAGTCTGTTCTCTTGTGTGAAAGCACAGCAGGCCTCAGCTAGTGTTAGAAGATGATAAATTCTGAAATTCGTTCATTCCCAAAGAAGCCCAATTGTTAAGGACATTCTGAAGGGCTTATTATCTATAAAATTAGAAGGAAAGTGGCCTATTCATTTAGTGCTCATGCTCTTTGGAAAGGAAACAAGTCATCCCCTTCGATCATTGAGAACTCTGTGGCAATGGAGGTCAGACTAGTCTCAACCTATACCTGTGAGTAATATCAAAAAAAAAAAAAAACTTCTCAGAAACATTTGGAATCATGGTAAATGTTTTCTGCCTTCATAGCCTATCCTTTAAAGATTCTCGGGAATTAAGTCCCCGACCCCGGAAAAATTTGTAGAAATTGTGGTAGGTTAGACACTCTGTATATGCATTACATAAAACTGAACTCTCTATTCACTTTGTATAACCCTCTGAATTTTAACTGAAGGCATGGATTTTTAAATTTTCAATAGTAAGAGCAGAAGATCTCATATCTACAGCTACCATTTAAGAGTTATGTAAATCTTTAAAAGTCTTTGAGAATGAATAGCAAAAAATATATAGAATGCTTACAAATGTTTATATAATACAACAATATAATATACAGCATTAATAAAATATATATCTTATTGTATACTAGGCACTGTTCTAAGCTCTTTAGAATCTGTAAGTAAATAGTGAATTGTTTTGGGATTCTGATGTAATTATTACTAATTATATAAATTATAATAATTATCTTTTAAATTTTTATTTATGTTACAGTTAGTTAACATACAATATAATATTAATTTCAGATGTACAATATGGTGATTTAACACTTCCATACAACACCCAGTGCTCATAACAAGTGCACCCATTAATCCCCATCACCTCTTTAACCCATCCCCTCACCCACCTCCATTCTGGTAACCATCAGTTTGTTCTCTATATTTAAGTCTGTTTCTTGGTTTGCCCTCTTTCTCTTTTTTTCCCCTTTGTTCATTTTTTTTGCTTCTTAAATTCTACCTATGAGTGAAATCCTATCATATTTGTCTTTCTCTGACTGACCTATTTCCCTTAGCATACTACTCTCTTGCTCCATCCATGTAGTCGCAAATGGCAAGGTTTCATTCTTTTTTATGGCTGAGTAATGTTCTGTTGGATACATATACCACCCCTTCCTCATCCATTCATCAGGTGATGGACACTTGAGCTGTTTCCATAATTTCGCTATTGTAGATAATGCTGCTATAAATATTGGGAAGCAGGTTTCCCTTTCAATTACTAATTTTGTATTCTTTGGGTAAATACCTACTAGGGTAATTACTGGATTCTAGAGTAGTTCTATTTTTAACTTTTTGAGAAAACTCCATACTGTTTGCCAGAGTGGCTGTACCAATTCTCATTCCCATCAATAGCGCAAAACGGTTCTCTTTCTCCACATCCTCCCCAACACCTGTTGTTTCTTTTATTGTTGATTTTAGCCATTCTGACAGGTGTAAGGTGATATATCATTGTCATTTTGATTTGCATTTCCCTGATGATGAATGATGTTGAGCATCTTTTCATGTGTCTGTTGGTTATCTATGTCTTCTTTGGAAAAATGTGTATTAGTATCTTCTGCCTATTATTAATCAGATTACTTATATTCTGATTGTTGAGTTTCATAAGTTCTTTATGTATGTTGGATACTAACCCCTTACCAGACATGTCATATGCAAATATCTTCTCTTATTCCTTAGGTTGTCTTTGCTGATCGTTTCCTTCACTGTGCAGAAAAAATTTATTTTAATGTAGTCCCAATAGTTTATTTTTGCTTTTGTTTCCTTTGCCTCAGGTTATGTATCTGGAAAGAAGATGCTATGGCTGATGTCAAAGTTACTGTCTGTGTTCTCTTCTAGAATTTTTATGGTTTCTGGTCTCACATTTAGGTCTGTCATCCATTTTGAATTTGTGTACAGTGTAAGAAAGAGGTCCAGTTTCATTCCTCTGCATGTTGCTGTCCAGTGTTCCCAAGATCATTTGCTGAGGAGACTTTCTCTAGCCCATTGGATATTCTTTCCTGCTTTCTTGAAGATTAATTGGCCATGAGTTGTGGGTTCATTTCTGGGTTTTCTATTCAGTTCTATTGATCTACATGTCTATTTTGTGTCAGTACCATACCGTCTTGATCACTACAGCTTTGTAATATAACTTGAAGTCTGGAATTGTGATGCCTTCTTTGCTTTTCTTTTTTATTCTTTTATTCTTTGCTTTTCTTGGTTATTTGGCGTCTATTGTGGTTCCATGCAAATTTTAGGATTGTTTTCTCTAATTCTGTGATGAATGCTGGTGGTATTTGATAGGGATTGCAATAAATGTAGAATACATTTTTAATGTGTAAAAGTACATTTAAATGATAGTGCATATTATTAAATAATCCATTTAGAGATTTATGTGTTTTGTACTGTCAGAATAAAATTCTGTGGTTGTGAAATCAGTTTTGCCATATTGCCATCACTAGTATATAGCTAATATGTCTAACTCTAAGCTAAATATTCTGATGGTTTAGTGTTATTTAGATCTGTCTCTTACTATTCTTTTACCAGCTATTCTGGTAAATTTCTGGTCAGTTTACAGTTGAACAACTCTAGTTTTTAACTTGGTCGCTCTTAAGCCTCTATATTTTCCCCATAGTTTCACTTTTAATGAATTGTACAAAATAAAACCATCCTTTTTACTCAGTATTATGGCTATGTTGATCATTTTTAGTATGGTCTGTGTTGAATATTTTTAGGGCAAGTATAGCCTACTTTATTTTCTATATTGCCAAGTATGACAACATATTATGCTTAAATTATTATTTGATAACTCTTCTAAAATTCTTTATTTTTACATGTGCAGTATTTTATAAGAATCATTCATCTATGAGTTTAAAATAAAACAATTTCACTGTTTCCTTTGGCCAGGGGCATACCCTTTTTCCTCCCCATTAATCTTCTCTTTAAATACTAACTAGTTATATTTCTTCTGTGTTTTAAGTTCATATGTTATACTATAGATTGAATTTCAGTCTGATATCTATTAAAATAATGTTTATGAAAAATACGATCCCTAAAGAGAGTAACCTTAGAGAACTTGTCTGTTGTTCCAATGGATTCTGCATATTTAAAATATGATATTTTAAAATCCACAAAATAATGTAGTTTTATGAGAATCCAATGATCATTTGAAAGAAGGAAAATTGTTTCTAGAAATAAATCTAAGGGAAAAAATTAATGCAATTATCCTTAGACTAAAGCAGGTTCATAAGCTCTGGTACAGGAAAGAGGATTTTAGTCTGTAATAATAATAATACATTAAAAATTATGTCTCCCAAGTACTGAGAAATGGACTCCAATGGCCTAAAAGGCAAAGAGAATATATAAAATGGTTGACAACATTTTAATTTTCTTTGGAAGTTTTTTGAAATATCCTTATATATTAGTAAAATAGAAATTCATACCAAAATTTGCATTTGGAGAATCATGGACAAAACAGTGTTTTACTTTATCCTAGTAATTTCTCCTGGAGCTATAATTATAGATGTGTTTTCATCAGTCTATTCTTAGTCTGAGATTTCAGTTCTGGCTGGTATTGTAGGTATAATTTCCGGATGCTAACAGAAAAGGGAAAAGAGATAACATTTGTTAAATATCTATTAGGCCTATTAAGATTCATTAAATCTCAGAATAACTTCTCAATTAGGTATATAAAAGAATCAAGATCTTTAGGAAAGTGGCTGTTGCAGAGAATCCTAATTGAATGCAGCATCAACTATGATAGGCAGAGCCTGGTAATATAGGTCCATGAGAAAATAAGCAAAACAGTCTTTCATCAAATGCTGGGAAATCGATGACCTTAGTAGTACCTGGATCCTCAACATCTATCATTTTTAACCAAATGCAGTATTTGCACCAGAAATGCTGTGGCTAATTCTTTCTCTCAATTTATTATCACTAACAGTAACTACTGAGTGGAATTAACTGTGCTGCACTAGAGATTGACAAGAGATTTAATAAGAGTGTTTATTTTTTAACACAGATCAAGTAACATCACTCATGCACTCATGGAAATTGTAGTATAAAGAAGTGATGTCATCATCATGAACAACTAAAATGGAATTTACCATGTGACTCACTGATCCTAAGAATAAAGTCTTTCAAATCTGGTAATATTAAAAATACTAAAATTTCAATTCTATAGGCATTCTCTAATTCCTAAGCAGCAGGTCCACAGAAAGATGTGGAAAGCTATAATGTTAGAAGTGGAAAGATTGAAACAAAGATGCTAGATCATCATATTAAACTGAAGCTACGAATAAGATTAAAGGCTATTCTTATTTCTTTATCTTTAAGACAATAGTTGACAGGTTTCTTCTAATTATATTTTTCCTTACAATTTAAATGTGTAGGATATATATAGGGAAGAGAATATGAAATTTACCAATGGAAAATATAGCTTATTTCTTCTTGTTAAATAATAACTTAATTTTCTGGAAATTTCATTGGAAATGGTCCAGAAAAAATGATTTCACTGCTAAGATATTAGTTTCCAGCTTTATCAAGAATATGTTCAAATTTGTCTCTGAAATCAGTGAGGTATCCTGCCAAGTACCCTTGATCATAAAACGTAAAATTATATTGATCTCTCCTCAATTGGGGGGGGGGGTTAAAATGTGTTTTAATAAAAAACAAATGGGTGTGTGGTGATCATAAAATTCTGTGCAAACAATATTCTAAGTCCTATTAACCTTCATGCTATCATGGTTAAGAACAGTTTTCAAACATCACATAATGAAATGATTACACTAAGGCAAGTTTCTCAGTGGAAGAAGGGATGATTAACACACCAAGAATTTACCGGAGCTGCAAGAAGAGAAGTGTTGAGTGGGTCAGTAGACATATTTACTGTTAAAAAATCTACATAAATGAGCCTAGACAGAGAAAGCATCTGTGAATTTGTTAAATTTGAAAACTCTGAGGAGAATAATAAATATAGCACAGGCAGCATGAAAAAAAAAAGTCAGTGAAGTTTGGCAGTCTAGTGTGCTAAAAGTAGTTGTATGTACAAAAATGGAATCTTATACAGCTGGCTTAAGTATAAAGAACCAAAATGGAGAGCCAAAAACTCTAGTACATTAAGAGTCCTTATAGAATATTCAATAAAAAATAAGTTTCTATTAATATTAAGGACTGTATTTGGGGCATGTAGTCGAAAAAAAGAAAATACAAGGCTTTAGAAAAATATGTTAAAAGAGACAAAATGATTGATGTAAAACTAATATCAGTTTACTACCATATACCTTTGCTGACACATATATGCAATCACTACTTGTCTAGCTATCTTCTAGACGGTGTATTAGAGTTAGCTAAAAATTACATGCTACATATTAAATAATTATTTTCCTGTTCATCACAGAAAATGTACCTTGTGAGGAGGATAGGGGCAATGGTTTCTAACACTGGTTGTAAACCTATACATGTTTAATTATTTTAAATTAATTTATTTAGTACCTATTGAAAGTATACAATGAAAGCATTTTAATGCATTGCAGAGTTTTACATTCCATCAGGTACATAGGACAATGTTGAATGATAACTTTTCAAAATCTGTCTCAAAACTACTACCAATTTATACCTCTGTCCTAATTCTCTCTTCAGCAGCATTCATTTTAAGAGAGAATTGTACTCTTGAATCTGTAACTGTCAGAAACATACTTTATCATTTTGGTAGAAGCTGAAGTGAGGTGGCTTATCTCCTACTTTGACACTATTGTGAAGACAAGATGTTCATTAGAGTCTACTTGAATCCAAGAGGTTCTCTTACATGATTTCTGTGCCGTAGTAAATTTGGGACTAAGTTCTGTCATTGGTTCACCTACTCATTCATTACTTCAAAAATATTTATTGTCTATTATAGTCCGAACTTGTGCTAGGTGCTGGAGATATAGCTGTCACTAGACAATATAGGGCCCTGCACCTTTTATTTGAGAATAACTGAAAGAGGAATTCTTATTAAATTTTAAAAAATGACTACACTTAATAAATCATTAAATTACAGACACAATGAATCACAGATGTCTCCAAGAAAGCAGTATACTATATATTAGAATTTACGATTAATTATCCTTCTTAAGGGCTATTAATAACTCACAAGACTACAAGGTTACAACTGTTTTATTCCATTTATTATCTGTCCTCATGCTCTTGGTCTTCCATTTTCTGAGGTTGGTTAGTCCTTATTGACATCATCAGTTGATAAATGAGTTGATCATTGTCTCAGAGGGCTCCCTCCTAATTTCAAGAAGGACTGCCAACTCCTTCACTAAGTGTCCTAGTATGATATTTCCGTCCCCCCTTGTCATAGAACCTCATAATTGTGCTTGTATTTTCTCGTTCTCACTCATCTCCTTCATTCTCGGTATGCCTCATGCACTGGGAGGTATACATGGGGATGCTTCCATTGCTGCCTTTCTCCCATCCCAGGATACTGGACTGCCTCCCTTCCCTCTCTTTGTCCTCACCACTAATAGTCTATAATACTCTGTTGTCCAGATTCTTTTTTTCCATCTATTTGTCAATTTTAACTTTCTGACTTGGGGCGTGGAAAAAGAAGTTATCTATCCATTTCTCAGTAAATGCTATTGTTTTAGGTGAAAAATATTGCCATCCATGTCCTGCTGAAAGGGCTCCAAGGAACTGTTAAACTTTATTTCTAAGTACCATTCTTTTCCTTTTACATGTTCATAGCTGGACAATTGTATTGTGACTCTCACCACAAGCTGTAAATACAGGGACCCACTTAGCGCATTGACCCTTTTGGCCTTTGCATAATGGCACGCTTGTTTGTACATGGCCCAATTATTGATGCCACACTGATGTCTCTTTCTGAGTGCAGTTGGAAAATTTCCCTGTCATCATTACTTCAGAAAGAACATTTCTAAAAATGAAGTTATCTGAATATTGCCCAAACCACTCAAGGCTTCCTTTTCCTACTTACTTTCCCATTTCTGCTATCATCTACTCAAAATAGGCTAAAAAAGCTGAGTCCCTTCCCTCCATCAATGCTCACCTTTAAACTCTTAACATCCTTGGGTTTTTAGTTGCACCTACCCAAACAGTTCTTTCTTTATTCTAAATGCAGTTTCCCTAGTAGATTTTCTCATTAACTTTATTTTTCTTTTATTTTATTCTATTTAATGTTTCAAGTTTTTATTTAAATTCTAGTTAGTTAACACATAGTGTAATATGGTGTTACCAAATGGTGTTGGGAAAACTGGACAGCAGCTTGCAGGAGAATGAAAGTGGACCATATTTCTTACACCATACACAAAAATAAGTTCAAAACGGGAGAAAGGCCTAAATGAAAGATAGGAAACTATCTAAATTCTAGAGGAGAAGAGACAGCAACCTCTTTGACATTGGTTGGGGCAACTTCTTACTAGATATGTCTCCAGAGGCAAGGGAAACAAAAGTAAAAATGAACTATTGGGGCTTCTTCAAGATAAAAAAGCTTCTGCACAGCAAAGCAAACAATCAACGAAATTAAAAGACACCCTTTGGAATGAGAGAAGATATTTGCAAATTGCATATCTTATAAGGGAGTAGTATCCAAAATCTATAAAGAACTCATCAAACTCAACATCCAAAACCAAAATAATCTAGCTAAGAAATGGGCAGAAGACATGAATAGACATTTTTCCAAAGAAGACATACAGATGGCAAACAGAAGCATCAAAAGATGCTCAACATCACTCATCATGAGGGAAATACAAATCAAAACGACACTGAGATACCACCTCATTAACTTTAACTGAGAGTATTTTACTCTCACAATGGATCCCCCCATCTACATTCACCCTTATTTTTGTAGCCCAATCACCCAACTTTCTTCTTTGATCTCTGTGATTCTGATTTTAAGAAGCCTGCAAAACCTCCCTAAATGCCTAGAAAATAAAGCCCGCATTCCAATCTTACTCTTTATTTGTTTTTGTTCGTCTACCCTGCTCCCCAGGGTATATCCTTTTCCCTGAATATTATTTATACTTCTCTTATTGGTTCATTCTAATAAAATATCTCTACTTGTAGAATATTCTCCCAGTCTTTTCACTGCCATGCCTCTTCTCTAAACTTTATGTCCAAATCTTGCCCATGTTCAAATCACAATAAAAATATCACTCCGTCTATGGTCCTACCTGCAAGATCCATGGTCTTCCTCTATATTCATCATTAACTCCCTTTGCCTGTCTTTCTCAATTTCATTATGTTAATTTGTTTCTGTGATTATTTGGTTTTGCTTTGCTTTTTTGTTATGGTTTACACAATAGGCTCAAAAGACACAAAGGGAGGAGAGGCTGAGGGATGGTCCCTGTAGAGGCCTCCATTCTGCAGCAGTTATGACATGGGGGATGTGCTCAGGCTACCCTCAGCCAGGCTCTCCCTTGTCGCCGGAAGCCAAGAGAGAGGTTATAGAAATCCTTTAAAATCTTTGGCTGCACCACCCAGTAGCTTCAGCGTAAATACTTTATGTAGTAGAAAATAAAACTTATGAGCTTTTGGGAAATCACAGCACCTAGAAATAAAATCCCAGGGATAGTCCCTGGAATAGTTTTCTAATGTAACATTATGCATAGTTTTCATTGCCAAGGCTATGTATCACAAGGTCATATCTGTACTAAAGGGATTACAAATGTGTAAATAACAGGAGGCAGGGATCATTAGGACCACAGTAGCAACTGTTTACCATAATGCGTGACTTAAAAAGATGTAACTGATTAAGTGTAGAGTTCAGCGTAGAAGCTAGAGCTACATTGTAACTTGCAAGGAGTTACCTTCCAAAGTGCAAAGTATCAAAGTAACATCACTGGCATGGTTCAACAAGGAGCATAGAAAAAGACTAAAGAAATAGTATCCCGAAAGACTTACAACAGGAGAGGAGAAAGGAGAACTACTGAAGAATTCTTGGGGAAGAGTGTCCAGAGGATTTAGAAAGGAGTCTGACTGAGAGCCAAGAGGCTTTGCAGACACACAGGCATAAAAACAATCAGAGCAGCTCTTTTCACCTAGTGGTAGTGTGGTTTTGAGCAAGTTATTTACCCGTTCTGAGCTATCATTCTTTTGCAAAAGGTGACTGCATTTGCCCAGAATAAAAATGGAATAAATAAAAAAATTGACTATATATGCATATATACTTGGCACAATGAATATGCAAAAAATGTTAGCTATTAGGGACTAAAGCCAGATATAGTATCATGAATGCTATAATCCTTAAATATAAAGTAATCTAGAAATTTAATAGTAGATCAATGGGAATTATTTATCATCACTATATTTCTGTCACCTCATCCAATCTAAAATTGACAGACAGAAAAATAGAATTAGATAATTTTCTGCTTCCTAACCTCATAGGCCCCCAACCTCCTTTACAAACAAACAAGCAAGCAAACAAAACCAGAGAATAGTTTCTATGTTTTGAGCTAACTTTATTGCTGAACTTAGTATACAGCAGATGTTTAGAACATTCTTACTTTAATATTAAAAATGGCAGGAAAGACTCCTACTTGGATAATGTCAAGTACACAGTCCAGTGGTAGATATTTCAAGTCAAGGCTAACTTACGATGGCACAGCTAGACAGCCATCTTCCAGTCATCCCCAGAAGCTCAAGGGAGCCAAAGATTGGTTGTACCTGCAGTTAAAATTTACCATGCCATGAGTGTGTACACTCCTGATGGAGGCTTCAACTACGATAATTGATCCAAACCTCAGTATTACTTGTGAACAATTTTTTAAGCCGCAGTATAGAGTTACTCTACCATTGATTCATAATACAGTTTATTTTATTTTATTTTTTTTTTACGGTTTATTTTTAAACATGCTTCATTTTAGAGATTTCCTATGGCACAAGATTTATAAGAAACTAAAACTAAAAGCTTGCCTATAAACCAGATATCTGGAAAACTAGAGGAAATATATTCAAAACTATGGTTTATAGGCAGGCTTCAAATCTTATTGACGAATAAATAAGTATGGGTATATACATGTGTAAATATATACACATGTTTAAAATGTAAAATAAACATTTTAGACATACATCATACTTTATATATTTCTAAAAACATTCTTTTTTTATTGAATAATTCCTCATAGATATGGTGTATCACATTAAATATCCTTGAAAACATGATTTTAATTATTATATAATTTTTTTTGAGTCATTAAGTCAAACAATTTTCTCTCTTGGCAATGTAGGCATCATTTTTGTATTTTGTTTTAATACTGAGATAATACTATGAAAACATATATCAAATATATGTGCACACACACAGTCATGGCTATCACTGATGTTTTATTTTATTTGTGATAAATTTACTTTATTTATTATTTACATAACCTTGCCTAGGCAGTTTTTTATATTTACGATGTTTAATGTCCGAGTACGTATAAATTTCTACTCACGCACTAGTTCTTGATTTGTTTTAGAAGATGTGCTCTGGGGGTAGAAGTGTAGAAACTCGTATTTATTTAACATCTTATTTTTATCATTTCTTATTTACTTCTGTTAAAGGGCCTTATTTCCATAGGCCTCTATGGAACTCTCTCCTGTGTTTTGTCTCTAATCCCTCACACTAAGGACCAGTGCTGTCATTTCCTGCTAGTTAATGGAGAGCTCCATCCTGTGGCCAGTCCTCAGGCACTTCAATCCTTCAAAACCAGACACTGCACAGCTCTCACAGCTGATTAGTTTTGAACGCCTATTGATTACTCCCTGCAAAGATCCCCTCACATCTGCTGCCTCATTTCCAGACTCAGTGGCTCCGCACTAATTCTGTCCTTATCATTCCACCTCTGAACCACGGCAATAATTCCCTAACTCTTTAACTCACCAACATGGCCCCGTGACATAAATTACAAAGATGAACATTCAGTATCTCTCAACATACTGTCCTCCATGAGCCTTCCTCTCTAGCCGTTCAGGGATACTCAATAACCCTGTAACCACCTTGAAATCACCGCTAAAACTTTCCCCAAGCTGCTCCTCCAGCCTAGAATGCACCTCTCCTCTTCTCTTCTCCTTTCCCTTCCCTATTCCACCCTTTTTCAGAAACCCACTTGTACCTCAGGTCTCAGATCAACCTCTTCCACCTTCCCCTAAGCCTAAAGAGCTCTGTCTCCTCTCTGAATTTCTGTTCCACTTATTTTTGTGGGTTCTCCAATTTCCTTGGTCTTTCTGTCTCCCTGTTTCCTCATTTGTAAAATGGGTATAATGTCAGCAATATACTTCATAGAATCAATATAAAGATCGGACGATGGGATCTGTGCTTAGAAACAAGCATTTCTGGACATTGTGAATTCTCGTTAAATTTATTTTTGCCATTGTAATGAAGTGGATGAATATCATAATGATGTATTAACTCATTAATTGTATTTTCTGTTGGCCTGCATCACTACTCCCCAAGTAGAAGAAAATTTCCTGCAGAATACAGAGTGTCTTCCTATTTTGCGTCTTAGAGAATGTCTCTCATAGAGTGGATGTCTCATTACTACTTATTGATTAATGTATTCCTTTAAGCACAAGTGGGCTGAGTGGTGGTACTGCTGTCAACATTCTCTTCATGGGACCTGTCTCACTTCAGGAATATTGCACAACTATGAAGAAAACAAAGGTTAGTCTCTCTGAATGAATCTGAGTAGATTTTTATTGCAAGAAAACTTGTCAGCCTCACGATAAAATAATTTTGATTAATACATAAAAAATAGGAAATAAAAAAAACAAAAACCCTTGTCTTAGTTCTGACTACTCTAACAAATGACCACAGATTAGGCAGCTCGAACAACATCATTTATTTCTCATAGTTCTAGAACTTGGAAGTCCAAGAACATGGTGTTTGCATAGTCAGGGTCTGGTGAGAGCCTTTTTCTGGTTAGAGAGGGCTGACTTCTTTCTGGTAGAAAGAAAGCTAGCTAGCTCTCTGGCCTCTTCTAATAAGGGTACTAAATCCATGCATGAGGGCACTACTCTCATGATCAAATTACCTCCCAAGGGTGGCACTTCCAAGTATCATTAATTTGGGATTTGAGTTTCAATATTTAACATTCCAAATTTAGCATTCAAGAGGAGCAAGGGAAATATGTGTAGCATTGTGTCTTTGACCTTATCTCTCATCTGTTTACCCTGTGGAGTCCACTCATCGTTTCCTTGTGTGTGTGTGTCTGTGCTTAATGCTTACTTATTTTTGAGAGCAGGGGAGAGAGAGAGAGAGTGCAAGCAGGGGAGAGGTAGAGAGATCCACTCAACTTTTTGAAGGCTGGTAACAGCTCATAACTCTGTGCCTTCAAGACTGAAACAACCTCATTTACTAGATCCCGCAGACCCAGGGACATCCCTTGGACTCTCCCCAACATCCCATATATGCTAACTTTGTTAAATTAACATTTGTTAAGTAGGCCCCAGGGTGTGGACGGTGAGCCACAATTCAACAGGAGACCACAAGGGAAAGTGAAATAGAGGAGTTTATGACTCACAGATCCTGGAGTAGGTACACAGCACACCTGGAGGGGCCACATGAGGAGGTCAACGCAGGATACAGTTAGAGCATGGAAGGACCTGGGGCACAAGCGTTTATTAACATCCAAAAGTGGAGTGCTTTCTGGTAGAAAGAAAACTAGCTAGTTCTCTGGCCTCTTGTAATAAGGGCACTAATTCCATGCATGAAGGCTCTACTCTCATGATCAAATTACCTCCCCAGGGTGGCACTTCCAAGTACCATTAAGGGTAGACTGTTCAAGTTAAGGGTAGACTGATCAATTCAAGCCCAAATGAGGAGTTCCAGTAAGCTTCAAGAGAAAAGGAGCTTATCTAAGTGTTCCATTTGGAGAAGGCACGGGGGAGACTGCTTATCACAGGATTTTGGGGGGAGTCATATGAATTTACATTTACTTGTGACTTTGCAGACTCTTATCTAGGGCATGTGCTGGAGGGAGGGTCCAGTGTTAGTTCAAGGCAAGCCACGTGGCCACACAATATGGGTGCCAAGACAGCAATATTATGGAGTAATTTAAATACATTCTCAACATCATAGTGAACAGTAATAATAAATTAACCAGGTTAAACTTGGCTCCTAACATGTCCCTGTCTCAGTTCCCTTACCCAGCCTCCATTCTGTTCATCTAACACTCCTAGTCCTTTTCTCCTAATCCATTCACATCAGTTTATCTGCTTGGAGCATACCTCCTATATGTCCTCCTTTGACTCCTTATCATCCTGTAGTCTTAGCTTGCATGGTATGTCCTTAGCCTTTTGAGACACTTATTCTAAAATAGCCTTCACTCTTGTTTTATTTTCCTAAAAGTTATTTATTTATTTTTGAGAGAGAGAGAGAGAGAGAGAGAGAGAGAGAGAGAGATTGGAAGGGAGAGAGAAAGGGAGAGTTGGGGAGAGGCACAAAGAGAATGAGAATCCCAAGCAGGCTTCACTTCACACCAGACTCAGGGCTCAGTCTCACAAACGGTGAGATCATGACTCAAGCTGAAATAGAATCTGATGCTTAACCAGCTGAGCCACCGGGGCACCCCAACTTCACTCTTATTTCATAGTTTATTCTGTACATATTTTGCAATTGTTTTTTTTTTGTTTTTTTGTGTGTGTTTTTTTTAGTCTCAAAAAAACAGAAATTTATCTCCTTTTTGTACTATTACCTTAAAAAATGCTTGCCATATAGGAGGCATTCTATTCTGAAAGATGTACATAAAGAAATGAAAGAGGAAAAGATGAAATATTAAAATAATTTAAAATATTTTTGCTTGTAAATAATTTAAATGTTGTCTAGTACATTCTTTTAATGAAAGCAGTACACAGTTCTCAAAACGTGTCTCTTAAATTTTTTGCTGATATTTTTTCCAATAGAAAGTGGGATTACTGAAATAATGTTAAAATAATGTCTGTTTTAAAATAACTGAAAATTATGATTAATTCTTATTAAGAAGATACTTTACAATATTCAAACCAAAAATGTCTCTTGAAATTTTTCTTTCCAATTCTTTCCAAGTGTTACATAGAAATTCATGCCAAAATTTGTAAAGTGTTTTGCATTTCCAATGAATTTTTTTCCTTTGTTTTATATATGCACCTGTTTTCAAATCCTACATGTAATTCTCCAAAAAAAAAAAAAAGAAAGAAAGAAAGAAAGAAACAAAAAACTAGATGAAGAATTGGCATCTACAAAAATCTGGTGTTTTCAGAATTATATTTATTCAAATGCAATGGGTCTAATCTGTTCTAAAGAACAGATATAATAAGATAAGAAAAATATTTTATAAATATGTTCAATATAAGATCATTCTCTCTTTCCCTAATACAAAAAAAGACAAAATTATAATTTTATTTTTATTTTGCTATTCTATAAATACCTGCATGTCTTTTTATTAAAATTTTATCAAATGGCCTAATCACATTGACTAACCTTCCCCTAATGTTCTCCAACACTTTTCCATGCAGAATTCCATGCGGAATTTTCCCCAGTATTTGAAATCCCTTCTGACTCTTCTTGAAACAGAGTTGAGTTTAATTTCTTTCCTACATTACAGTAGTTTTGAACAAATTCTTCCTAGCCATTTTTAACAAGCGTCCAGTGCAATTTCTCTTTGGTGGTTCTTTTACCCAGGTAACTGTTTTGAGAGTAGCTTAATTTAGTAGACAAGAAAGGAATTGAAAGACCAAGTCAAAAGACTAAAGACAAGAAAGGAATTGAAAGAACTTACTGAAAGGGCCAATTGTAAAATACCACAGCCTGACAAGTATAGGGTTTATTTCTCCTCTAGGTGAACTAGATGAGTGGGTTGAAGGTGGAAGGAGAATTAGATCAGTTACAGTGAATTAAAAATCAACATTGTCTTCATACGTTAGATTGGAGCATAAATGAATTTTGACCCCTTTACTCAAGTTATAGAAAGTTATAGCAGAGCCAACCAAACTCATGAAAGTCACCCTACTGTTATAAGCCAATCCAGACACCCTCCCTTCACAGAGAGTACTGGAGGAGTCAAGCTGCTCTGGAAGTCAATTGACAACAGCTCAGCATTTAAAGTGAAATATGAGCATTTGTGGATGTAAATAGTGAGAACTTTTTGGAAATAGCAATAAGGCACATAAAATAAAGACAGTAAATGATTCTTACACAGACATAATTAAACAATAATGCCATAAGATAAACAGAAGAGGATTAGTATGAGCTGTAAGAGGAGTAATTTATTTATTTTTTTTTTTTTTTGATGAAAAAAATGTAGATTTTAATAATCAACATTTATTGGTTTCTGCCACATCCAGCCCAGGACAGAATTTGACCACCTGAACAGCATGCCCATTACTCTATAACAGCATTATGCCCATAACTGCATAAGAATCTGCTGTAGCTCCTTGAAAATACAGAACTAAAAAGTCTCTTCCCAGAGAAAAAATGCTTCTCTCTCTCCTCTAGGGACAATTGTTTTTCCTGGAATTGTACTGTTGGGATTGAAATGTCTACTTCATACATATAGACTTTCAGAAGTACCATTGGTGTGGTCTCCATTTTAATGTCTAGATATCCATCTGAAGAACTTCAGTGAATGATTAGCTCCATGTATCATAGAAACATTATTGCCAGTAAACCTCAGGATGTGCATAGATCTATACCAAACTTTTTCCATAGAGTTGAGAGTTCCTTCTAAAGTATTTAAATTACACTTTAACCGTTGCACATGTAAACATTTGGAAATTTGTTTCTAAACTTTTTAAAATTTCAATACATGTCTTATCACTGTTAAAACATAAATGATACAAAATCACACAACATAAAAAATAAGGTTCTTTTTTATAGTTTTCATTCTCAGTTAAAGTTCTCCATCTCTTCATAAACTGCCCACATTGTTCCACTAGATTCTTTTTTTTTTTTTTTTTTTTTTTTTTTAAATTTTTTAATGTTTATTTTTTTTTTTTTTTTTTTTTTTTTTTTTTTGTAAACTAAGCAAAAACCAGGGGGAGGGGAAGAGGGGAAAGAAAAAAAAGACACAGAGAGGGAGGGAGATAAAACATAAGAGACTCTCAAAGACTAAGAAAAAACTGAGGGTAAGGGGGATGAGGGAGGGGGGAGAGGGGGTGATGGGCATTAAAAAGGGCACATGTTGGGATGAACACTGGGTGTTATATGTAAACCAATTTGAAAATAAACTATTATAACAAAAAAAAAAAAAAAAAAAAAAAAAAAGAGGAGTAATTTAAACCAGAAAAGAATTTATATTATTCCCTTAGTCCCTGGCTTAAGTGATTTCTTCCAATTCAAAAACTAGTAAACTGTGTATGTATGTATATATATATATAATCATATACACACACATTTTCTTTCCTATAACATAAATCCAAAACCCTAATCTATTGTGTATGCTATTCTTGAGACTATGCCCAAGAGTTATACAAAGTTCAGAAATATGACTTAATACCCAGGCACTGGAGAGGCCCTTCCAATCATTGGCCCTCAGTGTTCACTAGCTACACCCATCATACCCAATGTTAGTATCTTCATGGTCCCTTTGATCTAGAGATCTGTTGCTTTTGTCCCATCTTTAGGAAATGAAAATATTTGTTGTGGCTAGACCCCCAGTACTCAATATCCAGCATGCCCAAAGTTCATTTCCCTGAGGTTGGCTGCTTTCCTAGGGCCCATACATGGAGCAGGGCATACAGAGGTTCTGTCCCCTTCCTAGGCTCCAGCAGTTGTGTCTCTATCTCTTGCTTCTCAAAAATCTTCATCCCCTTCCACTCTGTGACACCAACATCCTCTGTGTGTAGAGCAAGAGCAAATACAAGTCGGATTACACTACTCATGAGTAAATCAAATGGTATTTTAGAAGTTATTTAAAGTGACTGAATATTAAAGTTGCGATACAGATTGTTCTTGCCAATCATATTTTTTCTGAGAGTAAATTTGACTATCAAAGTAAAAAAAATAAATATTTGACTAACATTATTGTCCTGTCACAAATGTTTACACAAAAACCCCTCTCATAGTATTTCTGGATATTATTTATATTTACACATATATAGGTAGATAGATATGAAAAATATGCACAAAATTACGCATAGTAATATGAATACATATACACACATATCCTAATATATAGTAAATATATACATATTTTTTCTCATTTAAGAATGTAGTTACAATTACCCTTCACAGATTATTTGGAAATTTGCATCAAGTTCACAGGTAATGAATCCTTCTAGGTGTTGCTGTATAAGGAAACCTAAACCATGTGAACGAGTGCAGACTTCAAGTGCCAAGAGTAGAGAGAAGTTATGTGGTTCTTACCTTTCCATGAATACTGGCTTACTAAGCTGTGCTTCTCTGTGATTGTTGTGCACTCCGCTTTCGTGACACAGGTAGGATGACTCAGAAACATATTGTGATTAAAGTTCACACCAGTCTATCAAGTTTAAATTATGTTCCATGAATATAATTGTAGAGGGTAATCCCTCACTCTTAAACCATTCAAATTAAACAGATTATTGAATAATTAATGTATGTGAGCATGTCTAGAATTGTGTCGTTTATGCCCGGGAGCCTTTCAGTCCATGCTTATGTAATCCAGCTATGAAATACAAGGAAGGGAGCTTATAGCAAGGGTCATCCTAGATCTTAGGTGTTTTTGTAGCCTAACATGAATTTAAAACATGAAGAGACAGAGATTCGGAGGGCTTGAGACTCTTCAAGTTCATACACTTGGAGTGAGAATTAGAACCTAAGATACATAATAACGTCCAGGCTCACAGTCTTTCCACATGCCATGCTACTTCCCTAGACACTGGTATCGTAACAAGATCTTACTGCATTAATATGTAGATCCTGATTTGCCATGAAATAGCTCCAGAAAACTTTTTGGCTCTAAAATATAACAGAAAGATTGAATAAGCAATCCAAAACATTTCACAAGTTAAAATCCTATGGAGACAAATGTGTGTTCTCTCACTGTTTCTTCCAGTGAAAACAGACAGGTGGTATCTATAGATTACAGAGCCAGGAACTTGGCTTATTTCTGACTTGTGAGCTCTCATTGCCAATCCCAATCCTGACAGTAGCTCATTAAAAGACGTCGGGCAAGCTATTGTTCTCCATAGGAGAACGTCCTCATTATGCAAAGAGAATCCTGAACACAAACCTGGCTGAGAGCTGCATTACAGCTGCAAATATTGGCGTTGGTGACTTCTTCCTTTAGGAAACAATCTCCTCAGACACAACACCCTTCTTCATTGATTTTGTGACTCTGTAGCGTTCTCATTTGGATTATCCTCATTTGACCCTCACCTCTGGTACTCCTGAAGAAATCTGCTCACTTCCCTAAATTGTATTCCTGCTCACCCTCCTACCGTAAGCTTCAGAAGCCCTAGCCACAGAACTCTTTTTTTCTCCACCCCAAAGTCTCCTTTGGTGAAATTGATCCATCATTTCCATTCAAGTGATTCCAAATCTGTGTTAGTACTTCAAATGTCTCTTTATATGTGTTATGGATTGAATGATGTCTCCCCCAAAATTCAATTATTGAAGTCCTAGTCCATAATGCCTCAGACTATGACCTTATTTGAGAATAGGGGGATTGTTACAGATATAATTAGTTAAGATGAGGTTATACTAAAGAAGCGTGGGCTATGAATTCAATGAGTGTTGTCCTTGTGAAAAAGAGAAATTTGAACATACCTATGGGGAGAATACCATGTGAAGGTGAAGTCAGAGATTAAGGTGATGATTGTACAAGGCAAGGAATACCAGAGATTGCCAGGAAACCACCCGAAGCTAGGCAAGAGGCATGGGATAGATTCTTACTTATAGCCCTTAGTAAGGACTAGTCCTATGGAGACCTTGATCTTGAACATCTAGATTCCAGAGCTGTATGACAATAAATTTCTGTTGCTGATGATACTCTGTTTGGGTTATGTTATCAAAGCACTTCTACAAACTAATACAATATCTCAAGCTCTAGTGTGTAGTCATCACGTTCTGTTTCCTCTTCCTTTTGGGTGCGTGTCTAGATATCTCCATCCGCCCTCATAATTGAATGACTATTCTGGTCAGTGGAAATGTAAACGGAAGCAAACTACGTCTTTTTCAGGCCTGGTCCATAACAACGTCCATGGGTAATCTGCTCTGCTCTTTTTTTCATTCTGGGTTGACTAGAATGACAAACACCTCAGGACAATAAAACCATTTGTTAAAAATGAAGGAGCCACAAGATAAAGCATTAGTCCCTAAATTACTCTCTGAAGAAGATAGCAGCCTGACCAGAATACTACTATAGACTGAAGTAAGCAATATTTATTCTCTTGTTCAGTCATCTATTCTCCTTAAACTTGCTAATCACCTATCTGTACAATTTTGGGATTATTCTATCTTCATTTTCTTTATTTTCACAAATCTCCTTCGTATGCAAGACCCGTGGACACTCCTACCCAAATCTCTCACCCGTGGATACATTCTTTGATTTTTACCGCTCACGCATAGATCAGTTTAGTTTTTGGAACTAATGTAGTTATTGTCAATCTATCCCTCCTATCTAAAAGCTCACTTGTTCTAATATTTATATGCCCCAAACCAGTGGTTTTTGAATCCCTAGTTATGACGCAGGTTAGGATGGGCTAGTGGGCCATAAACAGTATTTTTAAAAAAGAACAGAACAGAACGTATTGGAGAGAATAAAATATAACACAAGTAAAAACATATCCCTTATAAGTGTGTGTAAGTAATTTTAGGGAACCTTTTTTATGACATGTGAATGTATATACAGGGAAGTTGGTAGTAAGGTATATCTCTTACTGTGATTTCAGTTAAATAAAAATAAGTATGGCCTTATACGCTACTGACATGCCAATATTTTAAGGGTAGAGGCCATATTATGTCAGTTGTAGGCCAAAAAGGAGATATAAATGACCTCCTAGAACACTTCTACACATAAGATGTACCATATACAAATTCTATCTTCCAATATAGTAGGATTGTTTGTGTCTCCTTTACACATATTCATGTTTTTATCTCCATGTGTTTACTCAGATTCTTCCTTGGGAATAAAATCCATCTGTACAATTCCACTTCTATACAACATTGCAGTTTTTCCTGATATCTTGAAAGAAATGATAACACCCTGTCTCTTAATATCATGAGAACATTTTGGACCCCTAATCCAGAATTTCTAACGGTCTGTCTAGCATTTCTGCCTTCTATGTACTTGTCCTATCATGTACACTTTAGTACAAGACAAAGATCTTAGCCCAACACCAAAAATGTTGCTGAGATGATTTCTTAACAGGCTTAGGCATGAATATCTGCAGATAATATGGTTTGCTAAATATTGTGCAAGGGTGGGTGAATGTTTCTCAGGTTTATTAAATGTGCTGAATAAATGTGAAGTTGCCCTGATTCTGAATTCATAGAGAAATACATTAAAAACTGAATATGATATAAAGGGCAAATAAATCAATACTTCAGTAGATACTGCAGTTTCACGAGTGATAAAAAAAAACTGCTACTGCCAATACTTATATCTGGATCTAAAGAATTTACACAAAATTGTCAACCAACTCAGGTTCTGAGTGGCTACTACCTGAAGACACTGGATGCCCTGGGTGATGACAGAACAACCTTGAATTTCCTAGTAAGATCTCCGATAATGAACCCACTCCCTCAATGAACCTACTTCTCAATATGAAAACATGTGTTCTGAAAATCCTTTCTCCCAGGTTTAGTACCCTGGTACATGCCTACCATATTGTGAGAGGTTCCGAGTTGCTTGGGACAAATGCACATGTGAGTAAGATAAGTTCTCTCAAAGGGACTTGAAGTAATTTAGAAAACAAATATGGACACATGTAAAAAATAAATAGTTTTCAGAAACAGGCAATGAATGCAAATGTAATATAGGATGATGGATAGCTTCCAAGTTTCAAAACTGAATAAGGACCTTAGTTAAAAGTAGACAGGTACGACCATCAGTGAAAAGTAAGATAGAGATGGTGAGGAGTAGAGATGACCAGAGATCAAGTGCCTAAAAAAAAAATTATCATAACTAATAAAATTAAGAATTATGAAAGTAAAATTAAAGAAAAGACAAACTGTCTCACATCTCATTAAGATTTCGGTACACATAGCTGCTCCCACATCTGAAAAGTGATGGCATTGCTGGTTGAATTTTCTGTTTGACATCCATACTATGGAGTGTCTAACATAATATTAAATCTCCAGATTCTGGTATGGTCTGAAGCATATCCTGACTTCATTTCTGAGAACTGAATCAAAACTTAGTGTCCTTGAAACATTAGAATTCCTTTTTCTTTGGCAGTACTTTTTTATACTATAGCCATGGCTTACATTTAAATTCAGAGTCATTCTCTGTTACAGAAGCTAATTATTTTTGGCATACATTCTAAAATCAAGTGCAAATGGTGTTCCTCATTTCCAATTCAGGAAGTTAAGAGGCTTTGTGCTAATTGGGTGGGGGGTTACTTAAACTAATATAGTAATGAAGTCTAAAATATTCACCTTCAGAACCAAAAATATATATATTATTGGTGTTTCTTCAATATTCAAGGACCTGATGATATTAAGTCTCTACAGCCTGAAGATTGTGCTATAATGACATAAATTAGAATAGTTTAAAATATGTCATTGTCATTATGGGACAACCAAGAAAAATATAGTTTTTGGCAAATCTAAAAAAATGCATTTTTATATCCATTGACTTGCATCTTATAGTTTAAAGAATAAAAAAACATACTAAAGGTATTTTTATATAATGTAAAATAATTAGATAAGGGAAAACAAAGATACCCATTATAATAATATTCAAAGTTAAAGAAAAGACTATATTATTCTCAGACAAAAGACATAGGAATATATATTAAAGAACAGAGATAAAACTACCCAATATATTGTAATTTAAATGTAAAGTAAATGATCTTTCTGAGATTGATAACTGAGGTATTGTTATTGAGGCAATAATTGGATCTGTTTCGGAGGAACTACCTATTTTTTAAAGTGTGTATGTTAAATAAATCCGTTGTTTTCACATTTCATGGAATATTGCACAAGAAGCCATTATTTATGAATATTTGTGGATAAGCCAATTTTGGCATATGAAAATTGCTATTTGATCATTTCTATTAGAAGAAATATTTGCTCTATATGACATTAAATCAGCAGTTTAGTATGTAATAGAAACCACTAACATTTTTTGAGTATGTACTGTGTGCCAATCTAATTTCCAAGCTCCTCACAAGTATTCATATATTTAATTTTTATGGCAGTTTTATGAAACAGATAACATGCCCTTACAAGATGCAGGCTGAGGGGTCTGATTTTTGAAGACGATTGTATTGCCATCACTCCATTTGGGTGTTTGGCCCATGGGTTTTCTACCCACTCTTAGTTAAAGCAAGATACTTTAATCCCTTTAACTGACAAACACAATCTTGACTAAGACATGTGGATGTCAGGTACATGATGTATTCAAAGCAAATTTGATCTAAATCTTCTTTCCTTTTCCCTCTCTTGAACCTATTTTCACCTGAACGTTTAGCAAAAGATAATCAAAAGGAAAAACCAAAAGACAAGTTTGGCGTCTTCTGTAATAGTCTTTTTTTTTTTTTTTTAATTAATTTCTGATTGAGACCTGGGGTGGACATGAGACACGTGGTGGGGAAGGTGTGAAACATGCTAAGAAGTTAAGGTAGGAAGGTCTTACTTGAACTGATTGCAGTATAAGCTCTCTGTGCACTGCCCTGTGTGCCTGTTGACTCTCTCTTGTGGATTCTTTAGAGTCGTTTGCTGGGGATCTCTTTCCTACAGATCTTTTGAGTTGACTGAAGGAATCCCTTTTGGGTGGTCACCGTTAACTCCTCCTTTATCCTCTAGGGATCTGGAGTTCACCTTCATCTTCTTGCTGTTGTAGTTCTTCCACCCCTGCAGGTGGCCTTATAGGACCTAGTAGGAGCCATGATTGTCCTCTCCCACATCTGGTATACAGGCAGGATTTGTACACAACCTTTACTTTGAAAAAAGGCTGATTCTGGGATAGCAAACCCACGTCAATACGGTAGCCACCTCCAACTGATCCCCAAAACGCTGCCATCTCCACTTTTGAAGTAGTAAGTTAGTCTGTCTTTTATCCTCCAGATCTCTGTGGAAGTCTGGTGCTTGTCTTTTGTGGCTCACAACTTCAGGAAAGATAATTCAGAAATCTGAGTGGGCCCAATGCTTTGCCAACCTAAGAAAGGGAGATGGAGTCATTCTTCTTCTTAGGAATTCACATTCTAACACAGCTCTCTTCAAAAATCCTTCTTAGTCCTTTCTCTTCTCAATACTCTGATCATTTTTCTAACTTCGATCTCCAGGGCCTACAAATTGTGGTACTCGTTTTTGTCATTTCCCCTGTAAAGTCTCTATGTAATGATTTTCCTACATGCACTTCGCTGTCAAATATTTATTATATTTGTATTTCAGCCAACTTTGAGTTACAAAAGTTCTGTGTAGATTCCTGTCAATATTTTATGTCAATATATGTCATGAAATTATATTTCATTATATGCTATGTATATAACATTTGTATATATATTATATGTACTTTGTCAGAGTAATGTTTTATTGCTACAAGTAGCATTAGAAATAAGTCAGGGTAAGAGTCATTTTCAAACGAGTGGTGTAGATTTCTGATTTCTAGATTGCCTCTGTTTCTTTCTTAGGAAATCAGTGCAGCATTAACACCTTTGGTGAGGGTCTCGTTTCTTAGACGGAGGTTCCTACTAGAGAACATATCTGTGTTTCTTTTGTGTTGTTGAAAGGACATTTTTGCATGGGTTTGGGTATTTGTGTTTCTAGGGCTTTGAGAGATTTATTCCAGAGGGTTTATATCATCACTACTGCATAAAAAATGACATGTAGTTCTATTTCTTTTTCTAAATTAATAAGTTGATAATTAGTTATTGAATAATAACTAATAACTTTTTTTCTTTAAAATACAACATTTCAGGGGCTCCTGGGTGGCCCAGTCGGTTAAACATCTGACTTCACTCAGGTCATGATCTCGTGGTTTGTGAGTTCGAGCCCCATGTCAGACTCTGTGCTGACAGCTCATGGAGCCTGCTTTGGAATCTGTGTCTCCCTCTTTCTCTGATCCTCCCCTGCTCATTCTCTGTCTCTCTGTCTCAAAAATAAATAACACTAAAAAAAACACAAACCCCACATCATTTCAAGAATTCATGAACTTATATCGAGTGACAGTCGCAGGTTTGTGGGATCACATGGGCAACTCCTGGCACCCTTAGTCACTCGGGTTATCAGCTCAGTTTGTTTTCACTAACCAGTGCATAGTTATAATCATTACATTGTTTTAAAGATTTTTTTTCCATTCATACTAACACTATGGTTAATCTATGCCCATAATAGACTATTAGTAAAAACAAGAAGCACAGAACACAGTGATACGGGAACATGAACGATAATGAGGAATACCGAAAGTGTTGATTTTGCAAAACCACTTAGATTTTATCAAATGTGTACATTACATTCTTCTGATAAAATGTCTTTGGCAGTACATCACCTAGTAATTGAAAACTAATATAAAAGTGATAAAATATTTTATAACATTATTTCCAATTTAGATTTTTATTATTTGGGATAAATAATGAACTATTTGTAAATATATAGCATTTTATAACATTATTTTATAACATATTTTATTTACATTTTTATAACATTTTTAACATTTTTAAACATTATTTTATAACATTATTTCCAATTTAGATTTTTATTATTTGGGATAAATAATGAATTATTTGTAAATATATACTTAATATATATTTTAATATAATTATTTATAAATAATTATCATTTCATATAAATGAAAGGATAAACTCTTCTTTCACCAAAGCTACATTCAGGCAAATATCTAAACACAGTAAACAGGAACCCTGTCACCTCAGCCATTATTTGGAATAGAAACTTCATAATTAAAAAACAACCTATTAAATATTATTAAAGTATGACATGTAAGAATTCTAAAATCTGATGGTTAGCTCTGTCATTTTACTTATTTCAGATGAAGAAATCTCTCATTTTAAGATGGAGGTTTGGCTTTGTTTTGTGGGGTTTTTTTGCTTTGATCTCTATAATAGGCCAAGCCTCCCAACTAGTTCAGTTGATTTCAACACTTTTTCAACAGAAGTCAGTCAGAGCTGAGAAATACGGGAGTATCATTTCCACTTGTCATTATTCCCTTATTAATAGGAACAATAACTTGGCCAGATATGCCACATATCTTAGCCTAACGTAATCAAATAGCGTTCCAAATCCAAAACTGACTATTTCTCATAATCGATGTACATAACATCCCTGCTCTCAAAATTTTGACATAAAATCATTATAAAAAATATAGTAGACTTACAGTATTAAATATTTCCAAGTTAGATTTTAAGTAATAAATACTTAAATGTATTAGTAATTTAAAACAGCACCAAATTCAGTAAACAGATTTTTTATAGAAATGGACAGACATAATTTATAAGTAGAAAGTTTTCTCCATTGTCCAACCTCAAAAAATAGTGTGCATAAAAGATTAAGTTCCATGATTTTATCTCATTTTTCAAAAGAAAATTCTATAATTAAATTCAACTTCCAAAACAAATCGTGCTTAGCATCCCAGAGTTAAAAAAAAAAAATTCCATTAACTGAAGGTATATTGCCACAGAAGCCGAAGGCATAAACATTATAACCACAAATGTAAAGTTTCACATTCCTTTGATTTCATAACTTAAATAATTAAAAAGGGCAATGAATTTTGAGTGTTGCATTGTTTTAGAAATACACATGTTTTATCTGATATATGTTAATGTAATAGGCCTTTCATTTTGTTGTTATTTATATATAAAAAATAGAATAAAAAATTTTTTTAGAATATACTTTAGCTGTATAGTATGGAGTAATTTATATATAATGTCTCTTAAAATCACAATTTCACATTTGGTTTATTTCTACAGGCTTTTTGTGACAGAAGCCACATAGTTGTTCAAAATACTAATAGAATGCATCTGTATGTAATAAGTCTAATATGTAAAACAATATGGATCCTTTAAATTCAAATCCCCTGTGGGCCAGAGAGAATAGTTTGTAATGTACAAATCACAATTTCATCTTTAAGGGAGAAATAATATGGACTTTAGAAAATCACTTAGCCAGCAGAGTAAATATCAGTTTCTGGTTGTGAAGTAAAATCTTTCACTATCAATTATTTCAAGGGAACTTTTAAAATTCTTAGACTGTGTGTTGTTATTTACCTGCCTTAAGGAATTAAAGTATTCTGAATAAAAGTATTTCATTAATCGAGTGGTTTGTTTCACATATTTATTGAAACTTTCCCTAAAACAGTCACTGTAAAGCCTTAGTATTTTCATTCAAGCAGCTCATAATGCAGGAAAGAAAGACATGTATGAAGCAATGATATATAATCAGTCTGTAATAAAATGCAAAACACATTTGAAGAACAGAAGAAATCATATGATCGCTTAGGTTAAGGACAGGGACAGAGTAAAATTTGGAAAGGTGAATTTTGAGTGATGACTTCAAAGATTACCGAGAATTTTTCCTATTATCAAGGGATTATAAGGAAGAGATGGTATATGTGCTGCCGAAGCAAGCACTATAAGAAGAGATGGAAGAGAAGGGGGCTGGGAGAAGAAATGGGGAAAAAGGCCAATCATAAAAGGAGATATGCATGGTCTATAGGTGAGGTTAACTCATGCTGTGCTAAGGAGTTCAGGTTTAGTCAAGAATGTAATAGAAATCCATCACCACATTTTGATTGGGAATAGTTACATGTTCAAATATGATTGTATTTGACATATTTGAGATCAGAACAGGAAATCCAATAAGAGGGCAAATGCAGGAGTTCATAGAAGAATTTATGAATGTCTGAACTAGGGCTGTGATAGAACAGAACAGAGAGAAAGGGGTGTGTTTTAGAGTTCAGAGGCGGAGAAGTTGAATGGGGCAGGAGAAAAACCATAGAAAGAGACATTGTATAGAGCAGGAGAAGCCCATTGAAAGAAACACACCTAAAAAAACCCAAAACACAATACACCTGGATTTGACTATCCAGCCATGTGCCATTTTTTTTTTAGCCTAGATAAGTTATAAATTCAATATCTCCCTCCCAAGCCCCCCATCTTTTAATGTATCTTTAAAAATTGTTGTAAGAATTAGCTTCTCAATATTTTAATTTGCTAGTGTTGAAGACTCACATATCTGTCATCAGTTTTATCCCTAGGTGTTTGGTGTCTTCTCGTACAATTGTAAATGCTATTCAAAATGTTATTCTCTAATTCATTCTTAGTGTAAGAACTCAACTGAATTTTGATTAATGAAATTGTGTCCACAAATTTGTTAAGTTCATATGCTAATTTTAAGAGCTATTGGTAGTTTCTTTTGGGTTTTCTTTAATTTTTTTTAATATTTATTCATTTTTGAGAGACAGAGACAGAGCATGAGTGGGGGAGGGGCAGAAAGAGAGGGAGACAGAATCTGAAATAGGTTCCAGGCTCTGAGCTGTCTGCACAGAGCCCGGCACAGGGCTCGGACTCATGAACTGTGAATCATGACCTGAGCCGAAGTCGGATGCCTAACGCACTAAGCCACCCAAACGCTCAACCTTTTGGGTATCCTAAATATACAATTTTATCACCTGCAAGTCAAAATAGTTCTACCTTTTTTTTTTTTTTCAGGCTATAACCATTCTTTATTTTTACACCTTATAAATTGACTAGAAACTTCAATAGTATAATAATAGATTATGGTCTTGTAATCTAAACTCTTTAAGTCCTCTTCATCAGAAAACATAACTTTTGTCTAGTCTACTAAAAGTTTGGGCACACTTCTTAAATATTGTCTTCAGTCTTATAACACTGTGCATATTCTTACCATAGCAATAGTATTCCAGTCATCATCTTTTGCCGTTTTTATACGTTCAGAGTAAATGGTTCTTAAGAATAAGTATTTTTCCATATTTATTATTAAATCTCCAGTCCCTAAACTGCTTGATAAAAAATAAGTGCTTAAAATCCTCTAGTGAAAGAATGGATACCGTTTGCATAACAGCTTTTCGACATACATACAACAGATTGCAAAGGAAGGTCATAAATTCTTTTTTTAAATAATTTATTGTCAAATTGGTTTCCATACAACACCCAGTGCTCATCTCAACAAGTGCCCTCCTCTGTGCCCATCACCCACTCTCCCGCCTCCCACACCCCCTTCTCCCCTCAGTTTGCTCTGAATTGAGTTGAGTCTCCCATGTTATGTCTTCCTTCCTCTCTGTGTTTTTTTTTTTTCCTTCCCCTCTTCCCCCCTCCCCTGATTTTCTGTTAGGTCTCACAAACCTACCTATGTGTGAAAACATACAGCATCTGTCTTTCTCTGCCTGACTTATTTCACTGAGCATAATACCCTCCAGTTCCATCCATGTTGCCTACCATGGCCAGATTTCATTCCTTCTCATTGCTACGTAGTATTCCAATGTATATATATACCACATCTTCTTTATCCATACGTCAGTTGATGGACACTTAGTCTCTTTCCATGATTTGGCTATTGTCAAAAGTGCTGCTGAGAACATTGGAGTACACGTGCCCCTATGCATCAGCAGTCCTGTATCTCTTGGGTAGATTCCTAATAGTGCTATTGCCGGGTCATAGGGTAAATCTATTTTCATTTTTTTGAGGAACCTCCACACAGTTCTCCAGAGTGGTTGCACCAGTTTGCATTCCCACCAACAGTGCAAGAGGCTGCCTGTTTCTCCACATCCTCGCCAGCATCTATAGTTTCCTGACTTGTTCATTTTAGCCACTCTGACTGGTGCGAGGTGGTATCTCAGTGTGGTTTTGATTTGTGTTTCCCTGATGATGAGTGACATTGAGCATCGTTTCATGTGTCTGTTTGCCATTTGGATGTCTTTTTTGGAGAAGTGTCTATTCATATCTTCCGCCCATTTCTTCATTGGGTTATTCATTTTTCGGGTATGGAGTTTGGTAAGTTCTTTACAGATTTTCGATATTAGTCCTTTATCCAATATGTCATTTGCGACTGATCTTTTCCCATTCCGTTGGTTGCCTATCAGTTTTGTTGGTTGTTTCTTTTGCCTTGCAGAAGCTTTTTATCTTGATGAGGTCCCAGTAGTTCATCTTTTCCTTTTAATTCCCTTGCCTTTGGAGACGTGTCGAGTAAGAAATTGGTGTGTCTTAGGTCAAAGAGGCTTTTTCCTGCTTTCTCCTCTAGGATTTTGATGGTTTCCTATCTCACGTTCAGATCCCTCATCCATTTAGAGTTTATTTTTGTGAGTGGTGTAAGGAAGTGGTCTAGTTTCATTCTTCTGCATGTTGCTGTCCAGTTCTCCCAGCATCATTTGTTAAAGAGGCTGTCTTTTTTCCATTGGATACTCTTTCCCGCTTTGTCAAAGATTAGTTGGCCATATACCTGCAGGTCCATTTCTGAGTTTTCTATTCTATTCCATTGGTCTATGTGTCTGTTTTTATGCCAGTACCATGCTGTCTTGATGACTACCGCTTTGTAGTAGAGGTTAAAGTCTGGGATTGTGATGCCTCCCACCTTGGTTTTATTCTTCAGAATTACTTTGGCTATTCGGGGTCTTTTGTGGTTCCATACAAATTTTAGGATTGTTTGCTCTAGCTTTGAGAAGAATGTTGGTGAAATTTTGATTGGGATTGCATTGAATGTGTAGATTGCTTTGGGTAGTATTGGCATTTTAACAATATTTATTCTTCCAATCCATGAGCATGGGATGTTTTTCCATATCCTTGTGTCTTCCTCAATTTCCTTCATAAGTTTTTTATAGTTTTCAGCATAGAGGCCTTTTACATCTTTGGTTAAGTTTATTCCTAAGTATTTTATGCTTTTTTGTGCAAGTGTGAAAGGGATTAGCGTCTTTATTTCTCTTTCTGCTGCTTCATTGTTGGTGTATAGAAATGCAACCGATTTCTGTACATTGATTTTGTACCTTGCAACTTTGCTGAATTCATGCATCAGTTCTAGTAGGCTTTTGGTGGATTCTGTCAGGTTTTCCATGTAAAGTATCATATCGTCTGCAAAAAGTGAAAGTTTGACTTCCTCCTTGCCAATCTTGATGCCTTTTATTTTGTTTTGTTTTCTGGTTGCTGATGCTAGGACTTCTAACACTATGTTAAATAGCAGTGGTGAGAGTGGACACCCTCTCATGTGCCTGATCTTAGGGGAAAGGCTCTCAGTTTTTCCCCATTGAGGATGATATTAGCTGTGGGCTTTTCATATATGGCTTTTATGATGTTTAAGTATGTTCCTTCTATCCCAACTTTCTCGAGGGTTTTTATTAGGAAAGGGTGCTGTATTTTGTCAGATGGTTTTTCTGCATCTATTGACAGGATCCTATGGTTCTTACCATTTCTTTTGTTAATGTGATTTATCACGTTGTTTGATTTGTGAATACTAAACCATCCCTGCAAACCAGAGATGAATCCTACTTGATCATGGTGAATAATTCTTTTTATATGCTGTTGGACTCGATTTGTTAGTATCTTGTTGAGAATTTTGCATCCGTATTCATCAAGGATATCCGCCTGTAATTCTCTTTCTTTGCTGGGTCTTTACCTGGTTTGGGAATCAAAGTGATGCTGGCTTCATAGAATGAGTCTGGGAGTTTTCCTTCCATTTCAATGTTTTGGAACAGCTTGAAGAGGATAGGAATTGACTCTGTTTTAAATGTCTGGTAAAATTCCGCAGGGAAGCCATCTGGTCCAGGGCTTTTATTTGATGGGAGATTTTTGATAACTGATTCAATTTCTTCACTAGTTATGGGTCTGTTCAAATTTTCTATTTCTTCCCATTTGAGTTTTGGTAGCATGTGGCTGTGTAGAAATTTGTCCATTTCTTCCAAGTTGCTGAGTTTGGTGGCATATAATTTTTCATAGTATTCTCTGACAATTACGTGTCTTTCTGAGGAATTGGTTGTAATTACTCCCTTTTCATTCATGATTTTATCTATTTGGGTTCTCTCTCTTTTATTTTTGAGAAGCCTGGCTAGAGGTTTGTCTATTTTGTTTATTTTTTCAAAGAACCAGCTCTTGGTTTCATTGATCTGTTCCACTACTTTTTCTGTTTCCGTATGATTAATTTGTGCCCTGATCTTTGTTATTTCTCTCTTTCTGCTGAGTTTGGGTAGTCTTAGTTGTTCTGCTTCTAGTTCCTTTAGGCATGCTGTTAGAATTTGTATTATTGATTTTTCCTATTTCTTGAGGTGGGCCTGGATTGCAATATATTTTCTTCAGGTCATACATTCTTGAAATCCCCCTTGCTTTGAGTTTTGAATCTCTTCTCTCAGCAAGAGGCAGAGTCTATTTCTGAATCCCTTCTGTTTGAGTTTGGCCTAGTAACTTACCCAGTGCAACATTAACAAACAGAATTTAAGCAGAATCTTGGTAAGGTTACACATTGGGACTTTCTCTTCCACCACCAGAAACCAATGCCACCCATTATGTACTGTTTTTGTGGGAATGAAACCTTAAGTGCTTGTACGAACATAAAGATTCCTAAAGTTTCTTTCTACCTGATCCTTCCACTTTTCAATAAGACAAAGGTAAAGACAGGCACAAGGCTTAAGTTTAGCAAATAAGAATTTCTCTCCAAGGTTTATGAACTCCAACGAAGTGATCCAGGGAACACAGAGATGATTATAATCCATTCTTTCCAATGTGAAACTCAACTGACATACTTGAGTTCTCCTTTTAAGAGCTTTCTGTGAGGCCTAATTCCCCATATTGGTTCTTTACTTACCTGATATTACAGTTAGAAATTTTGCATAATTTTCCTGGAATTGGGGATTGCCATGCACGTCCAGGTTTCCTATGCATGTCAGGTGTATAACTGAAAGGCATGAGTTATTTCAGGTCATCTAGGGCCCTGTCTAATAGGTGTTGGAGAGTGAGAAATCCTCAGCCAAAGAGGTTGAGTTTGCCTTCATTTGCCTAGAAGTTGAGGGAAAAGTCACATGTATATAGTCTGGAGGTAGAAAAGCACTTGTCTAGATCAGAATTGGGTAAGATATGGATCCCTTAGGGGAATACACTAGTTGACAAAAGAGAAGAAACGTTGTCCAGGATAGGTAAAGCTTGGAGGCAGGAAATCACCAGCTAATTCAAAACTGACCAGATCAACTCACCAACTTTCTCCAACTCCTTCAGTTATTTTGGGGGGAGTGAAGTAATAGCCAGCTGATAGAAGTGGAGGTGAAGTGGGAAAAAGAATGAGCAGAAGGTCTAGGCTCTAGGCCACTACCCAGGCTGAAACAGGCCTGGGCTAGGAGAGTATGGAAGAATTAACTCTAGGCCAAATTTGCACTTTTGATTACTACATGGATTTGGGTATGCTAATTCCTAAACTGAGGTTTGTTTGTTTTATTTTTGTTTTTGATTTTTAAAGTAAGCCTAGAATTCTCAGTTACCCAAGGATGAGAAGAAAAGTCATCATATTGATCTCCGTTCTCATCATGAATAAATGTAATCCAGCCGAATAAAGTCTAAAGGAAAAGCAGAAGATAGAGTTGTGTTAAGATTATGTCATAAATCTTGCTGGTTCAACACAACACAAAGTATGATTTTGTGGAGATAGATTTTTTTCTCAAAATAGAATAATTTTTCCCTTAAAAATGGTGGTGTTATAAGTTTTCAATTATTTTTTAATAATAAAAACACGTGTATTATCCATTTCTGATACAGCAAAGAGAAAATGAAAGGAAATTTATAAGCTTTCCCAGTAAATAGATAACATTGTATGCTTGTTACCTGCTGGCATACAAGACCCATTTCCTGCCACTTCCTATTCTGCCATCATAGGGGACTAACCCAGCAACCAAGGCGTCCCAGTTGCATTCACTACTTAGATGCTGGCCAGAGTTGCCAACGAGAGGCACTCGTAGGAGATTATTGAGTGAGAAGAAACAAACAGGTTATTTCTCCTTTCTTTTCCCTGAATGATGGGGGCAGTGTAACCAGCAGCAGCCATGTCTCCTCCTTGTCTCTAGCTTCTACTGGGCAGACTCCTTTTGGTGGTCTCACTTCCTGCTGTCCCAGATCCTTCCATGGATTCTGATAACACTTAACCTTCTATTTGAGTTGCCTTACCATATTCTGAGTTTTTAATATTTCAATTGATAAATAGCTCTCCAACTTAATACCTCCTTACTGAACTGCTTAGCATGAATTTTTTTTTACTGACTCTGACTCCTAACACCTTTGCTAATATTGTGGGGACTTTATTTAGGGAATTTCTACTTGTTTTGTTTTAGCAATGTATATAGTTTAAATAGTATCTCATCCTTCCCTGCTTTCCGGAGCTTTAGATAAACTTGATCCAGAACTATAAAGACAGATCTTTTCCCACAAATTCTGCAAATTCTGAGAGCCTATTTCCCCATTGGTTCTCACTACTGCATATTTTTAAATTATCTATATTTTTAAAATTTAACATTTTGAGAAAATTCAAGATATCCCCAATTTGGAACAATCGGTGACGCCCCTCCCTTTTCCCTCTCCCTCCTCCTTCTCTTTATATATATGTATATATATATATATATATATATATATATATAATCCGTATTCTCTCTGTCTCTTTCTTTCTGTCTCCATCTCCCTCTGTCTCTTTCTCTCTGTCACATAACCATAGACATAAAATCAATATCATTGTTCGTAATTTATATATTTCCTCTGTATCCTAATTTATAATGTTGTCAGTAGAATTGTCAAATTCTAAAGAGAGTGTGATTCATCTTCCTCACTAATGTGGTTTCGTTTAGTTCATTTATTTGTAATACCTTTTGCTGTATATAATACAATGTTTGATATTTAATGAGTGAAAACTTAGAACTATTATATATTTTGATGAATCGTAGATTGTGTCATTGCAAAAAAATCTCTTTGTTCTGTTTATGCTTTTATTTGAAAATTTGAAATTTATTTTGGTCAATTAAATATTGTCAAAATGGATTTATTTCATGTGCACTGACATGATATATTTTTACACAATCATTTAATTTAAATAATTTTGAGTCTTTATTTCATTTATTTATATACAGCATTCAGGCAGAATTTGATTTTTTACCCAATCTTAGGATTTTTGTTGTTTTTAGTAGGGAAATTAATATATTTACTTTTATTATGACGAATACTATTGTGTGTTGCTTCTACTAACATTTAATTATTTTTCTATTTTCAATGCTTTTAGTTGTCTGACTTTCACGAGATTAGTTTCCTTTCTTCCTTTTTTTCATTTATGTAAATTCTCAGGATTTAGAAATCATATATACTCATGCATCAATTAATCTTTCATAAGTAAGCATGTTAAAAATGTGAGTTTAGATCAAATTACATAAACTGTTTCTTCCTTCCCTACCCAGTATTTTCACACACATTCAAGAGCATACAACATAATCACTTTAAATATCATTTGAGTTATCCTTAATAACTTCCTTTCCTGTAAACAGGTAGCAACTTTAGAGCAATAAGAGTAACAGAAGATTATTCTGGAACAACAGTAGAGGAGATACATTGACACAAAGGTTGCTAAAATAACCTGTGTACACAAAAGGGGCATTACTATTTTAACATTAGAAATCCGAGGAATTTTCTAGGAACACTTTGAAAGAATTGCAAAATATCCAGTATAGTCATACACATTGCTTTTAAAGGAAGGAAACTATTCTACCAAATGATTCTTTAATCTAGTCGAAGTTGTATATTGGTATAGTATACTGATAATAGTCCATGAGTAGAATAGAAATATGATTTGGAAATTCAAATGAAGTATTCTATACTAATAAAACCCTGTATAGAAACTTCATTAAAAATATATATCTAGTTTACAAAACACAAGGGAGAGAGAAAAATTCTTTTCTAAGGGTGATATGAAAAGTACTTTGTTTCCAGTAAGTTCATAGGTAATTTTAAGGGAGGCAGACATGGTACCACCATTACCAGAAATCTGGTTACATGCCCAAATGTCTGTAATAGCCCAATAAATTTTCTGTTTTCATTCATTTTTTATAAATTCCATAAGAGTATGTGCTTTCATATTTCTTTAACATATAACCATTGTAACATGACATTGAAAATTAGACTAATTAAACTCGTTAAGGGTAAGGATGCTCTGTCCTGTATATCTTCATAATCCAATACTTGGCACAAAGCTTTGCAGAGAATAAGGGCCAGTTTATAACTAATGATTAAGCCCTAAATTTGGAATATCAAGTTAATTTATAGATTTTATAAGACATGTAAATATCTCCTTTCATATTTGAACTAAGTAAAAAAAAATACAACTGAGACTAGTAGAGTTGGATCTATTTGGGCAGAAGCAGAAAACTCAAGCTAAATTTGATTGTTAGGGAAGAGACACTTGCATCACTTTGATTTCCCATGTAATCGTTACTAAATAAATTCATCCATTATAGTTGCACATTTACAGATTACTATATTCCAAGCTAGGCCTAGTTCCCCTTGGTTTTAAGAATTTCTTCTAGCTTTTTATGGTACCCCTACAATAACAGACTCCAACTTCTATTCAACTGTTTATAAGGATTGAATTGTAATAATATGTTTACACATCTGCCTTCCCCACTAGAACATAAGAGTAGGGACACATGTTCATGTTTGGATGCATAATGCCAGTGACAGATTAAGGAGTAATGTATGAGGCTTTCTCACTCCAACACTTTATTACAGAAAATACTTTATTATAGGATAACTTATCTAGCCTTAGGTGTAGAAGCAAATATATAGAAGAGACATGAGAGTCAGAATCCCCTTGCTTTATATTTTTACATTTTTCACTTTCTTACTGATTACTATTATATTGCTATTCATATCTCATGGCCCCCGTATAAGCTGGTGAGGATGTGCTATGCTTTCGCTAAAGCTTACTTTAAAATTAACAGTAAAGTACATATTGATGAAGATTACTCAGTTACTCTTTTTATTTTTTTGGAATAAATAAATATTTATAATTGGGTATTTACTTGGGTAAAAAGAAAACAATATTTACTGGAGCTTTCCAGTTGAAAAGACTTTGTCCAAGTTTAACTTTAGCTTCAACATTTCACATCAAGTTTCTTAATTGCTCTTGAGAGCTCCAGTCTTTCATTAATTTAGACAATATTCTTGTGACCTAATAGCAGTAAAGGGAAAAGAGACATGAACACAAGCTTCTTTGACTTTTTTTTCTTCACTGACGTGTTGTGTAGGGCCACTTGAAAACAAATCCCTAAGGAATTTCAGTTACACATTTATAATATTTACACATTACTAAAGTTTATTTTTCAGTAATTGACTCTTCCCCAAAGTAAAACAAAACTCCTAGAGAAACAACATGCAACTGTCAGTGTGGTCATTATTTAGTCTACACAGTTTTAGAAAGCAAATTCAAGGTATTTTATAAGCTTCTGATTATGTTGCTTAGGAAAACCAAGAATATCATCATCATCTCAGCACAAATATACCTTATAATGAATGTCTAAAGGTTTGTTTTCTGTCAGGTACTTTATAAGTAAACGCAAGCAATGTTTTTTATGAAAGTTTCACTCAAAGTTGTTCAACCACTGTCACTAAATTTCTGTGACTTACGTTTGAGTTATAGGAAGTAAAGTAATGAATAAATCAAAGTCATCTGAAGTTTGTCATTTAAAAATCAAAAAGCCCCAGCGAGAAAATCAACTCTATTCTTCTTGTTGGAGAATATAGTTTGCTTGGAATGTATGGCCAACGTTTTCATACTGATAGGGATGACTAATGATGCTTTTTGCAAAAATTAATACTATTTCAAGCAACTGTTTATAGCTGAAGAGAGCAGTTGCTATTTTATACTTGATAACTCTAAGCAAATTGTGTAAATAATAATTCAATTTGTAGAAAACCAAGGAATTATTAGAAGTTGAGTAGAAGGAATGGACTCTATTCTAGTCTATATAAATGTATATATATAGTATTTGATTAATATTTGATATATATATAATTAATATATATCAATATATATTAATTTTGAATTAATTCACCATATAATTCAAAATTAAAGAAACAAATTTTAATAAAAGTCTTAAAACTTACTTAAGGTCATGTTGCTAGTAACTGACAGAACCTTGAAAGTGTATGCTTCTAAAGGATATGTTTTAAAATTTTTAGAGATCATATATACATTATATAATATGTATATATGTATATTTTAACATTTATTTTCTTTTGGGAGAGAGAGAAGGCCGGGGAGGGCCAGACAGAATGGAAGAGAGAGAGAATCCCAAGCAGGCTCTGTACTCCACACAGAGCCTCACACAGGGTTTGATCTCACAATCATGAGATTATGACCTGAGATAAAATCAAAAGTCAGATGCTCAACTGCCCCGGTACCCCCCTGTGTTGTTGATTTTAGCCATTCTGATAAGTATGAGATGATATTTCATCGTGGTTCTGCTGATGAGTGATGTTGAGCATCTTTTCATGTGTCTGTTGGCCATCTGAATATCTTCTTTGGGAAATGTCTACTCATGTCTTCTGCCTGCTTCTTCACTGGATCATTTATTTTTTTGAGTTTGACAAGTTCTTTATAAATTTTGGATACTAATCCTTTATCAGATATGTAAATTACAAATATCTTCTCCCATTCCATAGGTTGCATTTTAGTTTTGTTGCTTGTTTCTTTGCTGTGTCAAGGCTTTTTATCTTGATGAACTCTAGGTAGCTCACTTTTGCTTTGTTTCCCTTGCCTCCAGAGATGTGTCTAGTAAGAAGGTGAGATGACTGATGTCAGAGGTTTCTGCCTCTATTCTCCTCAAGGATTTTGATGGTTTCCTGTTTCACATTTAGGTCTTTCATATATTTTGAATTTATTTTTGTGTATGGTGTAAGAAAGTGATCCATTTTCATTCTTCTGCATGTCGCTGCCCAGTTTTCCCAATATCATTTGTTGAAGAGACTGTCTTCTTTCCATTGGATAGTCTTTCCTGGCTTGTTGAAGATCAGTTGACCATATAGTTGTGGATCCATTTCTGGGTTTTCTATTCGGCTCCACTGATCTGTGTGTCTGTTTTTGTGCCAGGACCATATCGTCTCGATGACTACAGCTTTGTAAGATATCTTGCAGTCCAGAATTGTGATGCCTCTAGCTTTTCTTTTCTTTTTCATGATTGCTTTGGCTATTCAAGGTCTTTAGTGGTACCATACAAATTTTAGGATTGTTCGTTCTTGCTCTGAGAAAAATGCCAGTGGTATTTTGATAGAGATTGCACTAAATGTGTCGATTGCTTTCGGTAGTATTGGCATTTTAACAATATTTGTTCTTCCAATCCATTAGCATGGAATGTCTTTCCATTTCTTTGTGTCATCTTCAGTTTCTTTCATAAGTGTTTTATAATTTTCAGAGTACAGATCTTTTACTTCTTTGGTAGGGTAGTTCCTAGGTGCAATTGTAATGGGATCAATTCTTTGATTTCTCTTTCTGCTGATCCATAATTGGTGTGTAGAAATGCAACAGATTTCTGTATGATGTTGTCTGCAAAAAGTGAAAGTTGGACTTCTTCCTTGCCAGTCTGAATTACTTTTATTTCTTTTCCTTGTCTGATTGCTGAGGCTACACTTCCAGTACTATGTAAAATCACAATGGTGAAAATGGACATCCGTGTCTTGTTCCTGATCATAGAGAAAAAGCTCTCAGTTTTTCCCCATTGATAGTACTGTGGGTAACTGTGGGTCTTTTGTATATGACCTTTATAATGTTGAGGTATGTTCCTCCTATCTCTACTTTGTTGAGGGTTTTTTTCAAGAATAGATGCTGTACTTTGTTAAATGCTTATTCTGCATCTATTGAAGGGATCATATGGTTCTTATCCTTTCTTTTACTAAAGTGATATATCGTGTTGATTGATTTGCAAATATTGAACCACACTTGCAACCCAGGAATAACTCCCACTTGATCATGTTGCATATTTTTTTAATGTACTCTTGACTTTGATTTGCCAGCTTGTTGAGAATTTTTCCATCCATATTCATCAGGGATGTTGATCTGTAATTCCCCTTTTTAGTGGGGTCTTCATCTGGTTTTGCAACCAAGGTAATGCTGGCCTCATAGAATGAGTTTGGAAGTTTTCCTAGCATTTCTCTCTCTCCCTCTCACTCTCTCTCTCTCTTTTTTGGAGCAATTTGAAAAGAATAGGCATTAACTCTTCTTTAATTATTTAGTAAAATTCCCTTGTGAAGCCATTTGGCCCTGGACACTTGTTTTTTGGGAGATTTTGATTAATGATTCAATTTCTTTGCTGTTTATAGGTCTGTTTAAATTTTCTAGTTTTTCCTGTTTCAGTTTTGGTAGTTCATATGTTTATAGGATTTTATCTATTTCTTCCAGATTGCTATATTTGTTGGCATATAATTTTTCATAATATTCTTTATAATTGTATTTTTGTGGTGTTATTTGTGATATCTCCTCTTTCATTCATTTAATTTATTTGGGTCCTTTCTCTTTTCTTTTTGATAAGTCTGGCTAGAGGTTTATCAATTTTATTAATTCTCTCAAAGAACCAGCCTCTAGTTTCATTGATCTGTTCTACTGTTTTGTTTGTTTGCTTGTTTGTTTCTCTATCATTTATTTCTATTCTAATCTTTATTACTTCTCTTCTTCTGACATTAGGCTTCATGTGCTGTTTCTTTTCTAGCTCCTTTAGGTGTAAGGTTAGGTTGTGTATTTGAGACTTGCTTCTTGAGGTAAACCCATATGCTATATACTTCCCTCTTATGACAACTTTTGCTTCAACACAAAGATTTTGGACTTTGTGATTTCATTTTCATTTGCTAATATGTATTTGTTTGTTTCTTCTTTAATTTCCTGAATAACCCATTAATTCTTTAGTAAAATGTTCTTTAACATAAATGTATTCATGGTCTTTCCAAATTTGCTCTTGTGGTTGACTTCGTTTCATAGCATTGTGGTCAGAAAATATGCATGGTGTGATCTCAGTCTTTCTGTACTTGTTGAGGCCTGATTTGTGACCCAGTATGTGATCTATCCTGGAAAATGTTCCATGTGCACTCAAAAAGAAGTGTATCCTGCTGCTTTAGGTGAAATGTTCTCAGTTTATCTGTTAAGTCCCTCTGGTCCAGTGTGTCATTCAGAACCATTGTTTCCTTGTTGATTTTCTGCTTAGATGACCTGCCTATTGCTGTAAAGGGGGTGTTAAAGTTCACTACTATTACTGTATATTTATCAATAAGTTTCCTTATGTTTGTTAATAATTGACTTATGTATTTGAGTTCTTCAAGTTGGGGACATAAAAATTTATAAATGTTAGATCTTCTTGTTGTATAGACCCATTTATTATAATATAGTCCCTTCTGCATCTCTTGTTAGAGCCTTTGGTTTAAAATCTAGTTTGTCTGTCATAAGTATGCCTACTCTAGCTTTCTTTTGAAGTCATAAGCATGATAAATGGTTCTCCATCCCCTCACTTTTAATCTGCAGGTGTCCTTAGGTCTAAAATGAATATTTTTAAGGCAGTATATCGATGGGTCTTCTGTTTTTGTTTTGTTTTGTTTTGTTTTTCCATTCTGATGCTCTCTTTCTCTTGATTGCAGCATTTAGTCCATTTACATTCAGAGTTATTATTGATACATATTAGTTTAATTCCATTGTATTACCTGTAAAGTCATTGTTTCTGGAGATTTTGTCTGTTCCTTTCTAATCTTTGTCACTTTGGGTCTTTCTTTCACACTCAAAGAGTTCCCTTTCATATTCTTATAGGGATGGTTTCGTGGTCAAGAAACCTATTAGTTTTTGTTTGTCTGGGAAACTCTTTATATCTCCTATTCTGAATGGCAGCCTTGGTGGATAAAGAATTCTTGTCTGCATATTTTTTCCCACTCAGCACATTAAATATATCATGCCACTCCCTACTAGCCTGCCAAGATTTTGTGGATAGATCTGCTGGTAACCTTATTTGTCTTCCCTTATGAGTTAAGGATTTCTTTTCCTTTCCTGCTTTCAGGGTCTTTTCCTTATCTTTATATTTTACAAATTTTACTATGACATGCCTTATTGTTGGCCTGCTTTTGTTGATTTTGATGAGAGTTCTCGGTGCCTCCTGGATTTGGTGTCTGATTCCTTCTCCAAATTAAGAAAGTTTTCAGCTATAATTTGCTCAAATAAACCTTCTGCCCATTTTTCCCTCTCTTCTATGAGATTCCTATTATAGGAATATTATTATGCTTTATGGAGTTGTTGAGTTCCCTAGGGTTACATTTGTGATCCAATATTTTTCTTTTCCTCTCTTTTTCAGCTTTATAGTTTTCCATAATTTTATCTTCTATATCACTTATTCGTTCCCCTAGTTCTTCCATCCTTGTGGTCATTACATCCAATTAGTTTCACATCTCGGTTATAGCATTTATTATTTCAGCCTGACTAGTTTTTGTCTTTTATCTCTATGATATGGAACTCCTTAGCATCTTCAATGTTTTTCTTAAGCCCAGGTAGTATCCTTATGATTGTTTTAAATACTGGTTCAGGCATATTACTTATATCTATTTCGATTAGACCCCTGCCTATGACCTTCTCTTGTTCTTTCTTTTGGGATGGATTCCTCTGTCTTGGCATTTTGTGTAGGTCTCTCTCTTCTATACATTAGGAAAGCCTGTTATATTTCCTTCTCTTGAAAGTAATGACTATATTAAGAAGAGGTCATTTACTGTCCAGAGCCTGATGTTTTAGGAAGTATTTCTGGTGTGTACTATGTGCACCTTGCTGTTGTGTTTGGCTGCTCTTTCCCTCTGGTCAGTCCGCTGCAGATTTCTTCTTGCCCACAGTGGGGAGTGCTTGGTCCTTGTTCACTGTGCGGTGAGTTTTAACTAAGTATGTTTTGGTCTGCTTGTTGAAAGAGGCTACATACTATATCCCCTGTAGCTGAAGCTTTCCAGCACTCTATAGTCAGTAGACTTGATGGGTGTGGGGGTTTTGTGCTGTGCTGGTCCTCTAGGGGAGGGACTTGTTGCTGCACTGGCTTTCAGACATACTTGCTGTAGTAAAAAAGCCCCTGCAGAGTGCATGGGGCAGTGCTTGATGCAAATAGCTCAAGCTTCCATAGTGGCTCTGTGCTGCTAACTAAAGTACATCTGTGTTGATGGGAGGGGGTAAAATGGTATCGGTCCAATCTCTTGTTCTCAAAGAGGGGAGTTTGCACCTACCAATGTTCAGAAAGCCTTCACAGAAGAGCAAACAATTTCTCCTCGTGTGTCCTAGGTATCCCTCAGGATAGAATAGATCCCTGACTTCACCCTGTCTGTGTCTCAGCCATCTGCCCACCTTGTGGTGTGGTGCTCTTGTGTTTTATCTCAGGTGTACCAACTGGGTTTCAAAACCCTAAATTTTAGGGACTCAGTGCCGGCTGGACCCACACTGATCATCTGGGGGGAGAGTCATGGCCTGCTGTGGCCTGTGCTGATTTGTACCTGAAGGGTAGTCATATGAATGCCATAGTCACTTGGAGTTTGTGGTAAAGCTCAGCAAAAAGCCAGCCCAGGTTAGCTGGTCTCAGCAGGTGTGTCTGCTCCTATATTAATGAATGGGACAGTATAATGGCACCCAGGTGCTCTTTTGTCCTCTGAGAGGCAGTGCCATCTTTCCCAACTGCACTCCAAGAATGGGAACCATCTCTCCCAGTGCAACCCAGGGGATTCCCAGACCATGTTTTCTACCCGAGGTCTCTGTCTTCCTCCTCCATAGAAACACTGCTATACCCGCCAGGTTGCACCCTGGTGATGGTGCAAACTTCTAAGACTTTAGACTGTATGCTGCACTCCTTGTAGAAACGTTGGATAATCAGCACCTTTCATTTTCCGAGTCTAGTTTTGGGGAAGTGTTTTTCTTGTGCAATCCCCAGTGTGCTGCTTTCTCTCCTCTCTCCTTTCCTCTCTCTCTGATCAGAGCTCCCTCCCTTCCATAGCAAAATGATTCTTTTATCGCTCAAATCATGTCTCTGCATCTCCTACCTTTCATGATGTGGCCTCTTTTCTCCCTCTAGTTTTGCAGTGTGTTCTCTCAGTCCTCAGATCGGTTTCTTGGATGTTCAGAATGATTTGGTATTTATCTAACTGTGCTCGAAAGAAGAGATAAGCTTAAGGTCCACCTACTCCTCCTCCTTCTTCTTTTTTTTTTTTTTAATTTAAAATAGTTTATTTTCAAATTGGTTTACATAAAACACCCAGTGTTCATCCCAACATGTGCCCTTTTTTAATGCCCATCACCCCCTCTCCCCCCCCATCTCCCTCACCCTCAGTTTGTTCTTAGTCTTTGAGAGTATCTTATGTTTTATCTCCCTCCCTCTCTGTGTCTTTTTTCTCTTTCCCCTCTTCCCCTCCCCCTGGTTTTTGCTTAGTCTCACCAAGTCCACCTATTCGTGGAAACATATGGTATCTGTCTTTTTCTGACAGACTTATTTCACTTAACATAATACTCTACAGTTCCATCCATGTTGCTACGCGTGGCCAGATTTCATTTCTCATTGCCACATAGTAGTCCATTGTATATATGTACCAATCTTCTTTATCCACTCGTCAGTTGATGGGCACTTAGTTTCTTTCCATGTTTTGGCTATTGTCGAAAGTGCTGCTATGAACATTGGGGTACACGTGCTCCTATGCATCAGCAATCCTGTGTCTCTTGGGTAGATTCCTAGCAGGGCTATTGCTGGATCATAGGGTAGCTCTATTTTCATTTTTTTGAGGAACCTCCACACCGTTTTCCAGAGTGGCTGCACCAGTTTGCATTCCCACCAACAATGTAGGAGGGTGCCTACTTCTCCACATCCTCGCCAGCATCTATAGTTTCCTGATTTGTTCATTTTAGCCACTCTGACTGCTGTGAGGTGGTATCGCAGTGTGGTTTTGATTTGTATTTCCCTGATGATGAGTGACATTGAACATCGTTTCAAGTGTCTATTTGCCATCTGAATGTCCTCTTTGGAGAAGTGTCTATTCATATCTTCCGCCCATTTCTTCACTGGGTTGTTTGTTTTTCAGGTGTGGAGTTTGGTAAGTTCTTTATAGATTTTAGATATTAGTCCTTTATCCGATATGTCATTTGCGATGATCTTTTCCCATTCCGTTGGTTGCCTATTCGTTTTGTTGGTTGTTTCTTTTGCCGTGCAGAAGCTTTTTATCTTGATGAGGTCCCAATAGTTCATCTTTGCTTTTAATTCCCTTGCCTTTGGAGACGTGTCAAGTAAGAAATTGGTGCGTCTTACGTCAAAGAGGCTTTTCCCTGCTTTTTCCTCTAGGATTTTGACGGTTTCCTGTCTCACATTCAGATCTTTTATCCATTTAGAATTTATTTTTGTGAGTGGTGTAAGAAAGTGGTATAGTTTCATTCTTTTGCAAGTTGCTGTCCAATTCTCCCAGCACCATTTATTAAAGAGGCTGTCTTTTTTCCATTGGATACATTTTCCCGCTTTATCAAAGATTAGTTGGCCATATACTTGCGGGTCCATTTCTGAGTTTTCTATTCTATTCCATTGGTCTATGTGTCTGTTTTTGTGCCAATACCATACAGTCTTGATGACCACCGCTTTGTAGTAGAGGTTAAAGTCTGGGATTGTGATGCCTCCCGCCTTGGTTTTATTCTTCAGTATTATTTTGGCTATTCGAGGTCTTTTGTGGTTCCATACAAATTTTAGGATTGTTTGCTCTAGCTTTGAGAAGAATGCTGGTGCAATTTTGATTGGGATTGCATTGAATGTGTAGATTGCTTTGGGTAGTATTGCCATTTTGACAATATTTATTCTTCCAATCCATGAGCATGGGATGTTTTTCCATTTCCTTGTGTCTTCCTCAATTTCCTTCATAAGTTTTTTATAGTTTTCAGTGTAGAGGTCTTTCACATCTTTGGTTAGGTTTATTCCTAGGTATTTTATGGTTTTTGGTGCAATTGTCAAAGGGATTAGCGTCTTTATTTCTCTTTCTGCTGCTTCATTGTTGGTGTATAGAAATGCCACCGATTTCTGTACATTGATTTTATATCCTGCAACTTTGCTGAAATCACGGATCAGTTCTAGTAGGCTTTTGGTAGATTCCGTCGGGTTTTCCATGTAAAGTATCATGTCATCTGCAAAAAGTGAAAGTTTGACTTCCTCCTTGCCAATCTTGATGCCTTTTATTTTGTTTTGTTGTCTGATTGCTGATGCTAAGACTTCCAACACTATGTTAAATAGCAGTGGCGAGAGTGGACACCCCTGTCGTGTTCCTGATCTCAGGGGGAAGGCTTTCAGTTTTTCCCCATTGAGGATGATATTAGCTGTGGGCTTTTCATATATGGCTTTTATGATGTTTAAGTATGTTCCTTCTATCCCGACTTTCTCGAGAGTTTTTATTAAGAACGGGTGCTGTATTTTGTCAAATGCTTTTTCTGCATCTATTGACAGGATCATATGGTTCTTATCTTTTCTTTTGTTGATGTGATGTATCACGTTGATTGATTTGTGAATATTGAACCAGCCCTGCAACCCAGGGATGAATCCTACTTGATCATGGTGGATAATTCTGTTTATGTGTTGTTGGATTCGATTTGCTAGTATCTTATTGAAAATTTTTGCATCCATATTCATCAGGGATATTGGCCTGTAATTCTCCTTCTTTGCTGGATCTCTATCTGGTTTGGGAATCAAAGTGATGCTGGCTTCATAGAATGAGTCTGGGAGTTTTCCTTCCGTTTCAATTTTTTTGGAACAGCTTGAGGAGGATAGGAATTAACTCTGTTTTAAATGTCTGGTAAAATTCCGCAGGAAAGCCATCTGGTCCAGGGCTTTTATTTGCTGGGAGATTTTTGATAACTGATTCTATTTCTTCACTAGTTATGGGTCTGTTCAGTTTTTCTATTTCTTCCCGTTTGAGTTTTGGTAGCGTGTGGCTATTTAGAAAGCTGTCCATTTCTTCCAGATTGCCAAGTTTGGTGGCATATAATTTTTCATAGTATTCTCTGATGATTGTTTGTATCTCTGAGGGATTGGTTGTAATTTCTCCCTTTTCATTCACGATTTTATCTATTTGAGTTCTCTCTCTTTTCTTTTTGAGAAGCCTGGCTAGAGGTTTGTCTATTTTGTTTATTTTTTCAAAGAACCAGCTTTTGGTTTCATTGATCTGTTCCACTACCTTTTCTGTCTCCATATGGTTAATTTGTGCTCTGATCTTAGTCATTTCTCTCTTTCTGCTGGGCTTGGGTTGTTTTATTTGTTCTGCTTCTAGTTCCTTTAGGCGTGCTGTTAGAATTTGTGTTATTGATTTTTCTTGTTTCTTGAGATGGGCCTGGATTGCAATATATTTCCCTCTCAGGACTGCTTTTGCTGCGTCCCAGAGCGTTTGGATTGTTGTATTTTCATTTGTTTCCATGTATTTTTTAATTTCTTCTCTGATGGCTTGGTTGACCCAGTCATCTTTTAGTAGGTTATTTCTTAGCCGCCATGTTCTTGGATATTTTCCAGGCTTTCTCCTGTGGTTGATTTCAAGTTTCAAAGCATTGTGGGCTGACAGTGTACACGGTATGATCTCAATTCTTTTATATTTATTCAGAGCTTCCCTGTGCCCCAGAATGTGATCTATCTTGGAAAATGTACCGTGTGCAGTTGAGAAGAACATAAATTCCTTTGCTTCTGGATGAAGGACCCTAAAGATGTCTGTGAGGCCCATCTGTTCTAATGTGTCATTCAGGGCTATTGTTTCTGTGGAGATTTTCTGATTTGTGGATCTATCCAATGCTGAGAGTGGAGTGTTGAGATCCCCTACTATTAGGACATTTTTTATCGATGAGGTTGCTAATGTTTGTAATTAGTTGTTTTACAAATTTGGGTGCCCCCAAATTCGGTGCGTAGATATTTACAATTGTTAGCTCTTCCTGCTGGATGGTCCCTGAGACTATTATATAATGTCCTTCTTCATCTCTTATTACATCGTTCATTTTAAAGTCTAATTTGTCTGATATAAGTGTGGCTACTCCGGCTTTCTTCTGCCTTCCAGTAGCATGGTAGATAGTTTTCCATCCCCTCACTTTCAATCTGAAGGTGTCTTCAGGTTTAAGATGAGTTTCTTGAAGACAGCAAATAGATGGGTCTTGTTTTTTAATCCCTTCTGTTCTCCTGTGTCTTTTGATTGGCGCATTTAGTCCATTTACATTCAGTGTTACTATTGAAAAATATGGGCTTACAGTCACTGTATTATCTGTAGGTTTCATGATTGTAAGGCTGTCCCTGGTAGTTTGTGTTCTTTGCAGGTTTGCCTTCATAGAATGCCCCTCAGGATCTCTTGCAGTGCTGGCTTATTTGTGATAAATTCTTTCAGTTTTTGTTTGTTGGGAAAAACCTTGATCTCTCCTTCTATTCTGAATGACAGGCTAGCCGGATACAGAATTCTTGGTTGCAGGTCCTTCTTGCTCATCACATTGAAGATATCCTGCCATTCCTTTCTGGCTTGCCAAGTTTCTGTAGATAAGTCTGCTACTACCCTTATAGGTCTCCCTTTGTATGTTAGGGTTCTTTTGTCCCTAGCTGCTTTCAGGATTCTCTCCCTATCTTTGTATTTTGCCAGCTTCACTATGATGTGCCGTGCAGAAGGTCTATTCAAGTTACGTCTGAGGGGAGTTCTCTGTGCCTCTTGGATTTCCATGCCCTTTTCCTTCCTCATGTTGGTGAAGTTCTCAGCAATGATTTGTTCAAGAACCCCTTCGACTCCTTTCTCTCTCTCTTCTTCCTCTGGGACTCCTATGATACGGATATTGTTTCTTTTGAGTGCATCGCTTAGCTCTCGAATTCTCCTTTCCTGTTCCTGGATCAGCTTCTCTCTCTTTTTATCTGCTTCCTCTTTTTCAATGATTTTGTCTTCTAAGGCACTAACTCTTTCCTCTACCTCTTCAATCCGTGCTGCGGCTGCTTCCAGTTTCCCCTGTATTTCTTCTAATTTCTTCTTTAATTCTTCCTGCCCGTTTTTAAGGTCCCTGAACTCTGCCCCGCGGGACCCCTTGCATTCTTCTAAGCTTTTTTCAAGGCCAGCGATTAGTTTTATGATTGTCATTCTATATTCATGTTCTGTTATGTTGCTTATATCTGTTTTCATTAATTCTTGAGCTGTCACTGCTTCTTGTGGATTCTTTTGAGGAGAATTCTTCCGTCTCGTCATTTTGGCTGGATGTGTTTTGGGTTGTTTCTTGAAGTTGCCCTGGAAAGGAAAACAGACTGAGAGACAAACAGAAAACAGAAATACTCAAACGTACTAACAAATGATGCAGACAAGCGGTTCACAACAGAAAAAAGAATAACAAATGACACTCCGAAGACAATGTCCTGAAATACCAGCTACACGGTAAGGACAGGGTGTGTACTGTGCTGGTGGCAGAGTGTCTACAGAGAGAATAATGACAGTTCTGGGGGAAAGAAGGAAATGGTCTTTGCCCGGGTAGAGTGGCTAAAGAGCTTAATCCAGACTGAGAGAAATCAGAATAAGGACGGTTACAAGGAAAAAGGAATGAAGACAGAAATTGCTCGGGTGAATTATGTGGCCTGGTTATTCCAGAGAGAGAATAAGGGAAGTACAGAAGGAGATGAAAAACATGTCTTTAGAGAGTGGAATAAGATTTTGTTTAAGTCAGCCAGGCCTCTGGATAGTCAGCTCAGGAGTGGGGATCAGTAAGAAGAATAACGGGGAGCATCTATTTTAAAAAGAAATGACCTGGAGTTACTCCAGGCAGCGGTCTGGACTTGGCCTCTGTAGCTCCCGCGGAGAAGTGTCACTCCTGCGCAGATGGGCGTGGTTTAGTGTAGGCGGGAGTTGTCCACTGAGGCAGGGATGGCTCTGGGAGTGACTTCCTGGGGCTGGTGCTTGTGGGCCCGTAAGACAACAATGGCGTCCTTTCTGTCCTTTGTTCCCAGTCCCAGGGCTTCCACTCGCCCCCTTGTTTGTGTCCTTACTCCGCTATGGGCACCGGCGCAGTGCGGTCCACTGGAAGGTGGGCGCCTGCCTGCTTGCCACCCCCCAACCTTTCGCAAATGTGTCAGGGTTAGAGGTGCTCCACAGGCGACTGAGGGCACCCCCAGCAGCCGGTCGCACTGAGGGCTCCCCGCTCGCCTGGCCGGGGCGACTTGTGCGCACTCCCCACTCCGGCGACCGCGGTAGCGGCAGTCCCAGCGTTTGATCGCACCCCACAGGGCCCTCCGCGGCGACTAGCGCCTGATCCGGGCTCCGGCGGGCAGCGGCAATGGTCCCTGGTCGCAGGCTCTCCAGGGGATGGTGGCGCGACTGGCGCACAATCCCTGTTCAGGTGGTCCCAGCGATGCAGCGGTCCCAGCAGTTTTTCGCTTTCCACCGGGCGCCCCAGCGGCGACTAGCGCGCACTCCCCGCTCCGCCGGCAGCCGCATGTCTGTCCCAGTGGTTTTTCGCTCTCCACGGGGTGCAGCAGCAACTAGCGCGCACTCCCCGTTCTGCCGGCAGCAGCCCTCGATCCCGAGGTTGTTCGCTCAGGGGGCCGGAGGCAGCAGCGGTGCCTGGCGCGCACTCCCCGCTCCAGCGATAGCAGCGGCAGAGGTCCTGCTATTGCTCCCTCCTCACGCTGCTGGCGGCTAAGCAACTCTGGGCGGGCGGGCTGACTGTGCCTCCGTCCGCGGTCCAGCACAAGGAGAGTTCTGCTGGGTTCTGCTGTTAGACACAGAGCTTCTCCTCCTAAGCCCTGTCTTTAGGGGCTGGATGTTGGTGGACTCCCCCTCTCTGTCACTCTCCTTCGGATGTTGGGGACTTTCCCCACTGTCCCCAGCTCACCCTCCCCCCAGCTCAGTTTCCCGAGTTCGTTTTGTCCGTTCTCGGTTAGACTCACGGTCTTAGGGCATTGTCTATGTTTCTTGCGTTCCTTGTAAGCTGCTACACCTTTTCTGCCAGGTTCTTGGAGTTGAGAATCTCTCTGTTTCGGTCCCTCTCAATTCAAAAATACAAGGGAAACTTTGGTCCTCCCTACTCCTCCGCCATCTTGGTCCCCCTCCTCCTCCTCCTTCTTAACACCAACAGTAAAGGCTATCTTTTTTTTTTTTTTTTTACATACATACTGCATTTACTATATTCTGTGGATTCATAAATAATGTTTTCAAAATTCATTTTTTTTTAAAAAATAGGTAATTGTAATATTGTAGATAGAAGACTTGTAAGAAAAGAAAATAAACTGGAAACATCAGAGTCCTAAGATAATGAAAAGCAGGCAGTTTTGCTCATGCAAAGTATAATACTGAAAAGCATGTTGGGGTCAGAGGACAGAGGACAAGCTTGTACTTTAGTTAACTAGACACTGACATGGTCCTTCTAGAGCTACGAGGGGCCTGACACATAGCACATGGGACTAGATCCCAGAGCAGCCCCAGTCTGAATGCTTGTAGTATGTTCTTGCTTCAATGAGGAGCCAAGCTTTTGGAATGAAACTTGATTCCTACTTGGCTTCTAGATCACTCTCCACTCTGTTTACTAATGGCCTGAAACACCTGTGTCTTTTCTTTGAAGGAACAGCTCCTTCCTAGAATCATTCTGTGTTCATGGGCCTGAGCAAGACCCCTCCTGAATAGGACAGCTAGCTGCCTACCGGACTTCAGTAACATCATTCTGCCAACCGGAAGGACCCAGGCCATTTTGCCTACATACCAGGTATTTTCCAGTTAGCTTCTAGTCATTCTACCTTTGCAGCAGGATGTGTATGAGGAGGGTTGTATGGGTGCAATATGAAACTGTGAAGCACTTAGCAAAGGAAAGAAGTTCCAATCTTCCCCTGGACATAAAGAAAGGTAAGTGGAAGCTTCTGAGAGTTTTTTTTTTTTCCTTTACTCAAACTCTCAAATTAAATTTTGATGAAGAGGTTAGAGTTCAACTTTCAGACTTTATCTTAAGCACCCCCATTATTTTATCACCTAGTCAATTAAGTGTTGATTCTTTTTATTTAAACTTTTAGATAATAAGATAAGCTCAGGGAGTAGTCTGAAGGACTTGTAAAATATGAAAAGAAAATAAGTCTAGTATGGCACAAAAATCAATAATATGTAAATAACTAGTAGCTTCTTTGAAAAATGCAATTATTTGGTTATAAAGCATTATAAAATCTGAGTATGTGCCAGAAGAGTAAGAGAAAATTTGTGATTATTACAGTAAGTCAGATATACTGATTTTAATAAAGAAGTTTGAACATGGAACATTCACTTTATTCAACAATTGAATCTGTGACTAGTTTAAAGATTCCACTTCTAATTCCTGATCCTTTTAGGAGTTTTATAAATTATTATAAGGAAAATAGGGTCATCATCAGTAAAGCCTGGAGATTTAAACCTAATACAAGTGATTTGAATTTTCATGTCAGGAGGAAAATAGATCTAGATTATTGCCACCAATTACTGCTTTCTACTATATAAAGCTTTACTCTCTGTTGTTGTTTTATATAGAAAGCATGATCAGAACATTTTTATAAATGTGCAATGATCCTTGATGAAAAGGAAATAAGCATGAATAGTTGTGAATGCTTATATTCTAGAGAGAAGCAAGTCTACAAATAATTATTTTTACTTTGTAATTGTGAACCTCATACCCCTTAATTTGATAGATAATAGCCAAAGGCCATATAGGCAAAGCATGCTTATTCACAGACTCCATTTCAAATAAAGAAGTTTAAACTAAGTTCCATTTCAAATAAAAAAAAAAACTCCATTTAAAACAGATAGAAATAGATTCAGATTATTACACAACAGTTCTGAACAACTATAGCAAACTACATAACATGCAAGTGCGTATTTCTTTTAAAAAATCTGAAATTTCTATACACTACATTAAATGTTGCTGATGTGCTTGTCATTTCACTGCATGTCCTGCCTATTTGAATATTCATGGATTCTAGAAAATATAAAACCCGGCTTAAATTCTTGTGATTCTACCTTTAAATTTCTTCCATTGAACTCTCTTAGGAAAAATATTATATGTCCACTCTGTGTACAAATATCTGTAATTATAGACTTTAAAAATATATTTGTTTATTTTGAGAGAGAGCGAGAGCATAGGAGGGTCTGGGAAGAAAGAGAGAGAGAGAGAAAGAATCCCAAGCAGTCTCCGTGATATCCGCGCAAAGCCCAATGTCGGACTTCATCTCACAAATTGTGAGATGATGACCTGAGCTGAAATCAAGAGTCAGATGCTTAACTGACTGAGGCCACCCAGGCACCCCTACAGACCTTTTAAAAAAATAGTCCCATTCCTTCAAAATTTCTACTTCTGTATAAAAAGTTACATGTAGATAGACAAATGGATAGATAATAGATAGATAGGTAGATAACGGATAGATAGATAGGTAGGTAGGAAGGTAGGAAGGTAGGTAGGTAGGTAGAAAGAGACAAGTCTGTTAGTTTTACAGCAGCATTGACTATTTAATAATATATTCCAGCCATTTTGTAACAATGCCAGTTTAATCTTATAATTATGACTTGTGGTAATAGTAGCCTAGGGACTGCCCTGTGCCAAGCACTGACCAAGTACTTTATGAGAATTTTTCATTTAATCCTTGTAAGAACCCTTGAGATAGGTACTATTTAGTCACTATTTTACAGACAAAGAAACTGAGGCACAGAGATATTAAATAACACAGCTGAGAAGGTGACTTGTTGAGCCAGGATTTGAATTCAGGTAGTCTACCACTAGAGTCTGAACTCAACCACCACATGGAGATGCTTTTCATTATATAGCTACAAAAATCAAGCAACTCTTTAAAAAAGTTGTTATCAAAAATAAGGGACAGATTCTTAAACTGCTCCCTGCCCTCTAGTTCCATCACCTGCTGGTGCTAAACCCTCATGATGGCATGGTGTTGGTGTTGCGCATGCAGGATTCTGGAGGCCAAATTCAGTCAACACTTTATTCCTGGTTCCCCCACCTTTTGGCTGTATAAATAAGGTAGATTATTTTTACATGTCTGAGCCCAGCTTCCCTATACACAGACTGGGATAAAACCACTTCTCAGTGTTGCTGTGAGTTCATGAGACAAATTGTTTGTCAGTGAGGCTGCCTGTACTAAATGTTAGCCATTATCATAGGTTAAAAATTATTGCCAGATTTTTGAAAACAATAGATCAACTTTGGATTTATGTGACTGCCTTTACTGACTTAGTAAGATAACCTTAATTAAATAAATAATTGAGAACATTTTAATTTAAGAGAATGGAATTCCCACCTATTTCTGCAAAAAAAAAAATTCAGTTTAAATTCCAGTATCTACTGTATCAATGTCTCTAACTTAACCCTAGTAAATATATTAGTAATTATGGTTTGGAGTGGTCAGAGTGTAAATAGCAGTGAGGTCACCAGAATACTAACATATTGGTGGCAGGGATTGTAATGGTGACCAAAGCAGGGCCACACTGTTTGATTAGTTTATCTCCTACATATTGCATAAGGACATTATAAAAGCAAATGCAATTATTATAAATGCATTTATAATTCTGAAATGTTTAGTGAATAATGAATATAAATTTTATGCATAAATGTATTTTACACATAAAAATTGTATCTATAAAGGGAATACTTAAGCTTGCAAGTATTAAATAAAAGATAAAATTCTTATATAAATATTCCTCTAGTGAAACACAGGTCTTTAAATATAATTTGATTGGTTCTAATAGAGATCTTCATTTTCAAAGTTAATTCAAGGGAAAAAATTCCTGCAATCTTGAATATGATTTTTCTTTTTCTGTTCACTAATAATTTGTGCTTTAATCATCAGAGATAGCCTTTGGAGACTGGTGAACTAATCATTTATTCTTTTCTTCATACTGCCCAATTGTGGAGACATCCCGGATGTCTATCAATTATATATACTTTTGTTATCCATTTGTAATACAGCTTTTTATACTTCTAATCTCTTTGGTAAATAGCAATTCCAGGCCTTTTCTAGACTTGTGTATATGCTCCATTTTAACATTGGTTCTATAATAGAGTAGAAAACCTTCAGAAAAATAGTCTATATACAGTCATCATGTTTCTAAATTATGTTTTATTAATTTAATTTAGGTTAAAACATAGGCCTTATTCATGTAACATTTTGTTCTAATTGCATCTTTCCAAGTCTGTTTATCTTGGAATCAGAATCTTGACTTCTATATTGAGTACACCCAGGCAAGATGTTCCATACATAGCAATACCTAGAAGGGTGCTCTAATTTAAGACTTATGATGACAACACACACACATACACACACACACACACACACACACACACACACACACACTGAAAATGATTGAACTTCCACTCTACTGTAAGAATTATTTACACTTTATAACACAATTAACTTAGGCATAGTTATATTCAACAAAATATGCATAATGCTTCTTCACTAAGGGTAAAAACTTTTAAGTTGAGGAGGCATGAGTATAGCAAGCTGAACTGCCTTAGTATATGGATTAAAAACAGAAGTTTGATAAATATAAAAGGGGTAGAGGTTTGCCTTGTCTCTACTGAGAATTATCACTGAGATCCTTGGGTGTGTTACTTACTATCTCAAACTCTCAGTTTCCTATTTTATAAGGTATGAATAAAAGCAACCTCCTCATAGAAATGCAATGACAAATTGATCAGATATGGTAAGCATAGAAATTAGTAGAGGGTCTGGAATAATTGTTGTTCAATGCATTCCATTGATTCTTGGAATTTCATATCTGCAGACACAATCTGAATTTGTCTTCTTCCAGGCTTTTGCTGGTTTTCTTCTGATTCCCACAGTGATCTATTAATTGTATGCATTGTATGCAGATATCCATTCCCACAACTCTTACTGATTTTGCTGGATTCCCAATCTCTATATGAAAGTGCTGAAAGCCCAAACTTTCAAACAATCACCAACTGATGTCTAAGAGGTTGTTTTTTTTCTCTCTCTCTAAAATGTCCTGATAAAACTTTCTGTCTCCAGTTTTACCTATAAAGTCAGTTTGGAGTCTCTAATGTCAGGCCCCTAAGGTCCTATCAGTCAGTCTCCATCAGAAATCTTGGGTTAGTGTCTTGCTCTTAGCAGTATTCTATGTGGTGGTGATAAGATGAGGAATGCTGTTTTTAGTTGCTTATTTTTGTTTGTTCCATGTTTTATTCCTTGTTAATATGGATTTTTAAAAAAGCTTTCATAGATACATGTATTCCATATTTCTTATGAAACTTTACTAAGCCTTTTTTTTCTGGCTATAATCAATGATATGATTTCACAAAACCAGAAATGTCTTCACGGGGACAATAATAGAACTACAGTTTTTTATACTTACGAATACCAATTTTTTCCAGTACAGCACCCATTAAAATGTGCTCATTTTATTCTTGTTCTTTTCCCCACAATAGTCTCATGGACTCCAGTAACTGTGACAAAACCTCATTCTGTGTTTTTAATGACATTTTAGTTACCATGCTAAAATCAGGTTGAAAATGACCTTTATTAAATTCAATTCAAAATTTTTATTGACAAATAATAATGTGCCATTAAATAATAAATGAGGAAAATAGATTTCATTAATCATAATTTCGAAGCTAAAATTCTGACTGAAACCTGGGAGGAGAGAGAGAAGAATACCTAAATCATTTAACTAAAAAATTGAAAGTATAATTATTTTGTAACATATTTGGTATATTATTTAACCTAAAAATAAAATGCAAAAATAAAGTTTTGGAGAGTATCAAGTAATTACTTAAATTTCAGAATAATTTTTACATGGAAATTTGATTCTATACGTGTAAATAAAATGTATATATGATGAATTTATAAAAATTATGGCAATAACTGACATATATATAATTTAAGTAAATATTCATTATTTATTCAATAGACTGTAGAGAATATATGTTAAAATGTTCTATGACTTTAATATTGGTAAATATTTCTTATTAGGTTTGAGATTTCTAAGTGGATAATGAGAGAAAACTGAAGGGATAGAAGCTTTATGCATTGTTAATGTAAAACCTTTTCTTGAGAGAAAAATATGATCCCAAAATATTATATCAGCTTCTATACCTTAGTAAACACAACACGCTTTGGTCAGTGGGCATCATAATAAACATGAATTTTTGTTCTGTGGTGCTTGTTACCGTAACATTGAACTTATGGCTGCCTAAATACTAGCTCCAGATTATAGGTAGAGTTTGCTTTACTGAGAGAGTCTCTGATATCAACTATTTGTTTCCATTTACCTCTTTCTTACTGAACTAAAATGAAGAATGTTCAGCTCCATGACCTCCTGGGCTCTGTGACACTTCTGTCTTTTTCAAAAATTAATTAGTGAATGAAAGGCTGAATCAGCCTTCTTCCAAGCAATTTTCTTGCTCTTCAGAAAGTTAACTTCTCTACTCTCATTATCAATGTCCTTTGCCTTGTCAGCAGCATTTAAAACATTATCCATTATTTCTGCATCACTAGCACAATGTCAATGGGAGGGGGCGAGACCCTTTTTGTGGAGCTCAGCCCAGTGGCAGGGTTAATCAGAGTGGCAGGATCGCGGGTGTCAAACAATCCAACAAGGAGACAATCCAGGATCCAGGTTGAGTTATTAGGTGCTGTTGGTAACAAAGAGATGGAGAGCTGTCAATAGAGCTGCAGCCAGCAGTGGGCATCAGGATCTAGGATATGGGACCCAGGCTTCAAAAATCATCTTTAAGATAAAGCAATGAGTACCTAGTAAATTTATTAATAAAACAAATGGAAGCCTTTTTAAAGATCAAGATTGGGGTCAGAACCTCAGTTTGGGTTCACAGAATAGAACAAAGGATCATACGGATGGATTATATGCTGGAAAAAGGGTGTCTGGTCTTTTCATTCAACCTATCAATGCTGGGGATTCTCCTACGTAGGATTCTCCTGACAGAATCACCTACCTTGCCCAGTCTCCTTGCCCTTCTAAATGATACAGTTCTGTTTTGTGCCACAACACACTGCCTTTACCTCCAATACAGTATTTGTCACCAATTTATGTTCTTCTTCACATTATAACTATCTTCTTTTATTTCAAGATGTTTTAAAAGATGAAATTTTTTCCTTAACATTATTTTTTCCAGACAATTCTAGAAACTTTATAGTGATCATTCTTAACTTGTAACTTTGAAAAGAATCAATACGAAAGATTTTAGATATCAAATAAAAATATTTTAGATATAAAAATATAAAAAATAATGTTATATTCAATGAATACATAAAAAGTATAAATTTCCTTGAATATAAAACAGTAACAAAGTCTGGATTGTGTTTGCCTCATGGAAGAGAGAGGAATGAGACTGGGGAGCAAAACAGTGATCTTTAACTCTATACAATATTTTTAAGAAGAAAAAATGTGAGATAAATACAAAAAAAAAACATTACTATTTTAATTTTTGTTGGCAGATGCATGGGTTTTTGTTTTGTCTTTCTTAGCAAGTTTCCTGAACTTTAAATTAGAGTATGTGTAAGAAAAAATGAGAGATAGAAAAACAGAGAGAGTGAGAAAAAAAAAAGATAACCCCTCACTCCTTTAATTTTTTCTTCAATTAATCAAATGCTATATTCTGTCTCCAAAAATTTTGTTTCAGTTTTCCATCTGTCCTGACTCTTGCCATCTGCCCACTACCGATTTTAACTTCATTCTGCTATATTCTTTGAATCTCATGTCAACCTCTTCCTGCGAATTATAGACAGGAAAATGACCAAGAACCAGAAAACACAACCATGTACCCAAGTAGGGAAACCTTTAAAGAAGAGGCAGATGCAGGTTTAGGCCAAATGACAGTGACTTTGGTCTACCAGACAAGACTTTCTGAGAGATGGAGTGTAGGGACATGATAAGGAGCCCACCGATTGCCTGATTTGAAGATACTGATATCTCAAAGTGAGTAAGAGTAGGGTTGGATAAGAGTGAGATTTATTTGGGATAAATGTAGATAGGAGATTGGGGAAGGAATTAGAGGAGATATTTCACGTGATAACTACTTTGGGACAGGATGGTAGGTAAAGGCATGAATGCAGATGATAGGAAGAAAAATAGAAAAATATAGATATGCATTTTTATACATATTGATATAAATTAAATGGGTGAATAAATTACAATAAATGTACATGAAATCATTCTTAACTAGATAAATCAAGTGAAAATTGAGCAGAGCAAGGCAAGTCATATTTTTAAGTGAGTAAATTTTATTAAATAAGGAAAATTTAAATGATTCTTTACTATCCTTCCTTCAACACACACACACACACACACACACACACACACACCTCGATGGAAGGATATATAAAAATCTGGACAGGAAAGAAAATATGGAGTTTAAATACACTCTTCAGGTGGTTCTGGGATGAGCCTTTTGTCTTCACCACTGAGATTAGCTACTCTTCAACTCACTTGCATTTGCAAAACTCAGGATTTTATCTGATCGAATACTGCGTGTAAGAGTAGTCAAACCAAACTTACTCCCTTAAAAATTAGGAAGACAACTCCCGAAAAAAACGCTAAGTTAGAATATGGTAAGTATCATAAATAGACCAATCTCACTGGCACTGTAAAACTACTCAGGGTCTAGATCGCATTCAGAAATGAGTTTTCTGAAAAGAGCACAAAATTATGTTTCAGCTTCATGGTTTATTCATTCTTTTTGATGGACTATAGTAGCTTTCTAATATTGTATCTGTATTTAAAGTGACAAAATTGTAGTTGGGAAAAATCATGGCTTATTCAATTGCATTTTCTCATAAAAATATTTGAAAATTCCAATTAAGATTGGAACAGATATGTTACAATTTCTAATCTTCTTCCTAAGACCAGTTTTATAAAAGAGTTCCAAATGAGTCATAAACAGAATCTTTCACTGGCAATTTTCAGTGCTTTGGAATTTTTAAAAAAGAAGTGATTTTTACATTCTGAGTTCTGTACTTATGGAAAAATCAATATGATAATCCTTAATAATCTTATTTTCACAAATTTCAGACCATATGTGATTATCTCCAACTGTACTCCAAAACTTATTCCTTTTACATCCTAATTTCTCTTTTCTCATGATTGGCAGATATTTTGAAATACACATGTGACAGATTCTTTGAATCTTGTCTCGAGTTTCCCAAGTGCTAGTCTCTTCTTCTATGGTAGTACACCTCCTTGTTGTTAGCAGGGGTCATGGCCACCTTGAGAAAAATACTATGATGTCCGATCTGCCTTACAGCCAGGGGACATGGAAGTAAGTTTTAGCCAATGGGTTGTGGAAACAAATGGCATATACAACTTCTAGGAAACCTCTCTAAAAGGGATAAGTTTATCCAATTCCTTCCTTTTCCCTCCTTCTTACTGGTTGCAATTGCAGACGATTTGTCTCGAACTTAAAAGTCAAGTTTTGAGTATGATAAAGAAAAACATGGGTAATAAGATGCACCGGATACAATGCAGATCATACCAGTCCTAAAAATACTGATCTGGGCCTCTGTGTAAGGAAATAAATCTTCATCTTGATTAAACCAGAGTTTCTTTCACTCACGGTTACACTTCTTCCTAAATACATATTTTAGAACACATTATATTCAATGGCTAGCTCTATCTATTATTTCTGCGTAGGACATAGACCATAAAATAAGGATAGGAGATATACATTTGATATCAGTATTTGTATTACAGGAATAACTGAACATTTAAACACCCTACAGACTTCTTAGATATTTCATTTGATCAATTTTGATACCTCCAAAGTCCCATTTTAGTCCTTTTAATTCATATCACATGCCATTTTCCTACTTGTCTCTTTACTTTTGTTCTATTTTTTTAATATTTATTTATTTTTGAGAGAGAGAGAGAGAGCATGAGTGAAGGAGGGGCAGAGTGAGAGGGAGACACAATCCAAAGCAGGCTCCAGGCTCTAGGCTCTATGGTGTCAGCACAGGGCAACATGTGGGGCTCGAACCCATGGATCATGAAACAAAGTCAGATGCTTAACCAACTGATCCACCCAACCACTCCTATTCTATTTTTTTATTGCTACTTTTCTTGGACTTCCATCATATTTCTTGTTTGCTTGTTTGTCTTTGACATCATTCCTTCACAGCGTGGTTTTTTTTGTTGTTGTTGTGGTTGTTTATTTGTTGTTTCGTTTTGTTTCGTTTTGTTTGTAAAGGCATTAGTGACATCTACACTCCCAGGTTTCCTGATTCACTCCCAGGTCTTGTCACAGTGACTGTGAAACTCTAACTCTCTTTCTCTTTTTCTCATCTACATTTATGTCCTGCCCCCAAATTGAACATGTTGAACATCTGAAAGTAAAACAATTTTTAGGTCCAAGATATTTTAAGAGACTCTAAAGGCATCAGGGATACTCTTGAAAATTTTAAAATATTTGAAGTTGGTTTAAAATAACCAGAATTATAAAACACACAGTTCTTTGAATACGTTCCTGAGTGACATTTTAAAAAGGCAAGTTATATCAAATTTTAATGTACTCTAAGAAGGAATTAATATTTAGGAAGATAAGAACCTGAGTAAAATGACCAATTCTTTGAAATTCAACTTGTTCCATAGCCTATATGTGGAACAGGCCTGAAATAAAATACAGCATCCTGAAAATGCCACTGATCAACCCAAAATCAAAATAGAGGGAATACCACTGCCAGCTATGGTCTTAAAACATGATGCCGCTTTCTTATTTCATGTATTTTCCCTAACAATTCTTCTAAGTTATTTCTCATGAGAAAAATTGAGTTAAGTCATCCTCAGAAAAGTGAGTCATAGCAACTAAACACACAGGAGTATCATTCCATGGGTGAAAAAATGAGAGCAGTTCTATTTCAAACATGCCAGATGCTATACATTTTCTGGAAAGAATCAGGATAGCAGGTCTTTAGTGAGACTTCCCGCTAAGCTGAACATCTGTTCATAATATATTGTGCACTTGCTAGTCAGCCTAAGAATGCTAAGGCGATTAGAACATCTTGATTGTGTTTTCTAATAGTATACAGACAAAAGGAGATGTGGAAAGGAGCATAAGGCAGGCAGGAAATCAACACTCAGCCACCATCCAAATATGTACCACCCTGTTTCTCGACTGGTTTCTCCATTAATCAGTTCATAGAAATTTTCACAAAAGTGTGATTGACCTATTCAAGAAAAGTATGTGACTCTCCTTGAAATGAATAAATAGCTAAAGAGAGGATAGATGAAAAAATTCACATATGCAAAAGCATATGTATTTCTGTAAGTATTTTAATTTATTTGACCTTTTTGTCTGAATTGTTCCTCTATACCACTGAAATTGCAAACAGCATAACCTTGTAAGATATATAGAATAGATTGCTTCGTAAAATTGATTTTCCCATTTAAATATTCCTCTTCATCTATTACTTTATATCTGGTCATTTGCTAAATTCTACCTGAGTTTTTCTAGCCAATGACCTTATATCTGTAAATACTGCATTAAAAATTCATATATTCTATTGAGGATCTCTAAACAAGCACTAGAATGATCATGAAGAGCCATCACATCACTGTACCTCATTTGCAAATTGAAAATAAAAGTAAGTTTTTAACTACTGAAACATATCCCCTTATTAAACCGTCTAATTTACCAGTGATACAGATTCAGAACAGTTATGCAAGAATGCAATTATTCCCTCAGGCAGTACCTGATGAAGTAAATTTGATTCGATTAATTGAATCTATATGTGAGGAAAATCTATGAAAACCTGAATATCCTGAAAAAAATTATAACATTGTTTAACTTTGTAAGGAAAAGATGTTAACATTATGGGTACAGGAAAGATAACAAGAACATTTTTTCCAAGGACCATAATCATACTTAGGTCATTATTGTTTGATTAGCCATATTAGTTTTGAACATGTATTTCATATAATCATTTTGAGTATAATTCAGACAAAGAGCATGAGACTTTGCTAAAACTAAGTGGTAGAAATTAGTTTCAAAAAAAACTTTTCTTTAAATAATGATGACCATTTACGTACGGATCAAGAGTACTACAATGCACGCTGGGAAACAGGGTTGCCGAAAACATGGTGCATGCTTAGCTTCTCAGACTCAGAAAATAAAATAGAGAGGTCTTTTAGTAGTTCTGACCATTTTAGATATTTGAAACATTTGTCATAGTTTTTATATAATTGAAATATCTAATTTCTCAAGGGAAGAAGTGATTTTGTCGGCAAAACCCACCCTATATCGCAACATTCAGCATATGGTAGATTATTCCAGCCCATGGATGATACAAAAACAAACAAAAAGATGTATTTTAAAAAAAAGAAAAACTCATGTTATGGGACATCTTATTTGAATTAATGATTCTCATAGAGAAAACTTAAGAAAACATAGAAGCTATACCCTGAATTGGTAAAATGCAAGTGTTTTGCATACATTTTCCCAAATGGTCCAATTCAGAGACTAATATCTCAAAAATTAGCAGTAACTAAGAGGGAAAAATACAAAGTGGATTATCGAGTTTAGTGTAATGTCTTCACTAAGGTGTTTTGTAACAGGATTGGTATGTTCTATAACCCAAATCACTGTTGAGATAACTAATATATGATCCAGTCTATTTATGTGTCTAGAATAGATAGATATAGCATGTTATATACATATTTATAAAATATAAGTGCAATTTTGTTATCTTTCAAAGCTGATCTAGTCTTTTCCTATCAGCCTTACGTATTTCTAATAGATTGATTATTGATAGCTGTACTTGAAAAAATATAGCTCCAAAATCCTGGAAATTATAAATAGATAGCAATAAGTATGGCTCTGCATTTTCTATGTTCAGTTTTACTTTTTATTTATTTATTATTTTTTATTAATATTTCCTTCAATGAGTATTTAGTTTTGTATTGTTTAAAAAGGAACGGTTGTTCAGTTATTCTCTGGGTGTGTATTTTTAGAATATAGATTTACTTTGAAAAGAAGTAACATGAAGGTAGTTGTCAGCACTGAGGTGATTGCAAGAGAATTTAGCTCCTATGAATGAACTCATGCCCCTTTGCCTGAGTGATTCATATAGGAGAAAATTACAGATAATTCTGTTAACCTATGCCTATGTTCAGTATACATAAAGAATGGGAAAGAAGCCAGAATGTTGGAAGCAGAAATGTCCCAATCTAAAAAAAAAAAATGTTTCGCAGGAAATCACTGGTATCAGATGACATTTGCCTTTTAATAGGGTTATTAGATTGTGAGAGGCCATTCACAGGCATTTCCGAACTTTTTTCAAAACGTCTTTCAAAGCCTCGCATAATAAACTTGCAGAAAAAAATAGGAGATGTGAATTGGAAGAAAATACTCTTAAATAGATTGATAATTGATTAAACATCTAGGTTTATGCATGCATCACAGAAATCATAACACTCTCTCTTCAAAGTTTCTATCAAGGACTTCACTGAGTCAGGAGTGGTACCCTTACATGTGTTCAGGTTGGCACAAACCTGGAGGGGAGAGTTGATATTGAGATAGCATAATTGTATACAAAAAAAAAAAAAAAACCCACACTTTTATAAGTTGGATTGGTGGGCCATATCTAACAAGAAGAGATTTAGGAAGATAAATGTCAGCCCCTATTAGATTTAAAAATTCACTAAAATCCTAGAGGAAAGGGGAAGTACAGTTCGAACTGTTATAAGGCCATCAGAGAGGAGACAGAAAACTCTGGATGGGAGAATAAAGTTAATTACCTCTCAGGTTTCTTCCACCTCTTAAGTTAAATAATTATAATGTATGTGTATTATACTATATAAATCTGAGAATTGTTTTGAAAGTATTTATCAGGAAAGCTACTTATGTCTCTTTGGGCATCCGGTTGAATACCAACTCATTGTTCATGAAAAGATTATTCTGGTCTCTCAGCATGATCGTGATAAACTAAGCTTAAAAAAGTTTTCAAATTCTCATAAACCTAGAATACTTTATCTATTGCAAGTAGTCAATTCATTTTAATGTTGGAGAAAGAAATTTTCTGCTTTTACTTTTGTAGGAACTAGTTCTATTCAGATATTATTACTATGCTCCCTTTACTCAAATAGACAGAATAATTGGAATAATAATTTTAAATGCATATCAAATACAAGGGAATAGTCATAATTTTGGTACAAGACACCATTTTTAGGTGTTTAAAAATCTAATTTTTAATAAAGCAAGTTTCACATTGGCAATAAAGTCACTTGGAAATGGATTTATTACAAATGATATTTTTCAAATAAAATTAGTGCTTACCACTGGTGTGAAAAATCAAAAGAATTTTGACATGGCAATCATATTGATCTTACAAGAACATTCCTCCTACTGATGTACTAAGTTTAAAGTTCTTAAATAACCCAATTAGGGACCTTTAAGAGAGAAAGAGGAAAAAAAATCCTGGCCGAATGATGACTAATTAGAATGACAGGCGTTCTTCTGACTCATGGGGGAGTCACAGTACCTAAGCAGTAAAAATAGTGTCTCATTAGTCTTTTAAACATTATTCCCAGGTTTCCGTGAAATTGATATTTAATCACTTTCCCAGTGTACAGCAGGCGCTTATTACACTGGAAAGACTTGGGGAGTGAAAAGTTTATAAAATTTCTGTCAATCTCTTCTCAATTTGAAGAATGATTCATTATAATGGGCCACCAGTGGCAGAAGGACCCTGAATGGAACCCTGTAATTAACTTCGCTTCCTGCTTTATTGATGGCATTTGCTGGGTTCTGAGATTAGATGGTGTATCTGGTGGGATGTACCCTATGGATTGTACTGTACAGTATTCCAAACTACATCTAAATCCTATCCGTGGTTAGATTATTTAAAATTCTATATGTTGCTTTTCTGAAATTTGGGGCTATTTTAAAGTATTTGGAGACTAAGTTTGCTACTGAGAGAGTATACATAGAATTAGTGTCTAAAGGAAGAAAATACATATCTAATTTTGGGGACAACTCTGTAAAGAACAAAAATTGTCACTAAGATTATATAGCACAACAATTTCCTTTTAAAATTGTCAATATATTTGATCTCTGATTTGTTTTTATGAAATATAGCTATTCCTTTAGAAGTATTCAATACTATTTTACTCTTATTAAATGCTTAAAATAAAAGGTATGGTTATAAGAGATATTTTATTTTTGCCATTAAGTCTACAATTAACTTTCACATGTATACATGGAACTTTAAGAAAAATCAATCCAGTAACCACGTCTCCCTCCAAAAAAGAATATTTTTTGAAACTTAACCAAAGAAAATAGGAAAGGGTGAACGCAAAGGGTTTTTTTATTTGTTTGTTTTTGTTTTTGTTTTTGTTTTATTCCATTTGGCATGACAAACCTTGCAGTAGTTTGTTCACTCCATAGGTAGGATAGTTATTCTGTGTTTTATTTTCTATCCTAATAAAAAAATTCTCTATATTTTTATTTGAAGGAGTGACATAATCAGGACATTTACCATTCTTTATATTATCGAGTTCATCTATTTTTGATTTCCCATTTCCAGTCCACCCTGGGAAAAGGGATTGCTTCGTTGGGATAGAAGGTCCCAGGAAGTTCCAAGGCAGTTTCTGTGAAACTAGTCTAGGGTTTTGTCTCCTCACAGAATTCATTCCCTAATGGGGGTAAGGACATAAAACTATTATAACTCAGTACAGTAAGTAGTTTTCTAGCACATACTATGACTTCATGAGCAAATGTTAGGAAGAGCATTCAGAGAAACTCTTCATATGATTGAGGTTCAGAAATGAGTGGTGCCAATAAAATATTTTAAAGTAACTCAAGAATCTTTAAACTGTTATGTTTTATGGTCTAGCAGAATGCATTATTCTGGAAAACAGGAAACAAGGTCTACTATAGTTACACTAATAGGGTAAATAATGACACGAATTTAATGTATGAAGTGGGAAATAGAAATAGATTTTTGCCTTGATTGAAAATGAAGAATTTATTAAAAAGTCATTTTTAAACTTCCATTATTATTATTTAAAATCCCTCCCCACCACCAAATACTTTGCAATTAGTGTTCTTATTCAATTCATTATTTAAGACAGGGGCGCTTGAGTGGCTCAGTTGGTTGAGCATCTGATTCTTGATTTTGACTCAGGTCATGATCCCAGCGTCGTGGGAGTGAGCCCCACGTCAAGCTTCTTGCTGAGCATGGAGCCTGCTTAAGATTCTTTCTCTCTCCCTCTGCTCCTTTCTCACGTTTGCACACTCTCTCTCTCTAAAAAAATAAAAAAACAAAGACAAAAACAAAATTTAAGATAAGATATATAACATTCAGCATAACCATTTCTACATCTATGGCAAAACCATAGCATTATCAAAACCTCCTTTATACTGTCCTGTAGTCTTTACAAATTGTGCTGAAAGCAAGACCTAAATTTCACAATGTGCATTCCAATTTTCTATTAAGTGAGAACCCTCTAAAGACCACAAAGGGGCCAAATTATCTAAAATATTAAAGGCTTATTATATTTCTACTAAATTATCAATTTTGTAAAACAATTAAACAGGGAAAGCCAATTAGTGTGAAAGTGGTCTTTAGAGTATAATCATTAGTTAGAAGCTCGTTTGATAAGGTTAGGTCCAAATCTAATAAGTTAAACCCCCAGCAGAACTGTAATAGAGCCTTCGTGGCGGTTTTTAAGAGTATCACTCTCTAAATAGAAACTGCAAGAAATTAAGGAAATTGAAAAAGAAGTTATTTTTGCTACAATCAACAAAACCTCTGTAGAGCTATGTCAAGCAAGAATCAGGGTAGTTTTTTAATTATGATCACTAGAAATTTATTTGTACTATGAATCAAAATTATTATTCGTTAGTTTCTTCCAATAGAGTAAAGGACCACAGGTAAAATAATTATGAACAGAAGAGGCAAATATATAAAATAAAGTAAGTGCTTTCTAACCTTGGGGAAAATGAGAGAACATTTATACAGCGAAAGTGCACAAATCTAATATCCATGATCATCACTACACTACAACATTTTTAGCCTCTGGTAACTTTGCCTCATTTATGTTTGGAAAAGATCCCTTAAATAAAAATCTTTAAGAAATTAAAGAAGCAAAATGGTATATACAAATATATCTGTTTACATAAGCATAAACTCATCTAAATGTCAAAACAAAACTTCTAAGTTACCACTCTAGTCATTTTACACACAGAATGGGACCACTTTCAGAAAAAGAAGATGCAGTCTAGTAAGTGCTACCCATTTCCTTCTTTGAATAAAGAAAAAACTACCCGATTTAGAATACAAGTTTTTTTAAATATATAAAGCTTGAAATAAGATTGTATTAATTAATTCATTTTTTGTTTCCATTAGATATGTTGCCACTTAACTGTTACATAAATAGACATGAATGAAAAATGAAAAATTGTAGATCAGAAAAATCATGTTCTCTGTTTATCATTTCCTTCCATCTTTTCAAATTCTGTTTTTTTTTAATTCTAGAGAGAAAGTAGATAATTTATGTGATTTGATTATCTACCCAGCAGCACATTCACATTCAAAAAAGGACAGATTGGACATGAGGGAACATTGGCTAATGACAATGTCTTCTACATCACCCTACACAAATATGCTTCTCAAATGGTTATAAAAGCATTATCAACAGTTATTTGCCTTTTCTTATTTCTTTTATTTCTCTATTCTTGCATGTGCATATATGTTATGGTTCACTTTTAAATAATGCTAAAATATAATAGTTTATTTTGACATATTCATTTTTAAATATCAGTCTTTTTTTACACTAAAGTATTTTCAGTGAATATTTTGTTCCTTTCAGTAACAGTGTTCTAAAGCTACATCTTATTAAAATAGTTGCATAAATAATGATGCCAGATCCCTCATGTAATTAAAAAATAAAATAAAATGAGCATCTGTTTGTACAAATTCATAATGTGAGTGATAAAACACAGGTTAAAGGTTAACATAGAAAAAAATTGGACATGCTGTATGAACACAAAATGAATTATTACATGGCTGTGTAATTTTATTGCTACCACTTAGTTAATTATGCTGTATATCAAACTAATAGTTAAACAGGCAAGCTCCTGCTTCAGTGTCTTAGTCATACAACTATAAATTACTCCATATATCTAGAAATGTTATTAGCCATAAATCTCACAGCAAGGTGTAATAACAAAAAAAAACAATTTGCCTCACTACTTGAAAACTTCACAAATGTACTTTTAAAATATATTTCAAAAGAAATCACATTAACCCTGGCAGCCATAGCTTAATTTAAATACCTCAATATAGACAGGAAAAAAATTTTTCCCTTATCTATGGCTGCATAACAAATTTCCTCAAAACTTAAGTGACTAAAACTACCTTTATTTGCTTGCAGTTCTGCATTTCGGGCAGTGACAGCTCATCTATGTCCTTCATGGTATCAACAGGGTGGCTTTCCTGGGGCTGGACAATCTACTTCTTATGTTATTTCATTTATTATTATTACTTTTTTAAAGACTGAAAGACAGAGTGTGAGCAGGGGGAAGGGTAAAGGGAAAGAAAGAGAATCTTAATGCAGGGCTCGGTCCCTCAACCCCTGGAATCATGACCCTGGGATCATGATCTGAACCAAAATCAAGTGTCAGAAGCTCAACCGACTGAGCCGCCCAGGCACCCTGGGACAATCTACTTTTTAAATGGCCTCTCTCACACTTCTGGAAAATTAGTGCAAGCTGCCAACTAAAAACTCAGCTGAGGTTGCTGTCTAGGGTCTTCAGTTATTCTTTATGTGGTCTCTGCAGTTGAGTAGATTGGACTCCACACAGTATGGAAGAGGGAGCTTCAGGATAGTCAAACTTTTTAAGAGTTGGCTAGTAGCAGGCACACCTTTGATTCTTCTGCATTCTATTAGTTAAAGCAGGTCACGAGCCAACTCAGATTGATGGGAGGGGGCTTTACAGGTGTATGAATACTGAGACTCTAAAACAATATTCTACTTCAACAAATAATTGCCTATACAGTTTCCAAAAGTGAAAAGCAGAAAGTGTGCTTCTTGTTAATATCAATTTCAACTTAATATAAATACCTATATGTGCCTGAATTTTCCAAGAATTTATCGAGGTAGCTAACCTTAAATATCCTTTCCTAGAGCAAGAATCTATGTATTTTATCTATATTCCCCATCTAATTAATTTTTTTTAGCTCTACTCATCACTGTGTAGAATTAGCTCAGCTGGTAGGAAAAGGAAGCTGATGTAGCCACTAGGGTCCTGTTACTTGAGATGTAGTAATGTCTATGTCCTCTTTTTTATTAGGGCAGGAAGGGGCAGAAGGAGAGAGAGAAAGAATCTTAAGCAATCTCCACACGCAGTATGGAGCCCAACATGGGGCTCAGTCTCATGAGTCTGAGATCATGACCTGACCTAAAATCAAGAGTTGGATGCTTAATTGACTAAGCCACCCAGGTACCCCAATCCTCCTTATCAGATTACACATGCACTCAGGGTAAAGTCTCCCACATCCTATCCTATAATATGTGATACTTTTATACCCATGAAAGCAGTAATGATCTTGAGATAAATCCTTTCTTTAAAAAATAATTCCTTAGAATTTTATGCTGTAAAAAATTTAAATGGTATATTTAAGTATAAATACTCATGTATGGTAATTTACTTGATGAAGTTAAAAATGTCCACCAATTTTCAAGATTCAAAAACTTGAACAATAATAATAGCTGTCAGTTTTTAGTCCAAACAATGCAGGTCATATTGAGGCAAAGTCATTGGCAAAACTGAAAGTTACTTGAGTGGAAGGTGTTGCAAAACAAAGGGAGCATATAAAATATGAGAATGCAACAGAAGTTGGGAGAGGTGAGTGAGAGGTGAAGTGAGAGTTAATACCAAGAGAAAAGCTGTAAAGAAATTTATGACATCTAACATTTATTTTTTAATTTTATTTATTTTTTAATTTATTTAGTTCTTCTTTTAAAGTTTATTTATTTTGCGGCACCTGGGTGGCTTAGTCGGTTAAACAGCTGACTTCGGCTCAGGTCATGATCTCATTCGTGAGTTCGAGCCCCGCGTCGGGCTCTGTGCTGACAGCTCAGAGCTTGAAGCCTGTTTCAGATTCTGTGTCTCCTTCTCTCTCTGCCCTTCCCCCACTCACACTCTGTCTCTCTTTCTCTCTCAACAATAAATAAACATTAAAAAATTAAAAAAATAAATAAAGTTTATTTATTTTGAGAGAGAGAGTGTGTGTGGGGAAGGAGCAGAGAGAGGTGGAGGGAGACAATCCTAAGCCAACTCTGTGCTGTCGATGTTACATCTAACATTTTTTGAGCACATGTTTGTATCAAGCACATTATTTATATCATTTTCCAACTTAAAATAATCAACCACCACTTACAATACTTATACAGAGGAATGAAGAGAAAGAGATGAGTAGACGCAATAACTGGCCAACTGGAAGAACAGTCTGAGTGAAGCCCACGGGCACGGTAATTGCTTGAGGCTTAAGCCTCAGCATTCCCTATATCATTATTAGCGCATGCAACTAGAATGGATTAGAAAGTATAACTGGCAATACTAGAGAAACTCAAGGAATATGGTAACTAATTTGTGGGAGTGGGTAAAGGGTTCGGATTAAGACACAATGAGTTTGGGTGACATAGTAGCTAGTGCGAATACATGATACGTTAGGTTGGTATAGAAATTGGGAATGAATACTTGACAAGAGATATTGATTAGAGAAACATAACATAGGGTTTCAAAAACAAAATCATTTAGTAAAGGGAAGAAAGTAGAAGTAAAAACAAAATTGCAAAGGGTCCTCATGGAGGAAAACATGATTTACAAGGAGAGAAAGAGGAGGTGTGAGTGAAAAGAAAGATTGTAAAAATAGGAAAAGAACAAATAACACCAAGGATGTATAGAAATGTGGCCATTAGGTACAATTAGAACTGAGGAAGGATGACAAACACTGCCTGTTTAATTTTCATTTTAGAGCAATAGCTTCTGAGTGATTCATTTGTATGTGTTTTTCTAATATGTCTTTATGGCAACACCTTAGTTAGATAATTTACTAATTCTATTTCTCAGGGAGTGGTTTCCATGATGTATTTCTCTAATGGAAGTACTATCCCATATACTACAAATATTTTAGCAAACTTAATTTTAGTTTAATTATGCAATTAAAACACTTCCTGACAATAACATACTGACTATACATAAAATAATCTGTATTTTCTTACACTGTACAAACAATAACCTGAGTAACAGCATTACACAATTAAAAACAAAGGCATACAATGAAGAATATTCTATCATTTTCCCTAAAAAATAACAGCTTCATGATCTTGATCTTTGATATCTATTAGGACAAATTAGCCCCATAGAGTATTTGGCATAAGATAGCTTTCATTGAAAGTCTACTATTTGCATTTAAAAACCATAATTATTATTTAGGTATTGTTCTGTACTATTTAAAAACATTTTAAAATATATTTCTTAAAGAAATATTAAGCATGTACTATAAATACCAGTCATAGTTCTAAGTTCTCTACACGTATTACCTTATTTTCATCTTCACAAAACTCCTATGAGGTAAATACTGTTGCTATCTGCATTTAATAAGGAAAGAATCTTAGGCTCAGGAAAGTGAAGATTTGCCCAAGGATTCAGAACAAGAGAGAGGTAGAATCAGTGTTCAAATTCAGGCTGTACCCACACAGACAGGATAATATCTCAAACGACAAAGTGAACTGGCCTCTTAATTGCCGTGCCTGAGAATTGAGAGGCAAGTATAACCCTCAGTTAAGTCATGTATGTAGTTACAAAGATACCTTGAAGAGCCTCTGGAGTATTTGCTTGACATACATTAGAGAAGTTCCTCAATACTCAGAGAACCTAGTAAGAAATTGTCTTAAAGATCTAGAAACCAAAGACTTCATCAGAGAAGCTGCCATCTGGGGACACTTACCATAGAAATGAGGTTCCTCTGCCCTTCCATACATTCTTGCCTGGTAGAACAGAATCCCACAAGCCTGTGAAAGACCCACGCCTTCAGTCTGTTTGAACATAGACTTTAAGTACTTCTGATAAGGCTGAAGAATTCACACAGGACTAAAGAATAAATCAATAAAATAAGTTCTCAGAAAATGTTCATGGGAAACAATAATCCTCATGCTTGCCCTTCACGACCATAACTAATCTCTACAAATCTCCAGTGCGCGATGACCCCGCCTAACCCCTAGTTCTCTATTTCATCCTTAACAGTGTCTTATTTCTTGATCCTGTGACCTACACTGGTCTGGCCTCAAACAGACAAAGAAGATCTGTAATAAAATTATGAATAAATTAAATGGATAGTGCATAATATCTAACAACATTAAATGGCTTATGTATCTACATTTTTTAAAACAGAAACTCATTTTTTATCTTCCGATAAAAGTTATGTGTTTATTCATTGAAAATAAGTTTAAAAAGTTTAAAATCTCTATAACACTACTCTATGGTTTGTCTCTTTAACTGCTAAAGTAAATTTAGCACATATTTTTAGACTTAGAAAAATACACACATAGGCACACACATGCATTTGAGTGCTTATTTAACTCAACAGATACACGTATCTTAAAAGGCTGCATAGTTTACTACGGTCTCCATTTGCTCCATTTTTAAAGAAATTTAATGTACACTGAAGGCATACATTATTTGAGCAATCTGATAAGAGGTTTTTCGATAAGTATTTTTTAACTAGTTGTAGAGTAATTATGTGTAAATATCTTTGGATATACATATTTGTACATTTCTAAAATCCTCTTATTTAATATTTTACATATATTGTTAAATTATTCTTTTAACTTGGACTAATGTACCTTTCCATTACCATTGTTTTCAAGGGAACCTATACTTATACCTGTGCAAACAATGGACATTAATCATCTTTTCAAATGTTTCAATATTCTTTTGTTCATTTCAGAGGGATTTTGAAAGTCATAAGCAGTAAAGAAATGGAACGACTGACATTCTAAACAGAAGTCAGGAGAATTTGTTACACTTATTCGAAACACCTTTACAATTCTAATTCATCTTTTCTTTAAAAACATCAAATTAAGCAATTTTGTGATTCGGATAAAAAGCGTATTTCATCCGAGAGTGCTGCTAAAGGACACAGGGCTTCTAAATACTTTCTCACTGTAAAAAGGACACGGGATATTCCTGTTTATACCTTTACTAAAAGTTTATCAGACTTTTATACATGCTTTTAATATGTGGACAATCAAAGCATCAACATCCTTGAGGTAAAGATATTCTAAATGGGGCGCCTGGGTGGCTCAGTTGGTTGAGCGGCGGACTTCGGCTCAGGTCAGATTTCACTGTCTGTGAGTTCGAGCCCCGCATCCGGCTCTGTGTTGACGGCTCGGAGCCTGGAGCCTGCTTCAGATTCTGTATCTCCCTCTCTCTCTGCCCTTCTCCTGCTCATACTCTGTCTCTATGTCTCTCAAAAGTAAATAAACGTTAAAAAAATAAAAAAAAAGATATTCTAAATGTATATCTTTATTTATGGGAAAATGTTAGCATCCCGAATTTGTACAAATGAAATCAGGATGATAAAACTTTTGCACTGCAACCAGGCAGTGCTGTTACAGGAATGCCTAGAGTAGAAACCTGTTACCTAAAGGCAGACACAAACATGCTCCAACTTCAGTAGAAGATGTTATAGCAACTTCTCCCCTGAGTGTAGCTGTTATTGTTCCAAAGCAAATACTAATGAAAACTTCCAAGAAAAGAATTGCCGAGTGAAAAAAGAAAAGAGCCAAAAACAAAGTAAGACAAGGTGTTTCTGTACAATGCCTTGGATAGACTTCAATCATTTGTTCCTTTTGACATCCTTTGATATGTGTATATATATATATTATCTGTACTTATATTAATTTTGTATACACAAAATATAAATACACATAAGCAAGAATAACATAGTATATACATAAGCACATGTAAAGATATAAAATAAATGAACATATACACATAAGTATATATCTATAAATAATATATTTATGTAACACATGTATATATTTTCCAATTTTTTGAGGAATAGTTGACAGATATAATTTATGTATTTGAAGTATACAATGTGATTATTTGATATGTGTATACATTGTACAATAATTATCAAGGTCAAGATAATTAACATATCCATGACCTCACACAATTCTTTTTTTTTTTTTGTAGTGAGAATGTTTAAGGTCTACCCTAAGCAAATTTCAAGTACATAATGCTGTATTATTAACTATAATCACAATAGTGAACATTAGACCTTAAGAACGTATTCATCTCATAACTAAAAAATTGTACCCTTTGACCTACATCCTCCATTTACCCCTTACCCCAAGCCCCTGGCAACTACCATTCTATTATTTCTATAAAATTGTTTGCTTGGTTGGTTTTTAGACTTTACATGTAAGTGTAACCGTATGATACTTGTCTTTCTCTTTCTGGCTTATTTCACTTAGTACAATGCCCTCTAGTATCATTTATGTTGCTGCGAATAACAGGATTCCTTTTCCTTTACTTTTATTTCCTTTTATGTTGGCTGAATAATTTCCATTGTGGTGCAGTTTCTTTATCCATCCATGCATCAAATGGCATTTAAGTAGTTTTCATGTTTTGGTTATTGTGAATAATGTGGCAAATTAACATGGGAATGCAGATATCTCCTTGAGATATTGATCTCTTTTCTTTCAAATATGTACTCAGGAGTGGGCTTGTTGGATTATACGGTAGTTTGAGTTTTACTTTTGTGAGGAACTGCCCTAATGTTTTCCCTAACCCCAGTTTACATCCCCACCAATGGTGAGAAAGAGTTTGCATTATTCTACACCCTCACTAACATTTTTTAACTCTTTTGTTTTGATAATACTCATCATAACAGATGTGATGTCTTATGTGGTTTTGACTGCATTTCTCTAATGATAAGTTACACGGAGCATTTGTTCCTGTACCTATTGGCCATTTGTATGTCTTTGGAAAATTGTCTGTTCAGATCCTTTTCCCACTTGTAAATTAGTTTTGCTTTTTTGTTATTGATTTGCAGATGGAATGATTTTATATATAGAAAACCCCAAAGATTCAACCAAGAAAACTGTTAGAACAATAAATGAATTATGTTAAGTTGCAGGATAAAAGTTAATGTACAAAATTAGTTATATTTCCATACACTAATGAAAAACCATTTGAAAGATAAATTAAGAGAGCAATCTCATTTGCAGTAGCATCGGATATAAAACACTTAAGTATAAATTTAACAGTAGAGATGAAAGAACTGTACACTGAAAACTATAAGACATTGGTGAAAGAAATTAAAAACAATGAGGTTGCTAATGTTTGTAATTAGTTGTTTTACAAATTTGGGTGCTCCCGGATTCGGCGCATAGATATTTATAATTGTTAGCTCTTCCTACTGGATGGTCCCTAAGACTATTATATAATGTCCTTCTTTATCTCTTATTACATCGTTCATTTTAAAGTCTAATTTGTCTGATATAAGTGTGGCTACTCCGACTTTCTTCTGACTTCCAGTAGCGTGGTAGATAGTTCCCATCCCCTCACTTTCAATCTGAAGGTGTCTTCAGGTTTAAGATGAGTTTCTTGAAGACAGCAAATAGATGGGTCTTGTTTTTTAATCCATTCTGTTACCCTGTGTCTTTTGATTGGCACATTTAGTCCATTTACATTCAGTGTTACTATTGAAAAATATGGGCTTATAGTCACTGTATTATCTGTAAGTTTCATGTTTGTAAGGCTGTCTCTGGCAGTTTGTGTTCTTTGCAACCTTTCCTTCATAGAGTGCCCCTCAGGATCTCTTGTAGTCCTGGCTTATTTGTGATAAATTCTTTCAGTTTTTGTTTGTTGGGAAAAATCTTGATCTCTCTTTCTATTCTGAATGACAGGATAGCCGGATACAGAATTCTTGGTTGCATGTCCTTCTTGCTCATCACATTGAAGATATCCTGCCATTCCTTTCTGGCTTGCCAAGTTTCTGTAGATAAGTCTGCTACTACCCTTATATGTCTCCCTTTGTATGTTAGGGTTCTTTTGTCCCTAGCTGCTTTCAGGATTCTCTCCCTGTCTTTGTATTTTGCCAGCTTCACTATGATGTGCCGTGCAGAAGGTCTATTCAAGTTACGTCTGAGGGGAGTTCTCTGTACCTCTTGGATTTCCATGTCCATTTCCTTCCTCATGTTGGGGAAGTTCTCAGCAATGATTTGTTCAAGAACCCCTTCGACTCCTTTTCTCTCTCTTCTTCCTCTGGAACTCCTATGATACGGATATTGTTTCTTTTGAGTGCATCGCTCAGCTCTCGAATTCTCCTTTCCTGTTCCTGGATCAGCTTCTCTCTCTTTTTATCTGCTTCCTCTTTTTCAATGATTTTATCTTCTAATGCACTAACTCTTTCCTCTACCTCTTCAATCCGTGCTGTGGCTGCTTCCAATTTCCCTTGTATTTCTTCCAAGGTCTTTTTTAATTCTTCCTGACTGTTTTTTAAGGTCCTTGAACTCTGCCGCACGGGACCCCTTGCATTCATCTAAGCTTTTTTCAAGGCCAGCGATTAGTTTTATGATTATCATTCTATATTCATGTTCTGTTATGTTGCTTATATCTGTTTTCATTAATTCTTGAGCTGTCACTGCTTCTTGTAGATTCCTTTGAGGAGAATTCTTCCATTTCGTCAACAGGAAAACAGATCCAGGCAGCAATCTCCACTTGGCATCAGTCGTTCCTGCTGATATGTTGGGGGGGGGCATGGTTTGGTGTAGGCGGGTTCCGCCTCCACTGCTGCAGGGATGGCTTTTGGGGTGACTTCCTGGCTTGTGAGACAACAATGGCCTCTCTCCAGTCCCTTGCCACCAGTCCTGGAGTCTTTATTTGCCCCTTTATTTCTGTTCTCTCTCCACCATGGACGTCGGCCTAGTGCGGTTCACTGGACGGTGACGCGGCCGTCTGCTACCCCCGATTTCACTGTAATTGTGCCGGGGTTAAGAGGTGCTCTGCAGGCGGTGCCACCTGGGGCTGCCTGGGTCCCTGCTGCCAGTCCCGGCGGCACGCCAAAAGAAATTAAAAACAAATCCACAGAGTGATAGCCCATGCTTTTGGATCGGAAGAATTAATATTGTTATAATGAGCATATTATCCAAAGTAACCTATAGATTCAATGCAATCCCCATTAAAATTCCTTATATTTTACAGAAATAGAAAAAAATCTTAAAATTTGTTTTGAAGCCATAAATGATCCTGAGTAGCCAAAGCAATCCTAATAAAGAAGAACAAAGCAGGAAGCACCACACCTCTTGATTTCAAACTATATTATAAAACTATAGTAATAAAAACAGTATGGTATTGGAATTAAAACAGGCAGACAGATCAGTAGAACAGAAAGAAAACCCAAACAAACTCACACACATACTATCAACTAATCTTTGATAAAGGTGACAAGAATATACAATGGGGAAAATTAGTCTTTCTAATAAATGGTGTTGGAAAAACCTTATATTCGCATGCAAAGGAATAAAATTGGACTCCTCCTATCTTAAACCACTCACAAAAATTAACTCAAAATGGATTTTTTAATAGATTATTACTTTGAAAGGGGGAGAGAGACATACAGAAAGAAGGGGGAGAGAATGAGAATCCCAAGCAAGCTTCACACTGTCAGCATAGAGTCTGACGTGAGGCTTGAACTCATGAACCGTAAGATCACGACCTGAGCTGAAATCAAGAGTCAGAGGCTTAACTGACTGAGCCACCCAGGCTCCTCAACCCAAAATGGATTAAAGAATTAAATGTAAGACCCAACACTCTAAGGAGAAGTCATGGGAGAAGCCCCTTGAGATTGGCCTTGGCAATGATTTTTTTGGATAAGATACCAAAAGCATTGTCAATGAAAGCTAAAATAAACACATGGGACTATATCAAACTAAAAGGCTTCTGCATACCACAAAAAAAAAATCAGTAAATTGATAAATTGAAAAGGAAACCTATACAATAGGAGAAAATCTTGGTAAATCATATATCTGATAAGGAGTTAATATCCCAAATATATGTAGACATTTTATATGCTTCCACATATATATATAAATATATATGTATTAGGTATATTTGCATATATGTATATATTTTAAAATGTATTGTCTATACAACTATATGTATGTTATATTTCAGTAAAAATTACTTCAAAATAAGAATAAATCCAGAATCTTATCTAAAATGTAATATCCATTATATTTTTATTTAAAAAAGTAACTTCAATGTCTTGAGGAAGAGAAGAGGGAATGAATACTGCTCTTTTCCACTCGTATTGGGATAGCTATCATCTGATATAGTTCACAGCCATTCTGCCTGTCTCGCAAAGAAGTGCAAATTGCCTCTATGAGATTAAAACAAACAAACAAAAAGTACAGTTGCACATTTCATAAATTTTCTTTTTGACAATATGGCACAAATATACACTAAATATAATCTACCCATAATTGAAATGCAAATATGTTAAGCTTCAGTATTTGAAAGCAGTGCTACATCTTAGCACAAATGCACTTATCGAGTAACCTTATGCATTTTAAAACTATTCTTTGATTTAACTTTACCACGTGTTTTCAGTATCTTGCAAACAGCTTGCAATAAAAAAAAAAAAAAAGTGAATCTTCCAAGTTGGCCATCCTAGCTTTTCTGGTTTAGTGCTTAAAAAGCAAGAAAATGAGGCATATTGCTGTCTCTTTTTTTGCTGGATAGAGTTCAGGTGACCATCAGACTCATTTCTACTAGACGTGTTGTTGTTAATTTTAGGAAGCTGGAGAACAGAATAATAAAAAAACCTCAATTAATGAGAAGCATGAGGGGAAGAAGAGACCTACTGGTCAGATATTGCTCTTTACAGAGCATCTTTTCAACTGTTTACCTAGATCACTAAAGAAATGCATAAATATTGTTTTTCTGAAAATGTATTGAAGTTTATTAAAAGTTTACCATATTTTAAAATGGCTTCAATAGTTACTGCTGATAACATTTTAAAGAGGGTTCAGAAAAGTGAATTTATGTATCTTCAAATTTGTAAGTTTTCTTTTCTGCCATTTTTTTCAGCCTAATCACTTTATTGCAACCAAATTCCCTTATTAGGCCAGTCAGGATGTAGTGAAGGGGATGCTAGAACTGCTGTGGTCAGTAGGTGGACCATAAACAGAGAGTAAGCAGGATGTTCATCATAAATACCTATATATACCATAGACATAATGTCTGCTAATTAAAAGCAATTCTGATAAGTAACACAATTTGATCAAAACTCTCTTTCTTCCATATAATGTTTGTATTCCAAAAGCACCGGGCAGATTAGAGTTGTAACATGCCAGCAAATGTAATGATTCTAAAGTGGCCATGAATCCTAAACACAGTATGAGAAATTATATCTCTGTAGTAATGGTTTCAATAATATATTGTACTCACTTCACCACTTAGAGCACCGAAGAAAACTCATATACATAAATAAAGTAAAAAAAGTAGAAACATGGTTAGTGCTTCTTCCCTATTAACTTTATGTTGCATAATACTTATATAATGCTGTGAAAATGCTCACTTACAATGAAGGGTAATGACTACAATAACACTTTATTCAGTGCTTTAATTTGTCCCATGAATCATCCTGGCCAATGTAATTGCATTGTTAATATGACACTATTGAATAAACAGGTCATGAACAAATGGGGTGGGTCCTTCTTAACTGGGCCATGTTAAGCACTTCGATGAAAGGATCTTCTGGATGGTTTTACCTGAATGTACCTTATTATCAGCTCTCTGAGGGAAATGCACAATGAGTTTTGGAAATGTATACATTAGACTAAAAGCTATAAGACTGATTATCCTACAAAACTAAAGAGGGAATGAGGAAGATTTGCTGGGTTTAAATGGTATTGATTCCTAGAAAATATTTATTCCTGTTGCACTGGTAGTTTCATGCTAAGATATGAGACATGATTAAATAATAAAATCTGAGTTTAGTCATATAACAAGTTAATAACAGATTTCATGCAAATCAGTGGCTACATAGAAAAGTTTCTGAATGATCACTGGGGATTGTAATGATTATGGGATATAATTTAACAACCGTGGGATAAGAAAATGTTGATTTGCACTACAGAGAAAGACAAAGCAATTATGAATAATAACATGAAAACCTTTTTAAAAACATCTAAAAGGGATTTATTGTCTTTAAAATACAATTAAAGGACAGGATAAAATATGTCCTATCTGAATTTCTGTGAAAAATTTAGAAAATTTCCAAAAACAAACCTATAGCAAGAGGAGAAGATAAATGAAACTTCTCTAGACTCTCATAAAACATTAAAGCACAGATTTCTCCAACAGGTAAGGGGTAAAAATAAATGCTTTTTTTCTCAACTTCAAATGCCTGATTCTTTCAAGTTACAAAACTTCCTATGAACCTGGAAATAACCATAGGACTAGAGCCAAAGATGACTGCACACCTAGAACCTCTCCAGGCAAACTACAAATTGATATAAGGAAGTGAGGGAGTAAAGTATACCATATGCATTTTGTATGGTAATATGCAACCGGTAAGAATGAAGATGCTGAAGACCTCAAGATAATTGAGGAAGTATTTCTGTTATAATGTTCTGTTAAAAAAAATCAAGACCTAGGGGTGCCTGGGTGGCTCAGTTCGTTAGGCTGTGCCAACTCTTGATCTCAGCTCAGGTCATGGTCTCTCGATTCGTGACATCTAGCCCCGCACATTGCCAGAGTGAAATCTGCTTGGAATTCTCTCTCTTCTTCTCTCTCAACCCCTGACTTTCTCTCTCTCTCTCTCTCTAAATAAATAAATAAATAAACGTAAAAAACATCACAGCCTAAAATCAGATATCAAATAGTAGCTGGAACAGAAGAACTAATGGAAGGAGACATACAAAGAGGTTAACAGTAAACGGCTTTGGGTTATGGGAGAACAGGCAATTTTTTTTCTTTATTAGTTACTTTTTTCTATATTTATAAATTTCTTAAATAAATATTTTTAAAATAACTTTCTCAGTGTGTCTTCTAAAAATGCATCTGGCTGCACCGCTATGCCACAATCATGGGAAAGGATAGGAAGGGATAAGATACCATTGGCAACGATGGTAGAATATGTTAGAATTTGAATCAGGTGAAAATTGAATTAGGTGAACTTCTTAGAGATATCTAAGTCCCATCCTGAAAAATAGTCATCTTATTAATAGTTCAATTACCACAATTATTATGCTGAAAGATTTAATGTTTAATGGAAGTCATTCTTTTCTAGTAAGTCTAGTCTTGCAATGGTATGGGGGGAAAGTGGAAAAATAGAGAAAGGAGACAGCAATCAGAATGCAAGGAGCTGTGGAGACCAGAGGGATAGAAGGCACAGGAGCAAATAAATTTGTCAGGTAGTCCTCAAAGAAAGTATGAGATTTGAGCAAAGCTCTAAAAGTGGGTAAAGGGGTTAGTCAAGTGGATATGTGGTAGAAACTGTTTTAAATAAATTTACATATTGCCTTCGTTTTGAAAGCTTCTGGAATTCTAAGTAAAACTAACACAAACAACTGTTTGACTTCTTTGGAACATTTACACAAATGACCTTGTAGCACTCATAATAAAAGTTAGTTTCTATTCTGGGTTTCTGGCTGAAATTATTATTCTATTAGGATTTTATTCTATATTAATATGTTATTAGCCCTTTAGGAGTTACCAAGAGAAACTGCTCAATGATAACAGTCTCATTAATACCTCCTAGTGAAACACTTAAAAAGTTCTTTATTGATCTTGGTTCCAAATACATCAAAATGCTGTATTACATTTTTGTTGAACTATTCACCCTGCTGGCATTTTCAGGTGAATAAGCTCATTCCCAGTTCAAAAGTCCTTGTCCTTGAGCTCCAAGTAGAATGAAGAAATAACAAAACTGACCCACCTGGAAGATATAGGATAACTTTACTCAAGCTTCTTACTCCCTTTTTAATATTTAATCCCATTTTCTCTATTATGAATATGCTACCAGTCATTTATTTATCTTTGAAGTATTAAAATTACTCACAGAGGGGCGCCTGGGTGGCTCAGTCGGTTAAGCGGCCGACTTCAGCTCAGGTCATGATCTCACGGTCTGTGAGTTCGAGCCCCACATCGGGCTCTGTGCTGATGGCTCATCAGAGCCTGGGGCCTGCTTCAGATTCTGTGTCTCCCTCTCTCTCTGCCCTTCCCCCGCTCACGCTCTATCTCTATGTCTCTCAAAAATAAATAAACGTTAAAAAAATTTAATAAAAAAAATTATAAAAAAAAAATTACAGATATAGAGAATGAGGAAACCTCAAGAATAAAAACTTCCGTGAGAACAAAGTTTACTGTATAAAAGCCCTAGATCTTCATTCACTACTCTAGGACTAGTTCCAATCACAAGTAAATAAGTGACTCTCCACATTGGCTCTCAGGTTTCGACTCAGAGATCCTGAATGAGTTTTATTCCAGCCCCAGTGACGATCTATTTAAAATCATAGTTTCTGACATGGAATATATATCTACTGTCTCCATGCTAATTGGTAAATAATTACTTTAAGTTTATTTTGGCTCCACAAGATATGCAACCAACTGGCTCTGACCAAGAAGTGTATCATCTCTGTCGTATATGCAGTCTTGCACAAACGAGGCTTCCATTTGACATGTCACTGTCAAGGGCTAAGGAGACTTATATTATTCTAGCGTATTTCCTAGAAAATGACTGAAATCACTAACATCAAGTTAATAGCGAGAATGATTATTTAAATGACTTATTTCTATCTGTATAGTTTTCCGACTTCATGAAAAGTAAGGAAATCCACAGCAAATGGACTGGAAGGTAGACAGCATTAAATGATTTACAATGGTGCACATAAATGGAGAATGTATACCATGATAGAGTTTTCATGGTACGTGATTAGGGCAGTGAGGCAAATAAATCTTTAATAAAATATTTTGCATCATGTATTATTCAGACAATTGGTTAAAAATATATTCATACTGAAATTAACTGAAACTTGCTTTCTTTCAAATATAGATGTAAGCTCACACTTTTAAGCTTATCCTCTGTTTACTATGATTGAAGAGCAAAGAGTTTGAATAGACTTATGTTTTATATTTGACTCAAAAAAAGTATTGTAACAACATCACAGCATGTTATTTCAGACACCAGAAGGTGCCGTATACTTTACTGTAAGCCTGTGATGAAGGCCATTCTCTCGTTCCTCCTCTAATATGAAATAATTTATCAGAGTAAAATAAGATTTAAGTAACTAAAGTAACTGTTATATTAGATTTGGCAGAAAGGTAGAGAACTTCAATTCTTTGTCATTTATGAGTCCAAATTTTATCACAATTGAAATTAGGAAGGCATTTAAAAATCCCAAATTAAAAAAAAAAACTGTTTTCTTATTACCCATACAGTTAGATCTACCATATGTTGAACAGATTTTTGTGCTTTTACCTAAAAACCTTTCTTTCAGCTGTTATGCTTTGAAGGTTGTTCCACAGACCTGTCTAAAATTTGTGAGATGAAAATAGACTCATAGTTTGAAAAGCTAATCTAATTAGCCAGGCTACAATATTTTTTGCCAATATTTATTTTGGCAAAAGTAAATAAGCCTGTATTATGGTGTTATGAATTATATTGAGAACAGTCTATAACACACTAATAGTTTTTAAAAATCCACTCTTCACCCTTCTAAAACACCAACAAAATTCAATTAAAATTTTATTTCGGGAGACAGATCTGTGGATGAGGAAAAAAAAAGTGCTCATGAACTAAGAATACACTCCTCCTTTTAATTGAGTACACTCAAGCTTGTTAAAAAAATTTGCAGTAAAGGAGCTGCACATATTTCTTTGTATTGCTATAAAAGGGATTCATTGGAGGTGACTAGATTCTTATTATTAGTGTTCAAAGGTAATAGAAAAAAATTGGAGCTAAATTAAAAAATTCTTTTTCCCAAAGTCTCTATTATAAAACAGTAAAAATTCTCACTAACAACAAAAAGTTTAAATTTTAACCATATTCTCAGAGCTCACATGTGATCTTCAGTTTTTGTGCCAAACACTTCCATTTTTAAAAAGCTCTTTCATATTTCTCATCTGTATGAAAACAAGTATTTTTATAGTATAGTTAGAGTTGAAAAAGGCATAGATGTTTACAATGCTGTGGGGTTTTTTTTTTCTTGTTAATTTCTTGTGAAATTACAAAGTCTAGTGCTTTACTGGCCTCTATTGTTGTAATCTGGGTATAACACTTCTGCACGGGATATAGTATTAAGTCACCTTGGTATTTTTCAGTGAAGAAATTATGGGTAGTCCAAACTTTTAAAGAATCTGATTACTTTCAGATTATACAAAGAAAATTAAGCAATTCCCTTAAAATAATATGTAACATATATGATTGCCCGATAGCAAGCATTTATTGACATCAGAAAAAAAAATTCACCTTCTAAAAGTTTCCTCAGTTCAGGTCGTAAATCAATTAGATATTTCTTCTTTTTCCAGATCATATGTGTTCCTAGAAGATAAATGAAACATGACCTGGCATAAATCCCTAATGTATTATAATCCAGAGCGATGTTAATATCAATCAGGAACCCCGAAGAGAGATTGTGTGAAGCAGTCAATATACACTTCACTGAAAAACACATGCAGGCCATAATTACTTTAGACTCCAAGATCAAGTCCAGAGATCGACTCTCTTATCTTCTCTATGTAGGAATGTTAACAATTTAAAGATCAACTCTACCAAATTCTAGTCATAAAATATAATTCAGTTTTATGCTTGTTGAAAGTACCAAGGCACACCATATTACTCGAGATCTGTTCTCAGGATATATTAACTCTTTCCTTAAACTTCATTTGCATGGATAAAGACAATATAAATAACAAAACGATACCTTCTAGAGTATCAGAGTAAAGGATGGTTGTGAACTGGAGATTTTGTCTTTAAAATGTCATTAAGTATGAGCAAATCATCTTGGTCTTACCTTTGCTGCAACTAAACCTTGGTAGGTCACACCACTAACTCTACAGGCAGGCCTTTGCTTCCCAGCTATTGTCTAGATCACCTCCAAATGAAATGTAATGTAAACCACATATGAAATGTTTTAAAGAAACTGGTAAATTTAATTTTAATAACATATTTATTTGACCCAGTCAACTCCTAATGTATCATTTCATATCTTATATAATCAGTATAAGGTAATTTACATTCTTTTTTAATGCTGAATTTTGAAGCCCAGGATGTCATTTACATTTATCCACATTTCAATTCAGAGCAGACAACTTCAAATTCTCAGGCTCTTGTATTGACACATAGCTCTAGATCTTTGGTGAGTACAGTGGTTTTTTCTTTCTGATGACCACTACCCTGGATAATCACATATTGCACACAAAAGGAGACAGTTCAAAAACAGCTTATGCTTTCAGACAATGCAGGATGCACCGCCCAGATGGTGCAGGATAAACTGTTCAATAAATATTTGAACACCTGTTATGTCACTCTTCATTAGTGAACAAAATAAAATAGAAATTATGAACATGGACTGTGGTTGCAGTCTGCCTAGATCTGAATCTCAGCTCCAAACCTTATAAGCTGTAGCATCTGGAGTATTTTAGTTAACCTCAGTGTCTCCATTTTTTATGTAGAAAATAGAGAAGATAATAGTACCCATTATAAAAAGCATATATGAAGTATAAATGAGTGTACTTGAAGAAAGGAGAGGAAACGAGAAGAGAGGAAAAGAAGGAAGGAAAGAAGGGAGGAAAGAATACCTCTTCTCATAGATCTCAAATTCCTGACTTCAAAGAGTATGACAAAATAATAAGTATGCAAGAAAGTGTTAAATGCCAGGGATAAAAACCTTAAAAAGAAAATGAGGTAACTGTTTTGAAGCTGAGGGCATGTATGCAAATCTTAAAAGATTGTTTAGAGAGGTCTCATAGAAACAGTGATATTTGAGCAAAGACTTAAAAGGGCCAAGGATGTGAGCTATGTGTATAAGTAGAGTTTTCCAGGCAAGAGGGAATAGCAAATGAAAGTTCCTTAACTCAGGTGTATACCTTGTGTTATCAAGAGTAAGGAGACACAGAGACTCAGAATGAGCAAGTAGATGAACAGGGGATGTGGGCAGAGAGGAATTGAGTGACCAGATTATGGAAGTTCCTGCAGACCACTACAAATACTTTAGCTGTTAATATATTTAGTAAAAAGTCTATGAAATACAGTCCAATACAGTATTACAAAGGATTGTAGGTGACTCTTATGCTGAGAATAGACTGTGCAAAGGAAATGAAGAAGCGTGAAAATTAGAAAGTGTTTTTTTTTTTCTAGGAAGGTGGTATTGATACTATAGTCACGTTCCAAGTATAGTTTGAAGATGGAGCCAACATAATTTGCCGACAGATTAATTATAAGGTATGAAAGAAGGAGAAGAATTAAAGATTGCATTAAGATTTGCTTGTGTAATTGGAAGAATAAAGTTGCCACAGGTTAGATGGAAACATTGAGGGGGGCACAGGTTTAGAAGTGAAAAGAAGGAATTCTGTTTTGAATCATTACTTTTAAGAGGTTTATTTAACTGTCTTGAAAACTAGAGGCCTGTACAGTAAAAAAAAAAAAAAAAAAGGGAAAAAGCAACCTGTTTTATGTTTGTTTGTTTGTATTTTGCAAGCCAGGTGAAAGACATGTTCCAACAAAGAAGTAAGCAATTATATTAAGTGTTGCTAATGAGTCAAATAAATGAAAACTGAGATTTAACTCTTGTATTAAATACCAGCATCAAGAGAAACTTGCTTTTAGAATTGGAAAAGTAAGAGTGGATGTGAAGTATCCAGGAGAATGTAGAAAAATATGATTTTGGGGAATAAAAAGGAGAAAATTGCTGGAATGATGAGATTCGTTAGGTAAAAATAGGATGGGTTCTAGTACACAAGCAGAGGACACGACCATGGCTAGGTTCACTGAGAATGCGTCCTGAGGAACAGGAGGCAAGAGAGAATATTTGCACAGATATAGGTAGATTGTAGATATGATGGAGAATTTCTCCTCCAATTGCATCTAGTTTGTCAGTGAGTAAGGGTAAGCGTGGATCAACAGATGTAGAAGAGAGGGGATAGCAGGAACTAGTCACATGGAAGAGCGGCCTGTAAAGAGTAGCATGATTGCTGGCTTACACAAAGGACTGAGCTGAGATTTAGGAATACAGGAACAAACCAGGATCAGTGCTTCCTTGGACAAATCTCTTTCCGAGGTCATGGCCTTTCCGCATGTGTGATCTTAGGGAGTTCACATGAAATACTCTGTCCCTCTTGTTAGGACATCATATCAGACTGTGTGGCTCATCTTACCTCGGTTGAGTTCCAGCCCAGATAAACCATGTTGTGATTGGAAATTCTTCAGTGATTATTAAATATATTTAAATATATTCCATTCTGGTTATTAGTTGATCTCTTATCTAAGAACAATTGGAATTCATGCTCATGAGATTATCCCAAAGGGGAATTGTCACTTCTTTGGTTACAGAAGATTTTCTGGAAAAGTTGTCTGTGCTTCCAAAACTTTAGTGATTTGCAAAGTACCTTCAAAATTTTATTCTTATCTGATTGTGTTGAGTGGGCGCAAGCCAATTTGACTGTTCATCAGTTGTTGGGTACTTTCTGTAAATATTGGGAGCCTCTGCCTGTTAGAGGTTAGCAGGAGCTATGCATTTTCTCTCCCATCATCTCAATGCCAGCTGTTATGTTACAATAACTGCAAGTCGTATTCCAAATTCTTTATTTTTTAATTTTTTATTGTCAGATTGGTTTCTGTACAACAATACCCAGTGCTCTCCTCAGTGAGTGCCCTGCTCAGTGCCTGTCACCCACTCCCTCTCTGTTTTGTCTCCCTCCCTCTCTGTGTCTTTTTTCCTTCCCCTCCTCCTCTCCCCCCTGGTTTTCTGTTAAGTCTTGCAAAGTCCAACTATGCGTGGAAACACATGGTATCTGTCTTTCTCTGACTAACTTATTTCACTCAGCATAATACCCTCCAATTCCATCCATGTGTCACCACACATGGCCAGATTTCATTCTTTCTCATTGCCACATAGTATTCTAGTGTATATATATATACCACATCGTATTCCAAATTCTGATAAAGATACAAGCATTGACTAGAAATCTAACCCAAACAGCCAAGCAATCTGTTCAAATAGGTTTAATGATACTCTCTGTCCTGATATATTCTAGGGAGAACTTTGATAGGATGTTTCATTCAGAGGTAGAGGTGACAATATTCTGATGATAGGATCAGCCAAAGCTTTAGTTAGAGTAGTTGGAAGACTTCATTTAGTGAGGACTCCCCATATATGAGAATGTTAGACTTGCTAGTTTTTTACAAGTTATTCATGCAAGGGTGGGCAACTGGTAAAATCTTCGTAGTCTAACCATGTCTTTTAACACCACTCATCTCATTGATGAAAAATATTGCTAACATCTCTAATAACAATTAATAACCCCTGCCCATATATATTCCAATAACAATATTGGAGTATTTGAGCATTCTGAAGTGTAGATGCTAACCAAACTCAGGTAGTGTAAATGCTAACCAAACATACCTTGGTTATAGTTATAGTTAACTAAAACAGACAAACTCACACTGATACAATATTTAGTTTGCATGGAATAATTGCTCTTCACTACTCAAAATAAGGACCAGACAACATTGCATCACACTTAAACCAGTATCCTTAATTCTTGCTATTTGCATATATGTATATATAATCTATTTTAACTTTTTCCTGGTCAATATGTATGTGAAATAATAAATTAGAGGGCTAGTTACATTTGATTGTAAGAATGCATTTTTAATTAATGCATGACTCTTTAAAATGTTCTTATTTAGACAATCTAAATGAGGATACACTTTGAAAATTTAATGACTTTTTTAATATTCATAAAGACAAATATAGTTTTCAAAATGAAAATTATGTTTTTGGAATAGCATAAACATCAAATCTGTCAAGTATTAATTTATATTAATATAGAGTACAAAGCACGAGATGTGCCAAATTATTTCTTTTTCGTAGCCTATTGGAGCATAATTTATACCAAAAACATATGTTTTTTAAAAATTGCAATTACATTACTCATTGTCTATAATATCATTGCACCAAACCTGTCTTAATACTCCTTTGACAAAATGTCTGAAAATAGAGTAATTATATTTCCCTGGCTTGAATTATTTTTAATTAATATATTGCTTCTCTAATAATTAGAGGTAAAACAAATTTCATTCAAATAAACTTAAGACATCAGTGGAAAACTCTTATTATGCCAAATGGTAGAAAATTTTCTTTTAGGAGTAGCAGATTTAGTAATTCTGTAGAGAAATAAATAGGGCATTTTTCATGATAATACTTACTCTATATTATGGTCGTCGTTTTACTATGTAAGTCAAAATATTCTATGAAGAATTATTTTCTGGTTACCTTTACCTGCTCTACATTTTTCCAATGCTCCTCTCCAACCATTCATATGATCAAAACAACATTCTAAACTTTTATTTAATAATTATTAACTTAATAGGCCTACAAAACCTTTGAATCCAAAATAAAACACGGGCCAAAAGGCCACAAGTTTAAAATATGATGGAGTATGAGCAAAAGAGGAAGAACAATGGTAATAAAAGGGGCGGATAGAGGTGAAAGGAACAGAAAAGCAGAAGAGGGAAGTAGTGACAGATCCAAGGATGAGATCATGCTCTCCAGTTAAGTTGATACCAAAACTCTAGAATTCAAAAATTAAATACAACAAAAATTAATTCAAAATGTACCATACACTTAAATATAAAATCCAAAGTTATGAAACTCCTAGAAGGTAATATAGGAGAAACCTAGACAACCTAGGGTCTTATGATACCTTTTCACCTTTTCAAAGATGATCCGTGAATGAAATAATTGATAATCTGGACCTCATTAAAAATAAAACTTTTCCACTGTGAGAGACAATATCAAGAGAATGGGGGTGGGGGGGCGGGAAGGCCATAGACTAGGATAAAATTTTTGCAAAAGACACACATCTGATAAAATATATAGAAATATTTTAAACTTGACAATAAGAAATCAATCTGATTAAAAAGTGGGCCAAAACCTTAAAAGGCACCTCACATACACACATGGCAAATAAGCATATGAAAAAGTCATCATATGTCATCAGGGAAAGGCAAATTAAACTAAATTACCACTACACATCTATTACAGTGGCCAAAATCCAAAACCCTGACAGCACCAAATGTTGGTGTAGGATGTAGAACAACAGAAATTCTCATATGTTGCTAGTGGAGAAGCAAAATGGTACAACCACATTGCTTTTTACAAACATACTCTCACCATACAATCCAGCATTCATGCTTCTTGGTATTTATGCAAAGGGGTCGAGAATTTGTGTCCACACAAACACCTGCACACAGCTTCGCTTTGTTAATAGCAGGTTTATTCATAATTGCCATAGCTTGGGAGCAACCAAGACATCCTTCAGTAAGGGATGGCAAATAAACTGATGTAATCATACAACGGAATACTAAAAATAAATTACCTATCAAAAGCAAAAAGCCATAAAAACCATGGATGAACTTTAAATACATATAACTAAATGAAAAGGAACCAATGTGAGAAGGCTATCCATATAACATCATTCCAACTCTGTGGCATTACAGAAAAGGCAAAAGGATGGACAAAATAATAAAGGCCAGTGTTTGCAAGGAGTGGCAGATAGCATTGGCAAAGAGATAAATAGGCAAAGAAAGAACGAAATAGGCGAGCACAGAGGATTTTTAAGGCTGTGAAAATACTCTGGTGCTATAATGGTGGATGCATGTCATTATACGTCCGTCCAAACCCACTGAATGTGCAACACCGAGAGTGAAACTTAAGGTAAATTATGGACTTCAGGTGATTATGATGTATCAGTTTAAGTTCATCCTTGGTAAAAAATGTACCGCTCTGATGAGTGATGTTGATAATGGTGGAAGCAGGAAGTATGTGGAAAATCTCTGTACTCTCTTAATTTCATTGTAAGCCCCAAACTTCTCTAAAGAGAGTTTATAAAAAGTATAATATTCACAAGGGAGACTTTAGGGATAGAAAAACACCTGGAGAAAATAATATGAGAGTGTTATATCAAAGGAGATCTACTTCCCTCTCAATATTTCCATTCCTGACCCTCACTCTCATCTGCTGACTTTATTTCTTCTTCACCAAGAAAATTGAAACAATCAGAAAAAGAAAAAAACTTTTATAGACTACCTGTACTATAACTATCAACTTTCTACATCTCTGCCCATGGACTTTCTCCTTGTTTCTACAGACAGGCTTCACTTGTTCAGTCGCCCCCACACCTTCTGGCCTATTTAAAAACACTGCTCTAGCAATACTCTCCTTATTTCCATGATTGACAGTTTTATCATTTATAAGTGATGATTTTATCAGAACAAATATATACGATTTCTCTCATCATTAAAAAATAAATTGTCTTTTGACCTCACTTTACCTTTCAGGACAGCCCTATTTCTCTCCTCTTATTACAGCAAATTTCCTTGAGAGATTTCTCTATACTTGCAATCTCTAATTTCTCCTTTCCCATTTTCTTAGATACCCACTATTTTAGGATTTCACTCCACTACCCTCTACAGCTTTCTTATTATTAGCACCAATAACTGTCTCTTTACTAAATCTTCAGGACACTACATAGTTTGGTTTTTCTCCTGCTTCTCAAGACTCTTTTTCACTCTCTTTTACAGGTCTTGCTTATCAGGTCTTCAACCTCTAAGTGTTGATATACCTTAAGGCTCAGTCCTCAGATGTCTTCTCTAATCTTTCTTCCTGCTTCCGATCACATCTAACAGTATATCTATACGCCCAAGTTTATATTTCCAGCCTGACCTCTCCCTTGAACACTAATATATCTATTAGTTCTGTATTATTGCTGTAACAAATTACCACAAAACAAGTTTAAAACAACGCAAATTTATTCTCATATAGTTCTGAAGGTCGCAAGTCTAACATCACAGTATCAATAGAGCAGTTTGCTCTTGGAGATTTGGGGAGAGAATGCATTTGTTCCTTGAATTTGCAGCTTCTAGAAGTTTCTGCATTCCTTATCTCATGGCAGTACCTTTGTATATTATTTCAACCTTGTGCTTCCGCTATCACATCTCCTGCTACTGACTCTGATCTCCTCTCTCCATCTTATAAGAACCTTTATGCTTACATGGGCTCATATGGATAATCCAGGATAATCCCACCATCTCAAAATTCTTAATCATATCCGTAAAGCCCTTTTTGCAGCATGAAGTATTTATAGGTCCTAAGGATTAGAACATGAACATCTTTGAGGGGTCATTATTCAGTCTGCTACAATATCCAACTGCCTACTAAAGCCTCTATTTGAGTGTCATCTCAAACATAAAATGGCCAAAACTGAGATTCTGGAATTCCGTCACAAACCATCTCCTTTGTTACTTGCAACTCCATTCTTAAAATGTCTTGTTCAAAATCTTTGACAGCAACTTTGATACATCTATTTCCGTACAAGTCCCAAATATAATTCTTTAATAAACACACCCTATTGGATATGTCTTCAAAATTCAGAATTTTATCACTTTTTACCACTTCCAGGCTCACCAACCTGGACCATGCCACTATTACCTCCTACTTATATTATAGCAATAGTTTTGCTTCTGGTGCCTTGTAATCTTATTCTCACCACAATAGGCAATATAATAGGCAAAATTATATATTAAAACTGATATCAAATCATGTTGCTTTTCTGCTTAATGTCTTCCCATCTAATTTTTGGAATAAATAAACTTAACAAGGGATTGTCCAAATGATAAGCATACATGATAAATCCATAAACACCCTTAAATGCTTTAAGATTTTATTTTTGACTCTGACTTTTGGTAGACTTTCTCTTAACTAAAGCTGGCCATGATACAACTGGTTTATATTGAAAGATGATGACGATAACGCCAGAAATTTGTATTTCACTCTACAGATATTATTGACCATAAGACACTGTGTTCTATATAATTGATATAAACTATAGATCAAATGCTCTTATGATATCTGAATCAAAACAAATTATACTTCTGAGTAACTGATATTTTTCTCTTGAATATTTGACCTCTTAACTAGTCATATCCTTCTTTGCATTAGCTACTAGGAAGAATAAAGTCAAACAAATGGCTTCTAATTTGCAAATATGTCCTTAAGAGCAAGTCTTTTGTCTATTGATTGGATTGACCAAGGATTGCTTACTTTTTTTTTTTTTTTTGACTGGGTACAGTATACTTTATTGATGGTACGAAACAAAGTATAGTTCCCCAAACCCCTCCCATTCTTAAGGAGTTCTGGGATAGAAACTGTGTAGAGGTCGGGAGATTCACAGTGTGTTGGAGGATGAGTTGGGGCAAGGATTTCCCAGCAGCTAAGGGCCTCTCTCTTCCTCTTGCTCTTGCTGGGGTGGTGGTCCACTGGGATCTTACTCCTCAGAGACCATGTGGACCATGAGGTCAACCACCATGTTGCTGTAGCCAAATTCATTGTCATACCAGAAAATGAGTTTGAAAAAGTGGTCATTGAAGACAGTGATCCTCAATGCCAGCCCCAGCATCAAAGGTGGAAGAGTGAGTGTCACTGTGAAAGTTGCAGGAGACATTGAGGTGCCTGGGTGGCTCAGTCGGTTGAGAATTCAACTCCTGATTTTGGCTCAGGTCATGATTAGCCCTGTATCAGGCTCTGCACTGAGCATGAATCCTCCTTGGGATTCTCTCTCTCTCCTCTCTCTCTCTCTCTCTCTCTCACGCCCTCCCTCTCTTCCTCTCCCTCTGCCCCTCTTCCCTGCTCTTGTGCTCTCTCTCTCTCTCTCTTTCTTAAAAAAAAAAGTTGCAGGAGACAACCCGGTCCTTAGTGTAGCCTAGGATGCCCTTGAGCATGGTCCTCCAATGCCTGCTTCACCACCTTCTTGATGTCATCATGTTTGGCAGCTTTCTCCAAGCAGCAGGACTGGTCCATGACTGACACATTGAGAGTGGGGGCATCAAAGGCCATGCCAGCGAGCTTCCCATTCAGCTCAGTCAGGGATGACCTTGGCTACAAACTTGGCATTGCCAGTAGAAGCAGGGATGATGTTCCGGGCAGCCTCTTGGCCAATATGCCACAGTTTCTTAGAAGGCCTTTCCATAGTCTTCTGGATGGCAGTGATAGCATGGACTGTGGTCATGAGTCCCACCATGATGCCAAACTTGTCATTGATGACATTGGCCAGAGGGGCCAAGCAGTTGGTGGTGTAGGAGGCATTGCTGATGATCTTGAGGGAGTTGTCATACTTCTCATGGTTCACATCCACCACAAACACGGAGGCATGAACAGGCAGGGCAGAGATGATGACCCTCTTGACCAGCTTTTGCTATGGTGGTGAAGACTCCAGTGGACTCCACAACATACTCAGCACCAGCATCATCTCATTTGACATTGGCAGGATCTTGTTCCTGGAGGTGGAGATGTGCTTTCCATCGATGACAGGTCCATTCTCAACCTTGACTGTGCTGTGGACTTTGCCATGGGTGGAATCATACTGGAACCTATAGACCCTATAGTTGAGGTCATTTAAGGGGTCATTGATGGCAACAATTTCCACTTTGCCAGAGTGAAAAGGAGCCCTGATGACCAGGTGCCCAATAATGCCCAATCTGTTTACTCTGACATTCACCATTGTGTCTTGGGGATGCAGCTGTAACTGCACTAGAATATGTGGCTGTCTCTCAAATGGGGAGGAGCAGAGAGCATTTTTGTTTACTTCTAATGTTGTCATACAGCAGGCATTTTAAAAGTCATCTTAAATCCTTTTTGGAACAACATGAAGAATATTTAAAAAAATATTAGTGAAGTGTTAAGTGAACAGCACTTATTAAACCCTCCTCCCATTCTAGGGCGATAGGATTCCCCATCACCTACAAGTTTAAATTCAGACTCCTTAGCAAGGATAAAAGACTTCATGATATGACTTCCCTCTGTTTCTAGGATCAGTTTCCACCTTTCTATATTCCAGGCACTTAGGTTTCCCTACCCTGATAAGACCACATACTTGCTTTTACCCTTCCTCCACAATTATAAATACAAGCACTTAATAAGGCTTTTAATTGACAGTTATGCAGAATAACCAATGTGTCCTTTTATAAACTTTTGAGAGGAGTGTGGTAGAAAACATTCTCTCATGCTTGTAGTCAAGAAAATTGTATCATCTCAGTGGGAAGTAAGGTGTATTCAGGTATCTACTAAGAGGCAATCACAATCATGTCTATGTGGCAAGGAGATCTTTCATGTGCCTGCCCTTCGTTAGTTGTGGGTAAATAAGGAGTCTTAGGCTTATGACTGCAGCTACTGTTAAATACCTAGTACTTTGCAACTCTCCCTCTCATTATGAACTGCAGATAGTTGACTTAAAAAAGCGACCTAATTCTGAGCTTTATACGGTTGTTGTTTTTTGGGTTGTAAGGTGCTTTACAATCACTCTCATTTGACCCTCCCCAAATCCTATGAATTAGAAAAGACAGGTCTCTCTCTAAATTTTCACATGAGAAAACTGAGGCTGACAATTTATCTAAGTTGGAGGTGGCAGATTCATACCAGCTTTAAGATTAAGCCGCTTCCTTTTTTCACTATACCATACTCCACAAGTTAGTCCTGTGTATATACAGTTGTTTCGTAATGATTTATAGTTAGGGCTCTTTCCATGACATATCTGTTATCTCTCTCCCTAAGTATTATGTTTTAACTGAAAAAGAGAAATCAACTTCTGTAATATCTTGAAACCATTTGGGGCATCTATTTTCTAATTTCCCTATGACAGTTGAGTTCCAAAACTGTATTTTTGGTGTTTCTACTAGCATTTTATGTTCTTTGTGACTGTTAGGGATTATTGTAATTTGGGAGTTAAATGTAATATCTGTGCAGATACATGAAAATCACACATTAATGTTCCTGTCCTTATATTTATCTTGAGAGCATAACTGTGTGTCATAAACTTTTGTCTTTTATGGTACCTAGTAGAGCAATAGGCACCACAATAAGTATATCAAACAAGACACCCTTGAACAGAAGAGAGCTATGACAAAAGAAAGTAAAATTGACTTACCATCATTATATCTTTCCTGAAAATATTCTAACTAAAATAGTTTGGAAATCACTCATGTAGCCATCCAATGTCTATTTAAGTACTTCCTATATGTCTGGTATATAATCTAGAACTGGTAGTGATAAATTATGGCCCACTGGCCAAATCCTTTTGGCCACCTCTTTTTGTAGATAAAAGTTTAATTAGAAAAAAAATATGATCCTAAATCACATGTATTTCTGCTAAGAGTCCTCAAATGTCTTCCTATATAATTTTTGGAAAAAAGCAAAGTTCTCAGTATCTATATGCCCTGCTCCTCCAACCATGCCCCTACTCTCTCTCTGGCATCATATCCAGCTTCCCTTCATCCTGCTCTTTGGCTCTAGTGACATTGGCTATATGCGCCTCCTGAACGTACCAGGCGCTATTCTTCTCATAACTCTGCACTAGCTCTTCTTTCTGCAAGAATGTTTTTCTTGCCGATAGCCTCATGATTTTTTCCCTTACTTCCTTCAGGGTTTTACACAAGTAGTACTTTTCGGTAAGATCTTTCTTGGCCGTCTTATATGGAATATGAACCTCTTTAATATCCAGCATTCTTGCTTTACTTTTTCTTTTTAATAATTATTACTATTAATTCACTAGATATTTCGTTTTTGTTACTTATACCTCACTTGTTCACAAAAAATATAGAATCCATAAGACCAGAAAGTTTTGAGTAATATGGTCCACTACCATATGCCCAATGCTGAAACAGTGCTTGAATCATAAGGGCTCAGTTAATTAACAAATTAAAAGTATGAAGTTGTTATTCAAAACTTTTTTCTATGGGTTATATCCAATGACAAGGGTTTAAATACCTATTCATTATAATCTGTTCAATCTTCTACGAAGACCATAAAAAAAGAAGTGACACTATACTTCTGACTTTGAGAGCAATAGCTGGAAATTTCTTTCATTATTGTGTTTCTAAAAGTCTTGAAAATTTCTGACCTGCCCCAAGTGTCATTGGATGCCATATAAAGATAGACACTTCTCCAACAATGAAAGTATTTTTGAAAAATTATATAAGATTTTTTAATATAAGGGCCACATTATGCTTATCACATAAAATGCAACACAAGAATTACTGGTGTAACCGTTATTTCAGAGATTGGCCTAGGATGAGGTAATCAGGGGAGTTACTGATTTTTACTTTCAGCTCAGACTCCAGTAAGACTTAACACTAAGTCTGTACTTTTTTGAAAACTTAGATGTTTTATTCATCATAAATTTTTATATCACTTTTTATTTCTTAAATATTTTATTAAATATTTCCCTTAATTACTGAATGTTTTTGGTAACCCTTTAGATTAATCCTAAGGCAAGTGCCTCCCTTTCCTTTCTGTCTATCCAACTCTGTTTCATAAAAGCTCTAATTCAAGAGAGTAGATAAATATCAAGAATACCTTTCACGTGCTCTTATTTGCTTAGCATATTCCACCTAGCAAAACTAGAACTATCCAGCGTACTGACCAGGATGTTTTCTGCTCTCACCACAAAATTTGGACTCATACTTAACACAGATGTGGGAGGGTGGTCATTGGGATCGTTGGTAAATGTTTCACCATTAAAAATCATAATAACCCTTAACAAAATCCATTTCATTCCTGAGTTTAATTATTGAGAAAGTATGTATACAGAGCAAACATTAAGTATGAGACTGCATATGGAAATTCAGAATCCCACTAACACCTAAGGGAATAAACTGAAAACTGTTAGAATTATTAAAAGAGTTCATTATAATAGCTGTATTATAAGCAAACTTTCTTCAGACCAGCCCAGAGTAGTTGGGTAATATTAATGGGAAAATAGAATACAATAAACGTTTACTGAGATATTTAATATCTCGACAGAAAAAAAGTGAAGCATCATTACATATTGAACTGAAAAAGAGAATGCTACAAATTTTTTTAAAAAATTTTAATGTTTATTCATTTTTGAGAGAGAGAGAGAGAGAGAGCTATGCGTATGCACATGAGTTGGAGAGGGGAAGAGAGAGAGGGAGACACAGAATCTGAAGCAGGATCCAGGCTCTGAGCCATCAGCACAGAGCCTGATGTGGAGCTCGAACTCATGAAATGTGAGATCATGACCTGACCCAAAGTCAGATGCTTAACCAATTGAGCAACCCAGGCACCCCATGAGAATGCTACAAATTTAAATTGTTACATTACATCACACTTTTAGGGTAATGCCAAATAAGGACCAGTGATACCTTTAGAACTTGAAGAAATTTGACTTTCAGAATGGCAGAGTAAGACCTCTGGAAATCCACTTCTCCATGAAAGCAACTAGCAAAGAACACTAGCAAAAATGCCGAAACTAATTTTTCTGGGAAATAAATAACATTAAAATAAATAACATTAAAAATCCTGTCTTGCTATATAATAGCTGTTAAAACCAGCAGTTTGAGGCAGAATGAGTTAGGAGTGCCCACAAAGTCCCAACCCCAGAGATTTGCCCCTAATTTACCTGTCTGGCAGCTTGCTGAAAAGCACGATTCTCAGGATTTGTCTTTATTTGGTCTTAGTCAAAACTCTCCCTTTGAATGAGAAGCCCTATCCTCAGGGTATTTGTCCAAAACAATCAGTAGCAACTGTTTAACTTCACATCTCTCTCAGGTGGCATTACTTGCTGGTTTTAGCAAAAGGCTGACCAAAATAAAGTAAAAGAGAAAATTTGGAAACTAAGTTGTTCATAAGGAGCTTGACAAGCTAAGGTATATTCCAGAAATCTTAAAAGAAATCTAAAATCTCATGTTCAGGGCTATGTACATGTCTGGAAAAGATCTGGAAAGGCCCTAATATCTCAGCTATGACTGACCTTGAGACTCTGCGAACAGAAAATGAAAGCTAATGCAAAGTGGTAAACTGCCTGGCATAGCATTGAAATTAAGCCACAACACACACATTCAGCAAAGAATGAGAGACCTATTTGATCTAAGCATTAAATCTCTTTTTGTTCATTGGATGACCACTAAACAAGCATAGATTTCAGAGGCTACACATGACAAAGAATCCAGACTGTACATAATTAATCCAGGAAAATCACTAAATGAACAGCAATAACGTTAACAGCAAAAAAACATGGGGAAGAGGATTCTGATTTCTAGAATTGTCATATAATTGATTGATTGGTTGATTTTTAACAGCCATTTGAGGTGTAATTGATACACAAAATGCCACACATATTTAATGTATAAAATTTTGTGAGTTTGAGCATAGGCACAATCAAGATAATAAATATGTCAATCATCTTTAAAAATTTCTTCATGCCCCTTTGGTTTTTTGTTTTGTTTTGTGGCAAGAACATTTAAGAGATCTATCCTCCTAACAAGTTTTTTTAACCACAGGATACGATATTGTTAATTACAGTCACTATGTTGTACAAGAGATCTCTAGAAAATATTAGTCTTGAATAACTTTTATACCCATGAACAACTCCCCACTTCCCCCTCCTCCTAATCCTGCCAACCACCTTTCTTCTCTCTGCTTCTATGAGTTTGCCTATGTTAGATACCCCACAGAAGTGGAATCATGCAATATTTGCCCTTCTGTGACTAGCTTATTTCATTTATAAATTTGATAAGAATGAAACATAAACAGACAAAAATTGCTTATAATAGTTTCTGTAGGCTAAATACAGGTAATTTATTTAGGTTTTATTCTAAAACTACTTTCAGAAACCCCCTTATGGGCCAAGACTTCATTTATTTATTGTTTGTTAGATTGGTCATGTAACTCCAAGGAAAATATGGGTTTATTAACAGATATCATTATTCTAAGCACAGGGTCAGAAAAATTATTGTTCCTTCCTAAAAAGTCATTTTATATGTGCTTCAAAATAGAAAAGGAACATAAAAAATTTTAAATCTCTTATGAGAACAATCTTTCAAAGAAACTGAGTCCATAAGCACAACAGAAACAAATTCGGATAATAAGTCAATGTGCTTAATGTACCTTGAAACCCCAAACTACTACTTCATTTTTTAGAGAACCTTATTTTGTTTTTTTAAACAAATATATTTATGCAGATTTTAATCTGTATTACATTTTTACATTATTATTATGTAGGCAACTTAAAAAATCTGGTGACTTGAACCTTAAAAATTTAGTAAAATAGACTCAATCTTATCAATGTAGATTCTTCATCATTTGACCCAATACCTGGTCATATATGACACTAGCGATGACTTCCTATTCACTGTCAATAACCAGCATATTAGTAGAGCTATTAGTAAGTAAAGTGGGAAATGAAACATAAAATTCTGTTGTAACTTAACTTGTAGTATTCCATGTTCATTTAAAATACATTTGAATACAAGTAACTTATTAGTGGCATCTACAACAGAGATACTTAGCTAATATACATTTCAAAGGACCTGATGCATTTTGTTTACAGTATTTATATTTTAACATGCTACTCCTGAAAGAAAATAAAAAGATAAATATCCTCGTTGAGTATTAACATCTTCCTTTAGTGTAGATGGTTTTCCCTAAATTTATAACTAGCCTAGAACCACTAGAGGGCATGCTTTACATTATAATGAAACAAGAATTCACTTTCACATTATTTTAAACATTTGAAATGTTTAAAAATGACTGTTTTAAGAGTAGAAATTTGTCCCAATATAACTAACTCCTTTTTTTGTGAGAGGTAAATTAAACTAAATCATATCTTACATATATTTTCTAATTCAGCCACTCATGCGCAGTAATTTTTCAATTTTTGACGTGACCATTTCTTTTAGAACCAGGGTTAGGGGAAATGTATGCAATCCCACATCTTCATAAAATTAGATTCGTTACCAAATAAATACTGCTTCCTAATGGTTACTTCACAAATAAATCAGTGATCAAACTAATCCGTGTGCTCCCTTGGTCCTGTCCCCTGGATAAGGCAGAAGGAATTCAGCATGAAATCTTAGCAGTTGGAGTTAAGTCAAAATTTTGGTATAGGTCACGCCACAAAATGTGTGTGTGGCATGACATTCCTGATTCACTGTAAAAATCTTGTGGTTAGCTGAATTGAAAGTCAAAACAATTTTTGCACCAGTATATATAGGCTAATCTATATTAACATCTGACCTATAATTCCTTCTCAGTTTTTTGGGTGGGCTCTGCTGTCAGGAGACATGGATCATTAGACATTCACACTGTATATACTGTATTTGATGATTGGTAGTAGATATTGAGCGCTTAGCATTTTAGAGTGTGTGACTTGCTCAAAGGCACATAGTTGGTGACTGGATAAGCCTAGGTTACTACTGGTAGTTTGACACATTTTGAAAAATATTTGTTTGGTTTTTTTTTTCAAGTAAATGTCCAGGGCCCAAATACTAACAAAGAACAAAGTGCAAGCTATTTGGGTCATTAGACTGTAGTCTGAAGAGGGATGATCTCAGTCAAAGAAGTGGCCTTGCTACAACCAAGTTAAATTTTGAACTCTTGAGTAACCACCACCTATAACCCCCTGGGTAACTTGAAACATAACAGCTATGCCTATCTAAGTACCTTTTAATTAAAAAAAAATGCCCTTATGGTGCAAGAGCTAAGCAGATGAAATGGATACAAATTAAAGATCATTAGTTTATTTTGTGAAAATTATTTTATTTTCTGTTTATTAAACTTAAATACTGATGACCCGCTGTGGTAGACTGATTACTTCAAAGGTCCCAGTTTGTGGCTTCCCTGAATCAATGTCATGAACAATTTAACCTTGCTAGTGACATGTAAGCATGACACTCCCGGCTTTGTGCATGTAGGTTTATGATAGACTTGCTAAGGATGAGACACTTGGAAGAAATCCAAGTATAAACCCCAGAAGCAGAACTGTCTAACTGGCTCTCAACCCACTAAGAACCATGAGGGTGTTTAACCATGCCCAACTGTGATAGGCAGAATCGTGATCCTTCAAGACATGTGTGCTGTAGTTCCTGGAACCTGTAAGTAGGAAAATAACACCTAAACGACAAAAGAGACATAGCAGATGTAGTTAAATTGTGAATCTTAAAATGGGAAGGTTATCCTAGATTTTCTAGGGGTCCTATGTAATCATGAGGGTTCTTAGAAGAGAGAGGCAGGGGGCTCAGGGAAGGAGATCAGAGACAAAGAGAGATTTAATGATGCTACATACTGCTTTTAAGATAGAAGAGAGGGTCATGAACCCAAGAATGTGCATGACCTGTAGAAATTGGAGAAGGGAATGAGATGGCTTTTCCTCTAGAGCTTCCAAGGGAAAGAGAGCCCTGCTGGTAACTTCATTTAGCCTGCTAGATCCACTTCCCACTCCTAACCACCAAAACTGTAAAATAAAAAATTTTGTTGTTTTAAGCCATTAGATTTGTGGTAATTTGTTATAGCAGCAGTAGGGAACTAGTACACTAGCCTAAAGCATTGCCTGTAGATTCATGAGCTAAATAAGTAGTTGTTTAGATTTCAGTTCTAAGTAGTGGAGTGTTTTATTACCTCATTGCTAGCTGATACACTCTCCGAGGTAGAGATTTTGTTCTCTTTGGATGAAAATACCCAACTATTTAAAAAAGTAAGGCATATGCTTGGAACCAAATACTGACAAAATGTGCAGAATAAGCATTGAGTAAGATAAGAAAGAGAACTATATTACCAGCATTTATCTTTGTCAAAGTTCTTTTTCAAGATGTACACTCTCATTTAATTCTAAAAACAACCATACACGGTGAATAATCTTAATGCTGTATTTTAAAAATAACTAAAACACAGCCATAATGTAAGTTCTACAGTGAGAAATGAGAGCTTAGAACCAGGTACAAGTCCTATTGATAATGAACTTTATAACCTTCCGAATCATAGTACTGAGAAAAAAATATAATAATATGACTTTTATATTATAAAACTAAGACTTTTTATAGTCAGTGTACAGTGTTGTATAAAATCTGTGACTGAGAAGATTTACATGAAATTCTATGCTTCTGCAGAATGTGGTTTCAGATGAAAGCTTGCCTCTTTCAGAAATAATGTAATTATCATGCAGTAGCAGAAACATATTATAACAGAAACTAATTATATTAGTTTTGCTTTGAACATGTATATGTAAATACTATCATGAGTGTTTGAAAAATTTAATATTATAATAAAAATTCCGATCTTATTTTTTTAAACTTTATTTAGTTATTTTGAGAGAGAGAGATAAGAAAGAGAGAGAGAGAGAGAGAGAGAGAGAATCCCAAGCAGGCTCCACTTTGTCAGGGCAGACCTCCAAGCAGGACTCAGTTTCACAAACTGTTAAGATCATGACCTGAGCTGAAACCAAGGTCAGAGGTTTCATTGACTGAGCCACCTAGGTGCCCCCCCCTACCAAAAAAATTCTGATTGCAATAACTTTGCTAAGGACTTTAGGGTTAATGATGTTTTCCAAATCTTTTCTAAAGCTGTTTTCATCAGAAAATGTTAATTCCAATCATAAAAGGACCAATACCAAGGTATAGAGTAGAGTACCATAAGAGAATTACATACAGTTCTTACTGTTGAATATATGTGGCCTCTCAATTGAGGTGATGACATTTCATAAATGAACACTGCAAAACACAACCAATGGTGTTTTCCTCGTCCTTTTGCCAAGTACTTACCTCTTTAACAGATGTTATTCTAAAGAAACACTTAGCTTTATACTGATATTTAACCATCTGAAGCAGTGCTATTTTAATAGGAAAAAATAAAAATAAACATATGAGGGGTGCCTGGGTGGCTCAGTTGGTTAAGCAGCCGACTTAGGCTCAGGTCATGATCTCACAGTCTGTGAGTTCGAGCCCCGCGTCGGGCTTTGTGCTGATGGCTCAGAGCCTGAAGCCTGCTTTGGATTATGTGTATTCCTCTCTCTCTGCCCTTCCCTGCTCACACTCTGTCTCTGTGTCTCTCAAAAATGAATAAAAATGTTTAAAAAAAATTAAAAAAAATAAACATATGAAATTAATTTTAAGAATGATGTGATATTAATAAAATTAATTTATTTTAATTAGTTAATTTAAATTTAACATTTTATTTAATGTAGCACATCTAAAATATTATTTCAAAAGGCAACCAACAGAAGTTTGTAATTTTACATTCTTTTTTCATGCTATGTCTTTAAAATCTAATGTATATTTTACATTTATTTCATATCTCAATTCAGACTATCCATAGTTAAATGCTCAATAACCACATGTCATTCAGTAGCTACCATATTGGTGATATCCCAGCTCTAAAGAGAAGCAGTGAAAAAGAAACTAGATTATCGACATCACTTTGTACAAAGGGAATTGAAAAAGAATTGGGGATATATTTTACAATTGCTTTTAGGAATGCAGCACAGAACTCCTGAATTAAAATCTGCATTCGTAGATTGGAATTTATAATTGGAAATTATAATTTTATTTATTTTTAATTTTTTTAATTGTTTATTTATTTATTTTGAGAAAGAAAGAGAAAGCAAGAACAGAATGTGCCTGCAAGTGTGGGGAGGAGCGGAGAGTAAGGAGAGAGAATCCTAAGCAGACTCCACACTGTCAGCACAGAGCCAGATGTGGGGCTTGAACTTACAAACCCTGAGATCAAGACCTAGGCTGAAACCAAGAGTTGGATGCCTAACCAACTAAGCCACCCAGGTGCCCTGGAAATTATAATTTTAAAAAACTCTCCAGATGCACCTGGTCTTTTCCAGAGGTTTTTGGTAACATAACATAACTGATGTTATGTTAAAGTGGCTGTAAATTGTGACTGGTTAACAAAGTAGCAAAGTTCTAGAGTCAGAAGATTCAGGTCATCGAGTCCTAGAGACCTTGCTTCAAAATCAGACTCTGACTTATTGCCAGTGAAACATGACCAAGTTTCTTTAGTTTTCTTTCTGAGCCTTGGCCTTTGATGAGGTAAAGTATATATACCTCATAAAATCATTAATCAATTAAAACCATTTCTATATATAAAGAATCTTGCAGAGTCCCAAGTGATTACATGTTTTACTAATTATAATATGGTGCTAATGAGCCCAGAGCGTGGAGCTTTATCATTAAATAGGCCTTAGTTCTATCATCCCTCCGCGACTCCAAGTGGCATTTCTAATGTTCATTCTCTCTCTTGAAATTCTGCCCTGTGCTAGTTGGCCTTGAGTGCCCTAACCAAATACCACAGGTCGAGTGATTTAAAACGACATTTATTTTTTCACAGTTCTGGAGAGTGGAAGTCCAAGACCAAGGTTCTGTCAGGGCTGGTTTCTGGTAAGACACCTCGTCCTGGCTTTTAAGCCCCTGGGTTTTGTTTTTGGATTTTTGTTTTTAAATTGTGTCTTCATAAAGCTTATTTTCTATGCAAGTGCAGAAAAAGAGAATGTTCTGGCATCTCTTCCTCTTCTTATAAGAACACCAGCCCTATTGGATTAGGGTTTCATCCTGATGATATAATTTTACCTTAAGGACGTTTCTCCAAATACAGTCACATTGAGATTGAATGCTTCAACATATAAATTGAGGGGATACAATTCAGTCCCTAATAGTGTCGTTGGTTAGTATCACTGTGTACTTATTGCCCAAACACACATGTGCAGTCTTCCTGCCCAGGAAAGTCGTGTCTTCTTGAACGTTGAAACTTCCACCTTGCACCATCCCGAAGCAAATCAAGAATAGAATCTATTTGAAAACCATAAATATATTAGGCATCAGCTTCCACAATTGCTCAGCAAAGTATGCCAACTCACAACAAAAGAAATGCCAGGATTAGACTATAAACAAATAAATTGACTCACCAGGAAGAGATATCTTTTTTTGATAACAGTTGTATTTTACCATGAAGTTAATTATTTGGGGTTATAATCTTTTGGAAGAAACTGCTTTATCAATTCTTGACTGTGTACTGTTGTGATAATCATCAAGAAATGTGTTTGGACAATTTTATACATAATATAGGGCTGCTACCTTAAGAAAATGGCCAAATTATAGCTTAATGAGAAAAGTATCTTGAATCTGTTTCTAATCTTTCACTCCAACTTTCTAATACGTATATAGAGCTCATCATATCTTTGCCCTTCTATTTTTCTCATCTACTTTTTGAATACCCAGGTCTATCCCCCTTGCTTTCCTTCCCTACTATGACTTACATTCTCTACTGTGTGATAATGTTCCCTCCCAACCCAGTGGCAGCCGTCTTCCACCTCCCCCAATTATTACTTGCCAAATGTCAGTAATGATTTCCTTATCTGGTGCAAGGATGAGAATCAATTGTTGTCAAATAAGCGATGAGGCAAATGTGATCCTAGAAACACACAAAATTGGTACTCTCCTTACCTGTATTCTCTACTAAAAACAATAATACCTTGTTTTAACTAGCACCACACCGATTTCAACTCTTATAAAATTTAGCCTTTTTTCCATAGGCTTAAACCTAACTGAAATCCACTTCTATTTTTAGAACAAACACCAACCCCTTTTTTTTTTCAGCTCCTTTATCTATAATTAGATGTTACTTCAAGAGAAGGAGAGGTCTTGGCCCTTTCATAGCTCTCTTTGGCAGCAATATGATTGACAGTAACGATACACAGTCGTAACTGTCTTAATGTAGTTTGGTGGGGTTAAATGCACAGTTAGTTCTCTCCTGTGACTTTAAATTTCAAAGGCAAATTTTAAAATATTTTTTTTTCTCAGAACTGATAAACATCACAAGTTCCCCTTGTTCTGAAATGTGAAATTTAACAGGCTGGAGATGATACCCAGAATTTAATTTTTTTTTAAATTATATTTAATACAATAAAAGATATGATCGAAATGTGCTGTTTCTGTAATTATACCAAGAAAGAGGAAGAAACATTTAAATACACCTTAAATGTTAAGGTTGTTTGTGACATTTAAGATTTCCTGGAAAATCCTGCCATTTTTGTCTGACCCAGGGATTGTCAGATGAGGTGCCAGAAGACAGATGTGCTTGTTTTTTTTATCTCAACCAACCCCAGGGACTGAACTAAATGGTAACCAAGACTTGACTGTTGATGGTGGGTGTTATTGTCCCCAGATTTATGACTGCCTATAGCTACTTCTGCTTATTCATCGATGAAATATCTCATGTGGTTTTTAAAGAAGATTGACAAGGGATTAACATTTTATTTTCATGGTACTTAATAACACGATTAGTACATTGCTATACCAGCCATGTTACTATTTTTTGATAAAGTTTATTTATTTATTTTGAGAGAGAGAGAAAGTGCACGTGAATGAGCTAGGGAGGGACAGGGAGAGAAGAAGAGAGAGAAAATCCCAAGCAGGTTCCACACTCTCTGTGCAGAGCCCAGTGTGGGGCTCAAGCTCACACACCATGAGATCATGGCCTGAGCAAAATCAAGAGTTCGCCACTTAACTGACTGAGCCACCCAGGTGCCCCACTATGTTTTGTTTTGTTTTGTTTTAATTGAAGTATATTAGCATAGAGTGTTGTATTAGTTTCAGGAGTACAATACAGTGACTCAACAATTCTATACATTACTCAGTGTTCATCACAATCATGTTCTCTTAATCCCATTCCTCTATTTTACTCACTGTCACCTACCACCAACAACCACCCATTTGTTCTCTATATTTAAGACTGTTTTTGTTGTTGTTGTTGTTTTGTTGTTGTTTATTTCTTTTCTCATTTGTTTATTTTGTTTCTTAATTTCCACATATGAGTAAAATCAAATGGTATTTGTCTTTCTCTGACTGACTTATTACACTTAGCATTATACCTTCTAAATCCACCTATATTGTTGTAAATGGCAAGATTTCATTTGTTTTTATGGGTGAGTGGTATTGCATTATATGAATATTCCATACATTCTTTATCCATTCATCTATAACCAAAGACACTGGGTTTACTTCATTTCCTGGCAATTATAAATAATGATGCAATAAACTTAGGGATGCAAATGTCTTTTCAGATTAGTGTTTGTGTTTTCTTTTAAATACCCAGCAGTGGAATTATTGTATCCTATGGCAATTCTATTTTTAAGTTTTTGAAGAACTTCATACTGCTTTCCACAGTGGCTGCACCAGCTTGCATTCTCACCAACACTGCATGAGTCCCTTTTTCTCCTCATGCTCACCAACACTTCTTATTTTCTGTGTTTTTACTTTTGGCCATTTTGACAGGTGTGAAATGATATCTCATCGTGGTTTTGATTTGCATCTCCCTTATTAGTGATATTGAGCAGCTTTTCCTGTGTTCACTGGTCATCTGTATATCTTTGGAAAAATGTCTATTCATGTTCTCTGCCCATTTTTTAGTTGGATTATTTGTTTTTTTGGCAGGGGAACATTTTGAGTTATATAAGTTATTTATATATTTTGGATATTAACCCCTTATCAGATATATCGTTTGTGAATATCCTCTCCCATTCAGTAGGTTGTCTTTTTGCTTTGTTGATTGTTTCCTTTGCTGTACAAAGCCTTTTATTTTGATATAGTTCCAAAAGTTTAATTTCGCTTTTGTTTCCCTTGCCAAAGGAGATAAAATCTGGAAAAAAATGTTTCTATGGCTGATGTCAAAGCTATATTACTGCCTATATTTTTTTCTAGGAATTTCATGCTCTCAAGTCTCACATGTAGATCTTCAATCCATTTTGAGTTTATTTTTGTGTGTCATAAGGAAGTGGTCCAGTTTCATTCTTTTGCATCTCCTTTGTCAAAGATTAATTGACCGTATATTTGTGGGTTTATTTCTGGGCTATCCATTCTATTCCATCAGTTTGTGTATATTTTAGTGCCCTTACTATACTGTTTTGATTCCTACAGCTTTGTATTATATATTGAAACCTGGGATTGTGATACCCCCAGCTTTGCCCTTCCTTCTCAAGATCAGTTTGGTTATTAGAGGTCTTTTATGGTTCCATACAAATTTTAGGATTGTTTCTTTACTTCTGTGAAAAATACGGTTGGTATTTTGATAGGGATTACATTAAATCTGTAGGTTGCCTTGGGTAATATAGACATTTTAACAATATTTGTTCTTCCAATCCGTGAGCCTGGAGTATCCTTCCATTTCTTTGTACTGTCCTTAATTTCTTTTAACAGTGTTTTTTAGTTTTCAGAGTACATTTCTTTCACTCCCTTGGTTAGGATTATTCCTAGGTTGTTTTTTTTTGGTGCAATTGTAAATGAGAATGTTTTTATAATTTCTCTTTCAGTTACTTCATTATTAGTGTATAGAAAAGATAACAGATTTGTATACATTAATTTTGTATCCTGTGACTTTACTGAATTAATTTATCAGTTTTAGTAGTTTTGGGTGGAATCTTTAAAATTTTATTTTTATGATACAATTTGCATAATGCTCTACCAGCTCTGTTACTGTGTTATTTTAGACCTCTTTTTTGTCATTTTGTACATGACATTTGCCATTTTTGATACACATGAGTAAAGACACTTATTATAGAACTTTGATCATATATCTTTTAACTAATAACTACTCCCTCACTGAAAACACAAATATTGTAAATAAATGAGAACTTCATTCCCCGTAAATCACATGAATAGGCAAGTCATTTTCTAAAGATACTTGAAGAAGTTGTCAAGATGTGAAAAGTTACAATTTTGTTTTTCATGGTAGACCATGAAGCCAAAAATACATCAAAAATTTAACAGGAGAAAAAGCTAGCACACTAAAATATTTTTATTCATAGCATAATTTTGTTCATAACATTAACTGTATTTAGGTGCATAATATCTTGCAAGAGATTAACTGTATCAGTTATTGCCAGGTATAGAGAGTTCTCATTGTTGCTGTTGGCTTTTCCTTTTTATTCTTGATATAAGATTAATAGTTTGAGAAAGTAGTTTGAGAAAGTAGTTAAGTTATATAGATCATTGTAGAAAGGGACAAGAGAGAGAACACAGAAGAAAATCTATTAAGTTGTAGTAGCTTTAAAATAAATATGTTTGACTGTAATCATTATTTTAGATTTATAGAAACAACATGAATACAATCAACAGCTTTTCACATTAGGAAACTGTACTCTAAGGGATCTGGAACATTACAGAGACAAGTCTGTCTGTCTTTGATGAACCTCTAAATTAAAAATCTATGAACCCGTAACTTCACAAATTATATAAATGATATTTCAGGGTGAATTAGACAAGATCATTGATTATTTATTATTGTTAATATTCTTCATAAGCAAGTTAGCTAGTATTAGTTTCTGTTACTGAGAACAGAGTAGATAAGCTGATAACTGATTATGTTGCTTATAATTGTTAGAATATTATATCTATATGAAATTTATAATTTTTACATACAAAATATATTTATCTTTTTTTTATTAGTAGTTTTTATGGTGATGATTAGGGATCTCTTTCTCAAAAGGGGCCTGGGTAAAAATCAAGTGAAAATTGACTTATTAGGATTGATTTACTTTCCTTTAGCAGTACTTTCACAGAAATGTCTAAAAGACTTACAGAGATTTTTTTAAAAAATGAACAAATTACTTATATATCATTAAAAAATCAGTACATGTCTGAAATAATATATATGTTTTTTAACCTTTATAGTAAAGGGAAAGAGAGAGCTAACCATAAAGTACTGTGGACCTATCACGGGTATCAATATTGATTCCAAATAGATTGCATATAGGTTGCAAAATGTTTATTGATAAAGTGACTAAGTGTGAGTCACACTAAATATCATAAGAATTTTCTATATTGATTATCACTGAAACTTTATACTTATAATATAAAGAACTTTCTTTTTTGAAAAAATTTAATGGGAAAAAGCCTGTTGTTTTTCATGAAGATATTTTCTAAGAAACACATGACATTTATGTTAAGTGTTTCCTTGTGAGTCTCTCTTTACTCTTTTTTGGAAAGGATGGAGGGAACCCTGGGAATTTCATAGTTCTAGCATGATATTTGTGTTTCCCTTAAATATCACATGATGTTTATACATTTAGCTGATAAATGTCACTTAATGTAAAAATGATCATGTGAATATAAATCAGATGAGTCCTTTTTTCCTTTAACATTTGCTTAACATTCAATACATATTTATTGACCCTTTTCTTTGTGGTAGGCACTATTTTGGGACAGCATGTGTTGAAAGGAGAATAAATACTGAATCGCTTCATTTTTGTTTATCTGTATTCCTTTTCTTTATTTACTCAGTCTTTGAGTTATGGTTTAAAAGAAGTCAAGATGATCCTCACAAAATCTATTTGTAAGCCCATGGTTCTGATATGGTAATGGCAGCCATGTAAATCTAAATTTATTTACATAGCCTCCAAAAGAATACATATCATAGAAGTAAATATTTTTTCAACCCACTCCTATGGCATAACTAGAAGTCAGGAATGCTAACAAGTTATGTGCAAGTAGGATATCAGGTAAAGCACAGACCCAGACTGCAGTAAATGTAGAGGCCAGAAGGATCCTAGCTGTTGACGGAATACAGAAAGACAGAACAAACAAACAAGAAAGAGACTATCACTTCCTATGGAGAAATACTGAAAAGAGGTCTGAGACTAGATTAGTTAGTGTTGTGGAAACCAAAAAGAGGCTGGCGCAAACACACAGGATCAGGGAGACAGTTTGTTTTTAAAAATATATTTATTTAAATTCAAGTTAATTAACATATGCTGTGGTATTGGTTTCAGGAGTAGAACCCAGTGATTCTCTTACATATGACACCCAGCGCTTATTCCAACAAGTGTCCTCCTAAATACCCATCACCCATTTAGTCCATCCTCCGACACACCTCCCCTCCAGCAACCCTCAGTTTGTTCTCTGTATTTAACAATCTCTTACGGTTTCCTCCCTCTCCACTTTTACCTTATTTTTCTTTCCTTTCCCGTATGTTCATCTGTTTTGTTTCTTAAATTCCACATATGAGTGAAATTTGTCTTTCTCTGACTGCCTCGTTTCACTTAGCATAATAACACTCTAGTTCCATCCACATTGTTACAGATGGCAAGACTTCATTCTTTTTTGATCACTGAGTAATATTCCATCATATATATATATATATATATATATATATATCCCACAACTTCTTTATTCATTCCTTGGTTGATGGATATTTGGACTCTTTCAATAGTTTGGCTATCACTGATAGTGCTGAATTTAAAAGAAATAATTTGAATCTCTATTGGTCTTCACTGACAAAGTATTTTAGATAGCTTTACCAACCAATGTAAAATTTTGCTAGCTCCTGTTCAGATGTATTATGGGCTAGACTATTGATGTGATATTTACAGAAAAGAAAATATTAATTGCTGTGCATTAAACATTGTGAATCAGTAACTGAGTTACTTTAAGAGTCACTAATGAAAGCTTTTAGTGATCAAGACATTTGTACTGTATAAAAAATGATCTTTGACATTGCTCATTGTCCAAAACAAAGTATATCTTTCTCTCTCTGACTAATAACTCAGGAAAAATTATATTTGCTAGGAATCAAATCACTTTAATGTACCTGGACTCCTTAAATTACATTCTCTGTGAATGTAGACTATATTCTAATTTTTTTTCTGCCTTTATAAAGCTCTTTCAACTTTATATGTGAGAATATGTCATATGTACATTTAGAAAACCATTTCTTAAAAAATATCTAATAAATTTCCAATCCTATATCTGAGTTCATTTGCAAACTCTCTGCGTATCTTGAAGACCTCCAATTATAAGTTCCCAGAATCCAGCTTTCACTCTAACAAAACTAAATAAGAAATGTTTGCCTTTTATTCTGTTGAGTATTATAAGTCACTCTCTTTGAGGCATGCCCAGAAACACACCCACCTTCTTGCTTTCTATTGGAGGCCTTCTATTCTGTGGTTCTGTAAAATTTATTAGGATTGATACAAATCTGATAGCTGCTGGCAGAATGATTGATGAAAGACAAAAGCATATTTCTTTAGCTAAAAATTTAACTTCAGTGGGAAATCTATACCTATTCCACCTGGATATTTATTTTTAAGGATTATCAAAGAAAACAGTTGCTACATTTTTACACACCAACCTAGAAAGATCTCAAAATTATAGTAATATCAATGTGATCTTTAGCAAATTCAGTTTTGTTAGGTCAGCCAAATTATTTTCTTGAGATTCTTTATGGTAGAAACATGAGCTTATCTTTTCTATAAATAAATTCTATTCAGACAAAAAGATTCAATAGCAATTTTTAGGGGTATGTAAAAGAAAAATGGTCTGGGTTCCCTTTGCAACTTGAAAATTACATTTAAAGTTAAATCTAAATAACAACATGACATTCCAGCAACAGAATAGCAGCTGCCTTCTGACAAGCATAATTTGCTTTTATGGTTCTGAAATTAATACTGGAACAATAGGGCAGCAGGGAAAAATGTATCTCTTATAAAAATCCCTTGGCAAAATATGAGATTTTTAAATCCTGATTTCTGATGGACTAACTATAAATATAATTACCTATTTTATAACGTTAAGTTTTCTAATTCTGAGAAAATTTTATGGAATATCATACTCACTGCATGTAATATCTTGGTAGGTCAAATAACACTGAAAATTGAGTGTTAATTATAAGTATAGATATGCTTTTTATTCAGTGTACACTTTAAAGCCAAACAGAATATACATTTCAATTGCCAATGCTCTTCAACTGAAGACCATCAGACACATAGCTGTAATTGAAAATTTGTACTGATTGACTTGCTGCAATGACAGAGAAAGCATACTATGGGAGCTGTGTGTGTCTTCTCAAGAAGATGGTGTTAGGAGGACTTGTTATAGGATTGGGGCTTGTGTAAGATGATTTTGAGGAGTGTTCTTGTCACTCATGGGGCTTCGCTCTGGAATGGATGCTTTCAGGAAGCAGGGTGATAATTCTGTTCTAGAAGTTGAGAAGAACAGGGGTGCCTCAGTGACTCAATCAGTTAAGTGCCCAACTTAGGCTCAGTTCATGATCTCATGGGTCATGATCTCATGGTGGGTTTGAGCCCCACAACAGGCTCTATGCTCACAGCTTAGAGCCTGTAGCCTGCTTCAGATTCTGTCTCCCTCTCTCTGCCCCTCCTCCATTTCCTCTCTATCTCTTCCTCTCTCTCAAAAATAAACCATTGAAAAAGAATTACAAGTTGAGAATAACAGAATGAGTCTCCTGCTGTGACTGACAAAGGGGAAGAAGTTACTAATATTAGCCAGGACAGGGAGATCTATGGTCAGTTTTATGACTTGTCTGGTGTTTTGGTTTTATTTGTGTTCATATATACTTAGACATTGATTATGTGTTTGCCTTGATCTATCCTGGTAATGTGGTGGCTTTCTTTGTGAAATGGTAAATGTCAAACAAGAAAAAGCCTCCACCCAGCTGTAAATGCCAGGCAGGGTCCCTTCTGGCAATATTTGCTTTTTTACTTTCTCAGAAAAAAAAAAATTGCTTTAGTGAGAAGACTCTTAAACTCTCCAGGTGATATGTTTGGGCAATTAGAGATGTTGTCAAAATAATCACTTAACATTTTTCACTTATCTGGTATGCTTTTCAAACTCTTTTGCAACAATTTTATTTGCATGATTTATACAATATAAATATTTACAAACATTATTTAAAAGTTTTGCTAATAAATATTTGCAAGCTATAAAAAGTATTAACATCTTTATTAAGGTAAAATTGGCATACAATAAATTATACATATTTAAATGTATCATTGTATAAATTTATAAGTTTATCATTGTATAAGTTTTGACATAGGTATATACCTGTAAAATAATCTCCACAAATAATATAACATACCCATTATCCCCATAAGTACAACAAAATTTTTAAAATATTTTCTTAACAAAAAATTATTTAAACATTTTTAATGTATATTTATTTTTGAGGAAGAAACATAGCATGAGCAGGGGAAGGAAAGACAGAGAGAGAGATACAGAATCTGAATCAGGGTCCAGGTTTTGAGCTGTTAACACAGAGCCCAATGTAGGGCTCAAACCCATGAACCATGAGATCGTGGCCTGAGCCGAACTCAGGAGCTTAACCGACTGAGCCACCCAAAGTGCCCCAACAAAAAAAATTATTTAGCTAATAACTATTACCATATCAATTTTATTTCTTCTTTTATTTCTGTCATTCTTTTGCTTAATACCTCCCCCAACAAGATGTACTAGAAGAAATATAGCCCTGATTATGAAAATAACTGGAGAGAAAAGTCAGCCACATAAGCTGAGAGTAGAAATTTACCCAGCCTGCCAGAATACGGTGCTCCAATTCATCTTCTTAGGGGCAAGTGTCAAAATTGTCTTTGGCTGATATACACAGAATAGGATTCTGGATAGTTCACAGAATCACCTGGAATGCTGGAGAACTAAACTCAGAAATTGGTTTGGACCAAGCAGGCAGAAAAGTAGGCTAGGAGGTCTGGTGAGGACATGCTGCCACAGGTGCTGTAGCTTGGGTGCTGAGCAAATCCGGTTCCACAGTCATCAGTCTGGACACCTAAAGCTCCACTGGAAAATTAGAAACTATTCATCCTAGAGATTCAGTGTTGCCAGTGGCTTAGCATCACCCATACCACCTTGCTTCTTTCCATCAAAGTTCAGAGCAGGTGCATCTGAGTAGCCAAGCCTGGTTGTGGTTGTGCTCTGGTTTCAAAGAAGCACTGAAAAAAGTGAGCATTCAGTGTTTTCAGCCTTGAGTGTGGGTAGCAAGTTTTGCTTTCCACCAAGACATAGAGTGATTTCTCCCACAATAGAAACGGGAAATAGGCAGCAAGTTATGGACAGCAAATAGTGAATGACAATTTTCCATCGTAGTCCAAAATGAGATAGTTTACAGATTGATTGCAAAGCAGCCATTTTAGAAGGGAAACTAAGCAGCAGCCTGTCTTTAGTATGTGATTTCTTAGCAAATCCTCACCACTCAGGGACAGACTAACAAGAGTAAGCCAGAATTTCAGTCTCTACATGAAGACAAAATGAAAACCTAGTAATGCACATTTACGAATCTGGAGATAACACTCAAAGTATTTGCTTAATAGATGTTTACCTTTTGATGATACACAATCTACTTAGGTAAATAGAGAAACAGATCAGGATCTAAATAGTGACTGTGACTCATCCCATTTCTTATGCCAGCTCAAGAGGAACTCAATGTTCTCCACTTTGTCTCCCACCACTTTGGCACAGTGATAATGTTCTCTACCCACCCCTTATTCCTGGCTCACAGGGACCCTCTGTAGCCCATATATCCCAGGGCAACATCAACTTAATTTCTCTACTGCCTCCAAGCTCTATTATAACAAGTGGGAAAAATCTGCATCTCAGAAACCATGACATCTATGCTAAGGCTTTATATCTGACTTCAAAAAGAGAAAGAGAGGTTTAAATCTTAAGTGCCCCAACTCCATCATGCCTAAAGTATACTATTTTTTTCTCCTTATGGATTGTCCAGTGAATTTGAGCACGGTTGAATCTATAGGTAAGATAAACAGTGGGCCCAGCTGTGAGGGCAAGATATTTTTAAGAGAAGGCTGAAAATAACAAAACATTCCATACTCTAAAGGAGTCACCAGCATTTGAAATCAACAACCTCCGCTGGACCTATTGAGGCATGACAAATTCATGTCCACCAGATCACCATCGCAACCTTGTGAGGAGTGCATTGTTGGCAGACCAAGGCCCTTTTCTTTCTTCTACAAGGAGCAGAAGAGAGAATATTCCCTTTCTCCTACTCAAAAAGAATTTGAAAAGAGGTTTGAAGAAAAAACACAAAACACTCATAGAACTGGGATTTTCTTCAAGAGGGAAGGGTGAGAATTTCATTCCTTATTGGAATGTCTGCTTAGGCAGAAGAACTGCTGAAGTCTCTTGTCACATAGAGCACAGAAGAAAAGAAAATTGGAATAAGCTTGCCTGGTGGGCAACCGCCAGATGGAAATAGAGTTACAACCACACTTAAATTTCCAGCTCCTAAGGAATGGAGGTAGAACGCAAGGTGGGTCCATCATGTCTCCATAGAGGATGGAAGAAAATGAAGTGCCAAGTCTACACCTCATGGCAAACAAGATGTTTTGATGGAGTTCAGTACAGAGTTGTAGCCAATCTCCTCAGGGGTCCTAGGAGACTTGCATGAGAACAAATCACTCATCAGAGGGGCACAGTGGACCCATCCCCCATTTCATGTCCCAACAAAATGAACTACAACCGTTGTCAAAGTCAAGCAAGAAGAGATGTTTATAATTTTCTCTTTCTATCTCCAAAAACACAGGGAAATCCAGTCCCAAAGAGACAATGTAATCTAGGAAATGGATGCGGAACTTGGAGGCAGTTTACAGGAAGCTGTGTCCTACGTGCAGAATCAAAGTTTTTAAAGAGAATAAAGAATGAAGTAATATCCATGGAGCTGGCGTTGAAAGCACTTGGATGGGTCATACTAGTTATACTTTCAGAGGGCCTTTAATGATCCCAAAGCCTGAATGTACACTCTTGGCTCTCAGTGCAGCATACATGCCACCTGGGCAGTCTTTAAAATCTCTAATCATCCATCTTTTTCAGTTTTCTCCAGAAGACCAGTCAGTTAGAGATTTCCTATCCTTTTTTTAAATTTTCGATCTTTTTAAACTTTTTTGGGTGTCTTAGACCTCTTTGTAGTTTTGATGATGAGTTAAACCTTTGTTCAGATAAAGGTTTCTACACACAAACACATTTTTGGATACGCTTTGGTTGTAGTTCACAGATCCCTTGAGGACCATTCAGATCCCAGCTCATGAAGATCTGGGATGCCTTGGATGCTCTGAATTCATGCTGGTTTTTTTTTTTTTTTCCTGTCTCTAACAGGAGAAATAGGAACATGACTGAACTGCATATGTATGTAAAGATCTGCACACGGGCAGTTCCTCTATCTAGAACACTTTTCCCAAGTCTCCATACCTTCCTTCCTCCTACTAACTTCTTAGGATTATGCTCAGCATCCCTATTGCCAAATGCCTTCCAAAATCTCCCTGAATTAGCTGCCCTTCTTATTAGCAGAGCCACTTGGGCAGTCAAGTATTAGGGTACTTTTTACAATGTAATTTAGGTTCCCTAGACTATAACCTTCATGAGGTCAGGATCCTGTCTGCTTTATATCTGTGTTTTCTGAAGCAGCATGAGACCTGAATCTCAGTAAATAAATACACAATGAAAATCTGTGAAATAGGTGACTGAAGAACTGAGTAAAGACATCTGTCATCCAGCATAATTTAACTTACATTCTTTAGTATGTGCCAATCCTTGCCTCCATTAGTAAATTATAATGTTCTGTGTACATAGAAGTCAAAACTTCTCAGAATCTCTTCTCCTTTGGCATTGATCTTTTTCAGTACCCTGAGGTCAGGGGAGCTCCGGTCTGGATTTGTGATTCTCCTATTCTCCCAGATCTGTGGCTACTGCTGCGTTCTGCCTTAGCTGCTCTATGCCTCTGCTGCCTTGGTTCTAGTGATCTGCATTCTCACTATTCTCTGCATGTTTAATTACTACCTCTGTTGCAACAGGAGCTCCTATATCCTGCATCTTCCTTCTTCTATGGCCTAGTCATGCTTCATCTTCTCACACAAATGGATAATTCATACCATTGATTAGTTAGTTTAAACTAACTTCACTTTGGGGAAACCATTCACACATATGGTACTATAGACATTTGCTCCACGACATCATTTCTCTCCTCATATTACCAAAGACCTATGATTATTCTTTGAGAAGTTATCTCTCTTCTATTATCAGAAGTGCATTTGGGTGGGATTTTTCTTTTCCTAGCTTTAAGAGTGGACCTTTACTGATTGAGGCCAATTTTGTACATCTCATCTTTTTGGCCTGGATGGTCACCTGATCTAGTGTGGGGCAAAGTATAAAAAGGAACCCCATACCTTTTTTTTATTTCAATTCTAGTATAGTTAACATATAGTATTGAATTAGTTTCAGGTGTACAACATAGTGATTCAACAATTCTATACACTGCTCAGTGCTTATCATGGTAAGTGTACTCTTAATCTCCTTCACCTATTTCACCCATCCTCCCACCCACCTCCGTCAGGTAACCATCTGTCTGTTCTCTATAATTAAGAGTCTGTATTTTGGTTTGTCTCTTTTTTAGTTCGTTTGTTCATTTATTTCTTAAATTTCATATATGAGTGAAATCATATAGTATTTGTTTTTCTCTGACTGGCTTATTTCACTTAGCATTATACTCTCTAGCTCCATCCATGTAGTTGCAAATGGCAAGATTTCATTCTTTTTTCTGGCTGAGTAATATTCCATTGTGTATATACACCACCCTTCTTTATTCTTCTATTGATGAACTCTTAGACTGCTCATATAATTTGGCTAATTGGTACATAATGCTGCAATAAACACAGAGGTATACGTATATATACTTTTGAATTAGTGATTTTGTATTCCTCGAGTAAATATTTAGCTGTAGAATTACTGGAGCATATGGTAATTCTATTCTTAATTTTTTGAGGAAGCTCCATACTGCTTTCCACAATGGCTGCACTAGGCGGCGTTCCCATCAACAGTGCGCAAGGGCCCCATGCCTTTTTCAGAAGCTACAGGAAATGATTCTGTTTTCCTTTAGGTGAAATACTGTGTCTTAGGAATGCTGAAATTGCTAGTTATTTTCCTACCTCCTTCAAAGAAACTAGAGCTGTTGGGGGCTACCAAAGAATGGGCTTAAAATAGAACTAGATCTGGTTTTCTCAGAAATAACACTATTTTTTTGCCTATGTTTGAAAAACATTTTTTTTTATTTTATCCCATATGAGGTTTTATTATTTCCATATTACTTTTGTCTTTTATCATCAAAAGAATTATTTAATCCCATTTGAAGCTTTTATTATTTAATCTCATTTGAAGTTTTTATTATTTCTGTATTATTCTTGTCTACTATCATCAAAAGAATCCAAAGCCAGATTAGAATCATATTGGAGATTTTATATACCAGGTAACTAATAAATCTTCAGGGTTCATATCTCAAAGGAAAAGATGCAAAGTAGGAAAAAAAAAGTAATAGATAATCAGAGAGGGAAATGAGAAAAATAGTAATAAAAATAGACTTCACTACATCTGTACTACATTTGAATGAGACATGAAAATCAAGAATAGTTCATCAATATGATCTCCAGTGTGGAAAAGCTGAGTATATGAGAAATCAGAAATGATTCAAGTCTTATGACTTTAAGAAATGGATAAACTGCCACTATATTAGTATCGCCTTGTTAACTTGTGCATTTGTTAGCATCTCAGTTGAACCAATGTGTGCTAAGAAGCTTTAACACATGAAGGGGATTTATTTCATTGACACTGAACTATCAAGAGAATCCTAGAACAGATATGCAGCTGGTCCTCAGGAACAAGCCAAAAGCAGGAACCTATTAGGATTTTGCTGTATATATTATCTTTCCTTCTCACTATTCTCTTCCTCTCTTTCTCTCAGCAAACTAGTATCATCTGCCTCTCCTTTTACCTAATTCCAAATCTTCAGGAAGGGGATTCGAGGTGACTCAGCTCGGGCCTGAGGCTCCATCTGGACCATTTAACTGATGCCAAGGAATAGAGTCATGCTTCAAGAATATACACTGGAAATTTAAGGAGCTGCTGTCATCGTACTTTCCTCAAAAGGGGAGTCAATACAACCCCAGTGCTCTCCATGACAATTGGATAAAAACAGTCTACTAAGGGAGTCATGGACTATACTATACCATACTATACTATACTGTACTGTACTATACTATACTATAATATACCATACCATACCATACCATACCATACCATACCGTACTGTACTATGGTACTACATTGTTAGGGGATTGTTTTTCTGTCTCTTTTTATACTGTAATATCTAATTATGGGCTTTCTCTTCACCCAGTATAAGCTTTCCTCTCTAGTCACTCTAGTCAGAGAAATGAAGACACACAAAGGCTGTTTTTTTTTCTTTTTTAATTTTATCTGTGTATTTTTCTGGTTTAATGCTGGAATACAAGTTCAGAGCCCACACTCTGAGATGGCATGTAAATCTCTTTGTAGTTTATTAACATCCACAACAGAGGAGCACAAATCTCCTTATTTCTAGAAAAAAATAAGACGACAGATGTTAATATAGCCCATTTTTCTATAACCCATTTCCCCAAAGCTTAACACTGTCTGTCACATCATAGCATTCTTCTATCAAATAAGGGATCTCTTATCAAATGTATATCACCTATAACAACAAGGCTTTGAAAAAAGATATTTGTTTCATTTCCAATTGGCTTTTCTTCCTATTCCCAAACTCAGCTTCTTGTGTACTCCTGCTTATAACCATGTAATTGGAACATCTAGTCCACAATCCACATGAGAACCTAAGCTGGAGATTTCCCCCTCCCCTCCTCTAACAAGGTGAAGTCCTAACTTAGTCGACTTGATTCCATCCTTCCATAGAACTTTGCTATTCATTCTACTGGTCAGAAAGGAAAATGGTACAATTTGAGGCTGAACTCACTCTTCACAAACTGTTTTTTCAAGCCCCAGCAATTCTTAATGGTCAAATCATAAACATCAGAAAAGAAGAGCTTAAAATAGAAATGCTGACATGTCTTTAACTACAGCACATTGAGTGATGCTGCCATAATGCACTATATTAGATATACTCCTCAGAGCTTATTGCAGTAGTGAGTCTATAAATTCTTGAATTAAACCTCAACTGCTCACAGCTTACACTTTTAAATTAAATTTCTTATTTCATACTCTCCTTAGAGAAATCTGAGTGGCAGCAGCTGGTATACATAGGCAAATAAAAATAGGATAAACTCAACTACCTATATCAGGTCTGAAATATATTTCTATCATGTTGTTATTATAGAAAATGTCATGTTCAGCTCCCCAGATATGTCTTTGGGCACTTTGGATTAAACGCTGTGGCCGTTCCTAAGAACTAGAGAACAGTGGGAGAGCTGCTGAACAGTGTCCTGTGAAACTGAAGCTACATGATTTATAAGGATTGGAAAGTACTTGTTTGTTTTAAAATATATCTTTAAAATTTTATAATATATTCTGATTTTCCCCACTATTAAATACTGGCAATTTTCTCCTAAAATGTACCAGTATCAATTTGGCTTTGGAATTAATACAACTCATTGCTAAGACAGAGACATTTTGGAGAATGTGACTTTTATTTAGTTGGTCTTGACAGGTTAATAGGTAACCTTTGTTTAATCAAATGAAGGTGGTTAGTTGCTATTATTGCTTAGGGATTCTGAATGTGATGATTGGAGAGTATGAACAGCATGATAAATGTTCTTCCTGGAGTCTTTAAACAAGATTTATTGAGTTTTCGATTTTTATATGTTTTATAACTTCAACTAGAATTGCATCTTGAAACTCATCTACTATTGGACTTCAGAAAAATCAAGAATGAACTGCATGGAAAATCTTCATTAACTTATTTCTATAAATCTCTCAGAGACACATACTTTTTTTCACTTTCATCTGTGGTCTTAAGCACGTAGTCAAAAATCAGAACAAACCTTCATATTGGACACGTCAAGATGCATAGATAAAAGCATAATGCTTGAGTATTTCAGGGAAAGGATTTAAATATTTTATGGTCAGAAGATTTTAGAAAAATAAAAGCAAAATGACTTCCTCAAGTCATGCCAGCTTTTTCCATATCAATAAAACGGCTAAAGTATTTCTAACCCCATCTCATTTACTTTCAAGCATTATAGGCTTTTAAATAAAAGCCTTTCAAAGAAAACACATTCAAATAAAACACCTTAAAATAAAAACTAAATATGAAATGGTAATGAAACTAATTGAGTAGGAAATCAACAAATCAGATAACAAGTTTTGTTCCTTAAACTGCCTTGTTTTTTTATCTGGCAATTGGACTTTAAGATAAATTTTGTTAACTTGCTTTGGTAAATTTTTTGAATCAGAGTAATATTTATGTAGGAACAGATGTCCAAGTGGATATGTATTATTGAGAAGCAACATTCTCAGTTAGGATGTGCCAACGAGATCTAAAGTTTATACACAAATATTAAGTCTGTGAGTACCTGAAGCCAAATTCCCATCCTCAAGGGTGTCCTCTGTTGAATATATCACAGAATTAGGGAAGGCGTCTCTCTTGAGCTGTTCATTCATTGAATTAATGGAAGGGTTGTAGATACAGTATTAGATGTACAGCCATTAAAGGAACATCCATGTGTTGGAATAGTTAGTTCAGTTGCTTGGAATTCTGCAAATTTCCTTTTGCAATTTATGCCTCTGTCTTCCAGGTTGGAAATGACAGGATTAAACTGGATTCTGAAGAGGTAAATTTAAAACATTATCACACGAACCAATTTGTTTATCATTTCACTTCTTCAATGAAGCTTAAGATATACAGTACAGTGTCAGACTATATCACCTATCTTTTTATATATTAGAAAATAGATATATTATGATTGTTTTGGAAACTATGCCCATAAGTATTTGACTAGTAAACCTTACTTTTTATTAGTTTTGGCCTCAGTTACAGGAAATCTCTGGAATTTTACCTTTGTGAATTTCCTCCTATGGCTAGGAAATGCTCAGAATCCTTAGGAAGGCTGAAGCCGGAAACAATGGGATTTCCTGCCCCTGCTTCTATTTCTTTGATAAAAAAAGGAAACTGACTTGGAATTGATGAAATGATTCATTGTAATCTCTACTATCCTTTAAGTAGAATGTGATGATGGTCCTGTTATTCTCTCTATAAAGGGGAAGAACTAATGATATCCCAAAGATGAAAGAAAAAATCCTTATTCATAGACATTACTCATATGTAGTCTCAGGCCTGTTCAGTTTTCTTTCCAAATTTTATTCTCAATCTAGTCCATCTATTCCTCTAGACCAGAGTTCAGCAAACATTTTCTGTTAGTAACCAGATAACAAATTTAGAGATTTCCTGAACCATGTGGTTTCTGTCACATCTTCTCAACTCTACCATTGTAGTATGATAACAGTCATTAGAGATTCTTAAAGGAATTGATGTAATTGCATTCCAGTGAAATTTTCTTTACAAAAACAAGTGACAGAGTGTTGCGGTTGGCTGATCCTTATTCTGTTCTAGTTCATAGCTTTAACCATCATTTCTTCAAATATATATGTGTAGCCCTGAATTGTTCTTCCTCCCCTCTAGTCCCACATTTCAATCCCAGTAAGCATTACACTGGGATGTCAGATATTACAATGTACTTCATATATATTAACCCATTTGATCCTAATCTTGAGTAGTGTTTATTATTCTCTTTTATAGATACCATACCAGCTTACCCTATCCCGTAACTAGCCAGAAAGTACAAAAATGTATTTGAACACCAATTGAGCTAACTCCAAATATCATTCTTTGAGATTTGAGATTTGAGATTACCTCACTATATAGAGAATGAAGTTCAGATTCCTTAGCCTGGCACTCTCTTTACTCAACAGTCTTATTTAGAACTCATAGAACTCTTCTGTTCAATCTGGAATGGCATCTTGATTGATCTACAGAAGTAGTCCATTCAACCAAAAATAATTTCAAAATAATTCCAATGTGGCAGGACAAAAGCACAACTCTAAAAATCTTGACAAAATATGGTTTATTTGTCAGAAAAATATAATGGTGGTTAACGAAAACAAAAACAAAAACAAAAACACGGGGTCATGGCATGATCAGGTTTTCCCATGAAAGCTATTCATTTCAAACCCTCCAAAAAAGTTCCCAGAGTTGCCCGTCAGCAGAAGCATCATCAGGGGAACACATTTAAAAATTCTGATTCTACCAGCTAAAAGCATATCAATGCAAATTATGTCATATAGTCAGGATGACATATATACTGATTCTTCTCTTCAGAGGCATTTATAATGTTTTCACTACTGGGTGATCTCACACTTGTACCTTGCCACTACATCCTATCAGCTTCTGCTCCTCTCAAATCCTTAAAACCTCATCCTCTGACCTTGACACTTTTATTCCTAATCTCTCTTCACATCACTCTACTTTTTATTAAAAAATCGCCTCATGTTCTCTCAGTCTTAGGAGAACTCACTTTAAAATTTCTGAAACAGGACAAAACATTGTGTGATGCCACAGGGCTCTAGGCGGGCAATGGGAGGGGAAAGTTTGCTAATATCCATATATTAGTGATATTCAGCCAGTTTCCTTTGCCTCAGCACAATTTCCTGTTTCTCCCATATGCCTCTATGTGGGAGAAACCACACCTGACTATGGCTAGTCCCCAACAGGAGATATCGCTCAGCCTTTCATGTGCTCTTACTCAGCCTGAACTGATTTTTATCACCTGCTCCACTCACCATCCCTAAGTATAGAAACTCCAATTTTATTAAGAGGTAGATTATGTGAGGGTCTTAATCTCTCATGTTCACTCCTTATCTGTCATGCAAAAATCAGTGTGTGGCATATATCATGTATATAACTATAATTCAATAAAAATTTATGAAAATAATTTCAAATAAATAATGACAATAAATATTATTAACAGTATTCTAAGGGTCCTTTCTAAACATCTTATAGATAAGTCATTAATCCTCTTAATAATTATATAAGGTAGGTATTATCATCCCTATATTATAAAGGATGAAGTCTAAAGAAATGGGTTAATTTGCAAACAGCAACTACATAGTAAAGAGTAGTAGAGGAGCCCACACCAGGTCCATATCCTTCTTAAGATATCTCTGGCTCCTTACACATAACTCATTGTTTCTATGTCTTTACTCCCAAGGTAGGTTTTCCTTCCACTATTGCAACAATTTCTTCGTCGGTAATTTTGTTTTTTAATAAGAATTCCTAGTTGCAAGTATAAGAAGCCCTACTATGGTTAATATAAGGTGAAAATGAATTATTGCAAGGATGGCAGTATTTCAGAGTCACTCAAAGAGTAAAAGTCCAGACTTGGCAAACTAGAAAGAACTTAAGTCGTCCGGGTGCAAGAACTGCAGCCAAAATCACCCAAAAGGAACAGAAGATAAACCACCATGCTGCCCTTCCGACACCTTCACAATGGTTTGTATTGGACATGAACATACCACCACCAGAGCCATCACAGCACCAGATGCTGCTTCTGTTCTCTCCAGAATGAATTCTAAGCTCTGTCACACTTCTTTGCATCACTGGTCCTGGATTCAAAGACTCGGACAGGGATATCCAGGTATTTTGGTTATGCTCATGCTCTGGCTCCCAAAAACTGGGAGAGTGAATATTGGTAGGGGGCTATTTTCCACGTGTCCTAGAAGTCCCCTGAAACAGACAGGGTATCTAGAAACCAGCCAGCAAACATGATAAATGACCACTTTTAGAGCCAGTCCTCCACCAATTTTAGTCTCCCAGAGGGTAGGTACAGAGATTTCCAAGCCTATATCCTGTGGAGCCCTCGTTTTCATGTTGCTGACTCTGAAGCACTCAGTTTACTATTCTTTTCTTTTTACAAATGTTTGCTTTCTTCCCCATTTGGGATGTCACTTTCCTCCATGGATTAACTATGGAGAAAAATGTAAAAATGCCCTTTCCAACCACAGAATCATTTTTTTAAACTTTTAAATGTTTACTTATTTTTGAGAGAGAGAGAGAGAGCACGTGAGCGAGTGGGGAAGGGGCAGAGAGAGAGAAGGAGACACAGAACTTGAAGCAGGCTCCAGGCTCTAAGCTGTCAGCAGGGCTTGAACTCACAGACCATGAGATCATGACCTGAGCCGAAGCCGGACGTTTAACCAACTGAGCCACCCAGGTGCCCCCACAGAATCATTTTTAAGTTCTTTCTTGTTTTAGTAATTTGAAGATCCTCAATCCCTGAAAAGCTGAAGAATAACACACATAATGAAGTAGGGAATTTGAAATGGATCAAGAAGTCTTATAAAGTTATTGTTGGCATTCTTTCCAAATCTGGAGTACTAGATTTCCTTACCTGATATATCCAGAAGCCTCATCATGTGATGCAGTTGAGGACAATTGAAAACAATTGAGTGCCTTGTTGTGCTTTGACAGAAGATATATTCCCACTTCTAAATCCAGCATGAGTGACAACAAGTCCCTGCCAGTAGCACTATCCCAGTCTTGCCTGGGGTTAGGTCTTGTCTCCTCTCTTGTCACCGCATCTTCTTGAATAAAGAATCCTTAGTCTGCTTCATTTATTCCTACATTTCCATTTCTTTGCACTAACTATTCAGATATCTCATTCATGTCTTTTGAGTCTTCTCTACCAGCCCCTGGAATCCAAGACCTTCTAGCTCTGCTCACACCCCATGGAGAAGATTTCCTCTTATCTGGGCCCCCTCTGCTTCAGTCCTTCTTCCATTGATCTGTTGTAGTCCCCATCACACTGTTGGGAAAACACCTGGCTTAAACTCTATAAATCATACTTTTCTCTTCACTTTGTTTGTTTATGTTTTTTACATTTCAGGTGTTGTATACCATTAGCTTTCAGTGCATACTGGCATTTTTATGTCTAAGGTTTTCAATCGTCCTGTACCAATGGCTATGTAGCCTATCAAAAGGCTGGATGCTCTGTTTTCTCCTTCACAGAGTTTCTAGACAATGCCTTTTTAATTCAGAGATCCTCATTTCCTATATACTTGTCATCCAGTTTCCATTTCCTGTTAAAATTATTTTAGGTCACAATTTTCAAAGTGGAAGTAATTAGCACACCATGTGAGAAAGAGTCTTCCCTAGGTCATTCACTAACTTGATCTGCACCCCAGGGTTCTCTGAAATGGCTCTATTTGGATGTCTCATTTGTTTACTATAACCCATGCTTCAATTTTGTTTTATTTATTTTTTATTTTTAATTTGCTTTTTTAGACAGCCGAAATAAAATGGCATGAAGAATCCATATACACACTTTTCACCAATAGGAGAAAGAGGGTCAATTCAGAATCCCCTTCCCTATCACCTAGCACTTTGCTGTTCCAAATTACACGTACCCAGGAAATACTTAATTTGAACTGAGGCAACATAACGAGGCTTCTGGTTTACTTACATTTCAGATGTAGGTAAAACAGTTTTGTCTTAAGATGGTTTTTGCCCAATCTTATGTGCTGCTGTTCTAAAATATATTCAGAAAATAATGATTGGCTCTAGTGATTGAGAAAGATTTTCCTACTTTTTAGATGTATAGTAGCACTATACATTTTAATTAGAGGGATGAATACACCTGTCACCTTTCTTTGAATCCAAATATAGTTTAATTACATTAACATTACCCTCTTTAACTAGGAATTGTATTCCGTTTGTACAACCAAATGAATGCTTTAAGAAAGTTGTCCTCAGTGCTCCTGCTTACCACTGCATGATAATTGTGAGTGTCCCCTCTACCCCCCAAAACTGTAATCAACCTCTAGGATAAAATATATTCAAAAGTGCTTTTCTCTCATCATAGTCATGCTGGTAATTTTTTAAATCTTACTTTCAGTTGAAGTAGATACAGAGCCACCTTGGAGTTTAACTGGCAAAACAAAGATACATTAACTGGAATCAATAGAGAAAAATGTAAAATGAGAAAAATAGGTCACCCACGTTGTTTCATAATTATGCTATGGATTTTCTTTCCAATAAATTACCCTACCAACACATGTGGCATAAATGTAAATTCTCCATGGAGGACTTTTTAGAAGATCAGATGATATTAATATATAGTTCAGCGGAGATACATTATGCTAAAACAGGAATCCAGTTCCAAAAGGTTAAAAATCTAATCAATAACTTGCTGAAAGAAAATTTATTAGAGAGAATCTGCAATAATTTTATACAGAGATAAAGGAGGCAAATATTAAACAAGGCAGCTAAAATTAATGTTTGATTTCCGCTCTGTAAAAGCATTAAACTGGTATTAGTGAAACTCCTCCATTGTCTAAATTCTGGCTTTTGTTTTCCAAAACAGGTTCAGTCAACCTAGGGCAACAGTGTGATTAAGCAGTTACCTCATGAAAGAAGTTGTATATACAACAACAATAAGGAAAATTCAATTCATGAAGTCAAATTACACAGATTTTCTTCTTTTCTCTACTCAAAACACTTCCACAGCGACTCCCTCAAGTGGGAGAAAAAATTATGAGTAAATAATACAGAATTTCCAGGCTGGATACTCCTCACTCTGAACTTACAGGGCACAATTGTCATCCAGTTGCAGTTGTCTGGAATTTGAGGACCTCAGACTGACAGAGCCAAGGCATAAATCCACATACAAAACTCCAAACAAATGTTATTATGTATCTCACCTACAGCAGCCAATTAAAGGAAGGGTATAGAAAATGGAAATATTCACATATATTGTTACTCGACTGCATTCATACATTCTGAAAAACTTTAAATGATGCCATTTGTTTGGAATATGGTTTTCTTTTTTTAATTTATTTATAATAGTTTATTTTCAAATTGGTTTACATATAACACCCAGTGTTCATCCCAACATGTGCCCTCTTTAATGCCCGTCACCTCCTCTCCCCCCTCCCTCACCCCCCTCACCCTCAGTTTGTTCTTAGTCTTTGAGAGTCTCTTATCTTTTATCTCCCTCCCTCTCTGTGTCTTTTTTTTCCTTTCCCCTCTTCTCCTCCCCCTGGTTTTTGCTTAGTCTCACAAAGTCCACCTATTCATGGAAGCATATGGTATCTGTTTTTTTCTGACTGACTTATTACACTTAACATGATACCCTCCAGTTCCATCCATGTTGCTACACATGGCCAGATTTCATCTTTTCTCATTGCACGTAGTAGTCCATTGTATATATGTACCACATCTTCTTTATCCATTCATCAGTTGATGGGCACTTGGTCTCTTTCCATGATTTGGCTATTGTCGAAAGTGCTGCTATGAACATTGGGTACACGTGCCCCTATGCATCAGCATTCCTGTGTGTCTTGGGTAGATTCCTAGCAGTGCTATTGCTGGGTCATAGGGTAGTTCTATTTTCATTTTTTTGAGGAACCTCCACACCATTTTCCAGAGCGGCTGCACCAGTTTGCATTCCCACCAATAGTGTAGGAGGGTGCCTGCTTCTCCACATCCCTGCCAGCATCTATAGTTTCCTGATTTATTCATTTTAGCCACTTGAACCGGTAACACCTCCATATTTATTCTTACAATAATTGTAGTTATTAGTAATGACTCTGAGACCCAGAGAATTCCATTAATTCATCAAAGAAGAGTTGTATTGTTGTTATCCATTTACAGTTGTGTTTTTCATTGTGTTCTAATCCTTTGGAAATCTCTAATTTCACACTTGTGTGATGTACTGACTCTTTCCTGACCTGAATAGTGGACTTCTATAAACTCTATTCCCTTAACTTTGCAGACAGCAATGTGTTTGCTTTTACAACTTTCTGCCTAATATAGCTGTAGAAAGTGTTGACTCTCCCGTCTCAGTTCTGCGTCTCACAGATTTATGCTGCACTTGCCTCATTGATGAGAAAAATAAAGCAAATGAAATGCAGGCTCCAGAGCAGCTGGGGCTTGCACTACTCATTTTCAGTTGAGAGCTGATAATTAGGCTGCGTCCATTCAAGCACATAACTAAAGGTAAGATGGCTGCACCACAGATAAAACTATTCTGGAGCAATTTCATTTCTAATTATGAGTCCTGATAGAATATGCTTGTACCTAATCTATGGTTGAATGTAATCTCCTGAGAAATAAGGAAACCGAGATATTAAAATCACATTTTCAGGTTAGAAGTGAGGAATAATTTCTATCTGAAAATGTGTTTTGTAAATATGAATGAGTTATTTGCAAAAAAAAAAAATCTATAGGAGGAAAGTAACTGTATTTTCCAAGATCCTGGCTGAGAGAGAAGGATGATATACGCTGATATATATGCAGCTGTAGATATGGATGTAGAGGTAGATGATGTGATGGAGATGGATGTAAGAACGGAGGCAAACATAGAGGCCAACATGGAGATAGAGTAACTAATATATAAAGATTTCTGAATCTTTCACATATTCTGGCCTAAATTCTCCTAGTTAGCTGTCAAATGAATATAACTTAAGTAATTTGGCAGCATCATTAAATTTATCAGTTCACTAAAGTAATTAATTTAAATGTCATGAATTTATTGTTTTAAAAAATGATCAAGTTATGCCATGTAAGAAGCTCATATATTTAGTCAAAATTGCCTCTGTTTATAGTGTAACAAATTCATTTTGGATGAGTTTATAATGTAACAAACTCATTTACCATTGGATGAGCTTATATTGTACTAAATATATCTGGATCTGAATTTTACATATATATATATGTGTATATTTTACATACATATATATGTGTGTGTGTGTGTATTGGATGCTGAATAGGACTAACAGTCTATCATCTTTAGGTGTTTTCCTCAATTCATGAATCTTTTCTGTCTTTCTATATGTATGTAATATAATCCCCAAAAAACCAAATAAGTACAATGTGGAGTGCATAAAATTGACTCCAATCTGACACACAGAATGGTTAGCTTCTAACCAAGCATCAGAATCATAGTGTGGTTAGTGTTTGGTTCTGGCTCGCCTGAGTAAAGGACTGTCCACTCAGACACTAAACATGATATTGGCTGTTTCCTAAGAAATAGATTTGCAGTTTCGCTTATTAAGTATACTTATTTGGGGGTACCTGAGTGGCTCAGTTGGTTGAGCATCTGTTTCTTGATTTTGGCTCAGATTATGATCCGAGGGTCGTGGGATCTAGTCCTTTGTGGGGCTTTGCACTGAGCATGGAGCCTGCCTAAGATTTGCTCTCTTTCCTTCTGACCGCTTCCTCTCTCTCCAACTCTCTCTCTCTCTCTCTCTCTAAAAATAAAACATTACAAAACAAAAAATAACAAAAATAACAAAAAAGGAACTTAAATGATAAATGTCTTCAAACTGCTTTGCATGCATTTATTTCAGGTTCCTGTATTCTTAAATAACAACGGGTCCATGGTTATTTGAACAATACCCTACTGCTCAGTTTGCACTTCAGTGCCAGGTAAAATTCAAGGTAACCAAATTCATTTGTGAGGGCCTTAAGATGTATCAATATGCTTGAATCAATGTGATTCAATTGTGTTCAGTCTACAAGAGCTACCCAAAGTAGTTGCACCTCCAAAGCAAATCTTTGTTGCTTGATTTGAAAAAGGTCACTATGACATTTCCAAAAATTCTTGAGATTCATAGAAACCACATTTCTGTGAGCTTCTCCGTGAAAGAGAAAGGTTCAATATGTAAATACATTCTGTGAACTCTCAGAGTTTATTTCCCTTCCTGGAGAATCAAAACACACGTTAGAAAATTAAAAACTCTGAGAAATCCCTGTTCAAGAGAAAGCTGTTTATAATTGTTAACTTTTGTTTAACTCAGCATTTCTTAAAAGCGTTTTTGACTATGGAGCCAAAGAAATACTTTAAGCGTAACATATTTTAACACTCAACAAAACTATTTAACTGCAGAACACACTGAAAATGCTGGCTTATTGAAATGTATTGTTTTCTACTCTACACAAGATTGTCACATAACTGTAACTTCTTAATGCTTAAATCAAAGTTCAAATCTTGTAATCTCAGACTCCAGTCTGCAATCTGAGGTCTGCAAGCCTTATGGATTCAGGAAACTCTTGAAAATTGCATGTAAAAATGTGGATATCTATTCATGTTCACAGGGACAGACAAAATACCTTTCATCAGATTAAAGAGTCCATGGTCTAAACATTAAGTATTCTTAATCTAGTAATGCTGAAAATCTGTTGCCAAAGTGAGAATTTTAAAAAAATGCATTAATATATACTTTAAACACATATGAAAGGAAACAGTGACATATATAGTCAAGTGTGGGCCTTGAATGGGTGCTATTGTGAATAGAAAGTAAGTTTCGCATCATTCACTTGTATTCTGGAAAACAGCAGCAGTTACACCTGCTTCCCAGCTTCCAATATCACCTTCGTTCATACTTTAAAAGAGCCCTAATGTCTTTACTGAATCACTCTTGTTTTCCTGCTGTGACTAATTCTCTTCTACTATCCTACATGGAGAAATGCACTTTCTATGTTCATCACTGCAATGTTCAAGGAAGGGCCTCCCTCCAGATTTGAACTGAGGACTACTCTTCCCATTTGATAATTTGATAATTGATAATGGAAGGTCAATGAGAAAAGGTAGTTATTTATTGGGGTAAGAAGGATAAATATCTCTGCTTTAGTGTTTTGCTTTGTCTCATGGAAATTAATAAAAATATTAAATGTGTGAAGAAAGTTACAATCTAGAAGTGAAAACCGGTCTCAAGAAGGTTCTCCATCCCACATTTTAGTTTTAAGATATCCTCTTCAAAGCGAAAGGAGAAAGATCTATGGGATTTCTTCTTTTCCTCTTTTACGACTTAATAGCAAAAGCCAAGAATTATAATGACTTCTTAGTTTTCCCTGTTTACATTATGAAAAGAGGAAGACCAGTCAATAGCATCGCCTTTAGGTGTTTATTTTTAAAGTTTTTATTTTCTTTTTAAAATGTTTTTAATTTTTATTATTTTTTTTGAGCGAAAGTGTAAGCAGGGGAGGAGGAAGAGAGAGAGGGCGACATAGAATCTGAAACAGGCTCCAGGTTCTGAGCTGTTAGCACAGAGCCTGATGTGGGGCCCAACCCCAGGAACCATAAGATCATGACCTGAGCCAAAGTCGAATGCTCAACCGACTGAGCCAGCCAGGTGCCCATTGTTTTTATTATTTTTCAAGTTTTTGTTTAAATTCCAGTTAGTTAACATACAGTTAGTTTCAGATGTAGGATCTAGTGATTCAACACGCACCCACAACTCCCAGTGCTCATCACAAGTGCCCTCCTTAATCCCCATCACCTATTTCACCCATCTCCCCACCCACTACCCTTCTCGTAACCATCAATTTGTTCTCTATGGTTAAGAGTCTATTTCCTGGTTTCTCTCTCTCTTCCCCCATAACGATCACTGGTTTTGTTTCTTAAATTCCACATAGGAGTAAAATCAGATAGTATTTATCTTTCTCTGACTGACTTCTTTCACTTAGCATTATACTCTCTGGCTCCATCCATGTTGTTGTAAATGGCAAGATTTCATTCTTTTTATATGGCTGAGTAATATTCCAGTGTGTGTGTGTGTGTGTGTGTGTATGTGTGTGTGTATGTGTGTGTACACAATTCCCTCTTATCTATTCATCTATTGATGAGCATTTGGACTATTTCCGTAATTTGACTATTGTAGATAATGCCACTATAAACATCAGGGTGCATGTATCCCTTCGAAATAGTATTTTTGCATTCTTTGTCTAGATAACTGGTAGTGCAATTACTACTATTCTATTCTTAACTTTCTGAGGAAACTCCATACTGTTTTCCACAGTGACTGTACCAGTTTGCATCCCTACCAACAGTGCATGAGGGTTCCTTTCTCTCCACATCCTTGTCAACACTTGTTACTTGTGTTTTTGATTTTAGTCATTCCAATAGTTGTGAGATGATAGCTCATTGTGGTTTTGATTTGCATTTACCTGATGATAAGCGATGATGGGCATCTTTTCATATGTCTGTTGACCATCTGTATATCATTTTTGGAGCAATTTCTGTTTGTGTCTTCTGCCCACTTATTAATTGGGTTGTTTGTTTTGGAATGTTGAATTGTATAATTTCTTTATGTATTTTGAGTCCTAACCCTTTATTGGATATGCCATTTGCAAATATTTTCTCCCATTCAGTAGGTTGCCTTTTAGTTCTGTTGATTGTTTCCTTTGCTGTGCAGAACCTTTTTTATTTTGATGAAGTCATAATAGTTTATTTTTGCTTTTGTTTCCTTTGCCTCAGGCCAGTTTTGATTTTATAGCTTTAGGCATGAAGAATTTTTTCTTTTACAGAAGTCAAGAACAAGTTATCTATCAAGAGCAAAAAATATATTTAATAGGTATATTTAGTTATTTGGTACTTATCTGTTTTAAATTTGCAAATGTTCTTTTCTCTTCGGTCAGAAAACATCCAAGTACCTTTCAGAGTACAAGGGTTAGCTGGTCTGAATTAAGAACTTATCACATGGCTTACACACAAACATACATACACACACAAATAATATTTATGTTTTTTTTTTCATCCAATTCCAGTACTGTGAATACTGAAATCCAGATATGGTGACGTTCCTGAATAAAAAGTTACTACTAATTCATAGCCCAAACCAGATCCAGTCAATGCTTAAAGTTTTTGTGCTGGAAGTTTAACGTGCAGTACATGAAACTCTAATTCTTGTCTATTTTGGTAATTCCCTCTCAGAGTTACTCAGGCATCCTTAGATATTCAAAGCAGGTTATATATGGCACGGCATTGCCATTTGCTCTGCAGTATCATTAGGAGAGAGTTGAAGATTGATGAGCTTAATGATAATCAAGGTCTGTTGGGCTTTAGGAGATAAATGTAGGCAGCTTACATGATCAAAGAACTCCAGTGAGTTTAGAAATTTTGTTTGATACACATCTTAAGGTATGGTAAGTAAACATAGCCGAGTTTATATGGAGTCACCATACCAAACACCCTGCCTACCTATGCTCAGATTCAAAATGCTAAAGGAATTAGGAAATTGTCAAAAAGTAAATGAAAATATGGATTGTTTTCTAAGTGGTTGCTTATGTTATTTATCACACGAGTGTGCACTTCTTCTTTCAGAACATATAAAATACCTTCTATGCCAAATATTTATTTTCTTTAATTTTTTAGTGTTTATTTATTTTTGAGACAGAGAGAGACAGAGCATGAGCAGGGGAGGGCAGAGAGAGAGGGAGACACAGAATGTGAAGCAGGCTCCAGGCTCTGAGCTGTCAGCACAGAGCCCGATGAGGGGCTCGAACTCACAGACTGTGAGATCACGACCTGAGCCTGAAGTCGGACGCTCAACCGACTGAGCCACCCAGGCGCCCCTATGCCAAATATTTAAAACCTGCAAAGTGTGGCTATTTTTAAACATTGATTTTTTTTTTTCATTTTTATACCTCTAGTGTTCTTTTCAGGGTGAGACTTGTAAGTAAATGGAGATACTAGACAACTACATGAGTCAGAGGTTTCGAGGCAGGCGAATTCACACCTTACTCCCTTTTTAATGTTTGAAATCCAATGTTTTGATTTAACAAATTTATTAGTCTCTCAATAATAACTCATTGTACACAAGTTTTGTAATTTATTTTCCCCCCATGACAGCACTTAAAAATATCAGAATGAGAAAGTTTAAAAGATACCAAAATGAAACAAAATGCTACAGACCAGGAAAGGGAGATTAAATTGGATACAGACTGCCCATTCCACAGCTGTGTCTAAACCTAAGAGAAATACTGCCATCGGCAGCTTCCTATCTCTATTCTACAACAATCTGCAAACAGAACAAAGCTGACAGGGATATGATTGTATGAACAATATGAAATGTATACATACATATATATACTTACATATAAATAGGTGTATCTATATATACATACATACACATACACATATATGTAAATATACACATATATATGCATATAAAATATAAATTATTATAGCAATGTGAGAATGCTGTTTATTTAGATGTTATGTGTGTGTGTGTGTAAAGGAAAACAGGGTTTCCTCTGAAAATTCAATTGCATACATATTTATCGATCATTATAATAGTCCCTAATATATAAAATCATGTTGCATTTTCAACTTTTACCCTAATAGACAAATGTTTTTATTTGTTTTGTGTTGTTTTGCTTTGCATTCACAAAAATATAGGGTAACTATCTCTGAGATTCCATTGAATAACATTATTCTAATCCCCATGTCAAAGTAAGATGACATATTTTATACATGGATATCACCTCAGAATCATAAAGAATTTGGGGTGGGAGGGACTACAGTGATTCTTCCTTTAGTAATGAACAAAGATCCAAAGATACAAGTGGCCTGTATAAATTATATAACCAAGATAAAGTAGAGGCATGTGCAGCCTTCCTAGGAAATTCCAGGGGCAGAATTTTAGTGAATGTGAAAGGCTAGTATGAAAGAAATTTCTGGGCGAAATATAAGATTATTCCAGTGCACTAGGGTCAAACCAAGCTTGCTCTTAAGACTGTCATCTGCTGGAATATGAATCAAAATTACAAACCTTTTTTCTCTCCATGTCTGAAAAGACATCAATGCAAGTTTCTCTTCTTTGTATGATGTTCAGAGCCAGTTTTAACCCAATTGTAACAACCCTTGTCTCCTCAGGTCCTTAGAAAGAGAGAGAACATAGCAACCATTTTAAACAGTTAAATATCTGTTAGATGCAAACTGGATTAAATCCTACTCACTCTCAAAATAAAGGCACGAACTAGGGGCACACTTAGAGTTTTAGGCAGTTGAATTTAGATCAGTGTCAAGAACTAAGGGGAATAGAGGTTAAAATTTAAATATATTGTATACCTCATATTCTGAATCTAGCCATATGAAGCAAAGATTGTATTTCTAATTTTCACATGTGTACAATTCCTATTAAGTGATGGAGATAAGATATCAGGAAACCTCTGAAATATTTAACTCCCAGTAATATTAAATCTACCAGTGATGCCTAAGAATGTTTCTGCTTTTAGATGGAATGAGTTAGAAGACTCAAAGCAAATTTCCCTTGTCCTACCCATGCTTGCTTTCTTTCAGTAAAAACACAGTTTGATGATAACAAAAGAATTCAAGATTAACAATGCAAACTTATTGAAATAAATATATTGCTAGCTATAGATAGGAGTTGGTTATTAATGTTTTAAGAGCTAAATATGACCATATGTAGGTATATAAATTTTATTGTAAAACTGTACATTATGATATAAAAATAATTTAGCCAGTTTACTGCATTTATTTAATAATCCATTGCAAGTTATTTAAATAGCATAAGGGCATAGGTAGAAGGTAATCAATGAAGCTGCCAATATGTTAGGTGAATATCTGTTTGCTTTAGTAAATTGAATAAGCACGATTCATCTTTGAATTTCAGTACTCACATCTTAAAATCTATTAATTAGAAAATTGTAAATCAAAATTTGTATATTCACTACAAATTGGAAAGTTCACTAAATAATCCAAACTGACTAAATTGATGAAGATAAAGATACAGCATCCAGAGTTTAAAAGCAAAAGAGCAGCAGTTGTAAATCACCCTGCTTGAGGCCCACAAGTAATGTGGTAATGGCACAGCGCATTCCCCCGAAATTCTGGGAGTTCTGATTCTTTACTGTGTACATAAAGCAATGAAAGTTTTGTGGTGTTGTCTCATAGAGAGATTGCATGATATAATAAGTGAATTATAGTTCTCAGGAGATGTAAGCCCTAATGAAAATAAATGAGTACAAAATTTATATCACCACCGGGTTCCTCTTTAATATATGAAAGTATGTGTTCAACCTAATTACCAGAGGGTTAGTAATCAGATGGATAATCAAGGCAGGAATTGGGGAATCTATTATACAGAGAAAAGGAAGGTCATCAATGTTAGTTGATAAGGAGAAAAATGAATAGAGAGTGAGAAAAGTCATAGAGATAAAGAAGTCGGAGCTGTGAGATGTTTTACCTTCATCTGACCAGACAATGAGGGAGTAAAATGAAGTATTATTAATTTCCAGCTGAAGTTGTTCACAAGGTTACTGCCAGTTTCCTACAGACATGGTTTTCCTTCTTATGTTAACAGCACTATTATAATATTACTGTAAAAAAGCAAACATGGAAATGAAGTAAACACTGGTTGGAAACTTAACCTTCTTAAGTGTTAATGTCTTTACCTTGGAGTAATCTGGGGTGAAGTTTAGAAGGAGATGGAGCATTCCAAAAGACCAAGGACAGAAGGTAAGAAATTTTAATGGAGGTTAAAAGAATTAACTCAAGGCTTAAAGAGAGCTTTGAGTACCATAGACATGCCATTTCTCCTGCTGAATGGTCACGTCAGGGTAGGTATTAAAATACAGATTTGCATATCCTAGTTGTCTTGCTCATTCTCTCCACTGTCTGCAGATAAGTTCTAAGACTGAGAATGACTGAAGGTCATTCTCCTGATCCTTGTATAAACTGGGTTAGGGCTGGAGAAATTGTATTAGCTAACTGCTAATTTTTTCTGCTACCCAGTAGAGTTGGGTCTATCTGAAGTGGGGAATGGCAGTACACTTGTCTACCAGGAGACCTGCAGGTTTCTCTGAGGGAAAGTGTTTAAAGTATTACTGAAAGCCAATGCAAATCCACAACAGCATAGACTGAGCAGCATAGTGTCACAACTAGACAAGAGAATGGTAATAGAGGTGGTAGAAAATAATTAAATAGCTTTCTGGATCCCTCTGAAAACAGTTCTATATTGTGGTTTAATTATTTTATTCAAGGTATGCCTGCTTCCCCAAAGATCAGGAGCAATCACAACAAAATGTTTCTATAGAAACATATTTTAAGAAACACACACACACACACACACACACACCACACACACGCACACACACACACACACACAATCTCCTTTATTAATGTGTATAATTAGAACTCATAAATGCGCCTATTATAGGACTTAAATCACATTAAGAGCCTAAGTTTTTCTATTTAGACCTGTGATCTAGAGATATGGAATAATGGAGCAGAATGAATGTGGAGAAGAAGAGAGGGCATGTGCTGGTTTAGGTCTGTTATCTCCCATACATATCAAGTTAGTTAAATCCCTGTAACTCTCTAATCTGCTAAAAAAAAAATGGAACTGATAATATCGCTTAGTGAGTTGTGAATATTCAATGGCATTAAATGAATTGTTTTGTATAGAGTTACTAACTAAACATTCATCGGCATTAGGGGCTATTGATTAGTAATACTATGGAACATACCTTTCTTTTATTTTTCCTCAATTTTAGTCCTTTTATTAAGTTTTCTTTTTCAAGTTTTTATTTCAATTCCAGTTAATTAACATATAGCATATTATTATTTTTAAGTGTAGAATTTAATGATTCATCACTTACATACAACATCCAATGTTCATCACAAGTACCCAACCTAATAACCATCACCCATTAACCTGTGCCCGGTCCACCTCCCCTCCAGGAAATCTCAGTTTATTCTCTATAGTTGAGTCTGTTTCATCATTTGCCTCTTTTTTTTTTTTTTTTTGCCATCTATGTTCATCTCAACATCTGCTTCTTAAATTTCACATATGAATGAAATCATATGGTATTTGTCTTTCATTGACTTATTTTACTTAGTGTAATACTCTTTAGCTCCATCCATGTCATTGCAGATGTCAAGATATCATTCTTTTTGATGGCTGAGTAATATTCCATTACATATATATCTTACTCCATTCATCAATTGATAGACATTGGAGCTATTTCCATAATTTGGCTATTGTTGATAATGCAGTTATAACCATTGGGGTGCAGGAAACATGCCTTTCTTTTCTTCTTGTGACAATTTGCACCAAACATCAGGTCTCTGTGACCAGAAATGCATCAGAAAACTGACAACTGTCAAGAACTGTGTACTAAAACACTCTCAACAATAATTTTCTGTATTATGTAAGATAAATGAGAACCCTGTTTTATTTTCTCTTGAATATTTTCATAATGATGATCATACATACTTGTCTTTGAGTGTTCTATTTATTCTGATTCTAAAAATCACATACATTTAGGGATGACTGGGTGACTCAGTTGGTTAAGGATCTGATTCTTAATTTTGGCTCAGGTCATGATTTCATGGTTCATGAAATTTCACTGTGAGCACAAAGCCTGCCTGGGATTCTCTCTCCCTCTCTTTCTGCCCCTCCCCTGCTCACACTTGCATTTTATCTCTCTCAAAATGAATAAATAAACTAAAAAAAAATAATCACAAACATTTAAAGTTATTCAGTGATATATTATTTGGCCTTCATCCAATAAAGAGGGTTTGAAGTAGCAATCATGTTGCTCAGGAGTCAAGATCAGCTGTCTCTTAAAATAGTTAATAGTGTTTGGAAACTATTGTTTCTTGTTTTACATCCTCCCTAAAGGTCATGAAACTATATCAGCCAGACAATGGTTTCACCCTTGAAACAACAATCATGGCCATTTAGGCCTATGTAGGTATGGTTATGCTCACAAAATGTTTAGTATAGGTCAAATATAAGCCAAGATATTGTACAACACTGGGACTTCAAAGCAAAAAAAAAAAATATTGCACTGAGTACTTACACAGAAAGGAAACACACACTAACTATACATGGCTGATTTGTTACTGAGGGGGTACTGAATTCATAGAAATAGGAAAATTTGCTTCCAGGCCAACCACAAAGCTAAGCATTATCCATTTTGGATATATCATTTATACCACTTACACACAGTTCATTGGTCATTACAGTTGAAAAATTCTAGAAAAATTTACATGTATCATCTCAATATCAGCGATATTATTTTTTAATTCTAGCCAAACAATGAGAGTTTCATACTTCTCCACTGATATTTATAAAATTGAGTATTCTAAATAAAAATATGAGCTCCTGAAAAATATTAGACAAGCATTCAAAATATTTACAATAAATCTATAATTTCAATTATATGAAACTCTATCTATAGTACAGGAAGAAAAATGATTATATAATTATATTTAGTAATTATCCTCAAAGAGACCTGGGAAGACCGTGGGAATACTCAGTTCCCACGATACAGTTGGTGAGTCCCCACAGAATTATATTTCCACAAAAAGCTGACCAGCCTCCTAAGAAAATCATTACATTAATAAATTGACATTGAAAGCTTGGTTCTGGGCCTAACACTTGAAGAGGAAAGGGAGTCAAACTAATTAAGCATCCCTGAATGTTCAGGAAGTCCTCCTTTCCCGTGTGTGTAGACAGAATCAATGTTTACTGGTGTTACCTCACAGCACTACTTAGTGGAAGATAGAGCCACAGGCCAGGTAATACTAGCCCCTCATTGTGCTGTGCTTAATGACAATGCCTCAGTTATGTATTTTCAGATATTCCAAGTATTTAATTTGGAACAGCTATTCCTCCCAGAAGTCCTTAATTTCATCTTTCAAATTCTGTCATGACATTGCTTTTCTTCCTCCTGAGTCCTTTACCTTCATAGCCAATGATATCATCACCGACCCCAGTGGAGCCTACTAATTGAGGCCAGAACCTTGTAGTAAAGGCATTGAGCAACCCCCCCCGCCCCGCCGACTACCTGGAATTGAGGAGCTTGAGATGTCCCTCAACCATTTAAAGCAAGTATGGGAAGGGAAGAGATACTGCTAATGTCCAATGTTTTCATAAAATGTCTGCAATCTAGAATTATTATCCTTTGAAAAAATGTAGCAACTAGGCTACCAAAAAAGGTGTTCCTAAACCTTAATCTCCCTTGTCTCCCTCTTCTACAGAGCATGGAATATTGAAACATTCACCTTCTTCTAACTAGTATTGGCATGAAATCCAGTTCTCCACAATAAGATATAAGTGGATGTTTTAGTCGGTATTTGGCCCTTTGCCCTTTTCAGCTCTCTGTTTTACCTGGAGATAAAGCACCATGTTCATCGTTGTTATGAGCACAAGAGCCCCCCACTTAGGAAAAGTGAGCAGAGAGACAGAAGGTATGTGGGAACTTGATGTCACTATGGAGCCACAACACAAGTATTGTGTGACCACTTACAGATCTTGCTGCAAGAGTTGTAAAAATTCCTCATTTTTCCCAGCTGCTATTATTATATTTTCTATTACACACAACCAGAAACATTCCAAACAGAAAAACTCCTTAGAAACGCAAGTCTTCCTACATCTGATAGATACAAGTCTACCTAACATCTGATACTAATACCTATTACTTTGATGATAATCGTTGAAATTATTTATCAGCATTATCAAAAATAAAACGTAATCCAGCATATTTAACCTCTAGCAAAGGCATCTAAGCTACAATTAAATATGCTCATCGTTAGAGTTAAGAGACTCAAAAATAGGCAATGAAGGATTGTTACTTATTCATGTGAAAGCAGAAAGTCCTCAACATAGTAATAAGATATTTTCATGGTATCAAAAACTGTTCATTCACCTATTTCAGAGAACACGGGAAGAAACAGGTACTAACGGGAAAAGGCCACTAAATAAATAGTGATGACAGAACCACCCACAGACAGAAAGAAGTGCATATAAATAAAAGGAGGCTACTACAGTCAAGGGTGGAATGGTACTTAGACTAAATATTTGTGAAGGTCAAACTCTCTCAAAGTGCTTTTTTTTTTTTTAAATGAGGTAACATAGAATTCTGATGAAATATGTAGGGATGTGGAAACCATTACTTTGTTTCTATGTAAGCAGCACCTTCAGAAACGCCTTTTTTATGTTTGGTGACATTTGTATTTGGTATCATTTGTTTATAAGTAAACATTTCTAAGATGTCAAAAAACAGCTCCTCCATTGGTTTAAGAAATATATACTGCATTTTTAAAAAAAAACTTTTTAAAATTTTTATTTATTTTTGAGAGACAGAGAGACACAGAGCACGAGCGGGGCAGGGGCAGAGAGAGGGAGACACAGAATCCGAAGCAGGTTCCTGGCCCTGAGCTGTCAGCACAGAGCCCAACGCGGGGCTCCCACGAACCGTGAGATCATGACCTGAGCTGAAGTCGGACGCTCAACCGACTGAGCCACCCAGGCACCCCATATACAGCATTTTTTAAAAACTATTTTGTTCAAGTAGTCTTTTTCAACAAAGGTGATTCAAAAGGAAAAAATATCCTCCAAAAGTTCTTCCATTGCCGATTGATGAATACTCGTTAAGTAAAATCTTTTATATTCATAGCAATCTCCATGGGTTTCTTTTCTTCAATCATGTTTTTACTTAACCAGATGTAGAGTTATTCCTCATTTTCATTTACTGCCAATTCAACCAAGTCTGTTTTTTTTCTAAATTCATTCGAATACACTATATTCATAGAAAAGACATCAGTTAAAACAGAATACTGTGTTTCATAATTAGTTTCAATATTCTGGCGCTTATTGGTAAATTTTGCACTGTTCCGTGGTGGCAGGGAGAATAGTGGGGTCATAAGCCTAACAGCCAGAGGAACAAAGAGTAAATTCCTGAACTAGCATTCTCATGAATCCAATTCTAAGAAAGCTATGAGCTTCTGTTAGCAAGCACACTAACTGATTTCTATCTAGAAGACACCTTAGAAGTGACCTCGTTTAATTTAAAATTTTCCATATACGGACTGAGGCTTGCAGAAGTAATGTGATTTCCCCAACCTTTCTGCCCTGTGGAGCTGGAATTTAACAGGAGCTTCTGATTTGCAGGCTGGTGCTTCTGTCATACCATGGCTAAGTTTGCCATGGCCTTGTGGGAGCCCAGACACAAATTGTACTCTTATCCTTGTAACTTTAGAGTTAACCATAGTTAGAATAGTTGCTTGCTTTTCCTTGATCTTAATTTCCCTTTGTATTTCCATTTAGTCATTTTGTTAAACAGTTCTTTTTTTAAGTTTTTTCAAGTCTTTTGTTAAAAAGCTAATACCACACATACACACACACACACGCAAAATGCTTGTAAAATCCTTACATATGTATTTGCAATTTAAGAAGATTTCAGAGCAGGGATATAATGTCTTTCAACAGTTTTACGTAAGGTCACCTAGCATTAATTTAATGTAGCAATGCCTAGATTATTTTTCTCAATAAATAGTCATTATTTATAAGATACCCATAAAAAAATCATACTTTTTAAAACCTGCTCTTTACACCTACACACTACTTTGGAACGTATTTAATTTTTAGGACCTAATGGAGACATATGTTCAGTCTTAAATATATGCATTATTACATTTCCAAATGGAGAAAATATTGCAGATTTTAAATTTACAAGTCTATATTGAATGTGCCAGGTTAAGCTAAAAATACTCACACCTTTTCAGATACTAAAAAGTTGTGCCTCTCACTAGTTAAGTGGCAAAAAGAGGGAGAGCAAAATAAAGCAGAGTGCCACATTTTCAAATCAGCTCTGTTTGTTGGTAATATAAATAATGCACTGAGTGTTTAGGACATAAGGACGCTATGACAAAGGATCAGCTGCCTGAAATGATGAGCACAGGGTATGATACCCTAGCCAAATAATGACAAAACACAGCAGTCTTTGAGTCTGAGTGTTGATACAGCACTAGGGAAAAGCTTTAACACTGGGGGTTCGGGTGTCACAGGGAAACAGAGCAATCACGACTGGAGGCAATTCTCTTGCCATCCATTCTAGTTGACACCAAAGGCAAAGGACAACTTGACAAATTTAGAAAGAAGCAATAAAATCTACTGAAGCAGCTAAATTGTGTGCTAAAAGACACTGGACATTGCCTAAAATGAGGCTATAAAAAGGAAATGCATCCTAAATCACCTGGCAGTGGAGTTCGAAATAAACATTTTTGGCAAAGTTCCCCTGCATTGTCTACCCTTACAATTTCAGCCCACCGTTCGTCAGATCCTAAGGCTTTCCTAAACTACATGATATATATTTTTTTGCCTGTATACAAAAAGTTATTTCTGAAAAGGCTGATGTATTGCTTTAGTACTTTTCAAAAAATGAAGAATTAAAAGGCATTTTCTATTATTAAGTTGTATTAAGTCAAATTTGGTTGCTCTCTTTCTAAGGTAGAATAAGAATATGGCACTTTAATATAACTGTGATTCAAATTTAGTTGTCTGGTAAATTGAGACAAATGTACTGATGTATTACCTAATGGTTGTAAAGATAAACTCCAAAATCTCAGTGGCTTACCCCAATAGTATCTATCCCTTTCTCATGTGATCATTCAGGGAGCCAGGTTTCCGTCTCATGTCTCTGCCTTGTTCTAGAGGTTGGAGATCATCTGTTCAGCCAACAGAAGAGAAAGACACTATGAGAAATACATACAGGCATCCTCACTTCTTAACCATATCTAGATGGTCTGAAAGTAACACACATCACTACCCCTCACCTTCCATTAGCAGGAACTAACCACACACCCCTAGTTAGACATAAGGGTGTGGTGGTGACAGCTGAGATAAAACAAGCCACTTCCTAGAGAAAACTACTTAATGGGAGGGGAGCACAAATATTAAATAGTAATTGATGCCATTTCTGATAGTCGATTTTATGAGGAAGTATTTATTAAATATATGTTCCATATCTTCCAAATTCATGTCTGGATCCACCATGAGGTCTTACTCATGATCCAAGGATGTTGAAGGTGGGCCAGTGTGATGGTTGCAGGTTTCCTAAAGCCATGTTGTTCTCTTCACAGATCACAGAACTCTTCAAGTGATATAGAGCTAGACTATGTTTTCCTTTACTGGAAATGCTCTGCAAATTCCACTTTTCTGGCTTTTATATATTTCACTTTTCTTTAAATTTTACCTTCTCTTTGTAAACCTCTTTAACCTCTCTAGCTCACATTAACTCATCCTTCCTCTCTTTAACATCATTTTACACTTAGCACTTTTACTTGCACACCATGGATTGCTCTCCATTATTATATATTGCTAATACCTGGTCAGTGACAATTAGTTTGTATACACCCGTATGGTCATTTCAAGTTTCTGATAGGCGAATGGTATCCAGAAATGGCTGGTGATGCATTGGTATGCCTGATGAGTGCATGAATGGATAAATTACACAAACTAATATGAAGCAGTGAAAACAGTTTAACCATTAAGAATCTCCAAAATTATTTCCAAGTGCAAGTGAGTTTTAATAAATATAAAGAAACACAAAAGCACAAATAATATTTCCCAGCATCTCAGGTGAACTTAGAAAACATAGACTTGATTTTTTTATTTTTCTTCATCTCATTGGTGCCTTTTTAAATTTTTCTTCATCTCATTGGTGCCTGGTTTTATTGATATACGTGTATATATATGTGTACATTTAAACCAAAGAATTCATACAAGCAGGCCAATATTTGTTCTTTTTTAAGAGAAGGTCTTAAAATTTTGGACTTAAAAGAGAAATGTTTTTCTAATCAGTGCTACATCATGAATGATACAATAAATTCTCATTGATAGGAATAATTGATCAGTTACTTAAATAGAAATATTGAATTGTAACTGAATGTTTTAATATTGAATCCACATAGAGATTTTATTATTGTATATATCCATACAATTTTCTCTTTTCTGCACATTTTTTCTGCTCAATTTAGTGAACAAATACTATGATAGCAATTGTGTACACATCTGCTCCAAATTTTATGTCTCTGCTTTGTGTAAAAGGAGATTGAAAGCCAGAAATGTGTGGAATCTTTCTTAAAGTTTACAACTGCTAGGTGTAAGGAGACAGCTCTCTACCAATCTCCTGTGTTTCTGTAGTCAGTGAAAAACTGCTGTCTATTCTACCCCCAACCAAGAAAAAGGAGGCTGAGCACCTGATCGGACTCTAGGTGTTGGAGATGGATGTGCTCCACTGAGGGATTTTACTTGGGCCTTTATATCAGCTACCCTGAAAACCAGCAATGCAGAGTTAATCTGAGTTGAAAGCTGTCCAGCAAACTGCAGTATTCTTTCTGCCATTAAGACTACACTCTAATAACTCCTTTGAGCTACAGTCTGTGATTGATGTTTGTGCTGATTAGAGCCTCTGGCAGAGAGGACCTCCATACAGAAGTACCCATTTTGGACTTGTCACCATCCAGACACAGTGACCAGGCACAATGCTTTAGAAAAACAGCTATTAGGTTGCTACTGGATTCTTATTAAAACTGAATGTTTAACTCCTACGACCCCTGTGACTCACCAGACATTTGTGGGTGGGTCAACTTAGACTCAATCACAAGCAATGTAGGAAAGTCCCAACAAGCTTTGTTTGTCACCTGTCCTCACCCCAGTGGCCCTCAGCTTCATATGAAGTATCAGCTTGGTAGCTAGCTATGTCTTGGGGAGAAATTTTATTCCCTACTCCATCATCTGAAGCAAAATCACTACATTAGTAGGGACTTAAACTCAGAGAAGTTCCCCTAAATGTCTTGGCCTGATTCACTAATGATCTGATTATTCTGAAATCTGAAAGTGGGCTGCTTCATTTGGGCTCACCTCATGAAAATGGACATGGTCATTCTGCTCAGTGGACAACACTCAGGCTGTTATAGGTCTGCCCAACAGTCTCTGAGATGGACTTTGTTACTTTGTCCGGCTCTTGGGCTATTGCCAATAAGTAGACATGTTATTTTTTTATCCAACTTGAAAAACTACTGAAAGATTAAACATAATTTCTATCAGACTGGACACTCTAAAATAAATTTCTGATTCTTAATGTACATATAGATCATTCATGTAGCCTAGCCTCTGATGGAAACAATTGGAATCAAACTTCTGAATGTGTCTCACAAACCAGATTGCCACCATTGTGGGTAACACAGCCACCATCATAGCCTGGACACAAAGTAAAGGACTCCATATTTCTGAGCAGAGTCTATCACTGTATGCTGGATTTATGTCTCCTGCCTAAAGTGGACCTGTTTTTCTGGTAGTGAGAAAGATCACACTGTATGGTGTGTTGCCTCCACCTACTCCACGAAAATTCCCTATGTTGGACCTTTAACCCTCTCTCAGTATATTCCAGTGTCCAAACCACTGTTAATGCTTTTTCAAGTTTAAATTCTCCTATTCCAATGGGAACAATGGACTCTGGCCATACCATTGGGGTTTTTAAAACTAATCTCTGTCATGTTTTTAGCTTTTATAACCTTTTTCAGATTCACAAAGATGCGCCTTTTATTGCAAACTCTGCACAGCAGTGGGATGATATTAAATGTATTCAGTTGGCCTTCGATTCTCCCTAACATCATTAGGATTCAATACTGTTGAGCTTTGGAACAGCCTCCTCAAAGCAGATATGAAACAGTCTGACTCCCCGCTATCCTTATCACTTACTTCTTGGTCCATATGCCTTAATAAGGTAACTAATCATTGAATATGATTGTTCCCAGAGAGAGATTACTTTGTTGTGGCTGCTGGATGATACGTTATTAAGAGACCACGGATGGAGGTTTATAGGCCTATTTTGAAATGTTGATATTCTACTCCACTTCTGGAAATTATGCGTATTTCTTTCCCCTAAAAGAAACCCTAGATTAGCTTGGTTAGTATACAAGTTTGGAGCTGGTTGAGTTCAGGATTCTGAGGGGTACAAGTAAGGTCAATTCTGTAAGCTGGCCTCATTCTGCTGCTTGGTGTGCTATTGATTGTAAATGCTATAGAAGATAAATTGAACAGAATTTGTCATAACTCCTGCCAATCAGATGAATCAGAATGGCCAACCAAGTAGTGTCTATGTGGGAAAATTTGTCAAAAGCCAAGATGGCATAAAATCAAAGGGTGGACACTGTTGGAAGACAATTCTCCCTTATGTCTGTGGCATTTTTGCCTATCTTGTTAGCAGGTCATTGTCTGACTTTTTCCTGAAATGATTTTTTTCTAGGACATTTGTATGGAGTAACAGTCTTGAAAGATAGAAATAGAAATAGTGTCTTGCTTTGGAGCAAAAGGCAGGTTTTCTCACAGCCATCGAAGATATAGATACTGTGTCTATCTGGAGCCAAGAGAGGGCATGCTTATTGTTCATTATGAAAGACGTGGGTTCCCTAAGCATTTCCCTAAGGGAAATGCAACCAACTGTGTGTGCAGGTGTCATTCTGCCCTATTTATGTCACTCTCTAGGGATCAAAGCTTGGGGAACTACCCCATAAACGATTATACTCTGGCAAGTGGTGTTTCTGTGAGTAATAAAATTTCCTTTGTCTCTGACTTCTACCAGAAAACTTCTATCTATGCACTTAAGAGAAATTGTTATCTCACAAAGGAGATAAAAATCTCAGATCTTTCAGAGTTCTTGATATTATGTGACAAATCTAGGAATCTGGCTAGTTCTTCTGACTCCTAAACCATGCTTATTCCACCAGAATCTTTTGCCTTTTGATTCAAAGTTTTAAGTCAAATTTTATGATGATGTGAGGGTTTGCAAATTCTAATTTGTATTTCTAAGTCTCTTCCTTTATACATGATTTCAATGAAATCATTATACTTTGCTGGCCTTACTTCCCTATATATATATGAAATTTCTATAGTGTCCCAAAAAGAAGTAGTAAATACAACAGTACCAGTACTGTTGGCTGAGCAACAACAATAGTCATTTTTGTTCTACCAGAATAATAACAAATGCACCCCTAGACAGGGTAGATAAAAAGAATCAGGTTAAACTAAGGCTGAACATATGCATGGTCTATGTTCCAAAAATTCCATTCCCTGCAGTACCAAACAAAAATGAGTGTATCTATGCATGAAGTAACACATACAAGACTGTTCTTAGCAGCTTTATACACATTAATAAAAATCTGGAAATAGTATCAAGGGCAATTAAAGGTATCATAGTTAAGTAGACATTGATCTATCCATACAGTGCCATAACATTCAGAAAAGAAAGAAAGGACTTAAACATTAAAAAAAAAAAGTTCGGGGCACCTGGGTGGCTCAGTTAGTTAAATGTCCAATGTCATGATGTCACAGTTTGTGGGACTGAGCCCCACGTGGGGCTCTGCACTGACAGTACGGAGACTGCTTGGGATTCTCTCTCTCCCTGGCTCTCTGCCGCTCCCATGCTCACATGTGTGTACACTCTCTGTCTCTTAAAATAAATAAACATTTAAGAAGAAAAAAAAGGAAAGGAAGGAAGGAAGGAAGGAAGGAAGGAAGGAAGGAAGGAAAAGAAAAAGAAAGAAAACAAAATGAACTTTTGTTGCATGCAACAACTTGAGTGAAATTTACATACTTATGTTGCATGGAATATAACAAACAGAAATTTCATACTACACGATTCCATCTATATATCCAGCTCAAAAGCAGAAAGTAAAAAACAATTTATGACTATAAAATGAGAATAATGGCTCCATTTGTGGGATAAGGTTAATGAGGAGGAGAGAAACAAGGAGGGATTTGGGATTCCAATAATGTCTACATCTTGATCTGGTGGCTACACAGCTGTATTCTCTTGGCAGAAAAATTCACCAAGATGTATATTCATGTCTTGTGAGTATAGGTACTACCTATATGCCATATTATGACATAATAAACTAGGTTTCTTACTATATGTATTTTATGCTATATGTATTGCTAATAAATATCATGCCAACAATAATCAAGTAAAATTTTATAAACTGATATATTTGTGCTATTATATAAGTGTACATATATAAAAAAGTCTCATTGTTCTTATGAGAGAAAGTAAAGGATTATTGGCAACTTGAATTATGCAGTATAAACTCAGGAAAGAAAACATATATAATTTTCAAAACACAGACTTAATTAAAGTTATCTGATTATTAAGCAAGTGAAAAGATTAAAAGATGATGAATATTATTATTATAAAAGTATAGAAGTGTTATGTATATATGTGTGTCTCTCTATATATATCCTTTAGATATTTCAACATTCTATTCTAAAAGAACAAAACTGTCTTTTATTCAACCAAATAAGAGGATTTAAAAAATAAACTTACTCAGCTAATTCATAAACCATGGTGTGAGTTCTTAAAATATTTTATAACTATTATAACTATTATTTTCAGTATTTAGCTATTTTAGGAGAAAGCTGAATTTGACATAGCTTATTGAAGTGCAGTCATGATATTCTGTTCAAAACGTTTAGTTACTACTACTTCATTACACAATTAGGAAGATACCAATATTATTTAATATCCTCATATTTAAATTCTCCATAATAGAACCTGGACATATCTTTTCCTTTTTTATTAGTCACCCACTTCCTTCCTATGTTTAGCTAAACTCACACTTCACTATTCTCTACACCACTACCAATTCCCTTTCCTTCTTATCTTATTTCTGTTTGTTCCCTGAACAGAAAATTCTGCATCCCTATGTATTAAAATCATACCCATTTTTAAAAATTTATTTATTTAAATTAAAATGAGTTAACAGGAGTTTCAGGAGTAGAACCCAGTGATTCATCACTTTCATAAAACAGCCAGTGCTCATCCCAACAAGTGCCCTCCTTAAGGCCCATCACTCATTTGGTCCATCCTCCCACCACCACCCCTCCAGCAACCCTGTTTGTTCTCTGCATTTAAGAGTCTTTTATGGTTTGTCTCCCTCTGTCTTTTATCTTATTTTTCTTTCCCTTCTCCTATGTTCATTTGTTGTTTTTCTTAAGTCCACGTATGAGTGAAATCATATGGTATTTGTCTTTTTCTGACTGACTTCTTTCGCTTAGCATAATACACTCTAGTTCCATTTTTTAATTCAAATGAAACACCCCTTCATCTATGAAGTCTTTTTTTGACTTTGGAGTGAGACCATTCCTTCCTGTGAATTCCATGGTACTTCATAAATCATGCTACAGCCATGTAACCAGCTATTACTTGAATTTTCCAGGTCATCACACATGTTTGATTTATGTCTGACTTTCACCAAGCAGAGGCAAATCAGGGTCTCTCAGAGCCATGGGTTATTTTAGGGAGACCACTGACTAAAACAGAAAGATATACTTAGTGTCACACCGAATATCCCTATTTATCCAGATGTCACTTTTGAACACTCAGTAGTATCCATGGCAAATCCAGCTTCCCAAATATAAACAGATTCCTGTATGTCGTCTGTTTCCCCCCTCATTTCCAATTCGTTTTAGTAACAGCATGAATTCAAAGGGGTTCTCTGGCTTTTCATAAAGTCTAAGGCTTCCTTCTAGGAAGGTTCTATAGTTAATCACCTCTTCATTTACGTGGTCTTTTTAGATCTGATGTACAAACTATTTAAAAGATTATCTGGCATGAGTTATTGAACAAAATTCTCAGCTTTAAAAAAGCACATGAGACTGTTTAGCCCTTCTTTCGATATATATTCCAAATTTTGCACTGAATATATTCAAATATCGAAAATATCTGAGTTTCCTCTGTGCCCACACTTAATTCAAGTGAGTTCTATCTTTTGGTCTCATAGTGGCCATTTTGCTAACTGTGACCATTTTCCATAAGGAATTACTGACGACTCTTTTAGAGGTGTGTCTTTTATACCTGTAATGAAGGATTGAAGAACTGTGGGGAAGAACATATCTTGCACTAATCAGGGTCCTTCATCATTTTCATCTACTCACCATGCTCTGTGTTCCTTCTCCAAACCCCAGTCCTGTAGTATGACCTCCACCACAGCCACTACCCTAAGACATACAGCCCTGTCTTCTGGGGTAGCATCTTCACTTGCAGTGAACAGACCTACCAGATCCCCTGCCTTTATCATGTAAGGACTCCAGTGATTAACATTGTTCTACATCTCCTTATATTTATGATGAGTTATATTTCTTAAAGAGCAGAGACTCAGAGCTGGACTACCTAATTTAAATACCACTTATAAGCTGTGTGACCTGAACAAATTATTTAACTTCTCTGTTTTTCAGTTCCTCTACATGTGAAATAGAGATAATAATAGTAGTTACTTCAGAGGTGATTGTAGCAATTAGGATAATTAATACACATAAGGTACTCAGAATAGTGTCTAACTAACACTAAGGCTACTAATACTATAGGCATTATTATCATACTATTCTTGGGTACTAACACTTCAATCTGCTAAAGCTCTGCTTTACCCACCTCCATTACCTTCATACCAACTCTTATGGAGCCTCATTCACAGTATATTTTTAATAAATATGTATATAACTAATACATAAAAAGGATTGGAAACCACAGCTTAGAACCAAGATTACTAAAGCAACACATCAGAAACTGTTGAAATAGAAGGCTACAGTGATATAAAGATAGTGAGAACACTTGAGTAATCAGAATTCCTTTCTGGAAAAAATAAACTGACCTGGGGAAAATAAATGAATAAATACTTGTAGAAAATGAGCCCCTATGGGTAGGGAAGGGGGAGGGTTGGTGAACACAGACAGGGTGTTCTGCAAGGTGCACAGAAGAGGGTTCCGTCATAACTGACTGAGGGATATGACTATAGGGGCAGTGGGCTTATATTCAGCAGTTTAGTCTTTACTTCCAGCTGCACTACAAACTTTTGTAAACACTTAGTCCCCACTCCCTGCTGGACCCCATCCTCTGCTCAAGAAGTGAGGAGTCTGGGCTTTCTGACAAGAGTGGATGGATAAGAATGCCCAAAGGCAGACGGAGAGAGGAGAAGGAGTGCATAAACTACCAGGAACTCAGAGAAAGTATTCACAGGCTCTGGAATTTGACCAATTAAAAAATCAGCAGATGCAAGTAAAACAATCTAAATTTTCAAGGAGAGAATACCTGTCGATATTGGCCTTAAACGTTGCCTAGTTTATTTTAAAGTTCATGCCCTTTTTCTCAGTGAATAATGATATCTAATATCTATGCAGAGAATATCTATGAATTCTGTCCCCATCAACCCTCCCTTTTCTGGGCACTGTTCATGGTGGGTTTTGTGGCCATAAACATATTAGCACAGGGTGGACTTGTTCTCTGACTTCTGGCCTAATGGTGGACACCCAACTGAACCTAAACCTTGAAGGCCCTTCCCAAGGTTTCGAGCAATGAATATGTGAGAGTCTCTTTTCTTAGTTAAAATTTAAACTGCTGAGCTCAAGAGCTCTCAGTGAGGTTTGGTCTAGACCCTCCACATTGCAATTAAATAAAACCAGTCTTTAAAGAAGCAGGGAAAAGGGACATTTTTTTCATGAAAGCCAATAACTCTAGGTATTTCTGGGTCCAGTGTTCTCCCTGTGGTTCTTAAATCTTAGTGCTTAACTCTTCCTCGATTCCCAAGTTAGATGCCTATTCCAGGAGTGGGTTAAACTAGATCAAATTGAATTGCTACTTCTTGTTTATAAAATATCACATACTAAAGTAATCCCTACTAAGTAATATTTTTACTATTTTATTATGTATATACATATTTAAAATATTTTACCATAAAATCATAGGAGCTGTTCAATTATATCTCAAATCACTGTCATCATAACAATGAGTCTCTTGATAATGAGTATTTCAAAATAAAAATTGCCTGAATTTATAAAAGAAATGCATACTTCTGTTATATAAGGCTACAATCTCTATAAAAATAAATATGTATTATCATTTAAGGGTCTCATGAAGAGATAGTGACTTAATAGTGGTTTTTATATGCCAGTCTCTCTCAAATACTATTTGATGTAACACCTTATTTAGATTCATTGTATAATAACATTTACATAATTTCTTTACTAAAGGTTTTCTAAGTATGTTTAATATGCTAATAGAAACCCAAACCTTCAAGATGAGGCTATCAAACACCGTATTTTCCCAAACCTACTGTAATCTGTTTTTTTTTTTTATTAGAACAGTGTCTCATGAGTCTAGAGGTGAAACATGATAATACATGGAGTTGAAACATATATTTATGTGGAAAAAGAGTAGTGTAGCAAAGGGAGGAGTACATGTCTGAGGGCCACGCCTTGACTAGTATCTAGAAGTCCCTAAAACTCAAACTTTCTTACCTCTTAAATGGCCAAACTTGAGATAACAATAGTAATTATAAACATAATAATTAAGATATTTGTTAAGAGATTGTTAGTGCCAAGATCTGAGCATTTTACAAATTTCTTCATTTGAGTATTTAGTCACCACAATGAAACTGGTAGTTTGGCATGATTATTTACACTTTCCTTGGGAGGAAACCTATACTGACAGTGTAGGAGTTGGGATTCTAAAGCTGTCAAACTGAATGTAGCATCCACAATATAAATAACAGACGGTAAGCAACTATATTTTAATTAGAATTCAGTTAGAGTTTTATTACATCCAAGTCCAACAGCAAAGTTAGTTGAGAACAAGGCACCGAGAAAATGAAAAATGTGGCTGATGTATGAGAGAGAAGGTGAGGAAAGTCGTGTCTTTGGGAATTTTGCCTAAAATAATCAGGTCCTGGGAGGCCTGGGTATAGAATGAAGGCACAGTTAGCTAACAGGGGACCTGGTGAGGAGGAGGAAGACATGCAAGTTTACCTTTTCTGACATTGCCATTTCTTAGGATCCACATCAGTGATGGGGATAAATTTAATGGAAGAGATGTGAGGACTTTGAAGTCATGAACGGTTGTTATAAATCTTTTTCTCATTCCTCCTTCTCACAGTCGGTCTCTGGCAGCCCAGTGCTTATCAAAGGACTGGGCCTATGGAAAGCAGTGATAGATGCCCTTGGGTTTGGACGCAATTGAATTGAATGGATGTGAGTTGAATTGATTTGAATCAAACCAGACAGAGTCTAAAATGCTGGAGAAACTATTTCTATTTTAGATAATTTTCCAAAAAAGTCTGGAAAATTGCCTAATTTAATGATTTCTGATGAAAGGTGAATCCAATGCACGTCAAAATGAAACCCAAAGGCACGTGCAACAAATGAGTTGACCCACATGGGACAAAGTCCTAGTTTTCTGATTTTCTTCCCAGCCTTACTTCCGCTATGCAATACTCTGTGAGTATTCTTACTCCACAAGAACTCTGTGATCTATAAATCTAGAGGATAAGAAGACGACGACACGAATGAAGATACTTTTTCCATCTATAAATAAAGGTTGTGGAGATATATTGGAGAATGAATTGTTAAGAGTATTACCAATAGCCTTGATTCTATATCATGTTCCTAATCTTCAGAGACAAAGTGGCTTAGACAGTCCATTCTGACTTGCTTTTATAATCTGAGAATTATTTGAATGCTATGAAGGAAGATATAAGTGTACTAAAATAAAAAGAGAAATAGGTAATGGCCTCCTTGCCATTTACTGAATTATTATCACAATTTCTATTACTAGCATCAACTTTTTATATAATCACTATGATGAAATCAGCCATGATAATGTGATTTAATTCATCATCTGTACAATTTAGATTAAATACTGACGGCTTTAAAATCAGTCATAATAATGTGAAAAAAAATGGAATGTGATGATATGAGTTTGTTATAAAGGTAGACAACATCCTGAATTTTCATTAGTAGAGATTAAAGGTGCTAAATTATTTGAGAAGAGAGTATGGTTAGGACAATTTATCTTTCCACTACTTCACCTTGATACCTTTGCTTATGAAGCAAAATTCATGAGATATTGTAACTCAGAAAAGGTATATTTTTTGTTATATTTAAGTAGTTCTCCCAGGAGAAGATACCATCTTTTATAACATTTCTTGTAATGTGGGTGGACAGGTCTTCGTGTTATATGTGAAAAAAATTTGTATGTAAAATTTGATGAAGACATATCTGCCCGAAATAACCATTTGTCAAACTTCAGTGATTCCTAGTCTGCCCACAGTGAGGCAGCACTCTCCAGGAAAATTAAAATCAGATTTCACATAAAACTGCATACCGTACAAGCGACCACAGACTCGCTCTAGAAGATGGCCATCATTTGTGAGATATAACAAACACCTAGGGAGAACTGACTTATATTTAAATGAGTTAAAGTAACACATGACTCTCATAATTGGATTTTAAAAGTTATAGCAGGACCTAAGATATATTTACAATTATAGATGTGTTTTATTTGGTCTTTTTCCCCAAATGAAAGATTTTTGAAACATATATCTTTAAATATTTTGCACATGATTTCAAGAATACTTGTCACTTTTGATTAATAAACAAATTTGGAGAGAAAGGGAGAGAAAGAGTGGTTGCTAAGGGCTGAGCAGATGGAGAAGGAGGAATTAGTCAAAAGTTTCATTTACAGATGATCTATAGGTGAACAGATGAATAAATACAATATAGTGTCTCTAGCAAACAATACATGTTACATACTTAAGAGTTTGCCAAAGGGATCTTATGTTAAGTGTTCTTACTACAAATAAAAAATATATTTAGATATATATACAATATAATACAATATATGATAAGAAGAAAAAAGAAAGAAAAATGAAAAGAAAGAAAAAAGAAAAGGAAAGAGGGCAGGAGGAAGGAAGGAAGGAAGGAAGGAAGGAAGGAAGGAAGGAAGGAAGGAAGGAAGGAAGGAAGGAAGGAAAAAGAAAGAAGGAAAGGGAGGAAGAAAGAAATTTTTTGTAAGTAATGAATTAGCTTGTTAGGATAGATTGTGGTGATGATTTCATGGATGTATAGGTATCTCCAAATTCATTTAAGTTGTGTATGTTAAATATGTTACAGCTATTTTATGTGAAATACACCTCAATAAAGTAGGTTTTAAGTGTCAACTATTCAAAACTCCTTGCATCTGTTACTCATTTTGGGATTTTCTAACTTGTACTCTTCAAATGCACTTCTGACGCTACATATTTTCATGGCTGTGCTCCACCGTTTTCTGACCTTTCATTTTAAGCTCTATTTCATCCAGCTAGACCTAAAGCCTCTATACAGGATGATCACATAAGCTGCCATTTCCGGTTCCTCTCAGTCCCAGAACTGAACCTGAATCAGTTCCTGTGCCCCTACTACTAGCCCTTCGTCCACATCTGACCTACCCCAGCTCCTTCATACTGTTCTTTCTGGCTAATCTGAACACACAGTCGGATCACATTCCTCATGCATTTTAACGTATATGACTTTTCTTAATGAATAGATAATCCCATGTTGAACTGTATTTATAAAGTCAAGTATCCCTAATACTAAAGACTAAAAAAGGAAAATGAATTTAAAAATGTGCTTACCAATCTCAGATACAAAGTTTAAAAAGTTATTCACTGAAATATTAGTAATTAGAATTCAACAGTATATTAAACACACTGAGAAAACATATAATTTCCTTTAGAAATGAAAGACTGTTTAATGTTAAGAAATCTATTAACATGATACAAAACATGTTAAAATTCTACAGTAAAACATAGCTGAACCATGTAATAAATGAACAATTTAGGTCAGGGACAAGACAACAAATAATCTTATTTATTATTATTTAACAGTTCTTCATGTGTTAGCCAAGAAGATACTTGGAAAAAAAAAACACCATTAATATTAACAGATAATACGGCACTTACTTACAAACCCAAAAGAAATGACTGATAAAATATTAAAAATTTAATCATCTTCTAATATTTGAACACGAATCAGATACAACTTATCATGAGACTTTTAAATGACAGCAATAAGTGTCCACTTTGGATAAATTAACCTAACTAGCAACTTAAACTTTACTGATAAATATAAGCTAAGGTGTCAACAAGTGAAATGAAAATAACTAATGCATTTATACATTGGCCACCCCAATTAGAATCTGTGAAATTTTAAAAATTAGTTCTAGATAACTTATTAAACCATAATTGACAAGAGTGTAACATATAAATACAAATGATAATGAGGGGCTAGTTCTACCAAAATATAAAAATTTATCCCAAATAAACAAAAATGTACTTAGTGTGATCCCGATACAAAAATATACAAATAGATAATGAAACAGTTGTGAAAACCTCCAAACAGACTAAATTATATAGAAGCGTTTTGTAGTATATAAGCATCACTTTATAGTATATAGCATTACTTTATTAAAGCATAAACTATAAATTTATGAAATAAAAATTTTTGAATATATATGCTTTTCTATGTAATCTCATAGCAAGCTGCTTTCCTGAAACTTAAGATAATCATCTTTGCCATTTCTTTATAGTTTTACAAACTATATAGATATTTAAATATGTATATTCTCCCTAAAAGCGTTTTCTTTTCTTTTTATGCTAGACTCATTTATATATGGAATCATATCATACCTATGTTTCTCTATTATTTGCATGTTTGTTCAATATAAAATTTTGAAGTTGAGCCATATGAATACATTTATTTGTAATTCTTTTATTTTCAGTGCTCTGTAGTATTCCGTTGTTCGTTATCTTTAAAATATTGTTTTAGGCTGGTCCAACTATAGCGATATTTATAATTAATTGATCACAGCCTATTACTGATTTATTTGTTTCTTCTTCACTCCCACTGCTTTATTTGACTAGTCTTAAAATACATATATATATATATAATAACATATATTTAAAATTTTACCAATAGTAGAATGAATAATGTGTAATTATTATTAATATGTGTTAAGTATTAATATATATGATTCATTCTATTATTGGTAACATTGCTTTCAGGTTTTTTGCTACTACTACTGCTATCATTATGGATATTCCTGTATATGTCTCAGATACTCATATAACCTATTTTCTAGGCTTTGCACATAAAAATGAAATTTCATTGCTTGTAGTATTCCATTGTATATATATACCACTTCTTCTTTATCCATACATCCATTGATGGACACTTAGTCTGTTTCCATGATGTGGCTATTGTCGAAAGTACTATACTATGTGCCAATGAGAAAGAATGAAATCTGACCATGTGTGGCAACATGGATGGAACTGGAGGGTATTATACTGAGAGAAATAAGTCAGTTAGAGAAAGACAGACCATATGTTTCCACACATAGGTGGACTTTGCGAGACTTAACAGAAAACTAAGGGGAGGGGGAAGAGGGGAAAGAAAAAAGATACAGAGAGGAGGGAGACAAAACATAAGAGATGCTTAAATACTAAAAACAAACCTAGGGTTGAGAGGGGTATGAGAGTGGGTGATGGCCAATGAGCAGGGCACGGGTTGAGATGAACACTGGGTGTTGTATGGAAACCAATTTGACAATAAAAAAATTTTAAAAAAATGAAATTTCAGGGTCACTGTTTGTGTATGTGAGTGTGTGTGTGTGTGTGTGTGTGTGTGTGTGTGTGTGTGTATTAAACTTCACTAGGTAATGCCAGGATGTTTTTCATACTATAATTCCTACTGTTCTACATAACTGCTAACATTTAGCATTGTCAGACTTACTACATTTTTGCAAATCTATTGAGTGTGAAATATTTCATTACAATTTTAATTTGCATTTCTCTAAGTGTTAATATGGTTGAGCATCTTTTCATATTTTTATTGGTCATTCATGTTTCCTTTCGTCTTAAATATCTGCTCATGACTTTTGCTCATTTTTCTGTTAAATTATTAGGCTTAAAAAATTAGGAGGTTTCAATATATTCTGTATGCTATTCCATTTTGAGTTATTTGCACTACAAATGCCAGTTTCCAGATTATGTCTTACCTTTTCTCATATTTAAAATGTATTTTAATCAAGAGAAGTGTTAGCTTTTAAAATAATCATATGTTTCAATATTTTCTTTATGGTTTTCTTTATGGTTTTTATTATTTGAATATTAAGAATCCATACTCTGAAGGTAAAAATATTCTTTTATGTTTTAAATATTTTTCCAAAGTTACTTTATATTTTTTTCCACATGATCAACCATACATATAACTTATAAAAGAGTGAATCCCCCCCCACACACATCTGCAAAGTTGGCTGTGTCATAGAATATGTTTCTGGGCTTCTGTTCTGTCTTAGTAGCCCAATTCCATATCCTTGTGCTAATAACTTTACCAAAGTATCAGTTTAAAATAAATCAGTAACTAGTTGGACATAGTTCTATTTCCTAAGTAGGTAATTTCTTTTTTAAGTTTATTGACCATTTTTGGCCTTTGTTCTTCAGCATTAATTTGAAAATCCATTTGATAAGATCCTCTAAAGCCATATTGACATTTTATTGAAAATGCAGTGAATCAAGGGATATGAGATTATGATATGAGACTAAATGACATTTTAAGATACTAAGCATTTTCTTCCACAAACATTTCATGTGTCTCTATTAGGTGTTTCTTTTAATTCTTTTACTGTATATTTTTCAACAAAAAAGTCTTACATACCTTTTGTTAAATTAAGTCCTCTGTTGTTCTTTTCTTAGATTTATACCTTCTGTATGTCACTATTTAGGGTAAAATAACAAACATTCTACTTATTGCTGTAATATAGAAATACAACTGATAATTATGTATTGAGCTTATTATTAGTTTTCCTTTATATTAATTCTATTAATTTTCTTTTTGTCAATAGTGACAATTTTGATTTTACCCTTTCATTTTTATATATTATTTTTCTTAACAAAGTACATTATGGAAGACTATTAATAAAATTTTGAATGGAGTTTTAATAAGGAAGCTTTTATTATTTTATAATTGGTAAAAGTTTATAATCGTTTTCATTATTACTGTTATCTTGTAGAATACTTCTATAAAGTTAAGAAAGCACCTTAAATTTCTGTATCAATCAGAGAAGTCTAAATATAATACAAAAAATACCCCAAATCCCAATGTATTATAAATTTTTGCACAGAACACAGTTCGAAGCTGATTGGTGTAAGTGGCTCTTCTTCACGTATCCATTCAATGATCTAGGATTCTTTATATTTATGTTTATTTATTTTTGAGAGAGTGATAGAGCACCTGAGAGTGGGGGAGGGGCAGACAGAGAGAATGAGAGAGACAGAGGTCCAAAGTGGGCTCTGTGCTGACAGTAGAGAGTAGAGTAACATAGCATTTTCTGACAATACATCAGAAGGAAGATAATTTGCTTCCAGACTGTAATCACCTGTGGGTAACTGAAACCATAAAAAGCAAAACTGAGAATAAAGGCACCCCCTACCTTTTTCCTCAGTTTTGCTTTTTGTGATTTCAACTGTACTATTGTACTATTGTATTGGCTGACAGACACCAAGCAAAAGGTGGGAAAATATAGAGATCACCTGGAAGGTTCGTCAGCCAGTCATGGAAGTGGCATCCATGGCTTCCATTGGTCAGGATGCCACACAGTTTTGTGGCCCCTTATAGTTATAAAGGATTTCTCTTTAAGGAAATATCTCTCACTGTGGCTTAGTAACTGGCTACAATGTAAATGTATACAACTTTTTAAAAATACGATTTATAAAAATCCTACAGAAACATGCATACTTTGTCCATTAAAGTGGGGGGACATACTGGAAAGAATAATTGTTTTAGGATAACAGTTACAAAACTGTGTACTTACTCTATTTTTTTCAGGATTTCAGGACATAATAGTTTCAGATTAAATAATCTCTAAATAAATAATATCTGATTCCTTCAATCACTTGTTAAACAAGTGTTTATTTTTTCCACAATGCCGAGTTCTCCATCATATATTTATAACACGGTTTCCAGATTACAAGGTGAAGGTAAGCTAACATTGAAAGCAATTACTGATAATAGTGTCTTTCACTATTGGGAAAATGTGAATCCATCTTTTATATAGTCCATTTTGACTTTAAACCCTTATGGAAATCAGACTTTCTGAAATGACGTCACAGTGATTAACTATGCTTATTTTGAAGAATGGTTCTTCCAGCATGCCTTTTGAAAGATTCATAGTTTTTCATTCAGCGTTACAGAAATAATATGATGAACTCTAAAAATAATTACATATTATTTTAACATCTTAATTAAATTAAAAGCCTCAAAGTTCTACAGGCTGTCAGTAAGCACTTACCTAATTAAACACTTCACTATATGCTAAGCATTAATGTGCTTGCTATATAGTTGGCAAAAAAAGCATAATCATATGACATAATGGCATAACCTTTCTTAAAATATAATTGAATGTTTTATTAAAGGATTTCTCAGTCATGATTCTTCTGGTAGGAAGCAAGAACAACCAAGTTGGATAATTTGGTAAGAGCTTAATTTTTTAAAAAAAGCTATTTACAAAGTGCATACAGTGTTCAAATAAACCAAAAAGGGACAATGTAAGATGCCTGGAGCTAATAACATTGAGGATCTCACCATCCCCAAACCTGAAGGTACAGGGAGGCAATTGTTATTGGAATAAGAGCAGGTAACAGCATGGAGACATCACCTAATAAACTCTGGTCTTTGCAAAGCAAACTCACAGTAATGTGCAAAGAGAGAACCAGAGTCATCAATTTAGTAATGAATTTTCAAAAAAATATGTCATCAAAAATTCAATTATCTGCAGTAAAACTTTAAACACATCAAAACTTGTCAAGATTCAGAGGTCGTGGTAGGTTTCAACGTTATTTTTTAAAAGTTAGTGTTCATATTTAAAATTGTATAATTTGAGCACTGACCTCACTCTCTTCTCACTCTCTCATCTTCTGCTGGCCTCCCTTATTGGCCAAGCCCTAGACAGCAAGTGAGCCTATTCATAACCACCTATGTAGTCAGAATAGTGAGGGATAAAGATAGATTTAGAAGGTCAAGCAGGAGATTTAGCCCAGAAGAGCAGCTTTGACTAATAGCGATTGAAGAAGCTTTGGAGTAGATGCCTGGGTATGAATCTTGGCTCCTCTACCACTTGGTTCCATGCATGACCTTGGGGAAATGGCCTAAATTCCCTATGTCTCATTTACCGTATTCGTAACAGCAGGCAATGGTATGAATTATCTTATGAAACTATATAAGGAATAAATGGATGAATACATATCAAACTGAGGACATACCTGTCTTATAGTAGACGCTTAAGAAGAATTGGCTATTTTTATTATTTTATGATATCATTAATAAAGCTCTCTGGTTTGCTTATCTATCTACCACTCTCTTTATGGTCTATATGAAGCAAATCTAATAAATAGGTAGAATTTTTCATTATTTGTTCATTACCCATTAGTCTTTTGTTTTGGCTTTTTTTTTTTTTCTTTTTGAGAGAGAAATACAGAGCATAAGCAAGGGAGGGGCAGAGAGAGAGAGGGGGACACAGAATCCAAACAGGCTCCAGGCTCTGAGCTGTCAGCACAGAGCCCTATGCAGGGCTCAAACTCACGAGCCACGAGATCATGACCTGAACTGAAGTTGGATGCCTAACCTACTAAAGTCACCCAGGCGCCCTTTCTATTTCTAATATTATTAAATTTACCATCAAACTAATACTTTTGTATACAAATTAAAACCTGTTCTTAGCAAAGCCTCAACAAAATCAATTCGTGCCAGTCAGTGAAAAAAAAGAATTATTTATTTTTGAAGTTGTTCAAAAAAATGATTTGTCGGTTTAAACCAAAGAACAGACACTCTAATTATTTAATTTGTTAATTAATAAATCAGATGTGGAAATTATTAGGACCAAGAAAGCTTTTAATAACATTAGTTATATAGATGAACACTCAAAGCTAATTTTGCTTATGTCTTCCCACAATATGACAATGTGTTCATTCATTTATTCCATAAATGTGTACTGAGTATCTGCTGTATGGGAAATGCAAACCTAAATGCTGATAACTAAAAGGTAAAATGATAAAAATGTGTCTGCAGTTGGAAAATCATTTTCAAAACAAGCAAAAGATATTAGTATAACCATATTAAAATGTCAAGGAAGTCCATTTGTACAAATAATTTTTTTGCATCAGATGAAAAACTCTTCAGAAAAGAGATAACATAAGAGCTGAAAGAAGACTGATTTTTTTAGAATATTAAGTAACTCTTGTATAAAGAAAAAGTTAAATTTGTTACAAAAGACCCTTCTTGTTCATGTATCAGATTGAACAACATTCAATTGCCATTTTGTAGATTAAAAATGATCATATAGTAGCCCCCTCATAAAACTTCAAGTTATACATAATATAAATAGAGTAGTAGTCTAATATGTTTTTCTCTTGTAAAGATATATTTGTTTCTTAATCTAAAAGTCAAGTACACATGCATTGTGGAGTTTTCCCTTTTTAAACTGAGAAGGAAAAAATATTTATAACCAAAAAATTCAAGAGACTAGGAAGCAGTATGTATTAAATATAGGACTTACCTATTAATAAAATGTCTGACTCTTATTGCCACTATGTTAATGACCTGGTGCAAAACCAGAAGTTATGCTCTTGGCTATTATACTGTGTGTTCCCCTGCAAGACAAAAAATGCAAGCATAAGAAGAAAAAAACTGATTCCATCATATATGAGACAAAGTTGAAATCTAGCTTAAAAATATAATGGACTAATGAATGTCACTATGATGCTAAATTTATATGAAGCTTAAAATGTAGATATCAATTTAAAAATCAAAATATGCTGGAACTAATTCCACTCTGAAAGAGTCATCCTACAGATATGTATTTGTGGACTTGCAAAATTATGCTTGTAGCATTATTGGTAATAGAAACAGATTGGAAACAACCCAAATGTCTTTCAGTGTAATACTTGAATACATTTTCTCACCCAATGTATTTTTTTAAGGGTTCACAGATTCTATATTTCTTAACTACCTAGATGTTTGAAAATATCTGCTTTGTCCTTATCCTTGAATTACTTTGAGGCTGGGTTAATATTACTGGTTAATATTTCCTATGCTTTAGAACTTTTTGTATATTACTATTTTGCCTTTTATCTTTGAATGTTCTGGATGGAAGTCTAACCCCAGGGTGGTTGTCTCCAGTTCTAATAGGTGGAGACTCTTTTCTTTCTAGCTAGAAGTTAATGGATTTTTTTTCTATCTTGATATTTATTAATTTAGTTAGAGTATTTATTAAAGTTGAACATTATGAATCTTATTTTCCTGAAACACTGTGTTGTTTTTTTATATGTAGATCGGGGTCTGTCTTTTTCGAAAATTTTTAGCTAATAAAATTCAATAATTCTAAAATGTTCTAAAATTCCCTGAGTGATCTGACTAGCACTTACCTTTACAAAATCATTTCAAAATCATTTCATGTCACTCTATTCCCTCTGTTTTTAGTCAAGTCAAAATGATCTTGTTTCTCTTCTTCATATAATTACGATGTTTGCAGGGAGGTTCACTTTCTGTGTTCCATCTCCTGGCCACCTCCTTCTTTTCCAGGTTAAGTAACACTTGCTCAGGGATATATTTACTCATTACCAAAGACTCAGTACAGATTAAATTGCACTGCTAATTCTTTGTCATGGAATCCTATGACATGTGTCTTGGCATTTAGAGCATGTATCTCAATTATAACTATTCTGTTGCATAAGATTATTTGTTTAATTTATTCTTCTACAGACTCAAAGATTAAGGAAGACAGGAACCATATCTATTTTATTCATGCAGAATCCCTAGCATCTTACTATCTTACAAAGGGTTTTTTGTTGAATGGATGCATACATGCATGAATGAATCCAAGAATTCATTGAATACATTTTATAAAATCTAATTTTATATCTAGAATCTCATTTTAACACTCTTATTGCCTACTTCCACTTATTTTTACTTGATTGCTAGGAATAGGTAACTTCTTCATATTTACCAGCATACTTTCTATGTCCTTTGACCCTTTATGTTTTTAAGTCAAATACCCTACTCCTGCACTATGGACCAAATGCAGTATAGAGCCAAGTCTTCTTCCATTCACTTCTATCCAGGTTCTTCTTCCATTCACTTCTTTCCAGTTCCATGCCTGTCTCCAGATCACACATATTCTGTTGGGTCCATTCCACTCATGGGCAACGGAAGTCTGAATACTAACACTAGCCTGGTTTCTCAGCTCCCTAATTAGGACTAAGCTTCTCAACTTCCCCATCTTAAGGAAAAATGCAGAAACTTGCAGGTAAAATTGTTATCATCTTATTCCAGGCTTTTCTTTAATTCAAACAAGTCTATGACCTCTATTTTCCTTCAGTTTGGAATGTAAATTACTTTTTCTTCCATAGTTGCTGTCTTAATGAAAAAGAATGGCTGACTATACAATAAGAAAACCTAGCCCTTTAAATGCTGTGTGATTACATCCATACTGTTGACTCATATCTATAGTATTTCTGGATTTGAGATGAAGGTAAACTCACAGCTGTCAGGCCAGGAGAAATCATGCCAGGTCATTTATATCTCTCTTCCAAATTAAAAATAAGTTGTTTATTGGGGTGCCTGGGTGGCTCAGTTGATTATGCATCCAACTTAGCTCAGGTCATGATCTCTCAGTCTGTGAGTGAGAGCCATGCATTGGGCTCTGTCCTGACAACTCAGAGCCTGGACCTGCTTCGATTCTGTGTCTCCCTCTCTCTGTGCCTCTCCCACTCATGTTCTCTCTCTCTTTGTCTCTCAAAAATGAATAAATGTTAAAACAAATTTTAAAAAGAAGTTGTTTTTTGAAAACTTAGGACAACTTTGGAGAAAGTATCAGCTTTTGGAATAATATTTTGGTGACACTAATGAAGTAAAAGACATTATATAAAATTAAATATGAAAAATACATTTCTCAGAAGAAGGCATATGAAAATATAACTTTCTCTACCAGTTGATCTATAAGCCATAAGTGTAGTAATTTAATAATAATTTCATTCATATTGTGTAGATGTTGCTCAAATTCAAGTATATCATTATTTTTGTATTTAAATCAAAATGACAAATGATCTTTTATCTCCCTAATTACCTTCTAACTTGGTTTTCATGAAGATACCAAGACTCTGTGGCTTCTATCTGATTGGCATGTTGGCTACTGTCTCACATGTCTTGCAAACTGAAAAAATGTGCACATCATATGCATAAAATGCTAATCCAGTTTAGCAAATGGCTTTCTAAAATTCGCCATGGTATTATGGCATAATTACAAGTGTAGGCTTGTAGTCCAAGATGCTTGAGTCTATATCTTCACTGCACATTTGTTAGCTACCTGACCTTGGGCAAACAACAACTTCTATAATTTCCTGGAAAATGGTGATGACAATGATAGTGAACGGTGAAGATTTGGTTTGCTGTGAAGATTACGTGAGCTTAAATGAGAGTGCTGGTCATGTACGAATTTCGGAATAAGAGATTCTCATCACTTCCGTTGATTATGATGCTTGTCTGAATTATCCTAGTCTATCTTAGGGAAAAAAATTAAATAACCGCTTTATTCTCACTTCTTTTTTTTTAATGTATTTTTTTAACGTTTATTTATTCTTGAGAGACATAGAGACAGAACATGAGCAGGGGAAGGGCAGAGAGAGAGCAGGAGACACAGAATCTGAAGCAGGCTCCAGGCTCCGAGCCATCAGCACAGAGCCCGACGCGGAACTTGAACCCACAGACCATGAGATCGTGACCTGAGCCGAAGTCGGCCTTTCAACCGACTGAGCCACCCAGGAGCCCCTATTCTCACTCCTTAAGGCAAGCTTTAAAAAAAGGAAAGAAGAAAAACAACTCATCAAGAGGTTATTTTTAATGTTACCCTTTCTCCTTAAAAACAAAAATGCAGTAAGAAGAGTATGTGACAAAGGGGAAGACAAGGAAATATCATAGTTGTCCTAAGTCCTAGACCCAACAAATCTTCAAAGTATTCAATCAAAATGATAAACTATCTTCTATAATTAAGACAGCAGAATTTATAGCGATTTATAATAATGATAATAAATCATAAATTTGATTTATAATCAAATTATCATATGATCATTTTCATGTGATGTTATAACCTCTTAATATTTAGAGTTTAATATATAAAATTTGGAGAGAAATGTAATATGTAAGGTTTCACTATTATATTAAATCTTATGAAAATAAGACCTTAATTTTGATAATGCCAACTCCACAGTCTAAAATGGTACATTTATCAAACCTAGGATAATAATGAAGTCATAGGTAGAAATCAAATGAAGCTATGATTTTTCTTAAAATGTGAACACTGAGGTTTTTATATTGAAGCCTACAGTGTCGGTCTCCTTAATCTTGACAAGTTTTGAGATGTTTAAAGCATCACTGCAGATAGTTGCATTTTAGAAGGCAGATAGTTTAAATTTTCTGAAAAATCAATTACGAAAATGTATATTCCATCAAAATTTATCATCAGGGAAAACATATGTCATAGAAAATGGATGGAAAGAAAGCAAAAGGAAAGATAGAGCTAGAGAAACTAAGAGAGAGAGCCAGCAAAGCTGGGACTGCATTCAAATTAAGGGTGAGAGCACGAGGAAGAAATTCAACCCTTTAGTGGATAGAGCCGCCAGTGTGTAGCAATACTTCCGCCTGTTTCAGGTCAGAGTGTATCAGCCCAAGCGGTGCGTCTCAGGTTTTATGGCCAGAATCATTCCTCTAGCAGAATTTGATGGCTCAAAGGCAGCGAGCAGGAAATAAAGCAGCAAGAAACTATGGGAACTGCCCAGCATAAATTGAAATATACTTTGTCACTCATCAATTGTTCTCCATAATGACCCTCCAAAGTAGCTCGACATCCAACCTAAGAGGCTATAAGCTAACACTGGTGTGTTTTAGTGTTCAGTAAGATAGAATGGCACCACTCCAGAATTTAGAATCAAACAAATCTCCTTCAATTTAAGAGTCATTTTTAAACATCTACCTATGTACATATGAGTAACATAAATTACTTAACCTTTATTAACTATTATTTAATTGTAAAATGGAAATAAGCATCATGTAGTCCATGAGAGAAATTAATTGAGATCGCGCCTCATAGACAGTGTACATTTCTCTCATTACAAAGCACATTTAGACACCACTGACTGAAGTGTCCAAAAATGAGCTAAACATCTGCACTCAGGCTTTATTACTTGAGGCCCGACGTTATTTATAAAATATTTAGAATATTATTATCTTTTTAAATTTTTTTAAATGTTTATTTTTGAGAGAGAGAGGGAGCAGGAGAGAGGCAGTGGGGGAAGAGGAGCCAAAGCAGGCTCTGTGCTGACGGCAGAGAGCCCAATGTGGGGTTTGAACTCATGAACCATGAGATCGTGACCTGAGCTGAAGTCGGATGCTTAACCAACTGAGCTACCCAGGGGCCCATAAAATATTGTATTCTGAAACCTAAGTATAGAAGACAAGGCTATCACTAAACCAAAGTTTACTGTCCATACCGATTTGAATATTATCACAGGGACACCAAGATCAATGAATTGACCCCAAGTTAGACTAGTTAGCTATTTTATATTTCACAATTATAAATGTCATCTTGCCTAAGTCTGGCTAGAAACATATTGAAGGGACTGTGAAGTGTGATCAGTTAAATTTCTGGAGAAAATTTAAATTTAGTCCACACTATGCCTTGCCGATGATACTATAAACAAAAATCTTCTAGAGGCGCCTGCGTGGCTCAGTCAGTTAAGCGTTAGACTCTAGATTTCTGTTCAGATCATAATCTCATTGTTATGAGATCGAGCCCCATGTCAGGCTCTGTGCTGACAGCATGGAGCCTGCTTGGGATTTTCTCTTTACACTCTCTTTCTGCCCCTCTGCCGCTTGGGCATTCCCTTTCTCAAAATAAATAAACATTAAAAAAAAGGAAAATATGTTTTTCTTCACATGATGAAGTGATGCTTCAAAGAAAGATATTTAAAACTAACTTAAAACAATTAGAAACAACTGCTCCTGGAGCCATTGCTTCCTGATGGAAGCGTGGATTTCTTCAAAATATGTCTAACAAATGCTTTTAAAACTAAATTGGTCTCTTTTAAAGAGAGACAGAGTGTGAGCAGAGGGGTAGAGAGAGAGGGAGACACAGAATTGGAAGCAGGCTCCAGGCTCTGAGCTGTTAGCACAGAGCCCTACATGGGGCTTAAACTCATGACAGTGAGATCACGACCTGAGGTGAAGTCCCATGCTTAACCAACTGAGTCACTCAGGCACCTTATTCTCTTTTAAAAGTTTTTTAAAACTTATATTGTCACTTCAAGCTCTATCCTATATGTTCTTTCTCTAGAAATAAATACTGTTTCGAAGTTGATATATATCATTTCAAAATGGGTTTTTGTATTTTTATTAAGTATAAAGGTATCTTTGAACAATAACATTTGTTGTTGAATAAATGGCACAAAAATGGTTTATTATATAGAAATGAATTTAAAACTTAGATTTGTAGTGCCCAAAGTATGTACAGTTTTACAAAAGTTACTTCTGGATGACAAAATTTGCTATAATGACTTTTATCTTTTAAAAAATGTTCATATTTTAACAACTTATTCCCAATTTAAGATATATAATTTATTTTAAAGTATTGATCTTTTATCCACCAAACCTTTTTCAGTTTCTATATTGGGTATTAAAGTGTGGTAGTATATCCTTTTCAACTATCTGAGTTTTTTTCTTTTTTAGTCATATATTTTATTTATTTCTCTTGATTTATATCACTGACTGCATCTATGCTGAAAAAGTTGTATTGGCAAGAATTTCTGCAATATTACAAAATCAAATCAATCACTCGTAATATCAATTACTTCCATTAAATGAACAACTCAGGAAACAACAGATGTTGGTGAGGATGCAGAGAAAGGGGAACACTTTAGTTCTGTTTGTGGGTGTGCAAACTGGTGCAGTCATTCTGGAAAAGAGTATGGAGGTTCCTCAAAAAATGAAAAATAGATCTACCTATGTCCCAGAAATTGCAGTGCTAGGAATTTATCCAAAAAATACAAAAATGCTGATTAGAAGGGGCACATGTACCCCCATGTTTATGGCAGTGCTATCAACAATAGCCAACTCATGGAAAGAGCACAAATGTCTATCGACTGATGAATGGATAAAGAAGTGGTGTATGTATGTAACGAATTTCTCCACAATCAGAAAGAATGAATGCTTGCCATTTACAATAAACTGTGTGGAACTAGAGTGTATTATACTGAGTGAAATAAGTCAGAGAGATAAATATATGATTTCACTCATATGTGGAATTTAAGAAACAAAACAGATGAACATAGGGGAAGGGAAGGAAAAATAAAATAAAAACAGAGAGGGAGGCAAAACATAACAGACTCTTAAATACAGAGAACAAACTGAGGGTTGCTGGGGGGAGATGGGGTGGGGGATGGACTAAATGGATGGTGGGCATTAAGGAGGGCACTTAATGGGATGAGCACTGGGTGTTATTATGGAAGTGATGAGTGACTGGGTTCTACTCCTGAACCCAATACTACACTGTATGTTAACTAACTTGAATTTAATAAATAAATTGAAAAAATATTTTAAGTATGATTTTGAAAGAACTATTGAAATAGAAATACAGAGAATAGTTAAGGGGAGAAAGAGTTTGCTTGGATGATAAGTTAAGATGTTAAGCCTTAATGTTGTAGTTTACAAAAAGTTTTGCTTTTCATTTATCTATCACCAATGAAGTTTGAATATTATCAACTGTTTTTTGCAAATATGTAATCATTATAGTCAAATTGGTTATATGATTTTTTCCTTTAATGTTGAGATTTATATTAATGGGTTATCTATTGCTCACAAATAAATATAGTGATGTATCTTTTTATTTTTAGCTAATCCTGAATTCCTTTTGTCAATATGTTTATAGGATTTTGCATTTATGTCCAGAGTGATATTAGCCTATAATTTTCCTTTCCCAATTTAATGTCTGTCTTGTTTTAAAGTTGTAGTATAGCCAGTAAATGAACTTGTGCATCTTCCACTTTATTATCTAGATTGCTTATGAGAGTTAGTGTTCGTATCTATCTTGATATTTGCTTGCCTATAAAAACATTGTTTTTGGAAGTTTGGCTAAGGAAAATTCGAAGTCAGGAATGCCTTTGCCCATTTTTTATTCTTCTTAAAATGGGATTTTTAGATCATTTTTTTCAAGGAAATTAATCTTTTCATCTAATCTTTTAAGTTTAGTGACACAAAGTTGTGTTTTGTTTTCACTTGTAATCTTTAGTTTTATTTTCCATTTAGCTTTGTTTCCCTTTTTTTTTTTCAAAAAAAAAAATCTCTGCTTGTGATTTCTCTTTCTTCTGATTGACATTGAATATAATTTATTTTATTGGCCTCCTAAATAACCAACTTCTGGTTTTGATAATTTTTGTCTCTTTGATGCCCTTGTCTCTTGTTATTTTTTTTGTTTTATTTTCTATTATCATCATTCTTTTTTGATGCTTCCTTCCTTAGCTTCACCCAATATACGTTTTGTAGCTTCTTGAGTTGACACTTTTCAATGAAATCCAAATGCAAAGGAGAACGGACTATATCAACTGACTTCATTATGAAACAAGAAGTAATATCCCACAGTTAGCAAATGCACAACAAAGCATTTTTTTCCTCGTGTCATTGCCAATGCAGAGAAACTCATTTGGAGTTTTTTAGCTCATGAGGTTAAATGTAGTGTGCATTTTCTCATTTGGAGTTTTGTGACGTGTGAGATTAAATGTACTGGGTAATTTATTAGCCAAGTTTTCATCATTTTACAAACTTAATATACAGTTGTTTTAAATCTGTTTTTTAGGGTTTTCACTAATGCAGAAAGTATAGGTCTATATTTTTCCCACAGTGGCGGCCTTCATTAGTTATTATAGTTATTCTGTATACCCATAATTTTTAAAAATTATTTGGAGTATGGCATTCAAAGTTGATATGAACTTTTCAAAATCTATGGAGAAATTTCATTTCAATATAAACAAAATTAAATATATTTGGAAAACATGTTTAACTCAATAGTCAAGGTTCCAAATATTATAGATCAGCTTTTTAAACCCTAAGTGCACAAAACTATCTACAGAAACAGTTTTTAAAGATGATCCATGGGAAAACAAATCTCAAAAACTTCATTTGCTTCAGAGATTCATGATATATATTAGCATATTAAAAGCATTGAGATTTCCTATTGTAGGTTAAATGAAATAAAATCTTGTTCATATTGTTTAACTCCGTGTTTTCCAATATGTTTCAAGATAGAACAACTTTTCTGAAAACACTTCTAAAAAGTGTTTGCTACAACACAGAGGCTGCATGGAACATAGTTTAGAAAATGCTGGGCTAATTCAACGATCATGTACTTTCCTTGCTTTCCCTGTTTCTGTAATCTCTACACTGACCACGTAAATAAGATCCTCCAATCTCACTAGATGATTTAAGAAATCGAGAAATGAGACAAATGGGTACACTAACTGAATCATAGAATTAAGCAGACATACCTACCAAATCACAACAGTGCTGGACTAAGGCAGGTTTCTTACCACACGGAGTGAACTGGCCCTAGAAGAAAAGAAAAGACCATTGGTTTCTGTAAGCAGGTGAGCTTCCAAAGCCTTTAGAAGGCTGAAGTCGAGCCAGCCCTTCCAGTTTTTCTTCCTCATGTGCCATGCAGAAAAACCACTCCAGATTCCCAGAGGTGGTGGATTGAGTAAATGGGTAGAAAAAGACAGTGTGTTATACAAACTGGGCTATCTTAAGCAAAGAAGGAAATACATATTAGAACCGGGAAGAAGTCTCAATAAACCCCAGCTTTTAGTTTTCTTAACCTATTGGACAAACCCTTGCTCTATATCATCCTGGTGTGCCTCAGGTCCCTTGGGAAAGGAAATCCGTGTTACATTATCCATTAGGTCACTGCTTCCTTGGAGCCCTTCCCGTTTCCACATTTGGTTTCCAAACTTAAGAAATGACTCATAATAGCATATTAAATAAAAGGCCATTATTTTTTTATATTTATTTATTTTTGAGAGAGAGAGAGACAGAGTGCGAGCATGGGAGCGGTAGAGAGAGAGGGAGACACGGAATCCAAAGCAGGCTCCAGGCTCTGAGCTGTCAGCACTGAGCCTGACATGGGGCTTGAACCCACGAATTGTGAGATCATGACCTAAGCTGAAGTCGGGTGCTTAACCAACTGAGCCACCCAGGTGTCCTCTTCAAGGCCATTATTTAGTCAAGAATGAAAAATGTTTTCTTAAAATATTTTTTATCCCAACTATGTTATATATCAGAATCACTTTAATTAGATTAAATGACAGTTAAAAATGTCTAATCACAAAATGCATAAAGATATTCATCTCTTATTGAAGAGTTGCATGTAGACAAGACAACACTAATCACAAGATTTTATTTGAGACACTTTTTGTTCCTGTGGTAGGCTAAATAATGATCCCCAAAGATGGCCACATCCTAATCTCTGGACCTATGAATATATTACTTATGTGGCAAAAAGGACTTTGTAGGTTTGATTAAGAGTCTTGAATTGGGGAGATTATACTTGACTATCCAGGTAGACTCAATGTAATCACAAGGGCCCACAGAAGAGAGAAGCAGGAGGTTCAAAGTAGAAGAGAGCCATGATAATGAAGGCAGAGGTTGGATGATGTGCTTTGAAGATGAAGGAAGGGTCTATGAGCCAAGAAATGCAGGCAGCCTCTAGAACCTGGAAAAGGCAGAGAAACAGATGCTGCCTTAGAGACTCCATATGGAAAGTCACTGTGCCAACCATGATTAGCCAATAAGATTCCTTTTAGACTGACCTCCAAAACTGTAAGCTCATAAATTTGTGTTACGTTAGCCACCTAAATGTGTGATAATTTGTTACAGCAGCAATAGGGAACAAATATACTTTTGATTCAGTGTATCCCAACTAACTCCTGTGAGATGTGAGTTAATAAATTTTATTTAGTCTGCATTGAAGCTGAGCTCTGTCTAATAATATGGCCCTTAAAATACTTAGTGAAAAAACCATTTTTAGTGTGTGCCCCACAAAAATGTCTATAATTGACTCTTGTTAGGGAGTCATTTACGCCTGCGATATATGCCTCCTAGGGAAGTCTTCCTCCTTGTCTTACATTTACTTAACTGCAAAATCACCTTCAGCAGATTTCCGAATGGAAGTTGCTACTGATGCTTCTGAAATTTGTCTGTATGGATGCTGTGAGAGCCAATAAGCCTGCTATGTGCTCCTGAGGTCATGGTCTTTAATTCCGTGTTCATTTTCAAAGCTTTCTCAGGCATGTTCCCTGAGGAAGTGGACAATACCTACATCACCACACTAATTATTCCCTTGAACTTAAGGTCAGTCTTTCCAAAGTTTTCTTCCTGGGCTTGAATGCAGGACAGAAGTTGGGGCCCTTAATTTTACATAGGCTAGGCTTGGAGCTAAAAAACAACTAATAAGTAGAGTCTTACTGCTTTGTAGTAACTGGTAAAACAGCCTCTGGTCATTTAATTCCCATACTCCTAGACTTCTCTAAAGAGTTTTTCTTTTGTTTTTCCTTCCTTCCTCCCTTCCTCCCTTCCTTCTTCCCTTCCTTCCTTCCTTCCTCCCTCCCTCCCTTCTTTCCTTCCTTCCTTCCTTCCTTCCTTCCTTCTTCCCTCCCTTCCTTCCTTCCTTCCTTCCTTCCTTCCTTCCTTCCTTCCTTCCTTCCTCTCTAGACCCAACATGGGGCTTGAATTAAAGACCCTGAGATCAAGAGTTACATGTTCTACTGATTGAGTAAGCCAGGTGGCCCTAGACTTCTCTAAGGAACTCATTAAAATCCACCCCCATGTTTTCTCCCTTAGCCTAAATCAATACGTCTTAGAAAAGTTGTATTGCAGCTCCGGCTGCAATCTGAGGCACAGCCAGCCAGCTGGAAATCTTGTTCAGGGCTCTCACCCCTATGCTGCCTTTAGATTAGACAGATTGTGTGTTCTTTAACTCTTGCTCTCAGGGTATGAAATTTTATAGTTTTATGGGGATGGAGGTTCCCATGAAAAAAGCCATGGATCTGTAGACAGAGTCAATATGAGCACAGTCACCCCACAGAGATCAAATATCAGGTGGCCATATTAACCCTCACAACTACAAAATCCCACCTTGCCTCTGATACGTATTGAAAAGCTGCTAAAATCACAGTTTGCTCTTCACACAGGGAAGCCCAAAGCCACAGACAACAAAACCTCTCCACATGGTATGTCTGTAAATTTCACTGCCTCTTTCATTCCTTGGTTGTCTCAGAAAATACACCAAATATTGGGGGCTTTGAACAATAAGATAAATACCATCTATATTATCCTTTCAATTTCTGAACCAAGAGAGAAAAAGAAGTCCAATAATGTAGGACTAAAATATCACCTTTGTTGCTGATTGAGTTTAGTTTAGGAGACAGAACTTCATATGAGATTGAAATCCACCTGATATTTGGGCCCAGAAATGGGCAATCACAATCTTCCAGTCACAGCAAGATTGCCCTTATTCAGGAAGCTGAGCCCTCGGGAGTACGAGAAAGTGTGCTTTCTGCAGGCTGACTGGCTCCCCAAGAGGAAAAGACGGTGCCAAGCCAAGCATGCACAGATTCCTCTTCCTAAATTGCCTATTTTGTCACTTCTTCCCAGGCCCTGGGGACAGAGTGAGTGGAAGGGTGAATTTCCACTGGAAATCTTCCACTATGTTTTCCACTGGAAAAACCTATCAGAGTTGGAGAAGCTTTTGTCCTAATAGTTACTCAAAATATAAAGACAAGACAGCATTATCAGAAAATATACTTTGTACTAAACAGGAGAAAACATTCAGTTCTGTGGCCCATATATGCCACTATGCTATTCATCTTTGATGTATCTGGTAATTGTTATTGGTTAATCATTCTGAGACAAGGTCCAAACAAATACTTTTTTGGTTATGATAATAGTGTTTCTAAAAGTGAGGCTCCATACCAGCAGCTTTTAGTCCATTATGTATCAAGAATGGAGCCAGCCATAAACTTGAGACCATAAGAGCTCTCTGAAAGACTAAATGCATGTCAGCAAGTCTCCCAACTAAGTTTTACTCTCCTGGGGAACCACTGCTTTGCAACGATTGAGTTTTGATGTAAAACAGACTGGTGTTTGAGCCCAACTTCATCAAGTATTTGCCATGTGATATTTGACAAGTTACATAATCTATGGTACCTTAGTTTCCCTAATGTAAAAAGGGGGTAATACCTATTTCATAGAGTCATTGTAAGGATATTGTGTTATAACACATTCAGCACCTAAACCTAACAGTCCTGATAAGTTTTATTTCATTTCTCTACCATTATTAATTAACCTTTTGGTAAGTGTAAGCCCATAGCAGCTCTCACCGACAGTAGACTGCTCATAATCTGAGTTTGCCCTTTATGCTACAGAGTGATTAGTTCACTTCACAGTGTCCTAATGACCATGTGCAAAAATGACAGAGTGAAGAGATCTGATCTGTGGTTTTACAACCTCCTATAGTGCACGACCTATGAATATCTTCAATGTCTATTCTACTAGCCTCCGATGTCCCTATCTCACTAATTGCCAAATGGACTGGCTCTTCTTCTAGAAGGTAGTTGTTTTGTATTGTTTGCCTCAACCAACCTACAAGTGAAAATCACAGAGAGATAACAAGTCACAAGAGCATGATAGTTGCTCTTTGATGTGAAAACCTGCTTTGGGCCTCAGAGCACATATTTCAAAGAAGCAAAAACAGTTTATATTCAAGAAGGCAATTAGAGTGGTTTTCTAGTTAAAACAAATATGAACATCTCGGACTAGCATAAAGATTGTGAAGATAACCATTATAAAGATACTTTCTATTTAGTAACCTCAAAGGAATATATACGGCGATACCTGTGACTTTTACCCATAATTCTCCATCATTACCACCTGGTTATGTCTCACTGCTCCTTTTACCCCCATTCATGTAGATACGTTTAAAAATTTTTAATTAGCTTTTATCGTATTTGCACCTCTTCACTCATTTTTTCATCTAATTCTCTGCTCCTACACCCAGTGGTTTGTCCTTTCTTTACTTCATTGAACATTTTGCAGCCAGCCTGTATTTTAACTTCACATAACCGTCTATCTTTGGTTGTCTCCAAGGATCTAAGATTTTATCTTGCAACTTGTCTCCAGTTTTACAGTAGTAAAGAGCAGGACTTTGGCCTCAGGCACAATCAGGGCTTGAGCCCAAGTTGTGCTCTCAAGCTGTGGAGTTGTCGATTTCCTCACCCTTAAATGGGGATCACGTCTCTCATAAGGAGTGTTATAAAGTTTAACAAGGCAACAAATGTAAACTTCTTATACAGTTGTACATGACCAGTACTCAATAAATGTTAGCCTGTTTTAATTGTGTGTGTATATATATATATACACACATATATGTACATATAATATATATACATATATAGTATGTATATATATTAAATTATATATTATGTATATTAAATTGTGTATATGTATAAAGTTTAACTTAATTATAGTGGAATATATTTTATCAATGTCAAAATAGTTTAGATATAAAATATTATCCAAATATCATTGTTAGAGCAGGGAGTATATCATGGTAATTAGGTAGAGACTTTAGTTACAGGACTAAATCACCAATCTACTCTTTTTTTAAAATGTATTGAAGTAAAATAGAAATAAGATCCTATTAGTTCAGGTATACATCGTAGTGATTCAATATTTTTATACATTACAAAATGATCACCATGTGAAGGCTGGTTACCATCTATCATCATGAAAAATTATTACAATATTATTGACTATATTATCTATGCTATACATTATATTTCCATGGCTTATTTATTTTGTAACTTGAAATTTAGACCTCTTAATCCCTTTCACCTATTATACATCCTCACCCATTTGTCCCCACTGTGGTAATGACCACTTTGGTTCCTGTAGCTCTGAGTCTGTCACTATTTCATTTTATTTATTCATTTGTTCAGTTTTTTTTTTTTTTGATTCCACATAGTAGTGAAATTAGATCACATTTGTCTTTCCTTCTATGACTTATTTTACTTAACATTATACCCTCTATGTCTATCCATGTTGCTGGAAATGACAGGATTTCCTTATTTTTTATGGCTGAATAATACTCCCTTTTGTGTGTGTGTGTGTGTGTGTGTGTGTGTGTGTGTAAATAACATCTTTATCTACTCCTCCATCATTGGATACTTGGGTTGCTTCTATATCTTCATTATTATAAATAATGCTGCACCTGTAGGAATGCATAAATCTCTTTGAATTGGGTGTTTTTGTTTTCTTCAGATAAACACTCAGACCTGGAATTGCTGGATTCTATGGTAGTTCTACCTTTAATGGTTTGAGGAACTCTACCTTTTCACATTGGCTGCACCAACATACAATCCCACCAACAGTGCACAAGAGTTCCCTTTTTCCACATACTTGCAATACTTGTTATTTTTTTGCTATTTTGTTATTATGTTGCTATTTCATAAGAGCCAATACAACAAAGGAGGCAAGAATGTACAATGAAGAAAAGAAAATCTCTTTAATAAATGGTTTTGAAAAAACTGGACAACTACATGTAAAAGAATGAAACTAGACCACTATATGAAGGCATATACAAAAATGAATTAAAAGCTTGAATGTAAGACCTGAAACCATAAAATTCCTAGAAGAAAAGATGTGCAGTAAATTTTTGACATCAGTCTTCATAATGTTGTTTTTTTTTTTTTTGATGAGCCTCATCAGGCAAAGGCAACAAAAGCTAAAATAAACCAATGTTATTACATCAAACTAAAAAGCTTTTGCACTGTTAAGGAAACCATTGACAAAATGAAAAGGCAACGTAATATTAGAATGGCAAAAATTTTTATAAATTATACATCCAATAAAATGTTAATATGCAAAATATATAAAGAAGTTATACAACTTAACATTGAAAACAACAAACAACTTGACTTAAAAATGGGCAAAAGTCTTGAATAAACATTTTCCCAATCTACTCTGAGTAGCTGGGAGATCATACACAAGTTAGTTAGCCTCTATGTGTACCAGTTGCCTGATCTGTAAAAATGAGCCTTGATAGTAAACAATCCATAGGTTTGTTGTGAGAATTCAAGTTAGAAAAGTACTTAGCACATAAGTATTTAGTAAGCATTTCAGGGACGCCTAGGTGGCTCAGTCAGTTAAGCGTCTGACTCTTGATCTCAGCTCAGGTCTTGATCTTAGGGTCATGAGCTTGAGCCCCACATTGGGTTCCACTCTGGGCATGGAGCCTACTTAAAAAAATAATAATTTCTTTCATGGAAAGAATGATGTAAATATATGTTATCATTATAAAATTGAAGACAATCTCTATATTTTCTAATATAGAAAAGCATATAATATCCAGGAAATATCACAATTCTAAACTCAAATACTATAATGATATACTTTTACAGAATTTTAGCTTTATCTTAATTTCACGTTCCACTGCTTCATTATTAGTGTATAGGAATGCAACATATTTCTGTACATTGATTTTGCATCCTGTGACTTTACTGAGTTAATTTTTCAGTCCTAGTAGTGTTTGGGTGAAGTGTTTAGGGTTTTCTACATATAGCATTACATCATCTGCAAATAGTGAGTTTTGCTTCTTACTCACCAATATGGATGCCTTTTATTTTTGTGTGTTGTCTAATTGCTATGACTAGGACTTCCAGTACTATGTTGAATAAAAGTGGTGAGAGTGGACATCATTGTCTTCTTCCTGACCTTAGGGGGAAAGCTCTCAGTTTTTCCCCACTAAGTATGATGTTAGCTGTGGGTTTTTCATATGTGGCCCTTATGTTAAGAAATGTTCTCTCTAGACCTACTTTACAGAGGGTTTTTATCACAAAAGGATGTTGGAACTTGTCAAATGCATTTTTTGCATCTATTGAAATAATCATATAGTTTCATCCTTTCTCTTATTGATGTGATGTATCGCATCGATTGTTTTGTGAATATTAGCCACCCTTATATTCTGGGAATAAATCCCACTTGAATGTGGTGAGTGATTTTTTTGATGTATTGTTGGGTTTGGTTTGCTAATATTTTGTTGAGGATTTTTGCATCTGTATTCATGAGAGATATTGGCTTGTAGTTCTCTTTTTCTGTAGTGTCTTTATCAGGATGATAGTGGCCTTATAAAATTAACTTGAAAGTTTTCCTACCTAGATGGCTCAGTTGGTTAAGCATCTGACTCTTGATTTCGGCTCTGGTTGTAATCTCACGGTCATGATATCAAGCCCTGCACTGGGCTCAGTGCTGCATGTGGAGCCTACTTAAGATTCTCTCCCCCCTCTCTGCCTCTCCCTCACTTGCACACTAGTGCTATAAGAAAAAGAGGAAGAAAGGAGGAGGAGGAGGGGATAGGTGGAGTAAGAGGAAGAAGAAGGAGGAAGAGGAGGAGGAGGAGAAGAAGGAGAAGAAGAAGAATGTTCTTCTTTAAATGTTTAATAGATTTTGCCTGTGAACCCATCTGGCCCTGGACTTTTGGTTTTTGAGAGTTTTTGATTACTGATTCCATTTCATTGCTGGTGATTTGTCTGTTCAAATTATCTATTTCTTCCTGTTTCAGTTTTGTAAGTTATATATTTCTGGGAATTTATCCATTTCTTCTAAGTTGTCCAATTTGGTGGCATATAGACAAATACAATTGTTTGTATATCTGTGATGTTGGTCATTATTTCTCCTCTTTCATTAGTAATTTTTATTACTAATTTGCATTTATTTGTTTATTTGTGTCCTCTCTCTCTTTTTTTTTAAAGAAAAAAGGTTTATCAATTTTGAGCAAGCTCCTGGTTTCATGATCTGTTCTATTGTCTTAATGTCTATATCTAATATAATCTTTATTATTTCTGCTCTCATCTTTATTATTTCCTTCCTTTTTCTAGGTTTGAGTTTTGTTTATCCTTTTATTTCTAGCTCCTTTATATGTAGGTTAGGTCATCTATTTGAGATTTTTTTTGCTTCTTGAGGTAGCCCCGTGTTGCTATAAACTTCCCTTTTAAAATCACTTTTGTATAAAACCACAAAAGACCTTGAACAGCCAAAGCAATCTTGAAGAACAAAAACAAAACTGAAGACATCACGATTTCAGATTTCAAGTTATATTATAAAGCAATAGTAATTGAAACAATGTTGTAATGACATAAAAATAGACATATATCCATGGAATGGAACAGAAAACTGAGACATAAACCCACAATTTTATGGTCAATTAATCTTCAACAAAGTAGGAATGAATATACAATGGGGAAAAGGCAGTCTTTTCAACAAATGTTGGGAAACCTGGACAGCCATATTCAATACAATGAAACTGGGCCATTTCTTTCACCATACACAAAAATGACTCAAAATGGATTAAAGGCCTAAATGTGAGACCTGAAATCATAAAAATCCTTGGCGAGAGCACAGGGGGTAATCTCTTAAGCATCAGCTGTAGCAGCATTTTTCTAGATATGTCACCTGAGGCAAGGGAAATAAAAGCAAAATTAAACTACTTGGACTTCATCAAAATAAAAAGCTTCTGCACAGTGAAGGAAACAATCAATAAAACTAAAAGGTAACCTACTGAATGGGAAAGATATTTGCAAATGACATCCTACAAAGGGTTAGCCCTCAAAATATATTAAGAAATAATACAACTCAATGCCTGAAAACCAAATAATCCAATTAAAAGTTAGCAGAAGACATGAACAGATATTTCTCCAAAGAGGACATGCAGATGGCCAACAGACACACGAAAAGATACTCACTCATCATCAGGGAAATGCAAAACAAAAAACAATGAGATATCACCTCACACCTGTCAGAATGACTAAAATAAAAACAAACACACACACACACACACACACACACACACACACACACACACAAACAGCATGTGTTGGTGAGGAAGTGAAGAAAAAGGAACTCCCTTGCATTGTTGATCAGAATGCAAAATTTGTGTAGCCATTGAGGAAAACAGTATGGAAGTTCCTCAAAAAATTAAAAATAGAACTCTCCAAGGATCCAGGAATTGCCCTACTGGGTATTTATTCAAAACATACCAAAAGACTAACTCAGAGGAGTACATGCACCCCTATGTTTGTTGCAGCATTATTTAAAATAGCCAAACAATGCAAGCGGCCCAACTGCCCATCGACAGATGCATGGATAAAGCAGCAGTGGTGCATATATATGCAATGGAATATTAGCCATAAAATAAGAGGAAATATTGCCATTTGAAACAGTAACATGGATAGAGCTAAAGAGTATAATACAGAGTGAAATAAGTCAGTCAGGAAAGACAAATTTCATATGATTTCACTCATATGTGGAATTTAAGAAGCAAAACAAAGGAGCAAAGGGAAAAAGAGAAAGAAAGACAAACCAAGGAAAAGACTCTAAACTATAGAGAAAAAACTGATGGTTAGCAGAGGGGTGGTAGGTGGTGGGAATGGGTGAAATAGATCATAGAGATTAAAGAGATTATCATGATAAAATAAAATAAAATAATAAAATAGATCAGCTAAAACATTAAAACTTTTCAAAATAATAATAACACTTGTAATATACTCAATGTATGCTTTAAATTGCTTTTTCTTCTTAGGAGAATGCTGTACAAAGGGATAAAGTGTTCTAAGATTCATTCTATACTTCTGCAGAAGTATTCTATATGTTCTGCAGAACATTCTACTTCAAGATGAAATAGCAATTCCATTTCATAATGTCCTCTATTTAATATTCACTTTAAGTGTACAAAGATGCAAAAAGTGCTTTCATGATATATCACTGGTATTTAGTATTTTACTTTTTTATTTATTTATTTATTTATTTTTACATTTATTCATTTTTGAGACACAGAGAAAGCCAGATTATGAGTGAGGGAGGGGCAGAGAGAGGGAGACAGTAGGCTCCAGGCTCTGACCTGAGCTGAAGCCTGATGCTTAACTTCCTGAGCCACCCAGGCACCCAGACTGGTGTTTAGTATTCTAAATTCAGGGTCAGATAAAAGCTTTACATAGATGAGGGAAAACAACATGATTCCTAACTTGTTAATAACTCTAATCATACTATCAACATACACACATGCACATACACATTATGTTTTTGTTTGTAATTGAATTGAGATTAAGAAGAAAAGTGTACAGCAATATCGTCCAACAGAAATTAATATGAGTCACAAATGCAAATTATGTTTTTACATTTTCTACTAGATACATTAAATAAGCAAAAAATATCTTGTGAAATTTATTTTCATATTCAGTTGTAACACAATCAATGCAAATATTCTTTCAACATTTAATTAAATGTAATAAATATTACAATCTTGATAATTTAATATTAATTAACATATCAATTGATTTTAAATTTAAATTAAATTTATTGCACTCATTTTTATAATTTATTAAATCAAGTGAATGTTAAATGCTACTGAGGTATTTTGTATTATTTGTTTTATACTAAGTCTTCAAAACCCACTGTGTATTTTATATTTAGAGCCCATTTTTATTTGAATTAGCCCACATGCTGGTGCTCAATAGCCACTGGTAGCTAGTAGCCACTAAATTGGACAGCACGGGTTAGAAAAGAAAGTTTCTCTGAAGAGGGATATGGATGTAAAGTTCTTCAAATAATCATAGCCCCTTCTGCTTCAATCCCTACTCTGTAGTTCAGAAAAAAATTCCATTGAGGTTTTCAAGTTGCTCTCCCAACTCTGAAACATTCTATTCTATGAAAACAAAACAAAACAAAACAAAACCCAAAACCCAACTCTTTCCAGTGCTAAAATGGGAAGAAAAAATATATATCTGAGAAAGGACAAATCCAATATATTTAAACAGAGTCCAATGCCAAACAGGATTATACAAAACATATACAAGGATTATCGGATAATTTTCAGAAATGTTTGAAAGTAGACAAGGGCAAATTTTCAAAAATATAATAATTTACACTAATGCCTTCCCACAGAGTCCCAGATGGTGTTTTATGATATAATTGAGATCCGTATGTCCGTTGGCCTTTCAGTGTCACTGACAGTATTTCATAGAGTCCAATACCTCCAACTCTGGTATTAAATGCTCGCGTTATTGGCAAGCCTACAATGCAACTTGCAGACCTGGGGATCAACTACAACCAGCTCTACTGCCAGCAGCGCAAAGGAAACATGGCTTTTGATGTGGCTTATTTCTTAGTTTTGAGCTGAGGGAAACTTAGGGTTTCTTCACACTCAAAAAGTTTGTTAACTTCTCCAAGAAACCAAATGTACTTGTTAACCACTACTCTTGTCCCTTAAGATATCCCTTCCATCATATTTTATTCCTTTTCATACCAAAGCTTCTGCCTGGACTCTTTCCTAGTTAGCTGATCTTGACAGAGTAGAAACTTCAAACCCTCCCTGAACTCTTACCTTAAAACAAGAACAGAGATAGAGCTGTGAAATCTTTAGACCATTCTTCGAGAGTTGACATTTCATCTGCGAAGCAAAACGCACCATAGACCTTTAAGCCTATACCCTGGGCATTAGGCAGAAATGTTGTCATCTCTTCCACATCAACATAATCTTGGGAAAACTCAGCTACCTTCTTAAAATCACATATTTAAATGTCCACAACTCAACAAATACACATTTGTAGTCCATATCTTTCTTTTAAACTCTACAACCCATAGCCTGTTAACTCTCTGGACTTATTTTTCTCAGGCACCTCAATAGTAGGCTGACCAATCCTCCTAGTTTTCCAGACACTGTCCCAATTTTATCACCAAAATTTCTATATCCTAGGAAACCTCTTAGCTTAGTTTTCTGAGACAAAAACTTGGTAACCTTGATGTGTCCGACCTTGATTATATGATCTCAACCTTATTCCTCCTGAGTATTTAGAGGTCACAAAATACATACTGTGAAAGCAATAGAAACCTGACCAAAAAATCTGTGCATTTACAGAGTTCACATTCCATTGTGGGAAGATGGAAAACAAATAGAAAAATAATATAAAAAGTCTTCTAGTAATATAAGGACAAAATAGAGGTGCCTGAGTGTCTCAGTTTGTTGAATGTCCAACTCTTGATTTTGGCTCAGGTAGTGATCCCAGGGTTATGGGATCAAGCCTCCATGCTTAGTGTGGAGCCTACTTAAGATTCTCTCTCTTGCTCCCTCTGCCTCTCTCTCTAGCTCATGTTCACTCTCTCTCTAAAAGAAATAATAAAAAAGATCAAAATGAAACAGAGTAGAGGGGGATAGGAAGTACAATGTGTAGATATGGAAATTTCCTATAGTACCTGCATTACCAAGGTATCCACCCCTTTCCACTAAATCTCTCTGATTCATAGGGAACTAATTTTCATCACTAGATTCAAGGGAAAACTTATTTGTATATGTCATTCATGATAATCTCAAACCCCTTTCCAATTTAGATCCAAGCTAGATCCAATGAACTTATAACGTTCCCCTGGCAATCATAGTTAACACATGGCCTAATCAGTCCAAAGGAATTGCATTCTAATATTGTATACAAAGTATTTTCTTTTTACTAGACTTCAACACAGAAACAAATTTTCCAGCTACTGTGAGCAACCTAATCTTTTCTGTTGAAGAAAGAAACAAACTCACAAAGCTTAGAAAACAGTTAAGGAAGAGAGCCAGAGACTAATTCATATCAGAAATACAGGAGACTATGTTTTGTAACGTTTTATTAAGTGACATAAAATATGACTTTATTGTCAAAGCCAGTTAGTTGTCTTTTGGATTTCTATCACTCGTTACATAAATGGTACAGATTCTCTACTCTCAGTAACTATTGATGTATTTTCTCTTCTATCTGGAAGAAGTATTTTTACTTCTACATTTATTCTTTATCTGGATGACTACCAAAGTTGCACATTTAAAATTTTCCCCCAAACCACCTCAGCCTAAGTTATCTGCTTTTTCTCTCTCTTTCTGTAGTACTACAATAGAGAACTAATCACACACTGCAATTGTGTGTTTATGTCAATTTTATTACAACTAAATAGGAGGAAATGATTAAATTATGATTAAGAAGGCTTCTATGATATTTTCTGTTTCAGTTATATGATCATATTTTAAACTCTAAGAATTGACAGATAATACCTCCACCATAGTCCTAGACTATAAATTTTAGCTATGCTATTGTACACCAAGGAAGATAAAATTTAATCTTGCCTCACAGTTGCCACTTATCTATTTTGACAGCCAAATATAAAACCTAATTTTTCCACTGAATGTGACAGGTTTCTGTTTACTGTGAACACATATTCGAAATTATTTTCTTATGACAGAGATTTGAAAAGTCAGTTATGACACATATTTCTTTTAGGGAAACATATAGGTAATTTTCAAATTTTTAAGTAATTTTAAATATGAAAGTTTTCTTCCCCCAAAAGGTGAAGTTTTAAGTCCACATGAAAATCTTCCCTGCAATTATTCCTTTATCAAGTACTAATGTTTCTTCCTAGTCACATGTATTCATAAGCAAAATTGATTGCACATTACAATTTTTATAACTAAAAGACACATCAAAATAAGTTTTTTTCCCTTTTCATATTGTTTTGACCATCTAGGCTCCTATCTGAACCAATTTTTGTTTGTTTGTTTGTTTCCCCAGAAAGAATCCCTCCTTAAAACTCTGCTGTATTCTCATGTTCACACTGAAACTTGCTTAGGAACTGACCTGAAAGTGAGAAAACATGCAAATAAATTTCTTCCTGGAAAGTGCCCTGTAAGAAACAGGTTCTATAATCTCATCTTAATACAAATAAAAATAAGGGGAAGAGGACAGATCATTTGTGAAGCAAGCATGAAAATAATTACACAGATTGGACAGAAGGAAGATACAGTAAGGTCTCCACACCATTTGTAGTAAATTTAGCCAGAACTTCAAGATCTGTTTCTCCCCCAACAGAAATGTGGAAAGGCTGTAACTTCTTTGTTGCTTGTGACTTGTTCCGCTTACCTCAAGACAGCAGCCCTTTGACAACAGCTTGCCTTCTGTACCTGGGAAGAAAAATGGGGACTTCCACAGGGACCCGAGAGACTCAAATCCCCCAGAGAATGTCGGGAACATCATGCTTATGTCTGATAAGTGGCTATCCAGTGAACTAAAAGCACTTAACCCATTGAAATGATTTAGGTAACTGTGAAAGTAGACACCATTTGCAATTATAGTTCATATTTATGTGCATTTCTCAATTTTGATGTCTAAACTATGACTGGTAGTAATAATGAGAAAGTAAACTCAGATGCATGGAATGTTTCATAGATCTAGGAAAATAGCTTTAAATTTAACTTATAAATCTATATATTTTATTACGCAGTAAATATTCTTAAACTTATTAAAGAAATCCCAGTGTGGTGTAGTTAATAAACCTATAGAACAGAAAATGCCTTTTTTTTTTTAGAAGGAGCCAAAGCAATGGCTAGTCTTTATTGGAAAGAAGAAACTTTACAGCACAATTCGAGTATTTCAGTGCAAAGACTCAGTGGGCCAACTGGTAGGGCACCAGCTTGCAAAGGGTTCCACTGCTAGGGCATTGCCTTTGTGCGCCCAGACCAGATGAGGGCACTATTGTCCTCTTCCCCGATGCAGCCTACTATTTGCCCTTTGGTGATAGATGGGACTCAGAGTCTTCCTTGGTGCTTGAAGCTGCCATTCAGATGTCCTTGAGCACACCAGGAAGACTCCATTGGGACCACGAGCCCTGAGGGGCTGCTCCACCAGTACTCCAACTCTACAAAGTAACCTCGAAGCCATAACACAGCTACAACCAGCAGCACTTCCAGGAACAGGCTTTAGAACAGAAAATGTTTTAGCTAAATCTCAACCTCTCATTCCAGTCTTCCTAATCCTGGCTGTAAATATTGAATCAATTTCTTTTAAATGTTCCTCTTTTTATTTTTTTCCTGTTTTCTAACAGCTTAAGGCTCTGCTTTTTTGATTTATCAATTTCAAAAAATATCAAATTACTCCTTATAAGAGTTCAAAGTGGGAGAGTTAGCTTACTTATAGCTAAACCACTTCCTTCCACCCTAAAATTGTTTCATGGTTATACCAGTGATATACTGGTAACATTTAAACAATGGATTCACTGAGGTGAAGAGACACCCCAATTTATAGCATTTGCTAACTTCCATGGCTAATTTCAAACTACTGGAGAACTAACTTGAAAAATTCCTGAAAATCTAGAAATTAGCTCCAGCAATTCAGGACAGGACAACTCCAGCACATTACCAGACAGAATCTATTTACACTAGTGATTACTTTTAAAAAACCTAATTAATATGTTTCTATTTATTGATGAAGATTCTCCATTCTGTATCTTGACTTAGCCCTTTCTACCTCCCTTCTTAATGATCACTTTTATATAAAGATACTATGTGTACTTTAATAGGAAATTACAATGAAGTCTTCTGTGTTTCCTCTTGATTCTTAAAGTTGAAAACTCATGAACAACAGTATGCAAGTAAAACCATATAGGCATTATTTACTACAAGCCAGATGTTGTGTTAGTATTCCAGTAACATAACACTGGAGTATTATAAAGAGTATACTCTTAGCATCAAGATCACTGAGACTCTCATGTGTTGCATTCCACTGATTGCTTATAATGATGAAACAAAACCCTTATTTACTCCAGATGTAGAACATGGTTTTATTAATTAGAACTTTTGCATTTTGGTTTTGCATTGGATTTGATTTTTCCTGGAGTTTCTGATTATTTTATATATATGCTGTGCATCTATGGGTAAAAGTTTCAGATGTGTTTATCATAGTCTTATATTTATCTGCCTTTACAATCAGACTATTTTGTAACATCTCTCTTTATACCAAAAGCCTCCCTCTCAGATTACTCTTTCTTCTTGTTCCCATTTCATGGCTTTCTCTCTTGTCTGTCATCTTTGTTACCAACACATCCCTGGTTAAATCCAGTTTTCCATCTAGATGGCTACAACTGAGCATCTGATAATGGCTAGAGAAAACTCATAATTATGCTGACTGGTCACCCTCCAAAGTCATATCCATTAATTTTAAATGAGCTTTGAGAAATCAACAGGCCAATGCATTGCCTTCAACCCTGTTTCCCACTATCCATATCATTTTATGATATATTCTTCTGTCTTCTCAAACATTCATACCTCTTTCACCATCCTAACATCTGGTGATCTTCCTTTTAATTTTACTAAGAAAATAGAAAGTAGCGAATATTCACCACCAAATCCACCAAGCAACCTGTACAGGGACCTACATGTGCAGTCTGTCATTCTGTCAAAATTAGGGCTTCCCTTATTCAAAGGCAGTGCTCTTGAAATACTCTCCTGCTCTCCTGAATCATCAAATTTTCATTTCTATTGAATGATTCCCATAATAATACAAGCATGCTACAAATATATCACCTTATATAATTAAGAGGATGTTGTACAGGATCAAAGAAAAACAGCGAAAGAGAATACAGAGCAATTTGTGAAGACAGAGTTATTTATGTGCTAATTTGATACAGAACAGAGATGGTATTCTGGATTAGTGTTGAAAGGATGGACTAGCATAATATGGTACTGGAACTATTAGTTTTTATTTTGGAAGAAAATAAATTTGGACCTATACTTCACAGTGATCACAAAAGTTAGTTACAAATACGTCAATGCTTCAATACGGAAAGTAAAATTTTAAAAAGTTAGTCAAAAATAAATGAGAATATTATTCTTACCTTTAAATAAGAAAAGGTTTCTTTAAATAACTTGAAGTTAGCATCAAAATTCTAAGGAAACTTTATGAATTTTACTACAATGATGTAACTACTAAATTTTTATTTTCAAAAATGGATAATGACTTGTTCGAAAACAAGCCACCTACAGAAAACAACTAAAGAAACTTGAAAAATATTTAAAATATTAATTTAAAGATGTAAGGAAGCTACAAGGTCCGTGAAGACTTGAAGGGCAAAATCCCAGAGAGAACCAAAATCCATAGAAGTGAGCATATATTTGGTACTACTTTTTCTCTGCAAGGAATTTATGATTCTCAAGCTGTGGCTGAGAGAGTTTGAAATTGAGCAAAGGCACTATCAAGCCTTCAGCAATTTGTGGGAGCAACAGGACAGAAATCAAAGATCAAAGCCCAATAGTAAGGAGAGTTTCTGGTAAACCCAACAGATGAGGTTTAGAAAAAGGCTATGGGATCAAAATAAGAATAAAATAATTAGACCAGTTCTCAGAGAACTAAACACCTATTAAAGTTCAGTCCATGATGGAATTAAACTAATCTGACATTACCCTAACTGCTGCTGTAAAGTGCATTTCTTTCCTGGAAGATATTATAATCTATCATTTCAATATTTTTCCTAAAAGTTTTTGCAATGTCTGGCATCAAACAAAAATCACTATGCATCCGAAAGGATGAAAATGGACCAAATATTAGGGAAACAAATATTGATACTGACAGGATAGAAATCAAAGATCAACCCCAACACTATAGAATCCTAACAGGAAATGAGGTGCAATGAAAACACCCTCCACCTCTCCTGTACACAGGATGAAAATCCAAAATAAAAAAAAAAGAAAAAAAGGAAACTAAATTACCAATCTATACAAAAGATAATATATGGTAAACAAATAGCATTTCATTTAAATATTTAAGGACATCTATTATTTAAAAATCAATTCAATGTAATTCAACGTAGTAAAAGAATAATATAGAAAAATATGATTTCAGCAGATGCAGGGACTGTGAAATATCTGATAAAGTGTCTAAAAGCAAAACAAACAAACCAAAACCAAATAAACAAAAAACAGAAATCACCTAATATCATGATAAATGATGAAATAGTAAAATACTGAATGAACAACTTTCCCCTGAAATGAAAAATGAGATAAGGATGATCTTCACCACCATTTCACCCAGCACTGTTCTGAAGAGCACTTTGAGCATAGTAGACAAGATGAGGAAAGGTGTAAGGATTGTAAAGGAAGGAAAACAAAACTAAAATTATTCATAGAGTCTTAATTTTGCACATAGAAATCTAAAAGAATGTATAGAATATTTTTTATTTATTTTGAGACAGACAGAGAGAGTGTAATTGAGGGAGGGACAGAGAGAGAGAGAGAGAGAGAGAGAGAATCCCAAGCAGGCTCCAAAGTCATCAAGCTGGATATGGGACTCAATCTCACAACTCTGTGATCATGACCTGAGCTAAAATCAAGATTAAGATGCTTAACCAACTGAGCCATGCAGGCAACCCAAGAATGTATAGAATCTTAACGCAAGTGTGAATTTGGGAAGGTCATATTGTATACGTTTAATATGAAAAATAAAATGTCTTTCAATATATTAGTAATTAAAATTATAAAGTGATTTATTTTAAAAAAGATATTACTTGCAATAGTCTCAAGTAACATAAAATTCCTAGATTTTAGTATACAAAAGATATACAGTACCCCTACAGAAAAAAAAAAGATATAAAATATTACTGAGAAAAGGTAAGGCTGAGGTATATACCATAGTTATAAATCAAAGTCTCAGAATCGTAAAGATGTCAAATTGTTTCAAATTGACTGATAGTTAAAAGGAGTATCAATCAAAGTTCCTACAGCTTTGTTTATCTGTGTCTATATATGCAAATTTGCAAGCTTAACCTAAAGATTAAGAAAAACAAGATGATCTTGAAAAAAAAGGAAAGTTCAGAGGACATAGGTGGTATGGTATAGATCCAATGACAGGTAAATATTTCAACTGCATAGAATAAAGAGTCCAAAATGTGCTTCAGCACTCGATTTATGACAAAGATGTCACTACGGCACAATGGGAGAATAAGCAGACTTATAAATAAATAAATGACTTTGGATCATTTACATACCTGTATAATCTATAATTCATACTATACACAATGTCAATTCTAGATGAGAATATAAAAAGTAAACCATTGAAACTTCTAGAAGAAAATGTAAGAATATTTTCAAGGCTTGGAGTTGGCAAATTTCTTAAATATTACATGTGAAAACCCTACTAACTATGAAGAAAAAGATTGTTAAACTGGATTCTTCATCAAAATAAACTACTAAAAAATGAAAGGGTAAACCATAGAGTGACATGTTTTTTGCAATACACATAACCAACAAAGAATTCGTATCCAAGACACGTAAATAACATATAGATCAATAAAGAGAAGACTGGTAATGTAAAAGAAAAATGGGCAGGAAGCTTGAACTGACAATTCACGAAAGATTTCTAAATGGTGAATGACAAGAGGCTCAATCTCATTAGAAATCAGGAAATGCTAATTAAAGCCACTAGAATTTTCCATTTCATACCCAATTAAGGTTTTCCACATAGTGAAGCCTAAAAAGAAATTTAAGTTATTATTGAAGATTAAATATTTTCCACTGTTTAGTTTGCCGATTCAGTTTATATACATGATAATATTTCTTTAATATCTTAAGGCCCTCCATTTTCTCTTTTCTTTTTTGAGATTCCTCTTGAAAAAGATACTATCTTGCTGCATAGGTCCTCTCTGACTTCCTATATCCTCAGATATTTTATTATATTCTGTCCTTTATGTTTTTTAAAAAATTTTAATGTTTTTTTTTAATTATTTTTTGAGAGTGAAAGAGACAGAGCACGAGTGGGGGAGGGGCAGAGAGAAAGGGAGACAGAATTCAAAGCAGACACCAGGCTCCCAGCTGTCAACACAGAGCCCGATGCGTACTCGAACTCAGGAACTCTGATATCATGACCTGAGCCAAAGTCAGATGCTCAACTGACTGAGCTACACAGGCATCCGTGTTCTTTTATGTTCTTTATTCTATGAAGCTTATTCAGCTTTAGATCTGTTTAAAAAAAACAAACAAAATGAACCAAATCCATTTAGAGATTTAATTGGCTTTATTAAATGGTTCATGAGTCAGGCAGCATCCCACAAAGTACAGGGGAGCTCCACTGAGTAAACAAATAAAAGATTTTTAAAGATTGAGAGAGGGCATAAGAAGGAAATTTATTAGCCATGAATCCATTGTTTAGACAAGGTTGTCCTCAGAAGGGGAGCAGAAAAAGTCAATCAGTAAATCTCCTAGAACTGACCAGGAAATTCCATGTTGACTGGTTAAAAATTACATTCCTGAGGAGCTAAAACTGTAGTTTTGGTTAGGTTAGGTATTTTAAGTCTTCGTTTACTGACTGGAGGCTTAAACTAACCCATTTTTAGCCTATGGTTTTCTTTTTAACAGATCTCTTATGACTTTATGGCTGTAATAGCTTCTAAAATCTGTGTAATTGTTTTATTGGCTATTTAACATTTTGCTTACCTTTTTTTTCTTTTTTTAACATTTATTCATTTTCAAGAGACAGAGAGAGATAGAGTATAAACAGGGAGTGGGGCAGAGACAGAGGGAGACACAGAATCTGAAGCAGGCTCCAGTCTCTGAATTGTAAGCACAGAGCCCAATGTGGGATTCAAACTCACAAGGCGTGAGATCATGACCTGAGCTGAAGTCAGACACTTAACTGACTGAGCCACCCAGACGCCCCTTTTGCTTACCCTTCTATTCTCTCAATTATCTTTTTTTCTTGCATGGTCAGATTTTCTGTGGATTCATCTTGGTCTTTCTCTTTCAGAAGTCCTGTTTTTCTGAAATCTTTGGATTCTGGGAAAGCAGATTATGAAATAGAGTTTAGCATGCAGAGTATTTATTAAGGAATGCCTTTGGGATAGACAACAGAGAAGAAAGGGGAAGAAAGCAGAGCTGAGCAGTGGAAGAAGCTGACCTGCAGTGTGAGCTTAAAGTCAGCGTTCGCTGACTTCATGGACAGGTCTAAGAACTAGAATGATCCTTGAGAATATCCTCAGATGAACGAGATGGTCAGACATACATACTCTCACATCCATCAGTTCTTGGATGTAGGTCAGCCCAGGAAAAGATGTGATGCATGATGAGGACTCTGCAGCTGAGGCAATTACTGAAGAGCTAGCAGCTAAAGTCCATCTGCCACAACCCTCCCAGAATCTGAGACCCTAAGTCCTTCACTCAGGGAGAAGTATCTAGAGAGTCTCCACAGTGTCTTCCACAACTCATGTGTCTAGTGGTCCTTTGTTTTACTCTTATATTTGAAAACCAAGCTATTTTTTTCTTCAATGAGATACATCAGATTATAACCCAAGGGCCAAATCTGGTCCACTGTATTTTTGTAATAAAACACAACCATGCCTGTTTATGTATTGCCTATGGCTACTTTTATGCCATAGACAGAGTTGAGTAACTGCAACAGAGACATTATGGCACACAGAACCAGTAATACTTACTTTCTGACCATTTATACCAAAAAGTTTGCTGAACCTTGTTCTAGAAAACTAATATGCTTTCCATACAGTTGTGCAGTTAGGGCTGTCTCCCTATAGACATCTTCCCTGAGTGAAATTTATAACAATAACATCTAATTTAATTGAGCACTTATCATTGAGAAACTATTTACTCTCATAAACCCCACTGAATCCCAGGAACTCTGGTCCCAGAATCCTAGTAGTTAGTAGGCCCCTAACTACTGAAATGTCCGTCTATGCAGAGTTGGTTGAAGAGTAGCGTCCCATTACCAAGCAAGAGTCCTGTGAGCCTTTGAGCCCCCTTTCATGTTAGAATTTGGAAGCATAATCATGTAAACTAGAATCACTTTCTTGGAGGAGTGCCCTGAGTTTTTAGGTCTTAGAATAAAGGTCTGATGGCCTTTTGCTATGCACATGTCTAGAGTGAGGATAGTAGGATTAAAAAATAGCCAAAGGTATTCCATATGTATCTGGTTTGGGCCCCTGTTCTCACTCCAGGCTACTTTGAATCCAATTTCTCGTCTCTGGGATCCCCCAGAGCTCCTGCATACCTGCTTCCTCTACCCTGTTTCAACACTTATCACATATTTCTGTCATCCTTCTTTCCAAAAAGCACCTGTCCTCTGACAACCACCTTGCACGTGTTCTGTTCTAATTCATCTTCTCCATTTCAGTGTGGTTTAACAGCCCCACGAGGTGAATGCCTGCGCTCAGTCTGCTGTTTCGATATTTTGTTTGTTTTTAATTATGCAGTAGCTCAAGAAAAAAGGTTAAGTCATTTTTAGTGTTCTGCTTGGGGTTTTTGATCGACAATGAATACCTAAATATTTATATTTTAGAAATACTAAGTTTATGTAGTGAGTTTTGACACCAGTGCCGTGTGGAACCTGAGGCAAAAAAAGAAAAAAAAACATTCAGTAATGTCGAATCTGTCTTTATTTAAAAGTTTGATATTTGGTTCATCGTGGGTGTTCTTGCATTAATATTGACTTAAAAATATTGCATTGAATATTTTGTATCTTCATTACTAAATATTTTTGTGTCCCTTTAAATTTTGCACCCAAACTATGTGCGTCTTTTGCTTCAAACTTGTTCCAACCCTGTTTGACATACACCTCAAATCTCTTGATTATATGATACCTATAGTCAAGGATAATGATAATCATATAATTATGACTACTAATACACAAAGGATACTATGGAGACACCTATAGCCAAAGCTTTTATGCCACACTCAGATGCTAGTTATTATAGCACATTTATGTATTTATTCACATAGGTAAATTATTCCCATTTCCAAGAGCATGTGTTAGAATTGTTGGTATAGTGGTGAGCATAGATGCCTTCCGAGAGCATAGGTTAAAATAAAGAGCTACCATACCAGATATAAGGGCATATAATTCATTAAATCACTAGCTATTGTATTCTCTGATATGCAAACTAATTGGTTGGGATTAGAAAAAAAGAGCTGAACTTTAATACAGAGCAGAAGAGAAAGAATCTTCTTAAGCATGAGGAGAGTCAACCTTTTAGATGTAGGGCTGGTTGCCAAAAATCAACAAGAGATCAATAATTTTCTTTAGACAGGGAAATTTCTGAAAGCCTTGGAAAACAAGATGTAAGAATAATAAAAGTCATACTCCTATATTTGCCTGAACTACTTTTCTGTATTCTAATTATGTGCAACGCATCAAATACATTACACTTCCCCCACATAAAAAGGTCTCAGTAAATGTATTTTGCTCTAACAAATGAAGCACTTAAAAGGATTTGTACATTTTACTCACTTATGTTTTCAACTTAACTTTTCTGAATGTTTCAAAAATTATATAAAAATAGAATACTACGGCATTAATGAAATCAATAGCAATAATCATAATAAATATTGAGTAATAAAAAATGCCAAAATGATAGGCATCTTTGTGATAAATGTTGGCAAGATAGAAGCAGTACATTTACTAGTGGAGTCATACAATCATAAAGTATTTCATACATAAATATCCAAAATAAAATTATCATTTTCCAGGAATGAAAACACTTCAAAATTATAGTGTGCATAGCTCTAAATTGATTCTATAAATGGATTCCAGAAAATCATTTACCACATGGATATATTTAAGATGCCACTCAAGCTCTCCAAGCACTTTAAAGGTGGAAACACCAATGCCCAAATCTCTGTTGATAATAAGAAAAACAAAAGGCCTACATATTCAAAGGATTTATATACTAGGTGTAACAAAAGATACAAATTAAGAAAATACAAAGACAGTTTACAGTTAAATGATACCAGTACACAGAAGGCAAACTAATGTTTTAATTATTCATCATGCTTAATTTCATATAAGCAACTCAATCATCATAGTCTAAAAATTCTTCATCTACATCATGATTGCAATTTTGATTGTCATCAGATTCCCTTACTTCACCTTGTTTCCTCTTTGAGAGGCAATGTAGCACATGGTTAGAATACAAATCCTAGAGTCAGACTGCCTGCATTGATAGCCCAGACTTGTGACTTTAGACAAGGCCATTTAACTTCTTGGGTCTCAGTTTGAATATCTCTAAAACAAAAGTTATAGTTTTATGTTATTTTTAATTTTTATTCTGGTATAATTAACATACAGTGTTATGTTAGTTTTAGGTGTACAGTACAATGATATGCTAATTCTATGCAGTACTCAGTGCCCATCATGATAAGTGTACTTGATCTCCTTCACCTAGTTCCCCCACAACCCCACCAACCTCCACTCTAGTAACCATCAATTTGTTCTCTACAGTTAAGAGAATTTCTTGGTTTGTCCCTTATTTTCTTTGTTCATTTATTTTGTTTCTTAAGGACCACTTATGAGTGAAATCATATGGTATTTGTCTTTCTCTAACTGACTTATTTAGCTTGGCATTATACTCTCTAGATCCATCCATGTTGTTGCAAATAGCAAGATTTAATTCTTTTTAATGGCTAATATTCCATTGTGAATATATACCTCCTTCTTTATCAGTTCATCTATTGATGGACACTTGGGCTGCTTCCATAACTTGGCTATTGTAAATAATGCCGTAATAAACATAGTGGTGCATGTATCTTTTCAAATTAGTGTTTTTGTATTCTTTGGGTAAATGCTCAGTAGTGGAAGTTCTAAATAATTCTATTCTTAATTTTTGAGGACCCTCCCTACTCTTTCCCACAGTGGCTGCACCAGGTTTCATTACCATCAACAGTTCACAAGGACTCCTCTTTCTCTACATCCTTGCCGATAATTGTTGTTTTTGTGTGTTTGATTTTAGCAATTCTGACAGGTGTGAGATGATATCTCATTGTGGTTTTGATGTGCATTTCCCTGATGATAAGTGATATTGAGCATCTTTTCATGTGTCTGTTGGGCATCTGGATGTCTTCTTTGGAGAAATGTCTATTCATGTCTACTGTCCATTTTTGAATTGGATTATTTGTTTTGAATGTTGAGTTGTATAAATTCTTTCTATATTCTGGATGCTAACGCCTTTCCAGTATGTCATTTGTAAATATCTTCTCCCATTCAGTAGTTGTCTTTTAGTTTTGTTAATAGTTTCCTTTCTTGTACAGAAGATTTTTATTTCGATCTTTATTTTTACTTTTGTTTCCTTGCCCTCAGGACATATACCTAGAAAAACGTTGCCGGGGCCAGTAATAGAAAAATTACTGCCCATGCTCTCTTAAGACAGGGAATTTTATGGTTTCCAGTCTCACATCTAAGTCTTTAATCTATTTTGAGTTTATTTTTGTGTATGATGTCACAAAGTGGTCCAATTTCATTCTTTTACATGTAGCTGTCCAGTTTTCCCAACATCACTTGTTGAAGAGACTGTCTTTCCCATTACATTCTTGCCTCCTTTATTAAAATTTAGTTGACCATAAAATTATAGGTTTGTTTCTAGGCTCTCTATTCTGTTCCATTGATCTATATGTCTATTTTTGTGCCAATACAATACTGTTTTCATTACTACAGTTTGTAGTCTATCTTGAAATCTAAGATTGTGAGACGTCTCATTTTGTTCTTCTTGTTCGAGATTGCTTTGGCTATTCTGGATCTTTTGTGGTTCCAAACAAACCTTAGGATTATTTGTCCTAATTCTGTGAAAAATGCCGTTAGAGTTTTAACAGGTATTTCATTAAATATGTAGATTGCTTTGGGTAATATGGATATTCTAACAACATCCGTTCCCCCAATCCACGAGCATGGATATCTTTCCAGCTATTTTTATGTCATCTTCAATTTCTTTCATTAAGAATTTTAGTTTTCAGATAATAGGTCTTACACCTCTTTGGTTAAGTTTATTCCTAGGTATTTTATTATTTTAGTTCAATTGTAAATGGGATTGTTTTCTTAAATTCTCTTTCTGCTTCTTCATTGTTTATAAAAATGCAACTGATTTCTGAACTTCCTATACCACACTTTTTGTTATATTTTATAATACGGCCTCTTCATTTGTTCATATCATCACTGCATAGAAACTCTGTGAGGCCAAGTGCCATTCATATCTTGTTTACATTCATGTCACCAGAACATCTCTAGGTCAGTGCTCAAATATGTGTTAAAAAAAAAAAAAAAGGTAAAAAGAGAAGGGAGGAAGGGAAAATAGGAATGGAGGCAAAAAGATTGATAAGTAGCACCTCTTCATTTCGACAATGGCAGAGCTGCCAGAAATCTCAAAAACAAGGTGCCATGTATCCCAGACTCCGCCGTGCCTCAAAGTGAGGAATGAGCTCTATGTTAGTCCATAAGGGCAATTCAAGGTGGTTTTTTTTCTTTTCTTTTCTCTTTTTTAATGTTTATTTATATTCGAGAGAGAGACTAAGTGTGGGAGGTGCAGAGAGAGAGAGGGACAGCTGTGCTGACAGCAGAGAGCCTGACGTGAGGCTCAAACACATGAACCACGAGATCATGACCTGAGCTGAAGTCAGACATACAACTGACTGAGGCACCCAGGAGCCCCAAGAGTTTTTTCTTACACTGACTTGAATTTAACTTTCACATCTTTTTTCATGGCAAAGCTAAGAAAGAAAATTTCTCATACTGGCTTGTTGGTTTGCTAGAGTTTTTCAAGCCTGAAGACAAAAATATCCTTGAAACAATATAACCTATTGTTAAATATGAAATAATGGTGAAGAAAAATCTGTATGAAAAAGTAATCCAATGATAATTAATAAACAAAATTGCAATATTATTTTGTTTCTTTGAGAAAGATTTTTTCTAATTAGTACTAACGAAGGAATACAGAAAGCAGTCCATCTTAATCTCTAAGATGTGTGACTATAAATGTATGCATAATGATATAATTCATAATATATATAATGCATAATGATAATATATAAAATAAAACAGCATTTTTTTAGAGAGAGACAGAGCACAAGTGAGCATGGAGCAGAGAGAGAGAGAGCTAGAAAGAGAAGCAGGACTCACCTGAAGCAAGGCTCTAGCTCACACTATGTGGGACCCAGGCTCACAAACTGTGAGATCATGACCTGATCCGAAGTCAGATACTTAATGACTGAGCCACCCAGGCACCCAAAACTGAGCATTTAAACTGAGTCCTATTTGTCATAGAATCTACAGGCCTTTGATAATGGCATAAAGTGAATTGAAGCTCAGTGGAGATTCCTCTTACTGGTGGGAATGTAAAATCTCATGTTGGGATCCATACAGAGCTTTAGATTTTGGAAAAATCAAATAAACAGATGAAAATCCATCCAAAACATTTTGCTGGAATAATTTTTTTTAAATTCTTTTTAATAACTATGAATTCAAATTCCAGTACAGCCATTTAAGATCTCCTCAAGAGCTGATCAGAGCAACGCTATAAGAAGGAACAAAGCTATTCTTATCTCTTAAAAATCATTTTTCTTATATTTTCTATTTTGTTATGAGGAAATTGTGAAATGAATTGTGTAGACTTCTCAATTATAATTATGTCTAAGATTGGAAGTATAAATCGGAAAAAATTATGTCAGAAATTGGGAATAGGAAAGAAATCTGAAAGATGATAGACATTTCTTAGGAACAAGTAGCCTCAGAAAAATAACTCTATTCTATGGGTAACTGAATATATGTATTTACTGGCATGGATGATGTATAGATATAACTACAGAGAGAGAGAGATCTACAACGATAGAGAGATAGATATCCATTATCCGTGTCACTATGTATTCAGTATATATATTCAGTTACCCTAGGATAGAATTATAAATCTATGTTATATATAAATATATACAATATTACATATACGTACGTATGTATATATATATAACTGTCATTATCCATATCACTAAGTAACCAGCTAATTCAAAGATACAACAAATTTAAGTTGAATTGACATTGTTTTGTCATCATTTATTCATCAGTATCTAGTGCCGTTTTACTCTTCCGCATCTACTCATTGACCTGCTTTCTAACACCTAACAGGACATTGACCTGAATGAGTCACATCCATGATTTCTCATTCCTATGACTTCCAATCGAATTCAGTAAGTAGAGAAATCTAGTTGGGGGTTAAATGGAAAGAAGCGAGTGAGGTCACCGTGTTTATTTTCCTGGCTTCTCCTTCTCTTTTAAAATAACCTCAAACTGGCTAATTCCTGAAACAGAAATTACCCAAAAGGTTTTAGGGACCAGCAAATGACACCCTTGTCTCTCTCTCTCTCTCTCTCTCTCTCTCTGGGTTCGAATAACCTCTCTTGATTCTCTTAGGCCTAATGGTGGTACCAGCTCAGCTGCTGCTGAAGCCAGATTCCTGCAGTAGACTGTGATCTCCCAAAACCCACCATTTTAATGTCAATAAGCACATATAAATTATTCTATTTTCAGTGTTCCATATATTTTCCATTGACTTGAAATTGATAAAGAAAACAGATGTCTCTATCAACTATTTTTTAAAGATATTTTTTAATGTTTTTATTTTTGAGAGGGAGAGATACAGAGCATGAGCAGGGGAGAGGCAGAGAGAGAGAGGACAGAATCTGAAGCAGGTTCCAGGCTCCCACAGAGCTTGATATAGAGCTCGAACTCACAAACTGTGAGATTATGACCTGAGCCAAAGTCGGTCGCTTAACCGACTGAGCCACCCAGGTGCCCCTCTATCAACTATTTTTGATAAACATTACTTTTATTTTTATTTTTTTATTTTTTAATCTTTACTTAATTTTGAGAGAAAGAGAGAGAACGGGAGCAGGAGAGGGACAGAGAGGGAAGGAGACACAAAATCGCAAGTAGGCTCCAGGCTCTGAGCTGTCAGCACAGAGCCTGATGTGGGGCTCGAACCCACAAACTATGAAGATCATGACCTGAGCCAAAATCTCTAACTTTAACCAACTGAGCCACCCGGGCACCCCAATAAACATTATTTTTAAGCAACATATATACATGGCTAATTTAATGCTTCTCTTTATTATTTTATAAATTTATGAAATCAGACTTATTGTATTTTTATCTGGAAGAAAGAAAAAAGAATCATATATGTGGCTAATTTGTTCCCAGGGTCTGCTCTGCTGTTGCATGCACACAGATGATTCTTCTTTTCTTAAAATTTTTTAAAACTTCAAACTAAGATTTATATTAATCCATGTTACATCGATTATCCTAACTTGGAATCTCTTGGTGGCCCACACAATGTCTATGTTCCTTATCTTAGAACTCAAGTTGTAGTCAGTAATCTACCCTATATTTTGCCCCAAAGTGGAATTCTAATTGGTCTATGTAGTCAAGCTGTGCATAGCATTCCTTTGGTCAGGTGGATCAAGATTTTTGAGGGCTCCGAAAACCATAAAATTTGAAGGCTGTCTTGAAGAAAAGTAAGACGAATTATGAATATAAAATATGAATGAGTAAATATTTATTAAAATCAGGAAGTTAAAAGCACAGTTAGAATTTTAAAGCTGACTGAAAATGCCATAAGCATAAGAAAATATAAAAAAATAATATAATTTCAATAAACTGCTTGACTCATCTCTACATTTTTCTTCCTTTGCAAAATGCATAGGTCTTGATCATGACTTCTTAAAATAATTTTATAGTATAATTTCCTATAGAGAGAATAAAAATATGCTTCAGTCTTTGATCCAACAAAGTTAAAATCTAGCTTTATTTTTATTATTGATAATCGCTTGGCTGTTTTTAGTTTTGCTACTGGCATAATGCCCTACAAATAGAGAAACTCTGATGAATTCTGTTTCATGTAATTCCATCAAAAGGAAGAAATATGTATGGCTTATTGAAACATATATTTTACAGTAAAAATATATTCCAGATGAAAATAGCTTTCCATTTTAAAAACTATAGATGTTAATTAAATTCTCAGCTAACAATTTACTCTTCTGGAAGAATAATCCATAGGCTCTTTCTTATTTTCTACATTTCAAATATATTTGTTTTCTCCCACTATCCACACCCTGGCAGCTCCAGACACCTAAAGATATGTCATATTATGATTCAGCCTAAGCACTGTGGGTAGTAAGCTAGAATGCTAGCAAAAATTTAAGTACACCAACTAAAGGTAAAGATAACTATAGGCCACATAAATATATACAAATCCCAAACTGTAAACTCTCAACTCAAAACCTCCTTAGCAGAAATCCCCAAATATTTAAAACTTGAACACCATCTGAAATATGGGGTAGTGTAAGAGAGAGTAGGTGAAAGGTCAAAGACACAGCAGTTTTAACTAATTGAGACTAAAATAATTTGTAAATTTTACAAAAAAGAAAATATGAACATATAAACATTTTGCTAGGGCCTCTCTGTATGGCTTAGGAAAAGCTCACACAATTGATGAGCCTAATGCTTCATTATCTTAACATTAAATCCACCTCTGCCTCTGGTGATTGTATCTGGCCCAGGTTCCGGCAGAAACTCCACTCTCTAACCTGGCCAATCAGAGTGAAGTATTGTTTCGCTTGTGTTGGAAACAGATTTCTCTGCCTTCTTCATGGCATGTGAAAAAAAAAATCTCTTGCAATTGTGGAGAAACTGGCCAGATAAAGTTAATGCTGATTGAGTCGATATAGAAGAAACCTAAATTTTTGAAGGAATCTTCAAAATATGTAGATATTAACCTTGGAGTTTACACTGTATTGGGATTTATAGTTTACTAAGAAAATAGTGTTTAAGCTAGTTTGCCATAAGAGTTTTCAGTTTCTTAGTACTGAAAACATCCTAACGGGTACATACAATTACTTTGCATTATATCTTAAAGGCTATTGTTTGAATAAGGTTAATTTACATTTTCACTCATATAATTTTCAACTCTGAAAGTATCCTACTTCCTGTTTAAAAATCATTATATAACTTGAAATCCAGAATTGTGATGACAACCAGCTTTGCTTTGCTTTTTCAAGGTTGCTTTGACTATTTGGGGTCTTTTGTGGTTTCATACAAATTTTAGGATTGTTCTAGCTCTTTGAAAAATGCTGGTAGTATTTTGATAGGAATTGTATTAAATGTGTACATTGTTTTCATCAGTATAGATATTTTAACATTTGTTCTTCCAGTCCATGAGCATGGAATTTCCATTTCTTTGTGTCGTCTTCAATTTATTTCATCAGTGTTTATAATTTTCAGAGTACAGGTCTTGTACCTCTTTGGTTAAGTTTATTCCTAAGTATCTTTTTGTTTTTGGTGAAATTGTAAATGAGATTGATTCCTCTTTCTGCTGCTTCATTATTGGTGTATAGAAATACAATAGATTTCTGTACATTGATTTTGTATCCTGCAACTTTACCGAATTTGTGTACCAGTTCTAGTAATTTTGTGGTGAAATCTTTCAGGTTTTCTATATAGAGTATCTTGTCATACGCAAAGAGTGAAAGTTTGACTTCTCCCTTGCCAATTTAGATACCTTTAATTTCCTTTTGTTGTCTGGTTGCTGAGGCTAGGACTTCCAGTACTGTAGCAAATAACAGTGGTGAGAGTGGACATCTCTGTCTTGTTCCTGACCATAGAGAAAAAAAGCTCTCAGTTTTTCCTCAAAGAGTGTGGTATTAGTTGTGGGTTTTTGATTAGTAACCTTTGTCATATTGAAGAATGTTCCCTCTAAACTTACTTTGATGAGGGTTTTCTTTCATGAATGGTTGTTGTACTTTGTCAAATGTTTTTTTCTGCATCTAGTACAATGATCATATACTTCTTATCCTTTCTTTTATTAATATATTGTATCACATTGATTGATTTATGAATATAGACCCACCCTTGCAGCCCAGGACTAAATCCTCTTGATCTTGGTAAATGATTTTTTAAGTGTACTGTTGAATTCAGTTTACTAGTATTTTATTGAGAATTTTTGTGTCTGTGTTCATTGGGGATATCGGCCCGTAGTTCTCTTTTTTAGTGGTGTCTTTATCTGGTTTTAGTATCAAAGTAACACTGATGAAGATGTGGAGAAAGGGGAACACTCTTACACTGTTGATGGGATTGCAAACTAATACAGCCGCTCTGGAAAACAGTAGGGAGTTTCCTCAAAATGTTAAAAGTTAAAATTGCTGCAGTCCAGCAACTGCACTACTAGATATTTACCCAAAGAATACAAACATACTAATTCAAAGAGATTCATATACCCCAATGTTTATAGCAGCCTTCTCTACAATAACTAAATAGCCAAATTATGGAAACAGCTCAAGTGTCCATCAACTGAAGAATGGATAAAAAAGAAGTGGCATATATGTGCCTCTTCAGGAAATGGCAAAAGGGGGAAGTAAAGATGGCTGCAAACCACGAAACAGACTCTTAACTGTATAAAACAAACCAGTGGTTACCAGAGGGGAGGTGGGTGGGGGATGGGTTAAATAGCTGATGGGGGAGAGCACTTGTGATGAGATGAGCACCAGATATTGTATGGACCTTCTGAATCACTATATTATACACCTGAAACTCATATTACACTCTATGTTAACTAACTGGAACTTAAATAAAAACTTAAAAACAATTATAAACTGTATTGAATGACACAAGTTTCACAGATGGCATAAAATGTTTTTCTCAAATGATAGGAACATTTTTAGGATTCTGATATGTCTCAAATATGATAATAGATAATTTCAAAAATATTCAGGTATATAAAATGAAGTTAATATATTAGAATTTACATTTATATCTTATGTAGCATGATAGATTCGCTAAGATAAATACTATATTTTAAATTGTTTAAAGAAAAACATAGGTTCCAGAGTATTTTTTATGAATTGTCAAAGTTCAAAGATACACATGCATTCATAAGCATTGATAAGAAGCACTGAAAATATGTATAAAATTATTTTCCCATTGGCGAGATGCATTTTAAAAGTTTCCAAATCTCAATTAGACATATTTGAAGGCATAAAATTGCAAAACCATTTTCTTTTATTGTTCGTAAAACAGAATTAAAACACCATAATTCCCTGAAGATTCAAAACTCATTTAAAGTTGTGTTCCTGAAAAGCTACCATCTTTTTGATTTAGATTAAAGCTCTGGGAAGTCCCAGGCAGGAAATATCAAGTGATCAAGCCCATAACTCAAAGTGAGGGAGAAAAGTGATTAAAGAGAAAGAAGGGGGGAGAAGTTTTGCCTAATAATTAAAAAAAACCCCACATAACAAAAGGTATTATTAGAAAACATTAAAATTCTTTTAGAGGCAAACCAAAAATCCATCAGCAGAGAGAAGTAAAAAGTAATACCCAGAGGAATGCTGACTAGTTTGAATCAGTGGGATTTTTCTCTTTAATAGGAAAACAGCTTATCCCTTAAGTTTCCTGGCTGGGTAAGGAAGCACTATTAAAGTATGGAGACAAAGAAATAGCAATTGATGCATAATCTTTGATACCACATTTTTATTCCATATGCTTCACACTTCCCAAAATGTCTCCTATTGCTAGAAAGACATTAGGACAGTTCTCTCATGGTTGGTGAGTTTGAGCCCTGCATATGGGGGCTCAGCCCAGATCCTCCTTCAGATCCTCTGTCCCCATCTCTCTCTGCTCCTCCCTGCCTCATTCTCTCTCTCATTCTCACTCTGTCTCTCTCAAAAATAAATTTAACATTTAACTGTATGTTATATTTATATAGATGTTTTTATGTCTTCACCTTATTAAAATATACAGAAATATCTGCAAGAGAGACCGGATTTACAAAAAACAGAGAGGACAGTGCTTAAAAACTCTGTGTGACAATTGTATGCAAAATGTGCTTAGCTCAAGAATAAATATTTTCATGTGTCTAAGTCCTTTTATGATGATGGTGGCTTTGTATTAGTTACTTTTGATTGTCGTGCAAAGAACTACAGTTTAGCAGTTAAACAATACAAATTATAACTGCTAAGAAAGCAATACTTTTATTTTACGTTTCTCTGGAAATTTTTTTTTACCTCATTTAGGGCACAAGCTTATTTGACATTGTTCCTGAACTCAGAGGGTTTTTAGTATAACTTGGAAGACAGCACACAATAATGATAAGCCACAGACATGATAACAAAGGTACACAGAGGGTTATTAGAATACAAGGAGAACACAAAAGGATTCAGGGATGCCTTGTTAATTTTTTAAAAACTTATTAAATATTTCAGGGCTAAAGCTAAATACATACAGAGAGAATAATATATCAAAAACCTATGTTTCTTCCTTTCAATTGTGCATTCTTAACTTTTTTTGTATTTTACATTTAGATCATTCAAATTAGGAATACAATATTATAGATACACATTAAGTCCATTAAGTCCCCAATCACTTTTCCTTACTTAGAAATGACAACTATTCTAAATTTCGTGTGCATAATTCCAAAACGTGATTTTATAGTTTTGTTATAAAGGCATATATACACAAATGCATGCCTGCACATGCACACACACAATGTATTACATATAGTATAGATATATTTACATGCATATTATATGTATATTGGCATATATGTATTTATAAATTGCATATCTACTATCATACTATATATCTTTCTGCAATTTGCTTTTTTCACTTTTTGTTTAATCCTTATCCATGTCTTTAACTATCCATAAAGGTCTAGCTCAATACTTTCTACTGCTATGTAGTATTCTAATAGATTATTAATATACAACGTATTTAGTCATTTTCCACTTAATGTATATTTGAGGATTTTTCATTTTTCCCTATTACAGATAAAATTATAATAAATGCCCTTGTACATATGTATGTATGTTCTGTGTATATGCATGAGCTTCTCTTAATTCTAAGAATTAAGCTGAAGTTCTGAGTCCTATTACACGCACAGCTAAAATGTTATTCGATATTGCAAATTATTTGCCAAAGTGGTTATATCAGTTTACAATTCCATCATTGGTATGTCAGTTCTAGTTTTTAACAAAAAGATCATCAAAAATAATTAAGTCAACATCCAATTCAAGAATCTAGAGAATAAAAAAGAAGAATTTAGTGAATGTGTATCATCATAAACCCAAGAAAGTAGCAAAGCAAAATAATGAAGAAAAGAGCAGAAGCTACTGAAATAGATATCATGAAAATAAAGTGCATTGCCTAATCTTTTGGTGTCAAGTTTTGTATGTCTGTCAGCTGAATGTTAATATGCAGTATTCAATCAATGTTAATCACCATTATTAGTTAATGGTGTTATGTAAGTATTCTACAGCTTTGTTTCTCTTTGGTTTATCTATTAAATATTGAAAGAGTGATTAGTAAAATATTTTATTGTTGTGGGCGATCCAATTTGTCTTTGTAATTTCATTCGTATTTACATTCCTCTGTTTACCTTGAACAAAGATAACGGAAGAAAAACTTGGGGTTAGACAACAATACATCCTGTATACTTAGACATACTAGCAATAGCTTACTAGCTGTATGGAACTCTTTGAAAACATGGTAGGTAAAAATTGAATTTGGTTCTATGCATAAATATCTAAAAGGATTATGTGTGGCTGTGTGTAATCAAGTAATTGTTTACACCAACATGCGTTTACTGCAGTTTTTCTTTACATTGATGTGTTTAATTTATTTAACCAATTCTTTATTTTAGATTCTTAAACTGTCCTTAAAACTTTACAATTTTAACTAAGGCCAAAATTTTAACTAAGGCCAGTCTCTATGGCAAAATATTTGTCTATTTGTTTCTTTGAATTCTTAAAAAATTATATTACATAGTTATGAAAAATTTTAAGATGCTCGATGCACACTGCGAACTTGCCCCTACAAAATGTTGCACCATTTTATACTTTCACCTAAAAATGTTGAAAGTATATATTTTTCCAACATACCCCATTAGTACTAAGAAAGTAAGTTTTAATTTTTTTAATGTTTATTTCTTTTTGAAAGACAGAGAGACAGAGTGTGAGCGGGGAAGTGACGGAGAGAGACAGAATCTGAAACAGACTCCAGGCTCTAAGCTGTTAGCCTAGAGCCCAGTGTGGGGCTCAAACCCACGAACTGTGAGATCATGACTTGAGCCAAAGTCAGCTGCTCAACTGACCTGAGCCACCCAGGGGCCCCAAGAAAGTAATTTTTAAATCTTTAGCTATACAAGGGGAGCCTGTGGGGCTCAGTTGGTTAAGCATCTCACTCTTAATTTCAGCTCAGGTCGTGATCACACGGTTTGTGAGTTTGAGCCCCATATCAGGCTCCAGTCTAACAGCATAGAGCCTGCTTAAGATTCTCTCCCTCCCTCTCTCTCTGCCCCTTCCCCACTCATGTGTGCTCTCTCTCTCTCTCAAAATAAATAAAGAAACTTAAAAAATCTTTGGCTATATAAGAAGTAAAAATTTGTTTCTCATACCATTAAAAATAAATAGTTCATACATCCTTTTCTTTTAGTTAGCCAACATATAGTGCAAAATTGGTTTCAGGAGTAGAATTTAGTGATTCATCACTTACATACAACACACAGGCGCTCCTCTGAACAAGTGCCCTCCTTAATGCCCATCACCCATCTGGCCCTCTCCCACCCACCTCCCTCCATCAAGCCTCAGTTTGTTTTCTATAGTTAAGAGTCTCTTGTGGTTTGCTTCCCTCTCTTCTCCTCCTCCCCTTCCCATATGTTCATCTGTTTTGTTTCTTAAATCCACATATGAATGAAATCATATGGTATGTTTCTTTCTCTGATTGACTTATCTCACTTAGTGTTGTAACACTCTAGCTCTATCTGTCTTGTTGTAAATGACAAGATTTCATTCTTTCAGAGGTTGAGTACTATTCTACATTTTAGATATATATACTACATCTTCTTTATCCATTCATTAGTATTTCTTTTTTTTAATTCTTTATTTTGAGAGAGACAGAGATAGCATGAGTTGGGGAGGGGTAGAGATAGAGGGAGAGAGAGAATCTCAAGCAGGCTCTTCACTGTCAGCATGGAGCCTAATGTGGGGCTTCGAACCCACAAAACTGTAAGATCATGACCTGACCTGAAACCAAGAGTCAGACTCTTAACCAACTAATCCACCCAGGCACCTCCGTCAGTACTTGTTCTTAATTGGGTATTCATCATAACTTGCTTTTTTTTTTTTTAATGGTTTGCCCATAACTTATCCTCTTTATTTGTAATGTGATGATAACTTTTTTCAGTGTTTTTATTTATTAATAATCATGTAATATTTTCTTCTCATTTCCTCATTTGGCTTTTAACTTTTTGTTATACAGTGTAGCCTTTAATTGTAATATTAACCTATCAATCTTTTGTGAGTTCTTTATTTTTTTTATTTTTTTGACGTTTTTATTTATTTTTGAGAGACATAGAGACAGCGTATGAGCAGGGGAAGGGCAGAGAGAGAGGGAGACACAGAATCCAAAGCAGGCTCCAGGCTCTGAGCCATCAGAACAGAGCCCAATGCAGGGCTCGAACTCACAGACTGTGAGATAATGACCTGAGTTGGAGTCGGCCGCTTAACCAACTGAGCCACACAGGGGCCCCTTTTGTGAGTTCTTTAATATTTTCCCAGCGTTCAGAAAACATATACCAAGTCTCTACTACCTATGAGAAACTGCTCCAAGTATGGAGAAGACAATAAAAGACAAATAAATAAAAGGCCCGTCTTCTTGAATCTAACATTCTATTCATCAGTATTTCATCAACTTTATATATCATGTCACAGACTCATGATAATGGAAAAATAAAAGTAATCCATATTTTTCTAGCTATTTTTAGGCGGTTTTTTTTGCTTTATTTTTTATTAGAAATTTATTTTCTTATATAGTATAAATAAATCCCTTACATATTTACAAATATATAAATAAATATTCCCTAATTCTCCATTTGCAAATGATTGAAAATACCATACTTACCATACACTAACTCTTAATTGTCCTAGAATCTATTTTTTTAAACTTTCAATTAGGTGTTATCAACATCCTTTACCTCTTGTTTGTTTACAATTATTATCTTAAAAGATTTGCACTGTTGCAGTACATTTCAATGTTCATTTCATTTTACAATAGTTTTCCATATACTTTAATGCAATCTATTTATTGGCTAATTGAATAAAATAAGCATTATACATTTTAAAATCTCCAAAGAATTTGATTATGAGGGGCATCATGATTTTTATGTGTCCCCGAAAAGTTCTTTCAATCATTTTTGTTAACCTATTTTTGAAAACTGCTGCATTTTGCCTAACACCCTACTTTGCAATATGATTGAGATAAAACTTTCATTTTAATTTTCTCTTACACTTGTTAATATCTTTGCATCTTAATTTTCTCATATACACATGGCCGTTTACATTCAATATTGCCATGTAGTATGAGTAAATTTTTTTCAACATTGTCACATTAAAAATACAATTCATCTCAGTTAAAATATTTCTTGAATAATTATTACTAAAGCAGCAATGGTCATGCAATATTATTTATACTTTCCATTAACTTTCCCACCCACTTCAGGCACCATTCTCCTATGGCCTTTGTACACAGTAGACATTGTTCTATTTACCAACTTTAAATGACTTCACACTACCTACACAAAAGGTCTAACATGGCTTTCAGAACTTGTGATGTCCTCCACAATTTTTGCCACAGTTTATATCCCGAGCCTTATTTATTACCATTCTCTAAAATAATTTCTCTAGCTGGTGTGATCCATCCAGATTTGTTCAGAATCCCCTGAATGTGCCTTACCTAGATTGTCCTTTGAAGTCTCTGCCTTCCTCTGCCTTCCTTATTGTTGTTTGTGAAAGAATGTTTCCCACGGCAACTATCTAAATTGACCCATATTTTCATACAGCCCACACATCACTACTAACATGACAAGTGCCCGGTCATTCTCGTGTAAGCTGGTGTCTCTTCTAGAACATCCCCACCCTTCCACCTCATATATTGAATGCCTAGTCATCATACGCCACCTGATGACGTATATGTTTGTCACATAAATTGATGATTGATTCGCACCACTTAGTGTGATCTTCATTTGCTATTTATCAAATATTTTGAAAATAAATTTTTTATTTCTTATTGTTATAAATACATTTTAAATTACTAAGAGGGAAGAGTTCTATTATTAATGTTAATAATCTGTGATAGCATCAATCAAAGTTGTTAGATAATTGAATGAGTCGATAAGCCCAAAAGACTGGAATCCGGTTTTTTCAGATGAGTAATATATAAATTTTTATATTTTGGTATTTATACTTATGATATTATGTTATGTATGATATATTATACATATATAAATATATATAACATAATTGATAAACCTACCAATATCTACCTTTTTATTTTTTTGCCTGAAAGTCTTGCTGTTTCGACTCTGCCTAATATTTTATCTCTGAAGGTTAACATACAATCATAAGTCCAATTAAAAGTTCACCTGTAACTCCCATTTTGTTTGTCAAATTGGAAAAAAAGTGTCTGCTTCTATCTAAATTACCTGAGAATTTAAAGTTAATAGACCTGATCTCCTGGTGGGCTTTTTCCCTATAAATTTTTGGTTTCCTTTCTGGTCAAGAATGTTTACGGCAGCATTTTTATATATTCAGCTGGTTATAAGATTGAATTGGAATCTTGTCCCAGTTTGGTTTACATTTATCCTCTGATTTTGTTTTCTTTCAGGAAAGTCATCAGTCTTTTAAGTCAATGATCTCAAATAGGAAAGTTGATGTTAGCTTAAGAGTATACAGTGACATTTAGAAAAACAATCATAAAGTGGCTATCAACACTTTGCAAAATATCGCAATGTATTGATAATTCATAGATAGATAGATAATTATATAACTTCTGTACCCATGAGATTATACCATTTGGAAGAAATTTCTACTTTTAATATTCTTTAAATTTTTATTACATTTTATCAGTCTCCTCAGAAGTGGGAAGAATTCAGGTCATTCTCTTTCTCCATAATATTATAGAAGTATTTTAAATCACTAGAATTTTATTCTCTTATCATTATTATTACTGATAATGCATATGACAAATCTAAATTAAAGCTATGTACTATAAGCATTGATTAAGAAAAGTAAATATTCTTAACTTTTAGCTTAAGGAGAGGAGAAAAAATATCTAAAACTGTTCTAAAGTACATTTATATGAGCAGTTTGTTCAAAAATATGTTTTGAGAACCTGATTTTGCTTCCTCTCTTCCACATTTTGTTTTAATCTTCTGTCGGTTTAGAGCACTCACATACCTCTGCTGAGAGATCAAGAGCTCTTAACATTCCAAAAATAATTAAATATGTTTTCCCCTATTTTTATCTTCTAATTAATATACCATAAGTGTGTATCTGGCATTTAGAAAGTAATTTAGCTAGTTGGGTGTCCTGGATGGCCACGACTTCGGTGCAGGCAAGACAACTGAATACAGGAAGTTGCATTCGGTTAGCAAGAATATTAGTGTGACTAGCAGTGCAGAAGTGGTGATAGAAAATGAAGGAAAGGGGAGCACAAGGTTGGCCCGAGGACAATTTCAGGTTATGTTGGGGATAGCCAGAGAAATGAGAAGACAAATGAAATTCATTTTTTGACCATGCTGTTTCCTTCTTGAGCTGAGACATTTGCTATCATGTTTTTTCCTCCCCTTAATTATACCCCTGCTTTGAATTACATCTTCAATCATTTCCTATTCATTTTCTTTCTCCTGAAATGCTTATACAAGGAAATCTTCTATCAGCCACATTTTCCTTCGATGCAATCTAATTTTGTAAAATTACTTTTAGTTATTACAAAGTAATATTTTTATCATGGAATATCTGGAAACAACATAACAACAGAAAGAGGAAGACAAATCACTCCTACATAATCACTTAACATTTTGTCACATTTTCTTTGTGTCATTTGCTAAATGTAGTTTTATGGAATTGTGATTATATATATACATTTTTGTCTTGCCTTCTCATTTAAAAAACATTAGCTACTTCTCTGTGTTACAACTCTTTCTAAAAACATTGCAGAAATGGATGATACCCATTTTGTATATGTCTTATAAGTTAGGTAGTCCAATTTGGAGAGGATAGGGTATCCTATTTAATCCATCCTCCCTTATCGATATTTTAAATTTCTTATTATCCCTCTCACATAACTACCTTCTCAATTCTTTCCCTACACAAAAATATCAAATATATTTAATCCTATATTAAATGCCTTGACATCAATTAGAACATGTTTATATATTCTTAACTCTTCTGTTTCTCTCAATCTTTAATCTATCAAGAATTCTTTTAATTTGGTCTTCAAAATGTATCTACAGCCAGACTTTTAGCTTCCAATTAAGATGTAGAAGGTTGGAAAGAGTGTTATTCTCACTGTAAAGTAAGGAGAAACAAAAGATAATTAAAGAAAAGTATAACTTTTGTTAAATCAATCAGATAGCTGAGGTCGCAGAGTAATCAACTAGGCTGAAAGCTAAGGGAAGTTGAATATCTGCATGGAGGGACAGGACACTGGCTTATTTGGGGCAGAGAACAGAAGAAAGAAAAGGCTACCAAGCTAAACTCTTCAGCCAAGTGTGGGCTCAGAAGAGAACAAAACCCTGAGCGCCTAAGACAAGTTTGCACCTATTTTCGTGTTGTACTTGATGGATCTCACAGTATGCTCCCCACCCCAAAAAAAAAAGTAGTTTGGGAGGGAAGAGGGCAGAAAACTAAAGAAAGCCTCCTTTTCTGCTGAGGAAAAGGGAGGGAGTTTTGGCTTTTCTCTCATATGGAACAAAATTAATCCTCTGGAGGGAAGGCAGCAAAACCTGTCACTCTTAGGGCACAGGAAAGAGTTATTGTGTTTAGATTAAGGGAACCATAAACAAAAACTCTTGAGAAAAGGCAGAAAAGGTCCTGGGCTTGTTAACAATTTCCTCCCACTGGGGAGGTAAACAGAAACAGAGGAAGCCACCCAACACAGAGGGCCATAACGCCTGCCTAAGAGAATGAACGAGGAGGAGAATGCCCCTTGTTCCTCACCACAAAGCCTGCAGGAAGAGGAGCAAGGGCCAGTAGTTTATCTTCAGAGGAGGGACAGATACAAGGAAATCCAGGATCAACGGGGAAAGACGAACACTAGAAGTGGAATACAAACCATGAGAGAAATCCTCCAGGATTCCATATCACACCCTAAGCACAGAGTACACTGACAAGAATTGGAAGATATGGTACAACAAAAACCAAACTAAAATTAATTCCTGATTAGATTGATTTAATTCCCATATTAAAGGTTTAGCGGAAGTGACATGCCTATTTCTAAGCATAGATACAATTTATTTCTAATTTCTACTGTCTGACACACAATGGCAAATCTCCAGTGGCAAACTATAAGTAACATACCAAAAAGGAAGGGGGTGGGGTGGGGAGTGGGCAACTGTCGAGGGACAGAAAGCAACAGAACCCGACTTGGATATGATAGTCTTTTGAAAACACCAGACAGAGAAATTAAAATAGCTATTCTTAATATGTTAAAAGTTCTGGTGGAAAATGTGGGCAACGTGCATGAATTTTAGCAGTGAGGTGAAAATTATAAAAAGCAGTCAAATGGAAATGGCAGAAATGACAAAGAATTATCACACGAAAAATATCTTTGGTGAACTTGTCAGTAGACTCATCATTGACTACAAAGGTGCATGAGGAAATGTTGGGTCTGGGGAGTGATATAAGTATTCATTGTGCAGATAGTTACATGACTGTGCTTTTATCAAAACTCCTGATATTTATAGGAAAAAGAGTGAATTCTATTACATTTAAAATAAAATTGTATGTTTGTGTGTATGTCTGAATTCTGAGAATTTATCACCTCTGCAGCTACCATTCTTGTCCAAGCCACTTACCATCTCTGTCTGGAATACATAAATAACTGGACATTGATGGTACTGCTGACAAAAAGAGTTAGTGCCAGTTCTAAATTGAGAGTTAATAAGGTAGAAAGGTGCTGATTTAAGCATCTTAAATTTGAAAGCGTTGTGATGCGACAAATAACAAGATGTCCGGCCTTCTCTATCAAGTTTACGAGGAGCTTGCTGTTCTTTCTTTGGTGTCTCTCTTCAGGAAAAAATTTTACCTCCTTCTCTTTGCTATAAAAATCCCACTACCCCTATTTAAATTCTGAATTCCATCTTCATTTTAGTTCATTTTTCTCCAAGAGCTCATTCGATCATTTTTCTCTTCTCATGCGGTCAATTGAGTTGGGTAGTGAGAAATAGCTTCCATGAAAACTTTAGGAGATTTAATCAAATGAATTATTTCACTTTTTGTATTTGGTATGCCAGAAGCTATACCCTTTAAGATTATTTCTCTTATGACACATGCTTTGCTTAAAATATAGGCCTTTCTTTTCCTTATGACAATATTATAGAAGACCCTATTTCTATAGAAAGCCTTATAGTGTTATTTTCCTCTACTTAAAAACACTTTTGTCTCAGCACCTGGCATGCAAATCTTTTTTTTTTTTTAATGTTTATTCATTTTTTGAGACAGGCAGAGCACGAGTGGGGGAGGGGCAAAGAGACAGGGAGACAAAGAATCCCAAGCAGTCTCCAGGTTCTGAGCTGTCAGCCCAGAGCCCTAAGCAGGGCACAGAGCCCGGTGCAGGACTGGAGTCCATGAGCTGCGAAATCATGACCTGAGCCAAAGTCGGATGCTTAACTAACTGAGCCACCCAGAGGCCTCTGGTATGCAACTCGTGATCTCAAGGTCGTGAGTTCAAGCTCCATGTTGGGAGTGGAACCTACCTAATTAAAAAAAAGAAAAAAGATGAAAAACAGTAAAAAACACAAATACACTTTCGTCTTCACACAGGATATTAGGATAAGATGGTTTATAAATTCAACTTTTCCTTATCACTCTTATTTCATACTTATTTTGAGTATAAATAAAACCCAAATGGAAGTTTTTCTCGGATTAGAAAATCACTGTTAAAATATCTCTTCTATGTAGCATTTAATTTGTGAAAAAAAATTAATTAAATCTTGAGAATTTTATTGCCAAGTTAACAATGCCATTAAAATTTCCCAGGGGTCCTGTTCCTTTTTCTCTGATTAAACTTCTCCAAATAATATACCATTTCTCATGTCAAATCTCTTGCTTTGAGTCATCTGAATTGATGCATACATGTCTATTGAATTTATGTTTTTGAATTTATACTTAGGGTCTATCTTTTCTTCTAAAGACCATCTTAGTCCAAAATTATCCCACACTAAAGCACTTATTATCCTACCGCAATTCTAGAAAGTGATAAAATATTTTCCTATTCCTTTCATTGTGCTTTTTCTCTATAGTTCCCCCTTTTACTTTCTACCATTTTGGATTTTTTACTTTCTTTTTGCTTTTATTCTTTTTGAAAGTTTTGGTTGTAAACTTATCCTTACCATGTAAAAGAACTAAAGCCAGGGACCTGAAAATATATTGTCGAAACTATTTTTCTTAGAATGTTCAACAATAAAGTGAATCAAACACCTCAGATTTTTTATTTCTATCAAAAATATAAGTCCATCAATCCACCTTGCTCATCATTCTAAATTAACCCTCCCATGAACAGAGCCATTACAATCTTAAAGGACTATTCGTTTATTTTGTGTCATATTTTGCAAAATATGTATGTGGACATATAAATTTGACTATATTATGTCCTTTCTAGGATATGAAAAGTATTAAGTACTATAGTTTAATATATTTAATGTATGTTAAAAGATTAGTTAATTTTAATAAATTGAGTAATAATTGAGTAATATACATTTACTCAATTTAAGTCAAATACACTTAAGTCTACAAAAGAGGTAGAATTTTAAAATTAGAGACTAACCCAATTGAAAATTCTTCAATACTTTCTTGTTTTCTTTGTTCAGCTCTACTTTACCCTATAATCTCTTTTATTAGAAATAAATTTTGTACTGTCTGCCTGAACCAGTCTTTTTATTTTAAATAATGAATCTATACAATATAGATTAATATCTATTATGAGTATCTTCTTTATATATACTACAAGATTCTTATTGTGATGTATTTATTGAAGCATCAGTATTATGAAACTTGAACAAGATATCTTTTCAACTTCCTTCATTCCCACAAAGTACAGATAGTTCCCAAGCCATATAAGTAAGTTTTTTGCTAATATGCTTTTAGTTGGTTTGTAGTACTTATCACATTTTTTATAGAACAATAATTTTATGTCATAGTTTAATTCTCATATTATGTCTCTATGTTTAACCAGTAATACTTTGCCATGCAATTTAGTAGAAAGAAGAATGAGCATAAAATTAGCCAATAAAAACATTCTACTAAAATAATTTGCTAGGATGTGGTATTTTATTTTCCTTGAGTTATGGTGCTTGAAATAAATATATGTTTATATAAGTATATAATATATTAATGTAACATATTATATTATTTTATTTTTATTTAAAGAATTAATGTAGTAAGTTCAATGTAAAGTTGTTTCAAATACTTGACTACTCTGTATTACCTCTGGTATGTTGCAATATGTTAGAGCAGGCATATTTTGAAAATTCTAAAGTAATCTCTAATATAATTAACTGATTAGTCTCTAATATAAAATAATTTTAAAATAACTATTTTATCAAAATGAAATAAAAGTTACGTCCTTTATGTTTAAGAAAGTTGCAGTTGATTTTACCAATTTCTGGCTTTAATTCAGGTAAATTTAGTGTTTGATTTCAACACACAAATCTACCATTGAAATAATTTGAATTTGCCATTTGAAACCTGCCAGATTTCAGAATGTGGGCTGGAGATAACTAATGATCCCAAAGGAGTTTCCAGATTATTAAAAGTGTGCTTTTTATCAGTAACGTGTGGTTTATAGATTTATTCATAAGAATTGTTACTTTTTAGTAGATGACAATTTTTACAAGTTTTGGTACCTTTTCAAATGAATGAAATAAAAAGAAAAGTCAAAATTTTAAGACTACGTTTGAAGATTTCAGAGGAATATCTGTAAAATATTGGTCTAAAGTTTAGTAGTACTGATTTTTTATGGTAACTATGGAAAACTTGGTCGATTCTTGGTTCAACAAAGTCAGGTTTTAAGCAAAAGAGAGAATAACTTTTCCTTGAACACTTTGCAAGAAAAGTGAAATTTAGAAACATTACAGAATAAGGAGTATCTATTAAATACAATTTGTCTTTAATAGGAGTCGAGGTTTAAATTGTGATAATGGGATATAAACAAGATAATTTACATTGCCCTTCCCAGTTTATATCCCTTCCTACTAGCACATTCTCCTGAGAATTCAGGAAAGGCTGGGTATGGCAGAGACCTGGCTGCTAGGAATGACTAACTACAAGAAAAGTCTGGTGTTCCAGTTTACATCAGTTGGTAATTCTCACCTAGGGAGCTACGTGAAACAGTCTTAATCTATGTCGTGGTTCCATGGAAAAGAACACCATGTAATTTAGTGATATCAGCTCTTGGTGCCAGAAAGGAATTTGTGATACACATACTGTGTATTTATTGCTTTTTTCTAAGGTCTCCTTTTTTATAGATTCCAATGCCTTTATGAGGTTTAGTGAGAGACCCACAAGGTTGGAGATAAGACTTTTTAGTGATTATCTCCTTAAGGAAGGCAAAACAATAAGTCTATATGTGGGTGTGGAAACATCCCATATATGAGGGAAAGGAACTATTCAAGATTTTTACAGGCAGGGCTGATAGGACTGGCACAGAGGGACTTGGAACAAATCCTGATTTGTGAGGCAAGGAGACCAATGAATCCACTTGCAAGAGTGTATGGCAGTTTCAGCCATTCATTGCTAAAGGTCAAGCCACCTCAAAACTTGGTAGATTAAAACAACGATTTAAGCTAGAGATTTTGTGGAATAGCAACTTGATCTGGGCTCAGATAGCTAGTTGTGATCTCAGCTAACATCATCTAAGATCTGAGATGTGGCTATAGGTATCTGGTCGTTTCCACTTTGGCCTGAATGGGGTAAAGGAGTCTCACTTACCCATCTGGCAGTGTGTGAGACTTAACCTCTTGTAAGTCAAATTGGATCTCTAACATGACATTCTTAGAAATTTGTTCCAAACTGCAAGGTGTTCTTAAGGCTTAAACTCCAAAACTCATGCAACTTTCCCTTCCACCTTATTCTATAGGTCAAATCAATTTCCTAAGTCCAACTGCAGTTCAGTGGGTGGAAGAATACATCCCACCTCTTGTTGGGGCAAATTACGAAATAATGTGATCACACTGTAGTCTACCACAAGGACCATCATATTGCTGGCAACTTACACACACACAAAATTTTTCAAAAATAGTTTTCATGAGACTAGAAGGGAAAAATCAGTAGTCAAAGTTTTAAGACAGTTAAGAAAAACCTAGCGATATGTTTCTTTCTTCTCTACGCAAATTTAATTTTAGGATTCCTATCTTATTTATCTTTTCAACCAATAAAAGAAAACCTGTTATAGCGTGAGTGGGAAATACATACTTATTGAATTAATAATATACGAATTTGTCATGTGTGACTTTGGTTATGAGTTTTTTTTAAAGCAGTTTTTCATTATTTTCTATGCCTCTTGGACTAAAATCAACTTTACTATGAAATGCGAGGGCATACATTTGAATTGAGCAGTTTGGGACCTAGGTATGGTGACGTTTTCATCAGATGAGCAAGGGAGCCTTACGTGCATTCAACGCGTTACCAATGTGAAAGTCAGAGAACTGCAAATTGGATAAAAATTGCTGTGGTATACTTTCCATTTTTATAGTTGCACCTGCATTAGCATGGACAACGTGAAGGCAGTTATAGGCCACTTGCATTTCTATGTAGAACTTCTCATAATGATCGTATATTTATGGCCAAGAACATTTTAAACTTAAAGAACTTTTAAATGAGATACAAGTACTACAAATATTTCTAATGGGAGTGTTGCCACTTGGAATTCAAATTTCATATTCAGCTACTGCAAACTTAGTAGCTCATTATGCACAGGAAGAATTATAGGTGTGTATTTATCACCTTGACAGAATAATGATGGATGACAAGAAAAAAATCAAGTGCACAAATTAATGGCCATTTTAAAACTTTTTGAGGAAAATGTAATTAATTTTCAGGTAACTTTTAAAATATCATTGTCAGATAAAATTGTAACCTGTCAGTCATGACGAAGTTTTAGTTAAATGTACCTTCAGTATTTTTTTATTTTTTTTATTTTTTTAACATTTATTTATTTTTGAGAGAGTGAGAGAGATCATGAGCAGGGGAGGGTCAGAAAGAGAGGAAGACACAGAATCCGAAGCAGCCTTCAGGCTCTGAGCTGTCAGCACTGAGCCTGACACAGGGTTTGAACTCACAGACTGTGAGATCATGAACTGAGCTGAAGTGGGATGCCACCCAACTGCCCCTACCTTCAGTATTTTTTTTAAAAGTGTTTATTTATTTTGAGAGAAAGAGAGAGAGAGCACAGGGGAGGGGCAGAGAGAGAAGGAGAGAGAGAATTCCAAGTAGGCTCTGCACTCTCAGTTCAGAGCTTGATATGGGGCTGGATCTCACAAACCATGAGATCATGACCTGAGCTGAAATCAAGAAAGTTGGATGCTTAACTGACTGCACCACCCAGGCGCCCAGGTACGATGTTTCTTTGAAGTCCTTTTTCTTGTCATCTCAAGAACCACAATTTCCATTAAGTACCAAATAAATTCTCTTGCTTTCCTCCCAACTGTAAAAATCATTTTCCTTGCCTTCACATAGTTTGCAGGCCACTTTCTGCCTTTAAGGACTTCCCTTTACTTCCCTTTTAACTTAAGTCCTGGCTAGGCATATGTTCTCCTAATACTGGTCTCAAACTCCATTTCCTCTGGAAGCATTTGCTATTTAAACCTTATGACTTCGTGGATATTCCAGATATTTTTTGAAACACATTGTGGTAGAAAGTTTAAAAATCACCCTATATATGTTCTTAATTCTATTTGTGTTCTTAATTCACTTATGTAAGGCCAGTTATATAACCGACTTAACCATTGAGCTTAACTGACTGAGACACTCAGGCGCCTACTTTTTCTTGTTTATACAAACTGCTTGCCTTAAGTACTTCTGGGAAATTTCCAAATCTTTAATTAATTTAATTAATTTCTTAAAACACTCAAAATAGCAACACTTGTGAAGATCACTTTAATTTAGGACATGTTTCCAGTTACAATCTGACCACAGACTCCATGTTGGTAGATATAAGATGGTCATCGCTTCTTGGCCTTTGGGCTAAGCTCAAGTGTAGGATCTAAGATGGTCATGACAACTGAAATAGGGTCATTTTACTCAGCCTACTAAATTCTTTCTTCTGAGTCAACCATTGGCATCTCAACCGCATGACAGCTGAACATCAGAATATATACAGACAAAATCCAGATGAGCACATATTTTGTCTAATACGACTTGATGACAGGGACTGTGAACCTATGTTTTAGAGTCTATGCAAAGAACATAAATGACTGGGCCATGGGGGGTGGCCTGAAACAAGGCCCTGTCTGGTGTAGGAAAGCATATCTTCTATCTAGAGGAAGTTGTCGCTTCTCAGCTCCAGCTCATGGCTGCCAGGTGGAACCGTACATTATCACAGCTTCTGGTTTTTCGAAAATAGCTACAAATTGAAGTTTCTATATAAAATCTTTAAAAATTTTCAATATTGGCTACTTTAAAAAAATGTTTCAAAACATTACACAGCAATGCAAATCAACACCACAATTAGATACTACTTCACACTTACTAGGATGGCTATAACAAAAAATAATAGCAAGTGTTGACAAGGATGTGGAGCAACGGGAACCGTTGTGCATTGCTAATAATAACGTAAAATGGTACTGCTGCTGTGGAGGACAGTTTGGTAGTTCCCAAAAAATATTAATATAGAATTGCCATATGATCCAGCAATTACACTTCCAGGTATATACCCAGAAGAATTGAAAGCAGGGACTACAATAGACATTTGTATGCCAGTGTTCATTATTTACAATAGGCAAAAGGAGGAAACAACCAAAATATTCATCGAATATGGATAAGTTTATAATATGAATGGTTAAGCAGAATGTGGTATATGCATACGATGGAATATTATTTATCCTTAAAAAGGAAAGAAATTCTAATACATGTTATAACATGTATGAACCTTGAAAACTTAATGCTAAATAAAATAATCCAAATACAAAAAGGCAAAAATTATATAATTCCACTTATATGATATACTTAGAATAATCAAATACAGAAAGTACAATGGTGGTCTTCAGGAGCTGAGATGGGAGTTTTAGTGAATTATTATTTAATGGGTAGACTTTCAGTTTGGGGTGATGAAAAAGTTTTGGAGATGGATAGTGTTCATGGTTGCACAACAGAGTGCATATACTTAATAGCACTGAGTAGCACATTTTTTAAAAGTAACTTTTTGTTTTTAAAGAAAAAGAGCAAGAGAGAGAACATGCACACAGGGGAGGGGAGAGAAGCAGAGGGAGAGAGAGAATCCCAAGCAGGCTCCACAGTCAATGTGGAGCCCAATGTGAGGCTCAATCCCACACCCCTGGGATCATGACCTGAGCCAAAACTAAGAGTCAGATGTTCAACTGGCTAAGCCGCCCAGGCACCCCTGAATAGTAAATTTTAAAATGATTAAAATGGTAAACTTTCTGTTCTTATATATATATTACCATTAAAAAATACTCTGTGTGCTTAACAAAACACAACTGCATGTTGAATTTGGTCTGGAGTATTTTATTTTTATTTATTTATTTTTTTAGAAACAATTTTTTCTAATTGTTAGTTAAAGATTTAACATACAATTAATTTGCTGTAGAAGGATAAACAATGAAAGAATGAATGAAGGCATAAAGAACCAAACTCTGTTAAACTAGTTCAGATCAGCCCCTTACATTGATATAACCGTCTTGAAGTTGTATACATATATATAATCCCTTGAGAGAAATGCGGATTGACAGAGCAGACTCCAACTTCTGGCTCAGAGTATGAAAGGATGGGGAGCAATCAAGAAGAGGATGGGACTCTAACCACAAGGTAGGACTGGAGTTGGCACATTACCTCTTTCTGCTTTTTCCGCTGACCTGAGACCTGATCCGTTGACGTTTCTAGAGCCAGGAGTTTTCACAGGGAACCCAGAAAGTTATGGTCAGAAAGGTGTCACTTAATATTCCCTCTATTGTCAGCTACATCTTTCCAGAGCTGGGCTAATCAGTTTATCTCTTCAGTGAATGTGAGATTTGGAATTCATTATAGGTGCAGAATGGTTGAGGCAAAGTCTTATTAAATCTTTGACTTCCTTTCAGAATGGCAAGTCTGAATATAGTGAACTTGACTTATAAATGGCCTCTCTGTGGCTTGATTATTCAAAAACTTTGAATTCTGAGAGATATCCTCATAGGCCACCAAATTATGAATACCTTGTCGTTTCTATAAAATCTTGTTTTCCTTAAAATAGCTGCTGTCAGTTTTTGCTCCATGGAACCAACAAGAGACAGCTAACATTAGGTTCAAGTAAAATTCTCACTGGAATTTTTTTGATCATTGAAAATGACCTTGAAATATAGTAGGAAGGATAAAAAAAAAGTAGTATAATATTTTGTCTTGAATGTAGCACAACCAAATACTAATATTTGTTAGGCCACAGTAACTAAGCCTTAAAAAGATGTTGCAATAGTTTTCAAATTGCATAAAAATATATGAAAATATAAATATGTTAAGATTAATAAAAGGTATGACATATAGTTTTTTCAAACATCTCAGATATCTAAACTTAGATATTTCATAGAATAAATTGAAATCAAGTAAAATATGTTTTCCTTTTTACATTAGTAAAGATTTAAAATGTAACAATACAAATACAGGCATATGTACAAGGAAAGAAACATACTCAAATACATTGTAATCAGCAGAATCCTTTTGGAAGCAGTTAAGCAATATGTGTATGTATCCTCTAAAAGTATCTATAATTTCAACTCCTCATTTCAATTCTAACAAACCTATCTTGAGAATTTAACCCAAATTATGGGAGTGCCTGGGTGGCTCAGGGTTTAAGCACCTGACTCTTGGTTTCTGCTCAGGTCATGATCTCACAGTTTGTGGGATTTGGGCCTCACGTTGGGCTCTGCACTGAGAGCACAGAGCCTGCTTGGGTTTCTCTTTCTCCCTCTCTCTTTGCCCCTCCTCTGCTTGGGTGCGCTCTCTCTCTCTCTTTCTCTCTCTCTCAAGATAAAAAATAAACTTAAAAAAAGAATTTAACCCAAATTATGAAAAAAAACTGTATTCCCAAGTATATTCAACTCACAAGCAATACAGAGATTGTCAGTAAGAGGACAATTAAGAAATCTCTTGCCAAAATGTGTTCCACAGTATGATAATTCATGTTATTTGAATAAAGGGTTTTGTGATCAGGAATATATAACAAGCTCTAAAATTAGTAAATAACCCCCTCCCCTGTATGCCCCAGGTGCCTTTGAAATTGCTCCTTCTATGCTATGTCTCTATAGGCTGTTGGTTGTGCTGTCTCTTTAAGGACAGAGACTCAATTTCCTCTAGCCTACCAGCTCACACAGAGCCAAGCCCACTGATTTTTTAAATTCTAGGTTTTAAGTCCTACTCGGCTGTCTTCCCTAAAGCCCTAACAGAGTCTCCTGTGTGGGAATCTTCACTCTAAGCCTTGCCCAACATTTATTCTAATGGGCACTATCAGTTCCCAGGAGAGACATTTCCTCAAAAATCTTATCCTTAGGGCATTAAGAGCTATCTATGAAGAGTAACTAATTCTGTGGAAATTGCTTATAATTAATTTTATATTAGAGGAATGGATGGTAGGAAGTTGTAAAGAGGTAGACATTAAAGGTAGATAGAGCCTGATCCAGAACAGGAATGTTGTTTTGATGGCAAAGTAAATTTTTATGGTTTTCAAATTTTCTGTGATATGTTTATAAAACTTGATCTAAAAGAAAGCAATAAATAAAAGTAAGCTCAAAGATCCTTTATTACTAATTTCAATACAAAAGTAAAATAATTACCTAAAATAATCCCTGGATATAACCTTACTTCTGAAAATGGCTGAAAAAAATACTAAATGAAACAATGTTAACTTGCACTGTTTTCTGTAATATGTGTGTACATGCATGTGTGCAAGAGAGAGAAGGTAAAATTGATCCATCCATACATCAGCTGGGTAACAGAACACATGTGTTTTCCTGATACTGGAAATAACTAGTTTTATTCCTTCTCTGAGGTAGAACATATTTGAATCTCACTAAGGACTTCAATAAACTCTAATAAAATAACTTGACATTTCTTTAGCATCTAGATGAGTAAAATTCAACAGGATTTCATTCTCTCCAGGAGAGTAGACATAAGACATTTCATATTTATTTTTGTTAATATTCATTTATTTTTGAGAGAGAGAGCAGGGTAGAGAGAGAGAGGGTGACAGAGGATCCAAAGCAGGGTCTGCACTGATAGCAGAGAGCATCATGCAGGGATTGAACTCATGAACCGCAAGAACATGACCTGAACCAAAGTCGGATGCTTAACCAATAGAGCCACCCAGGTGAACCAACACATTTCTTCTTTATTTATTTGTTTATTTGTTTGTTTCTTGGTTTATTTAACAATTTATTGTCAAATTGGTTTCCATACAACACCCAGTGATCATCCCAAAAAGTGCCCTCCTCAATGTCTGTCACCCACTCTCTCTTCTCCCCTACCTCCATCAACCCTCAGTTTGTTCTTAGTATTTAAGAGTCTTTCATATTTAAATAGATGTAAAGAACCATGTGTTCTGGAGTGTAAATAGACTGATTCTCAAATTGCTCACGAATTCAGATGCATTATTTGGCAGTCATGCTTTAGCATCGTAAGGATGACCTAGAATTAGTTTTATCCTTCTGTTTTTGTGTCAATTATAAACCCCTTTTTGTCTCAGTTTGAGGAGGAGGCAAGTTGCTGGAATATGGGACATATCAAATCATAAAGATTCCTCCTTGGGGCACCTGGGTGGCTCAGTAGGTTAACCGTCGAACTCTTGGCTCAGGTCATGATCTCATGATTCGTAGGTTCAAGCCCCACATTTGGCTCTACACTGATAATGTGGAGCCTGCATGGAATGCTGTCTCTCTGCCCCTACATAAATAAATAAATGTGCTCTCTACATCAATCAATCAATCAATCAATAAAAAATAAAAAGGTTCCCCCTTTTTTCTCCCTTAGGACAGTCGTAGGAGAAAGACTGAGGTATCATTCAAATATTGAGATTTTTAATTCATCATTACACTAATGAATCATTAATTATTAATCACTTATTTGATTAATTATCAATTAAATTAAATTTACCATTAAAAGACTTATAAAATCAAATGGGCATCTTTTGGAAGTGATAAAAATGTTCCAAAATTGACCTCGGTGACAATTGCACAAGTCTGTGATATCCTAACATCCATTGAATCACACACTGTAAAGGAGTAGACTGTATAATATGTGAACTTTGTCTCAAAAAGGCTATTTAAAAAAACTACATGATGAGAGGACTGAATCTTGAGAATCCTTCCTGGAGTTTTATAAACAGAAAAATTTCAACCTTGAAAATAAAGGCCACTCAGTTTGCTCACTACATTGTTTTCTGAGAAGCTAACTAAAATCACCCACCAAGGAGACATCTGCTCTGATCCTAAACAGTTTTTTGTCCAAGTTCATTGGTCTTTTATTTGAAACCAGAAAACATTTGTATGGCTACATGTAGGTAAAATTTACATAAAACTTTGTTTCTTCTGGTCATACAAGAGTAACTTTATTATGCTAAGATATAACATTCTTTAAAAATGGCTTTCAATAGAGGTCTTTTTTTTAGTGTTCTTTAATGTTTACTTGGCCTGTAGCACATACTTCTCAGATAATTTCTCACTGGGAACCTGTATCTAAAATGCTTCAAGCTGTTTCTTATCCTCAGGTATCTCATTCCATGTACAATCTGCCCATCGGATCATCAGCGTACTTGGAAACACCTGCCCTGACTAAGAAGTTTTCATGTTGTTACCCTTCCTCTGTTGTACTGAATATGTCCTATTCATCCTATTCTTTTTGCCTGTGTATTGATAATTTTATCAGTCAGCAAATACATTCTTCTGTAGAAAGATTTACAGCTTTTTACCTATAGGAAAACCACAGTCCAGAATCAAGAAAAAATATTTCATGTTTTAAAAATATGAATCATAGTCTTCAGCATTTTGAGAGCCTGAATTTTCAAATGCATTTGATAGAAACAGTAGACAGAAAATATGCTGAACTAAGATAAGTATTTTGGTGAGAAGACAGTTTGACTGCTCTAAATCTGCCATTCTATACCCTACATTTTATGAAATTACTACATAAAATCCTGAATTTTATAGTAATTAAATCAATCAATCTTTAACTCCTTGTCACAAGTAAATCAGCCTTTAATTATTAATAATTAGGCTTCCAAATTTAGCTGCTTTACAACTTTTAGAAATGAAATCAATCATAGAACAAAACCAATGTGTGAAAGATTGTATGATGTAACTCTTTTTTCTTAAAGAAGTATATTTTGAACATTTGCTAAAATAAGAAAATATAATTTTTATAGTCTGACCTAGGGCTTTTTAAATTTATAGGGATACATGCTTTGCTGAAAGTAAATGAATATCTGTCTTGATAATGGCAGTTCTCACCAAAGAAAACTTTCAGTCTCCTAAATCCTAAGGAGTCATGATGAGCCTAGTTCATGCTTCTTCAACTGATTGAATAAATTAAGCTTGTTCACCGCTAGATTTGATTTGAGTGTTCTAGACCCAGTCCACCTAGGACTCATCTGTTGTTTACATTCATAGGTGGTTTAGTCCTACCCGGAATTCCATGCACACCTAGAAGAAATCCATTCTTTCACCAAAAGTGTATTAAGCACTCTGATGGTTCACTTTATGTGTCAACTGGCTAGAAGATGCCCAAATACCTGGTAAAACATTATTTCTGGGTATGTCTATGAAGAGATTAGCATTTGAATTCATAGACTAAGTAATAAAAAGACCAACCTTACCAATGCGATTGGGTATGATCCAATCCACTAAGGGCCTAAGTAAAACAAAAATGTGGGAAAAGGGCAAATTTGCTCTCTTTGCTTGACTCGGGACGTTCATCTTCTCCTACCCTGAGACATTACTACTCTTGGCTTTTGGGCTTTCAAACTCAGACTGGGACTTAAACTATTGGCTCACTGGCCTTCAGATTGAGAATACAATTGCTTCTTGGCTTTTTGGGTAAGATTAAGAGTAGACTGAGATTATACCACCAGTTTGGAATGGAAGTATAACCAACAATTTTCCTGGGCCTCAAGTTTGTAGACATCATTGTGTATTTCCCAGACCACACAATCTCAGCCTTATGTAATTGTGTGAGTCAATCCTTCATAATAAATCTCTCTACCTCTATCTCTATTTCTATCCCTATTTCTATCTCTATCTCTATCTTTATCTCTATATCTCTATCTCTCTATCTATCTCTATCTCATTCAGTTCTAATTGCCTGGAAATCTCTAACCAATACAGCATCTAATAGGTACAAGACATGCTAGCAATCAGCATGACTAATACTGCAATATGAACATTACATTCTAAAAGGGTGGGTCAAGGTGGACAAACAAATTAACATATATGCAATAGTGTGTCAGGTAGTGATAAGTGCTATGAAGAAAAGTTGAGGAAGTAGGTGTAATAAAAGAGTTTGTGTTCAGGTGAGTAGGGTTATTTCAGCCAAGATGTCAGGGAAGCCATCTCTGAAAGAATTAAAAGTGTAAGGGGCATCTGGGTGGCTCAGTCAGTTAAATGTCTGACTTCCACTCAGGTCATGATCTCATGGTTCCTAGATTTGAGTCTGGCATGGAGCTCTATGCTGACAATGCAGAGCCTGGTTTGGATTTTGGATCCTCTGACTCCCTGTCTCTCTTAGCCCTCTCTCTCTCCCAATTGCATTCATTCTCGCGCTCCCTCCCTTTCTCTCTCTCTCTCTCTCTCTCTCTTCCTCTCTCTCTTTTCAAAGTAAGTAAACTTTTTTTTTTTTTTTTAAGTGTAGGTTTGGCAAGTCTGAAAGAAGGACATTCTAGGGAAGGTTAGAAACAGCGGAAGCCTTGAGGTAGCATTTTTCAGGATAAAGAATCACAGTCAAGCCAGAAAATAGTGAACCAGGCAGAGAGAGTTTAGAGAATGAGAGGTGTTATGGGCTGAATATGACCATCCCCCCAAATTCCTATGTTGAAGTCCTAACTGCTAGTACCTCAAAATATAACTGTTTCAGGGCAATAGGATATTAAAAACATAACTAAGTTAAAATGAGGAAGGAAGGGAGAGATGAAGGGAGGATGGAAGGAAGGAAGGAAAGGAGGAAGAAAGGGAAGAAGGAAGGAGAGGGTAAAGCCATTAAAAGCCTCGCCTTCAGACATATTTTGTATGTATATTTTTAAGATATATCAATTTAATTTTAAATGACATTAAACTGGATAATCCTCTTCGAATGGGCAGATATCAAGCATCTTAAATTACTACTAGGGAAATATGAACAATGTTTCTTAAATAGTATTTCATTTAAACTTTTTAAATATCATTTTCCTGGAAATAGATACAGCTTGTTTGCAAACATGTTTAATAGGCTTAAAGAAATGTAAAAAAATTATGATGTATTTACTATGACCTTTCATCAACAGGCAAATTTCTGAAAAATTGCATGGAATTGGAATTACTCTATTAAAGAAAATAAAATCACAATGGACAAGATAAGCACACAAAAATTGATTTTATTTCAATACATTGACAGAAACAGGAGAGAAAGCATAGATCAAATCTGGATAATCAGCTCATTATCCAAGGGGTTGGAAGGGTTTTAAGCACTGCAGTGAGCCAAGAGAAAAGTGGACAGAGGAAGTTAGATCAGAGGTACATCAACAGGATGTGTTGAGAAGTACACTGAGTTATTCTTGAGTTTGTAAATGTTTTTCTTTGGGATTAGGCCATCTGTGTTTGCTAATCTGTGCTCATAGAAGTTAGGCTACTTCCATCTCACAAAGACTAGGAAATAGGGACTCTCTTCCTTGATGATTCCATTTCAAAAGTGTGGCTCCTAGATCCTTGAGGAAGGTATGCCTAGGTAATAACACTGACAAGAGGCTGGGAGTAGATTTACATACATTTCAACAGGACAGCGAGAATTTAAAATTACAAGAGTAATAAAGTCAATGCTCTCATGGAAGGTTAAGACTGAAGCCTATAGGCAGTGAGAAACCTGTCTAAAGTTTAGTGCAGCTGAGGGGGATATTAAGGCTGTCTTTGTCAACTCTAATATGAGTCAGATTAAACACTTTGATTAAATTTTTGATTTGAAAATAACTATATTTTAATATACTATAATTGTATAATTTCAGATTTTGGCATGTATTTTTCTTAAAATTAGCTATATCTCATAATCCCATCCACTTCTCAGTTCTTATAAAGTTATATTCAGAAGGAAGTATCTTCAGATAAGGGATGAATGAGCTTCAGAGCCTGTTCGTGATCCAAATCTGATGCTAAAAGCTGTGTGACTTTAAGAGAATGAGTTAGTACTTTTTATTTTTTGAGAGAGAGAGAGAGAGAGAGAGAGTGCCAGGGAGGGGTAGAGAGAGAGGAAGATACAGAATCTGAAGCAGGTTCCAGGCTCCAAACTGTTAGCACAGAGCCCAATGTGGGGCTTGAACATGCGAGATCATGACCTGAGCCAAAGTTGGACGCTTAATCAACTGAGTCACCCAGGCGCCCCATGACTTAGTTCTTTCTGATAAAATGGAGATAAGAAATAGCCACCTTGCATAGTCTTTAGCTAGATCTGACAAGATACTACTGTAAAATGCCTAACACAGCCACAAGCACGTAGAAGACTGCCTCCTATTAGTACCCATAAAACTGTTGTAAATAAAGCCTAGATTAGAAAATGTAATAGTCTTCCAATAGGGGAAAAATGGCAGTATTCTCCCCTGTCTCCTTTCCGCCCCAAGCATATATAATTATATACCTTACAACTGAATGTTTAGAGCAAGGGCCTAGAAGCCATCAGTTTGGGAATTCTACGCCTTAGTGCACCAGTGACTTTTGTGATCTTAATTGAACCTCTGGGCCAGATCTCTTCCATCTGTCAAATACATAAAATAATGAAAAACCTTTCTCCCTCACAAGGGTGCTTTTAGCATTACTGGAAAAAAAGAGAGTCTTTTTGAAGTACACGAGATGAAAGTACTGTTATTATTAAATATGTGATGAATTGTTGATAATACATAGTCTGTGATGTTGTAAGAGTCAGTATCTTTAGGAAGCAAAGACTCCCTTGAGAGTGTTGGACAGAAGAAACGATAATGGCGGTTGAATTACCTGCTAAATTGAAAAGAATCATTGAGAAAACTCAGTCTCCCTATGGAAAAAGCAGAAGCTAATATACTACACCTCAGTAGAGATACCTATAACCCTGGAAGGGAAGTTAGATGTGATCTCACTTCCTGGCTGTGTCTATCAAAGGCAAGGCCTTCATGGAGCCATGGCCAAGACATTTGTTTTTATAGGTCAACTCATTATCAAGTATATATATTAAAAAAACAGTTTAGTGTTTAGAAAGTCATGACCTTTACCCACATTCAGAAATTAAAATATGCTAATTTTTCACATGCATATTTTATATCTTATAAATGTTTTCAAATATACAAATGGTCAAGTTAATATCGAATAAAAACTTCCCAATATTTACACATTTCCCTTTGTAAGTTGTAAAATTTCAGCTTGAGAGGATGAAATTTTTGTCTAAGATGAAACAAATTTTGATAAGAAAATTAATGTTTTAAATGCTTATGGAAAGAGAATATTTATAGTCTTTGTACCAGGTTATAGTTAAAACACTGAATGCAATTGTAATTATCCTTAAAAATTCATCATTGTGTTGGGGCACCTGGGTGGCTTGGTGGATTAAGTGTCTGACTTCAGCTCAGGTCATGATCTCATGGCTCATGGGTTTAAGCCCTGCGTAGGGATCTGTGCTCATAGCTCAGAGGCTGGAGCCTGTTTTGGATGCTATATCTCCCTCTCTGCCCCTTGCCTGTTCATGCGTGTGCTCTCTATTTTTCTCAAAAATAAATAAATATTTTTTAAAAATTAAAAAATAATAATGGTGTCAAAACTTTTTTAAAAACTGAATATTAGTTAAAACTGGTAAGGACAGATTTTAATGAGCAGTAACTCTTTCAATAGGGAAAAGACTCCAACATGAACCAAACTTAACTTCTATTTGTATAGAGGTGATTTGGTGTTCTAACAGGAGAATGAGGGAACAGAGAAGGGATTGAATAGAAGCAGTAGAGTTAAGTGAGTGAAAAATTACAAAAAAAAAAAAAAAAAAAAAAAAAAAAACCCATGTGAAACCTATATGAGTTTGCTAACTGATATTTTTGGAAGTTAGGTCCTACCCTCCACAGAAATTGGGAGACAGGGGCCCTATCTTCAGATGCTGGCTGGAATAAAATGGTTAAATTCTTTTGGCAGCCTTGAGTTTTCTCAGGCAGGCACTTACTTAAAGGGGCTAGCGTCATCCTAGGGATAAAATCTTGAGCTTTCAGAAACTATGTTAGTGTTCATTGAAGTCTTTATGGGCCACGGTTGAGGCCTGATGGGAAGAGGGCTTATAGGAGCATGGCTAAAGTTTGGTCAAAGAGAGAATCTTTATCAATGGAAACCAGTAAACTCTGTCTCTAAACTTTGCAGCATGTGCTAACAGATGATGATTTGGCACTGAATGGTACAAATTCCTTCATTCTTTCATCAGGTATTTGTTAAATGGTCAATCTCTCCATAAAATGCAAAGGTAGGTTTGATGTGGTTTTGCCTCTTGATTTAGAGTCCAACAGTCTAGATGAGAGTAAAAGCCATAAAGAAATAGTTAAAATAAAATACTATAGCTGCTATAGTAGAAGTCTGTACAAAGTACAGTACAAGCATAAAGAGTGAGAAGTTAACTCTCCCCGACTGGGAAAGAGATCAGTGAATATTAATAAAGGAGGTAATATTGGAGGTGAACTTTGATGATGAGGTAGATTTTCTTTAGGTAGACAGGGACAGGAGATTGCAATGTGTGCAGAAAAATTAGAATCAGCAAAACTTCAGATATATAAAAGTATCTAGCATATTGGAGAAATGCATGTAGAAGAATAGAGTTTGTGAATGGGTCGGAGATCCAAAAAAGGGGAGGCAGCTTTTAAGTCAAAACAATAGAAGTAGATGGATGGAGGAAAAAATTCTATCATCATGTCATCGTACCCAAACTGTACACCAGAATACCCCATGGTGTCACAGAAAATTCATGAGTACAATGAGGACACTTCAGAAGGAAGTACAGCAACATCTGTAGGATAGATGAGATCAGTTCCCTACTGTGGAGCTGTTGGAACCTACCTATTTAAGAAATTAAACTACTGGGGTGCCTGGGTGGCTCAGTCAGGTCAGCATCTGACTCTTGATATCAGCTCAGGTCATGATCTCATGGTTCCTGAATTCGAGCCCCACATCAGGCTCTGTGCTGATGGTGTGGAATCTGCTTGAGATTCTGTCTCTCCTCTCTGCCCCTCCCTAGCTCCTGGTCTCTCTCTCTCTCTGTTTCTAAATAAATAAATAAACTTAAATAAAATTTAACTATTGGGTATTTATTTTGCCTAAGGGCTGCTTTGAAGAGAATAACTGAGACATGAAGGGTTCCAAGAGCCAAGAAAGTTGGGGCAATAGCCATAATGACTTTTCACTTTATTTTATAAGAAGCAGAGAAAACCAGGATTTGAAGGATGATAACAAAATGGGAAAAATTGTATTTGAGGAAGCTCGTTCTGACAGCAGTGGGGAACATTTGTTAGAAAGTTGTCATTTTGGAGGCACAGAAACAATTTGGATATTATCCTCATTAGATAAGTGAGAAGAAGGGAGATGTCTAGTGAATGATGGACTGACTCTAGCTGCTGCTACTTAAACAAGTACCTCTTAAGTTCCTTATTGTTTTTATGAAATGCTAGAAGTCTTTGGAAACACACTCGAAATTATGAAATCAACTATTACATCATTGTTCATTTAGTCACATTTTTTATGTTTTTTTTTATTTTATTTTATATTTCACTCTCTGTATAGCGTTTTGAGTGAAGTGATTTATAGTCTTACCCAGAGCAACAGGCTTACGCAGAGTGACATTTTTGCATGTCCTGGGCAATATGGCGTATTTCAAATGCTTGGTTGATATTACATTGTACCTTTAACTTACTTTACAAAGAAAGATAATGTTCTACTAAGAACCGGTGGCCTTGACTGATCAGTCTAATGGAAGCTAATAATAAAAGTATATCTTTTGCATTTCTCTGATGACATATGATGTCGAGTATCATTTTTTTTTATTTTTTAACATTTATTTATTTTTGAGACATAGAGACAGAGCTGAGCAGGAGATGGGCAGAGAGAGAGGGAGACACAGAATCTGAAGCAGGCTCCAGGCTCTGAGCTTTCAGCACAGAGCCCGACGCGGGGTTCGAACCCAATGACCGAGATCATGACCTGAGCCGAAGTTGGCACTCAACCAACTGAGCCACCCAGGCGCCCCTCGAGTATCATTTTATATGCTTACTTGCCATCTGTGTATCTTCTTTGGTGAGGTGTGTGTTAAGGTCTTTAGCACCATTATAATGGTACATTTTGTTTTCTTACTGTTGATAAGAATTCTTCATATATTCTGGATGACAGTACTTTACAAGACATGTCTTTTGCAAGTGTTTTTTCCACATCTGTGACTTATCTTTTCATTCTCTTGAGTAGTCATTTATTTTAAGCATCAAGCTATGTTTACCTATTTGCAAAGCTCTCTTTGACCTAACTGGATAAATATGTTATTAATTTTACTTTAGAAAAAAGATATTGTGATTATAGAGAGACGCATTAATTAAAACATAAGCTTGACTATACAGTGAGAGAGAGACAGCATAAAAAAGCATCCTTGCTAGCTGCAATACTTCAGTGTCAGTAGCATCGTCCTTAAGTTTGTAAACGACAGAAATTTAAATTTCTTACTTCTTTTATATTTATAAAGTTGCCAGGTGCTAATTGACATTAATAAAGTCATAAAACACTTATGTGTAACTTAGAATGTTAATACATGGGTGCTGATCTGCCAGATCAGTGATCAGAATTCAAGTGCCCACCTTCTAGGTTCTTCCTGTATTACATCAAGGCGATTAGAAGAAATATTTGAAAAATAAATCAATGTTAATTAGAAGATTTCATTATGGCTATGACACTAGATCTAAGAGAGGTAGTGAGTCTTGGGATATAATTCAGTTAAGCCATGATAAAGCCTGAATGATTACTATTGCCTTATGTCAAAGTACATCCTTTAAGACCGAGGTGAGTAGGAATGGGTTAAGGTTTACAGTGCAGGTGGGTGATTGCAAACAAAGGAAAAAATGTTGCAAATAGAGGTAACAGAAAATTATTTCTTGGTAATACAAGTATTTTAAAATATCTGTATATAGACTAATAGGTATACAGAGATTATGAATGAGAGCAAGAGAGGATGAAGCATGGTCATGAAATGAATGGATACTGGATATTTTCCTGAAAGTATCAATAGGTTTTACATGTATTTTACTTCATGACAGGATATGAGTCAGGAAATACAGTGACTATAACATCTTCTTCTCTCTCAGCAACTCGCAAGTACAAAGATTCTGTTGTCTGTCCCACCATGGGTGTTAGGGTTCCATGAATAAGAATAAAAAGGTGTGTGGAGGGACGCCTGGGTGGCTCAGTCGGTTGAGCGGCCGACTTTGGCTAAGGTCACGATCTCGCGGTCTGTGAGTTCAAGCTCCGCGTCGCGCTCTGTGCTGACAGCTCAGAGCCTGGAGCCTACTTCGGATTCTGTGTCTCCTCGCTCTCTGCCCCTCCCCCACTCATGCTCTGTCTCTCTGTCTCAAAAATGAATAAAGGTTAAAAAAATTAAAAAAAAAAAAAGAATGTGTGTGGAGGCCACCTTAAAGCATAAAAGCTACAAAATGTATTTTCTACCAATCTTTTACACTGTTCCAATCCATAGGCCCCAAACTTGCTTGCCAACTTGTAGCTCTCCCAACAAAATGCTGATTTCACTCAACAGAAATACTATTTCTCATTTTTCGTAGCTCCACTCCTTCCAAAGAAAAAGTGCTGAGGGAAACTAAGGTCATCCTCTGAAGGCTGAATTGGGCCAGACTGACGTTAAATTCTTTCTCACAGTTTCACCTCCGTGACCTCGAGTCAGTATTTTCACAAAACATATTCCTTAAATGTTCTGTGGTATTTGTTCTGACAGGCACATCTCTAGTAGTATACAGAGGGAAAAGCAAGCTAACACACCTGCAACCACCGAGATTTGCGCTATCCAACAAAGTGTTGGTATCCTCTTCCTAAATTGTATTAATCTTGACCGACATGCTTCATAAGTCTTTTCTTACTTTCTTATCAATTGTGCAGGTCTCCTACTCACTCACCGGCACTTGCATCTTTTAAAAGTTGTTAGAGACATTTATATTTGCGTTTAGTGTCTTCAAGGCTAATTTGCCATTTTGTCCAGACAATTAGTTTCCATGGTGTTAATATCAGGTGGGGGTTTTAAACCAGTTTCCCAAAATATCTTTCCCCTTGGAGTTATCATCAGGATACATTTATTTTTCTTTACTGCTCATATATAAGCCCATAAAACACTTTATTATATCAAATAACAATAGGTGAGACATTAAAATAATGCTTAGCGTACAAACTACTTGATAATATTACACCAAATAGCAGTAACTTTGACAGTAAGACTTTGCACACCAAATATTTGTTTTTATTATGGTATAATTTCTCCATCCTTTCCAACAGAATCATCTCTTACCTTATACCATATGTTTTCGGTGGTAGGGATGGTCACTAGAGTGTTCAGTAAATTCAGGAATCCTTCTGGCCTGGGGGACTAATCATAGTCAGCTATGAAAGAATAGTTGTTGTTTTTGTTTGTTTGTTTTGTTTTAAATTTTTTTAATGTTTATTTATTTTTGAGAGAGACAGAGTGTGAGTAAGGGAAGGGCAGAGAGAGAGGGAGACACAGAATCCGAACTCACGAACTGTGAGATCATGACCTGAGCTGAAGTCAGGTGCTTAACTGACTAAGCCACCCAGGCGTCCCTAGAATAGTTTTTTTACTGACACTGATTCCTACATATTAATGTAGAGTATAACCTATTTACCCTACAAAGAGGACACATTGTTGGTCTTTTATCTGCTCAATAGCCACTAACTGGACAGCAAAAAATGACACCTTTTAAATTCCTGGTACATATGCAATAAGAGAATGATGACAAAGGCCACATGTTCTCGTGACATCCTGCTATAATTAGATGGTTCTTAGCATTTCAATAGGTGTATCTCCCTTGCTCTGGTTTCTTAAATAGAACAACAACTAACCAAAATCGAGAGCCCTTCCTTGGTGAAGATGCAGCTTCTTCCCAGAGGTGTTGCACAGCATAATGTCTCAAATGGCATTCGTTTGTTTATTTGTTTCCCTTCAGGTAACAATAGAGCATCAGTAGGTCCTTCTTTCTCCATTCCTAAAAATAGATGGTAGGTTTGCAAAGACTCTATCACTAAAGCAGCATTTAGAGTTAGTCTTAGCCTGGCCAGATTAAGCAATGTGACCACTTACTCTAAGATTTCCTTAAGCATAAATATAATTAAGTTCAAAGGAATACAGTATCTTAAATAGTAATGCTCCCTTCAGCTAGAAAGAGGGCAAATGCAATCTTAATCTAAACCACTAGATCTGATACCCCTCCCCCCCCAGGAAAAAGCCTTGTGATTTGCAGAAGACAAAGATTAGTGCCACACCATCATTTCCAATCCCCTTATTCCCAGAAACCTTCCTTATGGCTGTTCCTCTCTCAAAACCTCTCATATTTGGATGAAACACAAACTTACTGAGCTTTCTATTCAAGCTTTCTCATTCTTTTATCATCCTTAGCATTCTATCACTCACAAATGAATGTTTTAACTGCCCATTCCAATTTTCAATGAAGTCATTCCCATGCAACTGGTGGAAATATATGTCCATTCTACATTGTGATTTTTATCCCATTTCGGTCAACTGATTATGGTGAAATGTATTTCCTGTAAGACATATGAAGGAGACCCCAAATACTCCTGAGAAGACACATCGAAATACTCCAGGAACCTTGAGCAGTGTTCTGTGTAATTCATTTGTCCATGATATGCTGGTCCTTGACCTCACGTAATTCTCTCAATGCCATTTTTGGATATTTTTTCTCTTGATAATAGTCAGGACAGTCTGTCACCATACTATCGGCTCTTCGGAGGGATGCTGGTTTCTGCCGTTGTTTCATCCGCTATGGAATTGCTTGAGCACCACCTTGCCAGTTTATCTCATACCCAACTGTTTTTCCCTGGGGGCAGACCAGGGCAATGGCCTTGGCTTTCCAGTATCCCTCTGAGCCATAAATAGGTTCTCTTGGTGAACATCTATGAATGGAATTCTCCCTAAGAATTTCTGTGCGAACATCCACAATTTTACACTTTCACACCAGGCTTTTCTTACGTGTTTATTCATTTAGGGACCGTTTGTCTGCCTGCCCATGCAACAGAGCCATGGGGATGGCTCAGGAGTCTCCGTATATTCAGATATTTCCCTGAGGCCAAGAACCGAGTTTTTAATGCCCCATCAAATATATTGCTCTCAATTTAGTCCATCGTGTATATCTATTGCCTTCTGCAGCTAAGATTTTCACAGACCCCTCTCGGATAGCATTAGCCTTCCATACAGAGTCCCACCGTTCACTGTGAGAACCCCCTCAATAAGTCAAGCAGATGTTTTGCCTCAGCGGGCTTCAGATCCTTTGGCAATAAGAGTGTGGGTAGCTCTTCAGGAGCTGCACTGTAGGGGTAGAGATGCTATGCACTCACCAATGCAATGCACTCCCTCAGAGCTGATCTCTTTAGCATGATCCCAACTATAACATTTATATTTTATCAGAGAACTTGTACCGCTCCTTCTTTATTGCAATCTCTTTCTGATATCACCCTTGATGTCCTAGATAACTCAAGCCTCAGTATAATCCGATGCTCTTGGGTATGAGTGTTATTTTTACTAGAGTCAAATAGTGTGCCAGTACTCGTCTCTCACAGGGGCTGTTCTTAGAAAAAGTCTCAGGGAGATTTTAGTGCAGAAGTCTAGCAGTTGCCCATAAGTGGCGATCAAAGGCTTTTGCCAGAGACTCGAGTCTGCATGTGTTTTAGCTGTAGACTTCTCTAAATGCACAGGTTATGTCACAATTACAAAATCCCAGAGGGACAGCTTGGGAGACCCTCTGCTCTGATCTTTGAACCCATTTCTTTTTCTAGTCTCTGTATATTTGAGCCAACAGTTTTCCCAGATATGGTATATGTGTTCTCTAGAATCCAAACAACCCTTTGAGGTTTTGTTCCTCTCTCTTATTAATAAAGACCAGAAGGGAGACAGTTTGCTCTTTATTGTTTGTGAAATTCTCTAGTGGCCCTAGCCCCGATTATTCCTAGAAAAAAGTCTGACTGAGCTGGGGCCCTGACTCTCAGCCAGATTATTCAGGCATCCTTGGCGAGTCCTATTGCAACTACGGCTTTTTAAATTTCCCTCCCTCCTGTCACAGCTTCCTTTCTGAGAAGAGGAGATGTCGTTATATTATCAACTTCATGAATCGCCAGACAGGGTAGTAACTGAATCCTGGAGAACATGAGTAAATTTGAAGGTAGATTGTAAAAGCATATATAATGGAATCTTTCCAGTGCTTGACATTGTCAAGATTCTGAGTCTATGACAGCCTACTGTCACCATTGTGCTCTGAACTTCCTGACAGTTTTTACCAGGTCTGGCACAGCAGAAGCTTTAGGGAGAACTGCTTTCTTTAACTCTTGATTTTTCTCCCTGGCCAGACAGGACAAAAATGGAGAGAACTGGTGTTTGAGAAAGACAACTGGTTCCATGACTTCTTAATAAGGAGTAAGATTTTCTACTGCCCTCCCGAAAAGTGGTACAGTTTGGTCTTTACTACAGATGAATGTTAGGGCAATTGTAAGGCCTCCCATTTAACTGATCCAATTAAGACTTGGCAAAGGGCAGCTGTCCCCAACATTCAGATATAGGCCAGTAAGGACAAGACCTTCCATTCATGCATCACATCCTTTCCAGTTACACATTCAAGCAAAGGGCATAGCGCTCCCACATATCTCCTCCTTTATCATGTTTCAAACTGGATTTTTACTGGGACATTGATACTTCCTATCTCAGCATCTCCATTCCCCTTTAGCTTCCTTTGTGGCTTCTTTGCTCCCTGGAAATTTATAGTGCCTTATGTATCCTTATCCACTTAACCCAAAAGTTTTACCAACCATAGGATATTCTACTTTAACCAAAGCACTTGGCCTTGGAGTTTCCACTGAGGGGTAGGGCAAAAGAGCCCAGCCTTGAGGTTTATCCTCATTGATTTCTATTGCCTCAACCTGCAGAGAACACTTAGCAGTGTTAGCACCTTTTATTATTGTTCCCTAAAGCATCATTGGATTTAAATTTATCCAGGCTGGGTTAAAGGAAGCATATCTCATGGGATTCATTAAGGAAGGACTCTGCCCAATATAGAACATATTTCCAACTACTTATAATGAGCTAGTAAATCTTTGAAAGATTCCATTAAGTTTCTTCTCTTTTCATCCCATGTGTTAACTGCCACCTAATAACAGGTCTATCTGATTCACTCTTTCTTTGTTTCTTCAGCTGCTCCCCACCCCACTTTGCCTTTCCTTGCCTCTCTGTTCTATCAGTAACCCAGGACATAAATCTATGGAATCAAATTTCATCAGTTTCCTCCGCACCCTTGCCCAGTTCTGCATGCTGCACCATGGTGTTTTCATTCAAGGACCTGAAGTCTGAGCCTACTTTTGACACCATTGTCGAGCATCTCAGCTGCAGTTATGGGTGTGAATTGACAATCACACTCGAGAGACACAGGCAAGATTTAACATAAAGCTCTGTTTACTTGGCATTATAGAAGAAAATAAAGCCATACACGTGGTAGGTTCAGCATCTCCATCTCCTTCTCATCTCCTCTCAGCAGCTACCTAAGTACACGAAAGAGGAGGCTTCATTTGCGTGGACACATATGGCTGCCACAGATGAGAGCCAGAGTACTTGTAGGTCACCTTGACACATGGAAATGTCAGCCCCTCTTTCCCACCAAGCTCTTATACAGTACTTAACACATAGGCCCAATGCCAGCTCACAGTTCCCTAACCTGAGGCAGATGTGTGTTCCACACAACAAATGAGGCAAATAAAATATTCCTCATTTATCTTAACTCTACTGTTTCCAAGGTAACAGTACTATGAGAATTAGAGATCTTTCTGAAACAGGCCTGAAATTCAGGCCTAATAGTAACTCTTTATTCATAAAAGTTTTATATATAACATAATACAATACAATATAATAATATAACATAACATAATACATATAATTATATGATATACATGTGTGTCAATGTGTCATTAACATTTTTCTATTTCGGTGCTTATATTTAATGTTCATTTATTATATTCCTTTTATTTAACCTTTTCTAATTTGTGAAATGTAACTATCATACAAAAAAGAACATAAAATATTAATCCACAATATAATAAATGATATTTATATTTAAATACCCAGGCAACCACCTTCCAAGTTGCGAAAATGAACATTGTCAGCATTTCAAAATCCACCGACTGTCACTTTCCAAACCAACCTTCCTCGGTATTTCCTGGCCCCATTCATGAGTTTGACTTTTGTAGTAATTACAACCATGTGTTCCTCTATAGGTTTACTGCTAGGTATATATCACTACAGAACACAATTAAGATTTTCCCATTTTAAATTTTATATAAATTCTATATGTATTCTTTTGTCACTTGCCTTTTTTTTTTTTTTTTTTTTTTTTGGTACAGGAGCTCAATATTACCTTTCCAAGATTCAACCATGCTGTAGTGTGCAATGCTACTTTCCTTATTTTCATTGCTATGTAGTATTCTATGAAAATACTAACATTTAAAACCATCTTTTATTAACAGTCATTTATGTTATTGTAAGTCAAGGGTAATACAATGTTTCTCTTGCAATATTTTTTGGAATCCTCTAAGCATGATCATCTTTGTTTTTCGGATGAAGAAAAAGATGGAGAGGGGAATATAATTTATTCAATATCATTCAGCTGATAGAACTGGGCTTTAACCCAGCTGTGACTCCAGGGTCCATGTTCTTCATTTCTTCACCAGGCTCTTGCAATAAGAGATATGGGATTACACTAAAACAGTGGTGATTGAGAAGAAGAAAATGCACAGATTCAGACAATTCTAAGAATGTAGATCTACTGTGATTTGGGGATTAATTTGAAGTAGTCCCTGTGGGAGATGAAACAATCAATAATAACATCACTAAGTAAGCTCCTGGTTTGAGTGGGCAGCTGGTGATGTCATTTATGGAAATAAATACAAGAAGATCCAAGTTAGGAAAAGGAGAATTTAGTTTGGACTTGAACATACTCCCTTTGGTACTGGCAAGGCAAGCTAGCGATTAATAGCAAAAGCTAACATTCATTGAGAACTTACAATTTGCCAAGAACTGTTTTAAATTCTCTGTCTGTCTGTAACTCATTTGATTCCCACCCAAACCTATAAAGTAGATCATATTCTTGTGTCCATTCTAGAGATGAAGAAGCAGCCAAGAGAGGCTCAGTGGTATCCCAAAGTTATAAAACTAGTAGTTGAGTCAAGGTACTTACATAAGTAGCTGCTTCTAGAGCTTATATTCTTTTTTGTTTTTTCTTTCTCTGTTCTTTCTTATTTTTTAGAGCTCACAATCTTATGCAGAAAAATATAATGTTTCTTGATAAAATGACACAGCCAATAGGCAGTTAACTCTACAAGTTTGATGATTAGGCGAGAGATCTGGGCTGGAAATATGGATCTAAAAACTGTCAGTATATAAAGGACAGTGGATGCATGGAAATGAATCAATTAGCCCCAAAGGAGTGGGTAGTGTGACCAGGGTTGTGGGCTTCATATGGAACTCAGTTGGGATGTGAGGAAGAAAGGATGCCACATTAGAGCTGTCTAGAATTAGGATAAGTGGGTGGGCTTTTATATACTTACGTCAGTGGTTCTCAGGTAATTTTTCTCCTTCGGGGATACTTGGCAAAGTCTGGGGACATTCTGAGGGGGGATACTACTGGTATCTAAGTGGGTATAGGTCAGGAGGCTGCTAAACATGCTACAGTGCACAGAACACCCCCACGACAAAGAAGGATTCTGTCCAAAATATCAATAATACCAGGGTCGAGCAGCACTGTCCTACACAGATCAGTCGTTGGATGTGGGCCCACCTCAGAAGGGAGAGTGATGCAGCCTAGGTGTGTCTGCCAACAGCACTTCCAGCAGCTGGGATAAGTCATTCATCTCTCTAACTAGGAATGCAGCATTGCATCCCAGCATCTGTTCTGGCTGCAGAAGGGAGATAAGGAAGCCTGCTTTTGACCACCTGCTGAGATCAGCAGTCTATGAATCACACCTTTTTTTTTTTTTTCTTTTTCTGTGATTCCGGTGCTTTGACATCTTGAAGACTTGCTGACCCTGGAGAGATTGTGCCTTGAAGGTGCTCCCCAGTTCCTAGATGTAGTAAGTGATTAGGACAGGAGCATGTCTTTCAGATGCAAACAAACCAGTGCAGAGTCCTCACATACCATCACCTTCTCTCTCACTTTCAGGGCCACTGTCTCCCTGCTCAAATCACCTACTGCACAGAGTCAGGTAATAGATAGCTAGAGATAGCTCCTGCACCCCAGAGACTACCGAAATTACTCAGACCAATCAACCCTAAACCTGCTTGTCCTACACATCTGTTTCTTCCCAGAGAAACCACAGTAAAGTTTCTAGCCTATGTGTTTCCCTTGCAACATCTGCTTCCTGACCAACCCTGGTGCTTCTCTGTATGGCCCGTATGGAATGGCATGTCCCCTCCTCTTGGAAATGGCAGATAACAAACTGTCTTTTCCATGGCAAACATCTCCTTTGCTGTGGGGCTCATCATACAGAATAATTAAACCGACCTTTTAAGATAAGCAGATGATTGGGCACCTGAGTGTCTCAGTTGGTTAAGTGTCTGACTTTAGCACAGGTCATGATCTCTCAGTCTGTGAGTTCGAGTCCCGCATCTGGCTCTGTGCTGACAGCTCAGGGCCTGGAACCTGCCTTGGATTCTGTGTCTCCCTCTCTCTCTGACCCTTCCTCACTCACTCTCTGTCTCTCTCTCTCTCAAAAATAAATAAACATTAAAAAATTTTTTAAATAAGCAGATGTCATGGGGGTGCCTGGGTGGCCCAGTCAGTTAAGTGTCCAACCTCAGTTCAGGTCATGATCTCCTGTTTGTGAGTTCAAGTCTTGTGTCAGGCTCCCTGCTGTCAATGCAGAGCCTGCTTCAAAACGTCAGTCTTCCTCTCTCTGTGCCCCTCCCCCACTTGCTTTCTCTCTCTCTCTCAAAAATAAATAAAACTTAAAAAATAAAAATAAGCAGATGATTTGAATGGTTGTTTTTTTAATATTCAGTTTTATTTCTTATTTCCTTTCTTGTTTCTTTGTATTGAAAGCCTTTAAAAATAATTTGGCTATGTTGGGACGCCTGGGTGGCTCAGTCGGTTAAGCACCAACTTCGGCTCAGGTAATGTTCTCACAGTTTGTGAATTTGAGCCCCACATCGGGCTCTGTGCTGACAGCTCAGGGCCTGGAGCTTGCTTCAGATTCTGTGTCTCCCTCTTTCTCTTCCCGTTTCCTGCTCACACTCTCTCTGTCAAAAGTAAATAAACATTAAAAAAAATAATTTGGCTATGTTAATTTTGTTAATGTTTATTTACTTATTTTGAGAGAGAGAGAGAGAACATTGTGCATGAGCAGAGGAGGGGCAGAGATGGAGAGAATCCCAAGTAGGCTCCATGCTCAGTGAAGAGCCCAACACAGGACTTCATCCTGCAACTGGGAGATCATGACCTGAGCTGAAATCAAGAGTCAGACGCTCAACCTACTGAGTGACCCAAGCACCCCCAGCTAAGTTAAGTTATAAATGTAAAAATAATTTAAAAGTAACTTTGTTTTGGCTACAGGCTGATTGCTACCTTTTTTTATGATACTCAAGCCTGTTTTTCTTTCTTAAAAAAATCTGTTTATTTTCCATGATAAAAGAATATTCACACATAGTATCTGGCCATAAAGACTATAGGTGAATTGCGCTAGTGTTAATCACTGTCTACCTAGTTGCTAATACATCCCATGTACTGACTTTATGCCAAAGAGTTTACGGACTTAAAGCTTCTATCAAACATTTAATAAAGTGTTCTCATTTGTATTGCTTTGTAAACTATCAGTAATCCATCCCCCTTTGATCCATGTTAATGAGCCATGCATTGTTTATTTCCAAATAATTAATTTTCAGCATTTGTTATTAACGGCTATTATTGCATTTTGATCTAATAGCATGGCATACACAATTTTAGCTTTTCTGTAACTTATTTAAAATACTTTTCTTTGTGGCTTATTAGATGTTCAGTTTTTATAAATGATCCATTGACTTTTAGAAGAAAGTACATATGTTGATTATTTGGAATATATTTGGACTGTATTTTATTTTGTTACTTATTTATTTATTTATTTATTTATTTTTATAAGGTTTATTTATTTATTTTGAGAGAGAAAGAGATCATGAGATCCGCGCTGTCAGCACAAAGCCTAAGGTAGGGTTCGAACTCACAAACCATGAGATCACGACCTGAGCTGAAGTCAGACACTTAACTCAGTGAGCCACCCAGGCACCCCTTATTTTATTTTATTTTAAAGTTTTATGTATTTATTTTGAGAGAGAGATAACAGAGGAGGGGCAGAGAGACAGGAAGAGAGAGAATCCCAAGCAAGCTCCATGCTGTCAGTACAGAGCCCCTTGTCGGGCTCGAACTCACAAACAGTGAGATCACAACCTAATCCAAAATCAAGAGCCGGATGCTTAACCAACAGAGCTGTCTTTTAAATAAATTATAAGTTAAAGTATTATATAACTATTACATTTTTACTTTTGCCCACATTGTTCTTTAAAAGTTGAGAGATGTATCTTCAAAGCTACTTTTTTCTTTTCCAATTTTTCCTTGTAAAGTTTTGCAGTGTAGTTTTTACCTTAAATATTTTAAAAGTATGTTATTTGTCTTGCAAATGTTTATGCTTCTAATATCCTCTATAGTTATAAATTTAAAATTTATAATTTTTAATAGAAAATGACCGTCATTTTTTCTCCTTGTATGAGAATTTATTTGCCTCAAAATAATATAACTGATTTTAATATTATACTCTTTCTTTTGTTTGTTTTTACTAATTTGTTTTTACCAGCACATCTCTGACAGTTCTTTTTTCTTTCACTTTTCTGTGTCACAGCCCTCTAGCTATATCTCTTGGGAATAACATATAAATGGACTTTGTCTTTAATCGAAGAGTTTGTCTCATTCAACCTCAAAACTTTTAAGCCTGTTATTCCTGTTTGTTTGTCCTTTCAATTTTGACACGTTTTAATATGTCTTTATCTTTCTTGTCTGATTTTTCATGGACTATGATTTTACTAGATTTATTGCCACTGCTTTGTAAAACACTTATTTTTCACATCTTATTTTAATTTAGCAGATACATATATTAAAATGAGTTATAATATTCAACTTCACAGATAAAATAGTATTTTGATACTACTCAGTGTAGTTCTGGATACTAGCATTGTTTCATTTTGCTTCCTTCATCCCTCCTTCACTTGGCTGTTGGATAATATGGGATGGTTACAATCTGGAATTTGAGGGCCAGATTGTTATTGTTATTTTTACGTTTTATATATATGATTTCAAGAATTACTTGTGTATTTTTTCTCATAGCCTATTTATAACATCTAATTCAACATACTCTGTATCACTGTTTTGAAGGCCTAATACCATGTTTTCTTTAGTCTTTCACTTGACCTCATTTCTTAGCTGCATTTAGACATGCTTTTAGTAATTTTTTTTCATGGAGAGTCTGTGTTATTGAATTTTTTTGCTTTTAATGTCTACTTTCAATTAATGCACTTTTCTTGTCAATCTATTGCACTTTTATTTCGTATTTGTACCTTTTAAATCAGAGTTCATGTTTTCTTAAATTGTATTAAGGACACACACCAGATACCTTATGAAAAAGTGCTTTACATTTCTGATAGTAAACCTTTTCCAAAAATATATCCTTGCATCTTAAATACCATGTACTTCTTTTATGACGATTTGCTAAAATACCAACATATTTTTTATATCTGCTTTTTCGGATAAGGAAGAGTGTATCCAAACATATTATTTGTCCATAAACATTGTGGGTAAATTCATGGGCCAACCGACTTTATTATAACCTTCCTCAGATGGATTTTGAGTCATAGAGTTTATGTGCAGAAACTCTATCAAAATTTCTCATGTTCAAAAGACATTTATTGTTTGTAGCTCTCTGGTTGTCTTTTAAAGAATCACTTGCGCCTTAATGATTGAAAGGATTCTTTGGGGCGCATGGGTCGTTCAGTCTGTTGAGCATCCAACTGTTGCTTTCAGCTCAGGCCATGATCCCAAGGTTTTGGGATCAAGTATAGCATTGGACTCTTTGCTGAGCATGGAGCCCACTGGGGATTCTCTCTCTCTCTCTCTCTCTCTCTTTCTCTCTCTCTCTCACTGCCATCTCTCCACACTCTCTCTCTCTAAAAATAAAAATTAAAAAAAAGAAAATTTTCTCTTGATCTTCCCTCACTAGACAATGACAACAATAACAACATGCACAGCACACACTGCTCCATGGCTCCCCATCACAACCTCTCCCTACTGGTACTTCCACATCCCTGAGGAGCACCAACCCCTTCCATGTCTGCCTCTAGCTAGAATAGAATAGTGACAATTTTATTTTCAGAATGGACAGAGGGAACTACAAGAAGGTGGGAGAAATTAGAGGATTGAGTGACCTCGTGTGTTTTAGAAAGCAAATCTTTTCTCCACGTTAGAGGAAAACAAGTTTCCTGTGCGTTGGTGAACACTGAGCTCTGAGGTCAAGAGCTTGTCCGTGGCAGAACAGCGAAGATGAATGATCTTTAGGTTTACACATTTGCTGTCTCTTGTGATAGTTAATTTCATGTGTCTACCTGACTGGAGATGCTCGGATTCCTGGTTAAACATTATTTATTTCTGGATGTGTTTGTCAGGTTGTTTCCAGATGTGATTAGCATTTGAATCTATGAATTCAGTAAGGCAGACAGCCCTCCCCAAAGTGGGCATCATCTAATCTGTTGGAGGCTGGAGTAGAACAAAAAAGAGGAAAGAGACATATGCACCTTTTCTGCCTTATTTAGGAGCTAGGACATTTCATCTCATCTTCTACTTTTGGACTGGGATTTAACATCTTCCACCCCGTTGGCTCTCAGGTCATCAGACTTAGACTGAATCATAACACCAACTTTTTGGGTCTCCACCTTGAAGACGACAGATTGTGAGATCTCTCACCCTCCAACATCACATGAGCCAATTCACAATAAATCTATATCTTAATCTATATCATCTATATCTTACCTGTCTACTTCTATCTAACCTATTTGTTCTGTTTCTCTGGACAATACATCCCTCAGAAAGACAAAATACATGTCAGCATCACCCATTAATTACAGTTTCTCGTTCAGTTCAGAGAAAATTGTAATTCGTGTAGATAATATTAGTTGTATTGATTGGGAGGGGTGAATAGATATTTATGTTTTAAGTTTTTATAGATATTATGGTTGGAAGTTGGGAATGACTTGTTCAAGCTAACTGAGGCGATATGGGTGCCTTTACTCATCACTTTAAATGTGCAGCACACATCCTTAGCACATTTTAGTTTTCTGTAGTGACATTTATTCCATAATGCACATTGCACCATATCATCCAGTGATTTAAAATAGAATGTATTTTGTTGTTGTTGTTTATTTAATTTTTTGAGACAGAGAGAGACAGAGCATGAGCGGGGAAGGGGCAGAGAGAGAGGGAGACACATAATGTGAAGCAGGCTCCAGGCTCTGAGCTGTCAACACAGAGCCCAACACGGGGCTTGAACCCACAGACGGCGAGATCATGACCTGAGTCGAAGTCGGATGCTCAACCGACTGAGCAACCCAGGTGCCCCTAGAATGTATTTTTTAGCTGGAGGTACCTACCAGCCTCGGTTCCCTGATCCACCACAGCTGGAGTTTCCTAAACCTCAGCCAGCACTGCAGGTTCTAAGACAAGGCTGGCCTAATGACTTCTAGCCCAACCTTCTGACACTAAGCATTGTCACCTGTGCCACTGGTCTTGCTACAGTTTTGAAACATTTGCCTTAGTTTCATTCTTACATGTGGATTCTGAAAACTGAACTCTGCCTTTTCCTCTGTGGGTTCAAATCCCTCTCTTGGTTACCTACCCAGTACTTTAGATCCTCTGGGTCTACTTATCCTCTGTTAACAAAGTGAGGGATTGTAATCTTGCCCTGAAGTTCAAAGCCTGCTGCTCAATCTGAGGAGAACAATCAGCTGCTGCCTGGCTGCCTTTCTGCCTCTGCCTCCCTTCTGGAATTTCTACACTCGTTCTTCTCAGTAGGCTCCCTCGGGTACCACAGAGCTAATACATATTAGCTTTTCAACATTGTACTTTACTTCCTGAAATGCATCGTCCTAGCTCCTGGCAGCAAGTTCGATTTCAAAATTCTGGTGAGCCTAGTGCTAGGTCACCTTTTCTCCAGGATTAATCAAACTCTATTTCCTAGACTATACCCGGTCAAATTCAAAAATGATAAAATGTCATAAAAGCAAGATCTCCTCATCTCTGAGTTAGCTTGACACTTCCTTTTCTCTCATTCCAGCTAACCCCACACCTAACCCACATGCAAAATATATTTTAAAGCTAACCAATGCTCACCAATTTCACTAGATGATTTGAAAAATAGCCTCTAAGGTTTCGTTCTCCTCTTGTTTACTCTAGTGCTTACATCTCTTCTCCATGGAGGCACCAAGAGGATGCAGTCACTCTGCTCAAACCCTTCAGGGGCTGACCATTGCTTTAGCATAAGCTTGTAAGTTTTTGTTTTCACTCATGCCTTCACCTTCGGCTTCTTTTCCAGCTACTCTCCCTCTATCCATCATTATGTTCCAGCCACACCAGAGTGCTTTCTGGAGTTTGAAGATACTATTTATCTTCTCCTCTATATGGAACACTTTCACTTTCACCTTGTGGACAGATGCTAGTGAATTTTTTAGGCCCCAGCACCTCCTCAAATAGGACACCGTCCAAAAGGGTTACTGACCTCCCTGTTAGATTACTGTGTTACTTAATTCAATTACTGTGCTAATCACTATATTATATTCTCCGAGAGCATCCTATGCTTTTTATTAGTAGCATTTCCAACTTTTTCAAAACGTTTTTGTTTCAGGGGCACGTGTGTGGCTGAGTCAGTTAAGCACCAGACTCTCGATTGTGTTCAGGTCAGGATCTCATAGTCGTGAGACTGAGCACCATATTAGGCTCTGCACTGGGTGTGGAGATTGAGATTCTCTCTCCTCCTCTCCCTCTGTCCTTTCCCTGCTCGTTCATTCTCTGTCTAAAACAAACAAAGGGAAAATAAAGCCCACATTTGTTTCAATACTTGTCTGGTATTTGTTTCCCCTGTTATCCTGCAAACTTCATGATGGTGTCTATTTGGTATATCACTTCCTGAACAGGGCCTACCAGTGACTTGTCTAAGTAGAGACTCAAACATGTTTGACTAATGAATTAAAAAAATAGGTGAACATGAAACATAAATGTTAGCAATTTATCAACAATACTAAATATTCCTTAACAATAAATGATATGCCTGGTGACAGTGCTTGGTATTATATTAAAATGTTAGTCTATAAGAAAGTTTATCAATATTTTCTTCATGTAGGGAAAAAAGAGATGAAGAAAGGGGATAGGATCTATTTCAGCGAAAGGACAAAAATTGATTTGGTGACAAGTAGTGGGGCTGGTTAAGAGAGCATCAGTCCTATGTACATACCAAAATGCTTTGAAACATTTAACTGTTCACATAAATATTTATAGGATATAAGAATGCATGCATTATCTTTACCTTTTTATACCTGATGGCAACATAGGTGTAAAAATATGTGTTTTTCCCCCCAAAATTCATACAGCAAGTAGGAAGTGCACATTTCTTAACTTTCATTCCTAAGTTTTGTCTTGCAAAACCACTGATACGACAGGTTCATGCACCCTACACCGTCACTCCTTCTGTGCACCTGGCTCTGCTGACATCTGTCTTCCTAAGGCAGATTCCAAACAACCTACAGAGTTTTGCTCTGTGGCTCATGAGACCTGTGAAGTCAGCTGCTCTCTGAGAACCAACTAGTGGCCCTTGTTTGGCTCCCCATGCTCTTCCTTTCCTCCCTCTGCAGAGTCTTGCCTCTCACCCTGTAAACAGTGACTTAGAGAACTTAATGGACTAGACTTCTTGAAGGCGTTAGTTAGTAAGGTTTTGGCAAAAATGCATATTCCTGAGTGTTACCTGAGAAGTTTGGATTTAGTCATTCTAAACCAGGGCTAAATATCTGAATTTTTAAAAAGCACATCAGGTACTCCTTCTGCTGATGGTCTACAGAAAACAGGTTGAAACAGCGACCTGTTATTTTGTTGTTTTTCATCTGGTCACCTATTGTCAGAAGTAGACGCAAGCATTCTATTGTGTAAGGTGGCCAAGTTTTGTCACTAAAGCATTTGCCACTGTATAGGGTGAGACTTCTTTAAATGAAACAATGTTTTCCATATATTGGCATTCATTAATTTACTATTACTTTTGACAACTCATAATAGAAGCGTTTTTAGGTAATGTTTAGAAAGGTGTGACCCCTCAATTCTTTCATTTTATCCATCTATCAATATAATGAATATAGGCAATATGGATCCAGTTTTTGAGTTTTTATATATTTTCTCGTATTCTACCTCTTTCATAGTATAGGCTTAATGGTTTTCAAAGACTGAGATAAGAAATTACTTAATAAACTTTAAGTGAATTTGACAAGAAAAGTAAACATCTATTAATTAAGTTCTTGAAGTTTTAACAGCTCGAATATACAGATAAAATTAGCATTATGTTACCTTTCGGTTTGACTACCACATTGTGCTGGATTACTTCCAAGACTCCCCTTTCCAATCAAAAATGATGATAGAAATGTGATGTTTTACTTCAGACACTTGACTAAAATATCTCTACTCATCAGACTTCTAAGAGTCACACTGCAGGTGGTCCTGAATTTATTTTAGATGTCTGCTATTTTCCTCCACTTGAAATCTCTTTCAAGTAAAACAACTTAAAGGAATATCAGGAAGCAATTTATTGGAGATTACGTATTTATTTTAATCAACACGGAGAATTAACTCAATGACTGTAATACATCATCTGGATTCAGCTACACTCTGTGTGTTTTCTTTTAGATGAAAGACTGAAATTTTCTTTGGTTCATTAAGTGTGGTATGGTTTCCTCTCTTTTTAATTTAATTTGAATCCAAGTCAATTATTATTTTTCACATTAAGTACTATTCCTCACTGCAACTCAAGATGTACTAGCTTGTGTCCTACCTCCTAATTCTGTACTGTCTGGTACAATTTTTCATGCTTCTAAAATTCCTTATAAATTCTACTACTCTTATGCTTTGCACAATCAAAATTAAAACTACATTTCTTTAATTATTTATGTCAGAACTGAAGCAGTATGTATTTATTTGCTTCCTTTTAAGATGAAGAAATCAGTATCCTTGTGGTTCCACCTTCCAGTTTTTAGTTGTATAAAATGTTGTTTGAAACAACATGCCATAACCTTTAGACCTTATTTCTTTTCTTTCACAACTTTGTATGTCATTTGCCTTATTTCATGCCATTTTAAAATTATTTTTGCAACCACATACAGACGGTCCCCAACTTAACGATGGTTAGACTTAAATTTTTAAATTTATGCGTTGAATAAAAACTGTACTTCAGATGTGAATTTTGATCTTTTCCCAGGCCAGTGCTATATGGTAGAGACTGTGCCGACATTGGGCGCAGCGGTCAGCCCCAGCGCCCAGCCAGCCCGGTGATCACAAGCATAAACAGCCAGTACACTTACAACCATTCTGTACTCAGACAGCCATTCTGCTTCTCACTTTCAGTACAGTATTCAGTAAATTACATGAGATTTTCAACACTTTATAAAACAGGCGGTGTGTTCGATGATTTTACTCAACTGTAAGCTAATGCAAGTATTCTGTTCACATTTCAGTTAGGTTAGGCTAAGCTATGATGTTTAGTTGGTTAGGTGTATTGTTTTCAATTCATGAGAGTTACTTTTTTAAAAAAGTTTATTTAGGGGCGCCTGGGTGGCTCAGTCGGTTGAGCGGCCGACTTCGGCTCAGGTAATGATCTCACAGTCTGTGAGTTTGAGCCCCGCGTCGGGCTCTGTGCTGACAGCTCGGAGCCTGGAGGCTGCTTCGGATTCTGTATCTCCCTCTCTCTCTGCCCTTCCCTTGCTCACTCTCTGTCCCTGTGTCTCTCAAAAATAAAATAAAAACGTTAAAGAAAAAAAAATTAAAAAAAAAAGTTTATTTATTTTGAGAGAGAGAGCAGAGAGCATGCAGGCTGGAGAAGGGCAGAGAGAGAGAGAGAGAGAGAGAGAGAGAATCCCAAGCAGGCTCTGCACTGTCAGTACAGAGCCTGATGCAGGGCTCAAACTCCATGACCATGAGGTCATGACCTGAGCTGAAAACAAGAGACAGATGCTTAACTAACTGAGCCAACCAAGTGCCTCCAACAAATTACAATGTGTTTATTGGGATGTAACCCCATATTAAGATGAGGAAGACCTGTATTTCTGTATCTTAATGATCACAGACACAATTAAATAGATGAATTCTTAATCATTTAAAAGAATTTTTTTCTTGATCATAATAGGAATAAAAGGTGATTGCTGAAAAGAAGATCATCAAAAAAAAAGTAACAACAAAATGAAAGTTTTTTGTAATCCAGACAAAATATCTTTATGTTTTCTTTTCAGACATTTTTTATACATATATGCAAAAAGTTTTCTACAGGTACCGGTAGCATTTTACTCTCCTTGTTACACAACCTGCTTTCACCTGGCAATAGATCACAGATATCTTTCCATATCATTCTATATATTTATATATCATATGGATGTGTTTGTGTGTATATTAAATTTACATAACATTTCAAGTTAAAGTATAATTGCAGCTATACAAATATATTTTTCAATGATTTTATGGACATTAGATTGGTTGACAGTTTTTGCTCTTATAAACAATACTGTGATATTTATCCTTATTTTTATGTATTGGTTCAGCTAGATTCTGTAGATCTATTTCTGGAGGAAAAATGGCTGGATCACTTTAAGTTTTGGTATATGATTCTGGCGTGTTTGCAAGTGGCTGAACTAAAAGCGTATGAGAGTTCTGCCTTATCTACCCTCCTAATATTATATGATATCATCAAGTTGGTTATCTTTTTCAATCTGAAAAAATTTGTGAAATTCGGGTTTGATTTGCATTTCATGGACTATATGTGAAGATTAATCAGGACTGGCCACATAAATTGTAGGACCCCATGCAAACTGAAAGTCCAGAGCCTTGTTTTTTTCAAAACTATTAAGAATTTTAAGACTATAACAATGGAGTATTACACTAAGCTTTTTCTTATAAGCTTTTTTATAACTTTGGGGCTTTACGTGACTCTTAAAGTTTCATACTCATGAATCTAGCCCCAGGCTTAGCTTTTCAAATGCATACTTACTTTTTATTTACTTTTTGACTATTGTTTATAAGTGCTTTCACCCAGTTTAAAAAATTCTGATGTATCTTTTTATTGATTTGTAAGAATTTTTGTACACTTCACACCTAAATTACTAAAATACTATCTAATATTTCTTTTATGAGGTCTTTCAATTAAATTTATATTGCATTTAAATATTTAATCTTATAATGTTTTTTACTTGGGGTAAGGCTTTTTTTTAATGTTTGTTTATTTTTGAGAGAGAGACAGAGCATGAGTGGGGGAGGGAAACAGAATTCAAAGCAGGCTTCAGGTTTTGAGCTGTCAGCACAAAGCAAGATGCTGGGCTTGAACCCACAAGCCATGAGATCATGATCTGAGCCTAAGTCCCAGGCTCAACCTACTGAGCCACCCAGGCACCCCACACTTGGGGTCAGATCTTAAATCCATTTTCTTTTAAGAACACTGGTTATTCATTTGACCTAATATCATTTATATTATAATATATATTTTCCCCAGTGATTAGAAATGCCATAGTTTTCAGGGTGCCTGGGTGGCTCAGGATATGATCTTGCTGTTCATGAGTTCAAGCCCCACGTAGGACTTTGTGCTGACAGCTCAGAGCCTGGAGCCTGCTTTGAATTCTGTGTCTCCTTCTCTTTCTGCCCCTCTCCCTCTCGTGTTCTGTCTCTGTCTCTGTCTCTCTCTCTCAAAAATAAACAATAAAAAATTTTAAAAAATGAAATGCCACAGCTTTATGTGTTGATAGGAATGTAAGAATCAGTTTCTAGGTTCTCTATTCAGTTTCATTGATCTGAGTGATCTTTCCCCCAACCTACTCTATTTTAACTATTATAGCTCTATGATTCTATTCATTCTTCTTCCTTCAGAATTTTTCTATTGATTTTCTAACTGGATAATTTTCTAACCAGTTAAGCAATTTTCAAATTGCTTCATCAAGTCGATAAATTCTTGTGATTTTGATGACCAAAATAATGAATATGTAGATCCAGCTGGAGAAATTGATATCTTTATGCATTAACTTTTACACTTAAAAACAAAGTATGAATCGCCATTTATCAAAATCTTTGTTCATGTAGTTCAGTAAATATAGCTTTCTTCAAATAGGTCCTGCACATTCTTAAGGTCATTCTGCTTTTAGATTTTATCTTTCAAAAAATTTTTAAAAAGGTGTTTGTTTTGGATATTAACTTTGTTAGTGGTCACTATGCTGTTTGCTCCTTATGATCTATTTTTCCATTTCCCCCACGCTGTGGTGTGCCAGAGGACACAGTCTGCTGTGTACTGACTCAGTCAGGTTCCCTGTATTCTGGCTTTCAGTTGAAATCTTAAGGAAAGAATATCTTTTAATATTTGTCAGCCCAGAAAGAATGTCATTTCCAATGTGCAGATAAGTGACTTACGTGCTAGAAGAACTTGGTCGAATTCTCCTTAAGTCTTCTTCCATTGATTGGGCCTCACTTGATCATTGACATGGGACTTAAGTCTAAGAGATTGGCAGAATCTAAGGTTTAATTACCTTTTCATATGTGTAGTTGCCTGAAGAGAAGAGAGTGAGAGGAGCTACACTCTCAGATCACCAAAACCAAAGAATTTTTATTTTTAATTATTTTAATGTTTATTTTTTGAGGGAGAGAGAAACACACAGACAAGGGTAAGTGGGGGAGGGACTGAAAGAAAGGGAGGCACAGAATCTGAAGCAGCTCCAGGCTCTGAGCTGTCAGCACAGGGCCCGACGCGGGGCTTGAACTCATGAACCACAAGATCTTTACCTGCTTCAAAGTCAGATGCTTAACCAACTGAGCCACCCAGGAGCCCCAAAGAATTTTTATTTTTAAAACTAATTTATCAGGTACTATATCCACCACCTATTGCAAAGGTGTGTTTTATAGCTCGTTGTACTTTTTGTGAACTTCCCACATTGATAAGAATTTCAAAGATATTAAAAAAGAATTTTCTGATTGCTTTGGCTTTGATGCATGGATGCATATTTTTCTCTACACTTGTACCTCTTCACGTATAGACCTCCATTTATGATGTTTGGAGTAAGCAATTTGTGTGTACCTCACATCCAGGCTTTATATATCCATCATCTAGTGAACACTTTGCTATTAGCCAACTTCCAGATAAGAAGAGCATGACAAAAAGTGTCCCTCGGGGTACTTTTGTGTCTAGCTGCCTGTAACTATCTAAGGTCAATAGTCTCATAATTAATAAGTGGCAGGGAGTGAGGCCTCAAAAACGGCATACATCTTCAGTCCAAATTCCTTGAAATTAAGAGATAGTAATGGTTGTTACAAGATTCAAACTGAGTATTTTGATTATCATTTCATCTAATGTTTTTTGCTTCAAGAGTTTGCATGAAAAAAATAAGAGCTTATGTTAATTTTGATTGAATAAATAGGCACTGTTATATTTTTCATCTGATTTGACCAAATAATAAGAAAGTCTATTTTAGTAAATGTCTAAATATCAAAATATAATTCCACTGTAGAGATGAATTAAATATGTTGCGGTTTATTATTTTTATGATGTGCTACTAATTTCTTTTTGTGAATTTATTTATTTGTATTAAGGTATAATTGGCATAGAACACTATATTAGCTTCAGGTGTACAACATGATACTTTGATATGTGTATATATTGCAAAGTGATCACCACAAAAAGTTCAGTTAACATTTCTCATCATAAATAGTTACACAACCTTTCTTGTGATGAGAACTTTCAAGCTCCATTCTCCTGGCTACTTTAATATATGCCATACAGTGTTATTAACTATAATCACCATGCTGTACTTTATATCCCTATGACTTACTCATATGATACCTTAAACCTGTGCCTTTGGGCCCCCCTGCACCCTCTTTCCCCACCCACCTCAGGCAACCACCCATCTATATTCTATATCCATAAGCAAAAGTTTTGTTTTTGTTTTTTTTAATTTTTTGTTTCTTTAGATTCCACATGTAAGTAAGATCACATGGTATATATCTTTTTATGAGACAGACACTTTAAAACAAAATTTAAAGGATTTTTGTCAAGAATAACTTTTAGTGTTGGATTCTACATCTTTTATTAAAACCAACTATTTTAACTTCTTCATTCCATCTTCTTCATTCTGTATTTGTCTAAGTAGCACATGGAAGGATGCATTTCAGTGTCTTTATTGTAAACTTAATGTATTTTTCAGAATATTTTTCTAAGTTTTAAACTAGAAAGGCCATTAATATAAATTTAGTAATCCAACATTCTAAAATGAATCAGAAGGATGCTAGGACATAGACAGGCCTAGGAGGATAATTTAATCTGTGCGTAATTTCTTCTCTATAATATATGAGACTGCTATTCCAGGGACCAGCTTTCTAGGTCTCTTGTTTTCCATTTACCCCAGTCTTAAATCTACAGATATGATGCATCTTGATGTCTCTCCTGTATTACCACCCAAATCATCCGGAAGAATCATAGTGGATCAGGGAGAAAACCACCACCTGCTGGCTTCCTCTTTGAGTAGCTTGCATTCTTACATGTCTCCCAGTGCAGATAATTCAGAATGCTGTTGTCAGAGCAAGTAAGGGGGTCTTAGTGGGGGTGCTCTCTGCTTATTTTATGTTGTGCCCTTGCCTTTATCCCTCTCTTCTGGAAATTGCAAATGCCAGAATCTCCTAAATTTGTTTTCTGGAATGTTACCCTACAAACTCAGGACAAAGAAGCAATGAGTCCTTGTTTTGTTTTCAGAAAATTAGCTCAGTTTGAGGTATATTGATTAATCATGGCTCCAAATACTACACAGACTTTTTACTGTTTTTATGTTTCTTTGAGATTTTGTTATTAATTACTAAGTAGCTGAGAATGTTGGGTTGCCAATGGTGCTGGGTTTGCCAATACTTAAGGCATCTAGTTATCTGGAAGTAAACACCAATAGCTTCTCATTCACAAATGTAAATCCTCATCAAATTGTATTTGTCTGGAGTCTTGAATAGAGCTTTTACTCACCTTATTTCAGGTGCACTGTGCTTTCATCTAAAAATAAATACAGATATTCTCTAATGTTTTATCTTCAGTTCTTCTGTCTTTTTATCTATGTTTTCTGTATATAATTTCATCTAGTTTTGTGGTTTCTGTTACCTCTACTTTGTGGACTACTCAAGGATCCTACTACCTACATTTGTATTTTCCATGAACTCTGGTTTAACCACCCAGAAGCATGGCTGCTCTTGCCTTAGATGTTATGATGATGACTTTAAGTTTTTAAGGTGACATGTCCAAAACTGAGTTCATCATTTTCTACCTTCCCAAATCTATTTCTTTACTTGTTCATTCATCTGCTCATTTACAGATTTGTTCGTTGTTATATTTACTGAATACTTTGTGTTAGGTTCTGTTGCTGAGTGTATATTGGTGAAAATGGTAGACAAAGACTCTTCTCTGAGGGAGTTTACACAGAATTAAGGGACATGCATGAACACAGATTAGAAAAAAAAATAAGAGATGGCATGATAAGTGCCAAGTTGTGATGAGCTTGTGATAGGATGAAAGAACAAAGGGAGAATCTGGTGTCAGAGAAAGCTTTTTAAAAGAAGTAATGCATAAGCTGAATGCTAAAACTTAAGTAGTAATTTAGCCATGTAAATTGGAGAAGGAGAGAGTATTCTAGGTGGAAAGAACAATAAGTATGAAAGTAAAAAAGATGATGGCACATGTCAAGCCTAGGAATAGAAAATAGTTTATTATAGCTAGATTACAGGTGGCACAAAGTAGTGAATTTTCAGACCAGAAGGGTAATCAATACCCAAATTGTTAAGGGCTCTTTAAATTGTGTGAAAGAGTCTACTTTATTTCCTGAGAAACAGAGAAAGTATTGGAAATTCAAAACGAAGGAAGTTACATGATCAAATTTGAGTGTTAGAAAGATCATTTTGATTGCAGTGTGGAGGTTGCAGTGAAGGGCCAAAGGCAGGGGAAAGATCAATTAGAATCAAATGAGGAATGATGAAATTTTTGATTAAGGTAGCGGCATTAGAGATGGAGAGAGTTAAGAGTTTTAAAACATATTTTGAAAGATTTAGTGACTTATTTGATTGGGGCCCTAGAGGAAAAAAAAGAGACAAAGATTTCCGGCTTGAGTAATGGGGTGAATAAAGATATCTTTGTGGGGTTTTTAAAATTCCTGACACTAACCAATTCTGACACTAACAGGGTGTCCTACAATTCGGTTAAATTCTGACAGTAACTACCCTGCAGGTAGCACCAGACTCCACAGTTTTAAGGGCTCAGTCTAGAAGACTGCTCTCACTTCAGATGCCAGTTGCAGGTTTTGAGTCACAAGATTATCCGCAGTTCTGTTCCACTAAGGTAGAAAGTTCTGCTAAGCTGGTAAGGGTTCCCACACCCCTTGCCCCCTCCATTTTTCAGGTTTGAGAATTTGTTATAATGACTCACAAGGCTCAGGAAAATGCTTTACTTTACTATGACTGCTTTATTTTAATGGATATAACTCAGGAACAGCCAAATGGAAGAGAAACATAGAATAAGGTACAGGGGAGGGAACATGGAGCTTCCACGCCCTCCCTCTTTGAGGGCGCCTCCTTCCCAGCCTTGGTGTGTTCATCAACCCAGTAGCTTCCCGACATTGTCAGTTAGGGATTTTTATGGAGGTTTCATTCAAGTCACCTCAAAGAACAAAAGATGCTCCTATAACCCTTATCACTGAGGCAATGTCAAGGATTTTAGGGGCTGTGTGCTGGGGACTGGGGACAAATACCAAATCTTTATTTTTTATTATACTGCAACCTTCCACTGAGAAAGGGAGCAGAGGAAGGGGAGCAGATTAAAGAGGAAAACTTTTGTTCAATCTTGGACATGTTGCATTTCAGTTTTCTAAAGTATTTATAAGCATAATCAAAAAGAAGTCAGTGGGTCTGCAGTTTAGGAGAAAAATCTGAACTAGAATCTTTGCCTTGGTGATTCTTAGGATACTAAGGATTATGAAAGCCAGAAAACTGGAGATGGCCGACAGTGAGTACATGACATGAGAAGAGCGAGGACCCAGAAAGAGAAAAGAAGGAGAAGAAAGAGAAGCCTATGAGGGAGATTGTGGGGTCATCAAAAAAGTAATAGGAATATTCACAGGACTAAGATAAAACATTTTGAGCATGTGTGTGCACCAACCATTGAGTGCAATAAGAATTTTGCATGAATTTCCTGATGTAAAACCGGAGAGTGTGGAGTCAAGAGAGTCTGAAGAAGAAAATGTTCAAGATAGATGGAGCTGACTGTAAAGTTGAATGCAACCAATAAATTAAATATGGCATAGACTCAAATTTGTTATTGTAGTTAGTGCAAGGAGATCACTGGAGACCTTGAAGAAAGCAATTCCTGAGGAATATTGGAAGCAGTAGCCATTGTCCAGTAGGTTCAGGAAGTAATGAAAGGTAAAGAAATGTTTCTGTAGAGTCCTCTTTGATTCTTTTTGCTCGGTCGTCTTCTGATGTTAATTCTAATTGCACAACGACTCTTGCTTCTCTCTTGCTTCTCCTTGTTGTTGTTTTTGAGAGGACCACTCTTGTTCAATCCTGGCCTGAAACTTCAGTTCCTGTTTTGGGAAAATCATACCGTATGTATTATTTAAGGCCCAATCCAAATACTGCCTGTTTGATTAAATCTTCCTAATGATTTCCTACTCAATCTGCTTGTCCTAAAAGTCTTACAATACTTCGTTGGTACGCTTTTTATAATACTTATGACTTTCTGCCATGAATATCACCACCTACATGTGTATCTGTTAATTTCATTAGGGAAGAAATTATATCTATTTTTATGTTATACCTAGTTCTCAAAATAGAACATCTAAGTACTTATTTTGTACTATAATTTTGAGTTATTAGAACTTTACAAAGTTTTACCTAGGCCTTTTGAATATTTTCCCTTCCAAAAAGTGATAATAATATTACCTGTTCTGGTCACTTAACATTATAGAATAGTTTTCATAATTAAAAAAAAAAAAACGGCATTTGAAAATGTAGCATGTAGGGACACCTGGGTGGCTCAGTTGGTGAAGCATCCAACTCTTGATTTCAGCTCAAGTCATGATCCCGTGGTTCGTGAGTCCAAGCCCCACATCTGGCTGTGCACTGACAGTGTGGAGCCTGCTTGTGATTCTCTCTCTCCCTTTCTCTCTGCCCTTACCCTGTTCTCTCTCTCTTAAAATAAATAAACTTAAAAAAAAAGATGTAGCATATAAATCACTAAATATAGAACAAGTTATTCTTTGTCTTATTATTACCATTGCAGGAGTAGTTAGTGGTATTAGTAGTAATACTAATATGATTATTTTATACTAAGAATATTTAGATATTCAGCAAATCAGCCAATTACTAGTTTAAAGGTTAATTTCTTCAATTCATAGCATATAACACCTGTGGTGAAGTGTCTGCCGATTTACTTTGATGAATAATTCAAGGAGCATAGATTTTACTTAGAGACTGTTCCTTTCCCTAAGTGTTCATATTAGGAGATGTAGCAAGTGATTTAGATCAAGTGTCTCAAGGCCAATTGATCAATTTATTATTTTTTTTAGTTTTTTCAGTGTAAAATTAATGTGTGCTTATTACATAAATGCAAGCCACTCTTAAATGTAAATATAGAAACTGAAACCCCAATTCCCAGAAAAAAACAATTAGAAATGTTTGGCATATTTATTCCTAGAAATTTACTCTACATGCGTACATATTTATTTTTTGTTGTTATCAATGTTGTCCTCCCTCTGTCTCTCTTTTTCCTCACCTCTGGATTGAATGCATATAAATATATGCATAGATATACACACAAACGAATTTATACACACACACACACACACACACACACACATAAAATTCACATATAGATATCATGGTAGGTAGACTAATGAGCCTACTAAATGTGGAATAAAGATGTCCACATCCTATTCTCCAGAACCTGTAACTATGTTAGCTTACATGACAAAAGTGCACATGAGAATAAGGTTAATGATCTTGAGATGGGGATGTTATCCAGAGTTATTGACTTGGGCCAACTACAATCTCATGAGTTCTTAAAAGTGGGAGGGGAAAGCAGAAGAATGGGTCAGATGAACGTGACATGAGAAGGACTCGATCTGCCTTTGCTGGCTTTGACAATGGACGAAGGGTGTCATGGGCCATAAAATGCCATGGCATCTAGAAGATGGAACCTGCCCTAAGTTTACAGCCAGCAGAAAAATGCAGACCTCAAGTCATTCAATGGTGAGACACTGAATTCTGCCAACAACTGAATAAGCAAGAAAACAGAATATCCCCTAGAGCCTCCAGTAAGAAAGGCAGCCCTGCTGACACCTTGACCATCCTAAGGAGACCTGAGTCTGATTTCTAACCTACAGGGTCACCTGGGTGGCTCAGTTGGTTAAGTGGCCAACTTCGGCTCAGGTCTTGATCTTATGGTCTGTGAGTTTGAGCCCCGCGTCGGGCTTTGTGCTGGTGGCTCAGAGCCTGGAGCCTGCTTCAGATTCTGTAACTTCCTCTCTCTCTGCCCTTCCCCTGCTCATACCCTGTCTCTATGTCTCTCAAAAATAAATAAACATTAAAAAATTTATAACTTGCAATAATAAAATAGTGTTGGTTAAGTCATTAAATTTGTGGTAATTTGATAGGATAGTGATAGAAAAATACAGATAAAAATGTATTTTTTTTTAACGTTTATTCACCTTTGAGAGACATAGAGACAGAGTATGAGCAGGGGAACGGCAAAGAGAGAGGGAGACACAGAATCTGAAGCAGGCTCCAGGCTCCGAGCCGCCAGCGGAGAGCTTGATGCGGGGCTCGAACTCACAGACCGCGAGATCATGACCTGAGCCGAAGTCGGCCGCTTAACCAACTGAGCCACCCAGGCGCCCCAGAAATGTATTTCTACAGCCATCTACTTATCTCGACAGCTTCATTTTTTATTAAAAAAACTATACGTGGACATCTTTTAATGCCATTTGCTTATGTGTATAGCTTGCATATTATAGATATAATTTTGTAGGAGAAATTGCTAAAAATAGAATGACTCACACCAAGAATTTACCAGATGTACCCAAATTACCCTTTGGGAAGTTTCTCTCAACAAATATTTCCACCAATAATATATGAGAGCGTCCATATTCTATGTCATTGCCTGAACTGGATATTATCGATCATTTTAATGCTGAGGCCTTTGCCTTTTACAGGAATGAAAATTGCTTTTGTGACTATTGACTTCCATTATTTATTCTGTGTCTGAATCTCACATGGATTCCAAAGTGACACATTATGATTTTATAAGAATGGCCTCTTGACCTAGTAGATTTTCTTAGTGTCTATGATGAATTGGCAGTATGAAATTAAATATTAACTCATAAAATATTTAGACAATTTTGAATAAAGAGTCCATATTCCTGAGTCCCAAAGCTCTGTGTTTAGACTTATCTGACTGGGTAGCTAACTGTTCACATTCAATCAGGTACTTCATGTACCTCAGTTGATGATGTTAGTAACACTTTCCCAAATTCCAATGCCACTCTCCAGTCTCATCCTACCACCATGGCCCTTCCCACTCTAAGTTCTGAGAGTATTAGTTCCTAAGTAACTTAAATAAAAACATAGAAGGTGTATTAGGATATTTTCTGAATGCATAACAGCTTATATGCAGTCAGTTAAGGTAAAAATCAATGGGGGACTCACAAGAAAATAGAATAGCTCAGACAAAGAGTAGATACACTTTATCAGAGAAGACTTTCAGGAAGAATTTATTTCAACTTACACTTACAATTTATTACACTTACACTTAGGGAGGCAGGGAAGATGGCAAACTAGGAGGGTCCTAAGTTCACCTTGCCCTATGGATACAACTAAATAACACTCACATCAGTGTAAATAACACTCACATCAGTGTAAATAACCTAGAAAATGACCTAATGACTGGCAGAATAAACTACCCAACCAATGGTAGAGAAGACGTGATATCAAAGAAGATAGAAAGTGTGAAGACACTGGGAGTGAAATGTACTATGGCCATCCATGGTGGGGAGCAAGCTGGTGCTGTGCAGAAAAGTAGAAGACAGACTATCACACGAGGAAGCCTACATGGGGAAAACAAATCCCCATAATATTTGGCTTCAAAAGTGAGGAAGCCTAATCTTGTGAATTTTTACAACTAGCCAAACTAAAATCTGGAAATTTAAAAATTGGCAAGCTAGGGTCTGAGAGAGCCTGGAGGGCATTAGGAATATGACCTCCAAGGATAAAGCCTGGAAGCAGCAGTTTGAAAAAATCCAGGGACAAACGGGAGGGAAGTTATTTACTCATCTCAGAGCCTGGCCCAGAGAGGCAGAGATCACAGGGACATCCTCCAGGAACAAAGGAGCTGGTAAGTCGGTGCTCATTCCATCCTATGTCTCCCAGCATAAACACATAGCCACCTATAAGAACCAGTTCGGATTCCACACTTGTTATCTAACTTGATTCTACCACCCCCAGCAACCTTGCTTTGCCAGGTCCATCCTTCCCAGTCATGCTTGTCTCAGTCCTGGCAGTGTGGGGCCCATCCCCAGAAAACTGCCGTGAACTTCACCAACACCTCATCTCCCATCCTGCCTGTTTGTGGGACATCAGTTACAGTAGAGATGGCAGTGGCAGGGCAGGTCTCATTTCACAAGCAGACCAGTGCATTGTTAAAATGCACCCCACCTGGCCAGGGACCAAACACTGCCCACAACACGCAAGGAGAGTCTCTGCAGGCAACTGAACTGAAGGAAAAAAATGGCCATGACTCAACAGCACGGCACAATTCACAGACAGAGGAGATACTCCTGGAAGCCACAGGTTCCGGTGAGCAGAGGACACTGCACTTCAGGGCACTACAGGACCCCTTCTTCATAAAGTCATTATCTTCAAAAGCAGAAGATGTAGCCGACTTTCCTAACACACATAAATAGACACATAGAGTTAGACGAAATGAGGAGACAGAGGAATATCTTGCAACTGACAGATCAGGACACAATCTACGTGAAATGGAGATAAGTAATATGCCAGATAGAGAATTTAAAGTAATGATCATAAAGATACTCCCTGGGCTTGAGAAAAGAGTGGAGGACATCTGTGAGACCCTTAACAATGAGAAAACTGGCCTGTGGGTGGCCCAGTCGGTTAAGCATCCAATTTTGACTCATTCATGATCTCACAGTTTGTGAGTTTGAGCCCTGCATTGGGCTCTGTGCTGCCAGTTTGGAGCCTGGAGCCCTGAAACATCTTTGGATTCTGTGTGTCCCTCTCTCTGACCCTCCCCCGTTCCACTCTGTCTCTCTCTTTCTCTCTCTCAAAAATAATCATTAAAGATTTTTTTTGAAAAACCATGAGATTAAAAATGAGCCATTTATGAGATAAAAAACACAATAAATGCAATTAAAAATACCTTTGATTAGGTGCCCCTGAGTGGCTCAGTCAGTTAAGTGTTTGACTGTTGACTTTGGTTCAGGTCATGATCTCATGGTCATGATATCAAGTCCCATGTGGTACTCTACACTGGGTGTGGAGTTTGCTTAGGATCCTCTCTCTCTCTCCCTTGACTTCTCTTCCTCATTCACACACACACACACTCTCTCTCTCTCAAACAACAACAACAACAACAACAACAACAACAACAAAAAACATTTGGTAGAATAAGTATTATGGTAGAGGAAGCAGAACAAATTAGTGACCTGGAAGACAAAGTAATGGAAAGCAACCAAACTGAGTATATGAGAGAAAAAAGAATTACCCAAAATAAGAACAGACTTACAGAACTCATTGACTCCATCGAACATAATAACATTTGCATTACAGGGATTCCAGAAGATACAGAGAGAAAAAAAGGGGCAGAAAATTTATCTGAAGAAATAATAGCTGAAAAATTCCCTGATCTGGTAGAAGAAACAGATATCCACATCCAAGAGGCACAGAGATCAACCAGCAAAATCAACCCAAGGATGACCACACAAAGACATATAGTAATTAAAATAGCAAAAATATAAAGAAAAAAAAAGATTTAAAGAAGCAAGAGAAAATAAAAGAAGACAGTTATATACAAGGAAACCCAATAATGCTATCAGCAGAATTTCAGCAGAAAGTTTTCAAGCCAGAAGGGAGTGACACGATGTATTCATAGTGATAAAAGGAAAAAATCTGCAGGCAAGAATACTCTATTCAGCAAGGCTTTAGAATAAAAGGAGAGACAAAGAGTTTTTCAGAAAAACAAAAAATAAAGGAGTTTATGACCACTAATGCAATCTGACAAGAAATGTTGAAGGGGACTCTTTGAGAGGAAAGGTAACACCGTAAGTGAGAGTATAAAAAGTTGGAAGCATAAAACCACTAAAAATAAGCATATCTGTAAAAATCAGTCAGGGGATTCACAAAATAAAATAATGTAAAATATGACACCATATGTATAAAATATGGGGGTGGTGGCTAGTAAAGAATGGGTTCAAACTTAATTGACCATCCACTTCATATAGACTGTTATATGCAAAAGATGTTATATACAAACCTAAGGTAACCACAAAACAGAAACCAGTAACACATATGCAAAGAATAAGGAAAAAGAAATTAGAATATACCATTAAATAAAGCCACCAAACCATGAAAGAGAGAAAGAATCTGAGAAAAACTACAAAAACAACCACAAAGAACAAAATAGCAATAAATACATATCTATCAATAATTACTTTGAATGTAAATGGATCAAATGCTCAAAAGACTTAGGGTGACAGAGTGAATAAAAAAACAAGACTCATATGTACGCTGCCTACAATGGATTCATTTCAGACCTGAAAACACCTGCAGGTTGAAAGTTAAGGGATGGAGAAAGATTTACTATGAAATGGGATGTCAAAAGAAAGCTGGAGTAGCTACACTTATATTGGAACCAAACAGACTTTAAAACAAAGACTGTAACAAGAGACAAAGGACAATATCTAATTATTCAGGGGACAATGCAACAAAAGGATATAACAATTGTAAATATTTACCCACCCAACATGAGAGCACCCAAATACATAAAATGATTGATAACAAACAAAAAGAAAGTTAATCTATAGTAATACAACAATAGTCGGAGCCTTTAACACCCAACTCACAATGGACAGACCTTCCAAAGAAAAAATCAACAAAGAGACAGTGACTTTTCAATGACATACTGGACCAGATGGATTTAATGGATATATTCAGAACATTCCATCTTAAACAGCAGACTGAACATTCTTTTAAAGTGCACATGGAACATTATCCTGAAGAGGCTACATAGTAGGCCACAAAACAAGTCTCAATAAATTCAAAAATATAGATGTCATACCATGCATCTTTTATGGCCATAATGCCATGTAACTAGAAACTAACACCCAGAAAAAGTCTAAAAAGAGCACAAATACATGGAGGTTAAATAATGTTCTACTAAACAATGAATGGGTCAAACAAAAAACCGAAGAAGGAATAAAATAATACATGGAAACAAATAAAAAAGAAAGCACAACAATCTGAAATCTTTGCGAGGCAACAAAATGGTTTTAAGAGGGAATTTTATAGCAATACAGGGCTACCTCAAGAAACAATAAAAATCTGAAATAAACAACCTAGCCTTACACCTAAAGGAGCTACAAAAAAAATAAATAAATAAAAAACAAAACAAAACAAAAACCAAACCAAAACCAAAAACCAAAACAAAAGCAAAAGCCAAACCCAGCAAAAGAAAGGAAATAATAAAGATTAGAGCATAAATAAATGATATAGAAACTAAAACAGAACAAAAGAAAACAAAAAAAACAACAGATCAATGGGGCCAGGAACTGTTTCTTTGAAAATATCAACAAAATTTATAAACCTATAGCCAGACACATGAAAAGTAGAGAACCCAAATAAACAAATTCACAAATGAAAGAGGAGAAATAACAACCAATACCAAAGAAATATAAACAATTGTAAGATAAAATTATGAAAAACTATATGCCAACAAATTAGACAACTTAGAAGAAATGGATAATTCCTACAAACATGTAACTTACCAAAATAGAAGCAGGAAGAAATAGAATATTTGGATAGACTGGTTACCAGCAATGAAACTGAAACAGTAATCAAAAAATTCCCAACAAATGAACGTCCAGGACCAGACAGCTTCACAGGAAAATTCTACCCAACATTTAAAGAAGAGTTAATACTCATTCTTCTCAAACTATTCCAGAAAAATAGAAGGAAAACTTCCAAATTCATTCTATAAGGCCAGTATTTTCCTGATACCAAAGCCAGATAAAGTCATCACCAAATAAAAAAAAAAAGAGAGAGAGAGAGAGAAAGAGAGAGAAATACAAGCCAATATTTCTGATGAACATAAATGCAAAAATTTCAAAAAAATACTGCAAACTGAATCCAATAATATATTTTAAAAAATCATTCACCATGATCAAGGGGGATTTATTCCCATGATACAAGGATGAGTTAATATTCTTAAGTCAATCAATGTGATATATCACATCAATAGGAGAAAGGATTAAAACCATATTATCATTTTGATGCAGAAAAAGCATTTGACAAAGTACAACATCCACTCATGATAAAAACCCTCTCAATGAAGTAAATGTAGAGGAAACATATCTCAGCATAACAAAGTCCATATATGAAAAACCCACAACTAACATCATCCTTAATGGTGAAAAACTGAGAGCTTTTCCCCTAAGGTCAAGAATAAGATAAGGATGTCCACTTTCACCGCTTTTATTTAGTATAGTCCTGGAAGTCCAAAGCATAGCAATCAGACAGCAAAAAGAAATAAAAAGGCATCCGACTGATAAGAAGGTAGTAAAACTTTCACTATTTGCACATGGCATGATACTCTATATACAAAACCCTAAATACTCTACCAAAACACTACTCTGACTGATAAATGAATTCAGTAATGTTGCAGAATATAAAAACAATGTACAGAAATCTGTTGCATTCCTATACACTAATAATGAAGTAGCAGAAAGAGAAAGTAGGAAAGCAATTCAATTTACGATTGTAATGAAAATAATAAAATACTTAGGAATAAACTTAACTGAAGAAGTGAAAGACCTGTACTCTGAGAATTATAGAACATTGATGAAAGAAAATTGAAGACAACACAAAGAAATGAAAGACATTCCATGCTCATGGGTTGGGAGAACAAATATTGTTAAAATGTCTATATTACCCAAAGCAACCTACAGATTTAATACAATCACTATCAAAATACCAATAGCATTTTTCACAGAACTAGAAAAAGCAATCCTAAAATTTGTATAGAACCACGAAAGACCCTGCACAGCTAAAGCAATTTTGAAAAAGCAAAATGAAATTGGAAGTATCACAATTCCAGATTTCAACTTACATTACAAAGCTATAGTAATCAAAACAGTATGGTACTGGCACTAAAATAGACACATAGATCAATGTAATAGAATAGATGGCCCGGAAATAAATCACAAATATATGGCCAATTAATTTTTGATGAAAGAAGTGGTAACATGCAATGGGAAGAAGACGGTCTCTTCAACAAATAGTGTTAGGAAAACTGGACAGCTACATGTAAAAGAATGAAACTGAACCACTTTCTTAAGTCATGCACAAAAATAAACTCAAAATGTATTAAAGACCAAAATGTGAAATCCTAAACAATAAAAACCCTAGAAAACAGGCAGTAACTTCTCTGACATCAGCCTTAACAACATATTTCTAGTTATGTCTCTTGAAGCAAAGGAAACAAAAGCTAAAATGAAGTATTGGGACTACATCAAAATAAATAGCTTCTGTACAGTGAAGGAAGTTATCAACAAAACTAAAAGACAACCTATGAATGGGAGAAGATATTTGCAAATGACATATTCCATAAAGGGTTAGTACTCCAAATATATAAAAACTTCTATAATTTAATACCAAAAAACAATCCAATTAAAAAGTGGACAGAAGACATGAACAGATGTTTCTCTTAAGAAGACATACCAATGGCCAACAGACACATGAAAAGATGCTCAACATCACTCATCACCAGGGAAATGCAAATCAAAACCACACACCTTACATATCATTTCACACCTGTCATAATCACTAAAATCAACAACACAAGAAACAACAAGTGTTGGTGAGGATATGGAGAAATAGGAACCCTAGTGATCTGTTGGTGGGAATGCAAACCAGTGTAGCCACTCTGGGAAACTGGATGGAGTTTCTGCAAAAAGCTAAAAATAGAACCACCTTATGATCCAGTAATTGCACTACTGGGTATTTAACCCCAAGATGCAAAAACACTAATTCAAAATGATGTATGTACCCCTATGTTTATTGCAGCATTATTTACAATAGCAAATTATGGAAAAAACCCAAATATTCATCAATAAATGAATGGATAAAGTGTGGTATGTATGTATATATTTATATATATATACATATATATATATTCCATTACATATATGTATGTATATATTTATATATATATATATATTCCATTACATATATATATATGTATATAAAATGGAATATTATTCATCCATAAAAAGAATGAAGTCTTGCCATTTGTAACAACATGGATGGAGCTAGAGAGTATAATGTTAAGCAAAATAAGTGATACACAGAAAGACAAATAACATGGGATCTCATTCATATGTGGAATTTAAGAAACAAAATAAATGTGTGAAAGAGAAAAAAAAGAGAGAGAGAGAGAAAGAAAAACGAGGAAACAGAGTCTGAAAACAGATGGTTACCAGAGGGGAGGCAAGTGGGGGAATGCATGAACTAGGTAAAGGGATTAAAAGTATACTTCTCATGCTGAGCACTGAGTAATCTCTAGAATTGTCGACTTACTATATTGTCCACTTGAAACTATTATAACACTGTTAACTATACCGGAATTAGAATTAAAAACTTAAAAAATAAAATAAAATTAAATTAAATTACACATGCTTCCAAGTGTCCTCAGATTCCTCTGAAATTCTACTTAGTTTTTTGTTTTGCTTTGAAGTTTTTCAATTTTATTTAACATTTTAAATGACTGTACAAACTCATTTTCATATAACACACAGCACTAAAAAAGCATAAAATGTTTACCACAAACATATGGTTATGAAACTGGATACCCACAGTGGTTGCATCATCAATCTGAGTAAGCCCTTTTGCTCATTTAAAGGAGCCACAGCTTTTTTCTGAAATTTTTTTGGACGTTAACACCTGCTCTACATCTTCTTTCACCTACTCTCTTCTGATCTGGTTCAGATGACTTGGCATATATTCACATGATATTAAGAAAGTTGTAAAAGTCACCATGAGTCGAACAGTCCTACCCACAGACAACTTGGGGAGTGGGAGATGGCAGACTGTGGATACATGGATTTCATATTTTTAAGTATATTAAACATATATCCTTAATTTTTATATCATAAAATATTTCCATATGCTCAAAAATATGAAATGCATGTAACTACCATCCATTTTTACAAATGTAGTCAGGTTTGCTTGAGTCCTAAGTCTTTTTTTCTTGTTTCTTTGAACAATTTTCAGTAGCTCTTCTAAAACAGTCTGTGCTTACTGGGTTGTTGCTATTATTAATTGTATTGTTGCCTTTGTTATTTGGTTTTGAATTTTCTTTGTTTTTGACACTTAAGAGTATTCTCTTGCACGAGTGCGCTCTCTCTTTCTCTGCTCTGATGTATATTAAAAACAAACGGTTTGGAATTCCATTTCTAGGTGTGTGGGAAGGGGGCAATCTCTATTGGTTAGTTCACCCAGCATTGTGTTCACTAGAAAGTTGATATTTAAAGAAGGGCGATGTGAAGAATTAGAGCTTTTTCCTTTCCTCTAGATACTGACAATTCAGGCTAAATTAACAAAAGAATACTTTCCAAAACAGAATATATTCTGTACTGGAAACTTATTTCCTTACTCTAGCTACAGAGTCACAGAGAACTTTTAAGGGGTCAAATGCTCCTGTCTAAAAATTTGGAAAGAAAAGTAGAAACATATTCATTTATTTTTAGGGCTTTTTTATAGAAGAAGGATTATAGTATTTTCTGTAGCTCCACAAAAAGAGCTAGGATTGGGGAATCTGGGTGACTCAGTCGGTTAAGTACCTGACTCTTGATTTCAGTTCAGGTCATAATCTCAGAGTTCATGAATTTGAGCCCTACATTGGGCTCTGCACTGTCAGTGCAGAGCCTATTTGGAACTCTCTCTCTTTCTCTCTCTCTCTCTCCCTCCCTCCCTCTCTCAAAATAAATAAATAAACTTAAAAAAAGAGGGGGCTAGGATCAGTGTATGGAAAGGATAGACTGCATTTTGGCTTCATTGGAGGGAAAATTTGCAGCAAGTTGTTCTGACTTTGTGGGAATCTATTGCTTATTCCTGGATGTTTCCGAGCAAAGTATAGTAACCGGTTACGTGTTTGGAGTGTTGTAGAAGATTTTTTTCTACTAAAACTCTGCTGTCCACCTAACCTCCGACATCCTCTCACACTCTACAATTCTAAGACTTGCCATAACTCCACCAAAGCCCCAGAAGAAGATAAGGGGGTATAGCTCAGGGGCAGAGCATTTGACTGCAAAGTCCCAGAAGATGCAAGTCTGAAGTAATGAATGGCAGAGCGAATGAGCCTAAGCCAGGTACCCCCCAGTCAGTCAGAATTTTCAGAATTGCAGATTAGTTTAGGTGGGGAATATCTCATGGCTGCCCACAGCAAGAACTGGAGGGAATAGAAATCTCAAGACTGGAGGCAAAAATACCACAGGGAGAACTAGGAAGATAAGAATCATCCAGGGAGCTTGAACACATATCAGAGAAAATCAAAATCGAAAGGAAACTTTTGGAGAAAAATTTTGGGGAAGCCAACATATTATGTTCCTTGGTAAACTCAATTAAAAATGTCTTTATCTTGTTTATTAAAATGCCCTAAATATCATTGATACTCACTTGAAAAACCGTTTTTGAGGTCCATATTTTCTCATTTATTTGATATTTTCTTTTATACTTTTCCTGAACAAGTTGTGCAAAATAGAGAAATTAATGTTGCAAAATATATTTTATACTTTGAAATGAATTTTAAACATATGAAAGCAGTTAAAATATATGTGTAAAACTATATTTCTTTTTTTAAAAAATTTGTTAATGTTTATTTATTTTTGAGAGACATAGAGACAGAGTGTGAGCAGGGGAAGGGCAGAGAGAGAGGGAGACACAGAATCGGAAGCAGGCTCCAGGCTCTGAGCCATCAGCACAGATCCCGACGCGGGGCTCAAACTCACAGACCTCGAGATCATGACCTGAGCTGAAGTCAGCCGCCCAACCTTCTGAGCCACCCAGGTGCCCCTAAAACTATATTTCTAACCTTTCTGGGAGCATATATTTTTCTAATGAATCAAAATATTAAGAAAGTGTTTAGAGAATATATGTGTAATTCTTTTATCTGCTGTGGAATAATAAATGGTAATTTGGTAAGTTCTGCCTTTGTTTTTGCATTTTTTAATTCTAAAAGATGATTAAACATTATACTCAAAAAACTTACTTTGAAAGAAGGAACATAAAAATGTTCCTTCCAAGTTATCATACGTATGAATAAGTAAATGCGTGTGGTGCATGCACACACACACACACACACACACACACACACACACACACAGTGCTCTGTTCTTTACTTAATCAATGAAGAAGGAATTTCTGGCCACTAATTTCTTTTCGATTAAAGAAACATATTTGAAGACTTGCTATCTGAAAGGCATTGAGCTAGGTGCAATAAAAATATAGAGATGAATAAAGGAAATCCCGCCTTACAGGAGCACAAACTCTTGAAAGTATAGACATTGGGACACCTGGGTGGCTAATCAGTTAAGTGTCTGACTTCAGCTCAGGTCCTGATGTCGTGGTTTGTGGGTTCAAGCCCCACGTCAGGCTCTGTGCTGACAGCTAAGAGCCTGGAGCCTGCTTCAGATTCTCTGACTCTCTCTCTGCCCCTCCCCTGCTTGCATTTTCTCTCTCAAAAATAAATAAACATTTTAAAAACAGAAAATATAGACATCTACAAATATAACTGAGGCAGCCAGTGGTAAGTAAATAATTAATCTAAACCACACACTGTGTGTCTCTGTATCTTCTAGACAGCAAGCTCTTAGTAGGCAGACATTTCTTCTGAACTGATGTATCCTGACAGTAGGCACCACCATCCCCAAAGCTGTGAATAAATGTATATTCAAATAAAATCAATTATCATAAAACTAACATATTGAGCAATTGCAACAAAATAAAATAGCCAAAACAAACAACAAGATTTGGTGAATGAAAACCCCAAGTTAGATCAGTGTGATTAATTTTAACTCTGTACATATATTTGAAAGATAATTCTCTCACATCCAAAAAAGCATTTTAACATCCACAATAAAAAGAAGAGTAAGCAATACATCTACTGTTTTTCTTCTCACACACTATTTTTAGACCAACCGGGTATCTTGTAATTAATATAATATTTACTGAATCCCCACTGTTCATTGCTTTATTTATTCAACACATTTATTGAGCACTGTATTAGTTTCCTTTGCTTGCTGGAACCAATAGCACAAGATTGGTAGCTTAAAAAAACATTCATTTTATTTTCCTGCAGTTCTGGAATTCGGAAGTAGGAAGGCAGTTCCATCAGCCTGAAATCATGGTGTTGGCTTGGTCACCTTCCCTTTGGAGGCTAGGGGAGAATCTTTTTTTTTGTTTTTTTGTTTATTTGTTTGTTTATTTTTGGCTTTTCCAGCTTCTAGAGCTGCATTCCTTTCCTTCCTTCCCTTGTGGCCCCTTCCCTAATCTTCAAAGCCGGCAGTGGAGCATTTAGCCTCAGGAGCAGCATTGCCTTCCCTGTTGAATTTTCCTTGCCTTGCCTCTGAAGAGGGCACTTGTGATGATGGTTAGGGCCCACACAGGCAGTCTTCATCGCAAGCTACTTAATCTATCTGCAAAATCTCTTTGCCATGTAAAGTACTATTCATAGGTTCAGAGGATTCGGACCTCGATCTCTTTGGGGACCGCTAATCATGCTACCACACGCACCTACTACCTGCTGGAGATTGGAGCCCCGGCAGTGAATTAGACATCTCTGCGTCTGTGCTCATGGAGCTTGACACTGTGGGAAGTAGAAAAGATGTACAAGGCGCAGACCTGCTTTCTAATTGGGTTCTCTAATAGAGGAATATTTTATCGGAGCATAAGTGCCTGTTCTTTCTTTTACTCTTTTAGCAAGAGAAATTGCCAGCTACTTCTTAGAATAAGCAGGCACAGAAAATCACCTTGCAGCAGACACTGTTGAGAAAAAGTACTTGTGTTCTCTCTTATATAAATAGAGGATGAGTGGGCTCATCTATCTTAAGAAATAACAAGCATTTTTTTCCTTTAGTGACTTTGCAGACTGCTTTTTTTTTTTTTTTTTTTAATCAGGAGATTGTGGTACTCTAGCAGAAGAAAGGTTAGGTTGATATGGCTTAGGAGTCTGGTTTAGGAGTCTATGGTATCCCAGAAAGGAAAAGAAAATCCCAAACCCTAAGGCCTTAGAAAAGAACTCTGTAAAATCTGGACTATAAGTAGTACAACATTTGGGGTTTGGCTACTTAGGGTATAAAACTAATGCTCGATCACAATATATGAAACTTCTTCCCTCAAAACACTGACAGGCTCTGTATCAACCTACGTGGAGTGGTTTCCCCACTCAGAAAGTGCTGTTACCCCTCTGCTGACCCAGCTTTCAACTAAAGACATGCGTCTGTCTCAACTGCCATGTGGAACAGGGTCTTGCCAGTAGAGATGGCCCATACTCAGTCAGTATAGTGCGTTCAATCCAGCAGCACCAATCACGCAGAGGTGAATGTTCTGCCACCTCTGTGTGAGAAGGTAATGACACTGGAACTCTCCTATCTCGATCACTTGGAGTGCCATGACATGGTCAAGTGCTTAAATCAGAAATGAAAAGAGCTTTTGTCGAAAGGACTTGGACTATTTAATTGGTTTCTTAGTCTGTTTAGGGATGTTATAACAAAATATGATAACCTGATGATTTATGAACATCAAACATTTATTTTTTCAGTTTTTGAGGCTGGAAGTTCAAGATTAGGGTGCATGGTCAGGTGGAAGCCCTCTTCTGGGTCATAGACTTCTTATTTTATCCTCATATAGCAGAAAGGGGTCAGGGGTCTCTCTGGATCTTCTTTTATAAGGGCACTATACTGATTCATGACGGCTCTGCTTTCATGACCTAAGCATCTCCAAAGTCTTCACCTCCACAAGTCCTCACCTCCTGGTACTATCACCTGAAGGATTTGGTTTCAATGTATTTTGAAGGGACACAGTATTGAGACCATAGTAATTGAGAATTAGCTACACTGAGCTCAATACTAGAGTGGAGTCAATCATAAAACAGCCTCTACTAATGAATAAAGAAGGCATCTTAGTCCCTGTGGCCACTACAAGGTCAGGGAATTTACACAGCTCTGAGTTACAGACATGACCTGTCAAAGCCAGTTTCTTCTTTTGCCTGTGTCACAATTCAGGAATTTATGTACGATACAGTTAGACTGGATTCTTTGTTGTCAAGATGGTAGGTACTCAAGATCTCTGGATACACATGGTGAAAAGTTAGAGTATTAGGATGATGGATAAGAGTTTAGATCTCTGAATTGTCTGCTGCTATCAGCTGGTGGAGACATCAGTCTTCTGTTCAGGAGACTTCTTGGGAGTTATATTCTTTGCATCCTGAATGGTGTCAAGATCCTAGTTACACCTTTATAAAGCAAAATATGATGTAAAAAGTGGCATGACAATTTAATTAATAAAGAAATTATTGGTGTGTTTCATAGTACTGCCTATAAATGTAATAGGGATTAAAAATGGACCATTCAGTGTGAAACACAATAGTCATGGAGAAGGTAGACCTGATATGAACTTTGAAGCATAGTGTAATAGATCATTGAACTTTTGTTTTGGGATTAATTGCATTTGTTTCTTTATTGGCTATTTAGGATCCAAAAATCCTGCTTTTGGAGGAATACTACAGTGTGTGTCTTGTGTCCCACTTTCCATTAAGGAAGCCGAGGGGATACAGACATATGGCCTAGGCTTAGCTAATCAGATTTTTCCAACCAAAGACTTGAATCTTGAATAAATAAGGCAAATAATTCAGGCAGAATTGATAAATTCTTCATGGTGGTGTCAACAATACTGAGAGGTCAGTGCACACTTGAAAGTGTCACTGCCTTAATCTGTACTGTTGTTGAGGCTGTGCTCCCAATTGTCCAGTGCTTCCGGATTCCCGCCCCTTGCCTGATTTCCTGCCTTCACCTTCCTGCTGAACTCTATTTGTGCTTTAGTTTGCTGGATGCAGTTTCTCTTGCTTGCAAAAAAGAACTCTGACTAACATTGGGAAGAGACGATGTGGACAAGAACTGAGAAGAAATGTCAGGTGAGTGGAGTGATGAACAAAGGGATAAAATGACATAATACATCCAGGAGATTCTAATGAAACCTCAAGGACTGGAGGGGGAAAAAAAGACATCAAGCATTCAGGTGACAGAGTAAGGACAGTTCTAGGACTAGAGCAAATAGTACATCTCAGAAAGAGGGATTAAATAATAATGAGTAAGTAACCTCTTAGTCTTTTATTCTTTTATCCCCCAAATAAATTATTTGTTGTATTCTTGTTATATGTCAATAACCATTGTGGCTCTGGACATATGAAAAGGGCAAAATCCATGCTGTCAAGGAGACAGTAGTCTTCTACCGTGCAATAAGGGATTTCAGGATACAAATTCCTTTCTTGTTTCAATTTAAACATTTAAACTCTCTCTCTCTTTACATCTAAGTATTGCCATCAATTTATCAATTTTAAAAATTGGTAGGAATAGAAATTCTAAAGCAATATAGAATCCTAGTAAATCACAGTAAGAGAGTGTCAGCCCTGAGGGCAGCATTTTATTTGTTTTAAGACCACATACCTATTTGCTAGGTATGGTTAATGATAAATTTATGAGTTTACCATGAAATAATATGGTACAGAAAAGAGGGGAGTGGAAAATCTACCTATGAAAGCAAAAAGACTGGTGAGAAAATCTACCCCGCTAGTTACCACTTGACCCAGCTGCCCCTATGCACTTATCAACTTGCATTCCCAGAAAGCCCTTCTTCCTGGGATATACAGATCTGAATTTGAATTCTATTGCTACAATTCTGATAGTCCTCTTGTGACTGTAATCAAATAGAATATAGAGTTTAAACCATAAAGTGGTGTATACTCACTAGCCAAACATAAAAGGGACCTGTCAAAACTTCTCTTTCATGGTCAAAAGGACACCGGTGTCTCACCCTTTTCCATGTCCCCCATTACTTCAAGGGAAGAAAACAACTAGAAAGACATGCACTAGGCTTTAAGATAAAATTATAAAATGCAGGACTGACTAATAATCCCAAGTCGGTGGAAGACTTCTACAACACTGATGAGGAGATTGTCCAAACCTAGTCCTTTCCCCTGATGGATGACTTCCCATGCCACCCACAAACCATGGGAGCATGCATTGTCTTCTATCATGCCACCAGCATACTTGCTGGAGTCCCAGTTCCCCGAAGACTCCTTATGTGGTGAAGTGTTGTGGTGAAGTGAATTCAATCAGCTAGGGAAGAGCTTCTCATTCAGGGTGCCAGCAATGTGTTACATGGATGCGTGGATGCACATTAGAATTTACCACATAGGGTCTAGGATAAGTCAGCGTCACATGGCCCAAAATGTATATTCTGAGCAGGCTATTTGCTTCAATTTTATGAAAGATTATTTTCTCTGTTTGACAAAATGTGAACTGCTATTTGAGTACCCTGTTTTATGCAACTAAAGCTTATCCTAATTGGTATACCTCCTCACACACTGTATATTTTGTATATTTCTGAGGCTCACTGAAATAGAGACAGGGAAAAGGATGGCTGTAGGAATACAAGTTTGCACAAGCCTGGGAATTAAGAATCTTTATTGCTAATGCCAAAAGAGAAATGGATGCTGTTTCACCTACTAGTATTTTGTAGGGTGGAGACTATTATAATAATTTAATAATAACATAATAATAATAAATGGTAATCACGGGAAGCCAAAGGCTACGATTAGTTTAATGTGTTAGACTAGTTCTCAACAAGAATTTGATAAGGAAAATTTGTATTTTTTCTCCCCATTCCTCCCTGACCACCTTGATGCAATACATTGCATCATTGCAATACATTACAATACATGTCTCTTTACTACATGAAATCAATTTACATGCAGCTCTCACTTTTTTCCTGCTAGGAATCCATCTTTAGAGGAATGGCATATTATTCCAGTGCTACCTTTTTAGTTAAAGTATATATGAAAAATAGACAATTTAACTTGGCAGGAATCATAGCCATTCTATACTTGAGAAATTCAAGATTTAGCAAGTAAAAATATATATGTGATCATTACAACAAAATACTGTTACCGTATCTCCCAATAATTAAGTAATCTACATGAAAACACATTGAAAAAAAGTGATATAAAAAAAGGATACCATTGTCTCTATAAGTGATATTTCAACATTTCTTGCCATTAGCAAGGGACACGGGACCAATAGAACAGTCAGAGTTATAGGATGGGGCATCAGCTATGATCCCAATCCAATTTATAAATACTGTTATATAGTGAATCTGATGGGTAGAAAAACTAATGCAATGAGAATCTATATACCCTAACTTATTTATGCTGACAGGCATAATTGGACCATTTTTAAGAAGTAGGCATTCCTTGAGGCACCTGGGTGGCTCAGTCGGTGAAGTGTCTGACTCCGGTTCAGGTCATGATCTCATGGTCTGTGAGTTCAAGCCCTGCATCAGGCCCTGTGCTGACAGCTCAGAGCCTGAAGCCTGCTTTGGATTCTGTGTCTCTTTCCGCCCCTCCCCCGCTCATGTTCTGTCTCTGTCTCAAAAATAAACATTAAAAAAAAACGTAGGCATGCCTTTATATATTTATAAAATAAAATAACCTTTCTTTTATTCAACATTAGAATATTTATTAATAACTCCCATAAATATATTAGAGGAGGGAATAATAATTTCAAAACATGAAGAAAATATTTAATAGCCATTCTTGATTTAAAAAATTAGCAAGAAATAGAAACCTTAATAAACCTGATAAAGTATCTACCAAAAGCCTATAGCAAACATTATATTTTATGATAAAATTTTAGAAATACTGCAGGAAAGTCAGGGACAAAATAAAGTTGCTATCATTATTTCCATTAACATTATATGGGACATTGGGGTGGCTCAGTTGGTTAAGCATTGGACTCTTGATTTTGGCTCCGATCAGGATCCCATGGTTTGTGAGTCTGAGAACCACATTGGGCTCTGCACTAACAGTGAGTAGCCTGTTTGGAATACTCTCTCTCTCTTCTCTCTGTACCTCCCCTGGAAAAAAAAAAAAAGTTTAAAACTTTGTACTGAAGGTACTGTTAATACAAAAGAAAAGAAAAATGAATAAGTGGTTTAAGAAATGAAAAAGAAGGAAACGAATTACCCTTATTTATACATGATATGGTTATTTATATAAAATACCAGAGAGGTAACAAAGTAACAAAGCAAATGCAAAAAATTTTCAGCAAAGTTTTATGGATATGAGACCAATAAATACAAATGTGTGCCCTTTTTATAAACCATTAATAGCCAATTAGAAAATGTAATTTAAAGAAGGATAGCTCCAATTTTAGGAATACAATCGAAGACCCTGTGTAATGAAAGTTGTTTAAAACTTTAATAAAATACAAAGCATTACAGACTATAAAAGACCTGAATAAAAGGGTAATTCTACCATGTTCACTGATAAGACATTTTTTGGTTAATTTATAAAGTCAATTCCATTCCAATGAAAATCCAAATAGGGTTTTTCATGGTTAATGGCCTCCTCCTACAGTTTAAATGAAAGAGCAAACAACTAGGAGTAGCTAAGGCAATTTTAGAGAAAGAGGGGCTTGAAAATTTTTTCAATATGTAGAGTTGAGTAGATGGGTGTTCATTATGCTATTATCTGTATGTTTCTGTGTTTGAATATTTCATAATTGAACTTTAAAAATTTAGAAAACAAAAGAGAATATCTTATGGTCTAAGGTTGGGAAGACTCTTGGAAACAAGAAAGCAAAAAGCATGAAATTATAATGTACAAATTTGTTATCAACTAGCAGTACTGTAAAATATGCAGCTTTTGTTCATCAAAAGAGACTGTAGAAAGTTAAAAGACAATCCACAAACCGAGAGAAGCTATTTGAAACACATATAACCAACAAGGGAGAAGTCTTTAAAATAAAAATATATAAAGAGTATCTACAAATTAATTTTCAAAAGCAGCAATCCTATAAAAAGTGAGTCAAAATTGAGAACAGGCATTTCACAGAAACCCAAATAGCCTGTAAGCATTTATAAAGATGCGCAACTTCATTGGCAAGGGGTTAATGTAAATTAAAGGAGGAAATTAAAAGAGGATATTGCCAGGCAAAATTTTTAAGCTCAAAAAATAACAGGTGTTATGGATACTCATGTGCCAGCCTAGTCCATGTGAAATGTATCTGTGTATAGATGAATCTCAAAACCCAAATGTGTAGCAAAAAAAAGTTGTTAGAGGGAAAATGCTGTATGATCCATTATAAAATATACATCACTAAGATATCTATATTTTAGGGAATTTAATATTGTATTAAAACGCAAGGAAATAATACAAACTTTAGCATAATGCTTATTTCTGTCTGGGAGGGAGATGGAAAGGACTTCTGAGAAGGCTTCAAAAATACTGGTATTTTGCATCTTCAGCTCTGTCGTGGGTATCAGGGTATTCTTAATATTCTTTAAAATGTTCACATATGTGATACATTCATATATGCATATTTCACAATTAAAATTCCTCTTTAAAATCCAGTATGATTTTAAGGACAGCCCTTACAAAACTGTTCTCATCAGCAAGTTCTAGACTGTAAGGATTTCCTCGTTACTGTGGAACCAAACAAAATAGAGAATTCTCTTGGCTTCTGAGGCTGATGCAAGATGGAAACCTTCAGCTGTAACCTCTACCTCCAAAGTAATTGTTCTTCACACCTGCCTCATTGTTCTCAATTATCTCTATACGCCGGAACAAATGTGAGTTTATACATTTACAAATTTAATGTCATCTTTGTCTCTCTACTTAGAGCCTTTACGAAAAGTTCCAGTTTTTTAAAAAAGACAAAACGGTTCCTTAATTTAAAGAGTCTGAAAACAACCGTGTACTCTAGTTAAAGCAACTCTGGAAGGCCACATCAAAACCAGCTGCCCTCTATCACCGAGAGTGTCACAGAAGAATCTCAGAAGACCAGTTTCAAAGAGAGGGGTGGGTCATCTCCAATCGGAGAGGGAGGACGGGAGGCCAGCCAGAGTTCGCTCCACCCCTTTTCTCCACCCGCACCGAACGCCCAGAAAAGCTCTCCCCTCATTCGTCCACGCCCCCCCGGACCCTCGCAGATAAGAGGAGCCCCTGCGGGGAAAGCCTGCACCCCGCGGGCGCGCGGAGCCCGGCGTCAGGCCCCGCCCTCCGGGGCTGTTGGATGGCTCTGCGCGCGTCTTTTGGGAGGCGGGGCTGGTCGGGCTCGCTGACGGGAGGCCGCGGGCACTCTGCACCCGCTCTGCCTCTTCTCTCAACCCTCACGGCTCCGGCTGGGGCGTCTGCTGGTAGCCACATTCCCTGGTGAGTAGCTGGAAGATTCAGGGCCCCGCAGACGAGGCTACGGCGGGTATGGGACCCACCCCCCGCGCCTGCGCGGTCCTCCGCCAGCCAATGTGCTCGTAGCTTCTGCGGGTAGCCTTTGACCTCGCGCCCCTCTGGCGGGCTAGAGGCGTCGTGCTGCGTGCTTCTGGACCCCGGGGCACCTCACTCTGTCACTCTTATCCCATCTTTGTGTCTGAGTTAGTTTCATTGCCTTTTTTTTTTTTTTTTTAATTGCTTGCTGTTTCCTGCCCCTGCCGGCCTTGTGTCCGCCACTTTTGGAGCGGAACCTCCCGTCGCCTGGGTTTTTTCCCCAGCAAGTTGGGAATTCCGGGAGTGACGGGAGCTGTTCTGTGCCGGGTCCTTTTGTAGGCGGACCTCAGCCTTGAGCCTGGGGGGAATGTGGGAGGATGGAGGCCTACCGGGCTCGGGGTGTACCCGGAAGGTCGCGGCCACCAGCCTCCGGAGCCTTTGGGCCACCGCATTGGTGGTTTTTCCATTCGCTTGTTAAAACACTTTTGGCTCTATTTTCGTAGACTGTTATCTTTTGTTAAGTTTCAGGATGCAGCTATGCCGGACTATGTCTTTTTACATTTTATAAAGGAGCACATTGAAATTCAGGCATTTATGACGGTTTCAGTTTTCCTATTGTAAGACCCTGTGGTTAAGTGTTAAGAGAAAACGTGGAAGGGCCTAAAGATAAATAAGGGAGTGTAATAGTATACGGTGTTAAAAAAGAGGAATAGGACAGGAATGGGTTGTTTAAGTTCAAGTATCTTAGTTGGAGAGAAAAATACAAAATAAAATCTAGGTATTGGTAATACTGCCAATGTTGTTTACTGGTCACTTTCATGACAATGTTATTTCCTTCTTACTGAGCTGTGTGTAAACAAAAACGGTGGAGTGCCGTGAATTCTGTGGATTTTCAGGCTCTATGCAAAGAACATTACTAGAGTTGTTGCTGTTGGTCACGTGGTGAACAGTACGCGTATGATCAGAAAGTAAACAGTCTTCAGAGTAAATTTGAGCTGCAATTTTTGAGTAGGTAACAGATAATCGTTGTTTTCTAAGACCATACTATTTACTTATTTAGTTACTTATTTTTAAAATTTATTAGAGGAAGAATCCCAAGTTGGCTCTGCTGTGACAGTGGGACTCTGGCTCGTACCCATGACCTCATGACTAGAGCCGAAACCAAGAGTGGGACATTTAACCAAGAGTGGGACATTTAACCAAGAGTGAGACATTTAACCCACTGAGCCGCCCAGGCGCCCCTAAGACCGTGCTATTCAAATGACAACTTGACACATGTTGGCAGTTTTCATCTATGTTAGGAAAAAATTCCTAAACTTAACTTGTCTAGTATGTTGTAGCATGGTGGAATAGAAGGCAAGAACTTGAATTCTAGAGCCAAACTTGCCCTGTTTCTTGCTAGTTGCTCAACCTTGGACATGTTACTTAGCCCTTCAGTAGTCTAGGACTTTGAAAAGTTACCAATTGGTTTGTACCTCTACTGTGTCATCTGTAAACCGGTGTTAAAAAAAAAGTTTTACTTCCTAGGTCATCGTGAGGGTTAAAATGGAGGGATGAGATTATGCTTAACTGAATTTCTGTTAACCAACAGGTGTGTTTACATTAAAGCTGACTTGGGCAAGGAAGCATTGGTATAGAAACTGGTTTCAAAAGTTCCAGGTGTTTGTTCTAGTATTAGTTATTTTTATCCTCAATGGCTTTTTAGAAAATGAAATTAGAAAACAATACTAAAAGAGAAAAAGCCCTACAAGTCTATATAGTGTAATAATAGGGTAATTAAAAGGTGGCTTTTCTAGCTGGATTGACAGCAGATACTCTCTGAAATAATAGTTGATATCACATTGTTCTCTAGCTCTTATGCTCACCAGACCTCTAAGTGAAAACCTGGCATCACGAAGATGAAAAGCATAAAACACGAAAGTACAAACCTTAGGGTTTCAAAAGCTACTATTAGATATGACTTTTTTGTGTTTTTATGTAATGTAAACTGCCCTTTGAAGTCTTCAGTAGCCAATTATGTAAGTAGATTCCTGGTTCGGGAATCCATACATCTGCAATTGTAATGTTATTTTCTCAGGAGACTTCTGAACCTGCTTTCTTTTGTTGAAGCCATATAAGTAGTTCTCTACTCTTTCCTTGCTAGATGAGTAGACCTGTGAGGCATCTCAAGGGTCATTGTGGTTTTGGTATCTTGAACTTGCCCATTTATTAAAATGGATTTTTAAAATACTGGATCTAGGTGTCTTCCTATAGAATATGTTCAGTATGGATGATAAAAAAGTCAACTATCTGTATAGTTAGTAGAATCTATTTATACATATACTGCCCAAATATATATCAATGGCAAAAACAGAAGGACCTGAAATTAAATTGTTTAAACACTTAATGGTCACTGACTATGTATAAGATATATGGGGCTCTACTGCAGTGTAAAGACAAGGATTCCATTTTTGGAACTTAAAAGCAATCTAGTAGTGGATACAGTATATGTAAATAGCATAATACAATACATAAATTTCACTTTAAAATGTAGGTAATGCTGTAACAATAGAATATATGAGAAGATGAGTACTTTTCACTATGAAATCATTAGGGAAGGTATCAACAAGAGGCAACATTTCAGCTTTGTCTTGAAGAAGGAGTAGCATTTTAAAAGTTAGCCATGTAGAGAATAGACCTTTAGAGAGAATTGCCTATGTGTTAGTTATTAATTGCTTGCTAGATGCCCATTTTTAATCCTCCTCTTCATCATCACCATCACTCTAAACAGGAAATTATCCTAGAAGTTTTATAATACTAACTTATTTCATGCCTACAAATCTGTGAATGAGGTAATAACTTTGTATAGATGAGAAAAGAAGCACAGAAAGATCAGGTTGTTTGAAAGTGAAAGTTAAAAACAAAAAAACAAAAAACAAAACACAGTTGGAGGTTATTTGCTTTTAGTCACAGTGATCTGCCTTTAGTTTGAGGTGACTTACTGTTGTTAGCAGAGATATGAAGGTTGGGGAGGTGAATCATCTGTAGTGACATAATGAACGTTTAAATGAGTGAACTAAGTAATGTGAAAAGAGAGGGGCCAACTTAAATTACATGTATAGGCAAAGGAGGGGAATCAAGGAGGCAACTTGCACAAATGGACGTGTTGTGTTTTGTGTTCTTTTGTAGATCTGAGAAATGAATCTGAGAAGTGAATCTAACAAATGTAAAAAAGTTTCAGAGTTCAGAACTATTTGTTTTTATATTTCTTCATTTCACACTCCTTTTTAAATCAATTGGTATTTACCATTTGATTAAAATATTACCCTCTTCCACTTTCTTTTGCAAACACTATCTTGCAAAAGTCAGAGAAAAACACACCTAATATGTTTTTTCTTTAAAAAGAGATTAAATGATTTACTCAGGGTCCCACAAGTAGATCAACATAGCTGATTTGGACTTTGGTTGTTAGGTTGCAAGAACAGTATTCTGTTACATATCCTGACTCTTCCACACACTTCACCACTCAGCTGGTCAGTCTCTCAAAAAGTAACGTCTTACTAATTTCTGAATGTTGTAAGTCCTTGCTCTCGTTCTCTGAGACTACCAGTATTCATTACCATTATTTCCTAAACTTTTTTTTCCCTACAAAGTATTATGTTCTCATTTTAGAAGGTAGAGTAAGAAAGTATCAGTGTATCTTATCACCCAGAGGTAATCATTATATATGTTCTCCTTGGTGTATCTTTAGTGTTGTTGAGATCATATTATGTTCATAATTGTTTTTTCTACGTCATTGCTTGTCAAATTTCTCACTATCTTTAAGGGAAGGATTTGTTTTTTTTATTATCAGTAAGCTTGATAATTTGTAAACTTCAGGACAACAAATCCCTACATATTTTTCTGCATTTTCACCAAATGGAACTATAATAACCGTATTTGCTTTTTCAGCCACATTTCTCCAAGGTAACTGCTGCTGCTTCAAAGTGGAGAAGGCTATTTAAAAACCAAAAATCTTGGCATCAGATGTGTCCATTGCTGTCCATTGAGAGGGATTTGTCTCTCAAAAATAAACATCAGATGTTTCTTTGGTTCTAGACTGCCAGTGGGCAGAACTGGGAAATAATGGGAATATATTAGCGTATATATACACACACATCCCTATTTACTGATAAAAGACACAGGTCCATACTAATGCTGCTAGTTACAGTCTGATAACACAAGTTTCATTCTAGCCTCCACTTTATACATAACTTTTCTGTCTGTGAAAAACCTGGGCCCCAGGTTCTAGCATACATTGCTTATTTGCTTACTTGTAGAATACACATTAAGTATTAAGAATTGCTAGCCTGTACCATTGCAAAAACAGCTTACTAACTGGAGTTTAACATTTAATACTTGTTTTCTTAGAGTATGTGAAATGTAACATGGATCAGAAAGACAAAACTCTACAAAAAGATATACTCAGAGGCGCCTGGGTGGCTCAGTCGGTTAAGCGGCCGACTTCGGCTCAGGTCATGATCTCACGGCTCGTGAGTTCGAGCCCTGAATCAGGCTCTGTGCTGACAGCTCAGAGCCTGGAGCCTGCTTCGGATTCTGTGTTTCCCTCTCGCCCTCTGCCCCTCCCCCGGCTCGTGCTTTGTCTCTCAAAAATAAATAAATGTTAAAAAAAATTAAAGAAAAAAAAAAGATATACTCAGAGAAGTCATCACTTCCATTCTCCAGTCCTTCTACCCATTTTCATCCCCCCTTATTCTGTCCTGATTCTCCTCACCCCATACGTAACCCATGTCATTAGATTCTTGTTTCCTCTGTATTTCTTTGCTCACTTGAAAATGTGTATTTCCTTATTTGCATTTTCCTTTTTTCACGTAAGAATATATCTGGAAAATCAAATTATCGTTTCAAAGAGCTCTTCCTCATTTTAGTCAGCTGAACATCCCAGAATTTTGTAATTACAAACAGTGCTGTATATGGATTTACATGCTGTTTTATGTGGTTGTGTATTTGTGTATGTTGTGTATTTTTAACATAATTTTCATGAAGTAGGACTTCTGAGTCCAAAGGTAAATGGATATGTAATTTTGTTAGTGCCAAAATCCCAAAGAGGCTGTACCAGTTTACATTCACTGCGAATGTTTGGAAGTGCTTGTTTTCCCACAGTTTTACAAAACAACAGGGTATATTTTTTTGTTTTGCCAGTTCCCTAGATAAGAAATGATATTTTTACATAATTTTAATTTGCATGTTTTTGTTTATTTTGAAAGAAAGATTGGGAGTGTGTGCACATGGGACAGGGGCAGAGAGAGAGAGAGTAAGAAAAAGACTCCCAAGCAGGCTCCACGCTTTCTGCCCAAAGCCTGATGCAGGGCTTGATCTCACAGCCATGAGATCATGACTTGAGCCCAAATCAAGAGTCTCCGACTAACCTATGCTTAACTAACTGAGCCACCCAGGTGCCCTTAATTTGCATTTTTAAAATTTTGAGTGGGGTAGAAGATCTTGTCAGTATTTTCCCTCAGTTTATCAATTGTCCTTTGTTTACAGTATGTTCTGATACACATGTTTTAAAAGTTATATTGTTAATTTGTCTCTTCATTTATTGTATCTGAATTTTGCGTCTGTTCTAAAGCGTTTCATTACACTTAGGTTATAAGGACATTCAGGTGGAATTACTTAATCATTTCAGTGGCTCTGAGCCCTACATCATGCATTAATCTCTGGGAGATTGTGGAAGAGATAGGGGAGGGTTATTTAAAACCCCTGATTTGAGGGGCGCCTGGGTGGCTCAGTTGGTTGAGAGGCTGACTTCGGCTCAGGTCATGATCTCATGGTCTGTGAATTCGAGCCCCGCGTCGGGCTCTGTGCTGACGGCTCGGAGCCTGGAGCCTGCTTCAGTTTCTGTGTCTCCCTCTCTCTCTGCCCTTCCCCTGCTCACACTCTGTCTCTATGTCTCTCAAAAAAATAAATAAATAAATAAACCAAAAAAATGTTAAAACCCCTGATTTGAAAGTAGTAGAGAAACTAAGAACATCATGGCTTTAACTAATTTCAGTACCCATGTATGTGTGTAAGGGAATAAGGATTAATTAGAAATAGTCCAAATACTTACAAGGACTTAAACCCAGTTTTGAAGATTTTGCTCTTACTGTATTAAGATAATCTTCCTCTACCCTAGTAGTGTTCAAGAAACAAAAATAAACTTTCTCTGGAGGAAAACCATATATAGAACTTAACATTTTTTTCAAAAAATTTTCATACACCATGACTGGCGTTCAATAATAAAAAAGACAGTGACTGTTCAGATATTAAATAAGAACAAAACAAAACAAAAAAAACAGGCAATATAAACAGAATCCCTAAGGTTCCAATTCAGGTTATTAGAGGTGGACTTTAAATAACTAGGATTAACATGTTCAAGGAATTCGAGAAGGAAAATTTTAGCAGAAAACTGATATCTTTGAAAAGAGTCAAATGGAAATTTCTAAGAGTAAAATTCTAACTGAAATTAAGAAATCACAGCTGAAGAAAAATAGGAAACTAGAAGATATTTCAGAAGTACTCTGAGGCATGGAGAGATAAGGAGAGAAAGTTTAAAAAAATGTTAAACACCTCAGATATAGAATTCTAACATGTGTAATGTATTCCAAAATGAGCAAGAAAGCAATAATGGAGCAAAAGCAATATTTGAAGATTGTGATCTAGAATTTTACAAAGCTAAGGAACACTGTTAACCCCAGATTGAAGAAGCACTTTGGACCAAAAGCAGGATAAATATTAAGAAAACCATACTCTATGTGTATTATTCCATAGGGAAACTGCTAAAAACCAAAGATAAAGAGAAGAATATTAAAAGAAACCAGAGGAAAAAAATACCTTTTAAAAGTCTTTAGAAAATCAAAGAAAAAAAAAAAACTCAATAGTTGAGTTTTCCAACAGAAACAAAGGCCGAAGATAATGGGTTGTGTTGAAAGAAAATCATTGCCAATATAGAAGTCTATGTATACATGTGAAGGTGAAATGAATATTTTTTCAAACAAACTAATAATGGAGTTTATCAGCAGACTAATACTAAAAGTCCTATTAAAGGGAATTTTTTTTTCAACACGAGGAAAATTACTTTGAATGGAAGTAGGAGAATGCAGGAGGAACTAAAGAGCAAAGGAGAGGGTAAATGCAATAACTGTTGACTGTGTAAAATGATATCCTAGGGGTACCTGCATGGCTCAGTCAGTTAAGCACTGGAGTCTTGATTTTGACTCCGGTCATGATCTCAAGGTTTGTGAGATTGGGCCCTGCAGCTGGCTCTGTGCTGACAGCATGGAGCCTGTTTGTGATTCTCTGTCTCCCTGTCTCTCTGCCCCTTCCCCTCTCAGAATAAATAAACTCCAAACAAATGATATCTAGTGGGGTTTAAGATATAATCTATACCAAAATAGGAGCTCAAAGTTGGGGCAGGGATAAAGGAACTAAAGTCTTCAAAGTGTGCTTTTATTGTTTGAGAAATAGTAAAGTCTTGATTCATACTAGATTTTGAGAAGAATGCATGCTGTAATTGGAAAGAGAATGCATAATTGGGAAAAATGAAATCATTAAAAGGAAGATGGGGGGGGGAAGAGAGAATATGGAGCTTGTAAGAAGGCCAAAAGGAAAAACAAGGGTAAGAATTAGATTTAAATATCCATATTTGTAGAACTGTAAACATACTAGATACTACAACTATTGGACAAAGACTCTCAGGATAAAAACAGCAATAATAATAAAACAGTGTCTTATTTCAAAAATAACCATTTAAGGTGACAATAAAATGATGAAAATGATACTCTATTCCAACATCAACCAAATGAAATCTGTTTAGCTATATTAATATTAGAGTAGAATGTAAGACAAAACCCATCAGAGAAGGAAAGGAACATTTCTTTAAAAATTAAGATTTAATATTTCAGGAAAATCTAGCAGTCTCAAATTTGTCTCTACATAATAACATCAATTAAATTTATATAACGTAAAGATATTTAGATACAATTAGACGGGGTTTTTAACTATGAAGATATGAACAGTGTAAACAAGATAGCATACTTGGTATGTACGTATCTATAACCATTGCCTGCAGAATATACTTTCCAGGTGTATATGGGACACAATGAAATTGATCATAGGCTGAGCCTTAAAGCAAGTCTAAACGTATTTCAAAGGACTGAAATCCTATAGGGGATGTGTTCAGTGGACTCACACTATGAATCAATAACAACAACAACAAAAAACCTAGGAAGTCTCCCAAATATAATACATTTATAAGTAAGTCCTCATGGGAGAAATAATGGAAATTTGAATATATTTTGAACTAAGTGGTCATGAAAGTACAGGATACAGGACTCCTAAATACTGCTAAAGATGTAATTAGCAGTAAAGCTATGGTAGTAACACATTTTTAAGAAAAGTACAAAGAGTTGAGCAGCGATGGCAACAGCTTTGGTATAATGTTTGAATTGTCCTGAAAACATAAAAGACCAGTAAATAGTAAAACCAAAACAAATAATCTCTAACAAAACTGAAATGACAAGTTACCCCCATGGACTCACAGTGTGAGTGGAAGGGGAGAGCTCACGAATACCTATAAGACTTGTATTCTAACTCTGTGCAGGAGGAAACACAATAGTGCATCTACTTGAACCGACAAGAGGAACATTTCTAACCACAGATATTAATTGGAAAGAGTGACAGCCTAATTTGAGAATAATAGCTGCTTGGGGGAGGGGAAATTTGAAGTCTTATATCTGAAGAGGCTAGAACATCTTGGTTTTCAGGACAAAACCCGGTGTTGAAGAGTAGCTTCTGGAAATAGCTTTCAAATTGAGCAGGGTGGTTAGTAAGAGCATACAAGTTAAGGAAATAAAAAACAACAGATAAATGTGGGAATGGAGAAGAACACAACTGATCTCAGAAAAAAATTCAAGGCCTTTGTAAGATTTCACAAAAACAACATAAGTTCTCTAGAGCACGAAGCTAGAAAAACTATCATGATAAAGCATTCACTTCCAAAAATTGAGAGAAAATTATTTCCTGTAATATTTAGCAATAGAAAAAGATCAGTCAGATCCCATGCAAAGTCCTTATAGGCAAAGAAGTGAACATACTTGTAGATAAACTGAAAGCATGACAAGGAGACATGTTCACAAAATATATGACAACCATAACCTAATATTTAAATAGAAATAATAGCTATATGAGATTTGATGAATAAGAAAATTATGACCTTGAAAGTGAGAAATGAGCAAATTTTATAAATGAAGACTACAAGACAAACACAATAGATAATGCCTTATGAGATGTAGAGGGTAAAGAAACTTAAAAATTGAAATGAAGAGAGAAGATACAGTTGTAAAAGTTGAGCAAACTTCAGTAAAAGTAATAGATTTCTATAGAAGAAAATCAAATCTGTGAAACAGAACAAATTTTAAAATTGGAAACTTTTGCTGACAATAAAACAAGTTGATGTCAAGGTTGGTTAATTTCTTAACGGGAAGAGAAGGGAGCTCCTGTATGATTGTTGTTTTTTTTTTTCCTCTACGAAGTACTTGTTGACCTTTGTACACTGGAGGTTAGGGGTGCTGACTCTTATGCAGTTGGAAATCTGCATGTAACTTTCGACTCTCTAAAACTTAACTACTAATTACCTGCTGTTGACTTGAAGCCTTCCTGATAACACAAACCATTCATTAACATATGTTATATATGTCCTATATATTATATCTGTATTCTTATAATAATGTAAGTTAGAGAAAAAAATGGTAATAAGAAAATCATAAGAGAAAATACATTTTTAGTACTATACTATATCCAAAAAATGCACGTATAAGTGAAACTGCAGAGTTCAAACCCACGTTGTTCAAGGGTTAGCTGTATAAAATATAGCTATCTGAAGATAATAAAGGAAGTTGGTGATGTAGCACTAGGTTTGATGAAAAATATAAATGAATAAAATAGTTCTGAGGTTAGAAAAGTGAACATACTAGAGTATAGTAACAGGATTGTTAAGCATCTTGAGGGTCTCAAATTTATGGTCATGAATTCGTAGTCAAAAGTCATCATGGTTGTGTGTGTTGTCCACTATAGTTCCTTGGTTCTGCATCAAGGTCAAGCACGTGTATTTGGGGTTTTACCAGTGCGTATCAAGAAAGAAGAGAAGTGAGGAATTATAATGTTGGACAATGGACTAGAAACGGTCACTAGAAACAAAACATGAAGAAAAGGATAAATAGCGAAAAAGCAGTGGATTGGACATCTCAGTAAGGTCAAGGAATTACCAGAATGAGAATACTAAACTAGTGGGGCTCAAGGCACAGAAGATTATGTTTGGAAATGGGGAAAAAGTAAAGATTTTGGAGCAATAAATGTTTGAAAATGTCAGGATCAAGAGTAGGAGGGTGACACCTGTGTTGGTGAAGTGTTGGGGCGAAAGAACAGATCTTTAGAAGTGAGACCAAGAATTGGGAGGCTAACTACTGGACTGGATCATCTGTGTTGGTGGAGTTACTGAAAATAGTAATAGAGGTAAGAAAAGCGTAAGTTATATAAATTATCAGTGAGTGGGAGATTGTTAGATTCAGAAAATGGTGAAGTTTGATGCCTCGTACACTATTTTTTATAGGTGCTCCATGCTTCTAATCTGAACTGTTACTCCTTTTGTGGTCCCCCATTACCCAGAAAAGTTCTCTTTCTTTGGTATAATTTGGTTCCAAAATGGCGCTACAGCTTTATTTTTCTCCTCATGTTCTTTTACTGGCTGCAGCCTAGTACAAAAGCCTAGTACAAAAAGGGCCTTTTTGTTTCACAATGTGTCTTTCATGTCCAGTGTATCTTTGGGCACATCCTTTCTCTGACACTAGGGACATTTTTTTTTCCTTCCCTTTTCCACTAGACTATACATATTGTACTCATTCTTCTAAAATTTTATATTTTTTTTCTTAAAGACGTTTTTTTCACATCTTAATTTATATGGCATTTTATTGATTTATATATGTGTTTCACTTTTCTTTTAGCACTTTTCTTCTTTGAGTTACAGTTTATTTGCATATATGTCTTCTGCCTTTGTGGACTCTAAGTACCTTGAACATAAGAACTATGTCTTACTAATCAGTTTCATGTGGCGCTAAGCATACTATTTTTTTAACACAATTTAGTTGCTCAACTAAACTGAGTTACACATCTTTTAGTTTTCTAGAATTTTTTGGCTATTTCAACCAAATGAAATATATTTTTGTTTGTTTGTTGAACGTCAGTGAGGATTCAGCTGTTTCTTATCTAAAAGTCAACTATGTCTTCTTTCATAATGCTTGTTGTAGTTTATGTCTGGTGTTAATTGGTTACATGACCTATGTTAGTGCACCTTTTTGGTGTGGTCATAGTGTATCTATGTAATAATATTAAAATATAATGACTTTGAGGGTCCCTAAATTAGTCTTAGGAACAATAGAGAAAGTGTTACTTTTTACTTCCAAAGTTTAGGAAGGAGAATAGTTGAAAGCATTTTCATCAAACTAGTGAATTATTATAGTTGTAAAATAAAATTCTCCAGACCTATCTACCTATGCCTTTCCATTTTCATGGCTTTTTTTATGAGAGGAAGAACTGATGTGAATTAGAATGTAGGAATGGGAAAGGGTAGGATACCAAGTAAAGTGTTAGAGAAGGCTTAGTAATGTTTCTCAGTATTTTTGTAAAACTTATGTACATCTAAATATACATGTAGTTATATATATTTAGTATATCTAAGTATATGTAAGGCACACATATATATGTTTAAGATTAATATACATATTCTCTATTTGTGTATATATATACATATCTACTTAAAATTTTGAAATGGGCAAGACAAAATGAATATTGATTAGATACATGTATGTTTTAGAAAAACTACAAAGAAAGGTGAGGGGATGGTAAATACAAAAGGCAAGTGGTTGTTCTTAAGGGAAATGGGGTGAGCTGGTGATTGGCAAGGGACACAAAGGTGGAGATGAGTTTTTAAGCTGGCAGTTTCCTTTTTGAATGTTTATATGTTTCAACCAAGACGTATGTCTTTTATATTAATCTTTAGGTGTGATATATTTCACAATTAAACAGATTTACTTTGAGAAGGCTCATTTTAGCTCTAAAAGAAATATGCTTGCTCATCTTAGTAATTCTTGCATATATGCATAACAGAAGTATCAATTTATAGAAAGTATTTGTGTATGTGTGAGATAGAATTACTTGCTGATTAGGTGGTTTAACTCGTCTGTCGTTTCTATCAGGGTTAGTTTATTATTAACTTAATTCTTTGGAATAACAACAGCATGATTTATTATAGAAAGTCATATTTTATAAATCAATGTCAGCTTTTTCCCAAACAAGAAATTTGTACATAAAGATATTTTGTTCATGTATGTGAATATATACTTATGTACATAGACACACATACCTACATATGTGTATAATATACATAAACATAAAACACAAATGCAATACCATTTTAGAAGTTATAAGTCTATGTTTATAATTTCTGTTCAGTTAGATTTTCAAAGTTATAGAATAACAATATATTTTTTAATTAGGAGTCCTATAGTTGTGATCATTCTTTTTTATTTATCATTCTTTTCTATTTCAGAAATGTCCTAAATATGTGTGATTACTCCCTTCTTGTGAAATCATTATTTTAGCTAAAGAAAAAAAGTTTGTTGAAAATCCACTTGATGACTAGTTTACTTATTTTAATCTATTCAGAAGTATTTCCCTTTTGAAATGGTGAACGTTTTATATTTAGAAAATTTTAGACCATTTGCCCAGAATATTCCCTTCTATACACAAAGTCTGTTCAAATGATGAAAAATACTTTCTTAAAAAATTTTTAATGTTTGTTTATATTTGAAAGATGAGAGAGAGAGCGAGTGTGAGCGAGTGTGTATGCTCTGCGCTCAAGCGGAGGAGGGGCTGAGAGAGACCTAAACAGAATTTGGAGCTCCAGACTCTGAGTTGTCAGCACAGAGCCAGGCTCTGGGCTCAAACGCATGAGCCCTGAGATCATGACCTGAGCCTGAGGTGAAGTCAATGCTTAACTGACCTAAGCCACCCAGGTGCCCCTGAAAAATACTTTCTTAAATAAAATTCCTAAAATGTTTCACAGAAAAATACGTAATTGTGATATTTCCAAATATATATTGCCATTTAGTCTAGCCGTATATAGATTATTTTGTAGACATCTGTATTTGATTATACAACTAGTATAAACTTTTAAAATATCTTTCAATGTAATGAACTTTATGGATTTTAGTTTTCATTTTGAATACATTGGGAAATATTGTCAATGCTACTTACTAATTACCATTTTTCAATAAATTACAGCTAAACACTTACCATTTTGGAGTTTAAAGTATGTCATCATGGCAAAATTTCGAAGAAGGACTTGCATCATTTTGTCACTTTTTATTCTGTTTATTTTCTCCCTGATGATGGGTTTAAAAATGCTGAGACCAAATAAAGCTACTTTTGGAGATCCTTTTGGACTTGAACTTCTTCCAGAACTTCATCAACAAACTCACTTAGGGAAAAACCTTGATTCCCAAAACAATGACAAAATCAACAGTGAAACAAATATCAAGAATTTAAAAAGTGTTGAAATCACTGTGAAACCTTCCAAAGCCTCTGAACCTTACCTGGAAGAGCTGCGACCTCTGAATTATTATTTACATGTCTTTTATTATAGTTGGTATGGAAATCCGCAATTTGATGGTAAATATGTACATTGGAACCATCCAATCCTGAAGCATTGGGACCCTAGAATAACCAAGAATTATCCACAAGGGAAACATAATCCCCCGGATGACATTGGCTCCAGCTTTTACCCTGAGTTGGGAATTTACAGCTCTCGGGATCCTTCTGTCATTGAAACTCACATGAAACAAATGTACTCAGCTTCAATTGGTAATTACTTTATGTGTGTGTGTTTAGGCATGAGATTGTGTGTGTGTATAAATAATGTTCTGTAGAACATTTAAGTTACTAATTCGTCTTCACGTTGTTATTAATTATAATTTTAAACTTAATGGATTCTAAATTAAGCTGTATATACATTTATATATGTTCTTAAACATCCAGTAAACCACCTTTTAACACTACTTTAAAATGTACTTAATTTCTAATTTCTGGAACATTTCTGGATATAGTTTTGATTCCTAATTTCACATTCTTTCTGAAGTTTATTAAGTTATGGTTTACATAAGATGCAATGAATTCTCCCACTTTTTGTATATAGCTTAGTGACATATCTTCAAGTTATACACTTGTTTAAATGTTACCCCAACATGAAGTAAAATATTCTATAGCCCAGAAACTTTTGTCATGCTTCCCTTATGCACCCCCACATTCCTCCTCAGGAAACTACATCTAATTTCTATCACTGTAGAATAGTTGTGAATGGTCTATGACCGTTTGAAAATAGCATCATCTAGTGTGTGTGTGTGTGTGTGTGTGTGTGTGTGATCTTTTGCCTAGCTCATCATTTTGAAATGTATTCCTGTCGATAGCTGTATCAGTAGTTGTGGCAGTTTATTTCTGCATTCATCTTGATGGACATTTGGACTCTCCCAAATTTTAGGCATGTGGTATATAATTTGGTCTTGTTTTTCTGTTTTTTAAAACTAGTCTAACAGTCTCTTTTTAACTTTCTGTGTTTATATTTCATATATAGTGATATGGTTAATGTTAAATGTTTTGTTAGGTGTTTTCTATATATTCCATCTGTTTTGTTCCTTTTTCCTATTTTTCTGCCTTCTCTTATATGAAATATTTTTACTCCATTTTGTTTTCTCTTCTGACTTACTAAATATCTCTTATTTATTTTATGATTGCTTTAAAATGTACAGTATGCACATTAACTGATGAGAAGTCTGTGGTTGTATTGTTCCCTTTTCTCTGCAGCTTTTTCTTCCCTCTAACTTCTGGTACTCCAATTGCACACATTTACATGGAGTCAGATTATCCCACAAGTAATTCATAAGAAAAATATAATTGGATCGCTGAGAATTCTTCAATTTGTCCATTCACCCTTAAAAAACAAACAAACTTCTCTGGGACCACAAGAACAAATTGGCTGTTCTCACATTTTTATAGCTATACAAAAGGCACAGACTCATTCTTCAGCTTAAATGTATATAGACGTGTAAGGCTTTTTATTAGCAAAACAATGTAGAATTCTGTGAATCTACATCAACTATGTGCAAGATGACTTCTTTTTCTTCTGTAATTGTTTTTTTTCCCAGCTGTTTTTTAAAAAAAATCTAACTTTCTAGTATATACTTATAGCTCCAGTTTCTATGTTCTAGGATATAAAATAGGACATAAAATAGGATTGGTGAATTCAGACAGCACCAACTGCTGTCTCTACTCACAATTTACTTTTGTGGAGAGGATCTTTCAAGTGACTTTTTTACTATTTTGTGCAAAGAATTTATATCACATTTAAGTCTCTTTTGTTATTACAAGGTTGATTTGTTTGTGACTATACAGGCAAATCTTGACAAAAAATTGGTATCCATGGAAGTTTCAGGTATTTTAATGCAAACTAAACAGTATATAATTAGTGTTTTTTTCCCCCAGATACGTTTCATATAAATAATATATAAATGACATACTTTGTATGTTATTATTTAATAATGATTAGGAAGAAAACTTTCAGTTCGTATTTAGTTTTATGCTTGTCTTAGGTTTATGAAGGCCTTTCCCCCCGTACATTATTTTACTACTACATAATATGTGTGAACATGAACTGTTTTTAAAACAATGGTCAAGAATACAGTTATTTTAATTTTAAATATTCACAGTTTCACTATTGATGCAAATACTTTATTTCTTTTGGTAGGTTTTCTCGGAAAAAGAAATCATTTGATAGTAATAAAAGTGACATTATAATCCATCTGTAAATAAATCATTTTCTTACCAGTAAAATATTGAATTATACTCATTGAAATATTATTGACCTTTAACATGCTGTAAGTTAAAGATATATAGCACATCGATTTGATATACATGTTTTCATAGGATTGCCACTGAGGCATTAGCAAACCTTTCTATCACATCTCATAATTATCACATCTTCTAGTGGTAGAAAAAATTAAGATCTAGTCTCTTAGCAAGTTTAATGTCTTTAATACAGTTTTGCTATTTGTAATCACTGTACGTGTATGAGAACTCCAGGTCTTCTTTATGTACTAGTTGCAAGCCCGTACCTTGAACAATATCTCTTCCTTTCTAACACTCCTGAGCCCCTGGCAACTACCATTTTACTGTTTCATTTGTTTTGTTTACATTTCACATATAGGAGGTATCATCTTAACATAGTGTCCTCAAGATCCATCCATGTTGCTACAAATCTCAGGATTTCTGTTTTCTTGTGGCTGAATAGTATTATGTTATATATATATATATATATAATTCTGTTTTTTATGTATATTATGAATGTGGTTTGTAAAATGTGATATATATGTCACCATGTCTTTGTCCATTCACTCATCGATGGACACATTTGGCTGTTGTGTGTAATGCTGCAGTATACATGGGAGTGTGTATATCTCCTTGATAATTTTAAATTCCTTTCGATTTATACCCAGAATCGTGATTGCTGGATCATATAGTAGTTCTGTTTTTAACTTTTTTGGGGAAACTGTAAAGTTCTCTATAGTGACTGAACCAATTTCATTGCCACCAATAGTGCTAATACTTGTTATCTCTCGTTTTCTTGACAACAGCTATTGTTACAAGTGTCTCATTGTGGTTTTGACTTGCATTAACGATGTTGAGCACCTTTTCATGTATCTGTTGGCATGTCTTCTTTGGAAAAGTGCCTTTTCAGCTCCTGTGTCCATTTTCTAATTGGATTATTTATGGTTTTGTTGTTGTTGTTGTTGTCTTTTTGTTATTGAGTTCTAGGAATTCTATGTATATTTTGGATATTAACCCATTATCCATTTGCCTTTTGCTTGCCAGTAATTCATTTGCCTTTTCGTTTTCTTAATTTCTTCATTTTCTTAATTTCTTAATTGTTGCTTTTGCAGTGTAGAAGTTTTTAAGTTTGATATAGTCCCACTTAAGATTTTTTTATTTGTGCTTTGGATATCTTATCCAAATGTTAAAGTCTGATCCATTTCTAGGTGATTTTTGCAGGTGGTGTACGTAGGGGTCCAATTTTCTTTGCATGTGGTTATCCAGTTTTCCCAGCATCATTTATTGAGAAGCTATCCTTTACCTATTGAATGTTCTTATCATTTATTAGTTAACTATATATGTGGGGGTTTATTTCTGGGTACTGTGTTTTGTTCTATTGACCTAAGTGCCTATTTTTATGCCAGGATCATACTGTTTAATTAGTATAGCTTCCTTATATACTTTGAAATCAGCAAGTATGATGGTTGCACTTATGATTTTCTTTATCACCATTACTTTGGCTATAATGGGATCTTTTGTGGTTCCATACAAATTTGAGGATTGATTTTTCTATTACTATGGAAAATGCTGGGGCACCTGGGTGTCTCAGTCCATTAAGCGTCCAACTTCAGCTCAGGTCATGAACTCGTGTTTCATGAGTTTGAACCCCTCGTTGGTCTCCGTGTTGACAGCTCAGAGCCTGGAGCCTATTTCGGATTCTGTGTCTCCCTCTCTCTCAGTCCCTTCCCTGCTTGTATTCTGTGTCTCTTTCTCAAAAATAAAAAAGGTTAAAAAATTATTTTAATAAAAAAATAAAAAATAAATTTAAAAAATGCCATAGGAATTTTGAAAGTGATTGTGTTGAATCTATAAATGGATTTGGTAGTATGAACCTTTTAATAGTATTAACTCTTCAAATTGTTGACATGGGATATCCTTCCATTTTTTTTATGTCATCTTCTGTTTCTTTTAGAAGAGCCTTGTAGTTTTCATAGATCTTTCACTTAATTAAATTTCTTCCTAGGTATTTTATTTTTGATGCTAGTGTGAATGGGATAGTTTTTTTTCTTTTTTTTTTTATTTCTTATTCAGATGCATTATGGTTAGTGTATGGAAAACAACTAATTTCTGTGTTTTGATTTTATATCCTTTAATTTTATTATATTCATTGATTAGACCCAGTATTGTTTTTTTATTTCAGTCTTTGGGATTTTCAATATATAAGATCATATCATCTGCAAATAGCAACAATTTTAATTCATCCTTTCCTCTTTGGATGCTTTTTCTTTGTCCCGCCTGATTGTCCTAGGTAGGACTTATAATACTGTATTGAATGAAGTGGTAATGGGCACCTTTGTATTGTTTTTGATCTTACAGGAACAGCTTCCCAATTTTTCATTGAGTGTGCTGTTACCTGTGTGTTTGTTGTATATTACTTTTATCATGTTAAGGTATGTTCTTTCTGTACTCAATCTATCGAGGAATTTTATCATGAAACAATGTTGTATTTTGTCAGATGTGTTTTTGTTGTTGCATCTTTTGAGATCATATGATTTTTGTTTTTTATTCTATTAATCTGGTGTATCACATTTATTGATCTGTGTATGTTGAACCATCCTTGATCCTAGGGATAAATCCCACATGGTCACGGTATATAATTCCTTCAATGAATTCTTGAATTTGGTTTGCTAATATTTTGTTTAGAATCGTTGTATCTGTGTCCATCAGGGACATTGGTCTGTAGGTTTTTATTCTTGCAGGATCCTTTACTGGCTTTGTTTTCAGAGTATTGCTTACTTCATTAAATAACTTTGTGTTTCCTTCTCTCCAACTTTATCGAAAGGTTTGAGAATAATTGACTTTCATTCTTCTCTATATGTTTACTAAAATTTACCAGGGAAGCTATCTGATCTGGATATTTATGTGTTGGGAGGTTTTTGATTATTGATTCATTCTTCTTACATATTATCATTCTGTTCAGACTCTATTTCTGGTTCAGTTTTGGAGGGTTGTGTGATTGTAGGAAATTATTCATTTCTTCTAGGTTCTATAAATTGCTGGCATGTACATGTTTATAGTCTCTTATAAGTCTATGTATTTCTATAGTCAGTTGTAATTTCTACTCACCCATTTCTGTTTTTATTTATTTGAGTCTTTTCTCTTACTAGTACTCTCGCCAAAGTGTTGTCAGTTTTGTTTATCTTTCAAAGAAAATAGCTCTTTGTTTTGTTGATTTTTTTTTCTATTTTTCTGGTCTTTTTCCACTTTGAACTTTATTATTTCCTTTCTTCTAACTACTGTCTTGGTTTGTTCTATTATTCTATTTCTTTGAAGTAGAAAGTTATGATTTTTATTTGCAATCTTTTTTAGTTCTTAATATATGCATATATTGCCATAAACTTCTGTCTCAACATTTTTGCAACATCCTAGTAGTTTTGGTATGTTTTGCTTCTATTTTAATTTGTTTCAAGATATTCTTTGATTCTCTTTTTGATTTATTCTTTTGCTTATTGGTTGTTCATGAGTTTGTTTAGTTTCTACATATTTATAAATTTTCTAGCTATTTTGATTGATATATAAGTATAGCTATCCCTACTTCTGTTTGCCTTCCTCTGTATAGAATAAATATCTTTTTATCCTTTACTTTGAGGCTTCTGTGCATCCTTAAAGCTGAAGTGGATCTTATTGGCGCCACATAACTGGGTCTTATTTTTTTTTTTTAATCCCTCTAGCTACTGTGTGCCTTTTGTTTGGTGAATTCAATTCATTTATATTAGAGCAGTTATTAATATGTAAGGACTTACTAGTGCCATCTTATTAATTGCTTTCTGGTTTTATTTTTCTGTTTCTGCCTACCTTTATAAATCAGTTATTTTCCATGGTGGTATGTCAGTTTCCCACCTTTTTTTGTCTTTTGTGGATCTGCTCTAGGTTTTTCTCTTGTGGTTACTATTGACTTACATAAAACATCTTACAAATGCATAAACTTTATGCTGAGAGTAACTTATCTCTGATTGCATATAAATTCTCCATCCTTTTACTCCTACTTTTTGTATTACTGGCATTACAGTTTATCTACTTTTTGTTGTATATTTGTTAATTTATAGTAGCTACAGTTTTCCAGCTTTCTGTTAACCTTGTTGCTATAGTTGAGTAGTTAATACATCATTTTTATACAGAGTTAGTTTTCTACATCTAACTGTATAATTTTCAACTTTACAAGGATGTTGTGTGCTTTCATATGTTTTTATGAGGTGGATTAACCTGTTTTCATTTCAGCTTGAAGAACTCCTTTCAGTATTTCTTGCAAGACAGATCTAGTGGTGGTAAGCTCCTTCAGATTTTATTCGAGAAAGCCTTTACTTGTCCATCATATCTAAGGGATAACTGTTGGAGAAAATATTCTTGGGTAGCCATTTTTATCTTTAAGCTCTTTGAATATGTCATTCCACTCTCCACTGGCATCTGAGTTTCTACAGAGAAATCCACTGATAGCCTAATGGTGTTTCCATTTTAGGTTACATTATTTTTTCCCTGTGTCTTTCCTTAATTTGCCCTTAATTTCTTTTAGCACTATTTTGTACTTCTCATTGTACAAGTCTGCCACCTCCTTAGTTAATTCTTAAATATTTTATTCTTTTTGATGCTATTGTATTGGCATCAAATTATTTTTGCAATATCCTTTTCAGGTTTTTCATTGTTAGTACAGAAATGCAACAGACTTTGTGTACTGCTACTTTGCTGAAGTTACTTCCTCTTTTTTGTTTTTAGTGGAATCTTGAGAATTTTCTATATGTAAAATCACTTCATTTGCAAACAGATAATTTTACTTCTTTCTGATTTGGATGTCTTTTCTTTTCCTTTCTTGGTTGCTCTGTCTAGATCTTTCAGTGCTATATTAAATAGAAGTGGCATAAATGGCCATCCTGTCTTCTTCTTGATTCTCTAGGAAAGTCTTTAAATCTCACTTTTGGCATTGTAGGTTGTGTGTGTGTGTGTGTGTGTGTGTGTGTGTGTGTGTGTATGTACATATATAGCTTTTGTTGTGTTGTGGTAGTTTCCTTCTGTCCTTAGTTTTTGGGTATTTTTATCATGGAAGAGTTGAATTTTGTCAGATGCTTTTTCTAGATCAACTGTGATCATTTTTCCCTGTTCATTCTGTCAATGTGCATTTTATATTTGATGATTTCCATATATTGTGTCATCTTTGCATTCCAGGAATAAACTCCACTTAATCATGATGTGTAATCCTTTTACTATGCTACTGAATTTGTTTTGGTAATAGCAGATCTTCCTTATCTTGTATGATGGGCTTATTTCCTGATAAACCATAATAAGTTGAAAATAATCATAAGCTGAAAATGCATTTAATAGACCTCACCTGCCAAACATTGTAGCTTATTCTAGCCTACCTTAAATGTGCTCAGGACACTTAAATTAGCCAACAGGTGAGCAAAATCATTTTATATGAAGCCTATTTTCATACGAAAGAGTTAAAAGTCTATGTAACTAGTTGAATACTGTAGTGCAGGTGAAAAACAGAATAGTTGTGTGGGTACAAAATGATTGTAAATGTATTGGTTGTTTACCTTTATGATTGCCAGGCTGACTAGGAAACTGCAGCTCACTACTATTGCCCATCATCAAGAGAAAGTATTGTACCACGAATCACTAGCCCAGGAAAAGCTCAAAATTCAAAGTATGGTTTCTGAGTGCCTATCACTTTCACACCATCTTAAAGATGAAATATCTTAAACCGAACCTTCTTACAACTGGTACCATCTGTATTTTGTTGAGGATTTTTACATCAATGTTCATTCAGGATAGTGCTCTAGTTTTCTTGTGTCTTTGTCAGCTTTGGTATTAAGGTAATGTTGACCTCATAGAATGAGAAAATATTCCCTCTTCCCTAATTTTGTGGAATAGTTTGAGAAGAATTGGTTTAATTCTTGACATATTTGATAGAATTCACCTATGAAGCCATTGAGTTAGAGCTTTTTTTTTGGGGGGGGGAGGTTTTTGATTACTTAATCATTTTCCTTACTAGTTATTCTGTTAATTGAGTCTATTCTGTTTGTTTCTTTATGGTTTAGTCTTGGTAGCTTTTGGGCTTTAAATTGTTTTGTTTTGTTTTTCTTTTTTTTTAGTATTTATTTTAGAGAGAGAGACAGAGCGTGATGGGGGAGAGGCAGAGAGAGAGGGATACACAGAATCTGAAGCCTACTTCAGTCTCCAAGCTGTCAGCACAGAGCCCAGCACAGGCCTTGAACTCAGTGGGCTGCAGGATTATCACCTGAGGCGAAGTCAGATGCTTTTACCGGCTGAGCCACCCAGGCGCCCTTGGGTTTCTAGAATTTGTACATTTCAACCTGGTTATGCAATTTTTGGCTATGTATTTGTTCATAGTACTCTCTGATAATCATTTTTTTGTAGAATTATTAGTAATGTCCCCACTTTCATTTCTGATTTTAGTAATTTGTTTATTCTCTCCTTTTTTCTTAGTCCACTTTGCTAAAGGTTTATTAGTTTTCTTGATTTCTTCAAAAAGCCAACCTTTATTTTCATTGATATTTCTCTGTTGTTTTTTAATTTCATACTTCATTTATCTCTGGTCTTTATTATTTCCTTCCTTCTGCAAGCCTTAGGATTAGTTTTTTCCTTCTTGTTCTAGTTCCTTAAATTATAAAGTTAGATTGTTGACACCGTTCTCTTTTCTTAAATGTAAGCATTTATAGCTGTCAGTTTACTCCCATAGCACTACTTTGTCCATATCCCATATATTTTGGTATGTCATGTTTTTGTTTTACTCCTCTCTCAGTGTTTAGAAAACACTTCCCTCATGATTTCTTATCTATTGGTTGTTTAATCATTTAGTCTCTAATAGGGTGACTTATGTCAATTTATTTTCAAATATCGACTGTTATTTTTCATTACTGGAGTAAACTCCCATTTGTTGATGGTTTATTATTTTGTTCATATATTACTAAATTTTATTTGCTAATCTTTTTAAAAGGTTTTGTATCCCTGTGCAGCTGGAGTTTTTCTTTTCTTGAAAGGTTTTTGTCTTTTTGTTATTAAAGTAGTTCTGGCCTCATACAATGACTTAAGAAACCCTCCCTCTTTTTTTTCTGAAAGAGGTTGAGTAGAGTTGATATTATTACCTCTTATGTATTTGATAAAATTTACCAGTGAAACCATCTTGCCTTGGTGGTTTCATTGTTTAATTATAAATTAAATTTCATTATTAGGACTATTCAGGTGTTTTCTTTTTTAGCAGGAAAAAAAGTACACATTTATTTAATATTTTTGATGCATATATGAGAGTCCTCAGAAGAGAAATGAAGACCTACAGAGGATGGTAGGCTTAAAAATTTATGGCCTTTTTTACACAGGGAAGAAGAAATTTTGGGAATGTGACCAGACAAAGGGGTTTGGGCTCGGGGCAGTAAATTGTGGCAGAGTGAACAGGAAATGTAGGAGGGAAACTAATAGAAGTTCAAGGGTTGTTTTAGGAGGTTTGTTTTTGCAGGTCCGTTGCAGGGTTGACTCCCAGTCTGAGGTGATAAGATATTCTCTTTCTGGTTCAGGGAGGGCAACTTTCTCATGGGAAATTTTATGATCAACCTGCTTTTAGGTAGAAAGGGGAAAGTCAGAAAGCCCTTCTGCATCTGCAGTTTCTCAAGTACGTTCAGCTCAAAATAGTCAGTGTACCAAAGGGGCATATTTTGGGGTGGCATGTTCTAATCCCCTTCACTAGCTGTTTTTGTTTTGTTTTTTTGAAGTTGCGCTAGCAGAACATGGTTCAACCAGTTGTGTTTAATTACAGACAAGTAAGACAATGGTCAATTCAGGGTTTCAGAAGAATATTTTAAAAGCCCAGCAAATAGAGAAAGCTAGCCTGCTTAGCTTTGCCAGGTGTTTTTCCCTTTTTTTTTCCTTCCCCCAAGAACATTTTTATTTTTATTGATTGATTTCAGGAATAGAATTGAGTGGTTCATCACTTACATATAATATTCGGTGCTCATCTCAACCAGTGCCCTCCTTAATGCCCATCACCCATTTATAAAGTCCATCCCCCCATCCAATACCCCTCCAGCAACCCTTAGTTCTCTTTAAGAGTCTCTTATGGTTTGCCTCCCTCTCTTTTTATCTTCTTTTCTTTGACTTCCTCTAATTTCATTATGTCTTTTTGAGCGTGGTTTAATCTTTTATTTTTTAAACAACTGGTCAATGTCATCATATTTGTCAGTTTTATGAACAAAGAGTTGTTTGTATTATCTCTTTATTATGATTTTAAAGTATATGAGGTCTGTATATTCTGTATGTTTTACCTCTGTCATCCATGCTTTTGATAATATTTTTCTCCTTGTTTTCTTGGTCAGTATATCTAATTAATATTTAATATTATTGATCCTTTCAGTAAATGAACAGTTGGTTTCATTATCTGAAAAAGGTTATTGTGCTACTGTTGGATTGTCCTGTAGATGTCAGTTAAAGTTCTTGATAGTATTCAACTCTTCTGTATCCTTGCCAATTATCTACTTGTTCTATCAATTCTTGATAAAGCAGTGTTGATGTGTCTTCAAGTATAATTGTAGATTTATTTATTTCCCTATTCAGGCCTGCCATTTTTTTGTTTTCTATATTTTGAAGGTCTTTTGTTATGTACACAAACATTTAACTATTCTATCTTTTAGATAGAGTCCATTATTAGTATGAAGTATCCCTGTTTAGTGCTGGTAATATTCTTTGTTCTGAAATCAACTTCCATGTTAACATAACAATTCCAGCTCTCTTTGATTAGTGTTTGCCTGGTAAATCTTTTTTCATTCTTTTACTTTTAACCTATCATGCGCATGCAAGGAAATCACTCTTTTGTTAGATCTTGATGTTTTTTTCATCCTGTTTGAAAATTTTGTCCTTAAAATGGTATGCTTAGACTGTTTGCACTCAATGTAATTATTTATATGATTAGAATGATTGAAATCTGTGGTGTTTTTTTTTCATTTATAATAGTTTATTTTCAAATTGGTTTACATAAAACACCCAGTGTTCATCCCAACATGTGCCCTTTTTTAATGCCCATCACCCCCTCTCCCCCCCCATCCCCTTCACCCTCAGTTAGTTCTTAGTCTTTGAGAGTCTCTTATGTTTTATCTCCCTCCCTCTCTGTGTCTTTTTTTTCTTTCCCCTCTTCCCCTCCCCCTGGTTTTTGCTTAGTCTCACAAAGTCCACCTATTCGTGGAAACATATGGTATCTGTCTTTTTCTGATTGACTTATTTCACTTAACATAATACCCTCCAGTTCCATCCATGTTGCTACGCATGGCCAGATTTCATTTTTTCTCATTGCCACATAGTAGTCCATTGTATATATGTACCACATCTTCTTTATCCACTCATCAGTTGATGGGCACTTGGTTTCTTTCCATGATTTGGCTATTGTCGAAAGTGCTGCTATGAACATTGGGGTACACGTGCTCCTATGCATCAGCATTCCTGTGTGTCTTGGGTAGATTCCTAGCAGTGCTATTGCTGGATCATAGGGTAGCTCTATTTTCATTTTTTTGAGGAACCTCCACACCGTTTTCCAGAGTGGCTGCACCAGTTTGCATTCCCACCAACAGTGTAGGAGGGTGCCTACTTCTCCACATCCTCGCCAGCATCTATAGTTTCCTGATTTGTTTATTTTAGCCACTCTGACTGGTGTGAGGTGGTATCTCAGTGTGGTTTTGATTTGTATTTCCCTGATGATGAGTGACATTGAACATCGTTTCAAGTGTCTATTGGCCATCTGAATATCCTCTTTGGAGAAGTGTCTATTCATATCTTCCGCCCATTTCTTCACTGGGTTGTTTGTTTTTCGGGTGTGGAGTTTGGTAAGTTCTTTATAGATTTTAGATATTAGTCCTTTATCCGATATGTCATTTGCGATGATCTTTTCCCATTCCGTTGGTTGCCTGTTCGTTTTGTTGGTTGTTTCTTTTGCTGTGCAGAAGCTTTTTCTCTTGATGAAGTCCCAATAGTTCATCTTTGCTTTTAATTCCCTTGCCTTTGGAGAGGTGTCGAGTAGGAAATTGGTGCGTCTTAGGTCAAAGAGGCTTTTTCCTGCTTTTTCCTCTAGGATTTTGACGGTTTCCTGTCTCACATTCAGATCTTTTATCCATTTAGAATTTATTTTTGTGAGTGGTGTAAGAAAGTGGTCTAGTTTCATTCTTTTGCATGTTGCTGTCCAATTCTCCCAGCACCATTTATTAAAGAGGCTGTCTTTTTTCCATTGGATACATTTTCCCGCTTTATCAAAGATTAGTTGGCCATATACTTGCGGGTCCATTTCTGAGTTTTCTATTCTATTCCATTGGTCTATGTGTCTGTTTTTGTGCCAATACCATACAGTCTTGATGACTACCGCTTTGTAGTAGAGGTTAAAGTCTGGGATTGTGATGCCTCCCGCCTTGGTTTTATTCTTCAGTATTATTTTGGCTATTCGAGGTCTTTTGTGGTTCCATACAAATTTTAGGATTGTTTGCTCTAGCTTTGAGAAGAATGCTGGTGCAATTTTGATTGGGATTGCATTGAATGTGTAGATTGCTTTGGGTAGTATTGACAATCCATGCTCAATCCATGGGATGGATCCCATGGAGCATGGGATGTTTTCCATTTCCTTGTGTCTTCCTCAATTTCCTTCATAAGTTTTTTATAGTTTTCAGTGTAGAGGTCTTTCACCTCTTTGGTTAGGTTTATTCCTAAGTATTTTATGGTTTTTGGTGCAATTGTGAAAGGGATTAGCTTCTTTATTTCTCTTTCTGCTGCTTCATTGTTGGTGTATAGAAATGCCACCGATTTCTGTACATTGATTTTGTATCCTGCAACTTTGCTGAGTTCTTGGATCAGTTCTAGTAGGCTTTTGGTAGATTCTGTCGGGTTTTCCATGTAAAGTATCATGTCATCTGCAAAAAGTGAAAGTTTGACTTCCTCCTTGCCTATCTTGATGCCTTTTATTTTGTTTTGTTGTCTGATTGCTGATGCTAAGACTTCCAACACTATGTTGAATAGCAGTGGCGAGAGTGGACACCCCTGTCGTGTTCCTGATCTCAGGGGGAAGGCTTTCAGTTTTTCCCCATTGAGGATGATATTAGCTGTGGGCTTTTCATATATGGCTTTTATGATGTTTAAGTATGTTCCTTCTATCCCGACTTTCTCGAGCGTTTTTATTAAGAAAGGGTGCTGTATTTTGTCAGATGCTTTTTCTGCATCTATTGACAGGATCATATGGTTCTTATCTTTTCTTTTGTTGATGTGATGTATCACGTTGATTGATTTGCGAATATTGAACCAGCCCTGCAACCCAGGGATGAATCCTACTTGATCATGGTGGATAATTCTCTTTATATGTTGTTGAATTTGATTTGCTAGTATCTTATTGAAAATTTTTGCATCCATATTCATCAGGGATATTGGCCTGTAATTCTCCTTCTTTGCTGGATCTCTATCTGGTTTGGGAATCAAAGTGATGCTGGCTTCATAGAATGAGTCCGGGAGTTTTCCTTCCGTTTCAATTTTTCGGAACAGCTTGAGGAGGATAGGAATTAACTCTGTTTTAAATGTCTGGTAAAATTCTGCAGGAAAGCCGTCTGGTCCAGGGCTTTTATTTGCTGGGAGATTTTTGATAACTGATTCTATTTCTTCACTAGTTATGGGTCTGTTCAATTTTTCTGTTTCTTCCCGTTTGAGTTTTGGTAGCGTGTGGCTATTTAGGAAGCTGTCCATTTCTTCCAGATTGCCAAGTTTGGTGGCATATAAGTTTTCATAGTATTCTCTGATGATTGCTTGTATCTCTGAGGGATTGGTTGTAATTTCTCCCTCTTCATTCACGATTTTATCTATTTGAGTTCTCTCCCTTTTCTTTTTGAGAAGCCTGGCTAGAGGTTTGTCTATTTTGTTTATTTTTTCAAAGAACCAGCTTTTGGTTTCATTGATCTGTTCCACTACCTTTTCTGTCTCCATATGGTTAATTTGTGCTATGATCTTAGTTATTTCTCTCTTTCTGCTGGGCTTGGGTTGTTTTATTTGTTCTGCTTCTAGTTCCTTTAGGCGTGCTGTTAGAATTTGTGTTATTGATTTTTCTTGTTTCTTGAGATGGGCCTGGATTGCAATATATTTCCCTCTCAGGACTGCTTTTGCTGCGTCCCAGAGCGTTTGGATTGTTGTATTTTCATTTTCATTTGTTTCCATGTATTTTTTAATTTCTTCTCTGATGGCTTGGTTGACCCAGTCATCTTTTAGTAGGTTATTTCTTAGCCGCCATGTTCTTGGATATTTTCCAGGCTTTCTCCTGTGGTTGATTTCAAGTTTCAAAGCATTGTGGTATGACAGTGTACACGGTATGATCTCAATTCTTTTATATTTATTCAGAGCTTCCCTGTGCCCCAGAATGTGGTCTATCTTGGAAAATGTACCGTGTGCAGTTGAGAAGAACGTAAATTCCTTTGCTTCTGGATGAAGGACCCTAAAGATGTCTGTGAGGCCCATCTGTTCTAATGTGTCGTTCCGGGCTATTGTTTCTGCGGAGATTTTCTGATTTGTGGATCTATCCAATGCTGAGAGTGGAGTGTTGAGATCCCCTACTATTAGGACATTTTTATCGATGAGGTTGCTAATGTTTGTAATTAGTTGTTTTACAAATTTGGGTGGCCCCAAATTCGGTGCGTAGATATTTACAATTGTTAGCTCTTCCTGCTGGATGGTCCCTGAGACTATTATATAATGTCCTTCTTCATCTCTTACTACATCGTTCATTTTAAAGTCTAATTTGTCTGATATAAGTGTGGCTACTCCGGCTTTCTTCTGACTTCCAGTAGCATGGTAGATAGTTTTCCATCCCCTCACTTTCAATCTGAAGGTGTCTTCAGGTTTAAGATGAGTTTCTTGAAGACAGCAAATAGATGGGTCTTGTTTTTTAATCCATTCTGTTATCCTGTGTCTTTTGCTTGACGCATTTAGTCCATTTACATTTAGTGTTAATATTGAAAAATATGGGCTTACAGTTACTGTATTATCTGTAGGTTTCATGATTGTAAGGCTGTCCCTGGCAGTTTGTGTTCTTTGTAGGTTTGCCTTCATAGAATGCCCCTCAGGATCTCTTGCAGTGCCGGCTTATTTGTGATAAATTCTTTCAGTTTTTGTTTGTTGGGAAAAACCTTGATCTCTCCTTCTATTCTGAATGACAGGCTAGCCGGATACAGAATTCTTGGTTGCATGTCCTTCTTGCTCATCACATTGAAGATATCCTGCCATTCCTTTCTGGCTTGCCAAGTTTCTGTAGATAAGTCTGCTACTACCCTTATAGGTCTCCCTTTGTATGTTAGGGTTCTTTTGTCCCTAGCTGCTTTCAGGATTCTCTCCCTATCTTTGTATTTTGCCAGCTTCACTATGATGTGCCGTGCGGAAGGTCTATTCAAGTTACGTCTGAGGGGAGTTCTCTGTGCCTCTTGGATTTCCATGCCCTTTTCCTTCCTCATGTTGGTGAAGTTCTCAGCAATGATTTGTTCAAGAACCCCTTCGACTCCTTTCTCTCTCTCTTCTTCCTCTGGGACTCCTATGATACGGATATTGTTTCTTTTGAGTTCATCGCTCAGCTCTCGAATTCTCCTTTCCTGTTCCTGGATCAGCTTCTCTCTCTTTTTATCTGCTTCCTCTTTGTCAATGATTTTGTCTTCTAAGGCATTAACTCTTTCCTCTACCTCTTCAATCCGTGCTGTGGCTGCTTCCAGTTTCCCCTGTATTTCTTCCAATGTCTTCTTTAATTCTTCCTGACGGTTTTTAAGGTCCTTGAACTCTGCCGCGCGGGACCCCTTGCATTCATCTAAGCTTTTTTCAAGGCCAGCGATTAGTTTTATGATTATCATTCTATATTCATGTTCTGTTATGTTGCTTATATCTGTTTTCATTAATTCTTGAGCTGTCACTACTTCTTGTGGATTCTTTTGAGGAGAATTCTTCCGTCTCGTCATTTTGGCTAGATGTGTTTTGGGTTGTTTCTTGAAGTTGCCCTGGAAAGGAAAACAGACTGACAGACAAACAGAAAACAGAAATACTCAAACGTACTAACAAATGATACAGACAAGCGGTTCACAACAGAAAAAAGAATAACAAATGACACTCTGAGGGCAATGTCCTGAAATACCAGCTACACGGTAAGGTCAGGGTGTGTACTGTGCTGGTGGCAGAGCGTCTACAGAGAGAATAATGACAGTTCCGGGGGAAAGAAGGAAATGGTCTTTGCCCGGGTAGAGTGACTAAAGAGCTTAATCCAGACTGAGAGAAATCAGAATAAGGACGGTTACAAGGAAAAAGGAATGAAGACAGAAATTGCTCGGGTGAGATTATGTGGCCTGGTTATTCCAGAGAGAGAAATAGGGAAGTACAGAAGGAGATGAAAAACATGCCTTTAGAGAGTGGATTAAGATTTTGTTTAAGTCAGCCAGGACCCTGGATAGTCAACTCAGGAGTGGGGATCAGAAAGAAGAATAACGGGGAGCATATATTTTAAAAAGAAATGACCTGGAGTTACTCCAGGCAGCGGTCTGGACTTGGCCTCTGTAGCTCCCTCGGAGAAGTGTCACTCCTGCGCAGATGGGCGTGGTTTAGTGTAGGCGGGAGTTCTCCACTGAGGCAGGGATGGCTCAGGGAGTGACTTCCTGGGGCTGGTGCTTGTGGGCCCGTAAGACAACAATGGTGTCCCTTCCGTCCTTTGTTCCCAGTCCCAGGGCTTCCACTCGCCCCCTTGTTTGTGTCCTTACTCCGCTATGGGCACCGGCGCAGTGCGGTCCACTGGAAGGTGGGCGCCTGCCTGCTTGCCACCCCCCAACCTTCTGCAAATGTGTCAGGGTTAGAGGTGCTCCGCAGGCGACTGGGGGCCCCCCTTGCAGCCAGTCGCCTAGCCGGGGCGACTTGTGCACACTCCCCACTCAGGCGACCGCGGTAGCGGCAGTCCCAGCGATTGATCGCACCCCACAGGGCCCTCCGCGGCCACTAGCGCCTGATCCCGGTTCAGGCGGGCAGCGTCAATGGTCCCAGGTTGCCGGCTCTCCAGGGGATGGTGGCGCGACTGGCGCACAATCCCTGTTGAGGTGGTCCCAGCGATGCAGCGGTCCCAGCGGTTTTTCGCCTTCCCCGGGGCGCAGCGGCGACTAGCGCGCACTCCCCGCTCCGCCGGCAGCAGCCTTGGCGGTCCAGCGGTTGTTCGCTCAGGGGGCCGGAGGCGGCAGCGGTGCCTGGCGCACACTCCTCGCTCCAGCGATAGCAGCGGCAGCGGTCCCGAGGTCGGTCCCTCCCCACGCTGCTGGCGGCTAAGCGACTCTGGGCCGGGTGGGCTGACTGTGCCTCCGTCCGCGGTCCGGCACAAGGAGTGTTCTGCTGTTAGACACAGAGCTTCTCCTCTTAAGCCCTGTCTTTAGGGGCTGGATGGTGGTGGACTCCCCCTCTCTGTCGCTCTCCTTCGGATATGGGGCACTTTTCCCGCTGTCCCCGGCTCACCCTCCCCCCAGCTCAGTTTCCCGAGTTCGTTTTGTCCGTTCTCGATTAGACTCATGGTCTTAGGGCGTTGTCTAAGTTTCTTGCGTTCCTTGTAAGCTGCTACAACTTTTCTGCCAGGTTCTTGGAGTTGAGAATCTCTCTATTTCGGTCCTTCTCAATTCAAAAAAACAAGGGAAACTTTGGTCCTCCCTACTCCTCTGCCATCTTGGTCGCTCCCCTGAAATCTGTTTTATTAGCCACTTCCTATTTACTCCATTTCTTTGTCCTCCTGTTTTTTTTCTGTATTCTTTTGGGTTAAATGAACATTTTTTATGATTCCATGTATTCTCATTTGCTTATTGTTACTTCTTATTTTTTTAGTTGTTGACATAAGATTTACCAAATATACCTTTATATGATCAGGGTACTTGCAAATAGTATATATTTTAGATGTCACATGAGGACCTCACCACATGTATTCCTGATTTTTTTCCTCCCATATCTTTTGCTGTTGTCATTTTATTAAATAAAATACTATACATTACTGTTCTTTTTCTTGTAGACCAGAGGTTGATTAACATCTTCTGTAAAGGACCTACAATATTTTTGGTTTTTGGGCCACATTATCTCTTTACAACCACTCAACTCTGCCATTATAGTGTAGAAGTTGCCATATGTAGACATATGTACACAAGATTTATCTTACAGAGGGCAGGATTTGGCTCATGGACAATAGTTTGTGGATGAAAATTTTAAACAATCATTCATCTTATAAAGTAATTAAGGGACAAATATTAATCTTTCAAGTATTGTTTATATTCTGTGTTTTGAGTGTTTCCTTTGCTACAGCGGGAAGATTTTTGTAGGTTTATGTTTTCTTTTGGAACTTTAAAAATGTTACTCCATTGCCTTCTGTCATAGTTTCTGATGAGAAGTATACTGTAACTTTTACAAATCTTTTTATGTCTTTACTTCCTGTATATTCCTGTCTTTTTGCATTGATTTTAAAATGGTTTTTCTTTGTTTATGAATTTTAGCAGTTTAAAGATATGTGTATCTGTTGGTTTTGGTATTTATTCTTCTTGGTATTCTCTGAGGTTCTTAAATTTGTTTTGTGTCCGTCATCAACTTCGCATAATTCTTAGCAATTATTTTGACTACACCTTCTACCTCTTCTGAGTTTTCAGTTACATGTATGTTACAGTGTTGATGTTTATCCTAGAACTGTTGGATGTTTTGTGTTTTTTACCCTAATCATATTTTAATTATTGTAATTCTATGTGACTTGAAGTTAACCCTTTCCTCAGCTCTTTTCAGTCTTTTCATGAGTTTGTTGAAGTTATTATCTTTTAATGTGTTTTTCATTTCCAGAATTTTTATTTGATTCTTCTTTTTATTGAAGTATAATTAACATATAGTGGTGTATTAGTTTCATGTATACAGCATACGAGTTCAACAAATCTTATATATTACTCAGTGCTACTATAAGTGTAGTCACCATCTGTCATCTTACAGTGTTATTACTATATCATTGATGATTTTCTCCATACTATACCTTTCATCTCTGTGACTTATTTTCTAAACTGTAAATTTGTTCTTCTTAATCTCCTTGATCTATTTCACCCATTCCCTCCACATCCCTCCCTTCAGGCAACCACCAGTTCTCTATATTTTTGGGTTTGTTTCTGATTTGTTCATTTGTTTTATTTTTTAGGTTCCACAAAGAAGTGAAATTGTATGCTTTTGTCTGCCTGATTTATTTCACTTAATATAATACCCTTTAGGTCCATCCATGTTGTTGCAAGTGGGAATATCTAATTCTTTGTATGGCTGAATAATATTCCATTGTGTGTGTATACATATGTACATACTGTATCTTCTTTAGTGATTCATCTATTGATGGGCACTTGGTCTGCCTCTTTATTTTGGCTATTGTAAATAATGCTGCAATAAACATAAGGGTGCATATATCTTTTTGAATTAGTGTTTTCATTTTCTATGGGTAAATACCCAGTAGTAGAATAACTAAATCATTAGGTATTTCTTTTTTAATTTTTTAAGGAAATTCCGTACTGTTTTCCACATTGGCTGCACCAGTTTATAGCCCCACTAATAGCGCTTAAGAATTCCTTTTTTTCCATATCCATGCCAAGACTTGTAACGTCTTGTCTTTTTGATTCTAGCTATTCTCACAGTTGTAAAGTGATATCTCATGGTTTAAACTTGCATTTACCTGATGATTAGAGGTTTTGAACATCTTTTCATGTGTTGGCCATTTGTGTGTCTTCTTTGAAAAAGGTATCTACTCAAGTCTTCTGCCCATTTTTAACCAAATGATTTTTTTCAGCCTTTTTTTTTTTTGGTGGTGGTTTTGGTGTTGAGTTGTAAAGGTTCTTTATAGTTTTTGTAGTTTCAATATTAAACTCTTAAATGATGCATGATTTACAGATATCTTTTCCCATTCAGTAGGTTGTCTTTTCATTTTGTTTATGGTTTTGTTCGCTGTGCAAAAACTTTTTTTTTTTGTATACTCCCAATAGTTTATTTTTGCCTTTGTTTTCCTTGCCAAAGGAAACCTAACTAGAAAAATTTTGGTAAGGCCGATGTCAAAGACATTACTATTTTCTTTTAAGGTGAGATGCAATTTCAGGTCTCACATGTAGGTTTTTAATCCATTTTGAGTTTCTTTTCTTATATACTGTGAGAAAGTGGTACAGTTTCATTTCTTTGCATGTAACTGTCCAGCTGTACCAGCACCGTTTATTGAAGAGATTGTCTTTTTCCCATTGTATATCCATGCCTCCTTTGTTACAGACTAATTGACCATATAAGCATGGGTTTAGTTCCTGGCCCTCTGTTCTAGTATGTGTCCTATTTTTTGGCCAATAACATACTGTTTTGATTATGACAGCTTTGTGTAGCATACCTTGAAATCTGGGATTGTGATACCTTCAATTTTTTTCTTTTACAAGATTGCTTTGGCTCGTTGAGGTTTTGTGGTTCTGTACAAATTTTAGGATTATTTATTTTAGTTCTGTGACAAAATTCTGTTGGTATTTGGTAAGAGATTGCATTGAGTCTGTAGATTGCTTTAGGACATTTCAACAATATTAATACTTCCAAAGCATGAGCACGGAACGACTTTCCATTTATTTCTCTTTAATTTTTTTCATGAGTGTTTTAGACTTTTCAGAGTATAGGTCATTCACCTCCTTGGTTAAGTTTATTCTTAGATATTTTATTATTTTGGGTGTGATTGTAAATGAAATTGTTAATTTGTCTTTCTGCTACTTTGTCATTAGTGCAACAGATTTCTGTATATAAATTTTTTATCTTGCAACTTTACTGAATTCATTTATCAGTTATTAGTTTTTTGGTGGAGTCTTTAGGGTTTTCTATGTATAGTATCACATCATCTGCAAATAGTGAAAGCTTTACTTCTTCCTTAACAATTTGGATACCTTTTAGCTCTTGTCTGATTAACTGCAGCTAGGACTTCAGTACTATATTAAATAAAAGTGAGAGTGGACATTCTTGTTTCATTCCTGATAGAGGAAAAACTTTTGAGTTTTTCACTATCGAGTATGATGTTAACTGTGGGTTTTTCATATGTGGCCTTTATTATGCTGAGTTATGGTACCTCTAAACCCACTTTTTTGAAAGTTTTTATCATGAATGGATGTATTATTCTGTCAGTTGCTATTTCTGGATATATTGGGTTATATTCCTTTCTATTCTTAATGTGATGTATTATAGTGATTGTTTTGCACACATTTAAACACACTTGCATCCCTAGAGTAAGTCCTACTTGACAGTGGTGAATGATCCTTCTAATATATTGTTAAATTCTGTTTTCTTTTTTCTTTTTATTTTATAAATGTTTTTATTTATTTTTGAGACAGAGAGAGACAGAGCATGAGTGGGGGAGGGGCAGAAAGAGAAGGAGACACAGAATCCGAAGCAGGCTCCAGGCTCTGAGCTGTCAGCACAGAGCCCGACGTGGGGCTCGAACTCACAGACTGCGAGATCATGACCTGAGCCGAAGTTGGACGCTCAACCGACTGAGCCACCCAAGCGCCCTAAATTCTGTTTTCTAATATTTTGTAGAGGATTTTGCGTCTATGTTCATCAGAGATATTGGCCTCCAGTTTTCTCTTTGTGAGTTGTCTTTGTCTAAATTTGGTATCAGGATAATGCTGGCCTTATAGAATGAAATTTAGAAGTTTTCCTTCTTCTGTTTTTTAGGAAATAGTTTGAGAAAATAAGTATTAACTGTTTAAATGTTTGACAGGGTTTACCTGTGAATCTCGTTTCAACATTGTGTTTTGTTGGTTTTTTTTTTTTCTTAACCAATTCAATTTTATTACTAGTCATTGGCCTGTTCAAATTTTCTATTTCTTAGTGATTCAATTTTGCCAGATTATATGTTTCTAGAAATTAATCCATTTCTTCTAGGTTATCCCAATTTGTTGATAGCATAATTTTTCATCCTATTCTCTTATAATCCTTTACTTTTTTTTTGGTGTTGGTTGTTATTTCTCCTTCATTTCTGATTTTATTTATTTGAGGCCTCTTTTTTTCTTGATGAGTCTGGCTAAAAGTTTATCAATTTTGTTTATCTTTTCAAGGGACCAGTTTCTGGTTTCTTTGATCTTTTTTTTCTGTTTTGTTTTTGTTTGTTTGTTTGTTTTTTTCCCTGCTCTAAACTTTATTATTTCCTTCTACTAGCTTTGGGCTTCATTTGTTCTTTTTCTAGCTCTTTTAGGTGTGGTTTTGGTTATTTGAGATAGGCCTCTATTGCCATAACCTTCTCTCTTAGAATACTTTTGCTCTGTCCCAAAGATTTGGACTGGTATTTTCATATGTCTTAATGTATTTTTCGATTTCCTCTTTGATTTCAAGGTTGACTTAGTTCCTGTTCAGTAGCCTGTATGCATTTGTGTTCTTTACAGACTTTTTCTTGTAATTGACTATTACTTTCATACTAGTATGCCTCATATGATTTGAATCTTTTTAAATTTATTGAGACTTATTTATGGCCTAATGTGTGATCTGTCTTGGGGAATATTGCATGTGCATTTGAAAAGAATGGATATTCTTCTGTTTTGGGATAGAATGTTCTGTGTATGTCTGTGCTGGTCTAATGTGTCATTCAGAGCTACTTTTTCGTTGTTGATTTTCTGTTTGGATTTTCTATCCATTGATGTAAGTGGGGTGTTAAAGACCTCTACTATTGTAATACTGTCAGTTGCTCCCATTTCTGTCTGTTAATATTTGATTTATACATGTAGGTACTTTGGGTGTATAGATGTCTACAATTGTTATATCTTCTTGTTGGATTGGTCCCTTTATCATTATGTAATGCCCTTCATTGTCTCTTGCTATAGCCTTTGTTTTAAAGGGTTTTTGTTTTTGTTTTTAATTTCATCTTAGTATTGCTACCCCAGCTCTTTTTGTTTTGTTTTCTTGATGGTATATGACTTTTCAGCTCTTTTTCACTTTCAGTGTGTATGTGTCTTTAGGTCTGAATCTTGTTCTAAAGTAATTATTGATATGTGTGTACCTATTGCTGTTGTTAATTTTTTTTTGGTTTATTTTTTTTTCTATCTTCATTTGATTTGATGGCTTTCTTTAGTGTTAGGCTTTAATTCTTTGTGTGTGTGTGTGTGTGTGCACGCGTGTATGTGCGTGCACATGTGCGCGCGTGTGTGTGTGTTGGGGGCGCATTATAGGTTTTTGATTTGTGGTTTCCATTGGATCATATATAACATGCATGCAGTTGCGTTAATGGTTGCTTAAGTTTTAACACATACTAAAAGCATGAAATTATTATTTTCCCTTTGTTTTATATATATGGTTTTATATATGTGGTCATATTTTATCTTTTTATTTTGTGTATGCTTTGAATGGTTTTTATAAATATAATTGATGTAAAATCAATTTTTTGTGTCTTAACTGCCAATACTGGCTTTATAAGTGATTCATCTCCCACCTTTACTATGTATGTGCTTTGCCTGTGAATTTTTTTCTTTATTAATTAATTTTCCTACTTGTTATGGCATCTTCTTTCCATTTGAAGAATTCCATTTATCTTGTAAGGCTGGTTTAGTGGTGATGAACTCCTTTAACTTCATTTAGGAAAGAACATCTTTTTCTGTTCTGAATGATAACTTTGCTGAGTAGATAATTTTTGGTTGCAAGTTTTTTTCCTTTCATTCTTTTGAGTAGATCATGCCACTCCTTTTTGACCTGAACAATTTCTGATGAGAAATCACGCCATAAGGAGTTTCCTTTGTATTTAATTTTCTTATTTTTGTTTTTGCTTGCTGATTTAAAAATTCTATATTGTTACTTTTTGCCTTTTTACTTATTATGTGTCCTGGACTCGTCTTGTTATGGGTTGTGTGTGCTTTCTGGATCTGATGCCTACTTTCTTCCTCAGATTAGGGAAATTTTCAGCTTTACTTTTTCAAGTAAATTGCTCTTCGTTTCTCTCTCTCCTTTTTTTGTCATCTTATAATGTGATATTATTACCCTTGATGATGAGTTCCTTAACCTAGTCTTATTCTTTTTATTAATCTTTTTCTCTTTGCTATTTAGCTTGGTTGCTCCCCGTCCAGATCACTGATCTGTTTTTCTGTATCCTCTAATCTGCTGATAATTCCCTTCTAATGTATTTATCTCCGCTGTTGAGAGAGAGAGTGTGTGTGTGTGTGTGTGTGTGTGTGTGTGTGTGTGTGTGTCTGTGTGTGTCTGTGTGTTTATCTCTGACTGGTTCTTTTTATTTGTGTGTATATTTTTGTTAAAGTTCTGAGTTCATCCACTCTGTACTTAAGTCCAGTGACTATCTTTGAATTTTTCTTAATCTTTAGTTATTTTTGAGAGACAGCACAAGCAGGGGAGGGTCAGAGAAAGAAGGAGACAGAGAATCTGAAGCAGGCTGCAGGATCTGAGTGGTCAGCACAGAACCCTGATGCGGGGCTTGAACTCATGAACTGTGAGAATCATGGCCTGAGCTGAGGTCAGACACTTAACTGACTTAGCCACCCAGGTGTCCTTCCAGTGACTAGCTTTATGACCATTACTTTGAATTTTTTATCAGGCATATTTGTTTATCTCCATTTCATTGAACTCTTATGCCTTGATTTTGGCCTTATTCTTTCATTTGGGACATCTTTCTCTGTCTTCTCATTTTGCCTAACTCTCTGTGTTTGTGTCCATATATTAAGGAGGTCAGCTGCATCTCCTGATCTTAAAAATAGTGGCCTTCTATAGAAGAGGTCCTGTGATAACCTGTAGCTCAGTCACCAGAAACAGGTGCTCCTGTGGTGTTTCCTGTTTGGCCTGTGCCTCATTTACCTTCTGCCCAGTCAGCTGCAGTGACAGGCTTTGCCTGCTGTGGGCACACTAGGCAGGGTTTGGTCCCAGTGCAGTCGAGAAGTCTGAGGCCTCTGCAGGCTTGTACATGGGCAGCAGGGTCAGCAGTCAGGCTGTCTGCACTCAGGCTGTCTGCCACAGCTGTGGAATACCGAACAGCAAAACTTCCTTCTGCTCAGTGAGGAGGCTTTGCTGCTGGAATCGTGGGCATGCTGGTATGTGAGACTACTTTGCCCTCTCCCCAGGGCAGGAGTCACTCTGTAGTGGTGCCGGTCCCTGCTGGGGTTGCTTGCAGGTTATGGTGGGGTAGGAACCACTTTATTGTTATGCCTGCCAAGCAGGATGGTTGGATTGACAAGTCTGCTGGGGAATGTGGGGACAAGGAACACAGTGCTAGAAAGATAGAGTGTTAGTACTGGCTCCTGCAAATGTCCAGCTGTCTAGGATGGGGGAGGGGACGAAAAATGGCATCCACTCGTACTTTTGTTTTTGGAGAAGTCTCCCATCATTCCTGCCCCTTTAGCATATGTTCTGAGATTACTCAGTGAATCTCCTTCATGTATGCCCCTTTTCAACCTGCTACTATTCTGCTTTGTCTCTGGTTGAATCATCTATTATGCTGGCTTTTCAAAGGCAGAACTCAGTTTCCTATTGCTATCTGACTCTCCTGGAGTTAAGTACAGTTGACTTTTAAAGTGCATGGAGTTAAATCTTGCTGATATTAAAAGCTTCTAAAGTTAAGCCCCGTAGGTTTTCAAGGCCAGATGGGACTCCTTTTCCTAGTGTGTATCCCAGTACTTCTGGTGCCTGGTTGTGGGGTCTAATCCTCTACTTTCTCTTTGCTTGTGGTGTAAGTCCTGTTAGTGGTTAAATCTCACCTGGGCATTTGGTTCCCAACCATGTGTCCACCCTTCCTGCCCTTTTCGATATGGCCTTCTGTCTGTGATCTGAAAGGTCTTTCTGCCAGTCTTTAGGTCACTTTCTACCAGTCTTAGTTATTCAGAGGTAGCTAGAGTCTCATAGCTGTGTCCACCGGAGGAGGTAAGCCTCGGCTCATCCTTCTCTGCTGTCTTCCCTGAACTTCTGTTTGATTCTTAGAATTTTCATCTCTGGCATTTTTCCCACCTGATTCACATATGGCGGCTGTCCTTCTCATTAGATCTTTTAATGTTTTGATCATAGTAATTCTACATTCCTTGTATAATGATTTCAGCATCTGTTTCATATCTGAGTCTGATTCTGTTCACTCCTTTGCCTCTTGACAGTTAATTTTTTCTTGCTTTTTTATATGCCTTCTACTTTTTTTGAACATGGGTCATCCTGTATGGTGATAATAGCGTTTATGTCTGAAACTGGATTTGCCTTTGTTTCTGCTAAATCTTTAGTTTGCAGGAATGTTTAATATGTTTGAGAGAAACAGTTTATATCAAAGAGAAGCTATCCTAAGTTGTCTTTTTATTATTGTTTTTATAATTACTTTTGGAGGTCTTAGTCAATGTAAGGCATTCTTAAGTTTAAAGAAAAGACACTTAAAGAAGTTTAAAGTTTAAAACACTTTTAGGGAATGAACTGAACTTATCCCCATTTTACTAGTATGGAAATGTATGTAAATTATTTAAAAATAAATACCTATCAAATAATAGAATGAGAACTTGAATCTCCAGGTCTGTCTGATTTCATATCTTGTCTTCTTAACTATTACCCTGTTTATATTCATCGTTTTACTTCATAAAATGATTGGGTATCATTTTATTGAAGACCCTGTGGTAAGTCCTGTGGAGGGACAAGATGATCAACATGACATGATCTGCATTTAGCAAAATGCAAGTGTTCCAAGAATAGACCTCAAAGAATATCCCTTTTCACTACACAACTGAAATAGTAGGAATACTCAGTAATCTTATTTATAAATGACTCTTAGATTATGTGTGTTAGAGAGAAACTTCTGGTTGCTGTGAAGATTCATTACCATTGTAAGTCGTCCGCCCTCTTCATGAGAGACCGTGATTGGCTTGTTTCCCAGACCACTACTTATTCAGAGCTCATGAGTTATGTAGTCCAAAGGTTTCCCTACAAAGATAGATTAGACGGCGGAGCACAGTAAGGGTATAGAACTAGACATGTGGAAATGATAATTTGACAGGAAAAAAAAAGCTGAAGCAAACTAATGAGGAGGAACAAAGAACATTCTCCTCAAGCTGTAGAGTAGAATTTGAGTGAGGATAGGAAGAAAAATCCGTAGACAAGAATGAGATGGTTAGGTATTAGGAGAATCAAAAATCCAGGAATGGTGTCCAATAGAACTTTCTGTGGGAATGAAAATGTTATCTGTTCTATTCAATACAGTAGAAAACAGTAGTCACTTTGGATTTAAAGCTCGAGGACTTCCCAAGCACTTAACCTGGTGCCTAATCCACTGGTTTTGAGGGTCAGTTTACTTCTACCAATTATGTTTTGGGCAGACTGACTTCTTGCTCACTTACTTCTCTTCTTTGTGTTTTTGCCTCAATGTGGACAGGTAATTCCTTATTCTCCAGATCTTTGGCTTTGGTCTATGTAATCTATTGCTAGGAATAAGAATCTTTTGAATTTCGTGAGAGAATACTGTGCTTAAAATTTTCCTAGGCTTCATGGATAATCTTTTATATATTCTTCCTTTATTATTTTGTCTCATGTTTGTTTTCTTCATTTAATTTTTGCAGGATTTTTTTATAGGTCTCATGTTTAAATTTTTTTTTATTGTGAATCTCAGTGGTGTTTTCATTGTTGTTGTTTGTTTTTTATAAACTAGGCTAGTAGGCAGCTTAAATGTTTAATCAGTTGTTTCCAGACATTTTTGTACCAACATTTCCCTCTATATAATAGACTCCCTTTGTAACTGGCCATAAGCTCCCCTAAAGCTTATTATAGGTTTTTTCTACCACTTGTGTTCTTATTACTATTCTTGTTTTCAGAGTGGATAGAGGGCATAGACTTCTTTGTGTGTGTGTGTGTGTGTGTGTGTGTGTGTGTGTGTGTGTGTGTAAAATTTAATGAAAGTTCCGTTTTGTTTCTCTAGATGGGGCTGCTCCTATATATGGCATACCTACTCTAAAGTTTAAGTCTTATAAGTTACTTCTCTACCGGTTTCTAACCTTGCGGCTCCTGTATTTCCACATGCTTCTCTTTTGGTACCATTATGTTTCTCTCCATGCCTTACAGAGTATGTTACTTGATTTAGAAATTAGTAGCATTTTTCTAATGGCCTGTCATATCTTTATATATTAATGAGGGTTTGAATTACTTGACTTCAAATATCCCATCAAAGTGAGTGATTTTTTACAGGCTTATGTTTCTAAAACTTATTTTATAATTTGTCATTTCAAAAGTAAGTACTACAGGAAGAAACTGTATTTTTTTTTCTTAAAACTTCATAATTTCCCCAAATAAGAAGCATCCATGGTATCGTCTAGTAGTTGAATGGATAAACTGCGGTACATTCATACAATGAGATAGTATGTGCCAATAAAAAGAATGATTTATTAATCCACAAAAAGACATGAATGAACCTTAGTTATGTATGTATTACTAAGTGTCAGAAGCCAGTCCGAAGAAGTTACTCTATGAGTCTACCTGTGTAACAGCGTGGAAAAAACAACAATAGGATCAGTTATTGTCCAGGGGATTGAGGGAGGAGGGATGAATAGAGTGACGTCAAAGGATTCTGAGGTTGGTAAAACTGCTCTGTATGAGGCTGTAATGGTGGGCACATGCGCTTTTGTCAAAAGGCACAGAACTGTACAACACAAAGGTGGACTATGATTAATAATGATTTGTCAATGTTGGTTCATCAAGTGTAGCAAACATACCACAGTAATGCAAGATATTAATAACAGGAACCATACGTGGGTTGGGGAGGGAGTGTGGAGGAGAATATCTGGAAACTGTACTTTCAGTGCAATTTTTCTGTAAATATAAACTTTTTCTAGAAGCAAAACCTACTAAATATATTCATACCTGGTAGAGTTCATAAGTATGGCTGTACAAAGTAGTTAAATAGCCATAGGTAATATATAAGTAACAAAAAATAACTTATATGGGAATATGTTTTTTATTGTTGGCAATTTGGTCTTTGTTCTGCCTTTTTAAAAAAATCTGTTTGGAATACTTCCAATTAGTCCTGTTCTGTATTTATTTATTTATTTATTTATTTTTTTTTCTATTAGGTGTATTAGCCCTATCTTGGTACCCACCTGGTACGAATGATGAGAATGGAGAAAATACTGATGATTTGGTACCAACTATTTTGGATAAAGCTCATAAATATAATCTGAAGGTATTTAATTTTATTTTTTATTGAGATATAATTGACATAATATATTAGTTTCAGGTATTCAGCATAATGATTTGATGTGTTTATTTTGTGAAATGATCATCAAAATAAGTCTAGTTAACATTTATCACCACATAATTACAAATTATTTTTTCTTGTAATAGGAATTTTTAAGATCTATTCTCTTAGCAGCTTTCAGATATATAATACAACATTAACTCTAGTCACCGTGCTGTACATTATATACTTAGGTCTTTTTTATTTTATGACCGGAAGTTTCTACCATTTAACCATCTTCCCCCATTTCACCCCTCCCCACTCCCACCTCAGGCAACCACACATTTGTTCTCTGTATCTGTGAGATTGTTTTGTTTTTAAGATTCCACGTTTAAATGTGATCATAGTGTAATTGTCTTTCTCTGACAGACTTATTTCACGTAGCATAATGCCCTCAAGGTCCATCCATGTTGTAGCAAATGGCAAGATTTCCTTCTTTTTGTGGCTGAGTAATATTCACCCAACTTTTTGGTGTTGGATATCAGCACTATTTTCCAACAGCATTCGCTTACTTCATGTTCTTCACCACAGTTTGGTAATTCTTGTGATATTTCAAACTTCTTTGTTATATTTATTAAAGTGATCTGAGATGAGTAGTTATAACTTGCTGGAAGATGAAATGATGGCTAGCACTTTTTAACAATAAGGTATTTTTTAATTAAGACACATACATTGTTTTTTTAGACTTAATGCTGTTACAAACTTAACAGACTACGCTGTAGTGTAACTTCTTTATCTACCGGGAAGCCAAAAAATTCATTTGACTCACTTTTTTGCAACATTCATTTTATCAAACTGGTCTGGAACCAAACCTATAATGTCTCTGAGCTATGCTTGTAATGATGCAGTAAGCATAAGAGTTTTTCAAACTCGTTTTTGTTTTCTTTGGCTAAGTACCAGACAGGGAATGGCTGAATCATATGGTAGTTTTATGTTTAATATTTTTAAAGAACTTCCATAGTGTTTTCATAGCAGCTGAATCAGTTTCTATTCCCACCAACAGTGCACAAGGGTTCCCTTTTCTCCACATCCTCTCCATCACTCGTTATTTCCTTTCTTTTGGATAATAGCCATTCTAATAAGTGTGAAATATATCTCATTGTGGTTTCATGTGCATTTCCCTGTTCAGTAGTGATGACGAACACCTTTTCATGTACCTATTGGCTGTCTGGATAGCTTAGGAAAAATGCTCAGAACTTCTGCCCATGTTTTAATTGGATTGTATGTTTTTTTAACTTATTTCAGATATTAACTCCTTATCAGATATAGGATATGCAGATATTTTCTCCCACTTGCTAGGTTGCCTTTCACTTGGCTGTGCAGAAGCTTTTTAATTTGATGTAGTCCCACTTGTTAATTTATGCTTTTGTTGCCTTTTCTTTTGGGGTCAGATCCAAAAAATCCACTAAGATCTATGTCAAGGAACTTACCATCTGTGTTATCTTCCTGTTTTGTAGTTTCTAAATTAATAATATTTAAATCTATTTTTGGTTAATTTTTTGTATGGTATATAGTGGTTCAATTTCAGTTTTTTCAGTAGCTGTCCAGTTTTTCCAACACTATTTATTGAAGAGACTGGCCTTTCTCCATTGTGTGTTCTTGGCTTCTTTGTTAAAGGTTAATTGACCATATCTGCATGGGTTTTTTGGGGGGAGGCTTTCTATTCTGTCTGTTCCATTGATTTATGTTTGTGGGGTTTTTTTGTTTGTTTGTTTTTGATACTGCCAGTACCAACCGTATTGTTTTGATTATTGTAGCTTTGTAATATAATTTGAAATTAGGGACCTTGATGCTTCTAGGTTTCTTTTTCTTTCTCTGTTTTGGTTCTCTTGTGGTTCCATACAAATTTTAGGATTATTTGTTCCATTTCTGTTGAAAATGCCCTTGAAATATTCATAGGGATGGGATTTAATCTATAAATTAGTTTGTATAGTATGCATGTTTTAACAACATTAGCTCTTTCAGTTTATAAACAATGGAATATCTTTCCATTTGGGTCTTCTTTAATTTCTTTCATTAATGTCTTACACTATTCAGTGTCCAAATCTTTTACCTTCTTGGTTAAATTTATTTTATTATTTTTGATGTAATTGTACATGGGATTTTCTTAATTTTCTTTCTGATAGTTCATTATTAGTGAATAAAAATACAATATTTTTATATAATGATTTTGTATTCTGCAACTTTACTAAATTTGTTTTATTCTTATATTTTTTGATGAAGTTTTAGAGTTTTCTATGTCATATGTCATCCGTAAATTATGACAGTTTAACTTCTTCCTTTCTAATTTTGTATGCCTTTCATTTATTTTTCTTGCATTGTTGCTCTGGCTAAGAATTCCAATACTGTGATGAATGAAAGTGATAAGAGTGGGCATCCTTGTTTGTGATCTTAGGAGGAAAATACGTTTAGCTTTTCTCCATTGGGTATGATGTTAGTTGGGGGCTTGTCATTAATTACTTTTATTATGTTGAGGTATGTTTCCTCTATACTTCATTAAGAGTTTTATCATAAATGGGTGTTGACTTTTGTCAAATGCTTGTTTCTCCGTCTTTTGAGATGATAGGGTTTTTACTCTTTATTTTGTAAATGTTGTGTTTCCCAATGACTGATTTGCTGATGTTGAACCATTCTTGCATCCTTGGAATAAATCTCCTTTAATCTTGGTGTATGATCTTTTTAATGTATTGTTGAATTCGGTTTGTTAATATTTGGTTGAAGATTTTTGCTTCTGTGTCCCTCATGATTGTGGGTTGGTGCTCTGGTAGTGGGATTTAGGGTTAGATTGTGTCTCAGCCTGTCCCGTACATTTCAACATGGTGTTTTTTTCTTGTTAGCCTGATGTGTGGAAGTAGCTCAGCTACTTTTCGGATTTCTTACATAGGAAATTATTCAGTATGTAGTTTTAGATTTGGTATATTCATGGAAAGAGGAAGTTAAGGATCCTCCCATGCCACCATCTTGAGCTGGACCCTCGGAATGTATTTAATTTTATTATCAGGCTACTCATAACTTAATTCTTTTGGACATGCAGATATTAAGGACAGTTTTTGGAATAGTCATTTTTGTTAAGAATGTGTGAAAATGTGAATGAGAATCTTTTCTAATACTGTATTTTTCTCATAGAATGCTCTATTATGAATTCTAAAACTCATGCACATTATGATTTATTAAGGATGCCTTACTATTTTATATGCACTTATTGTTTACTTTAGCAGAAAAGAAAAGATTAAAATGTTCTTTTACGAAGATGATATAGTAATTAATGAGATTTACATGTTTAAATACCTTAGATGTCAAAGATACACTAAAAATAACTATTGTTAACCTTATGAATTTAAGTGTTTATAAAGTAATTGGAAAACAAACTGCTGCTCAAAAATTTATCAAAATCTGATACTTAAGCCTTATTTAACACATGTACCCCCCCCAACAGACACAGACAAACATACATATACACCTACCTATGTACATATAAAATGCAGGTGAAACGCTGAAGACAGATATCCGTATATTAAGGTATGTTACAAATGGAAATTTTTCACAGTGTAAGATTTTATTTTAGCAATTAACAGATTGTGGAAACAAATAGAAATGATAATTAAAAGGATTTCAAGAGCACTACAAAGGAAAATGTTATACTAAATATAACATATATATATACTATATATAACTAAATATAAGTATAATGTTATACTAATAAGCACTGTTTTTATCCACAGATATTTTTCAAAAATTGGTTATGTAGTAGGTGGCAACATTAATATTAATAAATTTATAAGAACTATAACCATAGATTCTTCATTCAGTATAACTAAGCAGGATTTAAGGGCAAGTGAAACCTTTAAAAGGTACAAAATATTTTAAAAAATATTGTAAACTTCTAATTAACACTTAAATATCGAAAGTGTAATTTAGGATGATATAAAAATAAATAGCACCGAGAAAATTACTGCATTATCAATACTAGTGTGATATTAGTAATAACTAAAAGAGGAGGAGGAATTCTTAAAGATGAAGTAAGAAATTAAATAGAGTAGAAAACCTTCGATTCTGTAGCCTGGATAAATCTATCATTTTTTCACTTACAAAATAGAAAAATCACTAGTGAGATTAAAAAAAGAAAACATATCAAAAATTAAAAGGGAGTATTCCCATAGATGCATAAGAGAGTTAGATTTTATATCACCGCATTTAAAAAATATAAGAAATGGGCAATGGGTTTCATGCCAGCCTGGAGCCCAACACGGGGCTTGAACTCACAACTATGAGATCAAGACCTGAGCTGAGGTCAAGAGTCAGATGCTTAACTGACTGAGCCACCCAGATGGCCATGAAATGGGCAATTTTCTTAGAAAATACAAAAAAAAGTAATTTTGTATTCAGAAAGAAGTTTAAATAATCTGCATTGACTTGTATCATAGAAAAATTCTAAAAGTTTATTGAACATGTCTTTATAGAGCATCAGATTTCACCCATTACTTCTAGTCAACCTTTGAGAAACAGCTGATTCTTATGGTACCAAAACTTAATGGAAAGTTTACGCATTAACTGTTACTACATAACAGATTTCCCTAAACTCTCCAGTTAAAGGAACAAACATGAATTATCTCATACATTTTCTAAAAGTTGAGAATCTGGAAATGGCCGAACCTGGTGGGTCTAGTCCAGGGTCTCGCAAGAGGTTATAGTCAGTTTCTTTGCTGGTGCTGCAGTTATCTGAAGGCTGTAGGATCCATTTCGAAGCTTCTCATGTAAGGGTTGACAGGCCTCAGTTCCTTTTAGCTGTTGGAATGGGAGTTTGGGTTCTTCACCACATAAGCCTCTCCACAGAGTTACTTGAGTCTCCTTAAGACAAGGCAGCTAGTTTCCCCTTAGTGAATGATCTGAGACAGAGTCCAGTGTTTTCTTGACCTATCTTAGAAGCGACTATCACTTTGCCCTCTTCTATGGATTTATCTACTGGTGAACCAACTAAACAAGTACAGCATGAGAAAGATTTATAAACTGATCTCACTAATGAAAATATATGCAAAATTTCTAAATGCAGATAAGAAGTGTTCATTAGCACGAAGCTAAAGAATGGTTTCAAGAGCATGAAATCTGAATCCAAATCTCTGCATTCAGTCCTGACTCAACCACATAAGAACTATGAAACACTTATGCCTGAGTTTTCTCATCTCTTAAATGGAAAAAGTAACAAAATCTGCAGAGTGGTTAGAAAGATTACAGAAAGTAATATATGAAAAATGCTCCATGTCTGGCATAGAGTAAGCACTATATAAGTGTTAAGTAAATAAAGTTTACTGGAGATGAAATACAACAGATACTGAAATTTTGGCTAAATAAAAACTCATTAGTAATAAATCTTTTAATAACGCAAGGGTTTTAACTTGATAAATGAGGTCTGGAAAAACAATGGCATCATGTTCATTAAGCCGTGATCAGTCAAGAATGTCCTCTGTCATCAGTATTATTTAATAGTTACCGAATTCTGAGCAAATAATTTTAACTAAAAAATACAGTGTTCCAAATAAAATTACCATTCTTTACAAGTGGAAAATACCTATAAAAGGCATGAAAAGTATCTAAAAACCATTATGTGTAATGAGTCCAGTAAGGTGACTAAACCCAAAAAATAAAAAAGTCAGTAGGATTCCTGTATTATAGGGAAAAGAATGGAAAAAAATGTACATTGAAAGTAGCATAGCAGTAGATATACAAAGAATTCTTTGGCATTTTATGAAAGGATATAAAGGACTTGAATAAGTGGAGAAACATGGATTTAATGTGAAGATTCAAAATTGCAAAGTGGCCTTTCTTTCAAACACTTGTATTTTATATTTTAATATAATTAATTTGTAAATTTAATGCAATCTGAATGAAAAATTCTGATGAGATTTTAGATACAGAATTTAACTACCTAATCCTAAAGTTTATAAATACGTTAGAAAAAAAGTAACACTTAAAATATTTATTAATGAAGGGAAAAACTTGTTTTTCCAAATAACAAAATTTAGTATAAAATGACAGATATTAGAAGTGTGATATTAGCATTAGTATACAGAGAGAGATCAATGAAACAAGAGTCCAAAACCAAAGCACTTTATGTGGGATTTTGGTATATAATTGAAGAATCATTTAGAATGAAATTTAAAGGGAATGTTTATTAATAATCTTATCTTCCTGATACTAGTTTAGTTTTTTGCATTATCACTCCACTGTTCTTATCCTTAAGCAATAATCTTCACGTCTAATAATTCTTCTCAGATTGCTCATTTTTCTTCAGGTTTATTCTTGTTTTTCTAAGGCAATGTGTTAGCAAATCTTAATGAAAACGTGAATCAGTATCTTTTCACTAGAGACTAGTTATTCTGAATTTTCAGGTTGTTACCAATCTGAAAAATCACTGAGGGTTTTTATTTGCTCTGACACTTCTTGTAATATATATATCCTAATGAAAGACAGCTGGCTTGTCTATCTAGTCCAGGTAAAATCGTTTCCAAATAAAAATATAAAAAATTAGTTTTGTTGTAATACTTCTTTTCCAGTTTAAGGATTCAGTAGTTTACTGTGGAGTAGAACTGGAACTCTAGGGGGACAAGAACAACTAGATAGGCAAGTTCTTTTTTCTTTTCTTTTTTCTTTTCTTTTTTCTTTTCTTTCCCTCTTTTTTTTTTTTTTTAATTCCTGTTCATAAAGCCTTCTTTTTCTACTTTATAATTCTAAAGCTCTTAAGGCAGCATCTCCTAAATTATCTGACTGGAAAGGGCTGTCATTTGCCATGTCCCGCTGTACCATTCAGGGAACTCTCACTAGCAACTGAAATCTGCAAATATGCGCCTTGCAAATTCTGGCACCAAGTCTGAAACTGGATAAGTGATTTATCTTCCACAAAACAGGTCCAAGGGCCACTCCCTGTCCATGTAATTATAAGTACATTATATAATCCTGGGAGATGAGAGGGAAGAGGTCTTCACAACTCAAGAAAGCTGACTTTTTAGTATGTACTTTCAAAGTTTAAAGGTACACTGAAGGTGTTCTGATGAATGGGGATAGGTTTGGATTTCTCCTGTTTAAAGCTTACTGTTAGAAGAGTGTGGCTAAGACGTCTAATTGCCAATGTACTTGGTCTCTCTGCGTCAGATTTTTTTCATCATTATTTTTAAAGTATTTTTTTAAATTTAAATTTTAGTTAACATACTGTGTAATATTGGTTTCAGGAGTAGAATTCAGTGATTCATCACTTACACACAACACCCAGTGCTCATTGCAACAGGCGCCTTTAGTACCCATCACTCCCAACCTTCTCCCTCTGTCAATCCCATAGTTTGTTCTCTATCATTAAGAGTCTCGTGGCTTATTTCCCTCCCTTCTCCTCCCCTCTTTCCCATATGTTCATCTGTTTTGTTACTTAAATTCCACATATGAGTGAAATCATATGGTATTTGACTTTCTCTGATTGACATATTTCTCTTAGCTGTATCTACATCATTGCAAATGGCAACATTTCATTCTTTTTGATGGCGTGCCTGTGTGTGTATGTATATATATCTGTATGTGTGTATATATATATATATATACGTACCACATCTTGTTTATCCATTCATCAGTTGATGGACATTTGGGCTGTCTTTATTGTTTGGCTGTTGTTGATAATGCTGCTATAAACATTGGGGTGCATGTACCCCTTTGAATCTGTACTTTTGTATCTTTTGGGTAAATACCTATAGTGGAATTGCTGGATTGTAGGGTAGTTCTATTTTTAGTTTCTTGAGGAACCTCCATTCTGTTCTCCAGAGTGGCTGCACCAGTTTGCATTCCCACCAACAATGCAAGAGGGTTCTCCTTTTTCTTCATCCTTGCCAACATCTGTTGTTTCTTGTGTTGTTAATTTAACCATTCTGACATGTGCAAAGTAGTATCATCATGGTTTGATATGTATTTCCCTGACAGTGATTGATATTGAGCATCTTTTCATGTGTCTGGTAGCCATCTGGATGTCTTCTTTGGAAAAGTGTCTATTCATGTCTTCTGCATTTCTTAACTGGGTTATTTTGAATTTGAGAAGTTTTTTATATAGTTTGGATAGTATCCCTTTATCAGATATGTCATTTGCAAATATCTTCTCCCATTTTTTATGAATATAATTTATTGTCAAATTGGCTTACATACAACACCCAGTGCTCATCCCAACAAGTGCCCTCCTCAATGCCCATCACCCATTTTCTTTCTCCCCCACACCCCTATCTACCCTTAGTTTGTTCTCTGTGTATTTAATAGTCTCTTGTGGGGGCGCCTGGGTGGCTCAGTCGGTTGAGCAGCCGACTTCGGCTCAGGTCATGATCTTGCAGTCTGCAAGTTCGAGCCCCGCGTCGGGCTCTGTGCTGATGGCTCAGAGCCTGGAGCCTGCTTCGGATTCTGTGTCTCCCTATCTCTCTCTCTGCCCTTCCCCTGCTCATGCTCTGTCTCTATGTCTCTCAAAAATAAATAAACGTTAAAAAAAATAATAATAATAGTCTCTTGTGGTGTGCCTCCCTCCCTCCTGTATGTATCTGTTTTTCCCCCTTCCCTTCCCTCATAGTCTTCTATTCAGTTTCTACAGATCCACATATGAGTGAAAACATATGATATCTGTCCTTCTCTGACTTATTTCACTTAGTATACCTTCCAGTTTCATTCACTTTGCTTCAAATGGCATGATTTTATTCTTTCCCATTGCCAAGTAGTATTCCACTGTAAATATAAACCACATCTTCTTTATCCATTCATCAGTTGATGGACATTTCAGCTCTTTCCATAATTTGGCTATTGTTGAAAGTGCTGTGGTAAACACTGGGGTACACGTGCTGCTGTGCATTAGCCCTCCTCTATCCCTTGGGTAAATTCCTAGAATTGCTATTGCTGGGTCATAGGTAGCTCTATTCTTAATTTTTTGAGGAACCTCACACTTCCAGAGCGGCTGCACCTGTTTGCATTCCCACCAACAGTGCAAGAAGGTTCCTGTTTCTCCACATCCTCACCAGCATCTGTAGTTTCCTGATTTTGTACATTTTAGCCACTCTGACCAGTGTGAGGTGGTATTTCAGTGTGGTTTTGATTTGTATTTCCCTGATGAGGAGTGACATTGAGCATCATTTCATTTGTCTGTTGGCCATCTGGATGTCTTCTTTGGAAAACTGTCTATTCATATCTTCTGCCCATTTCTTTACTGGATTATTTGATTTTTGGGTGTTGATTTTGGTAAATTCTTTATGGATTTTGGATACTAGCCCTTTATCCATATGTCATTTGCAAATATCTTTTCCCATTCCTTTGGTTGCCTTTTAATTTTGTTGGTTGTTTCCTTTGCAGTGAAGAAGCTTTTTATCTTGATGAAGTCTCAATAGTTCATTTTTGCTTTAATTCCCTTGGCTTTCGAGATGTATCAAGCAAGAAATTGCTGCATCTGAGGTCAAAGAGGTTGTTGCCTGCTTTCTTCTCTTAGGGTTTTGATAGTTTCCTGTCTCACATTTAGGTCTTTCATCCATTTTTGTGTATGGTGTAAGAAGATGGTCTAGTTTCATTCTTCTGCATGTTGCTGTCCAGTTCTTCCAGCACCATTTGCTAAAGAGACTTTTTTTCCCATCAAATATTCTTTCCTGCTTTGTCAAAGATTAGATGGCCATATATTTGTGGGTCCAATTCTGGGTTCTCTATTCTATCCCATTGGTCTATATGTCTGTTTTTGTGCCAGTACCATACTGACTTGATGATTATAGCTTTGTAGTAAAGGCTAAAGTCTGGGATTGTGATGCCCCCGTTTTAGTTTTCTTCTTCAATATTACTTTGGCTATCTGGGGTCTTTTGTGATTCCATACAAATTTTAGGATTGTTTGTTCTAGCTTTGAGAAGAATGCTTATTCAATTTTGATTGGGATTGCATTGAATGTGTAGATTGCTTTTTGTAGTATTGGCATTTTAAAAATATTTATTCTTCCAATCCATGAGCATGGAATGTTTTTCCATTTCTTTGTGTCTTCTTCAGTTTCCTTCATAAGCTTTCTATAGTTTTCAGCATACAGATCTTTTACATCTTTGGTTAGGTTTATTCCTAGGTAATTTATGGTTCTTGGTACAATCGTAAATGGAATCAGTTTCTTTATTTCTCTTTCTGTTGCTTCATTATTGGTGTATAGAAATGCCACCGATTTCTGTACATTGATTTTGTACCCTGCAGCTTTCCTGAATTCATGTATCAGTTCTAGGAGTCTTTTGGTGGAGTCTTTCAGGTTTTCCATGTAGACTATCATGTCATCTGCTAAAAGTGAAAGTTTGATTTCTTCTTTGCTAATTTTGATGCCTTTTATTTCATTTTGTTGTCTGCTGATGCTAGGACTTCATGTTCCTGATCTCAGGAGGAAAACTCTCAGTTTTTCCCCATTGAGGTTGATATTAGCTGTGGGCTTTTCATATATGGCTTTTATGTTTACATATGTTCCTTCTGTCCCAACTTCCTTGAGTATTTTTATTAAGAAAAGATGTTATACTTTGTCAAATGCTTTTTCTGCATCTACTGACAGAATCATATGGTTCTTATCCTTTCTCTTATTAATGCGATGTAGTATATTGATTGATTTCGAATATTGAACCAGCCCTGCAACCCAGGAATGAATCCTACTTGAACATGGTGAATAATTCTTTTTATATGGTGTTGAATTCGAGTTGTTAGTATCTTGTTGAGAATTTTTGCATCTATGTTCATCAGGGATATTGGCCTGTAGTTCTCCTTTTTTGTGGGGTCTCTGTCTGGTTTAGGAATCAAGGTAATGCTGGCTTCATAGAATGAGTCTGGAAGTTTTCCTTCCATTTCTACTTTTTGGAAAATCTTAAGAAGGGTAGGTATTAACTCTGCTTTAAATGTCTGGTAGAATTCCCCAGGGAAGCTATCTGGTCCAGGACTCTTATTTGTTGGGAGGTTTTTGATAATTGATAAAATTTCTTCACTAGTTATGGGTCTGTCCAAATTTTCTATTTCTTCTCATTTGATTTTTGGTAGTGTGTGGGTGTCTTGGAGTTTGTCCATTTCTTCCAGGTCATCCTGTTTGTTGGCATATAATTTTTCATAGTATTCTCTGATAATTGCTTGTATCTTGAGGGATTGGTTGTGATAAGTCCATTTTCATGTGTGATTTTATCTATTTGGGTCTTATCTTTTTTCTTTTTGAGAAGTCCGGCTAGAGGGTTATCAATTTTATTTTTTCAAAAAACCAACTCTTAGTTTCATTGATCTGTTCTACTGTTTTTTTGTTGTTTGTTTGATTCTATGGTTTATTTCTGCTCTGATCCCTATTATTTTGCTTCTTCTTCAGGGTCTGGGGTTTCTTTGTTGTACTGCTTCTAGCTACTTTAGGAGAACTGTTAGATTTTGTATTTGGGATTTTTCTTGTTTCTTGAGATAGGCATGGATTGCAATGTATTTTTTTCTTAGGATTACCTTTGCTGCATCCAAAGGGTTCGGATTGTTGTGTTTTCATTTTTGTTTGTTTCCATATATTTTTAAATTTCTTCTTTAATCGCCTGGTTGACCCATTAGTTCTTTAGTAGGATGTTCTTTAACCTCCATGCATTTGGAGGTTTTCTAAACTTTTTCCTGTGGTTGATTTCAAGTTTCATAGCATTGTGATCTGAAAGTATGCATGGTATGATCTCAGTTCTTTTGTTTTTATTGAGGGCTGCTTTTTGAACCAGTATGTGATCTATCTTGGGGAATGTTCCATGTACACTGAAGAAGAATGTATATTCTGCCGCTTTTGGATGAAAACTTCTAAATATATCTGTCAAGTCCATCTGGTCTAGTGTATCATTCAGGGCCATTGTTTCTTTATTGATTTTCTATCTAGATAATCTATCTGTCCATTGCTGTAAGTGGAATACTGAAGTCCCCTGCAATTACCACATTCTTACCAATAAGATTGCTTAGGTTTGCAATTGTTATATATATTTGGGTGTACCAAATTTGGTGCATAAACATTTATAATTGTTAGCTCTTCTTGGTGGATAGACCCCATGATTATTATATAATGCCCTTCTTCATCTCTTATTACAGTTTTTAGTTTAAAAATCTAGTTTGATCTAAATATGGCTACTACAGCTTTCTTTTGACTTCCCATAGCATGATAGATGGTTCTCCATACCCTCATTTTCAATCTGAAGATGTCCGCAGGACAAAAATTGATCTCTTGTAGACAGCAAATAGATAGGTCTTGTTTTGTTTTGTTTTGTTTTGTTTTGTTTTGTTTTTGTTTTTGTTTTAATCCATTCTGATACCCTCTGTCCTTTGATTGGAGCATTTAGTCCATTTACATTCATTGTTATTATTGAAAGATATGGGTTTAGAGTCATTGTGTTATCTATAGGTTTCATACTTGTAGTGGTGTCTCTGGTCCTTTGTGTTCTTTGCAATACTCACACAGAGTCTCCCTTAGGATCTCTTGTAGTGCTGGTTTAGTTGTGATGAATTCCTTCAGTTTTTGTTTGTTTGGGAAAACTTTTATCTCTCCTTGTATTCTGAATGACAGGATTGCTGGATTAAGGATTCTTGGCTGCATATTTTTCCTATTCATCATACTGAAATTTTCCTGCCACTCCTTTCTGGCCTGTCAGCTTTCAGTAGATAGGTCTGCTGCTACCCTTATGTCTACTCTTGTAAGGAGTAGACATAAGGAGTAGACATAAGGATTAAGGCCAGTTTATTCCTGGCTGCTTTCAGAATTTTCTCTTTATCTTTGTATTTTGCCAGTTTCACTGATGTGGCATGCAGAAGATGGATTCAGGTTATGTCTGAAGAGAGTTCTGTGTGCCTTCTGGATTTCAATATCTATTTCCTTCCCCAGGTTGAGGAAGTTCTCAGCTATGATTTGTTCAAGTACACCTTCCACCCCTTTCTCTCTCTCTTCTACTTTGGAACTCCTATGAAATGGATATTGTTCCATTTCATTGAGTCACTCAGTTCTCTAATTCTCCCCCTTGTGATCCAGATTTTTTTATCTTCTTTTTCTCAGCTTCATCTTTTTCCATAATTTTATCTTCTGTTTCACCTATTCTCTCCTCTGCTTCTTCAATCCTCGCTGTCACCGCCTCTAGTTTACTTTGCACCTCATTTACAGCATCTTTTAATTCATCCTATTTTTTAGTTCTTTGATCTCTGCAGCAATAGATTCTCTGATGTCTTCTATGCTCTTTTCAAGTCTAGCAATTAATCTTATGACTGTTATTCTAAATACTTGTTTATATCTGTTTGGAGCAATTCCTTATCTCTCATTTCTTTATGGAATTTCTTTTGAGGGGGAATTCTTCCATTTTGTCATTGGGCTAGTTTTATGTCCCTTACGTGTTTTAAAAGCTCGTTATGTGTCCTGCACTTGTGAGCGCTACTGTATTAAAGAGGGGTCATACACTGTTCAGGGCCTGGCCCCTCAGGAGGTTGGTTTTTGGAGAGTGTTACTTGTTCTGTTGTTTTGAGTTTGGTTACTTTCTCTCCTTACTCTTAGTGATGTTTTGAAGCCTCCACTAGGTGTGCTTTGATTTGTTCCTTGAAATAGCCCTGGAAGGGAAGACAAACAGAGAACTCAAACAAACAAACAACCCAAAAACAAAAGAACAGAAACCCAGCTATTAGTAAAGAACGGGGTGGAGGTGGTGCTGATGGAAAAGGCCTTATCCCATACAAAGAGAAATGACAGGGTCGGGGAAAAAGAAAAAATAAAAATTGATGGAGAAACTATATGGCTTAATCCAGAGAGAGAGAAAGGAAAATAAAGAAGGAGAGAGGGGAAAAGAAAAATAAAGTTATCCAGAGAAACTCTAAGGCTTAATCCAGAGAGACAGAGAAAGGAGAATAAAGAAGGAGGTGTGGAACACGTATCAAGAGAATGGATTAAATATGTCTACTTAAACAAACCAACAACCAGAGTAACTACTCAAGGAGGGAAGAGATAAGAAGGAGAAAAGGAAGAATATATAATAACTGTCCAAAAATTAAATCAGGCAATGCAACAGTGCTGGTCTGGTGGAGGGGCTGTCTGGTTCATCAGCCTCAATCCCATTCCGGTAGGTACAGTTACCAGGCGTGGAGGGGCGTGATTTGGTGTAGGTGGGTCCCACTTCCACTGTGGGCCCGGCTGTGCATTTGCTGAAGTCCCCCCTTATTGGTGTTGGGGAGAAAAATAGCGACACTCCAGTCTCTCCTCCACGGACCGGTGTCCCAAACCACTCTGTTCGAGCTGTCCTCACTATGCCGCCGGCGCAAATGAGGCGGTTTGTCCTGCTCCACCAACTCGCGTGCCCTGGTGCTTGGCTGGTATTGAAACCTGGTGCAGCTCCGCGCCACCCGATATGTGGTCCCCAGCTGGCAGTGCAGGCAGGCTTTGTCCTGTCCCACAGCACTCCAGGGAGGGGACTGCTTTATCATACTGCAGACTGCGCCCCTGATCTAGCCACCAAGCCCAGGGCTGGCTCCCCTTCTCCCCAGGTGCACAATCCAGGCAGCCAGCTGGGTCTGGAGAAAGCCCCTCAGTTAGAGATTGGCTCTTTCTCCATCCAGGCCAGTGTTTTGTTTGTTTGTTTTTTTTTTTTTTCTTGTCCTGATACAGTCCTTTGCTTCCCCAGCCTTTCTTTCTCTTCACAGAAGGGGATCCCTCCCCTCTGTTCATTTTTATCTCTCCCAGTTCACAGTCGTGCACCTATGGCCCCTCATGTGTTCCCGGTGGGTCCCTGGAAGCACGACTGTCTCTTTTCCTCCCGGACTCATGGAGTTCAAAGTCCTTTAGCTTCAATACTGCTTTGTTTGTGAGGTGAGGGAACTTTGGCTCCCCCTATTTCCCACCACGTTGGCCCCTCCCTCTCTTCTCCCATTTTGTAGGCTACCTTTTAGTTTTGTTGATTGTTTCTTCACTGTACAGAGCTTTTTATCTTGATGAAGTCCCAATAGTTCATATTTGCTTTTGTTTCCCTTGCCTTCAGCAACATGTCCAGTAAGAATTTGCTGTAGTGGAGGTCAAAGAGGTTTGCCACCTGGGTTTTCCTCTAGGATTTTGATGGTTTCCTGACTCACATTTAAGTCTTTCATCCATTTGAATTTATTTTTGTGTGCTGTGTAAGAAAGTGGTCCAGTTTCATTCTGCATGTCGCTGTCCAATTTTCCTAATACCATTTTTTTTTTCCCATAGGAAGTAGTTGACCATATAGTTGGGTCCATTTTTGGAGTTCGTTCTGTTCCATTGATCTGTGTGTCTGTTTTTGTGCCAGTACCATACTGTCTCAAAGATTTGTAATTCAGCTAGAATCCGGAATGATGATGCCTCCAGTTTTGTTTTTCTTTTTCAGGATTATTTTGGCTATTCAAAGTCTTTTGTGATTCCATACAGATTTTAAGATTGTTTGTTCTAGCTGTGCAAAATATGCTGGTGGTATTTTGATAGGGATTGCATTAAATGTGTAGATTGCTTTGAGTAGTATAGACATTTTAACAATGTTCTAATCCATGATCATAGAATGCTTTTCCATTTCTTTGTGTCCTCTTTAATTTCTTTCATAAGTCTTCTATATCAGAGTATAAATCTATTATCTCTGGTTAGGTTTACTCCTAGTTATCTTACGTTTTTTTGTGCGATTGCAAATGGGAATGATTCCTTGTTTTCTTTTTTTGCTGCTTTATTATTGAAGCATTCATTATTCATATTCATATTCACTTTCTGAGCTGAACATGTTTTTCCTTTATTCTCTTTTTTTGGTTTAGGAAAGAGTTAGCGATGAGTTTGTCTCACAGTTCAGCTTTGTCATTTCATTAGTTTTGATTACATAATAGTTTAACTAGTATTAGTCACTAAGTACTTTGTAATTGAAATTTTTATTTATTAACTTCAACCAAATATTTTAGTTATTTAGTTATTTTAGTTATTTTAGTTATTTTAGTTATTTTAGGTGAGTGCTTTTTAAGTCAAACAAACGATCAAGAATAACAGAAATGTTTGACACTGTAGTTACTTGTTTTGCATTATCTTTAGCAAATGTGGACTAATTAATTTCTTCATGGGGGAGCAAAGTAAATGAGTAAAACTAGAATATAAACATGAGTTTTCTAAGAGAAGTAGTTATCTGCTCTCTCATATATTTGTTCGTATATTCGCTGGAACAAGAGCTGTAGCACTTTTAACTGTCACTGAGTAGGTTGGTTTGGTAAAAACTATTAAAAATGAGGGGCACCTGGGTGGCTAAGTCAGTTAAGCCTCCAATTTTGGCTCAGGTCATGACCTCATGGTTCATGAGTTTTTAACCCCACATTGGGCTCTGTGCTGACAGCTAAGAGCCTAGAGTCTGCTTTGGATCCTGTGTCTTCTTCACTCTCTGCCCCTCTTCTGCTCATGCACGCACGCTCCCTCAAAAATAAACAGTAAAAACATTTTTTTTAATGATATAGAAGGACAAAGACAGAATAAATCCAGCTCTGATTTTGATAGTTTTTTGTTTGTTTGTTTTGTTTTAACGTTTATTTGAAAGACAGAGTGTGAGTGGGGGAGGGACAGAGAAAGAGGAAGACATAGAATCCGAAGCAGACTTCACGCTCTGAGCTGTCAGCACAGAGTCCAATGCGGGGTTCAAACTCATGAACTGTGAGGTCAAGACCTGAGCCAGTCAGTCACTTAACCAACTGAACCACCCAGGCGCCCAGCGCCCTCCTATATCTTTATGAACATAGCAGTGAAACAGTACTTGAGTGAGACATGTTTTGGTGGATCATGTCATTGTTTGGCAAATATTCCTGTTTCCCTTTCCTTCCATGGAAAAGAGCGTGTGTACCTCTTGCCCCACTGATGTTGGGCTTGGCCTCATGGCTTACTTTGGCTAATGAGATGTGAAAGAACATAATATATACCGTGTCTGAGCATAAACATTGTCCCAGGTTGTGTTCTTTTCTCTTCAATGAGAACAGTATGCTCCAGGTGCTCTTTGTGCCTAGGACCCTGAACGATAAGGCACACAGCAGATCTAAACCAGATCCACCATCTGGACTATCGTTAGGTATGATCCTTCTATATTAGATTTGCTGAGGGTTTTATCACAAAAGGACGTTGTATTTTTTAAATGCTTTTTCTGCATCTATTGAGATGATCATCATGTGATTTTTATCTCTCATTCTGTTAATGTAATGTATCTTATTGATTTAAGTATGTTGAACCATTCTTGATTCCCAGTGATAATTTCCACTCAGTCATGGTGTATAATTTTTTTTTAATGAGTTCTTGAATTCAGTTTGCTAGTATTTGTTGAAAACTTTTGCCTCTCTTCTCATAAGGTCCATAGTTTTCTATCCATGTAGCATCATTATCTAGCTTTGGGATCAGGATAATGCTAGCCTCATATAATGAGTTTAGAAGTGTTCCTTTGTCTTCTGTTTTTTGGAAAAAAGTGAAAAATATTAGCATTCATTCTAATGCTAATAAATAATTTAAATAATCGGTAGAATTCCCAGTTAAGTAAGACATCTGGTCATGGGGTTTCATGGGTCAGGAAGCTTTTGATAACTGATTCAGTCTCTTTAGGTGTTACTGTTCAGATTTTCTGTGTCTTTAGGAAATTATCCATTTCTTCTAGGTTATCTAGTATGTTGGCATATAATTATTCATAGTAGTCTCTTATCCTATTTATTTTGATAGTGTCTGTTGTAATTTCTTTTTTGAGTATTCTGTCTCATTCTCAGTCTCATTTAAGAGTTGTAAATTTTGTTAATCTTCACAAAATACACCTCTTAGTTTCATTAATCTTTTTGATTGCCTTTCTGGTTTCCATTTACTTGTGCTCTGATCTTTATTATTTCTTTTCTTCTGCTAACTCTAGGCTTAGTTTGTTCTTTTTCTAGTTCCTTGAGGTATAAAGTTAGGCTGTTTATTTACAATCTTTCTCATTTCTTAATATGTGAAGCTATCGTCTATAAACTTCTGTCTCTGAACTAGTTTTGAATCATTCCGTTGGTTTGGGTGTGTTGTGTTTCCATTTTCATTTGTGTTGAGATATTCTTTGATTTCCTTTTGTTTTTTAATGGGGTGTAATTGACATGTAGCATTACACTAGTTTCAGGTGTACAATGTAAAGACTTTATATTTATATATATTGTGGAATAATCACCACTATGTCCAGTTAACATCTACCACCATACATAATTATACAGTTTTCTTGTGATAAAAATTTTAAGGTTTATACTCTCAGCAAATTTCAAATACACAGGGCAGTATTAGGAGCCGTGGTCACCATGCTGTACTTTACATCCCATTTCTCTCTCTCTTCTCCTTCTGGGACCCTTGTCATACAAGTGTTAGTTTGCTTGATGTTATCCTACAAACCCCTTAATCTAGCTACACTCTTTTTCCATTCTTTTTACTTTATTTTTTCTGCTCTGATGTGTGAGTTCCTATGTTTGAGTTCATTGAGCCTTTCTTCTGCGTCATGCTATTTAATCCCTGTTGTGTATTTTTCAGTTCAGTTAGTGTTGAGCACCGACTTCCATTTGGTATTTACTTATATTTCCTATCCCTTTGTTGAACTTTTCACTTTTTTATCCATTCTTGAGTTTTGTGAGCATATTTAGGATTATTAATTTCAGCCCTTTATTAGGTAAGTTACTATCGCCATCTTATTTGACTTTCTCTGTTGGTTTCTATGCATTAAATGAAATAACCCCTTCTCCAAGTCTTGACTGGTTGGCCTTGTGCCTTAAAACCCTGCCCTAGCTTTTGGTTGTCTCTTGATCCTTTGTATTTGTCCCAGCATCTTATTTATTTTTAATGTTTCTTTATTTTTGAGAGGGGGAGGGGCAGAGAGAGCGACAGCATATCTGAAACAGGCTCTGCACTGACAGCAGTGAGCCCAAGCCCAATGTGGGATTCAAACTCACAAACCTGAGCCCTAGTCGGATGCTCAACCGACTGAGCCACCCAGGTGCCCCCTATTTTATATTTAATAGATCCCTGTAGTTAGGGTGTTTACTTATGCAAGGCAGGAGAGGGCCTAAGTCAGCACCTAGATTCAGGCTGATAAGCCAGATCCTTAATTAGGCAGTAGCTTTTTAAAGAATGCAAATATATACTACAGTCCAGTGGGACCACAAACGTGAGACCCAGTGGCCATGAGAGCCAGGCAATCCACTTGTGTTGCCTGTGTAGCAGTTGCAAAAATTGGGGCACCAGGCAAGTTTATTAGCTCTTTCCTGGGAGATTCCACAAGCTGTGAGGCAGAGGGAGAGCACAAGGACCTCATCCTCTGGCCTACTTTCCCTGAGATCACTTCTGTAGGCTCCAGATGTGTGCCAAACCTGAAGCCTTTCCCTATGGCTGAAGCTCCAAAACAAGCAGGTCCACCTTTTTTGACAGAATGGGGCTTTGTTTCAGTCTGCTGTCAGTGTGTTGTGCCACCACGGACCGTCTCTGATTAGTTCTGGGAGACTCCAGAACTCCAGCACTGCTGCTACCAGAGCCAGGCAATCAAGAGTTATCCTCTTGGTTGCAGCTGCAAAAATCAGGGCACAAGACACATGTAAGAGCTCCCCTCTAAGAGTCGCTGATGCTCTGGAGTGCAGCAGAGGGAGAACCAGAGATAGTGCCTGGCCCTCTGAGGGCCCTTACAGTCAGCCCTTAAATGTGCGTTTAATTAGAAGTCTGCCTCTCAGATTGTAGCTATGATGATAAGCTCATAGGCCTCTTTCACAAAAAGACTGAGCTCCTAGTTCTGTTACCTCTTGCTGTGCCTTAGGGGTGGTAGCTGTTTAAGAATTATTTTTCTGTGGGTTACAGTCCTATGGGATTTGTGAGCATAAACCCCACTGGCCAGGAGCCAGGTGATGTAGAGGTGTCTCCTGGAAGCAGCTGTAAAAATCAAGGTACCAGCCAAGAATATAAGTTCCTTTCTTAAGATAATGGCAAGCTTGAGCAAGGCTGATGGAGACTGTAAATACTGCATCCACTGAGCAATTCTGTGGATATCTATAAATGCACCAAACCAGAAGCCTTAGTTCAAACCCTCTGGTCAGAGCTCCTGGAGAAGTAAATAGGCCTCTTTCTCCTCTTGGGAGTGGGCTTTGGTCTGCCATCAATTCTCTGCCCTGGCTGTGCTGGTCTGCCAAGAACTGCCTCTCTGATTATTGTGATCCCAGGTCCCTCAGAATGATAAGCCCTGCATTCTCGAGAGCCAGGTGATCAAGGGGTGTTTCCCTAGTGGCAGACACAACAGCTGGGTTACCAGACATGGGTAAAAGCTCTCCTTTAGGAGATACTGATGTTCTAGAGCACAACAGAGAGAGAGATCAGGAAGAATGCACCCACCAGCTTTCTTCCCCAGAGAGTATTCCTGTAGGCCCCTGTGTTAAATCAATGCTTTAACATTAACACATGAGTCTCTTTCACATAGCCTGGACACCTGTCAGAGAGCTGCTTCTGTGCTGGGCCCTGGGGCAGGTGAGTCTGCACATGAGCCTTTTAAGAACCACCATCAGTCTGGTGGGTATGAACGCTGTTGGTCTTCAAAGCCAGATGTTTTGGAGACTCCTCTCTCCGGTGCCAGTCTTAAAAGTTGGGATGCCCAATGTAGGATCAAACACTTCACTTCTCTGAGAGAAGCTCCAGCTTTGAATTCTCTTCCGATTATGGATCGGGGGTGGGTTTATGGTAAGCTTGTCTCAGGCTTTCCTACTCACTTTGATATGTTTTGCCAGATATGAAGAGCTCATGCTGCCAGGTTTTAGATTGTTGTGTTGTGTTTTGTTTTTTGTTTTTTGTTTTTTTCCCCAGAGAAAATTACTCCATAGGTAACTATAGATTAAGTGTGTCCACGTGAGGTGAGTTTAGGATCTCGTTACCTCGCTATCTTGAATTGGAACTGTTGTTTATTTTCTTTTCCTACTTGAAACAGAGTTGTATATAGATACAGAATTATATCTAGTTATGTATAAACTAAGGTTTATATCAAATAAATTATAAAGTAAAACTACAAAGAAACAAAAATAGTTAATACTCACAGAGACACAATTTTTGTAAAGAGGAAAGTTAACAGTAATTAGCATAAGTACAATAAATTATATCTGTTGATATTTTAGGGGAAAGTATTACCAGAAGAAACACTTAAAATACAGCATCATTGCTATAGCACTTGGAAACATTTCCATAAAAAAATAACGATTTTTGGTTAATTTTTCAGCCCTCTTTGAATCAATATTCTGAAATTTGATGTTCTGCAGTTCCACTTGCATGGATTATCTTTTCCATCTCTTCGAGTCTTACATGTGTCCTTAAAGCTGAAGTGTATCGTTGTTGGTACCCAATAGTTGGGTCTTATTTTTTTATCCAGCCAGCCAGTGTGCCTTTTGATTGTGAGTTCAAACACCTTAAAAATAGAGTGATTATTAATAGGTCAGGACTTACTAATGCCATCTTAATTGCTTTTTGCCTACCTCAGTAAATAGGTTATTTTTCATGGTATGGGAGGTTTCGTTTCCTCCTTTGTCAGTTTGCTGTGGGTTTTTGTCTTATTATTGATGTTCCAATTTACCTCTTGTAAGTTTCTTTTACAACTACTTGTTCCTGTAGCTATTTTTCCTGCTTTTCCTTTGGCTTTTATGCTATAATTGAAGAGTCGACACACCTTTCTAACATAGAGTTATGGTCTTCTAAGGTATGTTTTTACTTTTACCTAGTGTGTTGTATAATTTGTATGTTTTTTTTATGTGGCTAATAAGTATGTCTTCGTTTTAGCTTGAAGAACCCTTTATCACGTTGCTTGAAGGGCAGATTTAGTAGTGGTGAACTTTATTTCGTTGGTTTGGGAAAGCCTTCATTTCTTCTTCATAGCTGAAGGGAAACTTGGCCAGATAAATATTCTTGGCTGACAATTTTTTTGTCTTTCAACACTTCAAATATGTCATTATACTGTCTCCTGGCCCCTAGAGGTTCTGCAGAAAAATCCACTGATAGCCTAATGGGACCCTATATAGGTTACAATTTTTTTAATTGGATGCCTTTAATATTTTATTACTGATTTGTGACAATTATGTCTTATAGAAGCTTATTGGGTACTGAGATAAATGGGTGATATATTATTGGTAGACTTGGACATACAAATCTTTCCTCAGGTTTGGAAAGTTCTCAGCTTTTTTTTTTTTTTTTAAACTCTGCCCCCTTCTCTATCTCTTCTCCTGAAATCCTGTTTTATGCTGATATGTACCTTTTTTAATGGATAATTACCACTCACATGGGCTTTCTTCTTTTTTTTTTAAAACTCTAAGTTCCCTGTTCTGTGTTATTTCAAAATTCTTATTCTCCATGTCAATTATTCTTTCTTTCATGTGGTGGGCTGTGTGATACATGCTCTCTGTTCCATTCTTCATCTCATTTATTGAATTTTCAGCTCCAGAATTTGTTCTTTATAACTTCATTGTCTTTGGTGACAAACAAACTCATTTTGTTTGTATTTTTAATTCCTGACTTAATTGAATTGTCTTTCTGAATTTTCTTAGAGCTTGAGTTTCTTCATTACAGATATTTTAAGTTCTTTATCAGATCAAAATACTCTGTGCCTGTGAACTTGATTGCTGAAGAATGTAATTTTCTTTTCGTGATGCCCTATTTCCTGGATTTTTCATAACCTTCGTAGGTATTTATTGGTGCTTTCACACATTTGAAGTAGAACGTACCTCCTTAATTCTGCTTATTGTCTTCAGCAGATGGGATGTTATGTTCTATAGTATCGTTACCATATTTTTCCTCTGTGTTTAAGAAGAAACTTTCTCATTGTCTTGTTCCTTCTTTGGGGCAGTTTATAAAGCTTTTCGGCTTTCTCTGGTTCTTATAATTTACCAGACCAGAAGCCTTTCTTTTGTTTTCTAGAAGGTGGCGCTATAGCTCAAGTTTGTGCTCTCTGTCTCACAATGGCACTTAAGATCCTACACAAGGAACTAACAGACCATGAAGGAAAGTGTGGGTTTAGCACTGGGTGCTCTCACAGACCCAGCAGGGTGATCCCAGTAGTGGCACTCCTTGCTAATAAGCACAGTCCCTCTTACACCATTTGAAGTTCTTACCTGCTTCTTTCCCAGTATCCTCCCAACTCCCAGTTATAGAGCTCCCACCGTAGTACTCCAGGTGCCGAGGGAGAAAATGGATTTCTCTAGTTGCCATAAGTAGGCACTCACTGATTTCTTTTCCCTTGGCAGGAGAGGTTACCACCACCAGATAAATCAGCACCCTTCAGTGTTTCCTTGGCCAGGAAAGTTTCTCGTATTTTTCCATTTAGGGTCATGTGCTAGAGTATGCCGTAGGGCAGGCTGGACTCAGCTGCGTGTTCTCTCTCTGGTGTGAGTACCCACTCAGATCTGTACTCACCTGACTTTCGTCCCATAGTGGCAAGAGGGTTCTAGCCAGCTTGGCTAGCCCCTCTGGTTCCCCAGCCCGTAGAGAGGTTGGTTTGCCTCTTACTGGCTGCACTGGTGGGTGAGACTCCTGCCAGCTTCTTTGGAGTAAGGTGATAGGTCTGAAAACACCCACGAGGGTGCTTTATTCATGTATGAATGCCAAATCTTTTGATTAAAAAGGGGGAAGAGTAGGAGAAACATTTTATGCCAGCATGTTGCTGACCTCACCAGGACCATCAGGTGTTCACTTTAGAAAGTTCACTTTGGCTGCAGGGTGGAGAAAAGCTGGAGAGGTCAAAAGTAGAAGCATGAAATGAGGGAACATTCATGACTCTTACTTCCTAATCTAAAGCTAACATAAGCGTTGCGTTTGATTTTATTTATAGTATTCTGTCACTTATAAGGTTACTTTAGCATTGGTCTAATAGGATTTTCCCAGTGAACGAGAAATAGTAACTAGGTTACATCATTAAACCTACAAAGTGATTTTTAAGGGAAAATGAAAATATTATATATTTATCAATAATGGCTTTTTTAATTACTAAATATATTGATCTGTACAAAAGAAGGATGTCATTTGTATTTGACATAGGCTATTTGCTTAATATGGTATACTTTATTCCTAAAATGGAAACTTAGAAAATACTCCATTTAAAGGGAGAATTACCGAAGGTAACGTTACATAAGAATATGAAAATACCTGTATCCTTGCCAGTCTGCTTTCACTTGAAGTTAAAAAGCAAATATCAGAGCTACTGAAAACTCTGACTGTCCTAGCAATACTTACAATACACAGAATTAATTTGATCTTACTGATAAAGCTTCCTATTAATGAGATTTTGATAATATTAAAAATGTAGGGAATGATATTTTCACTAAATGCTGTCTGATTTTAAACTTCAGTGACAACTATTAGCATGATTCATATGAAATTCATTTTACTTTAATTTGGCCATTGAAAACAAAGGCACTTTATATTGCAATAGCCCAGAAATATATTTTTGTTTTTAGAGAGAGAGCACGAGTGGGAGCGATAGGGACAAAGGGGGAGAGAGAACCTCAAGCTGACTCCACACTCAGTGTGGAGCTCGATCTCGTCACCTTGGGATCATAGCCTGAGCCAAACTCAAAAGTTGGATGCTCAACTGGCCAAGCCACCCAGACGCCGCCTAGAAGTTTCTAATTACATATGTGCTTCATAGAGACCAAACCCTAAAATGAGAATAACATCAAAATGTTTATTAGATGGTCATAAAGATGTTTAATGGCTACTGGTAAGTCAGTAAAATTAGTAATAAAAGTGAAAATTTTCACATTATTTGATAATTAGGTAAATTTTTTTAGTTTAAAACATGATCATTCTGTGCACACTATTAAAAAAATACTTTTGGTTACTTCTTTTACAACTGTGGTTGAGATCTAGAAGCCATTATCAACAAGCATTCATAATACTAGTGCATATTATGTTTTCAGTAATTTGGGATAAATCCTTTGAGTAATAGTACACATTATATGTAGATTACCTTGTGAAATATTGCTTTAATGATAGAGGACTTTGTCATTTAGAGATATTTGCTCTTGGGGCGCCTGGGTGGCTCAATCGGTTAAGCATCTGACCCTTGATCTCTGCTCAAGTCATGATCTCATGGTTCATGAATTTGAGACCCATGTGGTCTCTGCACTGACAGCATGAAGACTGCCTAGGATTCTCTCTCCCTCTCTCTGACCGTCCAACACTCTGTCTCAAAATAAATAAAAAGATATTTGCTATCGACTCCATTTAAATGTAAACTTAATTGGTCACATCTGGGAAAAGAATCCAGATTTTCTGGATCTGTTCTTTTTAAAGAAACCTATGTCTGAATGTAGAATATATACCTATTTATTCTTAATAAGAAATAAAATATAGAAGTATTGCTTAGTGGTCGAACATTTGAGTTCTTAATTCCAATTGCGCATTTTGCCTCTTTCTGCCTCACTTAGTAATAATAACTACCTTAGGAATCATGAGACAGGTAAAAAGTAGAGCCTGTTATTTCACATTGACCGAAGCTTTCTCCATTAGAGTTCTGTTAACGTTTAAGTATTCATCTCAAATTAAGGTTATTAAATTAAGGTTATTAAAAACATGGAATATACTTTCATTTTTATTTTTACTTTATAATTTATCTCTAATCGATTTTTTTAATTTTAGGTCACTTTTCACATCGAGCCGTATAGCAATCGGGATGATCAAAACATGTACAAAAATGTCAAATATATTATAGACAAGTGAGTTTCTTCTGTTTGTAATTATTTTTTATGATCCAGTGATAATTACAGTTGTAAGAAGAGTAAATTTTAATTGTATATCAGAGATTTAAATGAGTTATGATCTGATATATTAAAACTAAACCAATTTTGTAACAAATAATCATCTTGAAGAACATTTCTGAAATTCCTTATAATTCAGATTGTTCGCTTTACTGTTTATTGAGCTATTTATGATTTGTCATAGCTCAAATGATATAAAATATTTTAAATTGATGTTAGACAAAACTCGACCTTTTCGTAAAAAACATGAACTGCTTTTCTATCAGTGGACTCACATCCTATAAGGAAACTTCAAGAATTTTACTGATGAGAACCCCTGACAGATACTATACTCTTAAAAAGAAACTATTCAGCAACAGGGGACATTGATTACTTAGAGAAATCAGTTGACATATTCATATAGAAAATGGGCTTTTTTGGTATTGGTCATTATTTGTAAACCTCAGTATAAAATGATTGATTTCTGGTAGCTCAGTCGGTAAGTGTCCGACTTCAGCTCAGGTCATGATCTCACGTTCCGTGAGTTCGAGCCCCGTGTCGGGCTCTATGCTGACAGCTCAGAGCCTGCTTTAGATTCTGTGTCTCCCTCTCTCTCTTAAAAATATATTAAAAAATTAATTATAATTAATTTCTTTTTAGGTAATGTCTTGATGTATCCAGTATCTCATTTTTCTAATCTGCAAAATTGAAAATACATTTTTAATAATTACCCTTAATACAACTGGTCCTCACAAAGAAAGTGAACAATGTGCTTATTAAACTGCATGGATTACCTCATTTTCAATACAGAAGCAGTTATTGTCTATGGAAAATGAGTTGCAGATATTCATTTTTACGTATTTTTGTATTCTAGGTATGGAAATCATCCAGCCTTTTATAGGTATAAGACAAAGACGGGCCGTGCCCTCCCTATGTTTTATATCTATGATTCCTATATCACAAAGCCTGAAAAATGGGCCAATCTGTTAACCACCACAGGGTCCCAGAGCATCCGCAATTCTCCTTATGATGGACTGTTCATTGCACTTCTAGTCGAAAGCAAACATAGGTATGATATTCTACAAGGTGGTTTTGATGGAATTTACACATATTTTGCCACAAATGGCTTTACTTATGGCTCATCCTATGAGAACTGGGCTAGGCTAAAATTTTTTTGTGATCAATTCAATCTACTGTTTATCCCAAGTGTGGGCCCAGGTTATATAGACACCAGCATCCGTCCGTGGAACGCTCAAAACACTCGGAACCGGATCAGCGGGAAGTACTATGAAACTGCCCTGGGGGCCGCACTCCATGCCCACCCCAGTGTAATTTCCATCACCTCTTTTAATGAGTGGCACGAAGGAACTCAGATTGAAAAAGCTGTTCCCAAAAGAACCAGTAATACGGTGTACCTGGATTACCGGCCTCATAAACCAAGTCTTTATCTAGAACTAACCCGTAAGTGGTCTGAAAAGTACAGTAAGGAAAGAGCCGCTTATGCCTTCGATCGTGAGCTGCCGCTTTCTTAATGCATTTACATTTCTAGAAATCCATAAATACCTTTCTTCCAGTTATAGGAATAACTCAGTCAGTATACACTGATCTTAATAAAGAGAATCTGTCCTTTTTTAAAAATGGTAATATCATCATTGCCACCCTTCACAATGCTGTACCGAAAAAATCTGAGAGAAAAGTTGTGCATAATTTGCTGAATTTGTTGAATTTGCAGTTGAAATTCTACTTTGATACCAATTTTTATTTCACAGTAAATGCTTTGTTACATAATTAGTACACAGTTATATCCAACTTATATTCTGGGCCCAGAGAAATAGATTGTGTGCATATTTGGTATATATAGTGAGGAAAATAAGACCTAAACAATAGTGTAAATATTTCATTTAGATTTTTTTTCAGTGATTCAGTCATCCAGAATCTGAAAACTATAGTCTCCAATAAAAATTCTTAAGGAAAATGTAATCATAATCATAATCTTACTGTGAATCCTGTTGTGTGAGGAAGGCCTGCTTTCTGAAGCACAGTATGCTTCATTGTTGAGGATTTTTGATTGACCATAGTACATTTGGTGGTGTTTTGTCCATCTAATGTGTCTGCTTCACAATGCCGAATTCCAGATTTTAGAAGCTATGGAAAGTTGTTTCATAAAAGTTAACGATTGCTTCTCAGTTATTAAGAAAACATAGTTCACAATTGTTATTCATGTTTTTAAATTTCAATGTTAATCAGAGACCAACTGTTAGTATCAATTTTTTCTTTCTTACCTATCATTGGATTTCCTTCATGTTTTCAGCTATTTTTACCAAAATAGAGAAAATTTACTTAGCATTTTAAGGCCATGGAAATGAACATTCTTTTATAGCTTAAATTCATTCCTAAGTTTGACTTTTAACACTTTAACGATGGAAATAATCTCATTTCAAATACTTTGTTATTGTATGTAATAACATTCCCATGTAAAAATGTCATACTTTCATGGTACCTGTCACGTTTAATGCTTGTGATCAGTTTGTCATATTGTGACAAATTAATCTACCTGTATGCTAACAATGAATCCCTTTAATAATAGAGTATATGTTATCGTCCAGTTTTTACAGTTAATGTTTGTAACTAGAGCTATAGTAAAAAATATATGCTACTACATGAATATTATTAAATTTAAAGATAAGCAATTGGGCAGTGCTAATCAAAAATACATATAAATCTTCAGGGTTTAGAGACATTCAGGAGTAAAGTAACAGAATTTATCATAAAATAGCCTATCAGGTATTGAAATTTATTTTTAATTAGTGATTTTGAAGTAAAATTTCTTGAAAAGAGGCATGATTAGTGTTAAACTTACCTATAACTTAATTTGGCATTTCTCAGAATGATCAGACCATGGGAAATTAGTACAATAGTAGTAATCCACCTTCTACAGGAAATGACAAAAATAAATCACTCTAATGATATAAGCAAGCATCTTCATAGGAAGAACCTGTGGATTTTTTTTTTCTTATATGCAGTTAGCCACTGTATGCTATCATAGGGATGAATGCTAAATATGTCATGCCTAATCATCACTTACACTGTATTAAATTTTGAAGAATAACTGCTACAGAGGATTTTTTGTCTTTATTTATACTGTATATTTGAATCTACCGTGACAGAAAATTTTATGAAGTGGTTCGGAGATTAAGGGAAAGTGTATAAAAACAAGGTCAAAAACAAGGTCAACAAATACCACCACTTCTACCTTGCTCTCATTGCAGACCTAGATCACCAACAGCATGCTATACCTCTGAACTTTACCCCAACCAGCCAGTAACAATCAGATTTCAAAGTAAGATAAAACAGGTTCTGTCTTCAGCACAGAGAGTTATTCTCAAGGGAAAAATGTTTGGAATCTGATCTCATAATGGTTTAAGAATTTAAAATTATATGAATATCATGTGTCTTCTCACCTGTTTTAAAAAAAGAATTTATTCTCAAGAATGCTCTCAGGTATACGTTACAGCTGCCTTCATCATTTGACTTATAATAGTTTATATCATTATGATCGCAAAGAACTGATTGCCTAATTTAAACTATATACGTGTAAATTCAATAAACTTGAACAGTGTAATATATGCAACGCATGAATCAATTCTTTTATGGTTTAATCAGTCTGTTTTGACTGTATAGAAAAATCTTTGTTTTGTTTTATTGTCCCCTTAAGGACTAAGATTGTCAAAAAATGCTATTAATGTTTAAGTTGTATGTTAACTTTTTTGTTTTTAAAGTAATTAAAAATGACTATTTTGTTATATTAACTATCATTTAACAAAAGCGTACATGAAATAGTTTATCTTATATATAAAAATGTGTTCCTTTCTACTTATGAAATATTAATTTCTGATGAACAGATGAAAGTATTCATTCAGCACTCTATATTTTCTCTGTATGAGATACGCAGCACTTACAAAGTCTGTCTTTAACTGCATATACATTTTAAATGTATGAATTTACTAACACATTTTTTTATTTGGGACAAGTTATTATTATATTCTTTGGGCATAATCATGTTCTTACTCTTTTAGGAAATCGAGCTTACCCTAACAAGCTACCAAGTCTATAACCATGCACTTTTTCAAACTGATCACTCAGTTTACACAATAGTGCCTACGGAAACAGCTCTTAAAACTCTGTATCTAAATTTTGGAATAAGGTCAAACACCCTCATGTCCTGTAGTGTAGAAGCAATACTTTATTTCTGACCTGCAAAAGTCCAGTTACTTTCGTAAATATCTACAATTTCAAAATAAAAAATGGACCTAGCCACAGGCACAAGCAGAAAGGTTTTTTGGCTCAGATGTTCTCTTTTTAAAAATATACTCCAAATTAAATTTTATACTGACTTCGTTACGCGTCCACCTAATGTCTAAACGTTATTGTATACTTACTGTAAAATTATCATTGAGAATTCAGGTACTATTGGCTTAATTACTTTAGAGACTCCCTTATCCTTAGTCCAAAGAACTTAGTAGTGGTGCTGTTAGATTTCACCTGTGAAGAGAGGAACATTTTTCAATGTGATTAATTTTTGTTGGTTTTATATACTTTATGATAGCAAAAGAATTTAAAAACCAGTAAGCAAATGGTCATAGATTTAAAATTTACTGAAATTAAAACATAGCCCTTTATATTTTCAATGTTTTAGATTTCGTTTAAAAGCATCTTCTATATTAAATTGTAAAAAAAAAGTTAACCATGAATTTAACTATAAGTAAGAGCCTTTCAGAAAATACCCCATGAAATAAATGTTTCATGACATAAAACAATGTGTACTATTGTAATTCTGTATACAGTTCAACTTATGGTATATGATTGTATCATCATGCTTTCTGTTTTTGACTTTTTGAAAGAATTGGTTAAAATTCCAAGCAAAGATTGTTCTAAACATTGTAAAGTGACTCTCTCTAGCTATTCAGTCACATTTAAAATACATTACTGTTATATTCATGCACAAGAGTAGGTTGAATCAGTTTTACAAAAACCATTATGAAAACACTATCATTTTTGCTACTATCTAATGTGATGTGAACTTTATCCTGATTTTGAAAATACAAAAAAAATATTAAAAAATGCAATAGTTTAGAAATTTATATATTTAAACACAGTCACCTAAATGTAGTGTGCCAGAACTTTTTTTTTGTATGTAGTAAGTTTATTTTGAAGGTTGCCGTTCTATATATTGTTTTTTAATTATTTAAATTCATTAGCCATGTGGCGCACTATTAAGCCATTAATATTAAAGTAAAACAGTCTACTCTCTGGCTTCATGTGAAAAGTTCTTGTAAATCTGCTAAATTCTCACTTGAAAATTGGTGTTATTTTACTTAAAGTACATTCTTGAAAATTATGCTCTTGACTTTTTAGCCATCTTGTAAAAAATGTTGAATGATAATCATTTTATCAATAAGTAGCTGAGCTCAAATTCTATTTTATTTTTCCTCATGAGTATTATGTATTTTTAGCTAAAGACTTAATCTCCAAATAAAATATTGTTTTGATGTACAGTATTTCATTGTTTTCTTTTTACTTGAGTCATTCTTACATAGAGTATAGGTAATACTTCCTTTTAAAAATTAAAATTTTTTTCTGTAGAGTAATTTAGAAACTTACTGGGACACCTGGGTGGCTCAGTTGGTTCAGTGTCTGACTTCAGCCCAGGTCATAATCTTACAGTTCATGAGTTTGAGCCCCACATTGAGTTGTGTGCTGACAGCTCAGAGCCTGGAGCCTGCTTCAGATTCTGTGTCTCCCTCTCTCTCTCTGCCCCTCCCTCACTCATGCTCTTTCAAAAATAAACATTAAATATGAACAATGGAAGATGAGATTTTATAAAGAATGTACATATACAATGCTAGCATGTATGGCTCACTACATATTTGGTATTGAGCTTGAGTAATAGAAAATGTTACAGGTTTCTTACTGCCAGAAAAGAAGCACCTCCTTCCCTCTACAAGGTAAACTTCACCTTGTCAACACAATTTAAAATAAAAGGTATAGCATAAGGAATATAGTCAATGGTACTATAATAGTGTTGCATGTGACAGATGGTAACTGCATTTATGGGGAGCACAGCATAATGCAGTGTTGTTGAATCACTATGTTGTATACCTGAAACGAATGTAATGTAAATCAAACATCCAAAAAATTTCAGAAAAATTTCTCAAATCTGTATTATACCTAGTGTCAAAAATGTCAAAACCTACAGGAACCTGTCAGAAGTAATGTAAATGAATTCATCAAGTCTAAAACCCTGGAGAGAGAGTCTTAGGAACCATGGACCACTCACACCTGAAAGAAGTAACTGCTAATTAGCTCTGTCAATGTTCATTTTGTAGTTGAAGAATTCTGTACTATGTCCACGTGTGTTTAAATTTTTCTAATTATAACAAGTTGCCATATATCACAGAAGATTTTAAAAATATTTGCTCATTGGGGGTCACTAATTTGTGACCTCTGATACAAAGAATGTAAAATTATTGAGAGTATTTGTCATAATATTTTATTACACTTAAAAGGATTTCATATATCTAATTATTGTGATGATTATTGGATATATTCCAAGTATATAACAATAAAACTCACTGAATCCATGAGGGTTCTGATTATATAATAGCTTTTCCCAGATCTTATCTAATGCAAGATCAGAAATGAAACCCCAAAAATGAGTTAGATGCATATCTCTTAGCCAGTATTCTTTATTTATCCCAATTTGATTTTTGAATAGCCGATTTGAATTAATTTTATTTACTGAGAAGGTCCTGGAATGTTTTTATTCTATTGTTTATTAGGTATGGTTCTATGTTCGAAGCCTGAAAAATAACTAGAAAACACTGTAAGTAATTGTGTTTAATTATAGCCCCCACTTCTTTTTGATGTCTGCTATTCAACCTTTCTTTCTTACTCTCAACTTCCCGTTCTTTTGTTCTGTTTTGTTTTGTTTCAAGTTTTTATTTAAATTCTAGTTTACATACAATGTAATAATACTTTCAGGAGAATTTAGTGGTTCATCACTTACATATAACACCCAGTGCTCATCACTGGTACCCTCCTTAACACCCATCACCCATTTAGCTCATCCCCCTCCCTTCTCCCCTCCAGCAACCCTGTTTGTTCTCGTTAGTTAAGAGTCTGTCTTCTGATTTGCCTCTCTTTCCTTACCCCCATGTTCATCTGTTTTCTTAAATTCACATGGGAGTGAAATCATATAGGACATGCCTTTCTCAGACTTATTTTGCTTAGCATAAAATATTCTAGTTCCACCCATGTCATTGCAAATGGCAAGATTTCATTTTTGATGGCTAATATTGCAGTGTGTGTGTGTGTGTGTTTGTGTGGTTGTGCATGTGTATGTGTGTACACACACAAATTCTTTATTCATCCATCAGTTAATGGACATTTAGGCTCTTTCCAAAAGTTGTCTGTTGTTGATAATGCTGCTATAAACATCAGGATGCAGGTTTCTCTTCAAATCAGTATTTTTGTATCCTTTGAGTAAATAATAGTACAATTGTTGGATTTATCTTTTAATTTTGTGGAAGCTCCATAGTGTTTTCGTGGCTGTGCCAGTTTGCATTCCCACCAACCGCCAACAGTGCAAGAGGTTCTCCTTTTTCTTCATCCTCACCAACACCTGTTGTTTCTTGTGTTGTTAATTTTGGACGTTCTTACAGGTGTGAGGTGATATTGTAGTTTTGATTTGTATCAAAACTGATAATGAGTGATGTTGAGCTTATTTTCACATGTCTTTTGGCCATCTGTATGTCTTCTTTGGAAAAATGTCTATTCAGGTCTTCTGCCTATTCCTTAACTGGATTATTTGATTTTTGGGTGCTGAGTTTGATGTTGTTTTAGTCAATTTTGGATACTAACCCTTTATCAGATGTGTCATTTGCAAATATCTTCTCCCCCATTACAAAGGTTGCCTTTTAGTTTTGTTGATTATTTCCTTTCTTATCTATTTTGTTTCCAAAAGGATATTAGTGACTTGTTAGAATATATAACATGTGACAAATAGTCTCCATTGAAGTGGAACAAGAATAGGAATATATATGAACCTCGCATTAAGAGGAAAATAATATTAATGTAAATACGCTCCTATACTGGTGATTACAAATTTAACATTAAGCTTTTGAGTAGCCAATATGGTAAAGCATCTAATCATCCACATATTGTGCAATAGCATAAAATACAAATAAATTTCTCAAGAAAAGTAGAACTGTCTTAAGGATGTCCACTGTCACCACATTTTTTCGAATTAGCGCTGAAAATCCTAGCCACAACAATCAGACAAGAAAAGGAAGTAAAAGACACCTAATTTCTAAGGAAGAAATAAAACTATTTGCAGATGACATGACACAAAACCATAGGCTCCACCAAAAAAACTATTAGAAATAATAAGTGGGTTCAGTAAAGGTGCAGGATACAAATCTAATATATAGAAAATCTGTTGTCTTTCTATATGCAAATGACAAAAGAAACAGAAATTAAGAAAGCATTCTCATTTAAAATTGCACCAAAAAATACCTAGGAATAAACTTAACGCAAGTGGTGAAATATCTGTACTCTGAAAACTCTAAAACATTGATAAAAAAAAATTGAGGGTGTCGCAAAAAAGTGGAAAGATATACCATCCTTATGGATTGGAATAATATTGCTAAAATGTTCATACTATCCAAAGCAATCTACATATTCAATGCAATTCTCTATCAAAATGCCAATAGCATTTTTCACAGAACTAGAATAATACTATGATATATATGGGACCACATAAAGCCCCAAGTAGCAAAATCAATCTTGGAAAAGAACAAAACCTTCCCAGATTTCAAGATAGACTACAGAGCTGTAGTAATAAAAACAGTATGGCACTGCCACAAAACTTGAAACATTGATAAATGGAAGAGAATAGAGAGCTCAGAAATAAACCCATGGTCAATTATGACAAAGGAGGCAAGAATACAATAGGAATAAAGACCATCTCCTCAATAAATGGTCCTGGGAAAATCGGACAGCTACATGCAAACTAATTAAACCGGATCTCTATCTTATACAATACTCAAAAATAAATTGGATTAAAGACCTGTGAGACCTAAAACCATAGAACTCCTAGAAGAAAAGGCAAGGACTATTGCCTAAAAATTAACAAAATTAAACTATTTAAATTAACGAACAAAATTAAACTGTTGGTCTCCGCCAAAATAAAAAGCATCTGCACAGTAAAGGAAATCATCAGCAAAATGAAAAGGCAGCCTACTGAATGGGAGATGCTATTTGCAAATAAAATATCCAAAAAGGGGTTAATATTCAAAATATATAAAGAACATCTATAACCCAACATCAAAAAAAATCTGACAAAAACATGAGCAGAAGACATGAATATACATTTTCCCAAAGAAGATAAAGAGATGAACAGTAGACCTATGAAAGGATGCTCAACGTCACTAACCATCAGGAAATACAAATCAAAACCACAGTGAGATATCATCTTACACCTATATGAATGACTAAAATTGAAACAAACAAACAAAAACAGGTAGTGTTGCAAGGATGCAGAGAGAAAGGAACCCTAATGCACTGTTGGTGGCAATGTAAATTAGTGCAGCGCTTTGAAAGTTCCTTGGAAAATTACAAAATTAAAATACCATATGATCCAGTAATTTCCCTACCTAGGAATTTACCCACCTAAAATGAAAACACCAATTTGAAAAAATATATGCACCCCTGTGTTTAATCAGCATTATTTACAGTAGCCAAATAAGGAAGCAACCAAAATGTCCATCTATAGATGAATGGGTAAAGAAGATGTAAATATATATAATGAAGTATTACCCATAAAAAGAATGAACTCTTACCATCTGCCACAACGTGGGTGGACCTAGAGGATATTATGCTTAAGTGAAGTCAGACAAAGAAAGACAAATACCGTATGATTTCACTCATATATGGAATTTAAAAACAAAATAAATATAAAAATAAAAGGCATATAAATAAATAAAATGCATATTAGTTCCAGGAGGAAAAATGAAATTATATAGCTCAGAATTTTATATAGAGAAAGATTTACATTTGCTGAATTGGTTGTACATTAGCCATAGATCACCATTCATTTACAAAAAAGGAGACCAAAATGATTACTGATAATTCTTCTGCCTAGTTTCTATATCTCTAAAATGACGGCATTGGGCTAAAAAACAACTAAGACTGTTATTTGGAACTAAAATTTTTATGTTATCAATAGCATCAAAACCAAAAAACAAAAATCAAAAAAAGAAAGGAAAAAAGTCTGCATATCTATAATAAAGACATAAATACTAGCTGGAAAGAAATGATTTGATGAAATCATACAAACCTTAAAGTTACCATCTGTCATCCTCTCTGGTTTTTATTATTCTAATGTCTGCATTTCAAATAACATCGTTGTAGATATTAAATATGTTAATACAAATAAAATGCGTAAAATAGTCCTGAAACATGGTAACATTCACAAATGCTGGCCATTCCTAAAATTTTAATATTCAAGAACAATCCAAAGGTCTGTCAGTGAGTGAAAGAATACATGAATTCTGGTACATTCATATAATATATTGCTCAGCAATAAAAAACAACAAAACACTGATACCTGCAACTATATGGATAAATCTCAAATGCATTATGCTAAGTGGAAGAGCCATCTGCCAAGGATTACAGGTTTTCCCTACTCACCTGAAAGCAAACGTTCCTATGAAACCTTCAATGAGCTAAAATCATGTTAAGCAAAGAAACATTTGCCATTTCACGAAAGTAAAAATCCTCTTCAGATTTCTTTTTGTTAGCAAAATTAGATGCTATTGTAGCTCTTTCTTGAAAGAAAAATGGTGTAAAGCAAACGTTCAGATAGCAAGGAAGCCTTTATATATATTATGATTCTACTTATATGATATTCTTGAAAAGGCAAAACTCTACAGGCAGAATACACTGGTGGTCACCATGGCTTAGGCATTGGGGACAGGAGCTTGATTACAAAGGAGCAGCACGAAATAATTGTTGATTGCTCAACACTATACAACTTCTTTCCGGTCAACACACACGTACATACACACATAAAAAAACAGGTTAATTATTCTGTATATTAGTAATTTTTAAGCCTACAATATGGTACTACTACACATTCATACAAATGACAAAAATTAAAAAAGACTTAGAATGCTAAAGCAATCATACTTTTGTGGTGCTGGTATAAAATACTTCACAAGCTTTCAAAAACCATTTGGCAATTTTTTGTATAGCTGGACATATCTTTACACTATGACCAACAATGTCACTTCCAGTAATAGAATTTCTCATCTTCCATCCTCATTTTTCCCCTATCTCAAATCATGCCATTGTCTTTCAAACCACACAACCTGTAATGTGGTCATCCTTTGCTTTACCACACTCTCTCAGTGCCACAAACCACAGCAGCCATTAAGTACTGCTATCTTTTTTCCATAGATATTTCCTAAATATTTATGCTGTTCTCCATCTGATCATACCTAAGACATCATCTTTTCACTTGGCTTGTTAGATCTTCTCAACTAGTTTATATACTTAGAGTGTTGTCTAATTCAAATCACTCTCTAGACACAGAGTCTAGGTCATTCTCTTGCTTCGAATCGTTTAAGTGACTGCCAATTTCCTACAGAATAAAGCACAAACTTCAGAAGGTATGTAAGATGTCTCATTACTGTTCAATACCTATAGCAACAGTCTCATCTCCTGGGTCATTTTCTCCCTCAAACTGTTTGCTACAATAATATTTTACTTTAGAGGGATTGTTGAACACAACTTGCTATTTCATAATCCTATGAAGATATATATATATATATATATATATAGTATGCATGTGATATCTTCTTCATTTGTTCCTCGCTTATTTACTCTTACTTAAAGGAGGATAAGAATGGAACAGAAAAGCAAAGGTATAAAGGAAATAAATATTTCCAGCAAGTATCTAATGTGTGTCAAACACTGTGTTAAAGTTTTCTACATGTTATTTCATGTGATAATCATCTAACATTCTGAGGTAGCTTTTATTTATTTTATAGGTAAGGATACTATATTACAAAATTCGTCAATGTCCCACAGCCACTTGTGTAGAGATGGATTTGAACAAACGATGTCATTCTGTTATAGGGCCAGTTTATCTAGAAGTATTTCCCAACACTTTCCCTGCTCACACAGGTTAGACACTCAACTACACTTCTATTCTAGCACTTACTACTTTGTATTGAGATACACTTCGTGGGTGAGTATCTTTCTAAAATAAGCACATTGGGAGTGAAGAATATCTTTGGTTTCACTTTTTTTTAAAAGAATATATCATACACAGAAAAGGGAACATAATATTTAGGTTTTTTTAAAGGCAGTCCTGGACCCAACACTAAATTTAATGAAATGTAGCATTCCTCATAACTTTGAAACCTCAGGGAGTGTGTCTTTTCCATCCTTACACTCCCAGTGTCTGACTCAGATTAGGTGCAAGTTAAATACTTGCTGAATTGAAGACAAATTTATATGAGCTTTGCATATACAAAACAATGTGTTACACAAAAGTTTCTTCTCATGAACATTTATTATTATTCTTGTTCTCTTGAGCTACTGGCAAGAAAATTGTAGATGTGTTCCATGAATTGATGGTTATAACCAAATCATATTGGTATACGTAATTTCTTTTTATCTTCATTAACTAAAACATTAAAAATAAAATTGTAGTTGTGGGGCACCTGACTGGCTCAGTCGGTTAAATGTCTGACTCTTGATTATGGCTCAGGTCATGATCTAATAATAGTTCATGGGATCGAGTCCCACATCAGGCTCTGTGCTTGGTGTGGAGTCTGCTTAGGATTCTCTTTCTCCCCCACCCCTCTCTTCCTCCCCTGCTCATGTGTGTGCACTCTCTCTCTATCTCAAGATAAAGAAACATTTAAAAAACAAATAAGTAAAATTATAGTTGTATCTCATAAGTTTTATTTTGTTGTTTTTCTGACCCTTTCATACAAAGTCAATTTCAGGAAAGTTCTGTAATGCAAGCAAAAAGTGATAAACAAACAAACAAAAAAACTCCATTGCTTACATAAAAGTAAAGCTATTTTGTTGATTAAACACATTAGTGGCATAAATTCTAGAAGTGTCCCAATTAAACAGATTTGTAATCAGTCATTTACTCTAACAGTATAATGCTTGAGATAGTCATAGCTTCTGAGCTATTTACATAATCCCTGTGCTCTTCCACTAAATGTTTTGCTAAATTTAACACAGCTATTAAAACAGAACATGCACCAGAAATTTTTATAAAGTAAATATTGACATGCTTTTCAATCAATATTAAGATTTAGAAAACCATGTGTTGAATATTAACCTCATTTCCCCATTAATCATAATTCCTCATAGATCTTTCCATTTTAAGTAAGACGGTAGAGTCAATTCTTTCTTACTATTTGTGACAAGGTCCCACAGTTACCATACAGCATATTTAGCAATTGATGAAAGTGTGATGACTGAGTTTGATAAACAGTTATCCTAGGAAACGACTGCTGGAGAAATCTTGAAGAGGTGGTTTGGTCAAAAGGTACACATTCTTAGATATATGTCATCCTTTTTCCCATTTTTGGAAACCTCCACTACCTTCTCCAATTCATGCTCTTGCTTCCTACTTAACTCAGAAAGTAGAAGCAATTGAAGATGATGCCCAATGAGCCATTCCTTTATATAATCCCCTCCCCATAAGTGTGAGTAGGATCTATAACTTATACACATCTATTCCTAACAGAACACAGCAAAGTCAATGTGTTATCATTTCTGCAATTATTATATGGCAAAGGTGAAATGACTTTGAAGATGTAATTGAGATACCTAATCAGTTGACCTTAAGTTAATCAAAAGGTACATAATTCTTGGTGGGCTGCCTAATCAGTTGAACCCCTTTTTAAAGAAGGCCAGAGGTTAGAGACAATACATTAGAGATGCCGTCTTCCTGACAAGAAGCAAACCACCATGAGTCTACAGCTTCAAAGAAATGAAGTCCCCCAACACCTACATGAGCTAAGAGGACTCAGCTTTCCATTTTCTTCAGCACCAGCTGACATCTTAGTTACAGCCCTGTAAGACCCTGAGCTAAGAATCCAGGTAAGCCACGCCAGGCATCCTGACTCACGGAAAATGTGAGATAATAAAATATTTGTTGTTTTCAACTGCTAAATTTGTAATAATTTGTTCCATAGTGATAGAAAACTCATGCACAGTCAAAATAAAATGTGCATAAGCTGCCACCATCACTTGCATTCTCCTGCTTGCACTGGGCTCATAAACTCTGTCAGCCTTTCTCTTAATTATGAATAAACCATCCTTGTTGTGTGTAAGTCCAGTTTCTCCCTCTGGGTTCTAAACCTGATTTTCCCTTTGTGATCAAAGGCACAAAACTGTCAATGGTGCTCTCTAATTCCCCTTCTCTACTGACTCATTTCATCATCAAACAGGATCTGTTTTCTACTGGCTTCAAAAAACATACGACCTCTGTGGTATCATCTCCAAGAAACAATAACCCAGTCTAATCATAAGAAAAAAAAATAAACAAACAAACAAAAACATCAGACACACTCAAATTGAGGGACCTTCTACAAAATACCTAACTAGCACTCCGCAAAACTGTCAAGGCCATGAAACAAGGAAAAGCAGGTTGTCATAGGCCAGCAGAGACGAAGGCAACATGGAAACTAAATGCAGTGGTTTCTGGGACTGGACACTGCAACCATAAAAGGGCATTATGGGAACAACTGTTGAACTCTGAATAAAGTCTGAAGCAATCTATGTTAGTTTCTTAGTCTTAACAAATATACCATGCTGGTCCCTTACCTTAGGTCTTTGCTGAAATATCAGTGAGGACTTTAGAGTGAATCCTTCTTTGACTGTTCTATTTTATTTTAGATTACACCTACTATTTTCATTGAACACATATTTATAGCATCGTTACTTTTAGATAATAAGGAAATAAAATGAAGGTGACATCTCCATGCACAAGTAGTTCACAGGCTAGAAAACAAAGAATAATTCCTTTACAAGGTAATCATTATTTCTGCTTATCTAGTGTCCCTTAAGTTTTTATGATAAAAAGTCTGTTCTTTGTATAAAACCCTTCCCTATTTTATTGGATTATTAATCCCTGTACTTTTGGATTGGACATAAGGTAGAAACTAGCAAATGAATCTACTCCCTTTGCAATAGTGATTGCTCCAGAGAGAGGCATGTGACAAGCTCAGCTGAGCTCTAAGATAGACTTGGAGCGCTCCATAGATACATTTAGTCCCACAGTGAAAGCTGTCTGAGAAAAAAATAAAATAAAATATATAGGAGGAAGCAAAAAGCAAGAGGTGGAGAAAAGAGCCTTAATAAAATATTTGGGACTCTCAAATTATACCCTAAACAACATCTGCCTTTTGACCCCATTCCATTAGCCAGTAAACCTTTCTTTTGGTTAAGCTAATTTTAGTTAGATTTAATTCATGGAACTGAAAGAGTCCTGATCATTATAACTGCATATAGTATTGTAAGTCTCAACATAGAGGTAGATATAGAAAAGACATCACAAAGAGTCAATCCTCTCTGAAAGACTATGGAAACATTCACAGAGGAGTCACTCAAATTTTAAAGTCTAGGAACCCAACTTATGGGCAAACCAAGAAAATACCTTCATGAGTTTCTGAGTTCTTACTATGAGGCAAGCATAGTCTTAAGCATACCACATATATTATGAAATAGATTCTGTTATCATCACCAATTTTTTAATGAAGGGAGAAAGCAATTAATTGGCCAAGTTTATATCTGATGATTGAATCATCAGCACCCAAATTCCACTGTGTGCTCTTTTGGGGAAATGAGTTTTATGCTCTATAATTTTTGAAATGTTTGCCCTGTGTTCTAAGAAATCACTAATCACTAATACACAAAAACTTTGTCATGGGGGCACCTGGGTGGCTCAGTCAATTGAGCATCTGACTCTTGATTTCAGCTCAGGGTCAGAATCTCGCTGTTGTGAGATCCAGCCCGGCATTAGGATCTGTGCTGACAGCATGGAGCCTACCTGGAATTCTCTCTCTCTCTCTCTCTCTCTCTCTCTCTCTCTCTCTATGCTCCTCCCCTGCTGTGCTAGCTCACACACACACACACACAAACACGTGCATGTGCTCTCTCTCTCCAAAATAAATAAATACATAAATAAACCTTATTTGTTGTAGATTGGATTTTCTATAAAGGGTATAATTTGAGTCCTGAAATCATCGAACTTTGGTTTAATTAAGGTGAACAATATACTAAGGACCAATGGGTAAAACAGATATGAGGGGCTTATGAGAAAAATAACCAAGTTTATTGACCATGGTTTATTACCCATTAGCTACTAAGCCCTGAGTCGAGCAGTTACTTCTAAGCATATACAATTAAGAAAAACTTCTTATGGGAATCAAGTTTTTCTCCTAGTGTGCCTGAATCACTGAGTCAAGTAGAGCTGGTGACAACTGCTTGGATGAGTTTAGTGGGTGTTCGCTCCAGGAGCGCAACTTAGTCAAGCAAACAAAAACAGTTGAGCATGTAAATGTGATACTTTTAAAATGCTTTAGTTTTGAATGTTAGCAAGATATTTTTACAAAAAACATGTTAATTTCTATGAGGAAAAGTAACAAATATATTTGAGAATGTACGAATAGCCCTATAAAAACTGACAGTTTTGAGAGAACTTCAGATTTCTTTTATTTGCTCACAAAATCTAATTAGCATCCAACACCAATTAATATAGAATTTTCTATATGCTGCAGCCTCTTGAACTTTTTCTCTTATGAATATTTCTCTTATAAAATCATTTTAAGCTTAATATGTAAATTATGTGTGATATATTTATATAACCATTGTATTTTTTTACATAGAAGAAAAAACATACTTAAATATGTTGATTTTGTTGCCTCATAAAAGCACGTCTTGTTTTGCTTCAATAGGGACATTCTTTCTAAATACACTACATTTACAATATAACCCAATGTTTTTCTGCCTATATTAACAGAGGAATTTATTAATGAATATCAAAATAATTTTCTAGTAAGGAGGACTGAATAACAAAACCATATAGATATTTTGCTTAAGTTTGTGTTGTTTTATCATTAAAGTCCATATAAAATTAGCTGTTTCTATGAAGTTTCATTCCATAATTTATAAATTTGAGAAAATTAAAAAATAAAATACATTTGTTCAGAGATGACTAATAAATGAGAACACATTATTTTCTATTTCTTCTCAATGCCAGCTGCCACAGAGTCATATTTGGAAATTTTCATGGTTATTACAGTATTTGAAAATTATATGAGATCATAGTTAATAACTCATTTTCAGATATATTTACCAAATTTTCTTTATCTGTACTTTTTACATTTTATAGGTATTCATGAATAAACTTAAAATTCCATACCATTATGATTGAGACCTGGATTCACTTAAACGTGGTTTTATTTTATTCTATTTTATTTCATTTTATTTTTTATTGTCATATAGCTGATATACAATATGACATTAGTTTCTAGTGTTCTAACTTTGGTTTAACTGAGGTAATTTAAACACTTTAGAAAATTATGGAGCTTAAGTCTAATTACCGTCTGTTACCATATAAAGTTATTATATTATTGACCATATTCCTTATGCTGTACTTTATATGACTTATTTATTTTATAACTCGAAATTGTACATTTTAATCTCCTTCACCTATGTCCTCCATTCCCCACCCTCACCACATATCACTTTATTTCCTATATCTATGAGACCTATTTTTGTTTTATTTAATTTGTTCATTTCATTTTCTTAGATTCCACATGAAAGTGAAGCCATATAGTATCTGTCTTTTTCTAGCTTATTTCATTCAGCACAATGCCCTCTTGATTCATATCATAGCAAATGGCAAGATTTAATTGTTTTCTATGGCTTACATTTTCTACATTCCTGTGTGTATGTGTGGGGGGTAGGTGTGTATTACATTTTCTGTCTGCAGTCATGTATCTATGGAGTATAGCTATATTCATATCTTGTCTATTGTAAATTATGCTGCAATGAACATAGAAGTACATATATCTTTCTGAATTAGTATTTTTTGCTTTCTTCAAATCAATATCCAGCAGTGGAATTGCTGGCTCGTATGGTAGTTCTATTTTCATTTTTTTGAAGAACCTCTATACAATTTTCCATGGTTGGTGCAGCAATTTACATCCCTATCAACAATGAACAATGGTTCCCTTTTCTCTACATTTTCAAATATTCACTTTATTCAAATAATATCTGATATTCTGCCGATGTGATTGTAACACCATGCAGATTGATCTCAGGAATCTCTCTATCATTGATGAAACGCCCAAAACTCTTCTTTAATTAAATTATCTTTCACTAACTGACAACTATTCTTTTGTTGGTCAGCATTATGACATTGTATATTAGAGAGCTGTGAAAATATTGACTTTTTTTTATGATGCCTTGCAACATTTCAGTCCTTTGACTTTTTAACTTTGGTAGGCATTAATCCAAGAATTCATAAACTGAAATATTTCTTCTTTATTGTGCACTGATTTCCAACAGCTCCAGAAAAATGTATTCTTATTCACCATTTATAAGCATCATTAAGCATTATGCTTTCTTAATGATAATTACTATGCTCTAAGAAATAAAATATTTTCAACTATGAATTTGAGAAACCTATTTTACCTAACTAGCTTCAAGTGAGCCAACAATTTATAGTAACACTTTCACTAAAATCTTGATAATCAACTTGGAAATAAGCTTAAATGTCCTTCATTTTCAAATTTAAAAAAATTTCTCTAGGGGCTCTTTTTCTTTTGTTTTGTTTTTTCTTCTCTTCACTTCTTCCTTGCTTTCTGTATTTTCCTCTCCCTTCCCTTTCCCTTCCTTCTTTTGTTTCCTTACCAGTTTCCTTACTTTCTTTCTAAAAAAAAAAAAAAAAAAGCTAAGTGCTCCAAATAACATTTCTTCAGACCAGGTTTTTTTTTTTTTTTTTTAATAGGTAGAACTACTGAGATACAAAGTATATGATACCATACATTTTTAAATTCTCTCTTCACTTTTCAAATCTAAATTCCAAAGTAATTTTTACATGTTATAATCTGTCTTGAACTTTGTGGACTTTATAAGTAAGTTTTAGTGGAGATAGTCATCACATTTTTCATAAATTACAAACCCTAAGTTATATCATAGTCGAACTTGCATCGCTCCCTACATATATTTTGATTAGAGCATGTTGATTCATTACAGATGAGGATTAGTGAGTAATAGTTTTTGAATATCTACTGACTATGTTTTAGGTTGGTTGTCTCACTAACCTTCACAACATCCTTGTAAGGCAAAGCAGCTATACCTTTAGCTCCAGGTATAGTATCCTCATCTGCAAAACGCAAATAATAGTAGCATACAACTCCTGGAGTCATGTGCTATTAATTGAGGAAAATGATGCACAGTAACCTGCACAAGTTTCCAGAGTTAACAGTCTAAGGACCAGGATTTAAATCTAGCTCATTCAACTGTATAGCTTATGTGCCTGATTGTGCTGTAATGACATATGGAAAGCTAACCGCTGTTGGAGAGAACCCCTTCCCCTAGCCCCTGCACCGCTCTCTTTTGGATCAGGAAGTGGTGGGAGGAGGGGAGATGACAGAGTTTGGCTTTACTTTCACTCTGACCATGACTTCCCATCCTCTAATCATCCCAACCTTATCTTGAACCAGTTCCAAGATGGGTCTGTAATTAGATGTAATCGTTCAGACCTCCTTAAGATCCCATCAGTACAAATCGCTATTGTGTCCTATGTTCCTATTTATCTTAGTCCCCCCGACAAAAAGTCTAAATATCATATCCTTTATCAATTTACCTGTATGTGACACTAAACATTTTTTTAGTCTGACTCAAGTGCTCATTCTTTCCTGTGGTCCACAGACTCTTAGGACAACCTCAGTTATTCCAACTTCCTAGTACTCAAGTAAATGTGGAATCTCTTCCTCTTGTGGGGCCTGGAATTTGCTTCTAACCAATAAAATATACAAAAGTGACTAGATGACATGTCTGTAGTAATGATCAGAGATTGAAATTTCTGCTTTGCTAGAAGAATCTGTCCCTTGCTGGTTTTGATGAAGCAAGCAGTCTTACTTGGAAGGTCTACATGACAAGGAACTGAGAGTAATCAGCTGACAGGAGCAAGGAACTAAGGCCCTAAATCCATCAGTCTGCAAGTATTTGATTCCTGCTAACAACCACATGAGTTTGGAAGTGAATCCTTCTCTAGTCAAGTCCTGAGAACATAGCTGTGGCTGACACCTTCACTGCAGGCTTTCAGAAGACCAGACAAACCATGCTTAGACTTTTGACCCACAGTAATTGGAAGATAATAAATCTGCACTGTTTTCAACTATTAAATTTGAGATATTATTGTTACACAGAAATATGCAACTAACACACCCCTAAATTCCCTAAAATCTGTCTATGATCTCTAGAATTCACTGAGGAAACAGAGGCCATCAGAAGAGAATTTCTACATCCATCAAGTATTCCAATCTGCCTACATTTTTTTCTTAATTATTCAACTCTCTCTCCTGTTATAATGCATAACCTTTCCATGTGCCTAAGACCATCCTTTGAATTGTGCATTTATAATCCAATTCCCTCTCTCCACATCAAAGTCTTTCTTTCTAGAATTATTTCTTCCCTCTCCATCTTTAATTTTTCTCTGTCTATTGGATAGTTCTCATTTGTATAGAAGAATGTGTAATATCCTCATCATAAAACAACGAAACCTTCCCTTGACTTTATTTCCCATCAGTTACAGCTCTCTGTTCCTTTATACAGCAAATATCTCAGGAGAGTTGTTTATACTCTACTTCTACTGCTATTCTCTTTTGGATTCAATTAAATCTTTCTCTCCTATCACTCCACTAAAAGTGCTCTTATTAGGGTCTCTAATGACCTCCAAATTGCCAAATTTAAAGGGTAATTCTCAGTCTCCTTCTTATTCAAACTCTCAGCAGTCACAGGGTTGATCATTTCATCCTCCTTGAAGAACTTTCTTCCCTTAGTTTTGGTGACATCACCCACTTCTGGTTTTCTTCCAACATTCACTGCTCTTTTTCAGTTAGTATTGCTGCATGCTCTTGCCTTTGATAACCACTGAAGAATACAAGGCTCTGGGTTCCATCCTTGTATATCTTCTCTTCTTTATCTGCATTCTCTTTCTAGGCAACTTTGTCTAGTACCACGGATATACATGTAACTTCCAAAACGATAGCTATAGGATATAACTTCCAAAATTGTGTGTATAAACCCTGACTTTTCATCTGAACATCCTAGGTTTATATAGTTAATCTGAACGTGGGTTTCTAATAAGTAACTTAAATTTAACTTTAAAAAGACTGAATTTGATTTCCTACATCCCACCAACATTTGCTTTCCCAGCAAGTGGCATCAGCATACTTTCTGTTACTTATGCCAAGTGCTTAGAATCAATCTTTACTTCACATCCTACATCCATTCCTTTGTGGAGCATATGCCAGTTCTGCCTGTAAAATGTGTCCCAGATACAGAACTTTCTCACCCCAGTCACTACCTAGGAACACTTTGGTTGTAGCCACCACCTTTTCTTCCCTGACTGTAACTTCTCACTTCGTTTCTATTTTTAGAAACATACAGTCTCTCTCCTTCTTAGTAGCTAAGTGATTTTTTTTAAGTTTATTTATTTTTGAGAGAGAAAGGAGGGGGGAGCACATGAGTGGGAGAGGGACAGAGAAAGAGGAAGACAGAGAATCCTAAGCGGGCTCCATGCTGTCCTGAGCCAAAGTCAAGAGTTGGATGCTTAACTGACTGAGCCACGCAGATGTCCCATGAGTGATTCTTTTTAATATGTTAAATTATACATCATGATATTTCATAAAACTATCCAATGACTCTTCTCAACAGTAGGAACAAAATCTAACGTATTTGCAGTAGGGGTCCAAGCCTGCGTGATCTAGCCCCTGCTTCAGTCCTGATCATCTTTCCTTCGTTCGTCCTTTGCTCATCCACTCCCAGCCATCTCTATAGCACTCTAGGCAGGTGTGTTCCTCAGGCTCTTCCTTTCTTTGTCCCTCTGTTTCCTCTTCAGAATGATCCTCCCCAAGATATTTGTAAGGCTCCCTGATGGTTGCATTTTTGCATCTGCCCAAAAGTCTCAAATTTCTTCCCATGTGGTTTTGATGATCTTATCACATTTCTGATAGATTCATTCTTTTCCTTCTGGGAAATAGGGGCTCTTGTCTCCATTCTCCTTGTTCAACTATCATAGCACTTTATTGTCTAGGCTTTTAAGAAATTCTCATGAACTGAACCTTTTCTGCAAACTTCACTGAGAAATAAAGAATTATTTAGGACATGTTATAACATTCATTACCTAATCAGTAAGCCTCTAGTTAGCTTTGATCTTTCACAGATGGCAAAAACGTTCAAAAGAGCTTTCAAAACTTTTGAAAGTCATTTTGTCTTAGCTAGCAATGTGTCATATCTCCTTCTAACTTACTTTTAAAATGTGCCGACATACCTATGAATGTTTTTTGAGACCATCACAAAGCTTTTCCTTTTTCCCATTTCTTTTTCATTGTAATATTACAAAAGAATCCTACTCCTTTATTCCGAGTCTTTATTTAACACGCTTCTCACGTACCTGCCCATCCTCATAATAAATTTTTAACACACAGCCAATTTGTCATTTAGTGCCCAAGAATGATGCTGTATTTCCAGAGATGAGTCTGTGCCAAACTTTCATAGCCTCATCGTGCATGACTGCAAAGCTATTCCTTCATAGAGTTCTTCCTTTTAAACAGTTTTCTCAAATTCCCTCCAAAATTGAAGATGAGAGTCTCATACTAAACAAGCTTCATTTTCAATGCACTTGGACCTCTGACAAACATGGATGCACTATTAGCAAACTATATACATACAACAAATATAACTTTGGGATGAAGTTTTAAATTTGCGATAAAATAAAATAAATAAATAAAAAACCAATCATTCTTCAAATTAGCATTTCTTCTATCACTCTGTTCCTCTTCTCCATTTAGAATGTGTGGTTGGTTCTGTGCTTCTTGCATTTGAGATTAAAATCTGGCTCTAAGAGTTTTTCTTAAAACTGCAAGTAGTTTCCATGGAAACACAGCATGACTTCTCAAATGTCAGCTTTCTCAAACTAGCACTTGCAGTTTATGAAGGATCCTTCATTGAAGTGTGACAATGTCTTTCACCTCTGTGAAGTAAGTAGGGACTATTGTAACAAGAAGAGACACCACTGGCATACTATATAGTTAAATATTATGTCCATACCTGAAAATACAAAGTAAATACCTCTCGAATTACGAATTGGTGTTTTCAGAATAATTATCTTCCTGCATTCTAATAAAAAAAAGAGTGGCTGAGAAACAAACACAGGAAGCATATTGCTTTCCTTTTCTACAAAATATGTTAGAATAGCTGTGTTCTGCCTCTTCCATTGCTCTCAAATCTACTTCACAAAGCAGAGAGGCTATTTCACACAGCATAGCCTCCTCTCTCAGCTGGGAGCTCCTGGGCCTGGCCAACCACTGGGATGAAACATGAAAACTGGACACAGTGTTGAGAGAAAAGTGGGCAATTCAGCTTGTGAATTGCACATACCAAGCAGGCCCCTGTGATGCATTAAGCACAGAGAGTGCCGAGCTGAGCCTGGGCGTCTGGCTTTCCCTGGATAAGGCTACAGGGAAGAAGATAAAACATGCAGATTCACATACATGTGGATTTCCTTTCATGAGCAGAGCCATATGCTCTCCGCAGGGGTCCCAGACCAGTGAGAGTTCCTCCTCTCCCTCTGGTGACTGTGCTTTGTTTCAGATAGATCTACCACAATCCTTGCCACTTCATACTTCTGACACAACCCTCTACCACAGTGTTCTGAGAATTACCCGAATGAATTAGTGGTTCCTCCAGTGTATGTGTGCCTCTCACCTCTGGGATTGCCCTTGTAGGTCCCCCAGAGGGCCTCTAGAAACACAAAGGGTCATTTGGGACTTCCCTCTGAATCAGTTCTAAAACAGGCAAGAAGAAAAAACTCAGCATGTTTGTGTCACTGCAGTCAGAATTCAGCTAGAAAAGTTGAGTAGAAAAATGAGGCAAAAAATCCAAATAGCCATGACTAAAAAGACTTTTAAATAAAAGTTCATTGTTAAGTTCTTATTTTAGGAGTATCTTTGAATAAAGCCTGAATTTACTTCTTGATTTCTTCATATTAAAGAAAGAAATGAATTGATGACTTACAAAGTTTTCTTTCTGGGTATTGGTTGGTTGAAACTTGGCTCAGTTTACTGCCTCAGTTATCCGGAGAGAGGCTCTTCCTTCTCTTCCTCCTCCTCCTGCTCTTCATCCTTCTGTCCCTATGCTTCCCCCTCATGTTTCCAAATCTTTTTGGTAATTCTTTGTCACCTGGCTTTTAAAAAAATGGTTCCCCCAAGGAACTAATAGGTTCTTCCTATTCTGTTTTGTGTGCACTTTTGGCCTTGTCTTTCATGTTAAATGCATTTCTAAAATGTAAGATTACTGTTGGCTGTCCATTTACATTTTAGAGTAGACAATAAAACACTGATAGGAACATCTGGGTAAAATTGTATTGAGTGTAGTTTTAATGTGGGATGCTCATCTGGACTATTTATTTATTGAAACATTTTCTGTCAATGTCATTGGGTCTTTCCTCTTGACTGATTCAGAGTACTTAGAGATTTTTTTTCTGTCTCCTGACCCGGCTGCTAGTGTTCTATTGGCTAAGTGAGGGAGAAAGTTTGAAGACCTAAGTAGTATGTGCACGTCAATTTATTCCCTCTTTTCTGTATGGACTCTTTCAATTTGGTCTGCTGTCCCCCACTGGGGGAGATTTGGATTTGATTCAATCCGGAAAGAATTCCAGAAAGAATCACTCTCTGGATAAAGGGAGAATGATTGCTCAGTTGCAAAACTGAGAAGGATGTATGGAGGTCTACAAATACCTTAAAGAGATCTTCAATCAGCCCTGTATAGCCCTACTTTCTGCCCCCTTTCCAGAAGTAACTAGTAAAGTGAACTCTGGAGCCTTTTGAACCATTGCTGTTCTGCTTTCCCTGCCATTGGCTTCTGTTTTCCTGGGTGCACCAAGTCATTTCCCCCTTTTGCTTCAACTTTCCAGCTTCCAAATGTTGTTGCTATTGTGTCTTCTTTCATTCTCATTGTTCTCGTCATTTTCTTTTAAGATTTTTTTTTTCCAGGGTTGCCTGGGTAGTTCATTCAGTTGAGCATCCAACTTCGGCTCGGGTCATGATCTCCTTGTCCATGAGTTCAAGCCTCACATCAGGCTCTGTGTGGACAAGTCAGAGCCTGGAGCCTGCTTCAGATTCTGTGTCTCCCTCTCTCTCTGCCCCTCCCTTGCTTGTGCTCTGTCTTTCTCTCTCTCAAAAATAAACAAACATTTAAAAGTTAAAAAATAAGATTTTCTTTCCGAATCTTCAAATCTCCAAAACTTATAAACATTCTTTTGGTGTCATTTAATGGGATTTTAGCAAGCAGCAGAACATAATACATACATTCAGCATGTCCTTATTTGTGGTTTTATTCTTTATTTACTGCACTAGTAATCTATGATCCTTAATGTTATACTCAAAAAGCCCTACAGATATCGGATACTTTGTTTCTCTTGTTTTATAGATGAGAAACCTAACCCTAGGGAGTTTAACTGAACAATCAATCAATTGAGTTTATCACAATAGATTTGGGATTTGAACATAGGCCTTCTGTAATTTTCAGTTCTCAGAATCTCAGAATTTTAAAGCACGTAGACCCTATAAATTATCTCACCAAAACGCTCATGTTTTGAACCAAATACCAGAGAAATTAAGAGACATGTACCTAGTCAAACTTCCAGATAAAGCTTTGGTCACCTGACAACCAATCCATATTGTCACACATTTTTTTCAAAGTATTTCCCCATAGTTACTAAAGGTGGACTCAGAGGAGGAAATAGATGTGGTTCCATGGTTTGGAACATAGATGAAAAGTAAATGATATCTGTACTTTGCGGTTCTCCTCGAGTCTCTAAACTTAATAAGACTGGCTGAGTCAATGGTGGTGTTTGCCCTTAGCAAAGTTCCAATAGAGTCTATTTCCATTGCAAGAAGACACTCATATACTTAGATTATTCAGAACCCACATGAATCATAAGATAATAGGAATGATTTGATATGAAAGATTTTGATATAGGAAATGTTGCATCTGATATATGTAACCCAAACTAGTGTAGCGATGATAAAACAACTATTAATGGAAATGTTCAATCATGAAACCAGAGTAAATTTCAACTTCAGGCTAAGAAATGAAAACACAACAAAAACACAAAACTTTCCAAGCTTTCACCATTCCCGCACTTGGGGAAACAAACACACATAGACACAACACACACACACACATACATATCTCAATACATTAAAAGGAGCTGCAAATAAGTGGGTAGGTTAATATTAGCTTCGGGAAGTATTTACTGTCATGCTATAAAACTTAGAAAATGGGATTTTATAATGAAGTGCTAACTTTAATTATAGCAAAGAGATTAGCAGCATAACAATTAACATGTAAAGCATATGCAAATAGGCTATTATTATGTAAAAGTCAAACTGAGGTTCAGTGCTAAAAATCTGCGTGTTTAGTGAAAACAAATAAAAAGTTATGATTAAGTCACTGTAGCCACAGACTAGCTTCAGAGAATATCCTACAGGATCAGAGAAACGGAAGGAAAAGAAACACGCTTGATGATTTTAGGAACAGGAATAATTCTAGCTTCTGTATACAACATGTAAAACTGACCCAAATATGGCGTAAGAGATAAAAAAATGACTTCTCCAATTGATTAAGCCCTTAAAATGGGATCCATCTTCTATTACATCATTATTTCTTGCTAGTAAACATTAGCCACTAGTGTGAGCAAGTTTCCTGTTTATTAAATTTGTTTTATTCCAAGTGACTTGAAAACCATTTGTATTGAAAAGAAAAGGAAAATATTAGGGGGTCACCCAGCCTGGGCCCTGCAGTGAGTCCTGGTCTTGGCACCATCGGAGGGGTTGGAGAGACCGATACCCAAGTCCAGACTGATATGAGGGATGATGTGTTACCCATCTCGTTGCTTACTGAACGATGTTCTATTGGCACTTGCCAATACATGTGTGAGTCCCCAAGCATGACTGACTTTGTTTTCTCTAGATCTGAGATCTAGGTGCTGCTATTTAAGTACAAGTTAGTCAAAAAAAGCATTCAGGGCAATTCTGATTCCTTTCATCCCTGGATCACTTTCTTTTTGTTCTCTATTATTGGTTTGGTTGCTATTTGAAGTGGTCAGGACAGTTTCTTTCTTTTCTTTTCTTTTCTTTTCTTTTTTCTTTTTTGAATTCTCTCTCTAGTCAGGCATTCTTATTTATAATCTTTTCCAAACTCCACATCAGAAAACCTTTCTGGGTCATTTATATATATATATATATATATATATATATATATATATATCCCAAAATCATGGTATTAGGAAGTGGGAATACGGGGGTTGCTTAGGTCATGCAAGTGGAACCTTCTTGAATGGGGTAGTGTTATTATAAAAGAGTCCTCAAGAGAGCTCCCTTGCCCCTTCCACCAGGTGATGACACAACAAGAAGTCTGTGATCTGGAAGAGGGCCCCCACCCGATGCTAAATTTCTATTGTTTATAAGCTACTCAATCTGTGGCATTTTGTTATAACAGCCCGAACTGAGTAAGACAGCCATCATTATAGTGGTGATTATGACTACATAAGACAAGTCTGTTATTAGTCCCTTACTAGCGTCAGGCACAGAGTTTTGGGTGTTATATGTATGGTGGAATTACATCCTGAAGTATTAATTAATGTAGCTATTTTCCCTACTTCTCTAACTTCTTCTCTCACATGTGTAACCCAGGCGCTATTTTCCTTCTATCTTACACTAAAGGGAAAAGAAAGATTGAAAGAAACTGCCAATATATAGGGAAAACGTGGTTTTCTTTTCAGAAACAGACTTTTTCTTAGATGAAATAGCCTGTGGAAATAAGAGGAAAAAATGATGTTATAGGTAAAAAGTAAAGGAGAGACTGGATCGTTTGGAGACACTTCTAAGATGGAACTGTGTTGGGTCATGAATTTCCACTACCCCCCGCAATCTATCAAAGGTAAAGAACCTGATTTTCCACAGTTTGGAAGCTTGTAAGCTCCTCCTTGAAAACATGTAGGAAATTTGAACATCTTAATGGAAATAGGGCTAAAGAAAGAACTTCATCCCTGACCAAAGCAGCACTAATTTAAACCAGCAGGTATCCCTGCGAGTATAGGTAACATTAGACTATCATTATGGGGGCGCCTGGGTGGCTCAGTTGGTTAAGCAGCTGATTTCGGCTCAGGTCATGATCTCACGGTCTGTGAGTTCGAGCTCCGCATCGAGCTCTGTGCTGATGGCTCAACAGAGTGTGGAGCCTCCTTCAGTTTCTGTGTCTGCCTCTCTCTCTGCCCTTCCCCTGTTCACGCTCTGTCTCTATGTCTCTCAAAAGTAAATAAACACTAAAAAAAAAAGGACTATCATTACGTACTGTATACATTAGGAAACTGAGATTAAGATACTTGTGCGAGATCAACTATTCAGTCATTAAAAAATGTTTTTTAATGCTTATTTATTGTTGAGAGTGAGTGAGAGAGAGAGACAATGCAAATGAGGGAGGGGCAGAGAGAGCTGCAGACACAGAATCCAGAACAGAGGTCACACACTAAACTGTCAGCACAGAGCCTAGCCCGATGCGGGGCTTGAACTCAGGAGCCATGAGAGCATGACCTCACGGTCATGAGCCGAAGTTGGACAGTTAACTGACTGAGCTGCCCAGACTCCCCTATTCAGTCATTTTTGGAGCTGGGATACAAGACCATGTAGTCTGGCATCAAGAGCCTTCATTTATCATAATGTTCTACTGCTTCTAAATATCTACTGCAAAATAATTCAGAATAAGGATTTATCAATATAGTGACATCCCCTTGCCTCTAGAAAGTATCCGTCTTCTCAGAGGACAATGCAGGGCTTCATTTTTCTTCTCTACTATATACTTATTTTCCTCATAGAGAGAACTGGAAAAAGGGCATTTCTGACAATGAAAAATAACTCACCCATCCTTATGCAGCCGGGGCTTTAGAATGTCAATATCACTTGCAGGTGTTCACATTTTAGATTTGTGGAAAACCTAATACAACTTAGATAAATGGGTTTTTAATTAACAAAAACTGAATTCCAACCCAAGGGAGAGTACTTCAACCTTAGAATTAGCTGTATAATAAATCTAGTTCTTAAAATGTCAGCCATGCCCACCCGCCTGCACTTCTGATAACTGTGCTATGGTTTCCAAAGAGCTGACTATCAATCTGACCTCCAGGTATCAGTTGCTGAAATAAGACTTTCACAAGAACAAAGTAACTTTAGTTTATATAATCAAGTCAAGTTACTTTGTCTTGTCTTAGTGCCATCAAACATGGCACTAAGAATATAAGAGTATGTCACGTATAACCTACTACTACCTTCTGCCCTTCTTCTCCATAATACATTCTCAAAAATTCAACCTAAGATTTCAGGAGTCCTCAAGTTCACCCAAGACCCAGGGATATCTGCACCTGGAAGGATGGAAAGTGAACAACACACTAGAACTCTACATCCCATAGCACCAAGATAGAACTTGATCTTGGTAGCCACCAGAGCTATCACACATGGGGGAAATGTTGCCAAAGTGTTGGCCTATCTAACTGAGGCCATGCCACTTCAGGAGACAACTTTTCTTTAATCCAGCTCAGTCCAGTGGGTGAATACTTGGCAAAAGTCTTGGAACTGAAGACATCTTAACAAAAATAATAACAAAAACAAAAATATTTTTTCATTGATGTATATCTTACATCAAATGTATATCCCAGATGTAAAATGAAAAATTTTAAAACTGCCAGAATATACCAGAAAATCTAGGCAACCTTAAATTTAATCAGTTTTTGATACAACACTTAAAGCATGATCTATAAAAGACAAAACATGCTAAGTTAGTCTTTAATGCAATTAAAAACTTTTGGAAAACATACTGCTAAGAGAATGAAAGACAACCTACAGACTAGGAGAAAATATATGCGAAACATATATATGATAAAGAACCTACCAAAAATATCCAAAGAACTCTTCAAACACATAAATAAGTTAAATAGGTAAATAATGAGCACGAGAACTGAACAAATGCCTCATCAAAGAGGATATAATGATAGCAAATAAAGACCCGAAAAGATCCTCAATATCACAGGTCATTAGGGAAATACAAATTAAAACTATAATGAGATACTGCTATACACATATTAGAATGGCTAAAATCCAAACAACTCATATTTCCAAATGTTGGTGAGGATGTAAAGCAACAGAAATTCTCATTCATTTCTGGAGGGAATGCAAAGTGGTACAGCTACTTTGGAAGACACCTTGGTAGTTTCTTTCAAAGCCGAACTTAATCTTAACTTGTGATTCGGCAATCCAACTCTTAGATATTTGCCCAAATAATTTAAAAACATACATCCACGCAAAACCCACACACAACTTTTTACAGTACTTTCATTCATAGTCACCAAAGACTGGAAGCAACCAAGATGTCCTTCAATAGGTAAATTGATAAACAAGGGGTTTTTACATCCATACAGCAGAACACTACTCAACAATAAAAAGAAACAAAGTATCAAGCCACACAAACACAGAGATGGATCTAAAAGGCATATTACTAAAGAAAAGAAGCCAGTCCGAAAGGCTATATACATATACTTTCAAGTATATAACATTCTAGAAAGGCCAAAATTGTCAGGACAACTAGCAGATCAGTGGCTTCCAGGGGTTCAGTGGTTGTGGAGGGAAGGATGACTTAGAGGGGATGGGAATTTTAGGGGAAGGCAAACTGTTCAGTATGATACTATAATGATGGTTACATGCAACTACGACTTTTTCAGAACACATAGACCTTTCCAGGACAAAGAATGAAACTTTATGTATGTAAATTGCTACAGAGTCCATTCAAAGAGTTAAAAAGATATCATAAGACAGAGTACAGAGCAAATGAATATGAAACAACTTCACTAAAAAGGAAGGAGTGACAGGAACTGACTGAAGTAATTTGGGAAATGTGTGGAGTCTGTAAGACTAAAGGCAAAAGAAACTGGTTGTAAGTATTGTGCCCTAGTTGATAAAACTATTTCACACAGCATAACTGGTTGATGATTCTGATAATGTTTTACATGTATACTGCAACTGAACAGTTAAATTAATGGGTTGTATACAGTGGGAGCCAGGTTTCTTATTGTTGGAGTGGGGGGTCTACGGAGAAGAAGAACTAGAAATATTCATTGGGGTAATGGAGTAGAGTTTGTGACATCTTTGTAAATTTATATTCAGCTTAATATAGAAACAGGTGATGACATATGGAAATATTTACAGATATTTAAACATACATGAGCTAGTATATACACACATATTTTCTTGATCTGTCAGATGAGAGGGCTTAGAATCAACAACATTCTTGTGGCAATGATTACACTCAGTATTCAGGTCTTGGTTTTATCATTCTTCAATAAAAAGAGCCAATTGCTCCTTGAAGACATGGCATTCTAGGCCTGAAGTAGGAAATACGCAGGAGGAGCCTGAAGCATTTTATAGTGCCTGAAAGGAAGGAAATGTTACCAAAACAAACAAATACAACAAAAATGAAACAAAAAGGCACAGTACATGGATACATCAAAGGACTCAGGAACCAACTAAAATGGTTCCCAGTGACCAAAGCTGGTCAAATTGAACAAATAATGAAGTAGTATTAGTTCAATCTAAAGTATAATGTAAATATTTATTAGTTCATGTTAATATAACTAACAGAATAAACAAATAAATAGAAGAAAACAGAAAAATTCTCCTGTGAAGAATTTCAAATAATTTATGTGGGTGTCCTAACCTCAAGTAGGTAGAGCATAGCGTAACTTCCTATACACTGAGTGTGGGCTTCACACAGCGATTTTCATCCATAGAGCAAAGTGCAGAAAGGAAGAAGAAAAAACAGTAGCTTTACAGTGAAGAAATCTGACAATAACCACCTTAGACAGGTGATGAATGTTAACATCAGTGGTGGTAAGTCCTCTAGATACAATGTGATGAGAATACCACTTCATCCCCCAAATCCATAACCCCAGTCTAATAGTGAGAAAAATATCAGGCAAATCATAATTGAAGGATGGTCTGCAAAATTCTTGACTATATTCTCAAAATTGTCAAGATCATCAAAAATTAACGATACACCATCACAGCTAAGGAGACATGATGTCTAAATGCAGTGTGGAATCCCGGATTAGAATCCTGGAACAGAAAATCTGAATAAACTAACCGTGGCAAATGTAAGATGTTAATAACAGGGGAAACTGAGTGTGAGGTATATGGAAATTCTCAGTACTATCTTTACAATCTTTCTGTAAATCTAAAACTATTCTAAAACAACAACAAAAACATTTTAGTTTTTTATTTACTTTTTTTTTTTTTTTGCAAAAAAGTTATTTTAAAAAGTACATGTCCTATGTATATAGCTCAATGTTGTTTAAACTCTTGTATATCTACCTCCCAGATCATGAAATAGAGTATCACCGGCACCACCAAAGCCTCCTCATTCTCCTCCAGGCCTCTATGCCCGGTCCCTACCACTCCTTTTCCCCCGAGGACACCCGCAATCCTGCCCTCTAACAGCATGGATTAGTTTTGCCTGTCACCGAATGTAATACATAGATGGAATCACACGGCGGGAAGAAAATTCTTTTTTAAATGACAAATTGACTCAAGTCCCTTGAGAGTCCAATGGGAATGTATTTGCCCTTGATTATCAGCATTCAAAAGTATAAAATTAAGGTACTTGCCAGCAGCCGGCACACCTTATATTTGACTTTGGATATACGTTAATCTATTTGGAATTGAAATGATTAGGAAGAGTAGGAGAATAAAATATACAAAATTTTGTCTTCATTTCTTTGTAAGACTTTATTTTTTCCTAAACTTTTTAATTATACAGAGTTTGCCTTCTCTAAAGTACTTTTTAAAAAAGTATTTCAACATGTTCTGGTTATCAATTAGTACAACCAATGATAGTTATTAGGCTCTCAGATTATGAGTAGATGGCATTTGCACTTTCAATTATTTACTCCCCTCTTTTCATACAACTTAAATCTGGGCTTATTAATTCTTTATGTAATAAGCCCTGTGAAAGTGTCTTCTTAGTTTGCTGAAACTACTGGTCTGACAAATATTTAAGGCAAAGAGTTTTATTTAAGTTTATTCTTCATGCGGCCCGCCGTAAGATTGGTCATGAGTTTTTTAAATGCAGATCCCCAGGCCTGCTCAATCCTACTGAATTAGACTCTTAGGAGTTAAAGACTGCATATCTGTAATTGTATAACATCACCAAGCAATTCTTTTGCACACTTGAGTTCGAGGACTTTTTCCTTGGCATCAGACATGGTATAACTGGTGAATTCTTTTCATAGTATATTTTAAACTATTATTCAAAACCATTTTAAATGAGTGTGTATGTGTGTGTCTGGAATTTAAAAATATATGCTCTATAGCTCAAATTAATAAGATTTGTAATTTTATTTCCTATTACTGATTTCATCTTGCTTTCTAATACTAGTTTCAAAAGACTAGAATAAAGAACAAAAAAATAAACCTTAAATTTATCTTATCCATTGCTGGCCTAAAATAGTGTTTTTCATCTGTACAAAGCCTCTCGTGGAAAATTATTCAATCTTTTCATGAGTTAATCATAGGAAATTCTAGCATTTTGCCCTTGCCCTTTCTTTCTGAGAATCTTTCATGTCAATATGTGTAGTACTCTATGAAAAACAATCACTACCTCCTAGACATTTTTCCTAGCTGTGGTTAGGTCACTCTATGATTGTGGCCAGCTTTTTCAGAGGTCATGCTGATGGAAAAGTTTTAAATTTTCCCTTTCTACATGAAGGGAACGAAGTCCACTACCCCTCTCCTTTCTTCTAAATAATAGGGTCCCTAATTTTGAAAATGAGTGGTGGGCATATAGGCAGTTTCCATCTCTTTAAATAAGACCATGTTGCCCCCCACCCTGATAAAGCTAATGTTTATTGAGTGTTTCTTATGCTTAACTGTGTTCAAGGCATTTAATCTTCACAATAGTGTTGAGATTGACTTTTCATAATTTCTATTTTACTGAGGCATAATGAGGTCAACTAAATTGCTCATGGTATATAGCTAGTGGGCAGTGGAGCTGATATTCAAAACCCGTCAATCTGACTCTGGCCCTGTGCTCCTCCCACCATGCTACATACTGTTCCTCATTCATTTGTTCAACAGAGGTCTAAGGAATGCCATTTGCTATGGATAGATCATTAGGGATATGGCAATGAATGCAAAAGACAAGGTCCCTGCTTTCATGGACCTAATGGGGGTAGAGAGAGATAAGGAAAACTAATAATAAAGAAATAAACATATAATTTAATGTTGAAGTATAAAAGGTGCTATGAAACAAATGTTCAAGTATGGTTCAATTAGATAGGATTATTAGGGGAGAATTATCTTAAGAAGGTAACATTGAACTGATACTGAAGGATGATAATAAGGACTCACACATGCAAAAAAACCAGAACAACATTTCAGATAGAGGGAAGTAGGGTGAAGACTTCAACATGATAAAAAACTGGAATGTTAGAGAATGTTGGACTCTCTGTCGAGCACTGCAATCAAGAGTGAAAATGATATGAAAAGTTGGAGAGGGAGGTGCGAGTCAGATGATACAGGGCTATGTAATTCAGGGTAAGGAGGCAGATTCATTCTAACATTTCCTGTTTTATGCAGGGTGATGACATGATATGATAGGCATTTTCAAAAATATTTTGGCTGTTGTGTGTGGGAACTTAATTTTAAGAAAGTCAAATAGGAATGGGGAGAACAGTTATATTTTATAACTCTTTAAAATGAAATATGTTGACTTTGTGAAGATTTGTGAAGTTGATCAACCAATAGATAAGAAGGAGATTTTACTAGTCTCCCTCATTACTGCAGAACATTATGAAATAAAGGCAAAAGGAAATGATAGGGCTGGTTTTTATGTTAATGTAATGCTTTTCATCTTATATTAATCTGACTATGCTGTAAGTTATTTTCTTTTTCCTGATATCATACAACACTGCCTCAGAAGATCCTCCCAAGATGCTTGGGTTTTATTAAGTCCTTAAAATCACTGAAAGTTCCTCATAAATCTATAGCTATAATTTGCAAAAAGAGATGCCTCACAAAATCCAAATTGGCAGAATTTGCATCTGTTTTGAAAATTTAAACAAGACGAAATTGATTTGTCTCATTGACCAAATGTTATAATGCCATTATCTGGTTTTGCGGACAACATGCATATGTATTCACTATGTCGTCTACTTTTTAGGAGTTTAAAAGTTATGTTTTCATTCAAGAAACGATTGAAAGGGGCACCTGGGTGACTCAGTTGGTTAAGCATCCCACTTCAACCCAGGTCATGATCTCGGTTGAGGTTTGTGGGTTCGAGCCCTGCATCAGGCTCCGTGCTGACAGCTCAGAACCCGGAGGGTGCTTCAGATTCTGTGCCTCCCTCTCTCTGCCCCTCCCCCACTCACGCTCTGTCTCTCTTTCTCCTTCAAAAATAAATAAACTTAAAAAAAATAAATGATTGAAAACCTAATGTGTGAAAACACTGGGGTAGGCATCATGGTCATGAAGATAAATAGCATACTGTTTTCACTTTAAAAAATTTTAGAGCCAAGTACAGGGAGGCATGATAAGGACAACATAGAAGACCTACTATGATAGACAAGAAACAAGTGATTGCTTTTCATTATCATCAAGGAGAATGTCTTCCTTGAGCTCTTGACCTGGAATCAGAGATAGAGAATATTGCTAGTAGGCAGGTATTTATTTTCAGAAATAGTTGCACAGAAAAAGAGTGACAGATCAGTCTGAGGGAAATAGGAAAGGAGGGAAAACCAACTCCAGAGTACATTTTTTTAAATTTTTTTAATGTTTTTATTTTACTTTTTGAGAGAGGAACACACAGAGCATGAGCAGGGGAGAGGCAGAGAGAGAGGGAGACACAGAATTTGAAGCAGGCTCCAGGCTCTGAGCTGTCAGCACAGAGCCCGATGTGGGGCTCCAACTCATGAACCGTGAGATCATGACCTGAGCTAAAGTCGGACGCTTAACTGACTGAGTCACCCAGGCGCCCCCAGAGTACATTCTTGAATTGGTCACTAATAAGAGCAACTTGGCTTGATTCTCCCTGGGCCTTCTGTGGAACCATGAGGTGTGTCCCAGAACTGCCCAAGGACAAAAGAGGTCAGAACTTATTAACAGCGATTCTCTTTCTATGCTCTCTATAGTCGCCTACTGGGACATTAACTCTTCCATACTCCCAAGTTACATGTAAGTGGCCAGATTGGTTCCCACAAGTGTCCTGTGTCAGAGAAAATTGGGCCAGAGAGTAAAAGATCACCGGTATAGCTAATGGGAGGTGCCGTCAGGTCACACGTGTACAAAGCTGGTCGCCTCGGTAATGATTAAATCAAAAGATGAACTGAAAGAACATAAGAGAATGGGAAGGGGAGCGAGATATTCTTAATAAAGACAACTTTAACATGAGGTAGGATTTGAGCTAGAATTCAGAGATATATTAGGATTTTCTTTTCATACACAAAGACTAAGAAGATATAGTAAGATGAAATTATGTAGAAATGTGTTTCGGACAGAGATAATCTGATGGACAAATATACAGATTTAGGAGAACAGAGAGTATGCTGGTAAGGGAATTATGAAAGATAAATGTACCTATAGCTCTTGGGTTGCAGAGTGAAAGATAGTAGACTCTGAAATGTACCGTAATTGTCCAGTGAATGGAAGTTATTGTCCTGATCTGGTTACATGTTAACCCTGGGTCCAGGAAGTCAGATGCATTATTATGGTAGAAAAGAAGTTCTCTGTAGGAGGATGTTGTGGTTTTAAAATATATCCACAAATTACCTGATAGTCCTTTCAAAGATAAAGGTTAATTCCCCCCACCTTAAATGTGGGCTCGATTTAATAACTTGCTTCTGACAAATAGAATATGGTGAAAACGAAAGTTGCAGCCAGTCTCACCGTTCCAAGGCCAGATCATAAAAGGTATGCAGCTCTCTCCATGTCAGGAGAACACTAAAGCTTTCCCATGGCCTATATGGTACAGAATGGAGTCCTCTAAGAGCCAGCATGAAACTAATGCTTTTTGCCAACCGCATGTGAGTGAGGTTCCAAGCAAATCCTTCATTTCCAGCAAAGCCTCCAGATGACTACAGCCTAGCTGAAATCTTGATGGCAACCTTAGAGAGACTTTGAGCTAGAACCACTCATAAGGACTTTCCAATTCTTGATACACATAGTGGTATGATAATAAATGCCTTTTGTTTTAAGAACTAAATTGTGAGGTACTTGTAACTCTGCTATTGAAAACTGACACAGAAGTGATTCTGAAAAGACAAAAACAAACAAAAAAAAACAAAAAAACAAAGTATGACCTGTACAGGTTAAAAAGGCCAAATTTAGGGTGAAGGTCATGGACAAAGAAAGAAAACAAAGTCACATGAGAGATGAGTGAAGTCTAGGTTTCTGCAAGAACCGTAACCAGGTAGACAATCAATAGACAGACATTAATAGAATCCTACCATGCCTCGAAAAATAGAATATTACAATTTTGTTTCTTTTTTCATCAGATAGTGGATCATCTCAGTGTTATAGGTTCTCAAGGATAACTCATGTTACATAAGGGAGTCCATTTCTGATTTGGCCTTAGGGGCGTGTGGATAATAGGGAAATGATAAAATATAAGCCCTGCTTGCTTCATTCTCTTATTTCAATAGAAGTTAGTGGAAAGCCTGGGGGAAATTGGTAGATAATAGATTCCAAATTCAAATAATTTCCAGCATAATTCTATAGTTTCCTTTTTAAGGAAGTATAAGGAATCCAATATTTTGAAATATATTAAGCACCTTTTTTTTTCTTTAATGGGTTTGTGATTGTCTCACTAGTGTGTCAGAAACAAGGCATCCTTTTCAGTTTGATGTGGAGAATAATAGTTGATGCAGCAGGAATGAGAAGGGAATTCAAGAGTTAATGGTATACTTGGTTTATAATGTCCAAAATAGTATTTTGATGAAAAACAATTATCTAGATACCTAAGCTTTTCCAGAGAGACATGATTTTCTAAATCTTTTTAGTATATGAAGAGATAAGCCTAACAGACTCTAGTCATAGATTTTCTTTTATATTTCAGAGAAGATACTCCCATCCCTATGATGATTAGGTCATAAATCTTGCTCTCCTAAGGTAGTTTTAAGGTCAAAACTCCTTCCTTCTTTATCACGGGGTATCAAAACTTTAAGGTGAGTGTTTTGAGAAACATCTATACTTGTAGGTGAGAATTTGGAAATATAGTGGCAAGTGGCATAATTCCCTGGGAATCGTGATGGCATTTGCAAAGCTCTACTAAAATGCTCTGGATCCAATGTGCCAATGGTGATGGCCAGAGGCATATGGATAGGGTTGAAGATGTACATACATATGTTCCTCTAAGCCTTTATTTGTTGCGCTATGACTCTGGGCCTGCAGACACACCCTGAGAGGAAAAGTCGATGTGCGAAGCAGCACGGTAGGTATCCTGTCAAACTTGCAGTTTCATGACAGAGCGATTACAGATTGGAAATTTGAGACATAGGACAAATATCTGTAGCCACAGTCCAGAAGTGGTTGCCAGCACAACACACATAGAGTGATATATGACTAGTCCTACTTCGCTGGGCCAGAGAGTTGACCAGTTCAAGACTCCCTGAAGCCAAGATCATAGAAGGTGCACGGAGCACTGTCAAAAGGTAGAGGAGGGAGAGTAAAATATGCTCCAGACTGTAAAGTCACTTTGGGACCAAAAAATGAATCAAGTCACAATATACCATTTACACAGAATTTTGTTCAGGGGAATTTACTGATGGGGGAATTGGGTGGATGATAATGTAGACAATACACAACTATGCAACACAATATCTGGACCTTAATACCCAAATGTGGACTTTAGGAAACAAAACAGATGAACATATGGGAAGGGGGAAAAAAAAAAGAGGAAAGCAAGCCATAAGAGACTCTTATTGATAGAGAACAAACTGAGGGTTGATCACAGAGGGGGATGGGCTAAATTGGTGATGGGTATTAAGGAGGGCACTTGTTACGATGAGCACTGGGTATTATATACAAGTGATGAATCACTAAATTCTATTCCTGAAACCAATATTACAATACATATTAACTAATTTTAAATAAAAATCTGGGAGGAAAAAATGCCCAGATTTAAAGAGCAAGGGGCATTATGATAAGGTCAAAGATAGTTATCTAAAGTGGTGCCATCTGTGTGCCAGAGGGAAAGAATCTATGTTATCTCTATTAGCTATCTAAACTTTATGGAAAATAAGAACAAGCCTCCCTGCATTCTGGTCAGGCATACATTAATCTCCAAGGGGTCTGGAACACTTAGCCCCAAAGGAGGTCATTGCTGGGATATGAACAAGACGGAGTCAGTATCATCAGCACTCCTACATACAACATGTGAGTTTACAACCTGAGTCTATTCTGCTGACATGAGAGTTCGTAAATGGTCACCTTCCCTCAAAAGGTAAGATATCGAAATCTAAAAGAAAACCTTTTATTCCAAAGAAATGGAATTACTTAAAGAGTCATTTGTGGGCCACCTGAGTGGCCCAGTCAGTTGAGCAACTGACTTCGGCTCAGGTCATGATCTTGCAGTTCGTGAGTTTGAGTCCCATATTGGGCTTGCTGCTGTCAGCCTGTCAATGGAGACCCCACTTCAGACCCTCTGTCCCCCTCTCTCTCTGTCCCTCCCCAGCTTTCACTTTCCCATCTCCTCCCCACCTCCCCCCTCAAAAAAAGAAGAATCAGTTATATTATTGACTCAAACTAAGATTACTGAACTAGGTAAATTTAGTTTTCCTTCCTTCAGTTGCCCAGTGGGGTTGGAGGCTTCTGAGGAAAGAGCAGATCAGATAGAAAGAATAAGAGGTCTATGCACTTTTTTATTCCTTTGAACTGCAATGGAAGTAAATACGTTACCCTGCCAAATTTATCTCCTTGTGACTGTGATTATGTACCAAATTTTTTTCTGAATCCTATGAAACCATAGATAAAAAATCTGCTTATCTATTTTAGTTACATTATTTTGTAGTGGAATGAGAACAGACACCATGGGCACAATATAATTTTTGAACCTGGATCCTACTACTGTCATTATGTAGACATGACCTCCTGAGTTTTCAGACTTGCTGACTGTGCTGTGATTTTATACCATTTAGTGTGTCTATATTACAAGAACATAAGAGGCTATCTTTCTTAATGGGAGATGTCTGTAATTTTTTCCAGTTTAAAATGTGTTCTTATGAGTGAACAGCATTATTTACCACTTTCTGAATGCATATCCACTGAGATAATTTATTTTTATGACAACAATTTCCATGCATTGAGGCATGCTGTATTTTCAGTTAGCTTGCATTTTCTGAGACATAGATAAATCAACTTTAATCCTTTTTTAAGGTCTATTTTTTCTTAGTTTTTGTAATAGCTATTAAAGAATTCCTTCGAAACAAATTAGCTTTCCTAAGGCTGTGTATATTCAGCCTATTAAAATTTGCAACAAAAGTTTATAATGAAAACCACTCAGATAATTCAAAGATGAGGCACTGTTACAGAATTAAAATAACCCCTTAGCTCCTAATGTGGTTTATTATGTGAGCAGGGCCACTAAGAGTGACAGGAAAGAAAAAAAGATTACTTCTGTTCATGTCAGCTGCCTGATATTAGCTCATCTCTCACCCATTCTTCGGTGAAATCAAACTATTTTTCCTTATTTGCCAAATCCATGAAACCCATAGTGTTAGTATTGTTTCTTCTTGAAGCACAAGAACGTCCATTCCTATTATCTCTCCAGCATTCCACCAAACACATCTTTAAATACAATTACCTATCTTCAACCTCTCATTTGTTGCTTCCTTTTAAACCTACTCAACGTCACTATTACATTAACTTCTTTTCTCTCCATCATTCCTTGTGTGTTTCCATTACCAGTAAGCTGGAGTTGTACCAGTTTTATTTCTTTTTATTGTGGTGAGAGCACTTAACATTAAATCTACCCTCTTAAATTTTTAAATGTACAATACGGTATGGTGACTATAGGCAAAATGTTGTATAGCAAATCTCTAGAATATAATCGTCTCATATAATGGCAACTCTATACCCATTTGAACAGCAACTCCCCATTTCCCACTCCCCCAACCCCTCATGACCAGTATTCTCTCTGCTTCCTTGTTTTTGACCATTTTTAGATACATCACACAACTTACTAAGTAAAATAAGCCACTCGGAGAAGGGCAAATACTTTTAAATTTTTCAAGATGGACTAGCTACCTATGTTAATGAAGGTTGAAACCAATGGGCATATTCAACTTCTCTCTCCATGACTTAAAATAACCTTGCAAATTAAATACCTCTAACACCTTTTCCTTCTAATCTATTTCCTTCTGATGTCCTTTACAATCTTTTTCCATCAACCATACCTATTACATCATGTATTATCAACTTTTTCCATTCAACTGAAAATGCACAGATCTTTGCACTTGAAAAAAAAAGGTCCCTCCATCCTTGTTATACCCTCAAATTGCAACATCTGTCTTCATCGCCCATTCAGCCACTCAATCCTAACCTTTTACATTCTGTCTTCTATCCCTGTCACACTATTTTGTTCATGAATTCTATAGTTTATGTTTTATAATCCCTTTATCCTAATAACTCTATAGTTAATTGTAGATATTCCTTAGTATGCCTTTCTTAAAAGGCTTTTCTTTCTCCCTCATTGTTATGGGATGATTGTATTCCCTCAAAATTTATATATTGAGTCCTAGCCACCAGTACCTCAGAATGTGGCTGTCTTTGAAGATAGGGCCTATAAAGAGGTAATTAAGTAAAAATTAGGCTGTTAGGGTAAATCCTAATCCAAATTAACTGGTGTTATAAGAAGAGGCTCTTAGGACCTACAGAGACACACTGGGAATCTTCCTTTATAGGCAAAATCCTTGCATGGCACAGTTAATGGCAAACACCTGCAAACCAAGGAGAGTGGTCTCAGAAGAATTCAAACTTGTCGACATCATGATCTTAGACTATTAGCCTCCAGAATGGTAAGAAAATAAATTTGTTTAAGCTGCACAGTCTATGGTATTTTGTTATGGCAGCCTAAGGGTTCTACAGTCAGTGTGTGTGTGTGTGTGTGTGTGTGTGTTTATTCACCATACCACCAACAATTTTCTGACAACAGTTGGGTTGTCCTACTCCACTCAATTCTGACACTATCCCTACCTAAAGATAGCATCATATGCTACAGATTAAGGGCTCAATTCTATAACACTCCCCTTCTTCCCCCTGCCCACTTCAGATGCCTATTATATGCCCATGTTATTATCTGGGTTTCTGACTACAGATTAGAGATTTCCATGATCCTCTCCTCGGGATAGATTAATTTACTAGGGAAGCTCACAGAACTTAGAGAAAGACTTTACTTACTAGATCACCAGATTATTACAAATCGATAGAACTCAGGAACAGACAGATGGAAGAGATGCATAGAGCAAGGCATGGGGAGAGGATGTGGAGCTACCATGCTTTGCCACTCTCCTCTAATCTCCTCACGTTCACCAACCTAAAGTTCTCCAAATCCCACCCTTTTAGGTTTCTAGGGAGCCTGATTGCTTAGGCAAGCTTGATTAAATCATTGGTCATTAGTGATTGGACTCAATCTCCAGCCCCTCTCCCTTCCCAGTATGTTGATTTAGGGGTGGGGTGGGACTGAAAGTTCCAACAGTCTATAGGTTGGCTCTCCTGGCAACCAGGCTTCATCCTTAGCTGTGCGCCAAAAATCACTTTATTATCAAAAACACGTTTATTGTTTCCATGCCTTAGGAAAGCCTAACAGTTTTAGGGGCTCTGTGTTGGAAGGATGTCAAACAAACATAGATTTCTTATTATAATTGGAGTATCACGTAGCCCTAGCAAGCTAATTTACCCATTGAACACTGGCAATCTCTCTTCTCGCTTCATCTATGTTCTCACCCTTTATCTATGGTGGCTGGTTCATCTTCCATTTACTTCAAATTTTATCCTAAACTTTCTTTCATTTCCCTTAATGTCAACTTCTTCCTTAATTACCTTCTAAATGTCTATAATCACCTCCAACCAGATCACTTTGAAATCTATATATTTAATTTCAACAGCTCATATAAAATATATGTCTCTTTATTCCATTATCAGCTGCACAATTTCACTTCAGTGCTACACCTGCCCAATTCAATATATACAAAACTAGCCTCATCTCCATATGTTCAAGGCATACTTTTTGTATCCTTGTCTATTGTATATATGGTCCATATCCTATTAATGGTCCCACCATTTTCCTTCTTTTTAATCGTTGAAACTCCAGTCTTTGTCCCTCTGCAGCATTTCTCAATTTATTCCCTTTTCCATGTTGCTATCACTGGAGTTCAGGTCAGGATTACTAATGGAAAACTTCAGTCTCTCTAGCTGAATTGAAATCCTTTCTATTCAACCCCCAAGAAAAAGAAGCACGGATGCAGGTCATAGTGAAGAATATTATTAGGTCATAGTGCTGAGAGGTAAGAGTTTTTATTATGAGTATTAAAGTGGTTCAGAACTCTTATTTTTATGACATTTGTCCCTTATCCTTTGGATTCATGTGTATGTGTCTTATACTTATTTTTTCTCTCTCTCTTATTCCTTTTTCCTTTTGTAAGAAGAGGATCACATCTCCACGTCCCTTTTAGTAAAGTTTACTCTCATCCTCACTTTAAACTTTAGAAAATGAAACAGGAACAGGACTCCATGAAGATAACCAATACAGGCTAAATTGCTTAAAGGTTTTGTTTCTTTTTTTTAGTATATAGTAGATTCTCTTCTGAATGTTCTGTAAGATATCTCTGCTCTGGTTTGTCAGAGCTCAAATACATTTGATCCCTTTAAAAATTTCATTTGGTGGTCTTTCAGCAAATAGCTCCCAGAAGTTGTCCTGTTCCAGTAATCATTCTTTGATGGCCTTGTGGAGTCTGATCGCATGTGATAGTTCCATAGTTAAAGACCAATGGAACCCCTCTGTAAATTTTAGTGCCCTTTTCTTGTGTTGTTCCCTGTCCTTACAGTTCTACGCTAAAAATTCCAGCTGTTTTAGCTACCCTGATCTCTGCTCGCTAACTCCTCAACTGAGCAAAAATGCCATCCTTATGTAAATTCTCTCTTCCTGCTCCACAGTCTAGAACATGCATCCTTGTTTCAGCAGAAAGCTGAAACAATTGTAGGTCTCAATATGTTTTTTTCTTCTCTTTAAGGGCAGCCCGCTCTGGGTATAGCCTAATGTCTGGAAACAGACATATAGGTTATTTGTCCATAATTATCTAGTTGTTTATATAGGAAGAAAAGTCTACTACCACTTACTCCACCATGACCAGAAGTGGAATTACTCAGATACATTTTTTTTTAATTGAAGATCAGATACAATTTTTACTCCCACTTCACAGAGAAGGAAACTGAGGCACAGATAACTAAGGTAATTTGATTCAAACAGCATAGATATTGAATATTCAGCCAGGATTCAGATATGGATCTCTGTGACAAGATCTATTATCAATTGATGGCAGTTCACCTCCTCTCATAGACCAGTAGGATCTTTGAGATTCCTTCAGGCTTGTAAAGCCCAGCTACTAACTGTGGGGTAGTAGTAGCAGCAATACCAATAATAATAATAGTGGGGCAAAGAATGGCAGTATTTGTATATAAATAGTAATTTCTAATTTACAAAGTGATTTCATGTTTATTTCTCATTGATCCTCACAAGACTTCCAAGTTTCCTCACTTTCATTTTCATCTCTATTGCTTCACCTGTGCTGGGAAGAAAAGCTGTAACTTTTGCTTTGTTTCTAAGAGAAGGTATGCCTGCTGTCACTAATGTGACGGCTGATTGTCGGGTGAAATAGGAAGGAGATGATCGATCTGTGGAAAAGGAGTTTTTACATTTTTTAAAACTACTCATTGGAATTACTTAAAAATAATATCTTATTTTTCTAAAGGGGCACCTGGCTGGCTCAGCCAGTAGAGCATGCAACTCTTGATCTTGGGGTGGTGAGTTTGAGCCGTATGTTGGATGCACAGATTACTTAAAAATAAAATCTTTTTTTTTAATTTTTAAAAACTACTCATTGGCAGAAAAGTAGCCTCTTTATTTCTCTGAGGATAAAAATAGTCTAGATCAAAATGACCCGGCTTAAGCTTATTCGGTAGCTTCTAAATTTGGTCAATGACATGGTGATTTTTACAGATTCATAGAATTTTATGTTTTGAAAGTTTTCTCATTGTGCTTTTTTCCTAATTGTTTCAATAATCACATTATTGAATTCAAACAAAAGCTAAAAATTAAATGAAATGGGAAACTACCTAAGGCTTTGGAGATTTGAGATTATGTCCACAGAATCAAACATGTCGAGCCAGAATTTTAGATTAGAATTGTACTAGCATCAGGGTGTAACTAATATGAAAATAACTGTGACATTATGTGTCTTAAATTATAGTATTTAAAATTCTCTCAATCATGTACATTGTATTATCTAAATGCATCAGTCTTTAAATCACTCTTTTGAGATTACAGTTTTTAAAGGAGAAATGGGGTGGGGGAAGAGTATTAAAATGTCAGTAATACAAATAGAAAAGCAAAATATTATCGTTCTGGCTAAACTGAAGATGATTATTTTAAAATGCAAATCTTTGAAGGGAGGAGGTATATTAAACAGCCTCTGTTCTAATCACAAAAGAGCACAATGATTGCTCTTGTTCTGTTGTTGCTGTCCTTGAATTTGTTTAGTTACTTAAATCAACCTATCACCCTCTTCTGTTTTGAATACAACACAATGCTTTAAAATTATTATCTTTGTAAAGTCAGTCAGAGAAAGACAAAAACCATATGATTTATGTGTATGTGGAATTTAGGAAACAAAACAGATAAATGAACATAGGAGAAGGGAAAAAGAAAAAGAGAGAGGGGAGCAAACCATAAGAGAGCAAACCTCCTAACTATAGAGAACAAACTGAGGGTTGATGGAGGGGAGGTGAGCAGGGGATGGGTTAAATGAGTGATGAGTTCTGAGGAGAGCACTTGTTGTGTTGAGCAGTGGGTGTTACATGTAAGTGATGAATCACTAAAGTCTACTCCTGAAACCAATATTACACTATAAGTTAAGTAACTAGAATTTAAATAAAAACTTGAAACATATATAAATAAATACAATTATTACTTCTTGGCCTCCAGAAAGGAAAAGAAATAAAGCCTCCATTTTGATGCCTCATGAGAAAGTCTCATTTTGAATCAACTGTTCATACCAAAAATCTGGGGGATTTTCAGTCCCCTACATTATATGGCATATTTTCATGAGAAAAAAAAATCACATGAATTATTCTAGAAAAAAACATTTTATTGCTCACTTTAAAGGTCCATGTTCTCAAAAAAAACAGGTTAATAGGAAAGGTTAAAGGTTCATGGGTTAAAAGTTCTAATGGGAAGATATGGAGTGACGGGAAAGGTACAATTTTGGGAGTCCTTGTTTATTAAAAATCACATTAAAATCTAGGGCATGGGGTTGTAGAAGGGTGACTATAATAAGTGTTAACACGAAACAGTTTCATCCCTCATGCTTCCGTAATTAGGGTCATAGTTTACACAACAGATATACTTGCATAGACCATAAGTTGACACATGAGCTGAGTGGAACTCCCCATGGGGAAAATGCACGTTTCATAGAAGGATCATCTTCAGTATATAGACAGGGGACAGGAAAAGCATTACAGTTACAGTGTGATCAGTTGCTTATTTTTTTCCAACATGGCTCTTGTCATGATCATAAGTCTAATAAAATAAGATCACCTCCCGGGATACACTGTGGGAGAAAAACTCCCTCACCACGGTAGGGAAGCACGGCCACATCCTACCTGCCCTTATGACAATGGCTTCAACTCATGTGTGGGAAAGATGGAGCTGACCTCACTTAATGTACACCCTCTCTTGCCCCTAAATTAATATTTCTGACAAACCTTTTATTAATTTAAAATTAAAACTGTATACATGGCATGCCAGAGCTCATTACTTTCAGTCCTAAAGGACTATCTTTGCTCATGTGAAGTCAGGGGGCCAAAAGGCCTCTTTCTGGAACTAATTCTTGTACTGGTTGTAAAAGATCAATAAAATGATCTGGAAAACAATATGGACTGAGTATGACACACGTGTGGGGAGGAGACGGTAATAAGAAAATCAACCTAAATTTGTTGTAGAACTCAAAGATAAAATTTAGCCCATCTACCATTTTTCTGTTTTATCCCTGTGCTCATTTTAGCATTTTATGGTCTCGTCCATACTGTCTTCTCTTTATTCTGTTCTGTTCCTTTATTCTAGGCCACACTTTCTCTTTTTCCAGTACCTTCCTGAGTTCATCTTTCTTTTAAATTTTTTTAATGTTTATTTATTTTTGAGACCAAGAGAGACAGAGCATGAGTGGGGGAGGGGCAGAGGGAGAGGCAGACACAGAATCCAAAGCAGGCTCCAGGCTCTGAGCTGTCAGCACCGAGCCCGATGCGGGGCTCAAACTCACGGACTGCGAGATCATGACCTGAGCTGAAGTCGGCCACTCAACCAATTGACCCACCCAGGCCCCCCTCATCTTTCTTTTAAAGCAGTGCTGACCAAGTTGAAGTATTATACAAAATCAATTGGCATGCGGTTTGCACAATTTTGTTTTGTTTTTTGCAGTGAAGGCATGTGGACATAAATCCGTGACTATCTCAGTGTGTAAAGGCCTCAACACATAGATCTATGTAAGGTGTAATCATTGTGAGCATTTGGGCAAGTGTGGCTGCCAATGACTGGAATACCTCTTTGCACGCACTATCAAAGGCCAATGTCGAAAAAAATTTTTAGAATGGAAATCACTGCCACTTCACCCTAGATTTCTACAAAGGACACCGCAGACTGTGGGGCATGGAAATTTCCATTGAACGATGCTGATTTTTTTCTCTTGCATTAATTTCAGTTCAAGTTGCCTGGACTGCTTCAGTAAAATAGAAAGGCAAGCAATGCCAACCCATACCTTTTTCCATAGCATAAAAATTACTACACTCTTGAGAACATAATTCTGGAGTAAGAAATATGTTGTATAAAATGACGTTCTGAAACAAAGTAATGAAAGGTGTCTTTTTATGAGGAATTAGTTTAATAATTTTTAAAAACTTGATTCTAGATCTAAGGTTATTAGATAATTAAATAATGCCTTTACTTAATACTTGACCCAGTTTAATTGTTTATTTAATATAGTTTCTGATGTTCCTGTCATTGATATGTATTTTTAACCATTTCTGCAAGAATAATATTTGAATATAAAAGCTGAATTATTTTTCTTTGTATGAGTCAAGCAATAGTGTCTTTCTTCTGGTTAATTCCAGTGATATATGCGGAAATTACTTCAGTGGCACAGGTTGTAGCTACATTAATTGGTGATCTATTTTATTCTGTTTTCTTATGAGTATTTGGGGACTTAAATTCCATTTTGAAACAGAATATTTTTTATGTTTATTTATTTTAAGAGACAGAGAGAGAGCGTGCTCATGAGCTTGGGAGGGACAGAAAGAGAGAGAATTCCAAGCAGACTCCAGGCTGTCAGTGCAGAACTCAAGGCAGGGCTCAGTCTCACAAACTGTGAGATCATGACCTGAGCCAAAATCAAGAGTCAGACATTTAACTGATTAAGCCACCCAAACACCCTGAAAAAGAATTCTTATGAAAATAACCATAATCAAATAGATTTACATTTTGTTCTCTGCATGTAATTAGGTCATTAAGTATTCTGCTTTTTCTTTTCTAAGATCTACTCCATAAATCTATATGAATAGGAGGAATCACCTATTATGATGTAATAAGTAACAAGCATACTTCTCCTTGAGAAATTAATAAATTACTGAGTTTCAGGATACTGAAGAACTATAATCAATGATGGAAGAAATGATGTTGTCATTCTTGGAGGAAATTCAATATGCTCTTTGCTACAGAAGGGTTATATATTAAAATCATAGAAATAAAACATCCAAATAATAATTAAAATATTAGTACATAAAGCTGCCCCATCCTCTCATCCATATGTGCAAATAAGTTCCTTCCTATGAAATGTCAGCGATTTTCTCCATAATTAACTTAAGGGAATTATGTGACCTAGAATAGAAATTTCAAATGATAGTACCCTGAACATTCATAGTTCTTGCTACTTGCTTTCTTTGTAATAGACCTCTAACATGAAAACGATTTGATGCTTTAGAACTCACAAGTGGCTTGTAAGAATATATGACTCTGAGAATTTTAGGATAAGAATATAACACTGCTTTGGGGCACCTAGGTGGCTCAGGTGGTTAAGCATCCAACTTCAGCTCAGGTCATGATCTCATGGTTCATGGGTTCGAGCCCTGCATTGGGCTCTGTGCTGACAGTGTGGAGCCTGCTAGGGATTCTCTCTCACTCCCCACCACCCCTCTCTCTCTCTCTACCCCTCCTCCACTCACGTCTTCTCTTTCTTTCAAAAATAAATACTTAAAAAGATAAAAGAATGTAACACTGCGATATTTAATAAAGAAGAGCTATTAAGCTTATTTCCTTTCCTCCTTATTTATGCAAAACAGTTGAAACAGCATGTAGTAATTGAGTGGTAAATATTGTGCAAATTTAAAAATTAATTCATTAATTCACTCAATAACTATTTTTGAGATATCACTTTTTTGTACTGCATTGCTGCAGGAGCTGTAATTATGAATGGAAGCACATATTAGTGCTGGGGGCAGTCAAGCACAAAGAGCACTACAACACACAATACTCAGTGCTGTAACAGAACCAAGAACAAAGTCATCTAGGAACAACACACTGTGGGTTCTTGGAGAAAGGGCACAAAGTTGGGAATGGCTGTCCAATAGAGTCACAATAACAGAAAGAACACCAACGATTAGTAAAAATCAATATATATTTAAAAATAAGTAGGATAACTTTGAAGAATTCTTATTTTAGATAAGAAAAAAACAGCATGAAAAGATAGTCGTTGGACCGTGGGGTTGGGAGCCCTTGTATTTAGGCCTATGAAGTTGCACTTTTGACAGAGATCTGAATAATGAGAAATAACCACAGGATCTGAAGGAAGGGCATACCAGATAATAATAACAGCTAGTGCAAATGGCCTGAGGCAGGAAAAAGTTTGACATTTACAAAGACAAAGAGAAGGGCAGTATGACGGTGTGATTTACAGGAAAATAAGCTCAGGGGATCTTGTACCACTTAAGCTCATAGATGCAGAGATTTGTGTATTGATTTAGCCTTGTAAGCAACGTAAGAACTCTTAATTATAATGGAGATTCTCAGGCTGGGAAATAAATCTTATGTCAATTCTTCAATTCTATATCACCGTACCTAGAAGCAGGACGGCCACAAAGTAGTTAATAAATATTTACAGTGAATAAATGATGGAAAAGTGGTGACTGAAGTATCATGAAAAGAGAACTCAGATCCAGTACTTAGAGTCTCTACATGTCATGCTGTCACTATTACATGATTTTTAAAAAGGACATTTTAAAAGAAAAAAAAAAAAGACATGATCATTTGAGGCAGCCAAAACAATCCAGTCTCTTTTCTGCACCCATGGTTTATAGTTTATAGTTTATCTTCTTAAGAGGATGATACGTCTAAAACCTTAGACTTCTGTTGACATTTTATGTGTTATTACATAAAAGACAATTTAATCAGGAACCAAAGCTTTTTATGGGGCTCCTTCGTCAAACCAGGGGTCACAACAACATATCACTTTACGAGTGTCAGTTACATACAAAAATGACTTCAGAATGGTTTTAAATCTCAACAACTAATTTAGACATTTTTATAATGATTTAAGAAATAAGATAGACTACAAATTAAAAAAAAAACAAACCTAGATCCTTGGAATGGTTGAGAATCTGTGAACATGATGGATTGTGATTAATTTTTCATTTGTGAAGAGGCTGAAAAAGCACAATGATAAAGGTGGTTCATCTTTACATAATATGCTCAGTTAATCTTAGGAGAGAACCTCAAACAACAAAAAAGCATTCAGAAAATCCAAATCTTATGAAACTTTCTAATCCTTGAACGCAATCCTGTTCAAAACTGGATTTTGTTGGAATTGTTCTATTGTATTTGTGTCAAAACAGGTAATATTTTTCTGGTCCACTAAACTAAACCTTATTTCAACTTTGATGGATACAAAATAGCTCCATTTTAACTGGGAAGGATATAGCATGTGGTGCTTATGATTTTCTTATGGAACTTATTTTATTCATACTTTGGAACCAGTACATGGACTATGCAAGGTTTTGACATGAAAATCTCATGTAGACTCTCTTCTTACCTACACCAAATGGGATTATTAAATGAAATAGTAATAAGTACAATTACCTGGACTGACAGCAATGAACAATGAAAATCAGAGGAAGGAAAAGCATATAAGCAATGAGTATTTTCTCAGGAGACTCTTTGAAAAGTTATTCTTAAGACTGTTTTTAGAGCAATTTTAAGTTCACAGTAAAGCCTGTTTTTTTTAACAATATGTACATAAAATGCAAGAAGGGAGTATGTAGGCAAGAATAAATCAAGTAGCAAAATATGTAAGAATATGACAATAATAATGACAAATATTTATTGAGCATTTCCAGATGCTATTTAAAATACTCTGTTATTTAATAAAACCTTCAAAATAATGTTATGATAGCTACCATTACTTCCTTCTTTTTACAGATGAAGAAACTAAGAGCAGAGAGGTTAAGTACCTTACAGCCACCCAGTTAGTAAGTGGAGGGGTCATGCTTGAATGAACACAGGTAGTCTTGCTCCACAAACCTAGGGAGCAGCATGAGAGGCATCGTTTGGGTTTCTCTTCAAGAAAGTTGGCTGTTTGGCTACAAGAAGCACAGTTGGCAGACAGTGTCTCGTTACAATGTCTAAATTTTTGAACCAATGCTACACTCTTCCCGGGCTTTCTCCAGCCAATGAGGAGCCTGGCAGAGATGCTAGAGTCTGGCATTACTGCCTATTGTGTCTCCTCTTATGGGTGATTTTGCTCCAAAGCTCCTTTGGCCAAATGAGAATGTGGCAGAACTCTATCTCATTTTAAGACTCTCTCTTCTCTTTTCACAGAAGACAGGTCTGGATTGCATTCTGAAGACTCTTCCTGCCCCCTCCTCCCTACTTAAACTCCTGCACTCCTAAATCCAGTGCATGGTCTGCTTCCCAGAGATACAACTCAGACACGGTTACTCTCAATTACTCTGTGATGATGACTCTCAGAAAACACAGAATAAATTGAACTTGTGACTTAATGAAATTAACAAATCGTTAATTGTTAACAATTATTAATTTGTAATTAGTAATTTGCTACTATTAGTAATTAATTACATATAATTAATATAATTATATAACAAATTAGTTATATAATTATTATTCTTTAAACTATGTAAGAAATTAGTAATTTGTTAATTGTTAACAAATATATATACGAATATATACTATAAGCCAAACACTGTGCTAAATGCTATCTATTTACATTGTATGTATGTTCTTTAAGTGCTTATTACAAATCTTGAATGGTTTTAATTTTTTTTCAGATTTACAGATGAAGAAAGCTTCTAAAAGCTGAGACTCACCCAAACTAATAAACAAAACAAAATTAAGATTCACATCCATGTCTTCTTGAGTCCATTAAGACACCTATTTTAAAATTAAAAAAAAAAATCTATACTCTTCTAAAGTTACTTATAGAGAAATAATAAGAAAAAAATGGACATACTGCTTAGTGAAAATTATAACAAATGAAAGAAGGAAGAATATCCAAACGTTCATTGAATTCCATCTTTTCTAGCAAAGAAAATTACCTTCAAGCTAAAAATCTGGGACAATATAAAAAAGATATTACTGCTTGAGGTACTATGTAAATGGTCTGAGGCACTCCCTCGTTACTTTAAATTAACCCAAGTCTTGAAACTGAAGATTTATACACTAGGGAGCTGTAGAAATGCACAAATATGATTTCAGAGTCACTGCCAGAAATATTTTAATTATGCAGGAAGAGAAAAATGCAGGACACCCAGAAAGAAGCAAATGCCTCAATTTTCAAAAAGAAGATATATGTGGCTACATTACATATTGACCTCTGGATTTAAAAAAATATGCAATGGCTATCAATTAGACCTAATTTGTTTTTTTTTTTTAATTTATGTTTCATCCAACCAAAGAGATCAAGAAAAATACATGAAAGATTATGCAATGTACAGAGACTAGAAACACCATATCACACATATATACAGATACAGATAGATTAAGAGTGAAATTTGGTTTTCATCACAAATTGTTTTATAATTTTCCAAAGACTACACAGTAGATGGTAGCTTGGAGTCATTAGTCTGAGTGTCAGCAAGAACAGGCAGGGCCTCTCATTACCTCTTTCTGTTGCCTCCTTGATTTGTCACCAGGAGGTTAAGTGTTGTCATTGTCTGTTCAGGCTGCTATAACAAGATACCCCAGACTGGGTAACTTATAAACAACAGAACCTGATTTCTCACAGTTCTGGAGGCTGGAAGTCTGAGATCAATGCATCACATGGTCATGTTTTGGTAAAGGCTTTCTTTCTGGTTCACAGCCAGTGCCTTCTCTCAGTCCTTACACAGCCAAAAGGGCTAGGGAATGTTTTCTTTTCTTTTTTATTTAAACTTATTTAAATTCCAGTTAGCTAATATATAGTGTAATATTAGTTTCAGGTGTACAGTATAGTGATTCAACAGTTCCAAACACCTGGTGTTCATCACAGCCAGTGAACTCCTTAATCCCCATCACCTATTTAACCCCTCCCCCTACCTCCCCTCTCTAATAGCATTCAAGAGGGCTCTTTCCCCATAACTTAAGAACCTCCCAAAAGTTCCACCTCTTAATACTATCATCTTTGGGAATTAGGATTTCAACATGTGAATTTTGGGGGCACGCAAACATTCAGACCATAACAGGTATCCTCAGGAGCCTGGAATAGGGCTTCATTGTCTCAAGCTCAAAATTCACAGAAATAATATTTTTGTTGAGTTGCGAGGTTTTCAAAAATGATTAGGTAAGTCAAGTTTTTCCTTTAATTGTTTTTAAAAAAATAGGAGTCTCTAAGAAAATAAGACTCAAGGTTTCTGGATTTTTAAAATATATTTATTTAGAGAGGGAGAGAGAGAGAGCAGGAGCAGGAGAGTAGGAGTAAGGGGGAGAGAGAGAGAATACCAAGCAAGTTCCATGCTGACAGCACAGAGCGTGAGGTGGGGCCTGAATTCACAAGCCCTGAGATCATGACCTGAGTGGAAATCAAGAGTTGGAGCTTAACCACCTGAGCCACCCAGGTGCCCCAGAATTTCTGAATTTGAACTCCAGTCTCCTTCTTTAACTAGTACTATGACAAGCCACTTAATTTTTCTGGGACTAAAATTTTCTTATATTAAAATAAATATATTTTTAAGGTTACTTGGGGATAGAAATTTCTCTGACTGTATAAAAGGTCTATTAATGAGTACATTACCACTTTAGTGAGTAGAGGTAGCTATGGGCAGAAGCAATCTTTTACTTCATTTTTTTTAACGTTTGTCATTTGCACATGGAAAGAAAACTTAATAAAAATCAGGGGTGCCTGGGTGGCTCAGTCGGTTAGGCGGCCGACTTCGGCTCAGGTCATGATCTCGCGGTCTCCGAGTTCGAGCCCCGTGTTGAGCTCTGTGCTGACAGCTCGGAGCCTCGGCTCAGGTCATGATCTCGTGGTCTCCGAGTTCGAGCCCCGTGTTGAGCTCTGTGCTGACAGCTCGGATCCTGGAGCCTGCTTCGGATTCGGTGTCTCCCTCTCTCTCTGCCCCTCCCCTGCTCACACTCTGTCTCTATGTCTCTCAAAAATAAATTTAAAAAATATTAAAACAAAATCAGATCACCCAAGGAAGTATCATCACTGTTTTTTACTGAGTTGAATAAGTAAGAAGGTTATAAAATATTTTTAAAATATTTTAACTTCAGAAAAAGAAAAGCCATTTAAAATGTGGTTCACAGTGGGCACTTATTACACATTATGTCATTTTTAAAAATGCTTTTCAACTTTATAATTTGCCTAGAACTTATGAGAAAGGTGTTACTATAGTACAGTGGGCAAAAGATGAACTTTTCAGTAGAGGAGCTGAGCTCTTTTGGGTATCTGTAAGAAAAATGTGTCTGGACACTTACCACATAAAAATAAACAGTTCAAAAATGCCTATCTAAAAGTGAAAGGTACAATGATGAGGTTTTTACTAAAAAGGAATCTTTGTAAGCTTGGGAAATGCAAATATTTTTTAAATAGGACTCCAAGGCAGTAATCACAAAAGAAAATTTTAATAAACTATATTAGAATAAAATTAAGAATTTCTGTTATCAGAAACCACCTTTCAGAGAGTGATAAGAAAACTCTGAAAATGAGGAAACATTCTCACAACACAAATATTCAACAAAGGACGATATTAAAAACCCCTATCAATAAGAAAAGATAATTCAATAGAAAAATGGGCAAAGACATTAACACTTAATAAGAGAGCATATCCAAAAGTTTAATACATATGTTAAAAGTGCTCCACATGTTAGTACATATGATAATTATTAGGGACTTGATAGTGAAACCCTAATAAAAACTCACTGCATATCCATTAGAAGGCTAAAATGAAGAACATAGAGGGTTTAGGCAATGACAAAAATAAAAAATAACCAGAACTCCAACACATAAATGGTAGGAGTGTCAACTAGTAAAACACTTTGTCTCTTTTCTTAAAAGTTTATTTATTCGTTTTTGAGAGAGAGATTGAGAGTGAGAGCCTGCACATGCACACATGAGAGCTGGGGGTGGGGAGGGGCAAGGGAGAGAGAGCGTTAAAAATCCCAAGCAGATTCTGCGCTGTCAGCGCAGTGCTGGACTAGAGGCTAGATCTCATCAACAGACTCCGGAGATCATGACCTGAGCTAAAATCAATAGTCTGACATTAAACCAACTGAATTACCCAAGTGCCCCAACTCTGGAAAATTAGATGCTCATACTACTAAAATTAAAACTAAATATAAATATATAAATATAAACTATATAATATATACACAATGGTTAGCAATTGGACCCCTAAGAATATTTTGACAGAAATAAGCAAATATATTCCCTTGAAACATCGACTGTAATTGTCATAGCAAAAATATTTATATGTTCCAAACTGAAAACTACTCAAATGAATGTTAATAATCGAATAGATAAATTGTATAAACACCATTTGTCACTGAGAATGAATAAACTAAAACTACATACAATATGAAGATTTAAAAAAAATAATATTGAAAGAAGCCAGATATAAAAAAAACTGTATACTTAGGACCCTTTTTGTATAAAGTGCATAAACAGAAAAAAACTGGGCTGCTGTTAGCACATATAACATTGTTGTGCAAGCAGCCAAAAGGCACTCTTTCTCCAGACCGATGAAGAGCATACGGCTTGGTGGATGGAAAGGGAAGAATTTCAGCTCCTGCCATTGCTGGTCACTGGCCGTTCTTAGGGAGGACACAATACTGTGTGTGGAGGTTCTGCAGCTTCTTCCTACTCATAAGAAACTACTCTGAGAAGAAGTGCTGATCTCCTTGCCCTATAAATGTCACTAATCTTTCCTCTTTTCTTTTACTCCTCCCATACTATCTTCTTGAAACCAAGGAGATACTTCATATTCACAGATAAAATGATCAACAATAATCAATGAGAACTTTTGATGGCAATATACAGTCTGACAGCTGTGGTCCCCAAAAGCAGGATTCTACAGGAGGAAGAGGGGAAGATAATTCATGAGAACCCTGAATCTTGGGAACCAAAAGAGCAGATGACCATTAAGACAAGAAGAAAAACAACTACAAAAGAGGTGAATACATCACAGAAATTTAGGATTAAAATGTTTATTTCAACTCCTGTCCAACTGATTTATTAAGAGGTTTCGGCCATCAGCCCAGAGGATAAAAGAAGAAAGAGTATATATTCTGTGTGTTGGCAATATTTGAGTATGGACAAATCTCACTCTGTTTAACAGTGAGTAAATACAAAGGAAAGAGAAAAAAAATTTGTGACTATTTTTATCTAAAGCAGATTTTAAGAGTATATGGCCTCTCTAAAAGAAAAATAGATACGATGAAGAAGAAACATAATAGTTGAAATAAATGAAAAGACAGTTTATACAGAAATTAAAACAACCAGACCCCTGTTAATGATGGTAAAGGGAAAATTAGTGCCATAGACCTCTGGATCAGTAAACTGAAGCTTATAATTTTTGGTTTTCATGTATGTAGAGGAAAAGAGTAAAATAACGTATGTGATTAAGAAAAAAGCTAATAAAATTGGAGGAGAGACAATAGCATAGACGTCATAGTTGATTTTATTACTGTTTACAACAAGGTGCTCCCTGCCCATTTAGAAGATAATATATTTCTACCCAATTCAACACTCCTTCCCAGAGTGGAGTATGCTTCCGTATTTTCAAATTAGGTCACGGATTGCTTGGGATAAGAAAACGTTGTGGAAATAATAGTATGTCACTTCCAAGAAGAACTTCTTGAAAGCGCTGCATGTTTCTACCATCTCCCTTACTATCGCCTCTGCTACAAGAAAGACAAACTCCAAAAAGGAGCTACTCCTTTTCGATTAATCTAGATCACAGGATAAAAATATGTAAAGTATAACATAAGTGACCTATAATATAAGCAAGATATAAATGCTGGTTGTGTAAATAAATTGAGGCCAGGGGCCGTTTTTTTAAACATAAGAAAATCAAACAAACATAAACATTACTCTGAAAGGAAGATCCAGAGTGACTTCAAAAGGAAAAACAGACAAGGATATAATGGAACATTTTCTCAAAAAAGAAATGGACATGAATGTAAGTTTAAAGAATTCATTCTTTTCTAGATAAAATCAATTAATGGAAATGCTCACTAATCAGTACTTGAAAAAAATTTAAATTCATTGATAAAAGAAAATTTTATGTACTTCAGGTAAAAAAACATACGGCTTACTTAAATGAATAAAAACAGAATTGTTATTAACTTGTCCTTTACAACACTACATGCAAAACAAGCACAATGCATGGGATATTGAAGAAATTAGGTGGCAACAATTTTATACATGGTTAAGTTGTGAGGCAACAGAAAGGCATTCTAAGATATGTATACATTCAGAAAATATATTAATGGCATTTCTCAGGCTTTTTTATTGCAACTGTCAAAAATACTACATAAATTAGAAATAATGACATTTTATGGTTCTCAGAATTCTGTTGATAAACTCAACTGCTGAAAGGTCAAGGACACAGTATGACTCAGAAACAAGGACCTAGGAGGAGAACCCTACCCAGGTTTTCATTCTTCCCTGCCTCTTTCCATCTGTCACCTTCCCATGTGAAAGAAGTTGTGTCTCTTTATGAATAAGAAATTCATTGCTTAGAAAACCCAGTAAAAACTCCTGAAACCAGTGATGATGATGACAACAAAAAAGAAAGATAATTTATCTTAAATCTTGTTATAAAATGTAATTTTAAAGTTAAAATTTTCAGAGGGGAAGCTCTCCAATAGCAAAATAATGTAATAATATTTGGATTAAAAATTCTAAATCATGTCCTTAGAGGTAGAAACAAGGATTAGTACAAGGACTGGAAGGAACAGTTTACTAAATTCTTCAAATAAATAGTATAAAACACAGGACAGAGAGAGGGAAAGAAAATAATCCATAAGAATAAGTTTGAAAAATTTTACTTATTTTTTTTTATTAAATGACAAATAATGAAAAGATTCCAAGCATTTTCCTCATAAAAGAGAATAGTAACCTAAGCTAAAATACTAAGAAATTAAGACTTAGTAAGATAAAATCAGTAATAAGATAGAAAAAAAATAAGTATTATAATTCATAAATAAATCCAAGAGCTGATATTTTAAAAAGATGATGTGGACAAACCTCTAGGACAAAAGAGAAGTAAAAAACACAATGAATTAAATATGAAAAAAATAAAGAAAATAACATGTTAAATATTCAGGAAATATTTGCATTTTTCTAAGAATTGGTTTTCTAGGAAAATATAAATTATGAAGACAGATGCAAATGGATGTAGAGAACTCCAAAGAGACAGAGATAGAAGAAATGAAAAAAAAAAAAAAAGAATTTTCAAAAACCCACACCCAACAAAGCTAGTCCTATACTCTTCTATGATACACAATTTTTATGTAGACAGTACAATCATTTTTATGTAGGCAGTACAATCAAATTGATGCCTAAAGAAAATGTATCTTAGAGTCCTCGAAATAAGTTTAGGGCTATAGATTTAAATCTACATAGTAAAAATTGTAAACACAAGAAAACAAATGAATACTCAAAGGTGAAATAGACTTTGTAAAGTTGACCTAATGGCATGAAAACAAGGAGAAAGTGATACCTGATTTTACTTTATATTTGCTATGTAAACATGAAAAAAATCAAGATTAAAAAGTAAATAGCTTACCAGGAAATACTGTGCAAAGTATTATTATGTAAAAACAAATCAGTGATTTTTAGGATCTATATTATTCTGGCAGATTTAGCAGAAAACATGAACCCAATTTAAAATGAAAATTTACATTACAATAAGATGGGTAATTCATAACAGAAAAATTTTAAATAACCAATGAAGAGTTGGATACATCCGACCTTGCTAATATTCAAAGAAATACAAATTGAAGCTACACTGATATACCATATTTTCATTTATAAAAACTGGTGAAAGATCTAATAACTTGGGTGGGAGATAGCCCTTTTAACAGAGTTTCTCACACATTCTTATATAGAGTATATATTTGTACAGTTTTTCTAGAGGGAATTTGGTAATACGTATAGAAAGTCCCCTAAGCAGAAAAACCTTTATCCTAGAAATAACATTTTAGAAATTTATCCTAAAGCTATGATCTGAAATGGGGACTAAAATATATGTAAGAGTGTTTTTACAAAAATATTGTTTAAAATAATAATGAAAATTGTAACAAATTAAAATGGTCATTAATAAAAGTCTGGCTAAACTATGAGACAGTAAATGATAGAATATGATTTAGTCTAGCACTGATAATAAAAGTAAATACTTATTCATATGAAAAGATTTTTAAATTCTCAAATGTTTCTACCATTTTAAAAGAAAAAATTGAAATTTATAGCAAACAATTGTTAACAATTGATATGTAACCTGAGTTTTTATGTTTATTTATGTAATTAAAAATAATAGTTATTCCACAAGGACTATTTTAAATAAAGTATTGGCTTTAAAAAGTAAGATGTGTATACGAAAATATAGTTTACATTAATGTGGATTCACAGCTGTTTGAACAATTGCATTTAAGAAATGTTGAATCTGGGGCGCCTGGGTGGCTCAGTTGGTTAGGCGGCTGACTTCGGCTCAGGTCATGATCTCACGGTCTGTGAGTTCGAGCCCCGCGTGGGGCTCTGTGCTGATGGCTCAGAGCCTGGAGCCTGCTTCAGATTCTGTATCTCCCTCTCTCTCTCTCTGCCCTTCCTCTGCTCACGCTCTGTCTCTCAAAAATAAATAAATGTTAAAAAAAATTAAAAAAAAAAAAAGAAATGTTGAATCAAATCTCTGTGACATCCTAATGAATTCAAATCCCTGTCCTTGTCCTCCTTAATAATTTTATCACTGTCTTAGAACAAATTACCGGACGTGTGACAGATGAGACAAAAGTGTAGTGGGCAGAATACAAGAAAACAGGTAGCAGTAGGACTATGTAAAAGTGAAGAGTGTGTGTCATTTCTGAACATATTCTAATTCAGTTTTTGCTTCTCTCTCCACTGTGCGAGCTCCTCTCCAGGTCCCAGCAAGGCTAAAGAACAAAGGTTTGTGACCATGGTAGAGGAATATTTAAGCTCAATCCATTATGTAGTTGACCTATTCCATGCATCTTACAGATATTAATGCATTTCATATTTAGGAGTCAAAAGTAGTAGTATTAGTATGTCTGTTTTACAGATGAGATACCTGAGGCACAGAAAGATTAATGAATTTGTCAAAGGTCACACAGATAATAAGTGGTGACACAGAAATTGGAACCCAGAGCTGACCCCAGAGGTAGGGCTTTTAGCTATTACACTACCAACAAATTTTGAGGTCCTACTTCAAGCCCTATGCAAGACACTGTTGGTGCACAAGTCAATCAAATGGCCTCTTAGCAAACACATCATGCAATGATGAGCAAATATCACAGAGTGTGGAATGTGTTCTAGTGGAGGAGCGAGAAATACATTTGTAGCAGAGAGGCTGAAATCAGCTCCAAGTCTTGGAGACTACTAGTTTGTCCTGTGTGGTTCTTTTCCTGAAACAGTAACTCCTCTTCCAGCCACTCAGCCCTTCAATCCCATGGTCTTCTTTTAGGCTCACTTACCAGTGCACAGACACTGTCAGGTATGCATGAATCCCAGCAATAATCACAGCTTGGCCCCCAACAAAAGGGTAGAAGCAGTAGGGAGTCCTCACTAATTATACACATTTATACAGCGTTTTCAATAACCAAATGGTAAATTTTGATATTAGATAATGTCAGATCCATTTTCTCAACATTCTTTAGAATTTTGCATCTAGTTGTCCTTATAAACCAGGGGGGTATTGTGGAAAGAATAGTGGTTCCGTGACCACCTGGGTCTTGGCTGGAATCCTTGCTTAGCCAGGGACAAGGTGAATGATCTTATGGAAGGAATTTAACTTTTCTAACACTGTGTTAAGTGGGAATAATGAAAACTACTATAAAGCAGGTAGGTATTAGAATGAAACTTACTTTCCTTCCACATTTGAAATAAATTAATGAACTCATATACTCACAGCTCAGAGTGAAAGCAAACCTAATAAAAAGTATTAAAAAATCTTGCAAGTAGTCTTTATATGCATGAAATTAAAGCCCAAGACACATAAAAGATACATAAAAGAAAAAATATTATATTAAATTCCATCTTCTTGGCTGAAGAGAGGAGCAAATTGTGTTTTATTCAATCCCAATTGTATTTTATTCAGTGCAAGACTAAGAAAGTAGCAGTTTCTGACTTAAAACCAAATTAGCAGCCTGCGGTTTCTGAGGGCGGTAGATATCCCAGATCAGGAAATCACGGCACTCTTGAGCCGTAAGCAATACACGGTTAGATCTGTGCATATACATGGTCTTTTGTGAGAAAGAAGCTTCCACAAACTCCTGTCCCAGGAGTACGTAGTCCTAAGATCCCAGACCTGTGAGGAGACTGTGGGAAACTGAGGCACTAGCTAAGTCTAGCAGCTGTATTTTGCCAAGTTGTTTTAACCACATAAATCTCTATGTTATTTCTAAGAGCAGATAACCAGTACCGGCCTGGCCCATGCCCAAATTGGGTAATTGCATTCTGTCATATTTCAGATCTCCTTGGCACTTTTAATTAGCCATAATTTATATTCTTTCCAGTTTACAATCAAAACTGCCTTATATTGCAGCTGTGGGGTTACACAGAGGAGCAACTAAATTAACAAACAGCTAGTAAATTATTGCTATTTTTTATTTCTCTTTTGCTTTCCATTTCTATAGACTGCTGAAGGTCAGGGATTACTAGTTCCATTTTATAAGACCAGTGAGACTTCAGCATAACCTAATATTAACACCTATGATAAGTTCAATTACAAATTAAAAATAAATTCCCTTTTGGATATATACCTATATCTTAGGACAGAAATAAAGAAAATAATGAATATTTTCTAAAAGAAAAAAATCACTTCGATATAAATAAGGAGTATAGTGTGGTCACTTTTTTTCTTTTTTCTTTTTTTTCAATATTTTTTAGATTTCCACTTGTACCAAGTACTGTTCAAGGAGTGAGGTCCAGAGGAGAACAACAGATTATTTCTCAGATATTTAAAATGTACCAGCCCTAGTTAAATTCATTTAATACTCACAAGAGTTTTATGAGGTAAATGCTAATGTTACCCCTGTCTTACAGATAAGAAACTGGGGCAAAACAAGTTTTAATAACTTCCCAGAGATATGAACAGTTGTAACCACAGCTTCAAACCTTGGCCATTTGATGCCAATACCTGTGCTTTTTACCACTGTGACCATCTCTCTCATGGACAGAACAGCCCTGAGCTTTAATATGACACAGAGGCAGGTGGACAATGATAGAAACGTTCTTATTTAAGCTGAAAGATCTGGAACCAATAAGAAGCATGTGAAGCAAACATCAGGGAAACAGTGTTCAAAGTGGAAAGGACTTGACACTAAGACCTTGAGATGGAATAGATGTGGCACATTTGAGGAATCAGAATAAACTCAGGGGGGCTGAACCACAAGGTAGAGGGAGAAAGAGTGAATTTGGGCTGGAAGCAGGCACAGGATTACGAAAGATGTGAGCAGTGTAAGGTGTTTAGCCTTTAGGTGTAGTGGGGACCTTTTGAGGATTTCAAAAAAGTAAACAGCACATTCTGTGTTAAAAGATTATTTTGAAAGGAAAATCTAAGGGTGGGCAAGAGTGAAAGGAGAGAGAGAGAATTTTCTCCCTCACATACGAGATGACTTTTATTTGGGTTAGGGTGCATTTGGAGATTATGGAAAAGAGGAAGAAGAAATTAGAATATGTTGACTTTCCTGATGAATATTTGAGAGGAAGCATGTGAGGAAAAAAGATGAATCAAGTAAAAACCAGAAGTTGTCATTAGTTAGGTAAACGTAAGTATTCCATCAAAAGATTCTTCTAGTTACTTCTAATAACTCTTAGTGAGACTAAAGAGATGATCAAATGTGATGTAAATTTTACTTTTTGTGGGGAAGTGGATGTAAGGATGGTTGAAATAGGTGAAGAGCATTAAGAATACACTTATCGTGATGAGCACTGAGTGATGTATAGAATTGTGGACTCATATTGTGCACCTGAAACTAATACTGTTTGTTAATTATACTTCAACAACAAATTACTTTTTAAATTTCATATCTGTGTCAATAGACTTTTATGTTTCATTCTTCGTATTTATTTTAAGAAATGACTAGGTATGTATGAGCATTCTTAACCTTGTTTAAATTATTAATTTGTATAACATTTATTTATGATTTGGCAATACTGCCAAGAAATCTACTCATTTGAAATCATTACCTATTCTCACAGAAAGAGCTACACAGAAGGGTGTCTTGAACATGGTGTTTTTGTGAACAACACACAGGTAAGACACTACTGTAGCAACTGGATAGAACATTGAATTATCATGCTGAGCTCATACCTCCATAAACAGAAGACATTTTATTTGCTTTTTAAGTTATGAGAGGATACATTGTGGTCCTTAAATTATGTGAATTGTGTGAATAAAAGAAGTGTAAAATAATTTAAATCAGATGTATTTGGCAGAAAACTGTAGAAAGATTTTGGAAAAATTGAAAGTGTTTGGCATAGGTCTTAATGGGATCTGAGATAATCTTAATACATTTTACTAAATGTATTTTACTAAATTACAAAAACTCGATTTTTAGAAAGATTTTACATTTCTTTTCCTTTTTAATATTCAATGTGTCCACATAGTTTAAACTAGTGCCTTCACAGATTTTCCAGCACACTTTCACAGATAAAACCAACCAACCAAACAAACAAGCAAACCTGGTCTCAGAAGGTTTTGGTTAATTTGGGGTGATCAAGAGATTAGAGGGAGGAAGACATGGTGTACAATGGTAAAACATTTATAGTAGGAGATAGTTATAGGTCATCTATGATAAACTTTACATTCTATAGCCTTTACACTCTCCTGAGTTCCAAACTTACTGCAAGAGTGTTTCACCTGGATATCCTGCAGGCTGACCCAGCCTAGCTGAAAATTGCAATAATTCAGTTCTTGCACTCTATACTACCATTAATAAAATGATCACTCACCCAATTCTTCAAGCTCTTGTGTTTAGAGCCTTCCTTAGCAATTTTATAACCCTTACACAACATCTTTCACTAATTCTGATTAATTTAACCTTTCAAATATCTGTCCAATGTATCCCTGTCTCTCCTTTACAATCACCACTGCCTTAAGGCCTTTCTTTCTCTTTCTCTTAGCTGGATTGTTGCAGTAGGTCTCTGACTCATCTCTTTCGGCTCTTCCCTCTCCAATCCACTATTCATACTGATACCAGTTAGCTTTCAAAAATAAAATTTTGATGATCATTTATAAAATATTGATCTTTCTCCTTATCACCATCAGCTTAAATCTGTACAACTTAACATGGTAAGCATCTCTTTAAAAAGTGGTCTTACATAATTTTACATGATGTTCCTGTCTCTATTTCCCAACAGAATCTTAACCATATTCCAAATACTTGAGTTACACTGTACTTATTGAACCTCCTGACCTTTTTAGTACCCTGATTCAGCTTGCTTGAATAACTTCTTCTCACTTGAATATGTTTATCGCAAAACTGGATTTTTACCTGTTTCCTAGAAGAGAATCTTCTTTTTTAAAAGTCTCAGAAGTATAAGCAAAGAGCATGAAAATAATCCCAGGTGGGAGGGCAAGAGCAATCACAGCTCCTCTTCCAGGAATTTTTTTTTTTTCATTTTCTGTCAATTCCTGCCTAACATTTCTCAGATTCCTGGTTGGAATTAGCTGCTAGCATCACCTTGATCTCTGATTTCCCCATATTCTTTTATGCCAGTTTCAACTTTTTGATGGAATTTCACTAGGACATCAACACTGTAAATTTTGACTCAGTAAGTCTGGGTTTAAAGACATGCATGCATGTTTTATTTGTTATTAGAGTTGAGAATAAAACTGCAAATGCATAAAAATTTAGGCATAAAAACTGGCTTTGCTGTCACCAAATCCAGCTCTTGCTGGATCAAAGTCTCTTTCTACTTCTTTGGGGTCTCTTCACCCCAAATTTTGTTTAGCAAATCTAATCCCTAAAGCACACACCTTCAACTATCCAAAATCCTTCACTGTTTTTTGTTTTGTTTTTGTTTTTTTTCCCTCTAGGAACAAGTTTGAGCCTGGAATCTTCTGGTGAGAAATGACTACTAAATGAACGTTCACATTCCCCTACATGACCACACAAGACACACAGACAGTCTGGTATTTTCTGCTTCTGCCTAATGAGGGATAAAGATTACTTCTTATTTTTTTTTCAGTGAATTTTGGTTCCCAGAATATATGATAAGTTCTAAGGATGTTGCTATGTCTAAATGATAGAACAGATGCAGATAGATGACAGATTGTTATTCAGTCTAATGGCCTAAAATATGCAGAATGAAAGCCTTTAATTTTGAGTGTAATTACTTGCTCCGGTTGTATAATTGCTTGTCATCTAAGTTTTTTGTCCTAATAATAATAGGGATTTTTTTCTTATCTGCAATTTCTCACTCAAGGGAGAATAAAATCAGACAAATATATTGTAAATAATACATTAAAAATTACATGAATATGAAATTATGATATATGTATAAAATTCCTTTCGAAAGCTATGTAATAATGTTCTTATCACTTAGTCTAGTCCTTTATTTTTCTCATGAAGAATCAAGCCTAGAATATCGAATGGATCACTAAAGGTTACACAAAATACCTGATCTCTTGGTTCCTAGGAATCTTGACTCTCAGTGCAGTGTCTTTTTCATCATATCACAGAGCTTCAATAGTCTTTAAAGACTTGGTAAAATCTTCCATATTTTCATAGTTTGTTTCTTCTTCTGCAATCATCTCCCAAACCCCTTTGTCCCTGAATCTACCTGGAGTACAGAGATGTTCATCCACACAGGCATAGTGAGAATGGCCTAGAACTGATCTCATCCTCTAAATCTGGCTTGCCTTTGTGACTATCAGTTCTTCTCAGGTTTTGATGTATATTGTCATATAAAAGTAAGAAGAAGGACAAGACTTGAGATGCTATTAATAACATAGTGCTATAGATAAAACAAGATTTGTTCCCTTTTCATTTTTCCTAAAGAATGTCATGCTGCTAGATGAAGGGCCAGGTCCTGGAGGGGCTACCAATGCCACCCAACCTCCTTCCAGATGTGATGACTCTCTGCTGAAGTCTGAATGTCCTTGTAGTCTGGAGTGTGCTGTCCATGGTGCTGAGAAATCAGTGCTAAATATAGCTCTGCTACAAAATCCTCTCCCAAGTGGTCAGTTAGATGGAGCAGCAGCTAACTTTGTGTTGCAGGGGCCTGGAGGAAGCTATAAAAGACGTGTAACCGTTTAAAAAATGAAAAAGCTCAAAAAGGTAGCTTTGAGAAAATCTTATTTATAACCACGTGAACAATTCACATCACCAGGAGAAACAGCTATTTGTAACTATTCTGCTTTTCCTAAAAGTAATACTCCTTATATGCTTTAAAACTTAGAGTAAGAGCTTTGGTTGTTGTTATATTTCCCTCCAAAAAATTAAAGTACTGTAGTGTGATATATTATAACTGTCAATCAAAATAATAAAATTATCCAGAGAAAATTAGGTACAATTCACCCTGTAGACACAGGAAAACTAGATAGGTGTTACAAATAGCTTTAAGCTGAGGTCTATGTGAAATGACGAAGCAGGAGCACTTGTAGACAAAGAAAGGTAGAAGCACCTTTCACCACGTAAGTTACTACATATTTAGAAGACATCTTCCATCTGCAACCTCTCCATGTAAAAATATCTCTTCATTCAGTTTCTATACACTTGAAAATGGATATGCACAAGAGATACGCATCTAATTATTCCAAATGGCCTTGGTTGGTTTGCTGTTCATTTTTTGGGAGGAGGTATACTCTATTCTAATTAGAGATACTCTGTATGATGCACATAGAATCAAAATTGCAAACTACAGTTGCATCCCTCAACCCTCTAAGGAAGCATCCAAGCCTACTGACCCTGGTCTTTGCTAGTGCTAGTGATGTCTTCCAAGAATTTCCAGACATGTGAAGTTCTGTGCCTAGTGGAAATTTGAGTCTCCATCTCATATATTTTATTTATAATTCCTTCTCACCCTACACAGAGTGGAACGTCATCCTAATATTAATTCCTAACAGGTAGTTCTAAGATGTACTTTAGAGTACTCCAATCATGCTATTATCATAATCATCATATCTAATCTGTTTCTCTAAAATTTACACTGTCTACACTATTAAGAGGACAATTGAGAGAGCATAGGGCCACAGAAGCAATAACAACCATAAATGTCACTGCAACCTACTTGCTCAAAGGCCCTATCTGTGCTACACTCTTCTCCACTTCCTCACATTTTAGGCATTTCTGATACTTTCTAGGAAATGGATGTTTAAAAATTTTTTTAACGTTTATTTATTTTTGAGAGACATAGAGACAGAGTATGAGCAGGGAAGGGGCAGAGAGAGAGGGAGACACAGAATGTGAAGCAGGCTCCAGGCTCTGAGCCATCAGCACAGAGCCCGACGTGGGGCTCGAATTCACAGACCGTGAGATCATGACCTGAGCCGAAGTTGGCCACTCAACCGACTGAGCCACCCAGGTGCCCCGGAAATGGATGTTTTTAGAAGTATTTACTGTCATCGCTGTTGAAGACATTACTTTTCTCATCATTCACATTGTTCTTGTTATTTCCCTGTTGCTGCGCATTTTACCATTAGAGTTACAAACATTTTGTTAGGCACTAGTGACCCCCTTATTACTAAATCCAAAGGACAATTCTAATTCTTATTTAAGTTCTTTTTTTCTGAAAGCACACACTCATTGTGGCTTTATGACACCACCCTATTCTTTTATTCCACTGCTTTATATAACCCTTAAATGTTAGTGTCCCTCAGACTTCTACGCCAAGTTCTCTTCTCTTTCTACTCCACATTCCCTAACTGGTGTTGCCTGTTGTCAAATCCAGTTATTTCTTATGTACTGATGACCTACTCCAACTACTTTTCAAAACTCATTTCCCAAATGTCTAACTACTTTTCAATATTTCTGCCTGGTGTCTTGTTGGTCACTCAAATCCTTATATCAACATATCCAAAACTGAACCCACCACTACACCCCAAATACACACACACACACACACACACACACACACACACACACTCTCACTCATCTTTGTCATTTCAGTATTTACTCTCAAAAAATTAAGCCAATGTCCATAGTTTTCCACATCAAACTTCTGGCAGCCATCCTTCATGCCATCCTTCATGCCATCAAAAATCATATTTTCCCCTAATACTCAAAAAAACTATTACCTACAACTATTACCATGCAAGCTTCTAAATAACTACTCAGTGCTTTCACTTCTCTTTACCTTCAGTAACAAGAATTCATGGTAGTAGGTTACGGTACTATTACAGCAGTCACTATCAGCTCTTACCTGAAGTGCTATAACAGTCTTGCTTTAATTGATACCCAGAACTACATTCCTCCATTGATTCTTAACAATGAAGCCATCACAATTTTTTAAAACATATTTTATTACATTGAGTCTCTCATTTAAACTCTTGAGTGTCTTTTCATTGCCATTAGGATGAAAAACAAACCTGCCAGATCTGACCTCTATTTCTCCAGTTTTTCTCTTGCTACTCCCCTGTCTCCCATTGTTCCAATTATATTGACTTCTTAAAAATTCATTGAATAGGCCATATTCTCTCTTGCTTTCTATCTTCACTTGCTTTTCCTCCTATGTGGATATTATCCTCTCTTCTCTTCATGTGACTAACTTTTATTCACCTCTCAGTTTAAAAGTCACTTTCTCTAAGAAAACATTATTGTAGCTCCCTCATTCCCTCTGCATAGACTCATACTTTGTTCTTGCTCCTGGTACATCCCCACCATATCAATTATTTATGATCATTTCTTTCATTTTCTTTATCTCCAGTGTCTAGCACAATACTTCACACAGATGGACACAATGCCTATTAGATATGACTGAAAGTACAAAGTGTTTTTTTTCCGTTAAGTAAATATGTATTCTTGTTCTACCTACAATAATAAAAATCTGCCCTACATACAGAATACACACTTATATATATGTCTAGTGTACCTGAAGAGAAATGGAGAGGATAAAGAATTGAGGGTGAGGTTAGGAGAAATAGCAGACAGAGAGTGGTTTCAGACCAAATACAGTTCTTCAAGGCCTTAAGTCAGTTAAAACTGATAAAATTCAAAAAAAGTAGCTTTGGATTTTTTTTAATCATGAAAAAGGTGTTTATTTTGAACTTCTGATGTTTGCCTTTCAGCATTTTGGGACTACTTATTTAAGAGGAGCTAAAGAATTGAAAAAAAATATACCTCTGCAGATTTCAATTAAATTCCTTCTGAAAAAAAAATCAAAGGAAAACTTTCATTTTTTTTTATTATTTAGTCTCAGGAGAAAATAGATAAGCATAAATGGCACCTTAGGATATCCCAAACACAAAATTATTTCTATCTGGGTTCAGAATCAATAGTATGACCTTTCATAGAAGTCAGAAAATGTATGTTGCTAGTTATTATTTGCTTAAAGATTAAAGAAACTTTGCATTACGTTTACACATATCTGCAAGAAAGGCTCTGTGCAATTTGAGAAGCAAACCTGGTGTTAGGAATTTTAACAACAAATCTGGAATTTTAACAAAAATGGATAGTGTGTAAGTAATCTAAAATTGTTTACAGATGACTGATTGCACAACTGGAGTAAATGCATATACACTGGAATTTTTGTGCACTGGTGAACATAATAAAACAAAACACAATAGGCTAAACTATATGGCCTTTGGTTCTACTAGCTTAATGTGTTATTTCCCTAGCTGACAATAAAGGGGACAGATTTTTTTTCCCAAGCAGGAACCATATATATATAAATGGGCATTTTAAAAAGACTTGTGTCTGCCTGCCAGCCCCTCCTGCCATCTCACATTCCCTCCGTGTGTGTGTGTGTGTGTGTGTGTATCAAGTCAGTGAGAATTTAACTCACATCCAGCTTGGTTTGGAGATCCTGCACAGAACTAAGCTGAATTAGCTAGCTTAGTTTATGGATGATACCTTTTGTTTCATGTTTTTTGTACACTGGCTTAATGATATTCAGAGCTCAAGTTGCACCAAAGTTATGTTTACATGCATTTATGCGTATTAAACACTTTATATAAGGTTTTTAGAAGATGAAGAATTCACACAGTGCTCCAGCTCTTCACCATTCTACTCCCTTTCCTTTCTCTCTGCCTTTCCCCAAAGCCCTAATTTCCTCATGAAGGGAAGTTCCACCATCTTTTTGTTTGCTCTACACTAGCTTATGTCTTGTGCCTCTCAGGGTCTCCTCTGTTTCCCCATGAGAGCTTATTAAGCTAGTTCCCTAAACAAAAGTTATTCTCTCATTAAAAACATTGTTTTCAGCTTTTTTTAAAAAGAGCAAAACCAAAAGAACTTTACCATGTTATAATAAGTTTATACTTTCTACCATTTTCTTTTTTTTACTTATTATTTTAGAAAGAGAGCACTGGAAAAGGGCAGAGGAAAAGAGAGAAAGAGAGAATCTCAAGCAAGCTCCATGCCTAGTGCAGAGCCTGACACAGGGCTTTATCTTACAAAGGTGAGACCATGACATGAGCCAAAATCAAGAGTTGGATGCTTAACAGACTGAGTCACCTAGACACCTCTATACTTTCTGCAATTTTCAATTAAGATAATAAGGTTATGTTGATGTGTAATAAAAACACATTTGGGAAATAAAGTAGTACCAATGGTCTTTTACTGGTAATGGAAACAATATAATTAACCAATCTAAAATTTAAAAATCTCAAATAAACTGATTACTTTTTTGCATTTTACAGTAAGGAAACTATACTTTTATAAACAGTAGTCAGCATATTTTTTTTAAGATTGTAAGTAAGTTAGTTAATGTCCAATTAATTGGACAACTGGTCAAATCTGTGTGATTGACATACATATCATGCAAAAATTATAACAAGAGCAATTACTCTAAGTATTACTTTATTGATGGAAGTATCTATTTATGCTCAAATATATAATAGTTTCCCTTTTATTACTTTTAAAATGAGTATTACTTTACATTCTTAGTGTAGTACTTCAGAATTAACATCACTTTTCTGAACAAATTAGAAATCTTGAGATGAAAGTGATGTACTGAATTCATCCTTTACAACCAAAGAAGAAAATCCCACTGCTTCCTGGAATGAATAAAATACACGGAACAAAGGCCAAAAAATTCTGATATTTGAATTGAGCAAGTAGAGAACACAAAAATATGAATTTGTTTCAATTCTGCCTTGTTTGAAAATAAGGCTTTTTTTTTAGACTTCTTTTTTATTTTTAATGTTTTTTTTACTACTATCTCTTCAATAGTAAAAGGAGAAATTAGAGAAAAGAAAACTAACAAAAATCAAAATGAGGAGTCATTTGAAGAACAGTGGCACTATAAAATGTTAGCTATTGACCTTTGCAACCCTTCTGTCCTAGTTAATGAGAGAGTCTTTATAGGAGAGGGCTGGTGAATCATTCTTTCAATCAATAAATCTTCTTCACATAAGTTGTGTTGTTACCCAAGATTTGATAAGGCCAGCTAAATGTTCCTTAGATTCTAAAAAGCAGTTAAGATCTGCAGGACAATGGTAAAAAGGTAAAACTACCGACCCTACTATGCAATCTTGGAATAATTGGAGTTAAACTCTCACATTATTGCCCTTGTGTGTTTTGAGTCCCAATGTGAAGTTTGTATTGGCAGAGATGATTGAATCTCACCTGTGAGTCACTTAGAATGTCCTGGAGGGTGACAAATGCAACCAGAACGATCAGAAGTACATTCTTAAAATAAATTATTGAGACTGTTTGTATTATCCATTAAGTACTTAATGCCAAGAACTTAGCCAATATTATCTAATGTAAAAAAAATTCACAGGCACCTATTTTTCTTTATGGAGTTTTAAGAGGTATATCAAAAAAACAAAGATCACAGATCAGCTACTCAAAGACTTTTTTCCTGATTTAAGTCATTCTGCTTTTTGTGTCCAGCGGTGAAAACTTAGATACTGACTTTTTTTGACATTTAAGAACAAGAGAAAATAAATAATGATAATATCAGAATTACTTCAAGTTTTTGATTCAGTAAATATTGTTAATACATGTGAAACAATTGCATACAACTTAGATTTTATGTGTTGAAACACATATATGTGTTAAATATCTTACCCATAAACTGAGTCATTTTTCCATTACTGGAAATCCTAAGTTATATAGAAATATTAATGTGTAAGAAAATCTACCTAAAAATAAGTGTATTCTGTATTAATGGGAATACATAGATTCTCCTCCCTCATAACTCATGGTGATTTTGAGTTTCCTACAAGAGTCACTAAGATTCATAAGTTAGTTGAGTAGTAAAAGCTCTTTTTTTTTCCCTCTGTACCTATTTTACAAGGAGAGGAGGATAAAAGAAAATCTTAATTGGTTATTCATCTCCACTCACATACTAAAACAAAATTTGAAATTCTGAGTCTCTACTCCATTTTTAGAAATATGCACACAAAATACTTTGACAATTTTATCAAAATTTCTTCTCAAACCCTGATGACCTTCTAGTAATTTGGGTATTAGAAAGAAACTCAGTTGAACTGCAAATTAAATTTCTATAACTTAGGTACAAATAAACCATATCTATTTCCTTCATTTTTTCTCATTAGTCTGTAGGTATTCATAGCTTTTAACGCTTAAGTCTGTGTCTGTTAACCTTTTTTCTACCCTCAGATCTAGAAATAGCCATAGTGGCAGTCTCTGATGAGCCTTATCTACCTAGGGATTTGTCCATGAAGTAATCAGATGTCTTAGTGCAAATGTCATTGATCTTAGTCAGAATGGTCTTCTCTGTATACTCCTTGTACTGCCACAGCCTTTCACTTGCTCCTGGTTCTGCTATATGGGAAACAAGGTTCTTCTGGGAAAATAAAACTCAACTTCTCTTTCTGCTGGACAGTGTGGCACCACCGAAGTTACTTTGAGGAGTCTGTTTCCAGGTCATTGATTCTAGGCTCCTCAGAGTCCCAAATGAGTGGTGCCCTAACAAATATGTTCCATCCTAATATATATTCCACTTTCTAGAAGAAGAAAGTCAGGACACCCATTTTTAGTCATCTCCATGACCTCTGCTTCTAATCCACTCCTCTTCTAATTTCCCTAGGGTTAGGAAAAAAAATAACTTTCCTCCTTGTTTTTCTTTTATTTGGACCTCCATGGGTTGGCCCACATATCTGAGCTCTTGATATGCTAAAGAAACAGATAAAGCAGTTTGCCATCATTCTTCATGGCAATATCCTAGTTCTTGAGGTTATTGACTTCCTTCCAAATAATATTTTTAAATGTCAGAAGCTGTGTCTTTTCCTTTGATTCTTTCTGTAATAAATCCTAATCCTTTTCAAGCAGTACAGAGTTGGGCAAAGAGGATGTGATACAAAGGAAAGTTTAAAAACTTAAAAGGAAAAGCACATAAATAACCATAGACCATCACACTCAGTACAGACTTTTTCTTTGTATTCTTCTAAAAGTGGGCCATGAATATAAAGTGTATATAAAAGTAAAAGGACCATGTCTTAAAAGTAATAGTTTCCAGAGTCAGAAAATACATAATACTAGTAGGTTTATAGTATAAAAAATTTAACATAACTATATAATAAGAATAGTGATCAAAATTAACTTATTGGAGAAAATGCTCTTAATTATTAAAGCATTGAAACTCAAAATCCAAAGCTTGTACAAATAAATAAGGAAAATACAGGTACCCTATTCATAAATAAATGGTGTGTGAAAATAGAAATGCAAATGGCCAAGAAACATTAAAATAAACGTGCAAGAGATTTCTTTCTTTTTCCCTGAACCTTTTAATGTTTATTTATTTTTGAGAGAGACAGAGACAGAGTGTGAGTGGGGAAGGGACAGAGAGAGAGGGAGACACGGAATCACAGGCAGGCTCCAGGCTCTGAGCTGTCAGCACAGAGCCTGACACAGGGCTCGAACTCACGAACCATAAGTTCAGGAGTTGAGCCAAAGTCGGATGCTTAACCAACTGAGTCCCCTCTTGCCCCAATTCAGGAGATTTCTAATTTCCATTTCTGAATGTAAAAAGTGTGGAACTTGTCACTCCATTTTAATGAGAAACAAAAAGCTGAACAGACTGAACAATCAACAACTTTTCTTGAATTTATAGGAGAGAAAAGGACACACAACAAGCTGCTGTCCCCAATATTTGAGGGACAGAAAGGTAAATATGAAGAGTCACAGTCTGCTAAAGCAGAGACTACTGTGGAAATCAGTGCTCAGATAGGAAAACCAAAATTGTAATTGTGAATTACTGAAAGCTTTGTGTGCACAACTCTGAGTCAAATTCTAGATGGAGTTAGTCCTGACAGACCACAAAACGATTTGGTGGAAGTTACTTCCAAGAGCCCAACCAGGTTTCCATAATAAATAATGAAGAGGGGCGCCTGGGTGGCTCAGTCGGTTAAGCGGCGACTTCAGCTCAGGTCATGGTCTCATGGTCTGTGAATTCGAGCCCAGTGTCTGGCTCTATGCTGACGGCTCAGAGCCTGGAACCTGCTTCAGATTCTACGTCTCCCTCTTTCTCTGCCCTTCCCTTGCTCACTCTCTGTCTCTATGTCTCTCGAAAATAAAAAAATAATAATAATAATGGAGAATAATTCACTCATGCTTCCAGCAAAAGTAGTGGAAAAGGAACCATCTACAAAAATATCAGAGCATTGCTTTTATTAACAAGACCTGAGCTTAGAAGAAATCAGTTAAGCAAAATCTAACCTGCTGGGGCTTTTTAACCTGAGAGAAAGGAAATATCCAACTCCTGTTAGCTGTAGTGGTCTTGTCTGACATGTAAAGAACTAAAATGGTTCTTACAGAGAAGGAAAATAATATAGGTCAGAAACTCAATCTACATGAATTTAGAAGAGCACTGAAGAAAGAGTAAGTGAATATAAAAGTAAAAATATTTTTCTTATTATAATTTATATAAGTGAATATAAAATTAAAATATTTTTATTCTAATTCATGTAACAGATAAATTTGTTCAAAATCAGAATAGCAACAAGGTGTTTGATTTTATAAATACACATATGTATATACATGAAATGAATAACAGCAAACACAAAGATGGGAGGAAGGAATTATGATTATTTGTCATTAAAAGGAACTCACAGTATCTGTGAGTGGTATTGTGTTATTACTACCTGTGAGTGATATTGTGTTCTTTGAAAGCATACTTAGATTACCTATAAATGTATATTGCAAACTCTGAGGCAATCACTAAAAATTATGAAGAAAAAAGTAGTATAACCAACATATTAAAAAAGTAAAGAAAGTGGAATCATAAAATATGCTCAATAAAAACCATGAAAGGCAGAAAAATAGTGGAAGACATAAATAATACCAAATAATACCAAATAACCAAAATGGCAGATATCAATCCTATACATAAATAATCACATTGATGTCAGTGGTCTAAATTTACCCATGAAAAGATAGATATTGTCAAAGTGGATAAAAAAGAATATACATCTCTACATAATCTATATAGAGATTATATATAGATCTATGTATAATTATAGATTATAAGTAAATGGATGGAGAAAAGTATAATATGCTAACAAAAATGAAGGAAAGTAGAAGTAGCTATAGTGGTTTGGAACAGAGCAGGCAGCATCAGAGATGAAGACGGGCATTAGATAATGATAAAGAGGTCAGTTCTCGAAGAAAACATTACAATCCTTAATATGTATGCACCTAACAACAGAATGAGCTATGTGAGGCAAAAACTAGCAGAACAGCTAGGAAAACCAGAAGAACCCATTATCATGGTTGGAGTCTTCAACACCTATCAGAAATACACAAATCCAGGAGCACCTGGGTGGCTCATTCACTTAAGTGTCCAACTTCAGCTCAGATCATGTTCTCATCATTTGTGAGTTCAAGCCCTACATTGGGCTGAACTGCACAAGCCCTACTTTGGGCTGTGCTGTCAGCACAGAGCCTAGAGTCTTCTTCAGATTCTGTGTCTCCCTCTCTCTCTCTCTCTCTCTGCTCCTCCACCACTAGCACTCGTTTCTCTCCCTCTCTCCCAAAAAATGAACATTTAAAAAAATACATAAATCCAATAGACAGAAAATCAGAAAGGACATGGTTGAACTCAACAACACCATCAATCAACTGGTTATAATTGGCATTTATAGACCACATTATCTAACAGTAGCAGAATATTTATTCTTTTCAAGCTCACAGGGAACATTTGCAAAAATAAACTACGTTCTGGGCCATAAAACACATCAAAATTTTCTTTTAATGTTTATATATTTTTGAGAGAGAGAGATAGGCATAGCACAAGCAGGGAAGGGACAGAGAGAGAGACACACCAAAAACTTTTAAAGAATAAAAATTATACAGTGTCTTCCCTCAGACCACAATGGAATCAAACAAGAAAGCCATAACAGAAAGATAACTGGAGAAACCAAAACTATGAGATTAAAAAATAAACTTCTAAACACATGGGTCAAAGAGCAAATATCAAGATAAATTAGAAAATGCTGTAATAAAAATGAAAACACAACTTATCAAAATTTGTGAGATGCAATGAGTAAAATTTATAACATTAAGCACATATATATTCTAATATATATCTTTATATTACATATATTAGAAAAGATATAAAATAAATAATCTAAGTTTTGGCTTTAGGGAACCAGAAAAAGAAAGCAAATCTGAAGAATTAACAAAAACAAAAATTCTGGAATAGGAAATTATGACAAGATGGCAGGATATAAGGTTATTATACAAAAGTCCATAACTTTCTCCGTATATCACTAATGAACGAATGTAATTTGAAAGTAAAAATCACAACACTGGGGTGCCTGGGTGACTCAGGTGGTTAAGTGTCCAATTCTTGATCTTGGCTCAGGTCATGATCTCATAGTTTGAGAGCTTGAGCCCCTTCTCGGGTTTCACGCCAGTGGTGTGGAGCCTGCTTGGGATTCTCTCTCTCTCTCTCTCTCTCTCTCTCTCTCTATCTCTCTACTGCTGTTCCCCTGCTTGTGCTCTCTCTCAAGATAAATAATAAAAACTTGAAAACAAACACACACAATACCACTTACATTAGCAACCCTCAAAATGAAATACTTAGGCATAAATCTAATAAAGTAGATATAAAATCTCTATGAGGAAAATTACAAAATCCTGATACAGGAAATAAAAAGAACTAAGTAAATGGAGAGATAACCTATGTTTATAAATAGGTATCTACATTGTCAAGCTAGTTAGTTCTTAGATTCAATATAATCCCAGTCAAAATTGAAACAAGTTCTTTAATGGGTATCAATGAACTGATGCTAAAGTTTTCGTGGGGAGGCAAAAGATTCCATACAATGTTGAAGGAGGAGAACAAAGTTGGAGGACCAATGCTACACAACTTCAAGACATATTATAAATCTACATAATCAGCACAGTGTGGTATTGGACAAGGAAGAGATTAGTGGAAAAGAATAAAGAACCCAGAAATAGACTCAAAAGTCTAGTTAACTGATCTTCAACAAAAGGCCAAAGTAGTAAAATGGCGCAAAAGTAGTTTTCCAATAGGGAGTACTGAAACAACTTGACATCTACATATAGGAAAATGAATCTAGACACACATATTACACCCTTCACTAATTTATAGATCCTAGACCTAAATGTAAAATACAAAACTTTGAAACTCCGAGAAGATAATGTAGGTAAAACTTTACATGACCTTGGGTATGGTAGTGCCTTTTTAGGTACAACGAAGACGCCATCCATAAAAGAAATAATTGATAAACTAAACTTCATTAAAATTAAAACCTTCTGAGAAAAACAATTTCAAGAGAATGAGACAAGTCACAGACTGGCAGAAAATATTTGCAAAGACACATTTGATAAAAGAGTGTTATTAAAAATACACAAAGAACTCTTAAAACTCAGCAGTAAGAAAACACTTTATATTTATAGTTTACTTTAATTTTAATTTAATTTTATTTACTTTTTAATGTTTGTTTATTTTTGAGAGAGAGAGAGCGAGCGCACACGCGTGCGCACACCAGTGGGGGAGGGGCAGAGAACCAGAGATACAGAATCTGAAGCAGGCTCCAGGATCCGAGCTGTCAGCACCCAGGCTGATGCGGGGCTAAAACCCACAAACCATGAGATCATGACCTGGGCTGAAACCGAGTCAGACACTTAACTGACTAGGCCACCCAGGTGTCCCGATTCACTAATATGTTTCAAAGCATCTGGTTGTAATTTAATTTACCATTTGGGCATGGAGATTTTTTGGGTGTTTTTAATCTGTCACTTCACAAAATATATATGCATGATTTTTGACATTAGGATACATCCACTATATGTTTAAATTGAAAGCAGTAATCTTTGAAACAGTATATAAGTATTTTTAATGTATAAAGTAGAACAAATATTAAAACATTTTTATTACAGAATGTGTGCGTGCTACTTTCCTATGTATTGAAAAATATAATTTTTGAGCATATATTAACATTATATTTAGAAATACTTTAATAAGTTAATAAAATGCATATTTTTGGTGTACGAAAATGTATATACATTTTACAAAGAAAAAAATCAAGAATTCCATTTTGATTCCCTCTGGTAAATTCTCTGTGCAAAGATTTGTTTTATCATTTCACAAAGTTATGGTAGTATACAGTACTGTTTTGTTGCTTCTTTTTAAAGTTAACATCTCATATAATATTAAATAAACACAATAAATTTTTCTGGCATTCGATACCCAGCTCATTCTGATTCTGAACTATCTTTCTAGCCTTATTTTCCCTGACTCTACAGTATGTGCTCTTCCTGGTGTTCAGCTGGTCTCCTGAGTCTTTCTCAAGCATATAAGACTGTCTCCCACCACCCTCCCTATTCCTCAATCTATAGATTGTGCTAGCTTTCATCTATTGAAACATACTCCTTACTCAAGGCCCAAAGAAGCAATACATTCTCCACAAAGTCTTCTACCTCCTTTAATGCTCCCCAGGATGAAAAAGTATCTTTATCTAGAATTTCCATACCTTCCTAATTTACGACTTCATAACACTAGTCACATAGAATTATACATGATAGTTTTTCCTATTACATTAAATCTTTCTTGACAGGGATTATTTTGTATTTATTTAGCATCTATCATCTTCCTGAAAAATAATAGATGCTCAAGAATGTCGACTGAGTGAATGAAGTTTTCTCCAACTTTGACATTCATAGCTGGAGACTGACAAAAATAAAAGCACTGGTAATTGTATTTAATGAATCAATTATGAATTATAAAAATGCAAGCCTGTTTATCATTTCTTAATAACCAGAATTACAATAATTAGACTCAAATCCTTATAGTGGTCAACTCATTTCACTCTGACAGATATACTTACTACTATTTAATAAATGTAATTAATTCTTTCCCCTTACGAATTAAAAATACATCCTGAATCAGGTTTGAGTGTAGCGTTTTCATCCTACATGTTTTCAAAGTCATGAAGGACCTTAAAGGACCTACATGTTCTCTCTGAATTGTTCTTTCTGAGTCACTTGAATTTCAATTAGCATGAGTGTACTAAGGAAAAGAACTACACTAAAACCTAAGATTAAACATGTCTTGCAAGACATGTTTTGGTCAGTTGTATAGCATTCTAATGTTATTGCATTTGAATTCTGACTTTACCTTGCAATCTAGGAAAATCATTTTTCCTCCAAGAGGTCTGTTACACAGCTAGAGAGAGGGTTCCTAAAAATAAGCATTCCATCATATTTAAAGAAAAAAAGTTTCGGTGATCACTACCAAATACAATGAAATATAGTTTAAACCTAGGATCCAAACATTAGTTATAGGAGACCAGTCCATCAGAAGAATCATAATTGAGATTTCAGCCAGGGAAGAAAAGAAACCCGTCAGGAACATGATAAAATTAGGTCTGATTTGTGTGCACTGTTGAGCTATATACTGAGGTCAGAAACCATGGTTGAACTGCACCATTTATGAGCTGCTGTTCTTTGTCTCAGAAGTAATCTGAAACACGGCAGCAGGGGCTGCATAGCATTATTTAATTGGGTTATCTTGAGGAGAATTTGCTAAGGGAAAAGAAGAACCCTGTAAATTCATTGGAGGTCTAATTAGCTGCAGCTTTTGTTTTGACATAAAATTAGCATATATCCTCACAGCCGTTGATATGTAGAAATAGTTTGCCTGTTTTGTATAATGTCCACAATATCTTCTCTTCTGTCAGAATATTCTGTTACCAAGAGTTTAAAAAAAAAGTTATTAAAGAAGATAGACGGCATATATATGTCTTTCATGAGTGATTTAAAAAATATATTCTGAGAACATATGTGTGTGTAAAGTTATGTATGTCTTATGTAATACTAAAACATGCAACAGTACATTACTAGTGTTTTGTGATCTTGAGATCTGACAGCACATCAAGACGCTTGGATGGAAAAACGAAGTAAAACAAGATAAAATACAAATGAAACATAACAGAGCCTTTGGAAACAAAACCAAAAATTACTGTTTTCTATTTTTTGATCTTTTATGGTTTGTTTGCTTCCCCATATTAAGAGGTAAATATGAGATATTTTTTCCTCTTCATAATTTCTGTCTTAAAAGCCTCTGTCTTAAATCCTTTATGTGGTTATCAATCAGAGAAAACTGAAGTCTTGGGCAAAGTGTTTAAATTATTAAGCACAAAGAATATTTATTTTTCACCCATTTCAATTACTCTTATCCATGCATCGAACTCTGCTGGCATGAGAGAAGTGGGTCTTAATATTTAGGAGGCGCCTGGGTGGCTCAGTCGGTTGGGCGGCTGACTTCGGCTCAAGTTATGATCTCATGGTTCATGAATTCAAGCCCCGCATCAGGCTCTGTGCTGAGCTCTGAGCTCAGAGCCTGGAGCCTGCTTCAGATTCTGTGTCTCCCTCTCTTTACCCTTCCCCTGCTCACGCTCTGTCTCTATGTCTCTCAAGAATAAATAAACATTAAAAAATTTTTTTTGAAATATTTAAACTTGACTTTGAATTTCCAAAATATTATTTCAAAAGTTAGATATAAAAGTCTTTCAGGAGTAAACACATGGATTTGATCATTTCTGTGGGACATAATATTTACATTAAGATAAACATAATGGTAGGCTTAGAGTTTTCATGTATGCAATGGCATGTTATGAATGCCCCAACTACCGGTGTTCTTTCTGGTATCTGGCCACAGAGAGATTTAGGACAAAGACACAGTATTTGGCTGTGATTATCTGGGCCTGAAATTTGGAAATCATCTTTGTTCCTTCTTCCTCATTGCTGCCCCCACTGAATATTAAGGCTTGTCAATTCTGCCTTCTTCACATCCCTTGAGGCAGAACAAATTTTATCCTGCACTTTTCCCACAGAAACATCAATTTGAACAACGGTCCATGTACAAAAATACCTTCACAAGAGCTAAAAATATTACGTGAGGGATTACATCACCTGAGTGGAGAACAGAAATAAGAAAAGATACATCGAAGAGGATAAGAAAGACAGTTTCACATTATACCTGTCACCCCTCCTTCAAGGCCAGGCAACCCAGTATGGGGGAGGATACCCTCCATTTATTTAAAAAAAAGGAAAATGGGGGCGCTGGGTGGCTCAGTTGGTTAAGTGTCAGATTTCGGCTCAGGTCATGATGTCACAGTTCATGAGTTCAAGTCCTACATCAGGCTCTCTGCTGTCAGTACAGAGCCCATTTTGGATTCTCTGCCTTTTCTGCCCTTCCCCTGCTCACACTGTCTCTCTCAAAAATAAATAAACATTAAAAAATAAAGATTACTTTAAAAAATAATAAAAATTTAAAAAAATGAAAATTAATAAGCTCTCTACTTCACCATGGACCACAGCACGAGGATTGTACTTATGTCAGGCCAGCCCACACTCCAAGTTCCAGTTTCATATTAGTGCCAAACCAGCCTCCATGGCTCAAGCCTCCTGATAGGCTCCCAAGGATCCAGGCTTATGACCCACTTCAGCATTGGGATGAATTCAATAGATCCAGGTTTTTCATTCTGGTTCTTGAGGATCAGGCTTCAGGCCACCTTAGCACCAGAATGGCTCCCATGTGCCTTGGTTCTAGTTTCACCCCAGTGCCAGACTGGCTCCTGAGGCTCCAGACTCCTAGCCTGCCCAAGCAGCCATCTGGCCCACATAGCCCAAATGTGCCGTCCAGTTCCCAGGGACCAAGGCTCGTGGCCTGCCCCAATGCAAGGCTGAAACATGTTGATCCCAAATCTGAGGTGGTACACGCAGGCCAAATCCCATGGATCCACTATCCATGTCCTACACGTAATCAGATCCCAGACCTATTACTGCAACTGGACACCGATCTGAACTGTGGACCCAAACATCAGGCCCACCCCTATGGAGTCAAGCACCAGTCTTGTTTACCAGCTGACCCAGGCAACAGACCTTCCCATCCAGAGACTCTAGCAGCAAGCCCACCTGAGATCTATATCAGTTGGGCCACCTGGAATATCTGAATGAGCTGCCTGGTGAAGGGCATTCCATACCAAAGACATTCTATAAAGACTGAAAGAAGTCTCTGTTTCTTCAAATGTGCAGATGAAAATTCAGGGCCACAAATAACATAAATAATCACATAAACATGATACAAAGGAAACTAATAAAGCCTCAATAACTGACCCAAAAGAAATGGAGATTTATGGGGTGCCAGGGTGACTCAGTCAGTTAATTGTCTGACAATGGCTCAGGTCATGATCTCATGGTTGACAAGTTTGCGCCCCGTGTTGGGCTCAGAGCATGGAACCTACTTTGGATTCTGAGTCTCCCTCTCTCTCTGCCCCTCCTCTGCTTGCATTCTATCTCTCTATGTCTCTCTCTCTCTCAAAAAAAATAAACATTTTTAAAAATTAAAAATAAGAAATAGAGATTTATGAACTGACAAAGAATTGAGAATAATCCTAGAAAAGAAATTCAATGAACGACAAGAAAACAGCAATAGAGAACTACATTTTTTTAAAAAATGTATGAGAAAAAGAGAAGTTTAACACAGAAATAGAAATAATTAAAGAAAAAAATCCTAATGTTGAAGAATATAATGACTGAACTGAAGAATTCAAAAGAAATCTTCAATAACAAACTTGGCCGACAGGAAGAATGAATAAATCAACTTAAGATATTTGAAACTATCCAGTCAAAGGAGTAAAAGAAAAAGAATAAAAAAGAATGAAGAAAGCCCATATGAATTATAGTATATCGTTAAGAGACACAATTATGAATTATTGGAGTTCCAGAAGGACAAGAGAAGGAGAAAGCGGCAGAGAGCTTATTTAAAGAAATAATGCCTGGGAAATTCAAAATGGGAAAGAGCTTTAGACATCCAAGTACATGAAGCTCATAGATCTCCAAAAAGTTTCAACTCAAAAAGATCTTCTTGAAGACACATTATAAGACTATTTAACAAGAATGAAAAGTAAATTTTAAAAGGAACAATAGAAAAAAAATGCTCACATACAAGGAAAACTCTAGAAGGCCATCAGGAAAATTATCAGCAGAAACCTAGAAAGCCAGGGGAAAGTGGAATTATATATAAAGTTCTGGGGGAAAAAAAGAAAAAAGAAAAAAAAAATACCTGTCAATTGTCAAACAAGAATACTGTACACAGCAAAATTTCCCTCCAAAAATGAAAAATAGAAAGATTTTCTCAGACCATTAAAGAAATAAATAAATAAAAGAAAAACTTTGGGAGTTCATCACACTTTACCTGCAATACAAGAAATGCTAAAAAGAGTTCTTCAAGTTGATATTAAAGAATGCTAAGAACACGAAAATATAAAACTCATTGTAAAGGTAAGAATATAGACAAATTCAAAATACTCTAAACTGTATGATAGTATGTAAGTCACTTTTAATTTTGTTACAAAAATTTAAAAATTAAATTATTTAAATAGCTAAAGTAAATAATATGTTAAACAGATACACCATAAATAAAAACTGTAAATTGTGACATCAGTAACACCAAATATAGGAAGAGAAAACAAAATGTAGCCTTCTGGTATACAAAGTTGCTATCAGATTAAAATAGACTGATATGTATTATATATATTATATATAATATATATTTAATATCTTAGGTGTAAGTCTCATGATAACCAAAAGTAAAAATATCCATAGTAAATACCAAAAAGTATAAAAGAAAGAAATCAAAGCATGCCACTGGAAACAAAATCACAAAGGAAAACGGTTATTAAACATTAACAAAATGGCATTAGTACGTTATTTTTCACAAATAATTATTTTAAAGGTAATTACATTAAATTCTTCAATCAAAAGACATAGATTGGCTGAATGTATTAAAAAACACCCACAATATCCAACAATATGCATCCTATAAGAGACACATTTTGACTTTAAGGACATAGAGGCTAAAAGTGAATGGATTGGAAAATATATTCCATGCAATGGAAACTGAAAGAAAACAGAGATAGCTATACTATATCAAACAAAATAGACTTCAAGGAAAAGACTAATAAGAGAAAAAGAAGTTCAGTATCTACTGATAAGGAGGTCAAATCATACCGACTGTAAATATATATGTACCCAAGACAAAAGCACCCAAATATGTAAATCAATTAACAGAACTAAAGGGAGAAATAGCAATATGATAATACTGTGGGACCTCAATATTCCACTTTCAACAATGCATATATCATCCAGACAGAAAATTAATAAGGAAACAGTGGAATTAAATAACACTTAGACCAAATGGACCTCATACACACATACAGAACATTTTATGCAATAACAGATTATTTGCAAGTGTACATGGAACATTGTCCAGGATAGATGTTTACTGACAAAACAAGTCTTAGCAAATTTCAGAAAATTAAAATCATAGCAAAATCATTTCTGACAAAAATGATATGAAATTACTACCTCAAGAAACAAGAAAAATGTTACATAACCAATTATCATTATAATTAAAATAGCTAGAAGAAGAACAGACCAGAGCTAGTAGAAGAGAGGAAATAAGATTAGAGCATAAATAAATGAAATAGAGGCTAAAAGAACAATAGACAAGATCAATGAAGCCAGAACTGATTCCTTGGAAAGATAAACAAAATTAATAAAAATTTATTTAGGCTCATCAAGGAAAAAAGAAAACTGTGAATGAGAAACAATTGATACCACAAAAATACAAAATATTTTAAGAGACTATTATGACAAACTATATGCCAACAAATTGGATAACCTAGAATTGATGTTTCTATAAATACATAATCTTCCAAAACTGAATCACAAATAAATTAAATTGTGAACAGAATGGTTACTAATAATGAACTTGAATCAGTAATCAAAAAACTTTTAAATAAAAATCTAGAACCACATGGCTTCACAGGTGAATTCTACCTAATATTTAAAAAGAAGAGTTAATAATTATTCTTCTCGAATTATTCCAAAAACAGAAGAGAAGGAAAGCTTCCTAAATTGTTTGTTCTACAAACAAACAACAAACAACAACAACAACAAAACAAAACCACTACAGGCCAATATGAACATAGATGCAAAAACCTGCAACAAAATATTAGCAAACTGAATTCAACAATACGTTTAAAAACTCATTCACCACAATGAAGTAGGATTTATTCTAGGGATAAAAGAGTGGTTCAATATTAACACATCAATCAATATGATATATTGCATCAGTAAAAGAAAGAGTAAAACCATATAATCATTTCAATAGATGCAGAAATATCACTTGAAAAAATACGTCGATTCATGATAAAAACTCTCAACAAAGAGGTTACAGGGAACATACGTCAGTGAAATAAAGGCCATACATGGAAAAAAAAGATCACAGATAACATCACACTTGATGCTAAAATACAGACTTTTACCTCTAAGATCTGGAAGAAGACAAGGACATCCATTCTCACCACTTTTATCCAAAATAGTACTGAAAGTCTTAGCTGCAGCAATCAGACAAGACATAAAGGTATCCACAGTGGTAAGGAAACTGTAAATCTGCAACTATTTACAGATTACATGATACCATAGATAAAAAACCTTAAGGATTCCACTTAAAAACTATTACAACTGATAAATGAATTTAGCCAAGTTGCAGGATACAAAATTAATATACAGAAATCTGTTGCATTTCTGTACACTAACAATGAAGTAGTGAAAAAAGAAATTAAGAAACCAATACCATTTACAATTCACCAAAAAGAATAAAATGCCCAGAAATAAATTTAAGCAAGGTGAAAGGCTTGTACTCTGAAAGCCATAACACATTAATAAATGAAATTGAGGATGATACAAACAAATGGAAAGATCTGGATCCTCAAAAATTAATATAGTTAAAATATCCATACTAACCAAAGCAATCTACAAATTCAGTGCAATTTCTATCAGTACTGATAGCAGTTTTCACATAACTAGAAAAATAACGCTAACCTTTATGTAGAGTCACAAAAGACCTATAAAAATCAAAGCAATCTTGGGAAATAGAAACAAAGCTGGAGAAATCACAATCCCAGATTTCAAGACATACTACAAATCTGTAGTAATCAAAACAGTATGGTACCGGCACAAAAATTTCTTTCAGCAATTTCTTTCAGCAATATTTTATAGTTTTAAGAGTCCAGGGTATTTCAACTTCTTGGTTAAGTTTATTATCAGGTATTTTATTCTTTTGGAGCAATTGTAAAAGAGATATTTTCCTAAATTTCTCTGTCAAAACAGTATGGTACTGGCACAAAAATAGACACATAGATCAATGGAACAGATAATCCAGAAATAAACCTACACTTACATGGTCAATTAAACTATAACAAAGGAGGCAAGAACAAACAATGGGAAAAAGACAGATTTCAATAAATGGTACTGGGAAAACTAGACATCTGTACACAAAAGAATGAAACTGTACCACTTTCTTACATCATATGCAAAAGTAAATGAAAGGGTTAAAGACCGAAATGTGAAACCTAAAAACCATAAATTTCTAGAAGAATCCAGGTAGTAACTTATTTGATATTGATTATAGAAAAGTTTTCTAGACATGTCTCCTCAAGCAGGGAAATAAAAGTAAAAATAAACTATTGGGACTACACCAGAATAAAAAAACTTTTGCAGAGTGAAGTAAACTGTCAACAAAATGACAAGGCAACCTACTGAGTAGGAGAAAATATTTGCAAATGACATACCGAATAATGAGTTAATATCCAAAATGTCTGTATACAACTCAACACTGAAAAAGTAATTCAATTAAAAACGGGCAGAGAATATGAAAAGACATTTGTCCAAAAAAGATACAAAGATGGCAAATGGACACACACAAACATGTTCAACATCATCAATTATCAGGGAAATGAAAATCAAAACCATAAGGAGCTAATACCTTACACCTGTAAGAATAGCTAATATTAAAAGACAAAAAATAAGAATTGTTAATGAGGTTGTGGAAAAAAGATAAGTTGTCAAAAGTTAACATCCATGTGTGATAAAAACTCTCAACAAAGCAAGTAGAGGGGGAACATACCTCAACATAATAAAGGCCATATATGACAAGTCCACAGATAACATCATACTCGACTCCAAGATTAGGAATAAGACAAGGATGCCTACTCTTGTCACTTCTATTCAACAGAATAATGGAGGTTCTAGCCAGAACAATAGGCAAGAAAAAGAAATAAAAGCATTCAGATTGGAAAGGAAGAAGTAAAACTGTCATTATTTGCATATGGCATGACATTATACATAGAAATAAAGACTACTTCAAATTATTAAAATAAATGAATTCAGGAAAATTGCAGGATACAAAATACACAATAATGAACTATTATCATAAAGAAAACTATTATTATATAATTAGAGAAATTAAGGAAACAATCCCATTTATAATTGCATCAAAATAATAAAATACCTAGGAATTAATTTAACCAAGCAGACGAATGACCTGTGTATTGAAAACTGTAAGATGGTAATACAAGAAATGGGAAAAAAATCCACAAATAAATGGAAAAATATTCAATGTAGATGGATTAGATAAATTGATATTGTTAAACTGTCAATTCAACCAAAGGGATATACAGATTTAAGGCAATCTCTAACAAAATTCCAATGGCATTTTTCAGAGAGAGAAATATTTTTATGGAACCCTAACAGACCCCAACCAACTAGCTGAAGCAATCTAAGAAATAAGAACAAAAGGGCACCTGTGTGGCTCAGTCAGTTGAGCATCTGTCTCTTGATTTTTGGCTCAGGTCATGATCCCAGGGTCATAGGATTGAGCCCTATATTGGGCTCTGAGCTGAGCGTGGAGCCTGCTTTAGATTTTCTCCCTCTTGCCCTATGCCCTTTTCCCAAGCTCAGGCTCTCTAAAATAAAATAAAAAAAAATAAAAAAAGAAAATAAATAAGAACAAATCTGGATGCATCACTCTCCTGGATTTCAAACTATATTACAAAGCTATTGTAATTAGGACAGTATGGTACAAGCGTTAAAACAGACATACGCATTAATGGACCAGAAAAGAAAGCCCAGAATAAACACACACACACACACACACACACACACACACATATATATTCAAGTATTTTATGACAAAGGAGCCAAGAATATACAATGGAAAAAAGAACAATTTCTTTAATAAGAGGTCCTGGAAAACTGGACAACCACATGTAAAAGAATTAAACTGGACCGCTTATTCCATAGACAAAATAATCTAGAAAGGATTAAAGATTTAAATATAAGATCTGCAGGGCCCCTGGGTGGCTCATTGGTTGATTTTGGCTCAGTTCATGATCTCACAGTTGGTGGATTTGAGCCCCATGTTAAGCTCTGTGCTGACGGCATGGAGCCAGTTTGGAATTCTTTGTCTCCCTCTCCCTCTGCCTCTGCCCCACTTGTGCTCTCTCTCTCTCTCTCGAAAATAAATATTTTTTAAAAATAAAATAGAATAATATAAGGTCTGAAGCCATAAAATTCCTAGAAAAAACATATACAGAAAGCTCTTTGACATAGGTTTGGGAATAATTTTTGAACCTTATACCAAAAGCAAAAGCAATAAAAGAAAAAAATAAACAAATGAGACTTCATCAGACTAAAGAGCTTATGCACAGAAAAGTAAGCTAGCAACAAAATGAAAGCAATCTTCTTATTGGGAGAAAATATTTGCAAATAATATATCTGAATAAGGGGCTACTATACAAAACATATAAAATAGTCATATAGCTCAATAGCAAAACAAAAACAAATAAGCAAACAAACAAAAAACAAAACAAAACTCACACACACACATAAAATGGGCAGAAGATATGATGGTCCAATGGTACATGAAAGATTCTCTATGTAAATAATCATCAGGAAAATATAGATCAAAATTCCAATGAGATATCACCTCGCGTATGTTAGAATGGCTACTATAATAAAGACAAGAAATAACAAGTGTAGGCAGGAATGTGTAGAAAAGAAAACTCTCATGCACTGTTGGTGGGAATGTAAATTTGTGCAGTCCACTATGGAAAAAGCACAAAGGTTCCTCACAAAATTAAAAATAGAATTACTATATGATCTAGCAATTCCACTTTCGGATGTTTATCCAAAGGAAATAAAATAGTAATTCAAAATGATATATGCAACCCTATTTTCATTGTAGCATTATTTACAATAGCCAAGATACGGAAAAAAACATGTGTCCAATGATTGATGAATGGATAAAGAAAATATGGCATGTACATATTTTTTAATGAAATATTATTCAGCCATAAAAAGGATGAAATCTTGCCAATTGTGATAACATGAATGGACCTTGAGGGCATTATGATAAGTAGAAATGTCAGACAAAGAAAAGCAAATACCACATGATCTTCCTTGTATGTGGAATGAATGAATGAACAAACAAACTAGCTTATGAACATAGAGAACAGATTGGTGGTTTCCAGAGGCAGGGCAGGAGAAAAGATGAACTGTTTTTGTTTTTATTTAAATAAATTTAAAAATTAAAAAAATTATATTAGCATTAAAAATAATAAAACACTTAGGAATAAAGTTTTTCATTGATGTGAAAGACCTGTAGACTGAAAATTATAAAAGTTTAATAAAACGAATTGAAGACAAAAAATGGTAAGGTATCCCATGTTCATGAATTGGAAGAATTAATATTGTGGAAATGCCTATGTTATTCAAAGCAATGTACAGATTCAATCCTTATCAAAATTTTAATGGCATTTTTTACAGAAAATGAAATTTATGTGGAACCTCAAAAGATCACAAAAGGCCAAAAAACTATTAATTAAGAAGAAAAAAAAAGTCAAACTCTTATAAGTAGAGAATAGAAGAACTTTTGGCAGGGACTGGGAATGTTGATGTTATTGAGAAATGTTGGACAAAGGGTATCAATTTCCAGTTATGTAAGATGAAGAAGTCTTGGGATCTAATATACAGGCATGATGAAAATACTTAATACCATACTGGACAGTGGAAATATGCTAAGAGAATAGGTTTCGGGTGCACTCTTCACAAAATTAAAGTGGTAACATTGTTAGGAGACATATTAATTAGTTTGATTATGATAACCATTTCACTCTATCAAAACATCATGTTCTATATCTTAAATATAAACAATTTTTGTTTATAAATAAAAGAAATTCTCTCTCCTAGGTGGTCAGATAAATTTTATCTACATCACTTTGAGTTTTAAATTTATTTCTTTTATCAACTTTTTTATTTTAGAGAGAGAGAGAGAGAGAGAGAGAGACAGAGAATTTTAAGCAGTCTCCATGCTCAGTGCGGGGCCTGACATGAGGCTTGATCTCACATCCCTGGGATCATGACCTAAGCAGAAAACAAGAGTGAGATGCTCAACTGACTGAGCCACCCAGTGCCCTCTTTTATCAACTTTTGATTGCATTTAATGTAGCTCTACCATATATTTGCACTGTAAAATGTTTTGCATAAAATACGAGAAAGAGAATAGCTTGGGAATGCAAGACAGATGCTAGAAAATGCCAGATTCAGCACTGATGTTCACATGCTGCCTGAAAATTCCTAGGTCACCCTTATCACACTCTTGTACTCTCTGGTTTTTCCCTATGTTCCCCAAATACATTACCTTATTTTCAATTATCATTGGAAGGCTTTTAGAGAGTGATTAATTTTAAGGTTCTCCAACTTTTAGGGAAGAGACAACATATTTTTAACAGATTATGTGCATTTCATGAGTGGGAGCCAGATTATATAAACAGAAGACTGGTAGTTGGGTTTTTGTTTGTTATTTTATTGTTTTTGATTTTTAAAATGGCACCGCTGACATAAGAGTAGAAGGAGACTTCCAATAGGATACACGGTTAAGTAGTGGTCTTATTTTTCAGAAGTGTACATTCTTTTGCTGTTTGTTTCTTTCTTTCCAGGCATCTTACATGGAAGTATGGTGTGATTTCATATGTCTACTAGATGGATATCATTTTAGCATTATATCTTCACCTCTGAAATAAATTAATGTTAAACTTCATGTGTTAAAAAAGTGTGATAATATATAATCTATTCTCAGTGCCTGGTGCTGAATGAAAAATAAATTGATATTATTTTAAAGTTATTAATGGAAACTGTTCAAAATACAAACATGTAGTCCATGTTGGGAGTATAATTTTAAACGTAAAATGATGGCATATTCACTATTTTGCGATTTATTTTCATAAATTTAATTTTAATTACATAATCAATATGAAAGTTTCCTTTTACAAGTTTTGAGATGAGAGAAAATTGGGATAATTTGGGGATTTTTTAAAAATTGATTTAACATGATGAGGTCCCAATAGTTCATTTTTACTTTAAATTCCCTCGCCTTTGGAGATGTGTCGCATAGGAAATTGCTGCGGCTCAGGTCAAAGAGGTTTTTTCCTGCTTTCTCCTCTAGGATTTTGATGGTTCCTGTCTCACATTCAGACCCTTCATCTATTTAGAGTTTATTTTTGCCAGTGGTGTAAGGAAGAAACGATGCTCAAAGTCACTCATCAGGGAAACACAAATCAAAACCACACTGAGATACCACCTTACACTGGTCCAAGTGGCTAAAATGAATAAATCAGGAAACTATAGATGCTGGCAGGGATGTGGAGACGCAGGCACCCTCCTACACAGTTGGTGGGAATGCAAACTGGTGCAGCCACTCTGGAAAATGGTGTGGAGGTTCCTCAAAAAAATGAAAATAGAGCTACCCTATGACCCAGCAATAGCACTTCTAGGAATCTACACAAGAGATACAGGAGTGCTGATGCATAGGGGCACGTGTACCCCAATGTTCATAGCAGCACTTTCGACAATAGCCAAATCATGGAAAGAGACCAAGTGCCCATCAACTGGAGAGTGGATAAAGAAGATATGGTACATATATACAATGGACTACTACGTGGCAATGAGAAAAAATGAAATCTGTCCATGTGTAGCAACATGAATGGAACTGGAGGTATTATGTTAAGTGAAATAAGTCAGTCAGAAAAAAACAGATACCATATGTTTCCATGAATAGGTGGACTTTGTGAGACTAAGCAAAAGCCAGGGGGAGGGGAAGGGGAAAGGAAAAAAAGACACAGAGAGGGAGGGAGATAAAACACAAGAGACTCTCAAAGACTAAGAACAAACTGAGGGTGAGTAGGATGAGGGAGGGGGGAGAGAGGGGTGACGGGCATTAAAGAGGGCACGTGTTGGGATGAACACTGTGTGTTATATGTAAACCAATTTGAAAATAAACTATTATAATGAAAAGTGAAAAAATTGATTTAACAATGTATCACTGAACTAGTTTAATTACTAGAATTTATGACATATAACTTTAAAAGAAAATTTTGACAATATTTATGGGCAACATGTTCTTGTTAAGATCCACGTGCCCAACAGAAGGTAGCAGGTGGGGTGTGGGGGGAGGTGTGGGTATATGTGTAATCCTATAAATAATGTGGCCACTTGTACCCTGAATGCAATCATATTCTTTAAAAAAATTACCCATCTTCTAACTTCGTTATCTTTGCTCTAATAACGGGACTATACCACTGATGGCAGGAAATTATTTTTTCTACTATCTAATGGAAATTATAATAGTCACATTCTGCTTGGAGGAGTGGAACTTGCAGTTAGATGTACTCTGATATATTTTGTAATTAGTTTCTCAAACATGAAAGCAAGATTTCGAAAAGCACATGCAGTTTTAAATGAGAACAATTAAAAAGGATTTTGGTGGTTGGTTCCTTTATTTTCTGGTTCTTGATTATGCTTTTTCAAATGAATGACTTTGTAATAACTGGGTTTTACTTGGTAATTGAAAAGTCTTGCAAGCAATGTCCATCATGCAATTAAATTTGATGTGCTAACAATACATTGAAAGCATTTATTTATATTTTTCTCATTCATATTTAATATAACACAATACACACATGAGAAAACAAAAATGCTAATCCCAATTTTTACACTATTGCTCTGATTCATCATTTCAGATATTAATTTCTCATTTTCAATAAAGAATATTTCCGCTGCTCATTTGATACTAAATTCCAAAATGACTTTCATACATTGGACTATCTGAAGATTTTTTCTTAGTAACACTTTAATAGAAAAAAAAATAGAAGCAAGTTTTCTAGGCTACAGTGAAGGGGCTGAATTAGTTTCTTAGGGCTGTTGTAACAAGATATTACAAACTGGGTGCTTAGATCAGAAATTTGTTGTTTCATGGACCTAGGACTAAAAGTCTAAAAGTCAAGATGTTGGTAGGTCTATGTTTCTTGTGAAACCTGTAAGGGAATCCCTCCTTGCCTCTTATAACCTTCTGACTTTACTGACAATTTTTGTTTTTTTGGCTCGTAGTCATATAATTCCAATTTTTACATTCAACATCACATTGCATTCTGGATGTTTCTATGTCTTCAAGTGGCTGGCTTCTTATGAAAACAATAGTCATATTGATTTAAAGGTTCACCCCACTCCAGGATGGCATCATCTTACTTAACTAATCACATCTACTAGAACTCTATTTCCAAATAAGGTCACATTCTGAAGTACTGAGAATTATAATTTCAATCTTATTTTTTTTTTTGGTGGGGTGTGCACTTCAACCCGTAACAGTACCCAACCATATTTAGAAGTGTGAAAGTAAGTACTGGCACTTTGTCTGAGCTAAGACATTTAGCACATTATCCAGCTTCCCCTCAGGTCCTACATTTCATGCCATCTTCCTTTGCTTGAGATGTTTTCTCAACATTACACATATCCCCTATAACTTTTACTTGTTTAAATCCTGTTCAGTCTCTTTCTGTATGTTGTAAGTTTTCACATCTGGTCTACGAATCTCTGATCAGTTGTACTCATGTATTCATCAGTATAACAATAATTTGAATGATGTCTTTCTCTTTAAATAGGCTGGAACTTATCTAAAAGCAGAAACTGTAATTCTTTTCCCATTATTATAATCTCAGGATCTAACACAGAGCCTACCACACACACAAAAATATCCTAGTGATTTGCTAAGGAAATGAACAAATATGTTTACGGCAAGGACAAAGAATTGGCACCATAGTTTGAAACTGTTTAAGAAATCTGAGAATTAAAAGGAAATCTCATTTAGAATGGAGTTGGGAATCTGGCACTCGATAGCTCCTTATACCTATCACTCAATATCAGTTGCAGACCCCAAAAGAAGAGAAGTACACTGCATGTGAATACTACTTTACTATCCCAGTAAGTGGAAGAAAATCTTTCTTCAACTCCCAGCAACAGCCCAGCAATGAAAGAGATCCACAACTCAGCTGATGAAAAGCCACTATACTTCAAACTCACAGTTTACTCCAGTGGGCTTTTTGTTTTTAACAGCCTTCCCAATCTCCCCTTTACCTTTATAAAAGAACATTCCTGTCCTTTGTTCTGTGGATGTGCTTATGATATTTTGCCATATCTTGCTTGTCCAAGATTGCCAATTCTCTGTTATCTCTGAATTTTCCTGGTAAAATAACAGGCAGTCTGTTTTTTTTTTAAGTTTTATCTATTTATTTTGACCGAGTGAGAGAGAGAGAGAGAGAGAGAGAGAGCACAAGCATGAGCAAGGAAGATGCAGAGAGAGGGAGAGAGAGAATCCCAAGCAGGCTCCATGCTGCCAGTGCAGAGCCTGATGTGGGGCCTGAACCCATAAACCATGAGATCATGACCTAAGATGAAATCAAGAGCCACGCTTAACTGATTGAGCCACCCAGGCACCCCTGTTTTTTTAAGGTTAGCAAAACTTATGGCAAACTCTGTATGAAGTATATCATTAATAGTCATGAAAGAAAGACAAACCTAGAAGTATATGAAAAGAAGGAAACTATATGGAAGCTTATAAAAAGGAAGCTAGAAGTGGGGAAAAACAAAGTTATAAAGTCATATAAGTTAATAACTTAGGAAAAATAAATTGGAAATAAATATCTGTAATTTCAGAATCATAAAGGTCATGGGTTTCCAATGCATCAGGACACTGTGACTAAGATTTATTTTCCTGGCGTCATATGGTCTGGGTTGAAATTTTAATTCTTAATCTTTATCTGACTATGCCCACATTACTGAGTCTGTTTACTCACCCACAAAGTGGGGATAATAATAGCAATATTTTTCATATTGTTAAATTTAAGTCACCCAGGTAAAGCATCCAGCAATATAATTATTTATAGAGCTTAAATTCAGTCTTGAAAGGCAATATTTATTTTCTAAGAAAACAAAACAAAACAAAAAACATTCAGATGGAAGTATTTTTCGTCTTAAATACAGTTCAGGCAAAATTCTTAAACAGGCCTCCAAAAATTATTAAAGGGGATACAGGATATAATAACCATGACACTGCACAACAGCAAAAACAAAATAGTCTCTTCTCTCAATCGCAGTAAAGCAGATACTAGAAAACTAGCACATGTTCAATGTGTTTCTGGACACACGATCCAAGTAACCAAAGAGTATTTTTTCAGAGTTAGTAGAAAGGTAATGAGAAGGGATGTATTCGAAAAATGTTTCTCGATCTTTAATGTGCAAGTGAACCACTTGGGGAACTCATAAATGTGAAAATTCTGACTCAGGATGTCTGAGGTGGGGCCTGAGATTCTGCATTTCTAATAAATTTCCAGGTGATGTCATGACTGCTCATCCTTGAAATCAAATTGTAGCCTTAAGATCTGAATATACACTGAAAGGGAGAAGTCATCATAAATGCTGCATTTATTATCTCCTTGGGTACTATGAATTTTGGGTAAGTAAAAAAGGATATTGAACCAAAAATTTTTATCTATATAAATTCTTGTAGTGTCTTATCAAGACTGGTTTTATAATTGATGAACCTCACTGGCCAGGTTTGCCCACAGCAAACAGTACAGTAATAGTTACCTCAAACATAATCACACAAATGCCATTTTCTTCAACAACGTCCAGGAGAAAAATAGAACCTTCACGTAAGAAAGAACAGAAATTCCATGTATTGAGCAATTGTTAGCTATTATGTGTTTCTGGGCCATTTGATCTTTTAAGTAAGGAAAGGCTTATTTTAAATAAATTGACAATATTTTAATGGGGATAGTACGTTATTATTCCTACACAAAATTTTCTCTTAGAAGTCAAACATGAAATATTTGATTCACTAATCTGTTTCTCTTGAAACCATATTATCTTCTTAACAATATTTTATCATGTGAACAATGCCCAGACTCACTCCTAACTCATTGAAAGGCAGCCTGCATGTACACTAGATTTACTGAGACATCAGAATTTCATTTCATGAATTCCTAATGTTCAATTATAGCTGGGGAGTTTTTATGGGTCTTCTAATTTGATTCTTGAATGGTGGAAAATTGGAAAATTAGCACATATTGTCAGTATTTTGGTAAATAGTCAATAGCAAGAAAAAATATCAAAGAAAAAGTAATTAGTATAGCTGGGAAATGGAGAATTAAGATACACTTACCAAATAGGTTTTCTCTAACCTGTATACTTTCATATACATCTTGGAATAAATGAACCTGACAATGAATGCTTACATGTTCTACAATCGTGACCAGTCCTAGGAGGGTACGTATCTAATTTTTAAGCCCAAAAGGTACGACAAATGTGTAGACTTCATTATCAATTTCACTAATAGTCATTGTGTGTAATTTATGATGATTCAAACAGGAGAACTCAAAAGGAATTTGTCCACATATCAATTTTTATAGCCCTGTTGACCCAATATACCAACAGGCAAAACAAATAGAAGATCGACAATAGTTTACAAGTTCAATAATTAACAATGCAAAACATGGTATACCTTTTTATGCACAAACCACACAAACATGCATTTAAAATATAATTGACAAATTATATTTACATTTCTTTCTTACCTCTATGATTTGGAATGATTTTGGCTTGGGTATCGAAGTATTTAAACCCTACAAATTCACAGGAAACAAACGAAAACAAACAAAAAAACACACACACACTACTTGAGCTCTTACCATGGACTTACATTTTGTTTGTAAAATGTAAAAAAGACTGATTCTTAAGCTATAATATTAAAAAAAAATCCAGATACTCAAGATAAAGATGGTGGAAGAACTGTACTCACCTTATCTAACTGACACATGAAAATCTACAACAACTACATATAAAACTATCTCTGAGAACAAACTGAAGACTAGCAAAACAAATCTTACATAACAAAAGATATGAAGAAAAAGCCACAACAAATCAGATAGGAGAGGGGTAGATGCAGTTTCATTAGGACCCACAACCCTGGCATAGTGACCCAGAAGCAGGAAGGATATCATAATATAGAGGCCCTTCCTTAGGAACCAGAAATCTGAGCCCCACATCAGGCACAACAGCCTAGGGGCTCTGCATTGGGAAGGCAAGTACCTATAATGTCTGGCTTTGAAAACCAATGGAGTTTACGTTTAGGAAAGTCAGGGGTTAGTCGGAAACTAAGACTCTTAAAGGGCACATACACAGTCTCACTTACTCTGAGTGTCTGCACAAATGCAGCAGTTTAAAAAGTGCCTGTGTTACGCACAAGGGAAATCCATTGACTAATTTTAGGGAGTATGCCAGAAGGGCAGATATTTGTTGGAACATTTTCTGGGGACAGAAGTGCTGGTAGGCACCATGTTTTTTTCCACTCACCTTATACTCAGCTGGACTGATACCAGCAAGAACAAGTTCTGGCAAGTTCCAATTACTGTGGTGGCACCACTTACCCCATCCAAACATTCCCTTATGGATCTGACTGGCCCAAAGAACCTCCCAAAGGATTCCCCACACCATCACACCTAGTGGGCCACTTGGCATGCACTACCTCATCATAACTGGTAGATGCCCTCAGCTGGCACTGAAGCCTCACCAAGTGTCCTTGTCCTGAAGGACCACACCCACATACGTACAACAGTTACAACCAGACCTTATACTAAGCCATGCCAGAGAATTGCCCCACCCATCAGCACACATGGAGCTATCATAGCCAGGCCTAGTGACCTGCTGTATCAGGGGCCAGCCGTGCAAACCAGCACACCCACAACAGTCACAACTGGGTCTCTCATCCAGATAGGCTAGCAGACAGCTCTGCTCACCAGTGTGCCTATAGTAGTTGCAGTCAGACCTTACAGAAAGCTGTATGAGGGAAAAATTCCACATACCAGCAAGCTCACACCAAACATCATCCAGCTCCAACAAGATGATGTACACAGCTTACCCAGGGGACACTCTGAAAGAACCTGACTTGGGTGGCGAGAAGGTTTTGGACTACTAGGCCTCAAAGTACATATTTTGCATAGAGCCACTCTTTTAAGACTGGGAGACATAACTGATCTACCTAATACATATACACAGAGAGTTAGGCAAAAATGAAGAGGCAGAGGAATATGTTCCAAATGAAAGAACAAGACAAAACCTCAGAAAAAGAACTCAATGAAATGGAGATAAGCAATCCACCTGATAAAGAATTCAAAGTAATAGTCATAAAGATGCTTACCTAACTCAGGAGAAGAATGGATGAAGTTGATGAAAACTTCAACAAAGAGAAAATATAAAAAAGAACCAATCAGAGTAGAATAAGATAATAACTGAGATGAAGAAAAAAAAATGTATACATGCCGGGATCCTTGTTCTGGCGAATCTAGGGGTCCACGAAGGACGGATGGTCAGGCAAAAGGAAGTGAGAGAGCCACGAGAGAGATGTAGTCTGATGACCAAGCAGGCAGCCCTGGCATCTCTGCCCTGCTGGTCTCAGTGTCTTTACTTAAAAGGTAATGCGTGACATCACATCAATGAGTGACATTTCATAGTTTGGTCTCTTTAACAATAATCCATTTTTAACAGCAAGGTGGTAACCTCCTTAATCATGTATGTTGGTTTCGGGATAATTCCTTAAGGCCTTAATGTTAATTATCTGTAAACAGGAGAAATCAGGGCGTTGCTTCAAGGGCTATACTTTAAGGTTATTTCTGGCCAGGCTACTCTCATTCAGATATAAATCCATCAAAGCCTCGTGCTCCATGTCCTTCCCCTTTATCTAATGCCATTAAACGAAAGAACAAGGAGAGTAGCTCAGGAAATCCAAACCTGCCATTTTGGCTAGCCGGAGCTTTGCATTGACCACTTTTCTACACAGGGAAGGGTCTCAACCTGTGAGCCCAAAACTGCTCCCAACACATATATACTAAAGAGAATCAACAACAGGTCTGATGATTCCGAATGGATCAGCAATCTGGAAGACAGGGTAGTCAAAATCACCCAAATAGAACAAAAAAAAAATTTTTAAATGAGGATAGTTTAAGGGACCTCTGGGATATCAAGCATACTAACATTTACATTATAGAGGTCCCAGAAATAGGAGAGACAAGAGACAGAAAACCTATTTCAAGAAATAATGGTTGAAAACTTTTCTGACAGTTTGAAGAAAACAGACATCCAAGTCTAGGATACACAGAGAGCCACAAATAAGATGAACCCAAAGTGACCCATACCAGACACATTATAATTAAAGTATTGGTAGTTAAAGATAAAGAGAGCATCTTAAAAGCAACAAGAGAAAAATAACTAGTTATGTACAATGGAACCCTGAAAAGACTATCAGCTGATTTCTCAGTAGAAACTTTACAAACCAGAAAAGTTCGAAGTGCTGAAAGGAAAAAACTACCAAGAATACTCTACCTGGCAAGATTAGCACTCAGAATTGAGGGAGAAATAAGGAGTTTTCCAGATAAGTGAAAGCTAAGATACAAACTGTCTTTACAAGAAATTTTAAAGAGACTTTTTAAATAGAAAGGAAAAGATCATAACTAGAAATAAGAAAATTATAAGAGAAAAATCTAACTTACAAAGTTTAATCACATAGTAATGGTAGAAGATCAACCACCTATATAGCTAGTATTAAAGTTAAAAGACAAAAGTAGTAAAATCATCTGGATCTACAACAATAGTTAAAGGATACAGAAAAAAAATGTAAAACGTGATGTCAAAACAAAACATAGGAGAGGAAAGTGAAAATTTAGTACTTTTAGAATGTATTTTAATTTAAGCAACCATCAATTTAATAGATTGCTATACATATAAAATATTATATATTAAACTAGTGGCAACCACAATTCAAAATCCTATACACAAAAATAAAGAGAAAAGAATCCAAGTATAACAGTAAATAAAGCCATCAAACCACAAGGGCAGAGAAGAAACAAACACACAAAAAAAAAAAAACCCAGAAAACAAAGAACAAAACGGCAATAAATATACACCTATCAATTATTACTTTAAATGTAAATGAGCTAAATGTTCCAATCAAAAGACTGAATGGATTGAAAAAAGAACCATTTATATGCTGAGATTCACTTCAGATCTAAAAGCACAGAAAAATATATACCATGCAAATGAAAACGAAAAGAAAGCTGGAATAGCAATACTTATAGATTTTAAAACAAAGATTGTAGAAGTTACAAAGAAAGGCATTACCTAATGATAAAGAGATCAATTCAACAGGAAGATATAATGTTAGTAAATATCTATGCATCCAACAGAGGGGAATGCGTGTGTGTGTGTGTGTGTGTGTGTGTGTGTGTGTGTAAAGCAAATATTAACAGACAAAAAAGGAGAAAATGACAGTAATATAATGACATTTGGAGACTTTAACAACCCACTTACATCAATGGATAGATCACTCGGACAGAAATTCGATGAAGAAATAATTTTAATCTTAATAGACATACAGAGTATTTCATCCAAAAACAGCTGAATGCATTCTTCTAAACTGCAAATGGGGGCACCTAAGTGGCTCAGTCCGTTAAATGTCCTACTTGGCTCAGGTTAAATGTCCTGCTTGGCTCAGGTCATGATCTCGCAGTCTGAGTTTGAGCCCTGCCTCGGGCTCTGAACTGACATCTCAGAGCCTGGAGCTCACTTCGGATTCTGTCTTCCTTTCTCTTTGCCCCTCCCCCACTCACGCCCTGTCTCTCTCTCTCTCTCTCTCTCTCTCTCTCTCTCTCTCTCTCGCTCTCGCTCTCGCTCTTGCTCTCTCTCAAAAATAAACATAAAAAACTTTAAAAGAAAAAATGAAATGTGCATAGAATGTTCTTCAAGAAATATCACATGCTAGGTCACAAAACAAGTCTCAATAAATTTAAGACTTGTTAAATCAATAGATTTAATCTAAATTTAAAACTTGGATCCTATCAAGCACCTTTACCAACCAAAACAGTATGAAACTAGAAATCAATTATAAGAACAAAAACTGGAAAAACATAAACATGTGGAGGCTAAACAAAATGCTACTAAACAACAAATGCGTCAACACAGAAATCAAATGGCAAATCACAAAGTACCTTGAGACAAATGAAAATGGAAACAAAATAGTTCTAAGAGGCAAATTTATACAAGTCTACCTCAAGAAATAGGAAAAAATATCAAACTAACCTTGCACCTGAAAGAACTAGAAAATGAAAAATATACAGGACAAAAGTTGGTCTTGAATAAATAAATAATAAATAAATTGATATAAACAAAATAAATAAAATAATAAAGATTACACCAGAAATAGATGAAATAGACCAAAATAAAATAGAAAAGATCAATAAAATTAAGAGCTGTTTTTTTTTCAAAAGATAAACAAAATTGATAAAACTTCAGTCAGACTCCAATAAAAATAGAGAGGGACCAAATAAGTAACATGATGAAAGAAGTAATGACTGATACCATAGTAATGCAAACTAATGCAGAGTAAGAGACTGCTTATAAACAATTAAATTCCAACAGATGGGATAACCTAGAAGTAGATAAATTCCTAGAAACACATAATCTTCCTAGACTAAATCAAGAAGAAACAGAAAATCTGAACAGACCAAGAGCTAGTAATAATATTAAATTACTGATCAAAATACTCCCCAAAAAACAAAAGTCCGTGACCAGACAGATTCACAGGTGAATTCTACCAAACATTTAAAGAGCCAATACCCATCCTTCTCAAGCTATTCCAAAAACTGAAGAGAAAGGAATGCTTCCAAATTCATTCTATGAGGCCAGCAGTACCCCCAATACTGAAACCATACAAAGATACCACAAAAATAGAAAATTACAGGCCAGTATCCATGATAAATACTGATGCAAAAATCTTCAACAAAATATTAACCGAGTTCAACAACACATTAAAAATATCCTATACCATGATCAAGTGGGATTTGTTCCAGACATGGAAGGATGGTTCAATACTCACAAATCAATCTGTGGTACACCGCAGTAACAACACATATAATAAAAATCATATGATCATCTGAGGTGTCCTTGTGGCTCATTCAGTTGAATGTCTGACTCTAGGTTTCAGCTCAGGTCAGGATCCCAGAGTTATGGAATCGAGAGAGAGATTTTCTTTCCCTCTGCCTCTGCCCATCCTGTGTGTGTGCACTCTCTCTCAAACAAACAAACAAACTATATATATATATATGGAATCATTTTACTAGATGTAGAAAAGAATTTGGTGACATTTAACATCCATTTATAATAAAAACGTTTCAACAAAATGGATATAGAGGGAATATACCTCAATGTAATAAAGGCCATTTATGAAAAACTCATAGTTGACATTATACTCAAGAGCAAAATACTGAAAGCTTTTTCCTCTAAGATTAAAAACAAAACAAAGATTATCATTTTTGTCACTTTTACTGAACATAGGAGACCCAGGCATGGCAATCAGACAAGAAACCTAAAAGATTCTTAAATATGGAGAACAAACAGAGGGTTACTGGAGGGGTTGTGGAATCTACAGGAATCTTCAGGAATCTATTCCTGAAATCATTGTTGCACTGTATGCTAACTAATTTCGATGTAAATTAATACATTAAAATAATCAAAATTAGATAAGAAGAAAAAGTGTTATTATATTCAAATGACATGATACTATGTGTAGAAAACTCTAAAGACTCCATCAAAAAACTATTAGAATTAGCAAAAGAATTCAATAAATTTGCAGGATACAAAAGTGAATACTTCTGTTACATTGCTCTACACTAATAATGAGATATCAGGTAGAGAAATTGAGGGAAAAAATCTCATTTAAAATTTCTTACAAATTTAAAACAACTAGGAATGAATTTAACAAAGGAGGTGAAAGACCTGTACTCTGAAAACTATAAGCCATTGATGAAAGAAACTGAAGATGACACAAATAAATGGAAAGATATACATGCTCATAGATTGGGAGAACATTTTTTAAATGTCCATACTTTCCAAAGCATTCCACAGATTCAACACAGTCCCATTAAAATACGATGGCATTTTTCAAAGAACTGCAACAAACAATCCTAAAGTTTAAATAAAACCACAAAAGACCCCAAATAGCCAAAGTAATATTCAAAAAGAACAACAATGGAAGTATCATGTTTTTTTTAAATTTCAAATTATATTACAAACTATAGCAATCAAAAAAGTATGATGCTGGCACAAAATCAGACACATAGATCAATGGAACAGCATAGAGTCTAGAAATAAACCCATGTTTTAGTTAATCTTTGACAAATTAGGTAAGAACACACAATAGAGAAAAGACAGCCTCTTTAATAAATTGGACCACTTTCTCACGCTAAACACAAAAATACACTCAAAATGGATTAAAGATTCATATGAGAAACTGGAAACCATAACACTCTCGGACTAAAATGTAGGCAGTAAGCTCTGAGACCTCAGTCCAGGCAAATATTTTTGAGTCTATCCCTTCAGGTAATGGCAACAAAAGTAAAAGCTAGCAAAGCAAACTAAAAAGCTTTTGCATCGACAAAACAAACCGGCAACCTACTGAATGCAAGAAGATATTTGTAAATCATATATCTGATAAGGGGGTAATACCAAAATATATAAAAAACTCAAACAACTTTCATATAAAAACCTCGCACCCCAATCAATCCAATTAAAAAATAAGCAAAGGACCGAATAGACCTTTCTCTAAAGACATACAAATGGCTAAAAATTAAACACATGAAAGCATGTTCAATATCACTAATCATCAGAAAAGTACAAGCTAAAACCCCAATGAAATATCACCTCACACCATGTGAAGAATGACTATTCTCAACAAGATAATAACCAGTATTAGTAAGGATGTAGGAAAAGGAAACACTTGTGCACTGTTGGTGGGAATAAAAATGTTGCAGCCACCATGAGAAACAGTGTGAAGCTTCCTCAAAAAATAAAATATTGAACTAACATATAATCCAGCAATTCCACTTTGGGATAGTTATCCAAAGAAAACAAAACACTAATTCGAAATTATATATGCAGCACTATGTTCTTTGCAGCATGTATCTACGATAGCCAGGATTTGGAAGTAACCTAAGTGGTCATGATAGATAAAAGGATAAAAAGGATGTGGCATCTGTAGAGACACACATACACACACACAGAGAAATATTACTCCACCAATAAAACAGAAGTCTTGCCATGTGTAACAACCTGGATGAACCTAGAGGTATTATGCTAAGTGAAATAAGTCAGAGAAAGAAAAATACCATATAATCTCACTTATATGTGGCATCTAAAAAGCGAAAGAAATGAACATAATAGAAACACACTCCTAGATACAGAGAACGATTTGGTGGTTATCAAAATGGAGGGAATGGTAAAAAGGGATAGGCAAAATAAGAGAAGGGAATTAAAAGATATAAACTTCCAGTTATAAAATAAGACAATGAGGATACAACATAGAGCACAGGTAATATACTTAATAATAGGTAACAACTTTGCATGGTGACAGATAGTAGCTATATTTACAGTGGTGATCACTTTGTGAAGGATTTCAATATTGAATCACCAGTTATATACCTTGAACTAACATAATACTGTATGTCAAGTAAACTTCAATAAAATATTTAAAGCATCCAAATTTGGGTGACCTATTTGTATTAAGTAGCTTTGACAGCAGGCTAGAGCTTCAAAAATTAAACTAATTTGAGTTTAAATTCTCACTCTAAAATTTAATAGCTGAATAATATTGAAAATATTAGTTACATCATTGTGCATATGTTTTCATCTGTAAATTAAGGAAAATAATTATTACCTCATAGAGCTTTTGTGCGGATTCATGAGATAGTGACTGTATAACTGGTTTACATACTGCATCATATAAATTATAAATGGAAAAAACATATAGATTCATTTCACTTTTCTTGCCCACCCTTTTTGTGCTATTTGGTGAAATAAAAAATTCATTGAATTGGTTTCTCATTTGCAAGTTAGAAAAACCAATTAGTGTGCTATATATGGCTTTCCTGAGAACCAGTAACTAGAAAATTAAAAGTGGTGAATATGTGTCTTATGCGGAAAAAAAAAAGAAAAAAGAAAACGAAGAAACAAGCCAAGTCCAGACAAATGAAGACTTCTTTAATACGTGGATTTAGCAGAAATCTAGCAGTTTTCCAGATCACATAAGCAGACACAGAAGCCAGGGTAGTTTAGGACCTTACCTGGATGTAGAACCTCTAAGTGATTAGTAGTGTATACAGCTTAAAATTGGAAGAGAGCAGACTTACTCCACCATCTCTGATAACCTTGCCATCAAAATTTATGCCACCAATTTCTACTAAAACCCCTTGTGACCTTCTTTCCCCAGTCTTGTCCTCTTTAAGCACAGCTCCAAACAGCAAAGTGACTTTTAAAAATTCCAATAAACTCATGAGGCCTCCTTGCTCAAAAGCTTCCAGTGGTCTCCCATGCTGTTTAGAATAAAAATCCAGACTCATTACCAAGCCCTTGAAAGGACTTGTATCCTCTGGCCTTACTGGTCTCCTGAAACCTTATGTGCTACCTCACTCTTCCGCCACAAAGCCTTCTCACTGTTAGATGTGAAAGTTTGTTTTTCACATAAACTTTGTTTATATTTTTACTGCTATATCCCCATCTCTTCAAGCATGAACAGATTTTAAATTTAAATATTGAATATTTATATGTTCAATAAATATATATTTGAATAGGTTAATCAATTTCAACTCTGCTTTATTATATGGTTTATAGCCCAGTTAACTGGATTGATCAAATTTATTGAACATGTATTATGTATAAGGCAGAGAATTAGTTTTCTATGGAAAAATACAGAGGTTGATAATATGTTCTTTACCTCAAAGAATTTACATATAGAAAAAAATAATACAATAAAGTTTAAATTAGTAAATGCTCTAAAAGGTAGAGTATGTAATAAAAATAATTGAGGACAGGAGATTTATTCTAATTCAGAAGATATCTAACAAGTCTTAAAATATAGGTAAGATTAACTAGCATCATCACCATCATTGTATAAGGAACCACATTAATAAAAAAATAAAGAACCACATTAATCAAAATCAAAATAAATACAGAAATAACCTTTATTCCTAGTACTTCAAAAAAAACCTTAATATTTGGCTCCTTTTCATTCTAATCTCAGTTTATGTATTAATATACTTACACACTTTCAATTGGAATATATGTTCAACGTTTTCTTCTACTCTATGATAGCCATCACTTTTTTAAAAAAAATTACAATTTTTAGTTTATTGACAATATTCTAGAACTGATCAACCCAAACTTGCTTATCTTGTTTCTTTTTATCAGTTGTGTAGTTTAAGTTATTCCTGAAGGTAAATACCCGTATAATGAACGTGTTTAGGCACAAAGCTTTTTCAGAATCAGTAGAACTTCAACAGTGAAAAGTGAGAGAAATTTCATTGTAGAGGTAGGAGATAAAGCAAAGCCAGAGCACAGTAAAAAATAATTACTGAAATTTAAGATTAAAGGGATTTCAGAGATCACCTACATGGTTTCATTTTTCCAGAGGAGGAAACTGAGGTTCATACAAATTAAGTGACTTTACAAAGACACAGCTAGCCAGTGGCAGTGCAAGAAAAAGTTTCAATCTATACTCTTCTAAATCTGATTTACAAATACCACACTCTAATTATTGACATTTACACACCCTCTAAGACCTGCTTTCAGCCTTTCGCTTCTTGGTAATGTCTGCTTAATGTTCATTTTTTCATTCAATCCTTCCTTGATTAATGAATCATGCGTTACGTTTGATACTCAATGGCCCTGCTCATTTATCTCAAAAACATGTCATCCTGACAAATATATGTATGATATTTGTTATATATAATTTCCTGCTTCATTCTTTCTTTGTTGCATGTGATTTTAAAAAATGAAATAAGGCCTTATATGGGCTTTCCCCTATTTTGAGTTTGTGTGTTTGTGCAAGAATTTATATGTATATGTGTGTGATTATTCATTATACTGTCAATTGATAGAGCTTAGCTGTCTTTGCACTATGATCTATACTTCAGAAACATACAAACTGAATTATAAATATTTAATCACAAGGATATTTTGTAGAACACATTGGCTGTAATAATGTAGTATTATGATTTCTAAGCAAAAATAATGGCAGTTTTCATCAATGGTGAGATGATGGTACCAAAAAGAGCAAGCTTAAGCAAAATATTTTTTTAGTGTAAATATCTCCTCTACTTCTTGATCCATCATATTCATATGTGAAATCCTTCCCTTTAATTCCATTACTATATTTAAGTCAGTGCACATGACCATTGCAACATTTTAAAAACCAACTATCATTTTCAAGGGCTCTGAAAAATTATGTTGTTTTCTGAGATTTGAAATTTCCTCTTCAGAAAAAAATCACTTTGCCTCAAGTGATTACTTGTTTTTCTGGAAGATATGTATTTTTTTTCCTATACTTAAGAACTTGTGTAGAACTCCACCACTATGAAAGCATTTATTTTATAAATTCCAACACTCTTGATCAGAACCATTTACAAAATCAGTGATAGGATCCTGTCTGAGATGAGCTGGAAAACTATTTCCAAACCCAAATAATCTTAACACCGTATACAAATACATTTCTTAGAGGACAACACCTTCAATTTGGCCATGAATTCAAAGCAGCCTAAGCTGTGCTATTTTGTGTGTATATATATATATATATAGGAATTAATGTGCAGAAAGGATGTCATCTGCAAAACTTAAAAGGGAAAATAGCAATATTTCTTATTATGCACCAACCAAGTAGTTTCAAGCACAGAGCTGTTCTTATAAAATCACTTCATAGATTATCACATAATGGTGAATGATGTTCTGCAGTGAAATTACATAACACATGAGCTACTTATCAAAGTATGAAAATGAAGTTTTGATTGTGTAGAAAGAGAACAAAACAGAAAAAGTATTTAAAAATAATGTACCTAAAGTATGTTTTGCAGAAAAATTCATAGATATTATATGTGGATATGTGGATAAAGATATAGAGGTATATAGAAATTTATTAGGAATAGGTTGGGCTTATCACTCAAAAAAAACTGCTTAACTAAGGATTATTGTATAGGCATAATATCCTTTATTCTAATTGAGTTAATTTGTGTATTAAGAAAGTTCAAAGAAAATCTATACTAAGAGTATATGGTCTTAGAAGTAGAAATTATTTCACCTGAGTTCAATCCTTTATTGTACAGTTGAGAATTAAGTCTTCATCAAAATTAGAGAATGGTTTGGGATGAGAATCCTAGTTTTTAAATTTCTTCCTACTAACTATATAACTCTATAAGATCACTAGATTTCCTGAAATTCAGTTTGATCATCTGCAAATCTTGCATAATACCTCTTTGAAAGCACAGAGCTGACTCTGGATACCATAAGATAAAGGAGATTTATTAGAAAAAAATATTGAGGAATAAATGGGAGACTGAAATACTAGCTTGATATGAGGGGAAAACTAGAAGAAGCCAGAAGGAAAATCATCATTAGCAACATTAAAATCAGTTCTTTTTGACTTGGGACACATATCCAGGCAAGATGTCACAATTCTCTTATTTGATTTCGCCTCATCTCAAAGTCTTCCATACTCAAGCTATGAACTTATTCTTACTAACTGTAAACTAATTTCTATGTCCAATTCCTTAGTGTATATAATCAATGTAAATACTGTAAACAAAAATGTAGTTTATTATTTGTTGGTGTTTTTCTTCAAGAACATTTGGATATATGGAATAGTTGGGTTAGCCTTCATAAAACCCTCATCACTGATGTAGGTCAAAGTTTTACGGTGAGAGAAAAATATCATTAAAATCATTAGATTGAAGCTATAGCACTTTAGCTTTTAGGCATGCAAATAAGAAAGTAAAGTGGACTAATACTGAAATAGTCAAAACGCAGATACTGTGGTTTAAATTATGCCTGGAAAGAGACATCGTTTAAAAGATTTTTCCTCACTGGTACCTGAGCATCTTTCAATACTCTTATTTAAAAAGTTATTTAGTTAAAAAAAAATCCTTTATCTTCATCTGCATGTTTTTAATAGTGAGATTGGACATTTTACTATTTATTTCATTATCTATGAATTTTAAAAAAATGATGTCCTTTAGATATTTCTATCCTGAAAAATTAGTATATTTAAGAATGGATTCAAGAACAAGTATTAATCCAAAAAGTTACAGTAGAAAGGGTACTGTGTAAAATTCTGAAAGAGTTTGTAAGTTTTCACAGATCAGTCTTTTAAAGATCAGTTGTAACATAGTGTAGTGAACTAAGAGTCACTGTTAGGTTTTGCAAAGACATTAATGTTATTCCATGGTTTGGATGCATGCCAGAAAGTCTAGGATTTAACAGTGTTGGGTGGAGTAAAAAACAGATGCCAGTATTTTCTAACCATGGTGCATCTGCAACTACTAAAGTGCATTAAATCATTTTATTCATCAAGACAAGAATAATAGAACTGAGAAAATTAACTGATCATTAAGGGGAAACTTTAGTTTTAATCACATTAGTTGACATTATTAAAATGCAGTTCATTCTTACAAAATGGCTCTCTTAATATATTCAGAGTCATAAATTAGATAGATACCATGTTTCTGTGACTCTGTATTGCATTTCCTAGAACATAGATTGTTCTGGTTTATGATGATCTTCCAATATTGAGTGACGGTAAGATGTTCAAGGTCAACAAGACGGCTCATGGTTGGATTCAGCATTAAGAAACAAAGCAGGCGAGGTGCTCTCCTTGCCTAGTGGAGGAGGAAAGTACACATTGGCAAACTGTAAGAGTGGCAGTGTTGACAATGTACTGGTGAAGTCTAACGGTAGAATAATTCTGTCTATAACCAATGCTAGATTTTACTCAGATCGTTAAGGTTTCATTTTAAATTTCCAGTATTATTCAGTGAAAATACTACTATCTGTTCTCAGAAACTATACACACACTCATTTATTCATTCACACTAAAGGGTGAGCCTTTAGGCCACTACCCTCTGCTACCCATTGTGCTATATGTGTGTATGTTTGGGGGACTGCTTAAAAAAATAGTCAGACAAGCTTTCTTCTCCTAGAGTTCTCAGGACAGAGGAGAAGTCAACATTAAATAATTAATTACAATAAAATGTGAATATGGTTGAAAAAGAAATATAAGGAACTATGGGACCGTGCCACAAAAGTTCTAATCAGCCTAGAATATTAGGGAAGTCTTCCCGGAAGTAATGAAATATTCGTATGTATAATATATGAAAAAAAACTAATTATAAGAGGAAACAAATATTGGGAGATCTTCAAGTTACTCTGTTTTATCACTAAAAGTGGACCCCATACTATTTAACCTTTGTCAGTTTTTAAGAAATCAAGTCAAGAAATCAAAATTGATCAAAATATTCCTGAGTTAAAGATTTTATTTTCAAATTAATAAATAGTTGAATTATAAAAATGGTGTATTTTAGATTGATAAAGCAAAGTTTTGATGAATGTAAGACAAATCTGAACAGGCTTTATGTATTTACTCTAATTTTTTAGGAATTACTTACAAGTTAACTCAGAAACCAGAAGTATTAAAATGAAGCATGAGACTATTCTTGACTGTCTATACTGACTTTAGTGCCATTCACATCTAACGGAATGTTAAAATTGAAGCTTTACCAAGGTGCCAAATATAATATGTACTACATATCTAAGTGAATTGTCAGATCAAATCATTTATTTCAAAGAAGGTGGTTGAAACAGGTTGAGAATTGATTTCACATTTTTGGGCATCTTATCCAGAGAGCTTTGACTCAAAATCTAGGATAGAAAATACACTGAAAAATAAGAACAAATGATTTGTCAATAGGTTTTTTGTAAAAACAAAACAAAACAACAACAAAAGAAAACAAAACAAAAACTACTGCCCTCTAGGCTTCTCGTCACACTCCCTCATCTCTTGGAAAGGGATGGGAGAGGGAGACTACTTTAAGTCAGTTACAAAAAAGAGGCATTTTTTAAGTCTTCCTATAGAAAGCTTGAAATATATCCCCTGCAGTTCAGGAAGAATTGTAAGCAGGTAACACAGATTAGTTTGAGAGTTACTTGGGTGCAACAGGGAGCTGTGACTCCTTCTAGGGAGAAATTGGACTACCTTTCAATGGAAGATCAAATATGAATGATGCTTTCTTTCTTGGCACAGATGTAAACCACATGGAAGCGAGAGTGACTCTAGAGCTCTTTCAAGTACTAACCAAGAGAAATAAATGTCTGGAAAGTGTTTCAAATGCTAGAGACTATGAGGAGTGGGTTACCAGAAAAAAACAAGAGCTGGAGCGGGAAGCCACCAACTGAAGGAAAAGCACTGCCTAAATCCTGAAAGTTTCAGCTGGAGAGTACCATCGGGAGAATGTGTTCAGTACCAAGAACAGATCCCACAGTATCACCTCCTCATAAGTATCAGCCAGGCACACACACCAACAAGTCATCTTAGGTCAATAAACAATTCATGTAAGAACTTTAACTGACCTTTTACCTAAGTAGTCCCCTTTCTACAACATCTCTTCTTTTTAGCTATTAATGAGTGGTAGTATGGCTACTAGAGATGGGTGGGGGTGAGGCAGAGAAGGAGGTGAGGACAGAATGATCATATCCACTTGCTTGCACTACAAACTGACAGCTTACTGTAGGCCCAGGATGCAGGATGAGGGAAACAATCCTATTAAATCAGGTTTGGCATTGTGGTAGACTGTACTGTTTTCCAAAGTTTCTTTGTTTCCTCTCTGCCTCTATCTTATCTCCCACCGCATTGTGGGAGTTTCTGTGGCCAGTAGAATATTATGTGAGGAGAGGCTTTAAATAATATGCCTGCAGGGTTTGTGCTGACCTCTTGCACTCTACTGTTTACCATGAGAATAAAATTCTTCGGGTAGCAGCTGAAGAATGATGAAGACAGGTAAGACTAAAATGAAGCCTGCCATGCAGCTTCGACCAACTAAACCCAGGAGAGTTCAGCAGAACTATAGCTACTCCACAGATCCGAGAGCAAGAAATAAATACTTGCTCTGCCAGTCACTAACATTTTGGAATTCTTTTTAAAGCAGCAAAAAAAGTGACCATTGCAAGCACTTTGATTAGTGTAAGGATTGGCCATTCTAATTTCCTAACTGAAATTCTACTTATAACTTAATAGGACCAGAGAAGGTTTTACTCTCTAAAAGTCAGTTTTAACACTCTGAGGCCAAATATTGATATTATTTTTAAGGGCTAGAGAGAAATGTCTCCTCTGACTACATGTTAAAGGGTGAATGGGAAAAAAGAATTAAGTTGCACATTATTGAGTATCACAAATTGTACTGGCCTATTTTTCTAATTCTTAAATAGTTCTTCAGAATAGTAATCTTTTTTTCATGCAAACACACAAACATCAATAGTACATGAAAGAGTATATGGATTCTTATTTCCAGACACATTCCCACATAAATCTGCAATTAACAGAAAGAAAATATTTTTCCAAATTTATTTTTTCAAATTTACGGTGTCTGGAGCTAACTCAATAAGGACATTACTTGAATTAGTTTCACTGTGTGTGAAACAATCTTTTAAGGTTTACTCTTCTCTACTTCTGAGGATGAAGTAAATAATAGAAGCATCTTTCTGATTCATCATCCAGTTGAACTTGGCCAACATTTGCTATAGGCCTTTACATTTCACTTATCATAAGGAATTTATGAAGGTCATGGTCCAAGAATGAACACACGCCAGAATGTTCTGTAGGTATACAGTAGTAAAGCTAAACAGTTTTATTGTAGACATTACCTTACGTTATGTTGGTATACCATGCTAAATTGATACATCTCATATTACCCAGTGGCAACTTCCCTCTTAAATAATCGAGAGCAAAAATTTTCTATAAATAGCTTTTATCACATCAGCCTGAGCCCAGGCCCATCTCACACTAGATAATAAGGTGATGTTAATCTTTTGATTTCTTTTCCTCTCTAGCAGATTACATCCTATTTTAAATCAGACACAAACAAAATCTTACAGGAAACATAATTAGATGTGAAATTGCTCTAAAGAACCTTTGTCTCTGGAGAAACCTTTTCACCCTCTGTGATGTGCTAGGATGTATCTAATCTAATGATCAGCTGCCACCAAGTAATCGAATATCCCAGAGTCTGAACTGCTAGGGAGTCTATGCATTTTGCTCCTCTTATTTTTACCTCTAAATAAATAAAGGGATAAAATGGACCTACATGACACTAAATTGCTATTTTTGATGAGAAATTGCTTATATTTGCCATGCTTAGTCCAAGGTTGATGTGTTGTATTTCTTATCACATACTTAAAGAAACATACTTGAAAATATAATTACTTAGAATGAGTACATAGTGTTTTAAAGGAAATTCTAAAGCAGCTCTAAAAATTTGAACTCTACACCTTTAAACAATGTTAGCATCCTTCTTGATTACAAGTATAAATCTTTATTATGGTCACCAAGGTGATGAAAATACTGACTCTTCCCTCGTGGAAAACTAATTGAAAAAATACAAAGGCAATGTAATCGAAGAGTTTTATCAACCTGTTTTTTGATATGATGGATTCTTATCATTTTTGATATTGTATGTTAACCCTGAAAAATGTTCTATTCCAGATACATAAAAAATAAATAAATAAATAAAAGATAAAACTACAAGCAAAAGATGGTTAGGGTAACTTAATCTGAATATAACCGAGATGACCTTACTATAACTGTGAGATTCTAAAAGAGGGTAAAAATTATAAAGCACTTAAAAACAGACCTTCTTATGACTTCAGATCTCCCTTACTTTATCTATACCTTTTGTGAGACTTGATAGCTCAACCATAATATTCCCTTTCCTGATAATTAGCAGAGTTGCAGTCTAAAATTCCCCCAAGAAGCAACAATCCCTTATCCAATGACAGCTTGGGGAAATATGGTAGCAATGCAAGCTTTCTTACCTCTAGGACCATTCAATGGTTAAAGGAGGAAATTTGTGATTTAAAATAGCTGGTTTCTGACACACAAAATTGCTGATGATTGGGAAGCTCCCTAGTTAAGTTATATTATAGTCTTGGCACAACATGTGAGGAAAACCATTCCTAAGGAAAAACCTTTAATATAACTTTCCACATGTTTAATCTCAGATAATAACTAGGCAGTACAGAACTGTTTATAGAGTTTATAGAGTTGATTTGAAAGGTGAATTAGAACTCTTCTGATTGGTAAAACTCTACCAATATACAATCCTGCCCAGCCCACTTCCTTAACCATGCAAGCTGAGGAGACAATTGTACAGAATACCTTCAATGAAAGTCATTTTACTGAATCCATGTAAGTATGTCCATCTTCACACAAGTAAAAAAAAAGAGCGGCCCAACTTGCCTAGCAGACTGCTCAATGGCAATGTTTTTCTTCCTCACACTCTCAGTACCATTTTTAATGTCCTCTTTTCTCTGCTTTATTCTTGCAGGCCATTTTCCTCCTTTCTTGCCTATAAAAATTCATCTTTGATCACAGGCAATTTAATAATTGCAGTCCTTAGGTTCCTATTCCTTGAAGATTCAAGTTACTCTTTACTGTCATTTCTTCCAACACTATTATATTTCCTGGCAATTTCATTACCTATGTATACGATCCTTCTAGTACGCTTTCCTTCAGCACCTTTCAACTTCTCTTCCTATGGTCTTTCTCTCTACCCTAAATCAGCCTTTCACTTCTATGCTCATGCCCTAGATCTTGTCATTATAAAAAACACAAGACTTTCATAGTCTCAATTTCATATCTACCTCTCTTTAATGGTTACATTCTACTATCAACTCACTCCGTTTAGTAGTGCAACTCCATCCATCCCTTCATACCCACTAGGACCTACAAATCTATTGATGTGACTACCATTTTACCAGATCACCACACTTATCATTATTTCTCATACCCCAGTTTTGATTCCATATTCATTAATAAAATTACTCCCGTACATAAACTTTCAGCTCTCAATTATCTTTGTATTATATATTCACTTTCACAAAAGCCTAACCCTGGTTAAATCCAGGATTTAAATTCTCTACCTCCTCTGATCCTTCACACATATAACTAATGGGCAGAGAATAACACACAACCATGCCATTTTTACTTTAAATACATTACGGTTAATGTCAAGTATACAATCTGTAGAGATGCGTGGCAGGCATACTGCATTTCCCTAATTTGTTCACTTTCTTTACTCATAGTTGGTGATTCTGCTACCATTTTAATAAGAACAATTTATAAGAATAGAACATCCAAAAGTCTCCATATTACTTACCCATACACACTCTATATTCCCTTTTACTACAGATGAAATATTCATACCTCTAACACCATGCCTTTGGCGAAAACCGTGTATATTAATTGTCAATCCATCCTACATACTTTAAAACATGGCTCTTACTATTCTTCTACCTTGTTTCTACTTCTAATCACCTCCATGTACTGGCAACACAATCCAAGCCATAATTTCTCACTAAGATCAGTAGAGTGGCTTCTGAATGTGTCCCTCTACTTCTACTCCTGTCCCTTATAATTTCCGATATTGTGTTACTTTTTTCTTTAAGCCATCCAATGGCTTAAAAGAACAAACAGATATTTAAAATGGTGTACAAAACTTCACTTAATTTTGTCTTCCTTTTTTTCTCTGATGACATCTCCCAACATGCTGCCCTCTTTTACTATTATTTCTTTCCAGTATGCTGCCTCCTTTTCTATTCCTCAACACTCATCACATGTTCTTATTCTTGCCTTGAATACTCTTTCTATAAACGCTGATATATTTCACCAGCTTTATATCTTTGCCCAGTTTTAATTTCTTTATGAGACTTTTTCATCTCCTTATTCATTGCTTCATTTTTCTTTATAGCATGTATCTATTTCTGATGTATTTTATTATGTTTATGTATTTTGTTCATTTTCTGTCTCCATTCTCTATATAAACATCAGTGGAAAATTTTTTGTCTATTTTTTTTTTTTGCCAGCAAATGCTCCTAAATATATGCTTGACACATAATTCAGTAAATATATGTTGGAACAATGGATGCAGAGCCTTCACTAATAATCAGGGGTTGATTCAAACTCCATTGTTCCCCAAGGAGAAAAAAATTGTGATCTACTTTGCATCCAATATATTCGTATGGTACCTAAGGGCCTATTGGAACACGTTAAAATTCCTCTTCAAAACTACTATTATCCTAGAGTTTTATCTATAATAGCATCCCAAATCAGGTTTATAATCAGAATATAACAATGACTTCAGTAGTCCTGTCATGAGCTCTTTTAAAACAACTTCTCCATAATAGTTTTAATTAAGGATTATAACTGTTTTTAAAGTCTACATTTTATTGAAAGTGAAAACTTGGTCTCTAAGTTCACTTCATCAATATTTCTATCTTGAGCTAGAGTGTATTATGCTAAGTGAAATAAGTCAGTCGAAGAAAGATGAATACCATATGCTTTCACTCATATGTGGAATTTAAGAAATAAAACAGATGAACATAGGTGGCAGGGGAGGGAAATCATCAGACTCTTAATTATAGAGAACAAACTGAGGGTTGCTGGAGGGGAAGTGGGCAGGGGGATGGGTGAAATGGGTGATGGAGATTAAGGAGGGCACTTGTGGTGAGCACTGAGTGGTATCAATGAGTGATGCATCACTAAATTCTACTCTGGAAACTAATATTACACTATATGTTAACTAACTAGATTTAAATAAAAACTTAAAACTACAAAAAAAGACAAAAGAGAATGAGAATTTTAGGATTAAGATGGAACCACTTTTTTCACTAAATGTATAAATAATACTTTGGTTTATAATAAATGCAAGATAAATCCATCATAACTCCTTTCAAGAAAGATTATTTTTCTAAGAAATGTCTACTATGTACAGACATAAACTGGTTTTGTACATTTGATTGATGGATAATTAATAGCCGGTCTATCCTATTTGTTGGTTCAAGAATAGAGCAGCTCTTTTATTATCGACAGTTCAATATTCCCAGAAGTCAACCTGGATCAACTTCTTTCTCATGCCTCATGAATGAAAGCATAGTTATCTGCAAGGGACATACAGTTACATGCTAAAATCATTTAGAATAGGGTTACAAAAGTCAGCCTTCTTTCATTACTAAACGGATTTTTTAAGGCCTATCAAACGGGTATATGTTTTTGAAGTGTCAGATAAAGAATTAATAAACACAATTATAATAAATAGTTCATAATTTGTACTAAACGTATACTCATGATCTGAGCAGATGAATGGCATAATCAGATTTGAATTTTAGAAATGTCAGATTAGGATGATTTGGGTAAATGAAGGCTTCTAACCTGTTCTCTCTTACTCTGACCAAAACAACAAAAGGAAAAGAAAAGGAAGCAAAATCAATTATTTTAATAAGAACTAAATATGATGAACTAAAACCAATGGCTACTTAAGCATATTTTGGGAGTATTTTCCTAAATGCAGAGGTTGGAATTCTGCATTTTCCAGAAACTCTTGAAACTACAGCCCTAATTTTCCTTCTACCAATCAGACAAACTTTCATGACATTTGTGTTTTTAATGTGATGTGGAGTTGTTTTTACTGTGTCATTTGTGTCTGTTTGCAAAGGTCATCACCAGGATATCTGGTTTTCTATGGCGGCATTAGCAGAGATGTGGTCACTTGACCCATAAGTATTAATAAGAGTTGTGGAGAGCATCCATTTTGCAGGTGTTTATGGAAGCTGCAGTTTTAATAGTGGCTTCTTAATCATGGGGACATTCTGATAATAGCTTTTTGATTGTAAGTTCTCTGATCTTTGGTGCCCTCCTTATTTTGGTAATATGGCGAAGTGTGGCTTAAGACCTGACATTTGTAGTGGCAGATTTCTCATTTTTTTAAATCATAGAATAAGCATTTGCTCCTTTGTGACTGTTCTTCACTGAAATTATTCTGAAAATTCAACCTAAAATACATTTCTTCAGCCTAACCAACAACTTTTAAGCAATTTAACATTTTTCAAAAAACCTTTTTGTGCTTAAATCATCGTGTATCCAAAATACATAAGGATCTTCTACAAATCAACAACCAAAAACAGGTAATCCAATTAAAAATGGTCAAAAGACTTAGTTCGGTAAAGATTTACAATTGTCCAACAACAATATGAAAAGATTGGAACATCACTAATCATAATATAAATGCAAATAAAAATCACAATGAAATAGCATCTCAAGCATAGTAGGATGGTCATTACCAAAACAACAGGAAATGAGTGTTGACAAGAATGTGGAGAAATTGGAACCTTGGGCACTATCAGTGGGAATGTAAAATGGTGCAGTAACAATGGAAAAACGGTATGGAGCTTCCTCAAAAGACTAAAAGCAGAATTACTATATGATGTAGTAATCCTATTTCTGTGTATATAACCAAAATAATTCAAAGCATATCCTGAAGTGATATTTGCACACTCGTGTTTGTCACAGAATTATTTATGATAGCCAAGAGGTAAAAAAAAAAATCCAAATATTCATCAACAGATGAGTAATATTTGTTATATACATATAATGGAATATTATTCAGCACTAAAATGGAACAAAATACTTATCATATGCAACAGCATGGATAAACCTCAAGATCATTGTATTAAGTAAAATAAGCCAGTCACAGAAGGACAAATACTGTATGCTTCAACTCATATAAATTATCTAAAGTAATAAAAATCATAAAAACAGAAAATAGGTAATTTGCAAGGGCTGGTAGAAATGGGGAAGGAAGAATTAGTGTTCGGTGGGCATACAATTTAAGATGAAAACATTCTAAAGGTCTATTGAACAATATAAAATATACTTAACACTACTGAACTGTACATCTAAAAATGGTTAAGATGGTAAATTTAATGCTATATTTTACAACAAAAAATTCTCTGCAATTGAACCTTGATTATTTTTTGTTGAAAATCAAATCATATACCACATCTTATCAACTGAATACCATAGCTTACAAAAAATGTCTGCTATATATGGTATAAAGGAAGTAGATTTTATAAAGTCACCAACAATTAAATCAGAGCTCCATGATTAAGTTTCATTTTTGGAGAATTAAACGTATAATATTGTAACCTTACCTTATTGAAGTTTAGAAGGGACCAAGCTATGAGATAAAGTCGGCTCAACTATTTGGAAATGCCATTTGGCATTTCCCACCAGCAACATTCTAAAATGTGTAAAAAACTCACCAGTGACCACAGCAAAACCTTGAGGCATAAGACTTTTTCTCTGCATAGCAGATTTCCAAAAGTATCGTGATGCTTTTCCAAGGTGAGAAACATTTTTAGAATTGGAGAATAACCTCACCTAAATTTGTAGAAATGAGAAGGAGCTATGGATATTTCCCATAAAAAGGTGAAGACAAACTTTGGTTAAAGCTACTTTAATTACATAAAGCCAGCAGCAATTAGATATATTAGCATGCATACAGCAAACCCAGCAAATAACTCTTAATCTCTGACACAATTTCTCAGTATGTGGTTGGTTCAATGAGATCAAATAATATACTTAATTAATAATTATTGTCTCTTTAAATGGGAAGAGTGCATTCTGCCAAATTTTCAGTCAGAAATCCTGTGAAAGATATTAGAACAGCAATATTTCCATAGAAGAGAAAGCAGGCTAAACAGACATTTATTAAGAAGCATACTTTTGCAGTGACTTTAATTTGTTAACACTTTTTCTAATTTTAGCTCCTTCTTCTTTTCCTTAATCCTCCTGAATGTCTGATGGTAGTCCACAATTACAATATCTCCTCTGGGTTGAGTACTCAAAAAAAAAAAATTCTAATATCAGTGTCCAAATAGGAATACAGGTAGTGTAGGATAAAATCTACTTTCTTTTAGCGGCTAAAATGAACAAATTAGGAAACTACAGATGCTGGCGAGGATGTGGAGAAACAGGAACCCTCTTGCACTTGTTGGTGGGAATGCAAACTGGTGCAGCTGCTCTAAAAAATAGTGTGGAGGTTCCTCAAATAATTAAAAATAGAGCTAGCCTATGATCACCAATAGCACTGCCAGGAATTTACCCAAGGGATATAGGAGTGCTGATGCATAGGGGCACGTGTACCCCAGTGTTCATAGCAGCACTTTCGAAAATAGCCAAATTATGGAAAGAGCCTAAATGTCCATCAACTGATGAGTGGATAAAGAAGATATGGTTTATATATACAATGGAATACTATTTGGCAATGAGAAAGAATGAAATCATGCCATTTGCAGCAACGTGGATGGAACTGGAAGGTGTTATGCTGAATGAAATAAGTCAGTCAGAGAAGGACAGATATATACTTTCACTCATATGTGGATCTTGAGAAACTGAACAGAAGACCATGGGGAAAGGAAAGGGGAAAAAATAGATACAAACAGAGAGGGAGGAAAGCAACCCATAAGAGACTATTAAATACAGAGAACAAACGGATGGGGGGAATGGAGGAGAGGGAAACGGGTGTCAGGCACTTGGGATGAGCACTGGGTGTTGTATATAAGCCAATGTGACAATAAATTATATTAATTTAAAAAAAGAAAAAAAACTACTTTCTTTTTAGGTAAGGTCGAGGGGCAAGCAATAGTTTGCATTCATTAAAAAAAAACGAGAAAAAATAATATGGATACCATATAAGTGTTCTGAAATATAAAGAAGATAACCTATAAGAAATAAGTGAAGAACACACTTTAAAAGAAAATTTAACTACATAAAACAGAAATAAATTTTAGACACCAGATGGTTTATAATCAGAAGGAATAAAAGTAAAACATCACTATACAAGAAAAAAAGATGAAATAAAATTATATCCAAGAGAAAAAGAAGCTGGTATGTTATTTTTTTAAGTCAAAAGAAGTACAACTAAAGGATTAGAAACAAACTATTTAAATTCCATAAAATTAAAACATCATTTTGAGGGAAAATTAAAAGTTTATTTCTAACTAGTAAGAAAAAAATGGATAAAAATTATCCAAGGTAAATTGAGAGACCCAAGAAAGACATGAGGAAGATTAAAAATACAGATTTTTTTACTTCTTAGGGATAGAACACAATAAAGTCTAAGAAAAAGATGGCCCTTCAACTTTAAATTCCTAGATCTGTATGTGGCAAGAGCTCACTGACTATCCTGAATTACTACTAAAAAGTTATTTACAGAACTTCCAGTTGCTTGTCCAGCAGCTAATAAGTTTGGAAGCTGCTACTTCATCCTAACAAGTAAAAAGGCAAACGAGCTGATAAAGCAACACATCTTAGATTTCTCAGAGAGGTGAAGTCACAGGACAAAAACTGCCCCCAAACTGGAAAGACTCAGAGGCAAATACAGAGAATTACAATTTACTTGAGCAGACAACCACAAATTGAAATTTCCATGAGAACCAGGGCTGCGGAGAAAAACCCGAACTGTGATTGAGGCATTGCTGGAGGCCCAGTGTGGACACCTCTAAAGGTGAAAGACTCCAGGTGACCTAGTCATAGAGTGGCCCCCACGATTTGGTGAGATTTACTTCCAGGAGCTTGTCCACGTTCCTATAGTAATTATCAGATAAAAATCCCTTTAGGCTTCTGGCAGGGAGAGGAGAAAAAAGAACCATTTTGAAGCACATCAGAGTATTCTATTCTTAACAGGCCTAACCTCAGGGTAAACCAGTTAACCAGAACCTACACTGCTGGTTTTATTGGAGCCTAATTGACCTGAAAGAAAAGAAATACCCAACTCCAGCCGGCTCTAACCTTCTGCTTGAGAAAAGAAAATACTCAAATCCAGCCCACTTTAGCTATCTTGTCTCACCCAAGAGAGAGGAGGGGATGGAAGCATGTGTGAAGGGCACAGACCAGAGGCATCGCTAGATTAAAATGCTGAGACCAATCAGAGGATTATAGAGAGCTTCCTCTCTCTTCACATTTTACCACCACGTTACTAAGGGCCTATTTGCAGAAGTTTCTTTTATCCAATACATTGTATCCAGCTATCAAAACAAAGCAGAACAACAAATGAAAAATAAACCAAGACATACTAAAAGGCAAAAAACACATTTTGAAGAGAGAGCTCATATGTCAGAACCAGAGCCATAACTAACAGAGATGATGAAATGATCAATAACTATGATGGAATATGCTAAGTACTCTAATGGATAAAGTGAATAACATGCAGGAACAGACAGGGACTGTAAGAAGAAAAAAGGAAAATCTACAATAAACAAGAAAATAAATGCTAGAGATGGAAAGCACTGTGACTAAAATGAAGAATGCCTTTGATGAGCCTATTAGTAGACCAGACACAGCTAAGGAAAGAATGTGGACTTGTGGATGTTTAAATAGCAGTCTCCAACACTGAAAAGCAAACAGCAAAAAGACTAGGGGAAAAAAGGAACAAAATATCCAAGAGCTGTAACAAAAAGTGTAACATATGTGGGATAAGAATACCTTTCAAAGGAAAGACAGTGAAGAGCGAGAGCGATATTTGAAGAAATAATGACTAAGATCTACCCCAAATTTGGTCGAACCCCAAACCATGAATCCAAGAAGCCTGGATGATGCCAAACAAGGTAAATGCCGAAAAAACTTCACCTAATATATCATTTTCAAATTATAAAATAAGGATAAAGAAAAAATCCTGAAAGAAGCCAAAGGGAGAAAAAAAAAACTTCCTATAGGGGAATAAATAAAAGAATTATGACTTCTTCTCAGAGAGCATGTGAAGAAGATGATAATGGACTAAATTATTCAAACTGCTGAGAGAAAAAGCCCACCAACCTAGAACTCTGTCTCCTGTGAAATTATCCTTCAGAAGTGAAGAATAAATATTTTTTCATATAAACAAAAATTTAAGTGAATTTATTACCAGTAGATTGCCTTGCAAAAGATGTTAGAAGTTCTTTAGAGTGAAGGAAATTATATAGCTCAGAAGCTCAGATCTACATAAAGGAAGGGGGAATAACAGAGAAGGGATAAATGAAAATAAAATAAAAACAGACTTTTCTAGATTGATCTAACAGATAACAATTTGTTCAAAATAATAATACCAACAATGAATTTACATATATATGTAATGTGTGTGTGTGTGTGTGTGTGTGTGTGTGTGTGTGTGTGTATGCCTATAGCAAAATGAACGAATGTAACATAGCCATGATACACTTGGCAAGATGGAGGAATTAGGATTATTTTGTTATTGTAAGATACTGTACTACCTCTGAAGTGGTACGGTGTTATTTGAAAATGGATTAGTTGTAAGTATATATTGTAAACCCTAAGGTAGCCATTAAAAATTAGTTTTTAAAAAAGTACAAATGGGGCGCCTGGGTGGCTCAGTCAGTTAAGTGTCCGACTTCGGCTCAGGTCATGATCTCACAGTCTGTGAGTTCAAGCCCTGCGGTCGGGCTCTGTGCTGACAGCTCAGAGTCTGGAGCCTGCTTCGAATTCTGTGTCTCCTTCTCTCTCTGCCCCTCCCCTGCTCATGCTTTGTCTTTCCTGCTCTCAAAAATAAATAAAACATTAAAAAAAGTACAATTGATATGATAAGAGGAGAGAAAATAGAATCATATAAAATATTCCATTAAAACCACAAAAGGCAGAAAAAGAGTGGAACACAAGAGTAAGAACAAAGGTCAAGGGCAACACAGAAAACACGAGTATGATAGATCTTTATCCAGCTATATCAATAATTACTCTGAATGTTAATGTTCTACATGAACCAATTAAAAGACGGCAATTGTCAGAATGGATCAAAAAGTAAGCTCAATTATGTTGCCTACACTTTAAATATAAAGACACATAGAGATTAAAGGTAAATGGATGGAGAAAGATGTACTGTACTAACACTAATCCAAAGAAAGGAGAGTAGCAATATTGACTTTTGAACACAGCACACATAAGAGCAAAGAAATTATTAAGAATAAAGACAAAAATAAGGAATAAAGAAAATGATCAAGGGGCCAATCTTCCTAGAAGATATAACAATTCTTATTGTATATGTACCTAGAAAAGAGTGTTGAACTATATGAGGCAAAAAAAAAAATGGATAGAACTCCAAGGAGAAATAGATGAGTCCTCCATTATAATTAGAGACTTCAACACTTCTCTATCAGAAATGAGGAGATCCAGCAGGCATAAAATCAGAGAGAACATAGTTGAACCTACACAACAACAATCAACTGGATATAATGGACATCTATAGACTAATTTATTAAACAACAGCAGAATAGATGTTCCTCTCAAGCATATGGAGGCATCAACAACATAGACCACATTACGGCCATAAAACACACCTTCACAAATTTAAAAGAATGGTTCCTATAAAACAGAAAGATGACTGGATAACCCAAGATATGTAAAGATTAAACAATACACTTATAAGTAATACTTAGGTCAAAGAAGAAATCTCATGAAAAATTAAAATGGATTTTGAACTCAATGAAAATGAAAACATGACTTATCAAAATTTGTGGGATGCAGAAAAAATAGGGCTTAGAGGGAAATTTATAGCATTGAATGAATACATTAGAAAAGAAGAAAGACCTCAAACCAATCATCTAAGCTTCTATCCTGGAAATCAGAAAAAGGAGAGCAAATTAAATCCAAAATAAGAAGAGAAGAAATAATAAGAATTAAAGTAGAAATAAAATTAAAAACAGAAAATCAGTAAAGAAAAATCAATAAAACCAAAAGCTAATTCTTTAAAATGATAAGTCTAGGCAGGCTAACTAAGAACAAAGAAATTACTAATATCAGACATGAAAGGGAGTTATCACTGCAGATTTCATACACATTAAGAATGTATAAAAGTAATACTATGAACATCCCTATGCCCACAAAATCAATAATCTAAATGAAATGGATTAATCCCTCATAAGACACAATTTGCCAAAACTCACACAGGAAAAAATAGGCAATCTGCATAAGTCAATCACTATTAAATAAATTTAATCACTAATTAATAACCTTCCAAAACAAAGATAAGGCCAGGATGGATGCACTGATGAATTCTTCCAAACATTTAAGAAAGATATTATACAATTCTCTACAATCTTTTTCAGAAGATAGAAACTGAGAGTACTTTCTAACACATTCCATGAACTCAGCATTACCCTAACACCAAAACCAAACAAAAACATTACAAGAATAGTGTTCAAAACTTAGGTCCATACAAAAACCTGCACGTGAATGTTTATAGTAGTTTCATTTATAGTTGCCAAACTTTGATGCGATACAGATATCCTTTGGCAGATAATTGATAAGCTGTGGTACAGCCAGACAATGGGATGTTATTCAGCATTAAAAGAAACATCTCTCAAGCTTTGGAAAGACATTGAGAAACCTTCAATGTATGTTACAAAGTGAAAGAAGCCAATATGAAAAAGCTACATATTGTATGATTCCAACTTCATGACATTCTGGAAAAGGCAAAACTGTAGAGATAGCAAAAATCAATGTTTGCCAAACGTTAGCAGGGAGGAAGAATGAATAGAATACAGAGAAGGTTTTATTGATTTTTTTGTTTCTTTTTAAGTTTATTTATTTATTTAGACAGAGAGTGAGTGCAAGCAGGGGAGGGGCAGAGAGAGAGGAGAGAGAGAGAACCCCAAACAGGCTCATCACTGTCAGAGATAGCCCAATGCTGAGTTCAAGCCCACGAACCAAGAGGTTATGACCTGAGCCAAAGTCAAGAGTTATGCTTAACCAACTGAGACACCCAGGCACCCCTAGAACACAGAGGAGTTTTAGGGCAGGAAAATCATTCTGTATGATATCATAATGATAGATATATGCTGATACACATTTGTCTAAACCCACATAGTACAAATGCCAAGAGTAAATCCTAATGTAAATTATGAAGGTTATTAATAGGTCAGTGTAGATACACTGACTATAACAAACCACTCTTGCATGGGTTGCTATTGGTGAGGGAGGCTGTGCGTTTGTGAGGGTAAAGGGTATATGAGATCTCTATATTCCACTCAATTTTTCTGTGAACCTAAAATCACTCTAAAAATTAAACTGTATTAATTGAAAAAACCCAATTATTTGAAAAGTAGAAAGTTATTAACATTTTAGTAAGCATTTGACAGTTACCTCCCTAGCATCCATTACCTCCTATTCATCTCTAATTCCTATGCTTATTTCCGAGTCATACATTACAGGCGGGATTACTCTTATCTCCAGTTCAACCTCTATTTCTAGTAAGAACAAGAAGCATACTTAGTTCCGAACTTCTTTTCTCTTCTAGAAGTGATAGAAAGCAACAAAGAAAAGAGAGAGAAGCAGGGGCTCCAAGACAACTTTCAACTTTTAGATTACTTCAAAGTATTGAGCAGGAGCAAGAGCTACAAACTCCAAATTAGTTCTAACTACGGCTTAGGGTACATGAAAGAGCAGCAGGACCTGTGCAAGGGCCACCGTATGTGGCAGAAGGAATGGGGAGTTTGCTGGTGGCCTAACAGGGGCTGATCTCCGAGATCTCCAGCACGTATATTAAGACAGCCTGAGGTATGTGCGGAACGGAGATTAAATGAAAGAAATCCTTGAAGGAGGTGGAGAAACATGCACAGAAAATGTGTGAGTGTACACAGGTGAGATACCTAAGGAAGCATCTCTGGTAGAAGCAAACTGGGAAGTTGGGGACAGCAGCTCTTGGAATTATATATTAGAAAGAAACTTCTTGTAGTCCTGGGCTGCTGAGGAAAGCAAATAGTCCTTCATCTCCAAATACTATGTTAGTTATAATGGTTTTTTGGTACATTTTTTAACAGGTTAAGAAAACCCCCTTCTATTTCTAGTTTGTGAAGTATTTTCCTTTCTTTTTTAAAGTTATGAGTGGGTGTTGAATTTTATCAAATGCTTTTTACATACCTACTAAAATCTCCATGCTTTTTAAAGTTTATTTCTGAGAGAGAGCAAATGAGTATGGGAGGGGCAGAGACAGAAGGAGGGAGGGAGGGAAGGGAGAGAGAGAGGGGGAGGTGGAAGAGAGAGGGAGGGAGAGAGAGAGAGAGAGGGAGGGAGAGAGAATCACAAGCAGGCTCTTATCAGTGCAGAGCCAGATGTGGAGTTCGAACTCATCAAATGTGAGATCATGACCTGAGTCAAACTCAAGAGTTGGATGCTTACTGACTGAGCCACCCAGATGCCCCTCCATATGGTGGTTTTAATTCCCTTCAAATAGGTTATAAGACATGAAATGATTTTCAAATGCTAAGCCAGAATTGAATCTGTGGGCTAAACCCCAATCTGTCTTGATTATCTCCTTCTGTATTCCCGATTTGATTTGAGTTGATAAGAGCTTTGATGTCCATGCTGGTGGTTTTCTTTTCCTATGTCTATGTAGGTTTGGGTGCTACAATTATGCCGCCTTCGTGAGGAAAGTTAGGAAGTATTCCTTCTTTTATTTTCTTAGAGGTTTCTTAAATGATATTTTCTGTACCTAAAATATTCCACTAAATTTACCAGTGAAGACTTTGGGGCCAGAGTTTTATATTTAGAGATATACTTGAGAAAAAAAATAATTTGCAAAATATTCATATTTTCAGATTTTTATTGTGTTAATTTTCATCATTTACATTTTAAAGGAAATCACTTCTTTCAGATTGCTCAATTTGTTGGCACATAATTTTTCATAATATGCTCTTAAAATTGTTTATATTTCTGGGATATTGGTTGTGATCTCTACTCTTTCATTCTTATTATATGCGAGTGATGAATCACTAAATTCTATTCCTAAAACTAATATTGTGCTATATGCTGATTAAAATTTAAATAAGAACTTGAAATATAAAAAAACAAACAACTTATATTAAAAATATAGAAGAAACCATAGTGCAGATAAAAAAATAAATATATTCTAACTAAAAATAAACAATAAAAAATTACTATTTCTAAATTGTTCTAATTATAAATTTCTAAATGGTTGTGTTTACATAATTTTTATAATATTCCCTTAATACATTTTTAATATTTCTTTTAATATCTCTAGTCACCTCTTTCATTCCTGGTATTAGTAATTTGTTCTCCCTCCTGCCTTGCACATGTGCACACACACACACACGTTTGTTAGGGGTTTATCAATTTTGTTAATCATGTCAAAGAATGGAGTCTTTCGTTAAGTTTTAGCTTTATTTTCTGTTTGCATGGCTTTTATTTCATATTCTTCTGTTCTCATCTTACTTAGGGTTTATTGGATCTGTAAATTTATAGTAGTCAACAAAATTAGTTTTCTATCAATATTTTTCTTCCCTAATCATCTTTCAAATATTTTTCTCCATTCTTCTTCTTTTCTCCTTCTGCAGTTCTAAACGTTCATTATGATTGATTGCTTATTTTACAAGTCTCTAAATCTCCATGCATTTTATTCAGTCTTTGTTCTTTAAATTGTTTTAAACATACAAATGTGTGTTTATACGTTTTTTAAGGTTACATCATCCTTTTTCTGTCATTTCCAATGTGCTTTGAATGCTAAATGAATTTTTCATTTTAATTATTATTTTCAGCTTTAACTTTTTCATTGGGTACATTTTTATCATGTGTTGAGATTCTCCATCTCTTCATCTTGACCGAAATTTCTTTCAAAGTTCTGGAGTATATTCATAATAGACATTTAAAAGTCCTTGTCTGATAATTACAGTTAGTTCTTCTCACAGTTGACTCTATTTCTTGCCTTTTCTCTTGAACATGTATCATATTTTTTCTGATTCTTCACATTTTTAATGAATTTTGAATGTATATTGGGCTTCATAAATGTTACACTGTATAGGTTGTGGATTCTGCTCTATTCCTTGAAAGGGTTTGTTCTAGTACACAATTAACTTGACCAGACACAGGTTTCAGTCTCCTCAGCCGTGGCTGAAATCTGTACTTAACTATTTCAACTTCTAGTTGTTGCTTTTTTGCCAAGTACACTAAGGTCTCTTGTAGTATAATCAAGGATTCAAACACTTTTGTGCAGATTTAGGCGTTCACTGCCTCTGCAGCTCCCTCCATTATAGACCACCTCCCTACATTTCTGGCTACCCTACAAGATCTCAAAGCTCTCCTCTGTCACTTCAAGCCGCTGATGATAAAACTGTCTTCTACACTGACCTGCATGAGAATTTTGGGTAGCCCTTAGGCAGAAACAAACTGAAGCCTCATCTTTCAAGGATAAACAAAAACTATTTGTGATCAATCTCCAGTACTTCATTATGTTATCTGTAGAAGGTTTTCTCTGCTCCTTCATCCCCAAGCTAATCTGCTATTAAAGGAAGCCAGACGTAAAGAGAAGAAGGAAGGAAGAAAAGCATTTATTTGTGAGTTAGAAAATAAAGAATATTTAGAAATGATGAATAAATGAACAAGCTGGTTCTTGGAAATAGTAAATGAAAATTTAATAAATATAATTATTTAATAAAAATTAAATAGGCATTTAAAAGGACAAAACAAATTGTAAAAATAATAAATGTATCACAGAGTAGAGAAATAGAAGATATTAATCAACTAACTAAATGGTTAGTCTAGAAAATGGGATAATAACTACACAAAAATGAAGTAATAACCGTAGCATAAGTACAGAAGGTACTAGGCATACTCACTTAGAAAAAAGAGAAAAGACATAAATTAAAATTATTAGAAAGGGAGGATATCACTATAAGCCCATAGACATTAAAAAGATAGCAAGGGAATACTAGAAACAAGTTAATATCGTATACTCAACAACATCAGTGAAATGGGCACATTTTGTGAAAGACAAATTATCAAAACTCAAGTAAGAATAGAAACCTAAGAGGTCTACATCTATTAAAGCAAATGAAAACTTTAAAACCTTCCAGTAAAGAAAGGAACAATGAACTTCAGTAGTCAATTTTACCAAGCACTGAAGGAAGAAACAATACCAATTCTACCCAGAGTCTTTCAGAAAACAGAAGAGGAAGGAATACTCCCCAATATAGAGCTGATATTACCCTGGGCCTGTCCTCAATCCCAGTACCTTGATTTTCTACTCATGAGTTGGACTACAGGGTGTTTTTATATTTCTTTCTTCCTTTCTTTCCTTTCTTTCTTTCTTTTTACTGTCACGCAGATAATGATAATATGCTGTGAACAGGTAGGCCCATACAAATATTCTTCGGGTCAGGTTGCAACCTGGCATGGCTATCATGGAAAGAATTGTTAATAGGTACTACAAGTCTTCAAACAACCCTTGTTCTTTCAACCCAATTTTTCTTTAACATATATTGTTTAAATAATGTATGGGATATTCAGACCCTTAATTACTAAGTTACCACCCTTTAAAATGATTGTTTAAATTTGCATTTAGCGATAAAGGAAGGTGTTTATATTTTTTAAACAAAAACGTAGCTGGCTGACCAAAATAAAAAATAAGATTTATATTTTAGAAGGTTGTGAGAGTATGTTTATAATTACATTAAAATGGTAAAAAGTCTGGATGTATCTATTCTGAAATGCTCACTTATATCTTGAGGTAGAATCAGAGTTGATTTCAATTCAATATTTGCTTCTCTGTATTTACTATTTTATTCCCAAAACGATCATGTATTTCAGTTAACTGATTATATAAAAACAAAGGAAGATCACGGTGCCAAAAATGTGTGGAAACAAACTATCACAAAATTTAAGTAATCTAGGTAAGAGGGGATGACAGAAGTGGAGAGGGGACAAATGACCATATTCAAAAGATAAAGAAGGTATAATTACTGAACTTGACTATTCCAAACTGTAATGTAAATTGGACTTTATTAACTTAGATTTTATTTCCTTAATAGAAGAGGAGATAAATATCTTTGTCTCGTCTAATATCAGAAGTTTAGGAAGGAAAAAAATTGTCATTCTCTTAATAATTAAAACCTAAGAAATTTGAAAGTCTAATGGGTCTGAATTGTCTTTTACTTAGAGGGAATTTTCTTCTTCCTCTATGAGTCAGTTTACTCATTCAATCTTCCACTCGACCGACAACTTTTCAAAGATTTGATTCATCACACAATTTGAGGGAGACAAAAGAAGAACAAGATATAATCTTTATGTTTATATCAAATTCTTCTAACACAGTAAAATCCTAGACTATTTTGGGTAAAATGAAGGGTAATTCTGATGCAGTCATTGACATAATTAATCAGGCCTGCTGTCTCCATCCAAAAATTCTAATCCACCATCTTTCAGCACAAAGAAACGGCATTGTGGGTCTTAGAAAAGCAAAATACTATGGAATTACTCATGTCTCCATGCCATTTTAAGTTATATACAGAGCCAGACCTCCAGGCGTGTTCACAGGAAACTCAGGGTGCTAAGTCCTCACTATTGTGACTTTGATAATCCATCAGAACTAAGACTCTGCACAACATACGTCTCTAAATGTAGGTTTCTAAAAAGTTTCAAATGTCTCTAAAATGATCCATGGGCATCTGGATCAAAGAATCAGTGTGCTGTCCACACAGCAACACTTGGACCAAACAGGTTTTCACGTTCTAATAAAATTTAGACCACTTTGGACTTTGTTGCTCTTGTTTTACACACTCCCAGCCACAGGAATTCCAGTTTTGTTTTACACAACCGTATACATTTAATTTCATAAAATTTTTGGTGAAGAAAACATATGCACCTTTATTGACACTTCTTTTTAAATTCATCTTGTGAACTCTAAACCTCAGGTCAAGTACGTGAATCAATTTGAACTTGGAGCAGTTATATATGCAGACAATGAAGCATATTATCGTTTTACCTTTACAGTTTATTAATGTACACATATAGCTTTTTGGCCTGCATTAAAAATTCTGACTGTGCTCTACAAAATATGGGCCAGGTTATGCATCAAGTACCCTCATTCAAACAGCAATCTGTCTATTCACTCAACAAGTAGTTAATGTTCTTTGTACTGTTTTGGGCCTCCTTATTTCTCCTCATTTTTTAGGCTGAGTGTACTAGAATGATTCAGGGAAAATTGAAACAAAACGCCAAGTGCCATGTTTAGCCTCTACTTAATTATGAAGCATTAGTGACTTTATAAACCTTTCATGGACTTTACCTATAAGTACCTGTTTTTTTTTTTTTTTTTTTTTTTACTTATTGAGTTGTGTGGCTAAATTTCTGAAAAGAAGTTTCACGTAAAGACTTGCATCTTTTTTCTAAAGAAAAAGCTAGTGGAACTCAAGGTGGCGGTATCCAAATGAGGCAGAGCAAGATAGAGGAGAAGCCTCCTGACGATCCTAGGCTAAGATGGGTCTGGTACTGACCATGTGTTGGAAAGTTTGGAAGTGGCAAATAGCTAAGAGAAATGCTTCCCAACTTTTTTAGATCATGGCTTGAATAGAAATGACACTCTTTGTAAGACATGAAGTGAATGGATAGGACTTCTCACTTTAGGAGTCAGCAAGCAGCTCATGGTTCCTGCTCTCCCTGGCTTCTCGTACCAATAATTTTTCCCAACTTGTGAGTCAGTAAAAAGCATCCTTTAAGAGAAATATATGGCATATGTATATATGATATATATGATTCTTGAAAGAATAGAACTCATTGCATATGTCTCCAAATTGATGTTTACAATCATTAATAGGGTGGGCAATTAATAAAAAAAATTGACTAATCCCCAGTTTATGTTAAATAGGATATAAGAATTTATTATTTTTCCTGTATAAGTCACAAAAGGTAGCCTTCTCTTTAAGATTTGGGTGTGTTTGTGCCAGTGTATTATCTGTATGTGTGTGCATTTTCACTAGGCGGGAACAAATAAGAATCAGATTAAACATTTTATTGACATTATTGTTTATAAAAACAAGCTTATAGTTCTGAAATTTATCTAAATTAGATGACAAATGAATGAGTGAAATTTAGAAGTTTTAAAATTTCAAAGGCGTGGAGTATTTATATTGAGAACAATGAATCTATCAAGCCTGTTTTATCCTTATGTCAATCAGGGTATATTTTTCCTTAGTTCTAATCCCTAAGACTTTAAAAATGGGAGAATTATATACTATGTTTTCAGAAGGTCATACCTAATTTAAGCTCTTCATTTTTAGGGAATAATCTTTCTTTAAAAAATTATATGCATCTGCTACACTCATATAAATCTGGAGTTCCTAAATTTTATACATTTTCCTACGAACTTTCTTAAAACTTACATTCAACAAAACTTTGCTATATCAGAAGCATGTATCTTCTGATGTTCAATATATAGAGGTAGATACAAACTTTGAATATATACATGAGATCTTTTTCCATTAAAGTGTTTTGAGAAGACTCTTTCATTATACTTTTTTTCATTGGACTCAATGGCACATTTTTAAATATCTCACAAAGAAAGTACTTTGCCTTCAACTTTCAACTTTAATGTATAACTTAGGCAGAGGGTCAAGGAAGAGATTCTTTTCCTTGTGTTCATCCTTGCCAGTCTTCCAACTTTACAAGGGTTAGGCCCTGAATATAGGAAGGAGTTTAAGTACACCTTAACTGGCACAAAGTGAAACATTTAATGTAATATTGACATTCTTTGAGAAACTCTGTGAGAAATTATAGAAAAGAAATTGAAGACGAAGTCTACTTATATTTCTGGCATTGACCTCAGGACCACTGATCTGGAAAATTAGCATCTGTCCAAGGATGATAAGACCTATACTGCATAGGAAGCAGTTGGAAAATAGACCTAAAAAATTCAAGAACAATTTTTTTTTCCCAACGTGTGCACCTGAACTGCATGCTGAATTTGTAAATTTTATATGCCTGTATATAAATTCAGATATTTTCAGGTAGATTGTGATTAAAAACATTTCTGTCTAAATGAAGTTTGGATTTAGGTGAGTGAGCAGATGATAGGCTAGATGCAAAGACTGGCTTACCCAAAGGAAAATCACAATTCCACTTCACCTATAGATTTTTATTTAAAATAGTAATAGTATTCTTATTTTACCCTAAACTGCATGTGTAGAAAGGGAGACAAATTTGGTTAATGTTCCCAATGCTCAAAACTTATGCTTGAAAGGACTAGAGGCTTTAGATCAAATTTTTAGAGTTCAAGTGGAAGATTATCCATGCTTAAGAGTTGACTACAGAAAATAAACTCCTTCTTAGATGTTACTGCACTCTGTCGCTAACAGACGTGATCCTGGAATGTCTCTTATTTATTCACAAATAGAATTCAGTCTACATCTATGTGTATCTGAAACTGGATGTTTTATCACTAAAACAGTCCACAAAATTTGTTCTCTTCAGGGACCTGACAATGCTCACTGCTTAATCTGCATCTGTAATTAATTTAGGAGGATAAGACAAATTGATGGGATGTAGAGATAATAGTTCCACTGTGAAATATGTGGATGGGCAATATTCTACATTACTTCTCCTAGGGGCACTATAGACAGTGAAGACTCAGGATCACTCCCCTTGTTATTTATAAACCGGCTGTGACAATGAATTGGCTTTCCGTTCTCTATCAGAATCAGGTGCATTTAGATAAATTCACTAACTCTATTTTCCTCCCTTATTTGAATAGCTTCTCAGGTCTGAAACGACAACATACTGAGTGGACTCATTTATAAAAGGATATGCAGCATGTGTACTTGCAAAATCGTACAGTGGATACCTGGCCACTGTAGCTCGGCCATATGGTAAACACGAGATTGGGATAAACATTTTAAAAAGGCTACACTAGGAATTTGGAGATTAGAAATCTCTGCTTGGTCCCCACTATCAACTCATAGACTTTGGACAGTTTCGCACATCTTTCAGTTGAGTTAACTTCTTTCTAAAACAAATAAATTATTGTACGTGGTCTCAGGTTCCCTTCGGGGAACACTATTTCATCATTTAAGTCTCTTTCTGATCTGACTTGTATTTTGTGTTTGCGCGGATAGTGACAAGGATTTGAAAATCCTGCACAAGAAGAAAAGCAGTCCAGGATCTCTAAGTGAGAAAACTCTGGATAGGACCCACCAGCTGCAACCTTCAGTTGAGGATATGACACTATTTTCAATATTGAGGAACAGAAGCTACAACAACACATCCAAGTAGAAGAGCGTTATTAAAAAAGTGAGTGTGGACACCGGATAAGGGAAGGGCAGAACAGGCACTGCGTGAATAGTCTGAAAGCTCATATATGCAACCTGCACATGTGCCTGGAAGTTGATGAATGAATCCTAAATGATTTTCTTCATGCTCTTTTCGATGCACTAGGGACCCAAAGATATTTTGTTGTGAGTAGTTATCTTGGAAATCTGAGCTGACTAGAACATAAGGCCGGTCTCTCACTTTACGTATGCGATCTGTCTGCTATACCCTTCGAAAAGCTTGGTTGCAAGTAGAAAAAAAACAGATAGCGATCTCCCCATCTACTCTATTCCCTGTATTCTTATAGCTTGTCATAGGCAAGTTTTATTCTCTCCAGCATGCTTTTTCCAACTGCTCCCTGAAATCGATATTTTAGTCTGCTCTAAATTTTTCTATGTAGTAGAAATTGTCTACTATTCTACCAGACATTTGCTTTTTCTTTGAAATTATTTAGCAATTTCATGAAGAAAGATATTTCAATGTGACCTCATCAACAAGATGGAAACCTCACTGAAGTCCAAAACTATATAGTCGATGGTTTTGGCTTCCAGAGAACAACAAGTCTACACACATGATTGTGAGTAGTCTTATTAGAAAAATTTTCACAGCACTTTTTGTATCTTATCTTCCTGAGTGATAACTCATCTCTTAAAATTTTAAGAGATCAGAAACAAAAGGTTTTTTTCTCTTTAAGAGAAAATGTTAATGGATCGTAAATCTCATTTACAGAAATGTGTATGAGCTCTATTGTCAATTTCTAGTTTCTGTGATTTACCTGCTGCAGTAAAAATGTTGGTTTCAGTGTCCTAAGCATAAAAATGGATTCCATGTAAAAATACATCAACATGCATGTTATAGAACTAATTGTGTGCCCCAAAATTTATATGTTGCTCTCTAACCCTCGATGTGACAATTTGAAGATGGGGCCTGTAAGTAGATAATCAGGGTTAGATGAAGTCATGAGAGTGGGGTTCTAATCTGATAGGACTGGTGTCTTTATAAGAGGAAGAGGCACCAGAGCTCCCTTGCTCTCCCTGCAAGAACAGAGGAAAGGCCATGTGATAGCTCCGTGCCAGGAAGAGACCCTCATCAGAAACCAACCCTGACAGCATCTTCGTCTTAGACTTCCAGCCTCCAGAACTGTGAGAAAATACATCTCTTGTTATTTAAGCCAGGCTGAGGAATTTTGTTACAGCAGCTTGAGCAGACTAATACAATACCCATCCTTGTTTTTTCATTTTCATATTTTTATAGGTTTTATCTTATTCATAGGGCAAACCAAATGCATCTAATCTCCTGGTCCCTTAGGAAATGAAAATGACTTTTGTTAGTCTTCTAAATTTACATATTAGTTTTTTTTCCAGTTAAACTAAATAAACACTGTGCTGAGAAAAATTTTGGTGTTGAGCAAGTAAGAGATTGTTGGTACCCATCAGGGGTTTATAACTCAGTACGTTGGGTTGCTAATTGGAAAAATCTACATCTCAAAATCCAGCATATTGCTCAAAGGAAATATAGAACTTCAAACACACTCTGAGAGGATTCCAGGTAACTAGGTAACAAACATGTTGTAAGCATGAAAATGGTTAGCTGAGCTAAATTTACATTTTATTCACAATTAGTCTGATTTTGTTGTGAAGGGATATAATTCATAACCAAAATGATCAAATGAGATTCTAATGAAAAACACTTTTCTGAAACAATATATCTTTCAAGTCTCATGTTTCTTCTGATATTTAGTTCTACATTTTAAAGCAATATGTTTATCATGGTATTTCTTGATTTATGAATTTTAAGCACTACTTATTGGTTTCCTATTTTATATTTATATTTTACAGTGGTTAAAGAGTTAGGTTTTTAAAGACAATCCCCCTACTTACCTCTACTCATTCTCCCAGTATAGCTATATCAATTTTAATTGAATAATAATCACTGAATATATGGTAACTATAGATATAGATACATAGATATAGAGATATAGATATATAGAGAGACAGAGAAAGATTACTTTTGAACTAACCAGAGTAATTTATCTTTCTTATTCCACTTGTTTTTACCTGGACAATAACTGACATTTATTTTGCTTGTAAGATCTTACGTCACTGTAGTATAATATCAATAGCAGGAAACTGGCATTGATATAATCCATAGAGCTTAGTCATATTTTCACAAGTTTTACATGTACTCATTTGTATGTGTGTGAGTGTGTGTGCGTGCGTGTGTGTGTGTGCACGTGTGTGTGTGTGTGTGTGTGTGTGTGTGTGTGTGTGTGTGTGTAGCTCCATGCAATTTTATCTCATGTGTAGATTCATGTAACCACCACCACATCAAGATTCAGGACTACTCTATCACCATAACGATATCCCACATACTACCTCTGTATGGTCACCTTTCCTCTCCTTCCTTCATCCCAGCCCCTGGAAACCGCTAATCTGTTCCCCATATCTATACCAGTTCAAGAGTGTTCAAATACAATTTAAAAATTTGGTTATGTTTTAGGTCTAAAAGTTTTGTTTTCTGTTATTTTTTCTAGCACTGTGTTCTCTTATTTTGCATGCAGTACTTTCTCTTACTTCAAAATAAAGAGAACCAGTTATAGATTTTGTTAATTTTGGAAACTTCTCCCCCTCCCCCGCCACTACATTTATCTTTCCTTCGAGCACCTCCCCTTTATTGTTTTCGCCTATCTCTTTATAACTTGAGTGACACCCTAAGAAGTGAATTGAAAGCACTATGAATGTATAGGGCTTGTGGCCTTAAAGTTAATATTTTCTTTGGGAAGATCCCAAATATTAGTGCCTGAATTTTTTTATTATGCTAACACTCTATTAACAACATACACCCAATCAGACTGTATGATTTAAAATCTATTTGCAACAGAACCCCTCTCATCACACATCTATGCAAAACCTTAAACTATCGGAACACTTTTTACCATCCTTAGTGGGGGCTTTAATTGTGCCAGTCCAGTTTTGTGCTTTGATACATTAAAACAGCATCATGAATGCCAATGTTACCTTTTCTAGATGTACATCTAGATTTCCTTTGACTTAACAAAAATCTTGCCACTTGCAACAATGTGGATGGAACTAGAGGATATTATGCTAAGTGAAATAAGTCCATCAGAGAAAGACAGATATCATATGGTTTCAATCGTATGTGGAATTGGAGAAACTTCACAGATGAACATAGGGGAAGGGAAGGAAAAATAGGATAAAACAGACAGGGAGGCAAATCACAAGCAACTGCTAAGTACAGAGAACAAACTGAGGGTTCCTGAAGGGAAGGTGGATGAGGGGATGGGATAAATAGGTGATGGACATTAAGCAGGGCACTTGCTGGGATGAGCACTGGGTGTTACATGTAAGAGATGAATTATTGGGTTCTACAAAGCCAACACTAAACTGTATCTTAACTAACTTGAATTTAAACAACAACAAAAAAGAATATGTAAGAAAAAAAGTTTCAAAAGAGAATCTCAATAGACTAATGTTATTCAGACTAATAAAATTAATGGCAACAAGGAAAAATTGTAAGTTGAGCTTTTTGGCACAATGTTGCCGTCAAATTACAAAAATATCTCTGCCTCATTTTTAATGCCATAGAGCCACAAACACTTGCCACACATCAACCTCAGTGCATATCCTCTTAAAGACGCTCCCCAGTCCCAGATCCCCTATGTTACTACTCTGGCCCAGGAGCTTGCCCCTGGAGATGATTCTCACCTTCTGCTAGGACTTTACCGCAGATGCTACAACCTCTGACCCACTGATGCCCAGGGGATTTCTCTCTTAAGATGCTGACAAATTGGACACGAAACATTCATTGCTTTTCTTCCTGTGATATTAGAGATTATATCACATTTTCTGAGCTTGCTGTCTAACCAACTTTGCTGGTATTATCTTTGTTCCTCTCAACACATATATCACTACACTCCTGTGCCTAAGAGGGAGTCTGGTGGAAGATACTGCAATTTGCACCATTCCAAAAGTTAAGGGAGATTACTATTTTCCCTAGGAGGCAACTGCCTCCTATCAGACAACTCCTTGGAACCCTGAGGAGAGGACCACCAATTTCTCAGTACCTTTTTCTACCATCCCCTTCAGCTTCCCACCATGACCTCCTATTCTGAATCTCCAACCATGGCCACTACAACCATAAACATCTTTTTCCCCTGGTTACATTTACCAATCTTTGCACACACTTTACTAAACTATTCATTCATACTCTTCAACAAACATAGCTGTTGGACCTGCCATCTTGACCTGAGGAATACACCCAAATGTTATCCAAAAATACATAGGACTAGTTTTAATACATAATGTAATACCATCGAGAGATTATCACTACACCAGAAATTTCAAATTCATTTTCTTGGCTAATACCTCATAAATGAGAAACTTAGTTATGAACCAGCCTATAAGGGCTCCTTGTATTTCTACTTGTGTTCCTCCTTTTTACACTCATAATAATATGTTTTCTATGCTCGTTAGGACCACTTATGTCTATTCTTTGAAGGTTTTCCCTACTAATAAGGCCACTCAAATATCCAAATAATCAAGCTCAAACTGGTGTCAAGACATCAAGGAGACAACTGTAACATAGTTTTCAAAATGCTGTCTTAACTTAGTTGAGGCCCTGGATAGAGCAGCCAGTTATGTCCATACCCCCAGCTACCACTCTAGTAGGCTCATACCCTATACCACTATCCTCTTACCTTAATCACCCCAGAGCCTGGCACCAGGCAACTACAAAGAGTTCTTATACCTCAAAGCTGCTAAAATTATTTAAACTAGTTAAACCTACATTCTCCCACTTGACTATTTCTTCCCTTGAAAACCACGGTAAAGGCCATAGCCAATGGTCCCCCATTTTCCCTCTGCCTTGCCACTGACCCCAGGTGATTCCCATGTGGCTCCTTGTGGTGTGAGGTGTTTTCTCTCTCTTGAAATTTCAGAGTATAACAAGTTATCTTTTAAATGGCAGTTGTCTCCTGATCTGCTGGCCTTACCTACCCAAATAATAATTTAAAAACAAAACTATTAAAACAATATTTGGCTAAATCACATCATTTTTGACATTTCATCAAAGCCTTCCATCCTGAAGTTCCCAGTTAAAAGGTCTCTAACAACTTGATGTATCAATAATATTATCTTTCCTCAGGCTATGAGCAGAGGAATAGGATAGTTTTTGCACAATACATAGCAATTCAAGAAGAATTAGAAATTGCCAGTATGATTGATCTTTTATTTTTCTGGAAAGTTAAGTGAATAAGAGCATAGCCATGGACTCAGAAAGCAAAAATTAAAGAATTCCAACGAGCACTGAAGTAAATGTATTTTTGTATTTGATGGATGGACATATGTAAATTGGAGTCATTCTACTTCCCATTTTTAGTTATTAGCTAATCAAATGTTATCTTCTGTAACAAATATATATGTAATATATATATTTATGAAATATATATAATTTTAATATATACCTGAGTTAATGACATACAGCTCTGATGTTTAGAAAATGATTTTGCACATTTTTCATTATACCTGTCAAGAGATTTATGTGCTTTGAGTAATTTCTCTCTTTTCCTTTGAAGATATGTGACATGGGGTGAAGGGAGACAGAAGGGCAAAGGAGTGGATGAGGGAGGAATATTTCTAGTGGAATTACTAACCTCTGACCAAAAATGATCGTACTGTAGAAATATAGCATCATTATAAACTATTGATGGCAATCTTTTAATTTTAACATCCTGTGAAATCTTGACACAAAAGGTGAGGCACTAAATTTAACTACCATTGGATATTCTGCAAACATCAAGAAAGCTCTGGTGGTTCTGGGATAAATCAAACAAAGCTTTGTGTGGCTCAGGAGGGATTAATATACTTTGAATTATTTTAATCTTTTAGGCTCAAGGTAGTTGTTACACCAACTACATATGAACCTCCCAGGAATAGAATTTCCCAGGTTTTTATGAATTTGTATAATGATTCATGTATATTAAGGGACCAGTGTAAAGCTGAATTGAAACTCCAATGCTGATGATGTTTAAAGGTCAATACCCTCCACCTGCACCCCCATGGTTTAATTTAATTTAAATTTCTTATCTGATATTAGTCGCATACACACTTCTGTGCACTGAAAATTCTGAAATGATCCTAAGGTAACTGTGGAGATGGAACCTTCCTTATTTTATATAGCTTGAGACCCACTTTTGCATGTATGGATTAGTTTTAACACAGACTAGGAGTTTGAATTAGTCCAAAACTTTAGCCCGAAAGAAAAGATTCTCATTCTTCCCCTCCCCCTCATCTGGGTCAGGTCTCTATAAATCCTCTCAGTTGTCCTGTTTTCTTTTGTACTTCCAGTCAGTTTCTGGTTTCCATTCCCTGAGACAGATACTGATTGGCATGTTCACTCTAATTCTCCTTTGGGGAATTTTCTAACATATGTGTGGCACACCTCTCTATTCCTCGACAGTGGAATTTTATCAACAGAACAGGCCCAGTCTTTACTCAATATTTACTTAGACTGTTTCAGAATGTCTAGTTTCAGAATCTGTCACCAGGAAACTAGTCTTCCCGGGTATGGTCATGTCTTATCTCTCCCGACCCCTTCTTCTCTAATTCTTATTTACTGCTTAACATAAAGTTATTTTGCAGTTTTCTTCCATTGTTCTGATCCTACTGCATCCTTTTCTCTATGATTCTCTACATAATCCACAGAACAAATGGAACATTCCAGGCAATGGTAGAGCTGGCCAAAAATACATGAATGTTTGGTATCACTAACATCAAATAAACCTATATTAATCAGTGAACACAAAATAATGTTCAAATAATTTTACCTGAATATTATATTCGTGTACACTTGAGCCACAAGAAACTCATTAGATTTATATATGAAAATATTTAAGCACAGGTAAAAATTTCTGTGGAGAAATTTCATAGCTTTCTTTAGACTCTCAAAGTATTCTTAGAATCCAGAAGGATTTAAGTACCACTGAATACCGTTTCTACTAAATACATAAAGAAAGTGATAGGTGATTTTCAAGAATGCTTAATGTAAGGAATAGATCATTACAAAAGTGAAATCTATTTCATTAGCATATATTCCACAAGGATAGAGGCTATGGTTTTTTAACTCGAAGATGAAACCACCTTTAAACCCTTTTATTGGGACACATATTTTTCCTTAATAAAATAGTCTTATCTATTACCTGTCTGCACAGTAAAATAATGGTGGAATTATGTGATTATTTGGGGATTTTAAATATCAAGGATATCTAAAGGCAAATAATTTAGGTTTTATAAAACAATCCAGAACTTCCAATACCACTCATGTCTGATAAGGTCATTCAAACCAAACCTTTCATTGAGGACAAGTAGTAAACCTAGAAGGGGTGTGGGGATGGCAAATGACATAATCAATTCCCCAGCTACAATCTGTAAAGAGGAGAGCTATCAGGCGTCTGAGTTACAAAATACAGTTTTTGTCCAACAGGGCTGAGAGGAAAGAAAGGCATTGGAGCATAAGAGGACTTCAGGGGATTGCACTCTAGAAATAAGGAAGAAATAAGTAAATAGGTTCTCTCATGACCAAAACTGAGGGTACTATTACTAATCTCTGACCATGAAATAACACCTCAATTCCTCAGGAATTCCAGCGTTAAAGTATTCGCAGACAATAGGCAGAAACAAAGGAAAAACATCACAGTGTTTTTTGCAACTGGAAGAAATGTGTTCCTATATTTCCCAAGGCCAGGAAGAGAAGGACATGAGCTAGGCACTCGCTTCAGGAATGTACTTTAAGTGTGGATTCAAAACAAATTAAAATTATGATAAACATTTTAATGTGATATTTAAAAAAAAAATCAATGCAGAAGAGACCATTAGTAAAGCAAATATCAAGTGTTTTTTTAAAAAAGCAGAATATAGTAACTTATGGTTTCCAATCTGACAGATAGGAAGCTTGAGAGTCACCACTCCATCTTCACAACAGGTAAAAAGCTGAACAAACTATAAAAGCGACAACTCCTACTCTTACTTAGACCCATGAAAGAAGTGAGGTCACAGGAGAAACCACTGTCTCCAAAATTGGAAAGACTGATAGACAAATACAGAGAATCACAACTTACCAGAGGAGAAATTCATGATCTGAAACCTCCATTGAAACCAGTTTCAGGTAGGAAAACCTCAACTCTAACTGGAGAATTTCTGGAGGGCTCCATGTGGAAAATGACATTATATCTTCAGGGTGAGCAAGTCATAGGGAGGTTCCTGCATTTTGTGAGTTTTACCTCCTGGGACATGTCTAGGTTCTCACAGTGAATACTGGAGAAAAATCTTTCGTGCTTCCCATAGTGATAGGGCAAACAGCCATTGTGAAATACACTAGAGGATTCTGTTCTTAATAAGGCTTCCCCTCAGCAGAAACTAGTTAACCAGAGCCTAATCAGCTGGAGATTATCAGAGCCCAAGTGACCTGGGGAAAGGAAATACCCAACTCTAGTTGGCTCTTGACTTCTACATGGAGAAAAAGAAATACCTAATGCCATCACTCTCCAGCTTTCCATGACAAAGAGAAATATACACTGTCAGCCCACTTTTGTGATTGGTTCCACCTAAGGTGGGTACTGAGAAGCATTTGTGAAGTTCACAGTCCAGAGGCATAGGCCTACTAAAAGACTAAGACCTAATCATAGGATAATAGGATGCTTGCCCTCCCCCACCTCACCACCACATTACTTTAAACAAAAACAAAATAAAACAAGTTGAAAAGATAGAGCAAACATCAGACCGAGGCTCAGATATGTCAGGGATGTCAGAATGATCAGATCCAGAATTTAAAACAATTATGATTAAAATTCTAAGAGCTCAAGTGGATAAAGAAGACTGTATGTAAGATCATATGGGAAATATAACAGAGAGAAGGAAATTCTGGGAGATCCAAATAGAAATGCTTAGGATGAAGAATACTGTCTAGAAATAAAAATGCTTTTGATAGTCTTATTAACAAACTGGACATAGATAAGGAAAGAATCTTTGAGTGAGAGAATATCTACATAGAAACTTCCAAAACTAAAACAGAGAAAAGACTAGAAAAACAAAATACCCAAGAACAGTGGTGAAAATACCCTCAAAATGTAACATATGCATAATACAAATATCTGAAAAACAAAGAATCAGAAAAAATATCTGACATTAATGATGAATAATACTCCCAAATTAATATCCAATAAGAAACCACAGATCCAAAAAACACCAAGTAGGATAAATGTTAAAAATACTAAGCCTAGGCATATCATTTTCAAACTATAGAAAATCAAAGATACAAAAGAAAAATATCCTGAAAGAAGCCAGAGGGGAGAGAAAAAACACCTTAGCTATAGAAGAACAAAGCTAAGAATTACTTCTGATTTCAGAAGCCATGCAAGGAAGATAAGTGGAGCAAAACATTTAATATTGAGAGAGAAAAACAATACCAACCTAGAATTCTATACCCTATGAAGTGATCCTTCAAAAGTGAAGGAGAAATAAGTACTTCCTTAGGAAAAAAAAAAGAAAAGAAAAATTAAGAGAATCTGTTGTCAGTAAACTTGTCTTGCAAGAATGTTTGAAGAAGTTATTTAGAGAGAAGGAAAATAATAAAGGGCAGAAACTTAGATCTATATGAAGAAGGAAGATCACTGAAGAAGAAATAAGTAAAGATTAACCTTTATTTTTCTTATTCTTAATTGACCCGACAAAAGAACAGGTCCTTCAAAATAAAAATAGTGCCGTTGTATTTAAAATATATGTGTTTATATATATTTATTCATTTACAATGTTAATATGAGTGGTTTCGGTTTCTGTAACAGGATCTTGAAGGGAACTCCATGATTATTTGACTTGAAACCATGAATGTGGCTGAAGGGACAGGAGCAGAGACTGATAGTAGGGGAGATGTTCTGTCAACTGTAAACACACTTATAATGTAAAGATTAAAGTGTGCTGGGTATTTGACTATGTTAATGAAAAATGACAAGAAGGGGCAAGAGGAGAAAAAATATTTCATGCCATAAATGCTGAGTGCCTGCCCTGTGCCAGACACTGTTGTAGATGGCAGAGACTGCTAGGTAAACAAAAACAGATTTAAAAAAAAACCTCAGACCTCGTGGGGAAAAAAGGTGAGCAATGGCTTCTCTGCTGCTAGTAAGAGGTGATAATGGATAATGTTCACACTTGAGTCAGCCTCTTCAACAATTAAAGTTGAGGTGTTAGAGGGAGCCATGTTTAGAGGAGAAGAAAAAGTCAGAGGAAAGAGATAGAGCTTCCTCTGCATGACTCAGAGTAGTTCAGTAGCATTCTTTTTTTTTTAATGTTTATTTATTTTTGAGAGACAAATAGACAGAGCATGGGTGGGGGAGGGGCAGAGAGAGAGAGGGAGACACAGAAGCTGAAGCTGAAGCTGAAGCAGGCTCCAGGCTCTGGGCTGTCAGCACAGAACCCAATGTGGGGCTTGAACCCACAAACCATGAGATCATGACCTGAGTCAAAGTCAGACGCTTAACCAACTGAGCCACCCAGGCGCCCCTAGATCAGTAATACTCTAAAAACAAAGCAATAGTGCGGCATGACTAGAGTTCTATGTGGTGTTGATTAATGGGTAAGCACATTTTGACCCCCTATTATTTGAATATTCTGTGGTAGACACTGAAGATAATAGAAATGAAGCTGTTTTGCCTCCTAGAATTCAAGTGATGACAGTGCAGTGTTCCTGAGAGCAGACTCTGTTCCACCACTTGGCTTTCATCTCTGTTCTACCACTTACCAGTAGTATGACTTTATGTCCAACCCCTCATGGACTGGCGAGAATTAAATGAGCTAATACATGTAACATGTTTAGCACCATGCTAAATAGCACACGAAGGAAAACTCAATAAATATTGGCTTATCTTTACTACATGACTCATTTCAGAAAATTAGATTTCATCCAGAGCTGCCTGACAGCGTGCTGGTAAGTTGGCCCTCAAAACAAAAACAAAAGCTCTAATATGTAGTGCATGCATGTTTTTTTTTTTCCAGAGTTTTATTTAAATGCTAGTTAGTTAACATAGAGTGCAATATTGGTATCAGAAATAGAATTCATGGATTCATCATATTGCGTGCTTGTAACGTCAAGTAAACACTGTCAGAAGCCACAGTAAGCCTGCGGGTCCTTTGGTTCATATATTCTTGGTTAAAGAGCACTAGCAATTTAACTGTAGGCAGACTGTAACTTCTCCAGGAAAACAGTAGAGTTTTTTTGTGTTTCACAGAACCTACAACAGGGCAGTACCAAGTTAGTGCACAATACATATTTGTATATTCTTCATTTCTTCTTTAATTAAAAAATAGTTTCATAAGCTTATCAGAGCTTTATAATGTAGATACAAGCAAATAAAAAAAAAACTCTCAGAGTTTAGTGATTATTATATGGCTTGAGTTACCAGAAAAACTGAGTTGAAAATAATGTAGCTATGGTTCCTGCAAACAAAATTTTGAGGCTAATGGAATTCGAGGTGCCATAAAATTTTAGTAGGTTGTTGATGAGAAAGACAATAAAAAAATACAGCAATAATCCTTCAATGTGCCTTTCATTTAGTGACATAACTTATGACAGCTTTTATAACAATACCTTTGCATTTGCACCTACCCAGAATTCATATTTTTATAAGCAAGCTAGGAAATGAGCCATTACATAGTAGAGGAAAAATTAATTCTGAGCCCCACTCAAAACTAGGTATAACTATTTACATTAAAAAGTGTATGTAAATGTGACTTTTGATGAAATAGGAAGTTTTCTAAGATGATTTCACTGGAAAATTCTCCTTCATAAACAAAGGCTTGCTTACCTATTTTAACTTACTCCTTGGTCTTTAGATGCCAGTCTTAGGCAATTTAAAATTTAAAAACTGTCAGCACTCTTTTAGACTACTGTGCTTTGGTCTGAGAACACTGTCAAGAAATTTAGACTTAAATCTGAAGTTGTCCTAGGTACAATGAGGTAAAAACATCCTAAATGGCCTTTTGTCTATCAGAAAGAGAAATATTTTGCTCATTCACAACACCTGTTTGGCCCATGTAGAAAGTGAACGACTCATTAAGCACAGGGGAGAAGTGGAGAGACTCTGTGGGACAGAGCCCTTGAAATTTCCCCACCAACTAGTTCCCACATTCACTGTTCGCTAATTCACTGATTGGTTCAGTTTCTTTTAGAATTGTACTGAGTATCTACTATGTGAAAGGCCTTATTCTTAATTCCTCTCTACATAAAAGGTAACATGTCTGCAAGGTACACCCTAAAAATATCTCAGCTATTTGTGCATATACAGGATCATAATGTCCACATCATTTAACCCACAGGGATATTGGGAAACAATTTGAGACAAGCGGGGCAAAGCCCTTGAAAAAATGAAAGCACTAATACAAATGAAAGGAATTGCCATTACTGAAAATTAAATGGCCTTTTGACTCCAAGTTCATGCTCTTATGTCACCTCTTTTCACTTAGCAAGACGATAAAATTGTATGCAGTATGAAAACTTACTAAGTGCACTGGCTGGCCAAAACAATGTCTAAACAAGAATCACTTCCGGAGTTGCTAAATGCAATTATCAAATATGTTTTACTATTGAAACAGGATTTTTAGTGAACTTGAGAGGTGTACTTTTCTCTTGTGTTTAGTTAAAAATCTTCCTTCCTACATATGGGCTTTCTTGAATTTACTTCTAGGTAAATAATTCCTTCTAAATTCATATTACTTTATCCATGTGTGTTTTTATTCCTTTATGTCACCCATTGTTTATTTCTCTGAGTTACTGTATAGTTTGTTTGCTTTAATACACCTGTCACATCTTTGACTGCACTTTGAATGCTAGAATCTGTCCAATTCATTTCTTTAGCTTCTATAATGCTTAGAAAAGGGGCTTATTCTTATAGCTATGTAGTGATAAAAGATTGAAATAAAAAAGACTGAACCATCTTAAAGCCGCAATTGCCTCTTTGCAAAATTATAAATTTCCCTCAACTTTTCATGATAAAAAATTACAAACAGAAAAATCAAGATTATAATACAAAGAAGATATGTTCACAAATTCGTATCAAAAATTGTTAATGTTTTTCTAAATATGCTTTCTTTCTCTCCTTTCTGTTCACATACAAACACAAATAAATGTATTTTGCAGACTATTAAAGTAAGTAATAGACAGCATGATGCTTCACCTCTGAATCCTTTAGAACACAGATCCTTCAAATAGAACACTTACGTTTATAACCATAATATCACTCTCACTTCTAATAAAATTGACAATTTCTTAATATAATCTAACACTAGATCAAATTTGAATTTTCCCAATTCTCCCCAAATGCGTCAGTGCAATTTTTCAAAACGAGAAAGCAATCAAAATTTTTGTATTGCTTTTAATGATGTATCTTTTGATTCAGGACAGTCTTTTGGTCCAGGACAGTCGTCTTCCCACCATGTTTCCCTTTTATATAATACTGGAATTTTGAAGAGGTTAGGCCAGTTGTTGTATAGAATGTCCCCCATTCTGGATTTGGCTGAACGTTTCTTATAACATTACTTAATGAGTTCCTCTGAGTCGTTTTTTGTGACAAATAGGAAATTACACCTATCTGCTTACTGAAGTTCATACTAAACGTTTCTTTTCAGTAATACTACATAGATGATGCTACACACTTCATAGCATACATAGATGCTACACTGGATCAAATCCAGTGGCACAAAACTTCATGTCCCAATAGCAAGTTGTCCTACTCTTTTTAATGCTAACTTTGATCACTTAAGGTGAAAAACTCCCAAATTTGTTCATGGCAAAAGTATGCTTTTCCCCTTTCACATTATTGTAAACACCATGGCAATGTTCTCCTCCCCAATACCTTTTACCTAGTGATTCAGTATTCATGAATGATTCTTGCATAAAAAAATTATTTCATTTGTAATTCTTTCATTTCTTCCATTTTATTAGCTGGTGTTCTTCAGTAAAAAAGAGATTTCTCTCTTCAGTTATGGTTGAATACCAATTCTACTTAAAAACCTTGGTTAAATGCTTGATCCTCTACTTATAATTGTCAAATTTCTTCCTTGCTTTCTCACACAGAAAAACATTCCAGGTTTGCCTTGCTTTTTTTTTTTTTGGTGCCCCAGGTCTGGGATCAAGCATTCCTCTGAGGAGTCCTGGTTCCTTTTCTTAGGACCTGATATTTAGAAATCAGAATCCGGGTACTTCTTGTGAGCATTAGCATGTTATTGTTTTGGAGCAATAAATATGTATTTTATGTATTTTAAATGTCATTTAAATAAATATGTATTTTAAAAGTCATAAGCTCATATTAATATTTATAATTCTGATTTCACATTAGCATATGTGTCTCCCATGGTTTTCTATTTCTTATTTTTCTCTTACATAAAAATCTTATTTTTAATGATGTTAACATATTTGTTGTTAGCTCTAGTCTATATGTGAAACATTTCAAAACTACAATATCAATATGATTCTAACGATAAAAACTCTGATTAAGATTTTTCTATAGTTCTTCTGTTTTAAATTATATTCCCTTAATATGAATAGTCACTATAATGTGTTTGAATCATCTGAAATATGTTTCTGTTATGATCATATTAATTTAATTTAATTAGCAATTTAATTTGTTTCTATTTGTTTTCAATGTTAGAATTTGAGTTTTTTCCTGTGTTTTCTTAAAGTACATAAAACTTTTACATAATTTGAACATCGAAACATTTTTAAAAGGATTTAAAAATCTGTGAGTTGACTATTCAACTCAAGGCAAACAGGCAATTGAGCAAAAATAAATATAAAAAGCAATCATAAAATTACTAACTACGCAATAAACTTGTTCCTATTATATTCATTTAGTGAGATCAAGCAAAACAAGGAATATTTCTATGAACATGTAATTAGTAGGCAACCAAATTAATACCATAAAATATTCTAGCAATATATTAATGTACATTAAATAAAACTGACTCAAAAATAATATATCATTTTTCTTACAATTTGGGAGTACATCTAAAGCATTTTTGTTTGTAAGGGATTAACTTCATCTCTAGTCATGACTATGACAAAATAAGGATAGAGCCAGATCTCTTAAGAACAATAGTGTCAAATAAGAAATACATCACATAGTACATTAAAAAATACTAAAACAATGACACCAATTATTTTTTTTTCAGTTTTGTTTCATTTAAAATGAATAATTAACCATGGAATCAAGCCTAATATGTATGTGCCTTTTGGGGACAAAAAGTCATATACAGTCTCTTTCTTTATAGTAGTATAAGCATTTGAGGAATAAAAGGCTTGCCCCTCTAACAGTTATATGTGAAAATAATTATATATCATTCTGTTCCACATGTAACATACTCAAATGTTAAACATTAAATTAACATTAATTTTAATTTGTTTTTAATTATTTAATTTTAACATTTAATTAAATATTAAATGTTAAATTATAACTTAAACATGTTATAGATAAAAAGGATAATTGAAAGTCAGGAATGTTAAGGTATAGGAGCAATTAGGAATAACTGGAGTTTCAAAGGAGAGAAATGTTGACATGGATTAGGATTTATAGCAATTAAGCAGCTGACCCTGGTGTTCACCTAGAGTGGGGTTTTAGTGTAGTTGGTTCATGAAATGATGAATTAAGTAATGATCCAAAGGGAAGACCTGAAGGGTTATTAGGGTGAACTGGCTGTATGGATAAAATTAAGTGAACAGTTTCTTTAAGAAATGGGGACTTTTTCTCTCTGCTTTATTGGGATATTTTGATACCACCTTTCAGTTTTCCTTCTTTATCTTAGCTGCCAATCATCTCGGAGTTACCTTCTCCATCTAAGGTGAACTAAGGGATGCCAGGTAAGGTACTTATAATTGACAAGATCAGCTTATTTTCAGGATATTACCAATGGGATAATTTCTAGTGAAGACTAAGAGGAAAACATATTGCTGTGTTGTCAATACAGAATAACAATAAACGGAACATAAATTCTTAGTGTGTCCAGTATGAAAGACAATAAGAGGAGAAGAAGGTGTATCAGGTACTCAAGGATATAGCAAGGCAGAGAAGGAAGGATTTCTACATAGTTGTAATAGATGATGTCTGATATAAATTAACACTGAGTGTTCGCTATTGGCTTAAATAAATTGCCACAGAAAATCTCTGAGGCAAAACAAGTCACACAGAAATTAAAATAATAATAATAATAATAATAATAATTAATAATTTGCCAAGGCCACAAAATAAAAAAGGAGAAAAATAGAATTTGAATTTGATCATCCATGCTAGCATTTGATGCTCTGGTCTTAAAGCCTGTATTCTGTTTGTGACAGAACTGATTAACAGACCAACCAGTATCCAGGGGATTTTTATCCCAAGTTACAGTGGTCACTTCCTGTAGCCTCTCCACCATGCAGATAATATTTAATATGTGCTAAGTGTCATCTACATTTAGTCTAGTAAGCAGCAGAACTTGTTTAGAAATAGTTGGAAAGAACTAAATTTTAAGCGGTACTTTGGACACCTCCTTCTTCCTGTGGTTAGTCTGCAGCTACAGCTTTTTTTATTTGTGTTCTTTACTGTTTTAGGATTTTCTCTCTCTCTCTCTCTCTTTCATTTGCTATAGCACTTCCTCTCTGAAGGAATCAAGCCAAAAAATTTCAGAAACTTTAAGTTAGTAATTGGCATTGATCCTTAAAGTACCCACGAAACTATTTAAAATCTTGGCATTTATATTTTCTTTGAGGCTATACTGTCCCATTGGGAACATAGGAATGTATCGAAATCTGTCTCTTAAGGGAAATATAGAATAAATAATGTTTCTCTGCATTAGCCACACAAGAAGGAATTTATATCAATTGTGGATAAAAATTTAAACCCATTCACTCTTGTTTTCTATTACATGAAGAATGAATACTAAATAATTTAAGGAACATACTTGCCAAAATAACAAATAGAACCTGAATAGCTTGCAAAGAACTTATGATGTGTTTATTAGTTTTCAAGCTATTTTCACTAGGCAACTTTGCAGCAGAAAGAAGTCAGTTAAATACAAGCCTGTCCTCAACGATCTAAAAATCGCATGGAGATCTTATTTAAAAAAACAAAACAAAGTCAGTGCCCATTCACCCTACATTCCCTCCCCTCCCATTACGATTTAATTGGCATAGGCATCATTTTATTTTCATTGTAGCTATAGGAGGTGCTGTTGAGCAACCACTACTGAGAACCACTGTATTAGTTTGCCAGAGCTTCTATCACAAAACATCACCGAAGTGTATGTTAAACAGAAATTCATTTTCTCAGTTCTCGTGGTTAGAAGTCTGAGCTCAAGGTGTGAGCAGCGTTGGTTTGTTCTGAGCGCTTCCCCCTGCTTGTAGATGGGCATCTTCTCCCTGTGCTTTCACAGGGTCTTCCCTCTGCTCTGTGTGTACGTCCTAACCCCTTTTCATAAGGTGACCAGTCACACTGGATCAGGGTCTACCCTAATGGCCTCCGTTTACCTCTTTAAAGTCTCTACCTCCAGATACAGTTACGTTCTGAGGTACTGGGGGTTAGAACTTTAATACATAAATTTGGCAGAGACATAATCCAGTCCATAATAATATTACCCTAGAATGTGATCAGTTAGGAATGGATAATATACAACTAAAACTCTTTAAACTATAGACCCTTTCTATTAATTAATATTGAGTGTCCCATTGTGATTTAAGTTAGGGGAAAATCACTATGGAATGCCCATCCCATGATATTTCTAAATCTTTTATGATTTATGTTTTATTTTATGTTTTAAATCGAACCAAAGGAATTTGAACTGAACAAGAATGTAGTTTAGAAAATCATAGTACAGAAATACCATTTTTAAACACTTAGTTGATAAGTTTCTATCTCTAAAGCAACCAATTCCACGACTCTATGACTTTGAAGTAACACCTTCAAATAAGGAATTGTAAAGGTAGTAATTTTCATAGAAAAAAAAAAAAACCTATTAAAATGCCTTTCATCCACAGAAACCGAAGGATTCATAGATGAACATTAGGGAGTCACCAGCATCAGGAAACACCGAGCTACCGCTAACTTAATACACGTTATCAGTCGTACAGCAATAATGGAAAATGCCCCAGGGCATTCATCAACATTGGACTCACATGTTAATCAACTGGCACAATTTTTTTTTAACTCCATTTCCTGGACAATTAAAAAGAATTAAATAGAAATAGGATTCACGCATAAGTATTTTTGAGTTAATTGCATGTCCAGCCAAGGTTGAGACTACTACCTTGAAGTCCTCGTAGAGAACACCTGAGTATAGGCCCAATTAAGTTTTTGATGGTTTTCAGTCCTGTTAGTTGCCTCTGTTGATCAAAAGCGTTCTCTGAGATGGTCTATCATAACCAACTCTCCTAAATATAAACGAGTGTACTCAAGTGGATGAATAATTGAAAACAAATCCACACTTAAATATACCATTTCAGGTATATTTTTAGACAAAATATTGCAGAAACATGACAAATACTAAATATTGTTAACAAATTCTAAGTGAAAAGTTACCTTTCCTATCAGTAATCCAAGTCCCCAGAGCAAGCAATGTATTTTTTAAAAATACACTTTCATTTATTATGATTACTATATAAGAGAATCTCCTTGATTTTAGGAAATGCACACGGAAGTATTTTGGGTAAATGTGAATAATGTGTGCAACTTACTGTAAAATACTACAGAAAAGCAATATGGCCCCCTCCCCATACACAAAAGGAAATGATAAATATTATAAAATATTGACATTTGGGGAATGTGAGTTTAAGTACATAGGAATTTTTGTATATTTTTTGCTACATTTCTGTAAATGTGAAATTATTTCAGAACAAAAATTCAAAAGGGAACAGATTTGATGACTGGTCTGGATCATCTGGCAGAAGAACCAAGTGGCCTTGGAGATCTTGGAAGGCAGGTTTATTTTACACCAGTGGGCTCAGAGGGGATCATTCTCCAGAGGTCTGAATCCTAAGCATAAGCAGAGAGGACAATTTTTGATCCTTCCCAAGGCAAGCAGGGTGGGAAGGAAAACCCGGAATGGGGTTTTTCAGGCAAGGACTGAAATTCCCTTATCAGTCCTGTTAGCCGTCTTATAACAGATTTTTCTCTATCAAACTGAGTCAAGAAATTAAATTGTCTTTCTTTCTTATCTCAGTATATAAAACAGAAAGCAGCCATATGTTACCTTCATGAAAACAAACAACTTTCAAATAATCAAAGGATATGCTTTCTCCAAAGAATTTGTTCCACTCAGATGGGGAGAGTTTTGGTGTCTGTATTGATGCCCAGAGTAATTCTCTTCTCATTTAAGTGTTTGTCAGATTTTGTACTTTGATAGCCAGCTACATGATCACGCATTCCAAAGCACAGTCTGTCTTTCAATGTGGCCCATTCATATTCATAAAGCTCAGGATACAACCTCCAGACAATTTTCATAATATCACATAAGACCTGAATCAGATATATAATAGACCAAACTATGAATTTGTATAAATGGTCAACCAAAAGTACCATTTAGGAACACAAATAGTATGAATTTGAAAGTCCAAGTAAACCAACAAAGAAATTGACCTTAGATAAACAGCCAGAAAATTAAAGATTATGTTATAAAAGATCTAATTTGTGCATAGGATAAGACATGTTAAGTTATACTCTAAGGGTGCCTGGGTGGCTCAACTGGTTGAATGTCGAACTCTTGATTTTGTCTCAGGTCATGATCCCAGGGTTGTGGTTTTAAGCCCCAAGTCAGGCCCCATGCTGGGCTTGAGCCTGTTGAAGATTCTCTCCCTCTCTCTCTCTCTCTCTCTCTCTCTCTCTGTCCTTGTGCCCTTCTCCCTTGCTATCTCTCTCTCTCTTTCAAACAAAAATGAGCATAAAAATAAAAATAAAACCCACTTATACTCACATGTGCAGAGAAATTGTGACTTCTTATTTTCTATAACCGATATAATATTCTTTAAATGTTTCCTACACCCTGGGAAGGGAAAAACTTTCTTAAGTAATGAGAACTTAGATTTTATCATGTTAAAAGCTTCTTTTTAGTTTAAAAGCTTCACCTTCAAATTCATATTAAGTCTGTTCCAATTTCACCCTGTCTTGTTTCCAGTCTCCAAGATGGTATCTGAGGATTTTACAGGGCATCGGGAGGAGGCTTGCACTTACAAACTTGTGGGACCTTTTGCTTGTTCTGGGACTTTTCTGGACTGAAATGATGGTGGAACTTAGTTACTTTCACTTAGTTTCATTCACTCATTGCCCTCTGGAGTGGTTACTGGTAAACTTATGGTCTGTGTTGGGAGCCGTTTTGGGCTCACAGGTTGAGACCCCTCCCTGTGTGGAAAAGGTTGAAGCAAAATTTCGCCAGCCAAACTGGCGCCTAATCTTACAACTACTCTCCTTGGTCTAAGGAATGTAATGTTCTTTTGTTTTACCACATTTAGATAAAAGGAAGGACCTGGAGCAGGATGCTTTGATGGATTGCATCTGAATGAGAGTAGCCTGACCACCTTAAAGTTGCATCTTGGGGATGGGTTGCATAGATTGATAGCAGTTATGAGCTGGCTGAATATTGGTGTGATTTGTGTAAATGTTAGGCTCCTATTATGTAAATTCACTCATTCACGGGCAAAGGACAAGCATTGAGAATTCTGTCCTTGCCAGATGGGTTGGACCTCTCCCATTGTAATTGGAAGAATAGGCAATGACTCCTGGCCTGTTTATAGATAATTAACATAGGCAGGCCTGGGTAACTTCCTGTCCTCTCCCCCAGCCTTAAATGTATATGCTAACTAACTTGAAAACAACTTGCAAGATTGAGGAAGTCGCTGCTTTACCAATATAACACATTATTGTTCAAACTATGCTTACTGATGGGCTGTCACTCATTGTTGTAATGTAACTCGCTACCTTTAAATAAAGACACTGAGGCCGGCAGGACAGAGACGCCAGAGATGCCAGAATTCCCAGGGCTGCCTGCTTGGTCTTCAGACTCCATCTTTCTCCTGGCTCTCTCCCCTCATTTCGCCTAACCGTTCGTCCTTTGTGGACCCCTAGATTCGCCGGAACAAGGACCGACCCCGGCAGGTCTGTCTCTTTTGGGTCATTAAAGTCCTGAGTTCTCCTCCGATGATTTGGTTCTTGCAATCATTCTGGATATTTCTGATACTGATAGGGAAAAATCCGTTACAAGATGGCCGACAGGACTGATAAAAAGCTATTCCAGTCCCTGCCCGAAAACCCCCATTCCAGGTTTTCCTTCCCACCCTGCTTGCCTTGGGAACAGACCAAAAATTGTCCTCTCTGCTTATGCTTGGGATTCAGACTCCTGGAGAGTGATCTCTGAGCCCACTGGTGTGAAATAAACCTCCTGCCTTCCAAGATCTCCAAGTGCCGCTTGGTTCTTCTGCTGGGTGATCCAGACTAGATTCTGTAACAAGTTAATCTCTCTTTCCATTCCCACTTTTTAAGCCAACTCTTCACATCACTTGACAGCATTGAGCTGGGGCTGCCTCCCTTTTCCAGCTATAGCAATAACTTTGAAATGAGGCTTTTCTCACTGTTTTTCTCTCCTATTAACATTTTTTTTATTTGATTCTATTTTCCAGAAATGTACTGAAAGTTCTCAGGTACTGATAGTACTTTCTGTTACTTTTATATTTTATTCTGTTACTATCGTTTTAATGGTCTGGAAACTTGATCCAGAAATGGGCAAAACCTTTGAAATATATGCTCATGTTAACATTAGGACATTTGATCAGATATTTAAAATTAATTTCAAATAAAGATTACTTTTTCACCCTAATTTCAAAGTGCCTACCTTCAAATATCCCCTAAACCTCTTACTAAATTGGAAATAGAATAGGAAAGGAAAAAAATAAGTTTCCTTTAACCCTTCCAAGTTCTTGGCTGACATCCTGTAATAAAAAACAGATTAACAAGAGAAAAACAAGCAGAGGTTTATTAATATGTTTACTTCCTGGACAAATGGAGATACCCAAGGAAACTAACTCCCCAAGAAGGCCCAAGCCACCAACCTAAATACCCTTTTCAGTTAAAGATAAAAGATGGTAGTGTGGGGGCAGGGAGGCTAGGTAAAAAAGCATGGCAAAAAAGGGCAAGGCTTGTTACTCAGATTTAAGTTGTGTTTTCTCTATTTAAGAATTTCTGGTGATTTAATCATTTTATTCTTCCTGGTGCAGAGAGGCAGACACCCTTACAAATGGAAATATTCCTTTATAAATAAAAGTTTCCCTTACGAAAGTATAACCACTATATTGTTGTCAGAGCTTCTCCTGCATCTGCAAAGATAATTAGCTCGAAATAATCCTAATGCCAAAGAGACATATGGGGGTGGGGAAGGATAGTCTACCTTCCTTCAGTGGGATCACCGCACAAAAGCCTAGGTTTGCAGGAAAAGGCCCAGTTTATGCCTGTTGTCCCAGCTTAGTTGCAAATTGTGCTACCATTCACTATAAAAGCTTCCTCCTTTGGATGAAAAAATTATATGGTCACTTCATGATAAGGAATTTACAATACATTCCTCAGTTTCCGAATGTCTCAACAAATTTATTTGAATTCCTGTTGACTTCACTCATTCCGAATAAGGTCAGGCATAAATAACATCTTTCCCATTTTCAGATGTCTTTACATCTTTGTGGTCCTTCTTGACCACACACATGTGTCATGGCCTCTACTATACATCAATGTTTTAGGTGTTTGGAATACAAAAATGAATAGATCTTATTCTTTAGTAAATTTCAAATGAGAGATAAAAATAAAAAAAATAAATACAGCGAGACTAGTTTTCAGTACAGAAGGAAAAAATTCACACTTCCTTGTGGAAATTTAAAAGCAGAGAGTCTAATTCACCTTGTCAGGTAAGGCAACTGGCCAGAATGACTTGTCAGTCAGTCAGAATTGGCATGATATTTCAACAGATGAGAATGCAAAGAGAAGGTAAAGTGTTAAGGAAAGACCATTTGTTTATATTATTTAATCAGGAAATATTTATAGAATTAGTCCTATGTGAAAAGCCCAGCCCTAGTCCCCAAGAATACGACAGTGAACAAAACACATAGAAACTTCTGTACTCATAGAATTCAAATTCTAGAGGAAAAGACAAAAAGAGAGATTAATAAGTAAGATATATTGTATGTTAGCTAGTTAAAAGTGTCAACGAGCAAAATAAATTATAGGAGGATAAGAATAGTCTCTAGGTTTCGGACAACTTGCAATTTTGGATGAGGTGGCTAAGAAAGTACTCACTAAGAGGTAACATTTAAATGAAGATTTGAAGGAGATAAGTGAGTGAGTCAGGTAGATATCTTAGGAGAGAGCATTTTAGTTAGAGAGAAGAGTAGTTACAAAGGCCTTGAAGAGAGGGTATGATTCATGTGTTTAAAGAAAAAGAGAGAAGCTGACTAACTGAGGGGAATAAAGGCATAAAGATAACAAGGTCTTATATAACAGAGTGTTTTGTTTTGTTTTTAATATTTATTTTTGAGAGAGAGAGAGCATGCACAAGTGGGGAGGGGCAGAGAAAAAGGGAGACACAGAATCCAAAGCAGGCTGCAGGCTCCAGGCTCTGAAATGTCAGTGCAGAGCCCAACATGGGGCTGCAACCCACAAAACGTGAGATCATGACCTGAGCCGAAGTCAGACCCTCAGTTGAAATTGGTTGCTCAACTGACTGAGCCACCCAGTCACCCCTAACATAGTGACTTTTAAAGGCTTAGAAGTTTACTCTGGGTAAGATAGGAGGGTATAGAGCAGGAAAAAAATTGATATGATCTGACTTAAGACAAACAGGATAACTCTTGATGTTGTGTTAAAATTAGGGGTGCCTGGGTGGCTCAGTGGGTTAAGCGGCCGACTTCGGCTCAGGTCATGATCTCACGGTCTGTGAGTCCGAGCCCCGTGTCGGGCTCTGTGCTGACGGATCAGAGACTGGAGCCTGCTTCAGATTCTGTGTCTCCCTCTCTCTCTGCCCTTTGCTTGTTCACTCTCTGTCTCTATGTATCTCAAAAATAAAAAAATAAAAATAAAAACGCTAAAATTAGACAGCAGGGAGGATAGAGGGGAGGAGAGTTGTTGGGCAGAAGATAATGAATGAAACAGGAACACCGATTAGTAGTCTTACAATAATCCGGGCGAGAGAGGATGGTGGTGTGGTCTAGGAAGTTTGAATTGAAAATGTTAAGAAATGGTTGGGATGTGGTTGTACTTTTAAATTGAAATATTAGAGAAAGAAAGGAGTCACAGATAACTTAAAGTTTTGGCCTGAGTGACTAGAATAACAGAGCTCTTATTCACTGAGTTGGGGAAGTCATGTCAGGAGCTCGTTCTTATATGTGTTAAATTCGAGGCACCCGTTTGACATTCAAGTGGGGATGCAATATAGACAGTTCAATATGAATCCGAAGTTCAGAGGAGACTTTTGTGCTGGAGAAAAAATTTGATAGACTAGTACTTAGATGGTATTTAATGTTATATATTTGGATGAGATCACCATGAGAGTGAATGTAAATAGCAAAGAATATAATGCCAAAGACAAACTCTTCAATACTCCATAGTTTAGAGATTAGGAAAAATTAGAAAGAAATAGCCAAAAAAGGACTCAGTTGGAGTAACTTGAGAGGTAATAACAGAAGTAGATGGATGACTTCAGAGCTTTAGAAGTTGATTATAGTTTCCAGAGAAACAGAAGCAATATGAGATTGATTCTATATAAAAATATATGGGCTCAGATAATTGTGGAAGCTGAAAGGTAGACCAGTCAGCTAGGGACCCAGGGAATAGTAGCTTGAATCCAAAGACAGCCTAGAAGCAGAATTCCCTCTTCTTCAGGGGACTCCAGTTATTTTCCAACTAATTCGATCAGGCTCACCTATGTTATGGAGGGTAATCTGTTTTACTCCAAGCCTACCAAGCATTAACCTGATCTAAAAAATATCTTTACCAGAGACATCCAAACTGATGTTTGGTAAAAATATCTAGGTACTATGACCTAGCTAAATTGACACATAATATTAACCATCACAGAAGCCAAGTAAAAAGAGGGTTTCAAAGATGATAGAGATTTTGTCAACTGCTGCAACACATAAAATAAGATGAGGATTTGACCATAAACTAACCAGTGAAATTAGCAAAATAGTGCCACTAGTAATCAGAAGTGTTTTGAACGGTGGTGAATTTAAATGAGAATGAGAAGAGAGATATTGGATGCAGCAAGAATAAATCATTCTTTGAAGAATTTTGCTTTATTTTTTTTTAATTTTTTTTAAATGTTTATTTATTTTTGAGACAGAGGGAGACAGAGCATGAGTGAGGGAGGGGCAGAGAGAGAGGGAGACACAGAATGTGAAGCAGGCTCCAGGCTCTGAGCTGTCAGCACAGAGCCCGACGCGGGGCTCGAACTCACAGACCGCGAGATCATGACCTGAGCCGAAGTCGGACACTCAACCGACTGAGCCACCCAGGCGCCCCAGATTTTGCCTTAAAGACGGGCAGATGAATGGCATGGTAGTGTTGTTGAGTGACAGAGTCAACAGAGTTTATTTTTTTTTTATTATGGGAAAAAAAACAATATGTTCACTGATGAGATGATCTAGTATAAATACCTAGAGAATGTAGGAGAGAAAAAGGAGAATTCAGTATTCTGAATAGTTGCAATGGGAACAATAGATCATAGATGTAAAGGGATAAAATTTAAACAGAAGCATGGACTGTTCATCAAAATAGGTGGGAAGTTGAGGGCAAGGACATAGAGGTAAATTGGTGTGACAGTGTAAAAGCCGGAGATTATAAAACTTCTCTGATGACTCTTACTTCTTATGAAATAGAACAGGGCCAGCGTTATGAGTGTACAATCCATGCAACTACACAAGGCTCTATGCTCAGAAGGTCCCCATGTATTTTCATTCTCTGTTGTTGATGTTATGAAGTTCTTAAAGGTATTATCTTTAAACTTTGGAAAGTCCAATGGGACAAAAGAGCAATAAGGTGAGTAGAGGAGATCTGTACTCTTCCTTGCCACCCAATTCACATGTCGCATTCATGATGCCCTGAGAACGCAGACGTTCAGTGGATACACAATGTATGGGAGTTCAGCAAGACTTCAAGCAAAAACAAGGTAAGCTAGTCTCTGACTGAGTTAGTCTGGGGATCCGAGAACCCCAAGAAGCCACGCTTTCAGTTTGTACAAGAACTCGTTTCCAACTCAGATAAAAGGTAATAGTGTTCCAAGAAGCACAAATGACCAAAGAAGCCTGTTATATCTTTTTACTTATGTAACTTGCCCATGTTAGTTGACTACACTGAAAATAATGACATCAAAGGGAAAGATAGAGCAACCTGCAGTTCTTTTTCCTTGAGTCCTTCCTTACTCAGCAATAAGCTGAGATAGAATATTTAGATAGACTGTGCATGCATAAAGCAGTGGAAATGAAACTTGTGCAACATCTCTTCTATTCTGGTAAGAACAAAATATATATGAATATATAAGCCACAAAATTGGAATTTTGTAATTTTGGCATTTCTGCATACAACTTAATGTTCTCGTATTTGCTTTTAAAACTGACATTATACAATATGAAGATGAATGGTAAAATTCATGGTAATAACCTAAATTTTTAATTTCTTCTTTACTTAGAACACGATTTAAATGATAGGTTAAAAAGCACCATGACATTGCGAGAGAGAGGCCAGGAGAGAAAAAGCTTTCGATGCCACTTTTTCCCTGCTTTTTAAATAAAAGGTCCTGGATTTTCATTTTGCACCACATCTTGCAAATTATGTGGCTGACTCTGAAATAGCAAGTACATTATTAGCTGAGAATGAGGATGAGAGAGGAGATTTGGGAAGTTCAAGAAAAAAAGAAGCTATGAAACAGGGCTCTGGTTGAGTGGATGTGCGAATAGGAATAGCAAAATGAAATATGATTACTAGGCGGCATTAAGAAACCACTTGAGGTTAATGATCATGATTATAAAGCATCCAGTCAGCATGATTGTGTGTTTTTCTTCAAACATATTCATTTGCATGGAGGGCAAGAAGGTTGAGTATATATGAAAGCGAGCAAAATGATTATAATAATTGACTAGGAAATTTAATCTGAGCAAGGAGGAAAGTGAAAATTTAAGAGGCTAACAAACACTGAGAAGCCATAAAATCAGACATGTCTTTGTTGTTGCAGTATTCCTGGAGCTAGCATACTAGAGGGAATAAGACAAAAAGATAGGAAGTGGGAGGTATGATTTTGAGACAATGGAGTCATTGGTTGTAAGCAATAGAATATTAACATAAAAACATGTGGTTGTGGGGGAAGTGGAGGGCATCAAACTGTTGAGAGATCTGAATATTGGAATTATCTTCATGGATAGTAAAAATCTCAAAAAGCTATGATAGCAATGTTCTTGGAGAGCACAACCCAGCCCTAATACCAAAGAAGGAGGAATAGAGTGATGCCTGGGTGACTCAGTCAGTTGAACATCCAACTCTTGATTTCGGCTTAGGTCATGATTTCATGGTTTGTGACTTCAAGCCCTGCATCAGGCTCTGTGCTGACAAGGTAGAGCCTGCTTGGGATTCTCTGTCTCCCTCTCTGCCCCTCCCCTGCTCAGTCTCTCTCTCTCTCTCTCCCAAAAATTTAAACATTTAAAAAAAAAAAAGAGGAGGAATAGTGACCATAGAGAGTTGAGGTGTCTACAAAAAGGAGAAGTGGTAATAGATTAGTGACAAGAGATTAAAAGATTTAGGGGGAAGGGAGCAACAGATGTGTGGAAGGAACAATAAGGAGCAAAGAAGAATGAATCTATTCCAAAGTGTATGGTAGAAAAAGGGTAGGAAAAACCTACCACTACCTGATAGAGCCACCTTAGGAACCAGACTCACAGAAGTAATCCACGTTGTGGTTATAGCAAGAAAGTGAAGAGACTTCACTGAAAATGGTGGGGATACGATAGTGCATGTGGATAACTGGCAATGAGTTTCAGAAACCCATTGAAAAGATTTCAGGAGATGAGGAGGTGAGAGTTGAGGGCAGAGAAGGTGATATACAGAATGTAAAAGAACCAAAGCTCTAAGGGATGAGAGATGATGTGGGGGACTAGGGTTTCCATAGTAATAACATGAAAAAAAATAAAGAGCATGCTGCAATCATTCCTGATGCCCCCCTAAGAAAATAGTGTTGACAAAATTGTGAGTGTTCAGGGATTACAGAGTTCTGGAGCTTCCCCTTAAATGCTGCTCATGGAGACTTCAAGTTCTACAAAATAGAAGTTTTGCTACTAGTGACTGGACACCCTTGACTTCCCTAATGACAATATATGGAACAAGTGTGAATTTGTAAATATCTCTTTAAGGGAAATTATGATAGGAGAAGATAGGATTCAATTGGCAGAGAGGGAAAGATTAGGGCCTGAGGTCCCTAGGTGGGGAAAAAAACCTATTTTGGAACAATGCTGGGAGTGTCTGACTAGAGGCAAGCCTCCTCAGACATAAGGTTCCTCTTAAGAATGTAATTGACCCCACCTACTCCCCCTCAGGTTTCCCATGAAGAATTTGGCAAAAGACCTAAGTAGGGCCATATACCAGCCCTCGTACAATGGAAATGAGCCAATCAGTAATGGACAACCCAGGACCTAGAGCTATCCAGCCAATAAGGGTAGAACCTGAGAAGGAATAAGGGGGAAGGGAAGGAGGAGGACCGAACAGAACCTTATAAAATGAGGACCCTTGCCTATAGTCTTCTGGCATTCACTTTCCAATGTCCCCTCTCTGTAAAGAGAGCTTTCCTCTATTCTTCCTTTCTAATCTTATATTCTAATAAACTTTTGCCTGCTGCTCATTTTGTGTCCACCTCTTCATTTTTCCAAGTGGTGAGACAACGGATCCCAGGTATTGTCGTAAAACATCCTGCAACAAAATACCAACTAGTTTTGAAGCAAATATACATTGTGTAGGAGTAAAATAAGTTGAAATTTTAAAGTTAGATCCACATTTTAAAGGAATTTGAATTGAAGCCTACTTATAAAAAGGAGTCTTTGGTAGGATAATAGAGACAGGCTTTCTTAAAATAAGATCCAAAGGAAGATGGCAGAAAAGGAAGATACTAATCTTACCTTATATATATAACTAGATAACACCCATATCAATTTAAATAGCCCAGAAAATGACCCAGACTAATAGAACAGACTCTTCACAATTTAATATAGAAAAGAGGCCACATTGAATAGAGTAGGAAGAGTGGAGGTGCAGTCAGGAGCCAAATGGACCCACGGGCAACTGTCTTCGGGAAGGTGAAGGGGGAGTGAAAACATAAGGAGAGGGAAAAGGACCAGATCCACACAGCAGGCACACCAGGCACAGGGGACCTACATAAGGAAGACAAATGTCCATAACATTTGACTTTGAAAATTAGAGGGACTAACAATAAGTGAGGAGTAATACCTGGAATGTTACGAATCAACAGGTTGGGCTCTGGGAGAGCCTGGAGAGTGGAGTCCCTGCCACTAAACAGCGCCATCAACAGCCGTGCTGAGATACAGCATAGAAACAGCAGTTTGAAAAACACCTGGGAAATATGGGAAGATGTATTTACTAATCTCAGAGCATATGCTGGAGGGGCAGGGAACTTTGGGAGACTTCAAGAACAAGAGAGCTGGTGGGCACCATTTCGATCCCCTACCCCCAAGCCTAAATGCATGGACACCTGTGGGAACCAGCACAGTTCAACACTCTCCACATAGCTTACGAAAAGTACCCCACCCCCAACACATACATTTCTGTGGATCTGCCTCCTCTAACCTGGCCATCCTTGAAAGGAGTTTTCCCAGGTGTCTACAGGTCCCTTTCCAGAGCAGACCAGCACAGACATTGCCAGCACCACACACCCCACCCCCACATTCTCCTGTGGACCTGCTGCCTCCAGTATGCTCTTGTTGGGAGCCCATCCAAAACAATACCACAAGCCCGGCAGTGTGTAAGATGTTTCAACAGTGCCCAGCACCACTCCAAGGTAACTCCTGCCCTGGAGAGAGGGGACGATAACCACAAAAACCAGCCCAACTGTGGCCCCAGCAATGGACTGGGAGCAAACATCAGGTCTGACTGCAAGCACTCCCCACCCCAAATGAAAGCTTGTCCGGGGCCAACACAGGAAGAGCTCCTTATAGTTTAGTGCTACTAAACTCTGGCAAATGCCTGGTCTGACTCAATTCAAACCACAGGTGGCCCCAGACTGGTCCACTAACAACACAGAGACCCAACCCTGCTCACAACAGGAACTACTGCAGACCATTGGACTGATGGCAAATGCAGTTCAGCCACAATGGTAGGGCACATTCAACACACATAGGAGGCATCGCAGCAAAACAAAGTTCTGGTAAACAGGGGACACTGCAGCTCAGGGCATTCATAAGGCCATTAATTTCAAGAGCAGGAGACATAGTTGATTTTCCTAGCACACAGAAAGAGACAGAGAGAGACAAAAAGAGGAGACACAGGAATTGCCCCAAATGAAAGGACAGGACAAAACTAGAGCAAAAGACCTAAGTGAAATAAATATAAGGAATACTCCTGAGTAAGATACTCAGGAACTTGAGAAAAGAGTAGAGAACCTCAGTGAGATCCTCAACCAAAAGATAGAAAACATTAAAAAGAACCAATTGGAGATGAAGAACTCAATAACCAAAATAAAAAATACACTAGAGAGAATAAATCAACTAGAGGAAGCAGAAGAACAAATTAGTGACCTGGAGAAAAGAGAAGTAGTAAGTAATCAAACTGAACAGGAGAGAGAAAAAAAAAATAATAAAGAGAATAAATTAAGGCAACTCGGCAACACCATCAAGCATAATAACATTCATATTATAGAAATCTGAGAACGAGAAGAGAGAGAAAATGGGCCAGAAAATTTATTTGAAGAAACAATAGCTGAAAACTTCCCTAACCTGGGGAAGGAAACATATATCGGCATCTAAGAGACACAGAGTCCCCCAGACAAAATAAAGCCAAGTCCATACCAAGACACAAAGTAATTAAAATGGCTAAAAGCAGTAATAAAAATAATTTTAAAAGCATCATGAGGAAAAAAAAATAGGTATACAAGGGAAACTCCGTAAGACTATCAGCTGATTTTTTAGCAGAAATTTTGTAGGACAGAAGACAGTACAATGATATATTCAAAAGGTTGAAAAAACAAAACAAAACAAAAAACTTGTAACCAAGAATACTCTATCCAGCAAGGCTATCATTTGGAATGGAAAGAGGATAAAGAATTTCCCGGACAAACAAAAGTTAAAGGAATTCATTACCACTAACCCAGCCTTATAAAAAATGGTAAAAGGAACTTTTTGAGTGGAAAAGAAAGACCATAAACAAGCATAAGAAAAGTGGGAAGCAAAAAAAAAAAAACAATAAAATTAATCATGTGTGTGTGTGTGTGTGTGTGTGTGTGTGTGTGTGTGTCAAGGGAGTCACAAAATAAAACAATGTAAAGTGTGACACCAGGTCCCTAAAATATTGGGGAAAGATGAATAAAGAAGGAGTTCAAACTTAAGAAACCACTAAATTAATATAGACTGCTATATGCATAAGATTTTATATACAAACTAAATGGTAATCGAAAAATAAAAATAACAGTCTTAGTTATGCAAAATATAGAGAGAAAAGAATCCAAGTATATCATGAAAAAACTCCAGAAAACCATGAGAGATGAGACCAAGAGAAGAAAAGGAAAAGAGAACTATAAAAACAACTTGAAAACAAGTAACAAGATGGTAGTAACTACATACCTAGCAATAATTACTTTGAATGTAAATGGACTAAATGCTCCAATCAAAAGACATAGGGAGACAGAATGCATAAAAAAAATGTAAGACCCATCTATATACTACAAGAGACTCATTTCAGACCTAAAAACACATGCAGATTGAAAGTAAAGGGACAGAAAAACATTTATCATGAAAATGGAAGTTAAAAGCAAGCCAGGATAGCAATACTTATATTGGGCAAGATAGACTTTAAAATAAAGACTAACAAGAGACAAAGAAGGACATAATCATAAGGAGACAATTCAACAAAGCATATAAAGATTGTAAATATTTATGCACCCAACATGGAAATATCCAAATTTATAAAGCAGCTAACAACAAACAAAGGAAGTAATCAATAGTAATACAATACTAGGAGACTTTAACACTCTACTTACATAAATGGATAGAGCATCCACACAGAAAATCAATAAGGAAACAGTGGCTTTGAATGACACATTGGACCAGATGGATCCAACAAATATATTCAGAGCATTGCATCCTAAAACAACAGAATATACATCCTTTTCAAGTATACATGAAACGTTCTCCAGAATAGATTACATATTAGACAAATCACTGCCAGGAATGGCCAGCAAACCCTGTCCTGATTGGATGAAAGATTACGCTTTGCTAAGAAAGAGAGGAGAAGCTTTGGAGGTCAACATTTGCAGACAAAGACCCCGTTCTCCTCACTCACACTCTCATTTATTGCAGTTTCAGGCCAATCACAAATCTCAGTTGGCTTGTTGTATACAGAGGGTGTCTTAACATTTCAGGCTTGCAAAAACAAGCGGTGCAAGACCTCAAGGTGAACAATCACAAGAGACTAATCAAAGCAGAGATATACAGCAAGGGTCTCTGTGTCCTATTGTTTTGCTAAACTTTGTATACAACGTATAGACAACAGAGTTGCCCTAAGATTTTGGAAACACCTGGGAGGGCCAGCCCTGGACATTCTGCAGTCAGGGAGTTACTCAGGCTTCTAGCATTCCAAGAGATCCACACCTCTCCCAAACTTAACTGGAGCCCACCAGAAATCTCCATGGTACATTTTAGCTAGCCGAGCTTTGTGTATAATCTCGTCATCGTCAGTAGTAACTCCAACAGGCAACAAAAGAACTCTCAATGAATTCAAAATGTTGAATTCATGCCATGCATCTTTTCTAACTAAAGTACTGTGAACTGAGAAACTCTCCAAGAATCTGAAAAGAACACAAAAACATGGAGGTTAAATAACATGCTATTAAACTGTGAATGGGTCAACCTAGAAAACAAAGAGAAAATTTAAAAAATACGTGGAGAGAAATGAAAATAGAAACACAAAGGTCCAAAATCTTTGAGATTCAGCAAAAGCAATTCCAAGGGGAAAGTTTATAGCAATCAGGCCTATCTCAAGAAGCAAGAAAAATATCAAATAACCTAACTTTATGCCTAAAGGAACTAGAAAAAGAAGAACAAACAACACCCAAAACTAGTAGAAGCAAATAAATAATAAAGATTAGAACAGAAATAAATGAAATAGAAACTAACAAACCAATAGAACAGATTGATGAAATTAGAAAACTAGTTCTTTGAAAAAATCAATAAAATTGATAAACCTTTAGCCAGACTCATCGAGAGAGAGAGAGAGAGAGAGAGAGAGAGAGAGGAGATTCAAGTAAACAAAATCAGAAATTAAAGAGGAGAAATAACCATTGGCACCCCAGAAATAAAAAAGGATTACAAGAGAATATTATGAAAAAGTATATACCAACAAACTGGACAACCTAGAAGAAATGGATAAATTCCTATAAACACATTACCTCCCAAAACTGAATCAGGAAGAAACAGAAAATTTGAACAGACTGAATAGCATCAATGAAATTGAATCAGTAATCAAAATATTCCCAACAAGCAAAAATCTAGGACCAGACAGCTTCATGGGTGAATTCTAACAAATATTTGAAAGAAGTTAAACCTTTCTTCCAAACTATTCCAAAAAATATAAGAGGAAAGAAAATTTCCAGATTCATGCTATGAAGCCAACATTACCCTGATACCCAAAGCAGAAAAAGATACTACCCAAAACAACAACAAACAAACAAAAAACAAAAACAAAAACAAAAACAAGAAAAAGGAGAGAGAACTAAAGGCCACTATCTCTCATAAACATAGATGCAAAAATCCTTAACAAAATGTTAACAAACCAAATCCAACAATAGATTTAAAAAAAAATCATCCACCACAGGGCACCTAGGTAGTTCAGTCCGTTAAGAATCAAACTCTTGGTTTCAGCTGAGGTCATGATCTCGTGACCTGTGAGTTTGAACCCCACATCGGGTTTTGTGCTGACAGTGCAGAGTCAACTTGAGATTCTGTGTCCTTCCCTCTCTCTCTACTTCTCCCCTGCTCATGCTCTCTCTGTCTCTGTCTCTCTCTCACAAAATAAATAAATTTAAAAAATCATTCGCCACAATAGAGGGGAATATTTTCCTGAGATACAAAAGTGTTTAAAGTTCACATCAAGGAATGGGATACATCACATCAATAGGAGAAAGGATAAAAACCGTACGATTATTTCAATAGATGCAGAAAAAGCATTCGACAAAGTACAACATCCTTTCTTGATAAAAACCCTCGACAAAGTAGTTTTAGAGGGAACATACGTCAACATAATAAAGGCCTTATATAAAAAGCCTATAGCTAACATCATACTCAATGGGAAAAACTGAGAGCCTTTCCCCTAAGGTCAGGAACAAGTTAAGGATATCCACTGTCACTGCCTTTATTTAACATAGTACTGGAAGTAGTAGCCACAGCAATCAGAAAAGAAAAAAGAAATAAAATGCATCCAAATTGCTGAGGAAGAAATAAAACTTGCATTATTTGCAGGTGAGATGATACTCCATAAAGAAAACACTAAAGACTCCACCAAACACTATTGATTAATTCAGTGAGGTCACAGGACACAAAGTCAATACATAGAAATCTGGTGCATTTTTATAAACTAATAATGAAGTAGTATAAAGAGAATTTAATAAACAGTCTCATTTAAAATTGAGCCCAAAATAATACGATACCTAAGAATAAACCTAACCAAAGAGATAAAAGACCTCTACTTTGAAAACTATAAAACACTGATGAAAGAAATTGAAGATGACACAAAGAAATGGAAAGACATCTATGTTCATGGATTGGAAGAAGAAATATTTTGAAAATATTTATAGTATTCAAAGCAATCTACACATTTAATGTAATCCCTATCAAACTAACAATAGCATTTTTCAAAGAGCTAGAGCAAACAATCCTAAAATTTTTATGGAACCACAAAAGACCCCAAATAGTCAAAGCAAACTTGAAAAAGAAAAGCAAAGCTGGAGGCATCACAATTCTGGACTTCAAGGTATATTAAAAAGCTGTAGTGATCAAAACAGTACTGCACTGGCACAAAATAGGCATACAGATCAGTAGAATGGAATAGGCAACCCAGAAATGAACCCACAACTATATGGTCAATTAATCTTCAACGAAGCAGAAAAGAATATCCGGTGGGAAAAAGACAGTCTCTTCAACAAATGGTGTTGGGCAAACTGAAGAGCAACATGCAAAAGAATGAAATTGGACCACTTTCCTATACCATACACAAAAATAAATTAAATCCATTAAAATGGATTAAAGATCTAAATATGAGACCTGAAATGATAAAAAACCTAGAAAAGAACACAGGCAGTAACCTCTTTGACTTTGGCAGTAGCAACCTCTTTTTTAGATATGTCCCCTGAGGCAAGGGAAATAAAAGCAAAAACAAACTATTGGGACTTCATCAAAATAAAAAGTTCTTGCACAGCAAAGGAAACAATCAACAAAATGAAAAGGCAACCTACAGAATGGGAAAAGATATTTGCAAATGATATAACTGATAAAGGGTTAGTATCCAAAATATATAAAGAACTTTTACACTCAAAACCCAAAAACCGAATAATCCGATTAAACAATGGGCAGAAGACATGAATAGGCATTTTTCCAAAGACATATTGATGGTCATCAAACACATGAAAAGATGATCAATATCACTAATTATCAGTGAAATGCAAATCAAAACCACAATGAGATATCAGCTCATACTAGTCAGAATGGATAAAATTAAAAACACAAAAACCCCACAAGTGTTTGTGAGAATATAGAGAATAAGGAACCCTCATGCACTGTTGGTAGAAATGCAAATAGGTGGAGCCACTACGGAAGACAATTTGGAGGTTCCTCAAAAAATTAAAAACAGAGACATCTGGGTGACTCAGTTGGTTGAGTGTCCAATTTCAGCTCAGGTTATGATCTCATGGTTTGTGAGTTTGAACCCCATGTTGGGCTCTATGCTGATAGTTCAGAGCCTGGAGCCTGCTTCACATTCTGTGTCTCCCTCTCTCTCTCTGCCCTCTCCTGCCTGTGCGCTCTCTCTCTCTCTCTCTCTCGAAAGTAAATAAATATTTTAAAAAGTTTAAAAATAGAATTAGCATATGAACTAGTAATTCCAGACCATGAAAACACTAATTTGAAGAGATATATGCACTCCTATGTTCATCATCATTATTTACAATAGCCAAATATAAAAGCAACCCAATTGTCCACTGATAGATGAATGGATAAAGAAGATGTGGTATATGTATACAATGAATTATTCAGACACAAAATAGAGTGAAATCTTCCCATTTGTAGGACAATGGATGGATCTAGAGAGTATTAGGCTAGGTGAAATAAGTCAGACAGAGGATAAATACCATATGATTTCACTCATATGTGCAATTTAAGAAACAAAACAAATGAACAAATTAAAAAAAAATGACAACCAAAAAACAGACTCTTAATTATGGAAAACAAACTATTAATTACCAGAGAGGAGGTAGAAGTAGGTGGGTAAAATAGGTGATGCAGATTAAGGTCATGCATGACACTTGTCATGATGAGCACAGGGAGATGTATAGTTGAATCACTATATTATGCACCTAAAACTAATATAACATTATATGTTAACTATACTGGAATTAAAATGAAAAGAAATTAAAAATTGATATTCAATTCTGCAATTATCTGTGCAATCATGGACAATAAACTGGTATATTTTCACCTTTAATTTCCACATCATAGAAAAGTAAAATTAATAAATATAATTATTTTTATTTTATATTTGTTTAGCTTTGAAGGGACATTATTAGATCTACAATAGTAACTCTCGAAAAAGTGACTACTCTAGATGAGGCCAGAAAGGAAGAGAGCCTGGTCCAAGAGCAAAAGGAGAAAGTATGATGAGGAAAGAGATATTTAGGAAGTAAAGTCCCATTAAATTAACCTAATTTTGGCCAACTGGATCTATAATTTGTTAAATATTAGGAGACAAAGATAAATTCAAAGACTCTTGGGGGGTGCAGTTTTGGAAAATCAAAGAGATACGGATACAAAGATTAAAAAATATTATGATGTGTATTGTGTGCATTCAAGACTGCCAGACATGAATATCCAGGTAATGGGTCCATTAGGGTAATAGATATATTCAAAAGGAAAGTAGCCCACACTGAAGATAGAGATTTGAGAGTTTTAAAAGTTTAGGTACTCAGAGAGGTGAAAAGGCCAACGTGTAATTAGAAAGTGGGTTGTTGGAGTGAAATTAATGTCAAACTCTTGTATAAGTTAATGTTGATGAACAAGGAGGCTAAAATGGTAGACTAGCCTTGTTCATGGAGAGTAGGGTGGCTAAGGGAAAACTTACTAATTAGTGGGAAAGTCAAAAAGGATTTAGTTTCCAAGGCCTAAATTTGGCTTGTTATCATCTCCATCACTCTATGCCATGGCCATTATGCAAAAAGAAAAAAAAAAAAAAAGAAGGGGCGTCTGGGTGGCTCAGTCCTTGAGCGACCGACTTCGGCTCAGGTCATGATCTCATGGTCTGTGAGTTCGAGCCCCATGTTGGGCTCTGTGCTGACGGCTCAGAGCCTGAAACCTGCTTCAAATTCTGTGTCTCCCACTCTCTCTGCCCTTCTCCTGCTCACGCTCTGTCTCTATGTCTCAAAAAATAAATAAACATTAGAAAAAAAAAGGAAGGAAGAGAGAAGGAAAGAAAGAAGAAAGGAAGATGGAAGGGAGGGAGGGAGGGAAGGAAGGAAAAAAGGAAAAAGCCCTAAGAATATTTAGGGATCTCACTAATTTCCAGACATTTCAGAAAGACACTATGCTGTCAAGTCGCTCTAAAATATGTTTAGGGTCTTAGTCCAATGACTCTTCCACCCTCCGACAAATGCTTGAATTCCTTTAACATATGCCGTACAAGCTGCTGTCCAGTTTACCTTTATTTTTTTTTAATTTTTTTAATGTTTATTTATTTTTGAGAGACATAGAGACAGAGCGTGAGCAGGGGAAGAACAGAGAGAGAGGGAGATACAGAATCTGAAACAGGTTCCAGGCTCTGAGATGTCAGCACAGAGCCCAACGCGGGGCTCGAACCCACAGACGGTGAGATCATGACCTGAGCTGAAGTCGGCCATTTAACCAACTGAACCACCCAGGCGCCCCCAGTTTACCTTTAAATAGAGTGTAATGTAGAGAAAAGAACAGTTTTTGAAATTGGGTTTAAATTCTGGCTCTTCCATGCAACCTTGGATAATATGTTTTAATCTCTCTGAATCTGGTTTGTTGCATTTGTACGATGAGAATAAGTATTTGTAGGCCTGCTAGAATAGCCTGTCGTTAGAGCTGTAAAAGATCTATATAGTTGTGTATGCATCCACCCACAAATATACGTAGGCATATGGATAACCCACCTCCGAAATACAAATGATATTACCCAGATGACCTTGAAAATGTTCTTTCTTACACTAAACAGTAATTTTCAAGCCACCCATCTTCATTTTACCTGTTGGAACTATCAGGACAAACCTTGTCCTTTTTGTCTAAGTAGATAGCAGATGAAGAAAACTGCAGGAAGAAGGGCCAACGATTATCTTGATATCAAAAGTGCTGAATCTAGGAGGATTGGGGGCATTCAAAATGTGTGGAAGTATGTTAACTTGATCTTAGATTAAGTCAAGTCCATACGAACACTTTCCTAACTGTGACAGTTTCTCTAAGTAGCTCTCTCAATAGGTTCGCTTAGGAAAATTATCACACTCCAAGACCAATTGAAGTTCTCTTCAATATAAGCCAACTGACACAGCGGACTTAACCTGTTTCCGCATGGTGGATCCAAAGCATTTGTTCAACAAAATCCTCTTAAATCTTTTGAAAGCCAATCCTAGTCAACTAGTTGAGGGTTTAAACTAAATACACACACACACACACATATATATATATATGCAAATAGATAGACGATAGATAGATAGATAGATAGATAGATAGATAGATAGATAGATGATAGATAAAACTTCGTTAGTACCAAATTAACCCTTCTATTAGGTACGCCTTGTATTAGTGTGGGGAGGTTTATTATATTCAACTAACATGATTTTCGGTTTAGTATATGTGAGGCCAAAGCAAGCACTGATGGTTTTCTCTTTAAAAATCAAGATTTCTATGCTTTATTTAAGGAAATCAATGTTCTATTGAAATTCTTTATGGTCTTTTAAAAACGTTATTTATTATTTTTATTATAACAAAAAATAATATGAAAGATCATATTATTTTGAGCTTTGTGTTCAAATTGGAAAATAATTGTTAAGTTCAATTAATGTCATCCTCTTAATTCCACTTCACTTTTTTTGTGTGTGCCAAACTTACGTTTCCACTGATATTAAGAAAAGTAAAGTAAAATAAAACAGAGCAAAGAATATGAAAGCTCTTTATAAAATTCAAATAATTTAAAGTATATAGTATTACTGTAATCTTGGAAACCACCTTAATGACTTTCCGTTGGTCCCTTGTTGAAACTTAGAGACTAATTCCACTTATAATATTGATTTTGTTCTCATTTTCCCATTTTGCTACTATATTGTTTGCTCGACTTTAGAAAACTCATTCAACCATTCTGTATCTTCGTTTTCATATTAAAATGGGCCTAATTTTATAGGGCTGTTATGAGAATCAAAAATAAAAATATGCAGTAAAAGCTTTTGTGTATTTGCTGATACAAGTGAGCACTCAGTAAATGTGAACTATTGGCAGAAAAACAGAAAATGAAAAGGAGCATCATTCTAGGTGGAAGAAATGCTGTAAGTTAAAATGGTTAGGTAATCTGCCTGATAGACCCCTCCTGTCTCCTAAATACAAATAACCTTGCCGATTTGCCATTTTGCCAAAATAACTTCCTTATTCCTACTCCATTTGTTTATAAAGGTCTTTCATTTTGTATAATATTTTTTTTTAAATATTTGTTTATTTTTTAAGAGGGAGAAAGACAGTGCCAGCGGGGGAGGGACAGTAAGGGGAAGACACGGAATCTGAAGCAGGCTCCAGGCTCTGAGCTGTCAGCACAGAGCCCAAAATGGGGCTCAAACCCACAAACTGTGAAATTATGACCTTAGCCGAAGTCGGCTGCTTAACCAGCTGAGCCACCCATGTGCCCTTTTAGTTTGTACAGCTCTTAAAAGCTCCTTTCTATCTGCTAGATTGGATGCTGCCTGCTTCATTAAGTGTTAAATAAAACCAATACAATCTTTAAAATCTACTCAGTGGAATTTTGTTTTCTACAATGTGAAATTTGGAACCTAGAGATTAGTCAGAAAATTATGTTAAGAGCCTAGAGATGAGTTAATGATATTTACTGGATTACAAAACAATGTAAGCAGAACTCTTTTAGAAATAATTTAGTTTGTTCTTTATCCATCTCTGAATTTTTCGTAAGAGGAAATCAAAGTATAACATCAACAATGTACTCAGGTCAGCCAATAGCTCTATCAGCACATAATTTTCATGTTCCTAAATCCATGCTGTTTCCATAACACCAAGCTATCTCAATTCAGTAAGCACAAAATCAAAATACACTACATGTGAGGCACTCCTATGGGTGCCTCAGGTAATATAAAGAGAAGACCTGTGTTGTAAAAATATCATGGCCTATACCATTATGCTTTTAATTTAGGGTATTTGAAGGTGTTACAAGAAATTATTTCACTAAATTCAAAGACTTAAATACTGCCTAGTGACTTCATTTCTAGCAACCCGAAAGTGCCCAGTCATATTATCTATCAACCAAAAATAATTTTAATAGTATACTCAGTTCTGAATCACATGGAATTATTGTTAGTTCATGCATTAACGTGGACATTAAATGTTAAGGCCTGGCTTGGTCATAGTTTTCGCTGAGCAGAATACAGGAAATGGGTGATAATAGACTGTTTATTTAATGTCAGCAACTAAATTTGATAATCTTGTTCCTGGATATCCAACAAAACAGAACAAACACCTTCTCTGATTTTGAAATCATTCTTTGAGCTATTCTGAAGATACCATTACTGCCCATATTTCGATGAAGTGCCAACCAGTACAGCTCTTGCTCCTGTGTTTATGTGGGAGTGGAGGGTGGTGGCAAGGGTGACCAGTCATCCTGCCTTCTAGTTGTCATTTCTGTATTGTTTATTCTTGAAATGACTAACAAGGAATAAAAGTAACGGCACTACTTAAATTAGCAAGTTCTTAAACTGTTTGTTATCCATACACTAAGAGGTAAGAAGCTAGATCCAAATGTAATTCGGTGTGTTGCTTGCTCCATCAACAAGATCTTGCTTATTAATTGTAATATGTCTGAAACAGAAGGCTTAGTATCTGGGTGGATTGTAGCACTGTAATAGAGAGTTTATTGTTAGCACCAGTTTGTGAACCAGTTTGAGTAGTAATGATCTAGAAGGATATTTTCTGTGGCAATTAAACTTTTTTATTGTTCTAAAAAAAACTTAGAAATCACGAGATCTACCTTATTCACAATTTTTTAAGTGTGAAGCACGGTATTGTTAAATATAAGCACAATGTTTTACCGCATACACAGAACATTTATAGAGACTGGCAAGTTGATTATATTGGTCTTATCCCTCTGATTGAGGGTTCTAAATATGACTTGGTTTGTACAGATACTGTGCTGACATAACCCAAGCTTTCTCTTGTTGCTATGAAAACCAGGCTGCCACTGTTAGAGTATTAGAGAAGCTGAATACCAGGTACAGATACCCTCATTGACGAGACAGTAATCTGTCACATTTCAAAAGTCATTATATGAAAGCCTGGGCAAAAGAACACAGGATTAAATGGAAGTTTCATCTCCCCTATAACCCACAAGCAGAAGAGTTGATAGGAAGAATGGTATACTAAAACAAAAGATTAAATTACCAACAAGTAAAACCACATTGGCCAGGTGGACTAAAGTACTGTTTCAGGCTTTAATATACTTGAATGATTAACCAGCAGCACCTGTTGCTCCACATCCCAGACCCTACTTAGATACCCAATATGGTATGGAAGCTATGGAAACAGCCATTACCTTGACTCTCATCATTGATCAATGTGCTATCACACCTGGGAAAGGCATTATCTATAGAGATTTACAATGGGATATCCTATTGGGAAGGGTGAGTTACTTCACATCCCTGGGCGAGGAAGATCTACTCAGTCCCCACTAGGATCCCATTATCCTGCTACAAGCTAAACCTGTGAAAATTCACTATATTTGGAATGGAACACATACCCTGAAAGAGGGGAGGGGGTGGGGGTCCTGGTCTGGCATATCCTGTAACCAGTCCATGTCCGTACTCTTGATAGCGCTGCCTCTTCTGATCAATATGTATGGTACATTCAAGTAACGTTCCTGAAGCTGCCAACCTCCATTTCCTCAAGGCCTGGTGGGAACACTGTTTTCCACTGGTACGAGCATTTGGCCGCTGTCTTTGTTCCTTCCGTTGGCCTGGACACACATAAAAGCCCTCACTAAATTTACCCATTAAGCCTTTAATGATAACCAACAAAACCTGTCTTTACTGAGCACTGAAATATCTCTCTAACAAGAAAAGCTGTCCTCCAAAATAGAATGGCCATTGTTGGACCTTGGACATTATTACTTCCTCACAAGGAGGTACCAGTGCCATTATCTAAATAGGATGTCCTACAGTCGTACGTGATGGTTGTGGCAATGTATTATCTCTATTAAACCACATGAAGAACAAGTGAAGGTCCTGAGTGATCTGACCCCCAGTCTAGGAAACTTAATAAATCATTAGTTCAAATTATGGAGCTCTTGATGGAAAAAAATTGTTACTTATTTGGAGAATTATCTTTATGGGTGTTTTCTCTTGCATATGCTCATACTGTTGCTATGGCAACTGCCTCTAATACAGCCAGATAGCAGCCAAACAAGTCACCTCCATGCCAGCCGTTGGAGATCATTGAGAAGATGTGACTGACAGTAGACCTGTGAGCCGGACCCAGGCACTCAGTGACTCCTCACCGTCACCCCTGTCTTTGAAACGTGGGTTCTGTTTGCCTTTCCTGCTCCCCAGGATGCTCCAAGGACATGACCTTGAGATAATGATATGGTGTTAAGAACACCTGCATGATACAGGACTGAACCCAGTTAAGGCCTCTTTATAAACTCATAAGATTTGGCAAGCAGGTATGGAGATCCATTCGTCTTGCTGCTGCCTAATAAGATAAGCCTTATATAAGTTCTCTTTGCTTATGCTCTCTGCTAACAGCAGCCAGTTTCAGGAAGCTCTCAAGAAGTTTGTGAAAACTTTTGCTCAGAACACATTATGGGGTTAGGGGAGAGGCATATATAATTATAAGAGCCACTCAGGGGTGGGGTGTTAGAGGAGGTCATGGCAATGATGTGACCTATGGTTGACCCATAAACTAGACCTGGGGAATCAAAGGCTCCATAGCCTATCTCCTGGCCTTAGAATCTACACTCTGCACACCATTCCCACAATGGGAGCCATTTCCAAGTACATAGTCTTGAGAAAGTCGGCGTTGTTGAGACCATCTGAGTGATATATATAACTGAATCCAGGTAGACCTTTATATAAGCTTTTAAGATTCTGGCAGGGGTGTGTGGAGATCTATTCATCTTACAGATACTAGAAACAAACCTCATAGGTAAGTTGGCTTTGTATATTAAAACTGTCACCTACCAGTCTCCAGTGGCCTGCCTCTTTTGTCGCCTTGCCCTCCGTGCTAGTTTTCAGACCAAACCTCTTTATGCTGGGTGGGGGCGGAAATCCAAGCTCCCTACGTGGTTCACATTGACCAGGGAAATGGCAAAGGGCCTCTTTACTGACCTGCAGGGAGCAAAAAGTCGTGGGCTCTCCACTTGGCTTTCTCTGACACCACACTGGCAGGGTGAGGGGGAGGTAAGAGGGTGCCTTATTATTCTCTGGTGAGAGTGGCTGCGAAAATTCCAAACTCAGTCTTTGTCAGTGTGAATGGGAGTAGGGTCACGGTTTTTTTCTGTGGTGTTTTTTTAGACTAGAGTGGTTATTGTCTAAAATTTTTCTGTCTTGCTAGTTTGTCCCTTTCCTGGTCTTTGACTAGAGAGAGAAGGTTTTTCCTGTTTTTGCATTTCTTTGTTTGGGGGGTGTGTGTGTGTGTGTGTGTGCATGTGTGTGTGTGCGCACGCGCGTGCACGTGTTGCTAGGTTTTTGGCTTTTTCAGAACCAACTTCGACACATATGAAGCAAAAAGAAACCCTCTGGGAACACATGACTAAGTTATTCCTCGATTACAAGATTTCTAGACTGTCTTCTTTTCTCCACCTTTTAGAATCCTTTTAAGATTGTATTATATATAATGTCAAGAGATTTTAGATATACTTAGTGGGAGGAATAGGGAAGATATAGTTATTTCAACTTTCCAAAAGTGGAAATCTCTGTATTAGTTTTCTAAACTGCTTTTTATATTGTGACATAGGATAATCCCCCCTTGAAATATTTTATACGTATTTTTATTGCAACAGATTTGATTTCATAATTGTTCTTATGAAAGAAGCACATTATATTGTGCATTTCATCTATGTAATTTCAGATAATGTTAGAGAACTATTATGAGGTACTTGGAATATTTCATAATCTAGATATTCATTATAAGAGAATCCAATTAGGATTAATAAAGTAACAAATTTAGATTTTTCTGATTCTGGGACTGATTTACTTTGAAAAATAATAGATGTATCTCCCAAAACATTGAATTGATAGTTTTAAGGAGAATATAAACTAAAAGCTGCAAATAATACAAAGGTTTGGTTTGTCTTTATCTTCAAGTATTTAAGTGTTAAGAATAATAAAGAATAGTCCATTGGGTTATCTAAGAGTAGATCATATTCAAGTATCTATGAAGCATATTTTTATCTTGTATACATAGCATGTTATCCTGGGCAACTTTTCATGAATTGCCCCTGAGAATCAGATGGTATCGTGCTGGGAGATATACTTTCTTTTCTCAGCACTCCTAGGAATGGTACAAGTACTTTTATAATACAATCTTAAGAAATGCAATTATCAACATACAGATTGCATATACCTATTAATAATTAAATATGTAAAGTGCATGTAAATATTAAGGATTCTGGGTGACATTAGTCTGCAAAGTGTACTCACCTCATCTGCAGCCATTGACACTTATTCCTTTTTCGGGGCTGGCAGGAGAGAATTGGTGAGCACTTGATTTTTATTAGCTTCTCAGCTTTACTCAGAGTCTGTATGTGTGCAGAGTCTCAGAGACAGTTGGAAAAACCATCTTAGTTCTACCTCTGGTTCAACAACCATTTCTCTTTTTTGCTGGATCTTATCTTTTTTTTTTTTTTTTTCTTTTTTTCAATACGTGAGCAGTGATTAAAGTGGTCTACCTGGATTCCCCACCTTCCTGGCAGCTAGGAGTCGCTCTCCAGGGAACCATACTCACTACCAAACTTCTCCAGGGCCTTGGCAAGGAAGGGCACATATTTAACTTTAGAGGATGTTGCTATTGGCTTTCTTCTCATGGGATGGCTAACAAATCACTTCCTATCCTGTTGTGTCTTTTATCCATCTTTAGTCTTCTGAAGACATCTCTGCCCCTTCTCTGCACAATATTTCTCCGCCCATTGTTATCATTGTATTCATTTGTATTATATATTTATATATATGAATGGATGAAAATAAAGTACTTAATGGGTGGCAGATAAAAAGTGTTCAGTAAAGCTTAGATATCATTATAATTGTTCTGATTAATAATTTTAATAATATTTAATAGAAATATTTTATATTAGAGAAGTAACTGTAGCTTATTAACTATGAAGGAAAAGCAGCATTTTAATAAAATAGAGCTTAATTATCAGTGACAGGAAATATGCGTTTAAACACTAAGAAGATCCCCCCCCCACAAAAAAGGTAAATAAATAAATAAATAAATAAAACTAAAGACCCCATATTGAATTACTTTTATAATCAACAGATTCTAAGTGGAGTGTTTCTTATTTATAAAACCCTTTTCATAATCATCTTCTTGCTCTCATTAATAAATATTTGCGCACAATTATCAAAATAGGTAAGTACCATACTGGATCAGTTGGATTTTTAGAAGTCTGATTCCCTCTCCATCCCTCCACTGCTTTTTGAAAAGAGATCAAGTGTGGTTCATTCAGCTCTCTAGAGCTGAGGTTGGATCGTGTGCAGAGTTCACCTAACACATGTTGACTTCTCCCCCAAACCAGTGACCCACTATCATGGGAGTTAAACAGTGTTCTGTTTGCCTAAGGAAGTGTGGAAATAGTGTGACACCAGTCCTCTGCTAAGGGAAGAGAAGTCACTAAAGGTGAGTTTGAAAAATCTTTATTAAAGGAACTGCTTACCTGAAACAAATGTAGTTTTGGATTCCAGTCACAGTATACAAAATCTGATGTGTTTCCCGTCTTTGTGATTAATGAGAGACAATATCAGAATAAGAACTTCACTCAATAAGGAATGAGTGTTATCCATAAATACTCTAAGTCACAGTCACCAGCAAAAGAACACTGAATTGTTAAACATTGCAATATGCTTGCATCACCAAGAAGTAGTTTGCTCTGTGAATACAATGTACTCCTAATAGACGTAGATTTCATAAACGCTGCCTTAAACAAGTATGGATTCTGTGTTTGTCTTGCCTGCAGTCACAACATTGAAAACGCCCTTGTTTATCTTTTTGATTCAGTATGTTCATAAACATTACATATCCAATCATTTCTTGAAGTTTTAATTCAAATAAAATAATGACAATATAAAAGTATGCAAAAATATCCCCAAATAGGTTGAAAGTGTGAAGTGTGAAAATGTTGTAATAATTGTAAGTCTATAATTACACTTAAATTTTCCATTGAATACATTTCTTCTATTGTATCTTCCTTTGTCTGCCTTCTCCCCACAAGATTTCATGTATATCATCATCGTTCTGATAGACACAAAAAGCACCATATCTGAATTCTTCATCAGCTAGCCAATAAGAAAGTGAACACTATGTCCTATACTGTATTATATATTGAAGGTACAAATTATAAAAAGTTAAGATGCTAGAGACTGCATTCAAATAACTTAATAATCTTATTAGAATAAACGAAACATATGAAAATGACCAGCAGTGTAAAATGCGATGTATAAGTGTGATGAAAAATTGTGTGTATGTTCTATAGGAAGAAATCTTTGCATCATGTGTAAACTTAAGACACAGCTCTCGTGGATATCCCTTTACAGTGCTACACATTTGATGTCCTCATAAATCCTAAACTCACCCCATCCCTTTTCCACACTTTTCATCTGTCCCAGAACCTCTTGCTGAAGATGAAGAAGCACAGGAGAGAACATCACGAAACCTCAAGGCCAGTACATTTCTTTGCAGAGTGGCCTATAGAAAATATATTCTGAACGTACATCATGGCAGGCACTGTGCTAAGTTTGTTACTTACATCATCTCTTTACCTTACTATCACCATATAAGGTAGAGCACTATTATTATGCCTTTTTAATAGATGAGGGAAATTGAGAAATACTTTTTATGATTTGTTTTAGTCACACAGTAAATATCTGAGATGGTCTGACACCTGGTTCATGCTCAGTGTCTTCACAGAAAGAACCACACTGAAATTGCTGACTTCGGATGGAGGAAATTAAGAAGCTGGTTGAGTACACTAATATACTGCAAAGTGGGAATTAAAAGGATGAAGAGAAGAGTCTAGCGGGCTGCTCTGCAAATGTCTCAATACGCAAACAGTCAGGAGTGTTTTAGTTTTTAATATCTGATGGAGAAAGTCATTTTATAAATGGAGGTTGTTTTTACAGGAAGTTGTAAATATATTGTCATAAACAATTGAAATTTAAGTTTATAAATCGTGGGTTGCTGAACACGGGCATCAATTAATACGACCTAGAAAACAAAAACAAAAAACAAACAAACAAAAAAACCCCACCTTCGTTCCCTCTAATTTTGTTTCCCTTTTATTTCTACTTCTTTTTATTCCTAATTCTTATTCTTTGCTATGGATTGTGTCTAGTAAATCAATAAAGGTCTATATTTTAAGACTCTGGGAACTCTATTTTTAATTAAAAAATAATATTACACAGTGAAATTGGTGTCTTCAGTTTTAATGCCATAATGGCTTGGCAATGCTTGTGATTTCTAAATTTTTTTTGATATAAGATTGGTACTTGGATATCTTATTGGCTTCATTGACCTTGTGGATCTTTGGAATTGCTGGATGCATTAACAACTTGGTGTTGGAGTACAGCTTTGAAAGTGAAGAAGAGCTCCACCTCTTTTAGTGACAAATGATCCAGGCTCCTGCTGCAGAGAAAACCCATCTGGCTGGTCCTCAATAGAGCAAGAAGTCAGAGAGAAATGGCACTTTTCCAACTTCAGCTTTTCCGAGGAAAAATTTAAGGACAAAATTTCAAACTGAGGATTTTATGTTTTCTGTGGGAATAAGAAATTACCTGTAGAGATTGTCTTTTGTTATCTTTTAGAGGACATTAACACACAGCTGCTATATTTACATGACTGGTAGAATGACATTTTCAAGTTGATGTGACCTATGTACACGGAAAAATCTTGCTTTGCAGCCTAGCTGGATAACAGAAAATTTCAAAGTGAGATTCAAGATGGCTGTTTGATGCTTCATGTAAGCTTAGTGTACTTTCCTGAACAATTTCAAAAACTTTAGAAGTAAAATCAAAAGGCTATTGAGAATATAAAGTTCCTAATTCTTTGGTCTAAGAAAGAATTGTGTGGCAAGGACCGGAAAAGTTGTAGGCATGGCTTCTCTGATAATCTGTGATCAACTCCAGATGGGATTCTTACGCTCTTGGTCGATTACGCGCTTTGGTATTAATGCTAATTAATGTTAATAAAATGTACATTAAAAATCAAGGATATGGCGCTATGTATAAGAAATTCAAGGTTCTTCTCTGCTCCCCGCCTCCACCACCTAGCCCCACTTCATCTCTTGGGAGGAAAGATTTGATCCAAGATTTTCAGGATCGAGAAATTATAATGGGCTATCACTTAAAGGGAAGATATTTCAAAAGCATTATAGTGGGGGTGGTATCCCTTTTATTTTTAATGCTCTCTTTTCTCACATAGCTAGGGGAGACACCTGAAAAAGGTCAAAGCAGAGAATCCAGGACAGTCCCATTATTGGCATTAGGCTAAATTCATTTTTTCTTCACACTTTTTAGGCAGGTACATATGAGTTGGCCTTATTTGGAACTGAAGTGTGAAACTGGATTTGGGATTTGGGGAGGATGTCAGCTGAACAGATCTTTCAACCTGCTTTGGTTTAGGCTGATTTAGATTTACCTACTTTAGCGATCGTCTTCATTGTCTCTGACTAGCCCACTAGAGAGTTGTAGAGGATTCAAGAGAAAAGTCCACTCATAGTAAAACGGTACTTTTTGCTTCTTCTGAGTACACTTTTCTATGAGGTACCCAAGGGAGAGGAATGGCAAGTCCTGGTTATTTTTACATGTTGGTTAAAATGTCATTTTAAATCCATGTTAATATATCCCACCCCAAAGTTCCTAAATCCTAGAAACCACAATCTTTACAAGTTACACAGCTGAAATATTGGTTTTCTTTACCCTAGATAGTCTTATTCTGTTATCTTGAATTCAGTCCAAGCCCCAGTCTGTTATAATTAATCTGATAAAATAAGACAGAGCAAATTCTCAGGGTCTTTTGCCCCGAAATATCTGTGCTTTTAAAATGATCCTCTGATTTAAGACTTGATTTCTGTACTTTTGAGTCAAATGGGTCATTTGATGGTGTTAAAGGAGCTTTGTTGTGTTAAACTATTCATATGATTCCAATTGACCTTATAAAAGTATAATCACTGTAGTGTATACACATGTCAAATATTCACTACCCTCGATCCTTCCGACATGGTTTGAAACTATGGCCCCATGAAGAGCCAGACTTCAACTGTTTTAAGTCTCTAAATTAGATGTGGATTCTATAGCAAATCTGGATTCTCTCCTTTCTGCCTGTAGTATAGTATTTCCTTACACACATGCTTGTAATACCAAGAGAGCACCTTTGGAGCATGAAGCATCAGCAATACGAAGATTTTTTCAAGATGACTTAATGTAACAGATAAAGGTTTTGTTATCTAAGGAATTCTTAACAACTGCAGAAATCAATTGCCTGCTTTATGGAGGGGACATTTCATATATACGTCACGCTTTTCACTTTTTTTTTTTTTTTAAGTAGGCTCCAGGCCCAATGTGGGGCTTGAACTCACCACCCTGAGATCAAGAGTCACATGCTCTACTGAGTGAGCCAGCCTAGCGCCCCCATCATATTCTATTAGGGATTGCCAAAAAATCAGTTTGAGCTTTCAGTTTAATTAAAGTATATATTGTAAATGTTCTAAAATAAAAGGCTATATTTCTGAATAAATTTCAGTCATTATGAGGGCTAGGGGTGGGAGGAAGGATGCTTCCATTTCTTCTAATAATCTGTACCAATGTACTTTAAAAGTTTACAATTTGTTTTCAGAACCATATGAACTTTCAACAAATAAAAGTATTAACTTCTTTTTTTTTAGTTTATTTATTTTTGAGAGACAGAGAGAGAGAGACGGAGACAGAGAGAGCAAGTGAAGGGAGGAGCAGAGAGGAAGAGAGAGAATCCCAATTCGGCTCCACACTGTCAGCACAGAGACCGATGTGGGGCTTGATCCCATGACCATGATATCATGACCTGAGTCAAAATCAAGAGTTGGAGGCTTAACTGACTGAGCCACCCAGGTGCCCCCAAAGTGTCAAATTCTAAAGGGCAGTAATATTATTCATGATCATTAAACTTAATATGATAGAATAAAAATAAATTGGATTTTTGGAGTTGGAATCTCATCCCTACCATTTCATAACTACGGGGAATCTGGCAAATCACCTTACCTTTTTGAATTTTACTTCTCTCATTTATAAAAATGGGATTGATGCCCTAAGTCTTACCTGACAGAGATACTAGGACAATTATATTTGGAGCACCTAGTATTGAAATAGTAATCATGATGATGATGATGATGATGATGATGATGATGATAGTAAATAATTTATTCCCATATTTTACATAATTCTATACAATAAGTTGTTTTATGTTTAATATTTAAGAATTTTAACACTCATCACATAATTATGTTTGGGACCAACAACATACTTTAGCTGTTGATATCAAAGATGTTATTTTTGTTGTGTAACCTACAAGTGGGAAAGCTGAGGCAGTACGTATAATTGTTAAGAAAGTGGACTGTGTAACCAAATTGCCAGACTTTGGATCTGCCTCCCACCCCTCACACTCAAGCTGTGTGACTTTGGAAAAGTTACTTCAATCCTACATGCTTTGATTTCCTTTTCTGCAAAATTGGGACAGTGAAAGTACTCATACCATAAAAGTATTGTATATAAAACTTAGAAGAGTTACTGCTACACAGTAAGCCCGGTATGAGTTATAAATACTGATCTTAGGAAATTGTCTATAACCATACAGGTAATAACTGGAAACGGAGGATTTCTTCCCAGGATTTCTGGTTTTAAGTTCAAATCTCTCTCCTATGTACTCTGACTCCAACCCTTAGGATTTTATGTAAATAGAAGTGTAGTGAGGACTTTATAATAATCATACACAATTGCATAAAACAGAACATATAGTAACTCTATTTTCCTTACCAGAGTGAGTTGATAATAAACAAACCTGTGCAGTTCCATACCAGAGACTCCAGTCTGAGTTAAGATCATTGATTCTCATAAATGTGTTGCTTCCAAAGCCACTGACATTGACTGAATGTCCACGAACCTCTGTCTGAGTCATTTATTAGACTGTTGCTGTAGACTAAGGATCATTGACTCCATAAATCTCCAGCTGGAATCTACTATTGGCACTGTAGGTCCCCAAGGGGCCCTTACCCAGTGTGAAGGCAAATGCAGCCAATAGTAAAATAAATACATTATTAATAGTGCATCTCTTTGGCCGAGAATGAAGTCAAGAAGGATTGTCACAAGTGATAAGATTCACTTTTTGAAGTTGCATTTATGTCATTATTCGAACACCAGTTTTACCAAAAAGCCTATAGAATTGATAGCAAGATATGGAATTTATAGACAAAGGCAATGAAATAGTTTAAAATTTGATTAAAGTCTCAGATTTGTTTTCATCTCGAAAATTTACGAGGTAAAAGAAAAGTTCTTTCCCCTCTTTTGAAAATACATTTACCCATTCATTGTTCATTTAAAATCACATTTCCTGAGAACACCAGAGAAAATCTCTTCTTTAAAAATTTTTAGAATATTGCTGATTCTTCCTGGATGTTGTTCAGACTCAGTCAAGGAATATACAAAATAAAACTCTCCAATGGCAAATACCTCGAATAATGGCAAAAAAAAAAAAACAGACAAAAAAACCTTCTCAAAAGGATAAAAACTTTCATCTATTACTTAACCCAGGGAAAGTAGAAAGCTATATTCTTGGAAGTATATTGAAACAGACTAGAAAAAGAAAGAAACCACTCTCTTCCAGAGACCAAATACACAAAACCTAGATGACATTCCATGAGCTTTACAAGATTTGACATGTGGCCAAGGAAGATGTGTGTGAGTGTATGGATGTAAGCCCATGTCTGAGTATTGCTGTGACAGACAGAAGTATCATTAGGGAAAGTGTGCTCTAAATGTGGAAGTATTGCATAGTGGGGGCAAAATTGCCACTAAGGGGAATTGGGGATTTGTTTTATGGATCCCTGAAAAAATAAGCCAGCCAAAATTCATCTTACAATGTATTTGGGGAAGACTTTTTTTTCTAGTTAATTATGTCCCGTATACGGTTTTCATCTAAATGAAGGAATTATAGAATATAAGGTTTTCCAGGGCCTAAGATTTATAGATTTGAAATAGACATTAGCAGTTCTTTCTTGCCACCCTCTACAGCATCTCTTCAAGGTGGGGATTTGGCTTCTGCTTGAAATTATGAACAAAAAGCTACCATTTGCTAATTGTTCATTTGTGCTGGTAATTATAAGTGCTTCACAATTATCCCACTTAATCTTCATAATAACCTTATGAGGAAGACGTTATCATCACTTTTATTTATTCAACTGAGACATAGAGCATTTACTAACTTGTTCAGGGTCAAACAACCAATAGGATGTGTTTCAAGATATGAACTCAGTTCGCTGTACTTCAAAGCATGTGCTGTTAATCCTGACAGTATGCTGCTTGAGTTTAGTGGATGGACAGCTTTAGTTCTTAGGAAAGTTTCCTTATATTGAGCAGAAATATGTGTTTTTCTAAATTTCAGAATAAATTTAGTACTTATTATCTGCCTTTCAAATAAGAAAATACAACAATCAGATTTCTTTTTAGTACTGTTTTTAGGTTTATTTATTTTGAGAGAGAGAGTGTGTGTACATGCATGAGTGAGCGTGAGTTGGGAGGGGCAGAGAGAGAGTAAGAGAAAGAATCCCAAGCAGTATCTGTGCTGACAGTGCAGAGCCCAACATGGGGCTGATCTCATGAACTGTGAGATCATGATCTGAGCCAAAAGCAAGAGTCAGATGCTTAATCGACTGAGCCAACCAGACACCCCATCTTTTTATTATTTTTAAAGGTAAATAGTCTATGTATAAATCTAAACTCTCCTTTGAAGGAAAAAAAAAAGATGATAGTATCAAAATGAGATAGAATGGTTTCATGGAAAATCTCTATTTCATCAATTCACCAAGTCGCCTAGATTTTTCTAGCACATGGGAATAAGGTATCACCTCCAGAAGTCCTAAAATCATAAACCACTTACGGTCAGTAAAGTAAGTGCACATCAGCCTGGATTTGCTCATACATTACTTGTTACCCTATAGAGAAGATAACTAGAGAGAATGATATGAAGTAAGTATGTTCTGATGCATCTACACAGGAACTGATTTTGGAAACAGGCTGCTATCCGATACAGATTAAGTATAAAATTCTCATTGCTTGATAACACCCTTAACCAGTCTTCTCATAAAAATATTTGCTTCTAGGAGCTATAATAACATAAATTCTTTTAGTAGTATTTTATTTTTGTGGGTTTAGCATTAACTTTTTCACCAGGAATTTCTACTGAATTACAAACATCCCTAAAATTCAATATGAATTACTTTAACAGATTCCATTATTTCTTATCAATAGGCACTGAGATGGAAAGAAACTAATTGACTAGAGTAATGATTCTCCAACTTCAAATTCCCTCAGAATCATCTGGAGGGCTGTGTCACACTCCCAGAATTCCTGATTCAATAGGACTACAGCAGGGTCTAAAAATTTATAATTCTTTTTTTAATGTTTATTTACTTATTTTGAGAGAAAGAGAGAGAGAGAGAGAGAGAGAGAGAGAGAGTGGGGGAGGGGCAGAGAGAGACGGAGAGAGAGAATTCCAACTGCAGGCTTCGCCCTCTCAGTGCAGAGCCAGATGTGGGGCTCAACCTCTTGAGCCGTGAGATCATGACCTGAACCTAAATCAAAATGTTTAACTGACCGATTCACACAGGCGCCCCTAAAACTTTACATTTCCAATAAGTTCCCAGGTAATGCTGATATTGCTAGCCCTAGGACTACACTATGAGAGCCATTGGGTTAGGGAGGGGTATTGAAAGGGAAATTGGGAAGGGCTAAAGGAGCATTCCAGAACCCAACTTTGCATATAAATTATTAATGTTATAAAATTCAGTGATCATTATCTGCAATAATAAACATAAAACATATTAATCAAAGTAATGTACAACATTGCTGACTACTAGTGGTGTAGGATGAGTCTTGTGACTTTCAGCATCACACTGTAGATAGGTACAGAGGCTTTCAAATTTGAGGTTCAATAAGAATTCTTTGAGGAGCTTGTGAAACATACAGATTCGTACACTCAATTCTGGACTGAGCGTCATGCAATCTACATTTTAACAAATTCTCCTGGTCTCTGAGATGTGGGGTAGATGAAGATGAGATGCTCAGGAAGCGAGGCAAACAAGATCAGGTGGTGGGGAAGCCTCTCATGGAAGGCGTGGAGACTCATGTGAGCACAAGAGCAAGCTGTGGTGCCTGAGGGGAGCTGGGGTAGACTGGGAAAGGAGGATATATGCTTGTTATTCAGCAAGCTGGTGGAAAACAGATGCTAACTGTGGCAGCAAGAAACCATCTCACTATACTTGTCAAAACACCCCACCCAAATTACACAGAAGCACCTTATATTCATAGAAGATGTGAACACAGAATACTCATGTCTAATCCTCATTTGGCAGAAACCAGCTCTACTATGATACAGTTGCCCTTTAAGAAGTTACATAGAAGAATAATTCCAAGCAATTTATAACCGTTGTTTCTGACAGGATGAGTGAAAACCCCAACAGGAGAGGGAAGAGACAAAATAAAGCTTGCTTTTCATTTCTCCCAAATATGTAATTATATTCTTATTCTTAAATCAGACAATTAATCCCATCAATTTGTCATCTTTCGTTACTCTGTTTATCTTAATAATAAAAGCCATTGTCTCCATCAAAATAGCATATTATGAAACTCTCTTGCTATCTCATGATTTTCTTAAACATGTCATTAAAATAAAATCATTTTTTTTAAAAATAAGGAAACAACAAAAATTCCATCGAATTTATTTTGCTGAATACCTTTGAATTTTTAAGAACATGAAAATGAAAAAATATATTTTTATAAGCACTGACGGTAGACTTTGAAACATGCCATAAGTCATCTAACTATGCATAGCATACATCAGATTGGAGTGGAGGTCAAATCAATTCTGATATGAATGCATATTGCACTCTAACTCCAGTAAAAAGTGATGTACCTCTGCAAATCATATTCTGTGTACTTTCTATGATAAGAAAATAAGTCCTAAAGTACAAGAATTACTTTTTCAAGCTCCCTGTAGGTTCTCTCTATGAATAAAACCAAAAAGCTTTGAAGGTTTTTAAGGCATCCCATGATTGCCCTCATTTTCCCCCATTTCAATGATTTCGACTTACATAACCCTACTTCCCCCACAATTCCTACCCTTCCACCCTGCTTCTCTACACGTATCACCTTACCATTTCCAATCCCACCGATATTGACCATGATCCTGATGAACTTGATGTGCCAGGGTGACTTACTTGTATAATCTCCCTGAATACCAGAAGTTGCTGGGGATGGTACAGTGTTCTGAAGACTTTGAAATCAGATTGCAATCAGGAGATATTTTTATGTGAGAATTTCTGATAAATTGTTTAAAGAGATCTCATAATAAAAGTCATAAATCTATAGGCTTACAATAATTTGGTGGGATTTTACCTTTTATTAAATAAGCATTCATTTTCTGTATCTCTTTGTATTTTTTGTATTTTTATTCTCAAATGTGCATACATTTTCTTAAAGATGGCTATAAATTATACAAGTTTTATGCCCACAATATCTGAATCTGCCTTATTCCCAATGTGTTCTGCTTTTACTACATTTGTTCTTCAATAAAACTCTATCTAGAATACCCTTGTGTAATCCCAATGTGTGCCACCTACCTCTGTATATCAACAAACTATTCATCTTAGCTCATATGCTATAGCCTCATGAACAATCAATCTCCAATCAGTATAAATCTCAAACTTCATCTCTCTTTTTTTATAAATGCCACTATGTCTTAAATCATATGTCAGAGTTTATATATATTTTAAGATAAAACCCATATCTGTACATTGTTAAGTTTTATCCTTCAAGATTCAGCTTGACTCCTTCATAGAGCCTTCTTTTCTCTCCTCATTTGGTTAGGTGGTTTTTCTCTATGATACCTCCGATAGCATTCCATATATAACCCTAGCATGGTCCTTTCACCACTGTGTCCTTGTTGGGCTTTTTTATCTATAGATCAGATTTGGAGGACCTTTATTTTATTGTCCTATTCCTTGCACACTGGGCAACATAAAATGGGCACTCAAAATCCAAATAATTAATTAGTATGATTGCACTCTAACTTTCTGGATCTAATTCTCACTGCTTAACCATTCTAGATCCAAAGGAGTATTTCCGTTCCAAAACACACTTGTACATTACTGCTCTATAACTTTTCTTGTAGTTTCTCCTCTCTGTACTTTTATCAATCTAAGTATCATCTATCTATTAGCACTGACATTTGTCCATTCACCCATCCAATCATAGTTCTAAAAGGTAATATCTATGAGAACAAGAACAGAGAGGAACTATAAGAAATAGCCAGAAAATAATTAACAGAATGACGATTAGTACATACTTATCAGTAATTATCATGAATGTAAATGAGCTAAACTCTCCAATCAAAAGACATAGACTGGCTAAATGGATAAAGAGAAAACAAGACTCATCTATATACTGCCTTTAGTAGACTCACTTCAGAAATAAGAATGCAGACTGAAAGTAAAGGGATGGAGAAAGATATCCCATGCAAATGGAAACAAAAAACTAGTGTAATTATATCAGACAAAATAGACTTTACAACAAAGATTATAGTATACAAAGAAGGGCATTACATAATGATAAAAGGGTCGATCCAATAAGAAAACATAACATTTATAAATATATATGCACACAACATAGGGGCACCAAAATAAATAAAGAAAATATTAATGGACCTTGAGGGAGAAGTTGATAGCAATATAGTAGTAGGGGACTTTAACTCCTCACATCAATAAATATATCATCCAAACAGAAAGTTAATGAAGAAGCACCAACCTTAAATGACACATTAGACAAGCTGCACTTCATAGATATATTCAGAGTGTTCCATCTAAAGCACCAGAATGCACATTTTTTTCAAGTGCATGTGGAACATTCTCCAGAATAGATCACATGTTAGTCCACTAAGCAAATCTCAATAAATTCAAGATTGAAATCCTATCAAGCATCTTTTCTGACCACAGTGGTATAAAACTAGAAATCAATTACAAGTAGAAAATTTAGAAAGCCACAAATATTTGGAGATTTTACATGACACCAAACAACTAAAAGGTCATTCAAGAAATGAAAGAAGAAATAAAAAAATACTTAGAGACAAGATAAATGCAAACAGAACCCCAAATCTTTGGAACGCAGTAAAAAAAAAAAAAAAGTGGATCTAAAAGGAAGATCATAGCAATTCAGACCTACTTCAAGAAACAAGATAAATTTCAGATAAACAATCTAATTTTCTAGTCCCATAGGGGGTAGAAAAAGAACAAATAAAACCCAAAGTCAGTAAAAGGAAGGAAATCATAAAGATCAGAGCATAAATAAATGAAATAGAGACTACAAAAACAATAGAAGAGACAATGAAACTAAGAGCTGACTTTCTGAAAATATAATATTGACAAACATTTAGCTAGAGTAACCAAGAAAAAAAAAAAAGAGACAGGGCTGTAATTAACAAAATAAAAAGTGAAAGAGAAGTTACATCCAACACCACAGAAATACAAAGGAACATAATAGGCAAGTACAAATAATTACAACAACAAATTGGGCAACCTAGAAGAAATGGAAAAATATCTAGAAACATATATTCTTTCAAGACTGAATCACGAAGAAATAGAAAATCCAACAGACTGATTGCTAGCAAAGAGTTTGAATCAGTAATCAAAACCTCACTACAATCAAAAGTCCAGTATCCGACAACTTCACTAATGAATATACCAAACATTCAAAGACTTCTCAAATGTGTCCAAAAAATGAACAGAAGGTAATTCCTCCAGATTCATTTTATGAGTCCCTGATACCCAAATCAGAGGACTCTCCAAAAAAAAAAAAATATATATATATATATATATATATATAGGCCAATATCATTGATGAACATAGATGCAAAAATCCTCAACAAAATATTAGCAAACTGAATTCAACTATGCATTACAAGGATCATACACCATAATCAAGTAAGATTTATTTTAGGGACGCAAGAGTAGTTCAACATCTGTAAATCAATCAATGTGATGCGTCATATTAACAAAAGGAAGAACAGAAATCATATAATAATCTCAATAGATGCACAAAGCCTTTGACGAAATTTAACATTCATTTATAGATAAGAACCCTCAACAAGGTGGGTATAAAAAACATATTAAAGACCATATATGACAAGCCCACAGCCAACATCACTCTCATTGCTGAGAGGCTGAAAGCATTCCCCTAACCAAGAAAAAGAAAAAAGGCAAAGATGCCCACTTTCTACATTTTTATTCAGCATAATATTGGAAGTCCTATTTATACCAATTAATCAAGAAGAAGAACTAAAAGATATCCAAATGGCTAAGAAAGAAGTAAAACTATCACTATTTCCTGATGACATGACTCTATAGACAAAGCCCTGAAGACTCTACCAAAAAAACATTAGAACTGATAATTGAATTCATTAAAGTAGCAGGGTAGAAATCAACACACAGATCTGTAGCATTTCTATGTACTACTAATAAATTATCAGAAAGAGAAATTAAGAAAACAATTCCACTTATAACTGCATCAAAAAATACCTAGGAATAAATTTAACCAAGGAGGTGAAAGACCTGTACACTGAAAACGGTAAGACACTGATGAAAGAAACTGAAGATGACACAAATAAATGCAAAGATATTCCATGCTCATAGATTAGAATAATTAATATTATTAATGATCATCTTACCCAAAGCAATATACAGACTCAACACAATGTCTGTCAAAATTCCTAATGGTTTAAGTACCACTATTATCACTATTTTACAAATGAAAAACAAACTGAGGGCTTAAGGCCCAAAATCACTTAAAAAGTAAGGAAAACAATTAAACTGAACTAAAAATTTTATTGGATAGAACTTAAGAAATCTAAGTGGGACTTTAATCATTGTCATAAATTGATTGTGTACCTCTATGCAACTCATTTAACCTAATGAACATTGATTCATTTATCTATATGTTGGGGCTCAAATCACTAAAGGATATATTAATCCAAAACAAGCTACATCAAGCTATTATTCTATTTTGGGGAGGGGGCTATTTCTATCACATCTACTAGTAAAGGATACTCTAAATAACATTCCCATGTCTCAAGAGCACAAAGCATAATTAGATGTGAGATGACTGCAAAATCGCTGTAGACAATCATAAAAGTGGGACATAACCCACAATTAAACTGATCCTGGGGGCGCCTGGGTGGATCAGTTGGTTAAACGTCAGACTTCAACTCAGGTCAGGATCTCCTGGTTTGTAGGCTGGAGCCCAGTATGAAACTCTGTGCTGAGAGCTCAAAGCCTGGAGCCTGCTTCAGATTCTGTGTCTCCCTTTCTCGCTGCCCCTCCCCCATTCATGCTGTATCTGTCTCTCTCTCAAATAAATAAATGTTAAAAAAAATTAAACTGGTTAATTCCTAATCAGGAGTATCATTAGTTTTACATTTAATTCCACAATAAATTCTTGATTGTCACCACTCCTTCTCTTCCTTCTTCGATATGTATGCAATAACCAATGAGAAATGGAGAGTTAGGGGTGGGTGTGGCCGATTTACAATTAAAACAACAGTCATCATTTATAGAGTATTTGTTAAGCATAAATATTGTGTTGGGGACTTGATATATAGAATCTCATTTGATAACAACTTTGCAAAGTAATTACTAACATCTTCATTTTGTACACCAGGAAAAAGAGGCTTACAGGTGAATTATTTACCCAGAGACATTGTTATGGACTGAACTGTGTCCCCAGAAAGTTCATATGTTGAATTTCTAATCCCCAGTGTGGCTGTATTTGGAGACAGGGACTTTAAGGAGCAGTTAACATTAAATGAGATTGTCAGGAGTGGCTCTAATTCAATAGGACTGTTGTTCCTGATGATGAAGAAGATACCAGAGATGTACACGCACAGAAAAAGGTCACGTGAAGACACAACAAGAAGATGGCCATTAGCAAGTCAAGAAGAAACGTCTCAAGAGAAATCAGTGCTTCCAGAACTTTGGTCTTGGACTTTCACCCACTAGAACTGTGAGAAAACACATATCTGGAGTTTAGGCCATGCAGTATGTGTTATTTTGTTATGTCAGCCCTAGTAGACTAATACAGTCACAACTAATAAACACTGGAAACATTGACATTAAATTGAACTTAGGCCCATTTGACCTTCTTGCTCCAAGGTCAAGCTGAAAAAAATGGTTCAACTCTCTGCATAATCATTATCTGTGTTAACTTTATGAAATACTCAAAATGCTCGTGATTTTAAATAGGCAAGTGTTTCCTTTCCTGCTACTCCCAAAATAGTAACGTGTAAAAATCTAAATAATTTCAAATTAAATTAACAAAAAGTTTTCATAATAGGGGTTTATAAGTCTAATGCCTGAGTCTTAGAATGATTTCTTTAATGAATAAAATAGAAACACAAGTGAATGCAATAATGATTGAAGAATGATTGAACAGATATAGAATAGAAAAGACAATATATGGAGGATGTGATTTTTATTTCCTTTTCTATGTAAAAAGAAATTCAATATGCCATAATACTCGAATAATGAATATATGTTATAAATAATTGAATTACTTTGAGTTCTGTTTATTAGTAGGATTTTTCTTAGAAAGGATTCTTTTTTCCATTATGGTGCATTATAAGCTTTCAGAAAGTTTATAAAACATATTGTAGACATAGGATAGAAAGCAAAACGTAGTCAAATATACTCCGTAACTGGGAATCAGAGAACAAAGACTATTGAAAAAATAGGACCCATACATTTCTTTTCAGAAGAGAATAATAGGGCAATGAAGCAAGATTTTGTCTGTGTGATCCTACTAAATTGTTAAATTTATGGAGATTTTAGGAAAATAAATATTCAAGTCAATTTGATGTCTTAAGTGTAAATTTTCCTTTAATATTAGGCTGGAATTAGTAAATACTTCACTTTAGTTTGTTTTTCTGGTTTCCAGGATATAATATCTCAACCAGATAAGATTGACTTAAAGCTTTTGACATAAAAAATATTCATACAATTCGTTAGGAAATCACATCACTGGTTAACTCAGACTCAGCCAGGACACGTGGATTCAACTTCTAGCTCAGTCACCATCTTGTTCTGTGCCTTTCAGTAACTTCCCTAACCCTTTTCTGCTCACTTTACTCTCCTATAAAAAATAAGAGGATTGGACTTGATTATATGTCCCCTCTAGTTTTAGAACTATGGATATATATATAAAGTATTTAAGAGGCACCTAGGTGACTCAGTCAGTTAAGCATTCAACTCTTGATTTTTGGCTCAGGTATAATCTCATGGTTTGTGAGTTTGAGCCTCCATCAGGCGCCACACTATTAGTGTAGATCCCGCTTGGGATTCTCTGTCTCCCTTTCTCTCTGCTCCTCCTCTGCTTGCTTACTATCTCTCTCTTTCCGAAAATAAACAAATATTAAAAAATTAATATCTGTTATGCCAAATCTACACTCTCTCTTCCTTGCTGAGGTGACCCTGTTTGAGATGAGTGAATCACAGGATAAAAAAAGGCTAGACCCCTGTGTTGTCTGATAGAGAAACAAAACTTTACTGTGCTAGTTCACTGACATTTCAGGATGTATTTGTTACAGCAGACCTAAGACTATTCTGACTAATAAGAATCTATACTCTGGTGTGGCCTGACTTATGCCCATCCCTCCAAATTCATATGTTAAAGCCCTAATACCCAGTGTGACTGAATTTGGAAATAGAGCTTTTAGGATATAATTAAGATTAAATGAGGTCATTAATGAATGGTCCTAATCAGATAGACTGATGGTCTTATAAGAAGAGGAAGAGAGATCTTACTCCCTTTGAGAGCATGCACTGAAGAAAGGCCAGGGGACACAGCAAGAAGGTTGCCATCTGTTCTCCAGGAAGAGAGCTCTCACCAGAACCCCACCATGCTGGCAGCCTGATCTTAAACTTCCAGCCTCCGGAACTGTGAGAAAACAAATTTCTGTTGTTTAATCCACCCAGTGATGGATTTTTGTTATGACAGTAGAAGCTAATATACCCCCATACAGTCATTTTAACAACTAAAATTCATAATGTGTATAAACACCTAGCTGGTAACATATACTCACTGAAGACAAGTTACCTGAGTCTCTTTTTTGTATAATTAAAGAAAATAACCATTATATGAAATTTGTTAAGAGAAATAAATACTCCTCTTGTGCCCACTCTTTTTCTTGTAATGAAAATAAAATCAGGTTTCTAAATAAACTTGAATGCAATTTTTGATACTAAAATTAGAAAACTATTCTTCATTATTTAAATAAAAATACCATTTTCATGTTTTACTGTCAAAAATTTACACAACTTATTTAGTATTTAATACAGACTATCTTCAGAAAAATTTTGATACATTTTATTATTCGGTATGCAGAGTCTTGCTAAAATTTAATCTTGTGAAATGTAAATTCCATTTTGACCATTTCAGGTTTGTAGTTAACTGACACTGCTTTGATTAGGGAAATATATATGTTTAGCGGTTTTCTTCCCCTTTCTTTTGAAAATATAACAAGATACATATCAACTAGATTTTTACAGATTATGCATAATAACTGGAATTATTTTGTGAAAAATTTGTACTGTGAGTTTAATAATCCAATGAATCTGAATAGATGATTTTTGGCTAATACACATGGAAATATACTACAAATTTTAGAATGTCTTTTGATTATGAAAAATTCACATATTTTCATATGTCTCTTTTACATGTTTTAGCTCTTAAATTTAATGCTTCATGAATTTTGCCATTTTGTGGAAACATATCTCCATACATCCCATCAATTCACTGAAATTGCTTATTCCAATTAGATTGCTTTTATTACAAACAGAAGTATGAGTTTTAAACATTCAGATGCACAGTCTATTTTCTGGACGAATATTCTGCTTTTACCACCTGCTCTTTGTTGTCCTTTGCTGATCATTTAGCCTTTATTTATTTACTTGTTTATTTACTTATTTATTTATTTATTATATTTACTTATATTTTTAAAATTTTGTTTAACATTTATTTCTGAGAGACAGAGAAGAGACAGAGCACAAGCAGGGGAGGGGCAGAGACAAAGGGAGATACAGAATCCAAAGCAGGCTCCAGGCTCTGAGCTGTCAGCATAGAGCCCAAAGCAGGCTCAAACTCAAGGAGCTGTATGATCAGGACCTGAGCCGAAGATGGATGCTCAACCGACTGAGCCACCCAGGTGCCCCTATATTTACTTATTTTTGTGATAAAACTTATTTTTGTCTTCCGTGGAATTTTTTTTTTTCACTCCTATGGAAACTTCAGCTTCTCCTCATACCCTTTTTCAACCTTTTTATTACCTACATGTTCTCTTTTTACAAAGAAAGATTATGCCAACCGTAAATTCTTTGAGCAATAGAACCATATTTTAAAATACTTCACCACCTGTCCTATGTAAAACCTCTTGCGATATATGTTCTTCAGCTTTTGTTTAGATCATCCTTTGCTGGATGCAGTTTGAGGCCAAGACTATTCACTGGCCTTAAGTTGAATTGAATTGAATTGAGACAAGTATTTCCCGAAGACCAGTGGGAGAGTTGAAGAATGGACCAGAAGAAATCTAGGGCTTGATTCATGTTAGATACTATTAGGACAGTGTCATTAAATCTCTTACTTCATTATACCTGGGGTCAATATATCTTCAGTTTTTCTTCATTCAAAAAGCCCATGTGTTTTCTAAGTCACAGCTCTGGCAGAGACAGATCACTCTACTTCACTCCCTTGTTGCCTCAGGCGGTCTCTTTCAGTTATACTTACACTATGCGTTCACCACTCCATTCATCACCAGGTCATGGTCCTGGATCACTTTATTCCATTGGTTCTTAAGACTTAAATGCCACTGTAGGTCTTGTTGATTCTTCTTTATCCTTCCCACCCTCACTTCAAACATAACCATATTTTTTAGTGGGTTTTCATAGTTTGTTTTGTAGCTGTAGTTACTTTCTTATTTTATTGAAGGAGAAAGTTTATCTCCTTTCTCTTGGCAGTGTCTCCATGGGAATAGAGGGTTAAAAGTGTTCTTACATACCCACCTTTAATTAAAAGCTATTGAGAGATTTAGAAGGAAACTTTTCATTTCTTAGGAGCTTGAAAAATTGTATGATTTTTGAAATCATATAGACAGAGCTAAAGGTATCTTTATTTTTTTTTTAACTTTATTTATTTATTTTGAGAGAGAGTGCACAAGAGAGGGCATGAGCAGGGGAGGAGAAGAGAGAGAGGGAGAGAGAGAATTCCAAGCAGGCTGTATGCTGCCAGCTCAGAGCCTGATGTGGGGCTTGATCCCACAAAACATGAGACCATGACCTGAGCTGAAATCAAGAGTTGAATGCTTAGCTGACTGAGCCAACCAGGTGCCCCAAAAATCAGTATCTTTAGATATGGCTCTACCAAATAATATCATTAACCACTGGACAGAATGACCATTCTTCCAATTTTTCTTTAAAGATTGAGAAGATATTATTTCAATTACCATGTTGTTCTGCACTTATCAACTTTTTCTAGAATGGTAGAGCCAAGAAATTACCTTAAAATAAGAGAGTAGGTGGTAAGAAGGGAGAACTAAAATTCACTGGGTGTTAAGAATGTCTTTCAATGAAAATATCTTCACCTCTTAGTTTCATGTTTTATTCACTACATAATTTATGCTCTATACCTAACTGCTTTCTTTTTTCAAAGGGTAATGTCCAATGAATACTAAAAAATAATTTGAATACTTTGGAGTTTCATTGATGTAATCTCTTCCTGATTCTAATGCTTTTTGTGTATCAGTTTCTGTTTTTTTCGTGTAGGATTCTATGACCAAACAACAAAAATTTTATAAAAGGAGTTTTCATAGTGTGGACAATGAGAAGAGACAAATAATATTGGCCCAATACACCCTTGCTGTATTAAACAGTGTTCTATAATAATAAATGGTTACTAAAGATTTCATTCATTTTTGTAATTAAAAGGAAAGAAAACCAAGGTGTTAATAATGTGAAAAAACTTGGAGATAAACAAAAAACAATTAAACTGCTGCATACAATCAATTGTATTAGCAATAAAAACAAAACAACTATTAATTTTCTGCTGACACACCAAGCTTCTGTCAATGTACAATGTGAGTCTGTTTACACCTTGGCAGATGGTTCCTCAGGCAGTAAACTGGAGAAAACACATTTATAAAGGAGTTTTCAAAACAAAACAAAGCAAAGCAAAAATATATCAACAGCAGAATTTTATGCTTTCTTCTAATGGAGTTGTGGTTCTTGCCAATAAATATGAATAGAAATCCTGGTTAGAACTAGAACATGAAATTGAATGTACATGTACATTGAAAATCCTATCAGATTTAAAAATTAACTCATATAAATAAAAATCTTCTCTGTAGGCTTCAAACTGATATTTAAGGCATAAATTCCTATTTCCTGCAGTAACTCTTAATTTCAAAAAAAATGAAGAGGGTCTCCTGGATGGTTCAGTCGGCTAAGTGTCCAACTGCGGCTCAGGTCATGATATCATGGTTCTTGGGTTCAAATCCTGTGACAGACTCTATGCTGACAGCTTGGAGCCTGGAGCTGCTTTACATTCTGTTTCCATCTCTCTCTGCCCACCCCACCCTCCACTTGCACTCTGTCTGTCTCTGTCTCTTTCTCTCTAAAATAAATAAACATTAAAACAAAACTTTAAATAAAAATTGAAAGTGTTAATAAAACACAAGCATAATCCTGCTATTTCACCCCACAAGAGCAGTGGGGCCTGACTTGAACCAGTATAACACTGTGAGGAGAAAGTACTCTGAGTGCAGAGAATAGAGAAGAATGTCTTTATCGTTGCCTATAGGTCACTTTTCAAGCACTGCTGAGTTTGCCTTGATTGGGCATCTAGAAATTTCCTCCATGGTGTCCTTCCTTTTTCCTCTTTCATTTTTGTATCCTGCTGCTGCGTGGTTTCTAACATGGATGAATAGAAAGTCCTCTTTTGCCTGGATCTTCACATTCTTCAGAGTGGAGCACTTTGGGATAAGTATCATCATGGGGATCATCACTTTAAAAAGCCCCTTCCTCCGAGTTGTGAGGTAAGGTCTGAAAGGTGCAGAAGAAATGAAGGGTTTCCAGAACATATAGAGCTCCATGTGGACACAGTTTTATAGACAACTCCAACCTGTCCATAATTTTTGAATTTCCGTCCTCTTGAATGTTTCTCTATGTGTATCTTTTAGTGAAACTGAACTTTAGTAGAGGTCCTGGCTGGCTAAGTTGGTAGAACATGCAACTCTTGATCTTGGAGTTGTGAGTTCAAGCCCCACTTTAGGTGTAGAGTTTATTTAAAAGAAAAAAGAAATTGAAGTTTAGAAAAATAGGAGCTAAAATAAAAATGAATTAGGGAGTCAAGATCTTAGATTTTTGAGATCTTCAGTAATTCAGAACAGATCTTGATTTATGGGAAGCTGAAAAATCCATGGCCAAAACATGATTTAAAAAATTAGCTTTTAATGACTTCCTTAAATAAATAACGTGTTCATAGAGTTCAAGATTCAAAAGGTACAGTACATTATGAAACAGAAATTTTCCCTCTCACTGAGTTCCCTTTTCGGAGGAAATGAGTATTATCAGTTTCCAAACAGATTTTTTTTTTAAAGAGAGCAAATGGATGAGAGGGACAGAAGGAGAGAGAAAGAATCTATACTCAGTATAGAGTTCAATGTGGGGTTCAATCCCATGATCCTGGGATCATGACCTGAATCAAAATAAAAAGTCAGAAGGTCAAATGACTGAGTCTCCCAGATGCCCCAACAGATTTTTTTTTTAATTTTATAATAGTTTATTTTCAAATTGGTTTACATATAAGACCCAGTGTTCATCCCAACATGTGCCCTTTTTAATGCCCATCACCCCCTCTCCCCCCTCCCTTTACCCTCAGTTTTTTCTTAGTCTTTGAGAGTCTCTTATGTTTTATCTCCCTCCCTCTCTGTGTCTTTTTTTCCTTTCCCCAACAGATTTTTTAAAGGTAGAAGCAACAGCATGATTTTTGAAGGGCTAGTTTGTGGGTCCACAATAGGAATTGAGTGTTGAGTTCATAAAAAGTACAAATTTTTATCACTTCAGATGAAGAGCATTCATTGAATCAGACTGGATTTCTATGGAACCATTCCAGAAGGCCCATCAGAGTACTATCCAATCTGTTATATCCATTCTCCCAGCCCTACTTTCATCCCTTTCCTATACCCCATTATTTGCTCTCACACAGAGGAGCTGCTTAATAAAAGAAAGAGTATGGGATTCAAATAAGGTTCGAACCTAGATCATCACTTTAATAACAGATAAATTATTTCATCACTTTGTCTCCACTCTCTATTTGTGACATGAAAAAATATACATAGCAGTTATTTCTTTATAGATAGTAATAAAGGTGAAGGATGGAAAAATATTTGACTTACTTAGAAGAAAGATGTTACATAAACACCTAACACTGTGTAATCATGTTTACAAGCAGAATGTAACAGAAGGATAGAAATCTTGGTTAGTACCCATAGGTCACACGTCATATTTTAGGAAGAATGAAAATCCCTCTAACAGTTGATTAAGGGCTGTGTAACTGACATCAGGTATCCATCCTCAGTGGCAGAATCTTGGGAAGAATCTAGAATCTTTCCTAGAGTTCATTTTCCCTCAGTTTCTCATTTAGTTTCTGTTACAAACTTTATCTCCAGAAAAATTATGGGCTATGAAAAGCAAATGTTAGAAAAAGATACTGGGAACTATAATGCAGACAAAGGATAAAATAACAAATAGGAATCTGCTAATAATATTTAGTACCATTTTCTGAAATCTCAAATACAGGTATAGGTATTATCTTACAAACAGTGCATGATGCATGGATAATAACTTGTTAACAGGTATCAATTCTTAAAAACAGAAAACATAATATAATGAGTAAGTTCACCAACTAAACTAACAAAATAATTAATATTTAATAATTTAGTCACCATTCCAATACTTATTTCCAAGTGCTTTTAACTTCAACACAACTATGATAATATTTGCTAACCTATAAATTCCATTTTTGACACAACAGAATAATGAAAACATCATTGTATTAATCATCACCATAGGGGAAAATTATTATCTCCTCTAACCAAATATAAGTGACATTATAGTGGTGACAGAGAATTCAGAGCCCGCTGTCTCATTACCTGTGTGAAAATAAGTGAATTCCAAAAATTCCAGCAGAATTTAAGTGTTTAATTATGTTGTTTGACCATAGAGTCTGTAGTATTCTTAAGAGAATGTTTATATGTGTGTGTGTGTATGTATCAATGACTTCTAAACAATTGTCAACATTAAGACATCAAAAATCTATTTCTATACTAAGCATTCCTTATTATAAAGAGATTGGCCTTAACCAAGTCAGTGTTGCCCAAGCTGCATTTTCTCTCAGTGGAAACTGTGCAGAATTTTCATTTGCCTCTCCAGAGTACTTCAGAGAATGGGGATAACCATGAGGCAGTTAGGATGACTAAGGAATTAATAAGGAATGGCTCTGCTATTCCCTGAACAGCTGTGCAGTTTTGCTTCAAATCACGCCAGCAAACAGATTAATGTGGATGGAGACTCCTGCTCTGCCCAATGGCATTGCTTAGATGGTGCCCCTAGCTGCCAGCTATGTCCGTATTGAAGGTAATTTTATTTTATTTTTTTAAATTTTTTTTTAATTTTATTTTTGAGAGACATAGAGACAGAGTGTGAGCAAGGGAAGGGCAGAGAGAGAGGGAGACACAGAATCTGAAGCAGGCTCCAGGCTCTGAGCCGTCAGCACAGAGCGCGACGCGGGGCTCGAACTCACAGACCGCGAGATCATGACCTGAGCTGAAGTCGCCCGCCCAACCGACTGAGCCACCCAGGCGCCCAAGAAGGTAATTTTAAATACGTTGAATAAAATATCCAGGAAAAGAAGTCTAGGAAGGCTATCATGTAGAGCAATGCCCTTTGTTACCTGCTTTCTGAGTGCTCTTTGATCCTGCCCAAACCTTCATTTGGTTCCTAGAAGATGAAAACTAACAACAAAGTACTCAGCTGTCTCAACTCTGAAAGCAATCCAGTGCTCTGATAAAAGATGAAGAAGCTCACATTTTTTTGGAGCACATTTGTTCTCTCAACATCTCAGATCCCTTGTTGCCATGGTCACCTCTCAGCACAGCAGACCCTCCCCCATCCCCTACCCCCACTAGAACCACTTTGATGCTGCATCCCACTTTTCTGTCCATTTCCTGGTCAAGTTTTTATGTGTCTCCCACTCTCCCTGCCGTGCACCACTCCTTTCCACTTTTAATACAGGCTGGCAAAAAGAAAGACATTGGAGATACCCATGAGTTGTTTAAAAACTGCAGACACGCAATTAAGAGCACTCAGTCTTTACGGATATATCTGTCTTGTATTATGTAGCAATGAAGAGAAAGCAAGATTTTACCTTGTGTCTAGCTTTATTTCTACATTGTGAGTCCAAACACTCATTATAGAGACTAGGCCCTACCAATCGGTCTTTTAATTATATCTATCATCTTAATTATAAAGAGAAACTAAATCTGGTGGTAGTGTGTAGTGGAGGATATTGTACTAGTTTATACAAACAGTTGCTCCTCAATATATCCTACAGAAAGAAGGGAAGAGATGGTGGCTAAGGATAAACTAAGGTTCCAAATATACATAGTGCCTGATGTCTTTAGATTTATACATTCTTTCTGGCACAGATATACATATGTGAATTTCTAGGGGATTCAGAACTCTCGAAATTAAATGTCATATAAAGAGGTTATTTAGGATGGCCACAGAGTCAGAGATAACCCTCAGGAGAAAATATTAAAGATAATATGTGGGTATGTTCCTAAAATAGTTCTATTCCTTCCTGTTCAGATGTCACATGGTCTTTTAAAGTGCTATATGTCCAACTAAGCAAATCTTGTTATTTTTAGTAGCATATCCTTCTGGGCTGGAAAAATTGTAATTGTTATTTTGTGCTATATTATCTGGTTTGTTAGGGTTTGAGTTTTGCTCCTGGTGCTTCTTTTAAACAAACTGTCCATTTTTAACTACTGTTAGTTGATTGTACTTGTGCCTGGAGGGTATTTTTACAAAAAGCACAGAGAACTGAAAAATAAACGCGCTTTGCATATTTGTAAGGTTTTCAAAGTGAGACAGTGCAAAGAATACAGATATCATCTTTCTACATTTATAAGACAGCCTATAAGTAAGAAGCATTTTTCCCAATCATCTGAAATAAACAATTTAGAAAGTAAGGTTGTAAATATATGGTTTTTATGCTTACGGACAAAAGCGGAAGGTAGCTTATTTTAAAAGGTAAAGCCACATCTATCTATTTACATTTAATAATTCACAAGATTTTAAACTCATAAAACTGACAGAGCAAAGAATATCCAAACAATTTTATTTGGCATATTTATGTTCAGGAGATAATAAAAAATAGCTTCACACAAATCAGATTACTTCTTCCCAAAGGAGACTACAAAGGTTCCTAAAATCATGATCTTTTAGACATGTGGTAAATTGTGAAATATCAGTACTTTATGAACTGGAGAAAAACACCATTTACAGTGGTTGAAAATCAATTTAATCTTTTATGTCTTTGGTGAAGAAATATTCCTCATGCTAGAGAACTGGGCATTCCAATTCTCTTTTCTCCTTCTACTTGTCATTTATATTAATGCCAAGACGAAGCACCCATGTGCCCTTATGGATGTACAGTGGAGGTGGTCAAAGAGTTAATATCTTCAAAAACTTTCAGCTTTCTTCTATAGTGTAGTGTCTAGGCAGTGAAAGCATCACAGACTCACAGATTAATCCACCTGCATTTCCCCCTTGTATTCAACTATTGAGACTATTAATAGTGTTTCTTCTCATGTAGAAATCACTGGAAATATTAATGCTGACCAAATAAATATTTTGAGAGATGTGTCTTTAGTGAGTGGTTCTCAGGTAGGGGTGATTCAGGAGGAATCTGGCAATCTTTAGGCAAATGTACCCCAGGAGACAAACCATTTCTAGTTGAGAACCACTGCTTTAGAGGACAGATTAAATTATCACAGAATCTCGACTACTTGGATAAATAGTTGAACTAATACTTGGATTAAGACTTGAAATTAAGGAGAGCGAGCGAGCTAGCGAGCGCCGGGAGGAGGCGGCCGGACCGAGCGAGCGCCCGCGCGTGTGGCGTGAGGGGAAGCCGCTGCCCGCCCCCTTCGCCTTTCCTTCTCTCCCCCTCCCCACTCCCCGCCCCCCCCCCCCACCCCCGACCGCGGAGCAGCACCATGTCGGCGCCGGCGGCCAAAGTCAGTAAAAAGGAGCTCAACTCCAACCACGACGGGGCCGAGGAGACCTCAGAAAAAGAACAGCAAGAAGCAATTGAACATATTGATGAAGTACAAAATGAAATAGACAGACTTAATGAACAAGCCAGTGAGGAGATTTTGAAAGTAGAACAGAAATATAACAAACTCCGCCAACCATTTTTTTCAAAAGAGGTCGGAATTGATCGCCAAAATCCCAAATTTTTGGGTAACAACATTTGTCAACCATCCACAAGTGTCTGCACTGGTTGGGGAGGAGGATGAAGAGGCGCTGCATTATTTGACAAGAGTTGAAGTGACAGAATTTGAAGATATTAAATCAGGTTACAGAATAGATTTTTATTTTGATGAAAACCCTTACTTCGAAAATAAAGTTCTTTCCAAAGAATTTCATCTGAATGAGAGTGGTGATCCATCTTCAAAGTCCACTGAAATCAAATGGAAATCTGGAAAGGATTTGACGAAACGTTCAAGTCAAACGCAGAATAAAGCCAGCAGGAAGAGACAGCATGAGGAACCAGAGAGCTTTTTTACCTGGTTTACTGACCATTCTGATGCGGGTGCAGATGAGTTAGGAGAGGTCATCAAAGATGATATTTGGCCAAATCCATTACAGTACTACTTGGTTCCTGATATGGATGATGAAGAAGGGGAAGGGGAAGAAGAAGATGATGATGATGATGATGATGATGAAGATATTGATGAAGAAGGAGATGAGGATGAAGATGATGATGAGGGGGAGGAAGGAGAGGAGGATGAAGGAGAAGATGACTAATGGAACACTGATGGATTCCAACCTTCCTTTTTTAATTTTCTCCAGTCCCTGGGAGCAACTTGCAGTCTTTTTTTTTTTTTTTTTTTCTTTTTCCCCTTCTTCCTCTTGTGCTCATTCGCCCTATTTTTTGAAGTCTCTTTTCTCTCCCTTTATACCATGGTTCTCAACTTATTTTGGGGGGAAATACCTTGAGCACAATACAGTGGGAAAAGAATCTCTACCCCTTTCTGTTCCAAATTCATTTTTATCCCTTCCTGTCTCAACAAAAACTTTATGGAATCAATACCACCGTGCTCTGTGGGAAAAAAGAAAAACGTTCTGCTCCCTTAGCTCTGCTGGAAGCTGGAGGGTGCTAGGCCCCTGTGTAGTAGTGCATAGAATTCTAGCTTTTTTCCTCCTTTCTCTGTATATTGGGCTCAGAGATTACACTGTGTCTCTATGTGAATATGGACAGTTAGCATTTACCAACATGTATCTGTCTACTTTCTCTTGTTTAAAAAAAAGAAAAAAAAACTTTAAAAAATGGGGTTATAGAAGGTCAGCAAAGGGTGGGTTTGAGATGTTTGGGTGGGTTAAGTGGGCATTTTGACAACATGGCTTCTCCTTTGGCATGTTTAATTGTGATGTTTAACGGACATCCTTGCAGTTGAAGATGACACTTTTAAAATAAAAATTCTCTCCTAATGATGACTTGAGCCCTGCCACACGATGGGAGAATCAGCAGAACCTGTAGGATCTTATTTGGAATTGACATTCTCTTGTAATTTTGTTCCTGTTTATTTTTAAATTTTCTTTTTGTTTCACTGGAAAGGAAAGATGCTCAGTTTTAAACGTTAAAAGTGTACAAGTTGCTTTGTTACAATAAAACTAAATGTGTAAAAAAATAAAAAAAAGACTTGAAATTAAAAGCAGAAAATCTAGGGCAATTCTATTTTCATGAACATGTCAGATGGCAAGGAGCATGTTTTTTTTACGGAAGAAATGATTATATATTTCTAATTCCATTGTTTACTAGCTTTTCCTAACAGGTTTTACTTTTCTGACTAAAATACGTCTAATATATTTTGAAACTGATAACAGTTCTTTATGGCTACAAAGCACTATTTTTTAACCTACTTTCTTATTTTTTTAATTTTTATTTTTTAAATTATTTTTTAATTTATTTATTTTTGAGACAGAGAGAGACAGAGCATGAGTGGGGGAGGGGCAGCGGGAGAGAGAGACAGAATCCGAAGCAGGCTCCAGGCTCTGAGCCGTCAGCACAGAGCCCGATGCGGGGCTTGAACTCACAGACTGCGAGATCATGACCTGAGCTGAAGTCGTACGCTCAACCGACTGACTATTAACCTACTACTTTATTAAAGCATACAGTCTTTAGTGGCCTAAAGAATGATACAATTTAATTGACAAAGTTGGATTATAGGTAAAGATTCACTATAAATCATTTATCATTATAAATTAGACACAAGAGTCTCTTTGGGAAGGGCTAAAAATTTCTAGGTCTCTTCCCTGGACTGGTACAGAACTAAAATGAACAAACTTGTATTTTGACTAATGGCATCATAATACTTTAATGGGTAAAGTCTTCATTACTTTACCATGCTTCACCACCCTGCCCTAGACTCTGAGTCTGCTATATAGCCCCTAAGATGAGGTATAATTACTGTGAAGAACACTAAGCTTAGAGGTTCAAATGTAAGGCTATTTCGTGACCTCAAGCAAGTCACTTAACCTCTGTGACCTTTAATTTCTTCATCTAAAAGCTTGAAATAAATGTATCCAGTTCATTTGTTCTAAAAATGGGAACACGAGGTTTTATAAATGTGCTTACCTTTTTTCTTGGTATGGAATAATATTTGGTTTAATTATCTAACTTAAATTTGTGAGAAGATTGATATTTAATTTTTTAAACTTAATAAATAATTAAAATGTTAGTATCTATTACATATTAATAAAATTTCAAAATATATTTTTAAAATAAAATTGTGTTTTCTCAAATAATTGAAACAAAAGAATATTATCTACAAAAAAGTTCCCTAGCTTGGTCACATCCCTAGTTCTGTACTGATGATTATAGTGGACATCAATTTTAGATACTGGGGTTTATCTTCCTTGATGTATTAAATGGTGTATTGCCTCATCCTAACTTTCTTGAGCCTTTGAATGCTTTCTATAACCTAGGAATCTTTGTCCGTTTTCCCTCATGGTCTCAGAAAAAGGAAGAATTGGTGATACTAAGGAAAACAAGTGAGGTAATTAATTAATTTTTAATCTTCTAAATAGACTTGCAAACTCAAGGCTTAAGGAGAAAAATATGTTTAAGTTGAAAGAATATAGGGGATTTTATTTATGTTTGTTCATTTGTTGTTTTTTAATCCTAGGTGAAGAGTCACTTACATATTACAAACAATAGATTTGGGGAGAACAGATTAGTCAGTCCAGTTTATCTCAGACCAGGCAAAGATTTCATGTGACAGACACAATGGGATCTAGCAGTAGTCACAGAGGAAGGAAATACGGTGGGATGTACCTGTAGCCACTCAGGAGGGGTCCTAGGCCTTGATCCATCAGAGTTGGTGGAACTAGCAAACATGTATTGATGTAAGAAAGCAGAACAGCCATTGGCCTGAGTTTCCTAGCATCCCTTCACACACACCATGCTGAAAACACCATACAGAAAATATGGTGGCAAGATACATGGTGGTAGAGAGGGCAGGAAATGACTTCTCCAAATCCTCAGAGCATCAGCATGATACGGGAATATATTTACAAGCTTTCTATTTCTTCCAGAGAGGCACAGAGAAGGCAGAAATCCCAAGGAAACCCCACATTCTAGGCAGGATGGATCCCAGGTGTTTGGACCTCTGACTGCACACCCAATAAGAACATAGGAAGACAAGGAAAGGTTGAGGGGATGTGTAGATGCCAATGCTTGAAGATCTGGAGGACAGAAGACAACTCAACAGATGTTGGCATGAGCAGACAATCAGTAGGGATGAACCAATTGGACCAACAGTTAAGTGCGCCTCAGAGATGAGAGGCAACTCTGAAAACGTACTGGAGAAAACTCTAAAATGACTAAGGTTGACTAAGACAACCTAGAATCAAACAAAGAAAAAGCTTGGTATATCTCAATTTACTCCGAATTTAGCTAGATGAAATTTTGAATACCTGACGTATTAGATAATTGAGATGGTAATTATATTCAGTGATGGAAATATAAATCGATTATAGTTTTATGTATTGAATTTATAACTTGTAAAAATTATACCCATTAATAAAAGAAAATTAATAAATAAAAGAACTATCACTTTTTCCAATATTTTTCTCTGTAAACTGTGATTATGTTACATTTTCCCAGGAGATGTAACATTTGATTGAGTTGTACATTGATCTAAGAGAAGAGTCTGGTAAAAATATGATAATTTTTATTATATAATAATAAATATATATCTAAGTACATTGTATTATTCTAATATATGATTCAAATGTTGATTTTTATATAACCATAGTGTAGGTTTTATAATTCCAGTGATGTTTAAGAAATGAAGTTCTGGAGCATTTCCATCTTGCATACTGAAAAGAAGGAACCGAGTTATTGGGTGCCCCCAATAAAAACCTTGTCAAATTGTAAAATGATATAAGATGATGTGAAAGGGTTCAGAAGACAGCTCAGTTCAACAGATTTCTTTGAATGTGAATCCATATCGACGTGATCAAAACTATATATGGTATCTGTTAGTCAAAACTACATTCAAAGAAGTTCAATAAATGAAATTATAATTTACAGCATTAGAGTTTTATGAAATTTCTTGCTCCTTAAAGAGAAGTTGGATGAAAACACTAATGGGAGAAGATCTGTTACTAGGATCAATATGAAAATGTAAGTCAAATTAGACCTCTGACTCAGGATTATATTGATAATTTAAGAAACACTAGGTATTGAAAAAGTTTTTTTTCAATAAATCATTACTCCTCAACATGAAACAATGTCAAAGACATTAAACAACCTTCTATGAGCTGGCAACTATATTTCTAAGTAGAATATAAAAAAGATTATAAAAAATTAATTTTATTATTTTAGCCTTAAATTAACAAAATCAATTTTAACAAAATCTCTTCAAAATAAATATGTTCTACATGTACTTTGAAATCATTTAAAAATTCCTGAATCATAAGATCTGTGACATCAAGGATTTCGGATATTTTTTAATGTGTTGCATTTCCCTCAATTCAGTCCCTTACCCAGAACCTGGGAAAATGTATCCAATGAACCACACAAAAGCTTGGCAGCAAATTTCCAATTTGAAAACAGGAAGATGATAGTGAATTAGAGTGAGGCTGTATTAAAGAAAAGGAATGTAAGAGTCACTGAGTTTGTTAAAAATTTACCATGTGTCAGATATTGCTTAAGGTCGAGGAGAATGGGATACTATTTGAAGATAAAGAGTTTAGTGGGACCTGATTTCTAGAATTTATTATCTAGTTGAGGGTATACACAAATGGATCACAAATTATGCGGAATTATGTCCAGAACACCGGTGTTCCAAGCATAGTGTCAGGACCAGAACTAGGAGAGTAACAAATTGTAGGGAAAACAGCAAATTAGTTATAGGTTGTGAAAAAGAAAGAAAAAAAAGGGGGAAAGTGAAAGATTTTTTTCTAATTAAAATAAAAAACACAGGTAAGATAATCAATAAATATTAATAAATTCTTGGGGAGCCTGGGTAGCTCAGTCGGTTAAGTGTCTGACTCTTGATTTTGGCTCTAGTTATGAGCCTGCATTGGGCTCAGTGCTGACAGTGTGGAACCTGTTTGGGATTCTCTCTCTCACTCCCTCTCTCCACCCTCCCCCCATGTGTGCTCTCTTTTTCTCAAAAATAAACAAACATTTAGAAAATATATTCATATTTTCTTCTACTTCCAGATTATACCAATATATAACTGCCTTCCAGCAACTATTTCTCTATATAAGCTCTGTCTGACCTTTGTATCTCACATTCCTAAAGAAACCACTCCAACAAACACGATGGCACAGTCTACCTGGCATGCAAGATTCGGGTCACTGTGTGTGTCTTTTCCAAAGGAATTATAATCTGTTATACTGGAGTTTATATTCTTTCAATCTTTTATTCATTCAAGATGTATAAATTAAATAGATTCTATGGGGAAGGTGCAGTCATACAAACTTAGAATTTAATAGTAGAAACAAACAAAGAAGTTATGTTATAAGACCTAATGAACTTACAGTTCTTTCCTTTCCATACCTTGAGGTCCTCTGCCCTCTCTTCTCTTTCCTCCTCTGCCATCTTGAGCCCAACCTTTCTCTTTCTGTTTTCGACCTAGATTTGGAGACTTTTCAGATTGGTTGACTAGAATAATTACAATGTGAGAGGAAATCACTCTCTTCAAGAAAAAGGTAAATAGATGCAGAATTTCTACTCAATGTGTTTATTCCACCAATTTTTGAATAAAAAGTAATAAACCACTAGGATCTGAGCTGTGTGACAGAAATTAAGAAAACCTACTAAGGGCCTGATTTCATAAGTCCAGCAAGAACAATACACATTAAATAACTATTAGCAGATAGAACTGTTGTAGTATAATTATGATAAATATTATAGGAATCTCCAAAATCTGTACTTAGAAAATAAGAGAAATTAGTGCAGAAGGGTGGGATGGAGTACAAAGAGAAATGGTGACCAAATTAAGTGGTAAAATTTCATCAACAGAATGAAACACTTTCAGCTATAATAGTGATAGTAACAATAAAGATAATTTGAAAGAATAAGGAATTATAGAACCAAAATAAGAGACAATGATAGCAGGAAATTTGAGAAAAGGGTAATGACAGCTCAAGCGTTCTTTGGTCTGTTGTGTAGGTGTCAGTTTAAGATATATTGTCTAACTTTAGAGATTATAAGATTAACCACTGAAAAGAGAAAACAGTGTATAAATTCCAAGCCGAAAGAGAAAATCAAGGGTAAATAAAGTAAAACAAACAAATGAACAAAAACCAGTAAGTGAATAATGAAGTGGAGACAAAAAAGTGCATTTTTCCCTAGAATTTTGTAAGAGAGAGGAAGGGAGAGAGGGAGGAAAGGAGAGAGAGGAAGGAAGGAAAAAAGGAAGGAAGGAGAAATAAAGAAAAGTAGTATGTGATCAGAGATGCAGATGAAGCTATAGAATCATTTTTCCCCATCTCCCGAATGGGAGATGCTAAAAAATGTTTGCAGGCTGATGCTTCAGCAATAGGGCAACAATTACAATGCTGGAAGGGGTGTATAGTTTAACCACATAACTTGAGGGAAACTGGCTGTAGATCTTAGGTCGGGCCTGGCATTTGATACACACAGCCTCTGTGGAAAACAGGAAGGAGAGAGACAGGTTCCATTTGTAGTTTGGAAGTGGAAAGGTGAGAGAATTTGTGTCTAATGACTTCCACTTTTTTCAATGATTTATGAGGCAAAATCGTCAGCTAAAAGTTGTCCCCAAGAGGCCTTGATGGTTCTGGGATATAGGCCTTTCTGGTGCCTTGATTCAGATAGAAGAAAACTAAAAGGAGAGGGAAAAAAAGCCCAGAAAACTCACTGGATTGTCGTTTCTCAAGTCCTGAGGTTTCTGTTCAGCGCCCTCTTCTTCCTTCTAACTTCTGGAGTCCTTTTGCTGTTTTAACCTCATTCTGTTTAGAAGGGAGGAGCAGGATAAAGCAAGTCTTCCCCAAGTTGAATTAACATTTTGAGATGACATCTTCTTTTTGTGGTTTATAAAAGTTGGCCCTACGCTGCAAGACAAACCTTTTTGAATATAGAAAATTTCCAAGCTCTTGAGACACGTTCTCCACAAATATACGGGTGCACAAACATATACAACCTAATTTCTCCTTACAATATGCAATCCATAAAATCTATCGGGTGAGAAACAGTGTAGAATCAATGGGAAAAGAATAAAAAGAAGGGAGAGAGGCTCTTCAATGGAGAAATGTGGCAGAAAACAGAAGAAAGTATAAATACCCACCTGTGTGAATTTCCTCCTTTTAAAAAAATTCCACTCATTTCTTTCCAGGAATGATGGAGTCCAATAATGTCTTTTCCATTCCATAGGATGGACAACTTTTTAGCTTTATTCCCCCATGCCTGAGTGCATTTTCTAAATGCATCTCTGTTTTCATAACCAAATGAAAGCACAGTCTTCATACTAGCTTAAAGAATGCTATGTCTACAATGCCTACTATGTAGCAGGACTGAACAGTGAATTGACTGATTAGATTTAGGGAAAAAGTTGTATTGGCTCCTTAAATAAACTTCCTGATTGGTTACGGAAATTAGAGTGATATGGAATCCCACATTAAGTAGACCACACATGAATATTGATTTCTTGTTGCCTCAGTTTCTCTCATGGAATAGTTTTGTCCCCTCAATGAAGATTACTCCTTTCTTTGTCGACTCCACACCCTCTTCCAGTTCTACTTTCTATTTCTTTTCATTAACTTGCCTGAGAGCATTGTCACTCACAGTGAATTATAAGTTTTTCTTATCTCCCTGCCTCCTTTACACTCTTTGCTAAGCTTTTAATGTGCATCACCTGGTGATAATTTATTTCTCAATTCTTCTTTTGAATATAGTCCATTTCCGGAAAGCATATCATCATAAATTTTTCTTCCAAGAGACAATACCATAAGACACTACCTGCAGCTCTATGCTAGAAAATACTTTCCATGCTTTCAAAACTGTTGGGTGTAGAGCATGAATCTTATTCATATTTTCCTTACCATGAATTTGTATCACCATAAAAATCCATATCATATTCCAGTATTTTCTTTAGTTTATGAAAGATTGACTTAATAATTAAAATACAATTACATTTTTACATGAAATTGAGCTGATTCATCTTGTTCTTTAATATTAGAAAATTCACCTTTCGGATCTTTATTCCTGAAGATTTCCTTTCCTTCATGGACTTGTAGGTATTAGTAATAACTGAAAAGTGCTACATTTTAAAACAAATCACATATGCAAAGTGGTTTTACAATGCTTTCCAATTACACCCACGCATAAAAAGACACCTACACACATATTCATCTTCGTTTCCAAAATTGCCTTTGAAAGTGGTTGGTAGATACCTAAGTTTAAGAAAACCAATTTACTCCTGACTCTGGCAATGTTTTTAGGAAAAGAAACTTTCATGATATCTCCCAAAATGTCTTCTTTCCATTCCATAATACTTTTTTAAAAAATTCATTGAAAATTTACATCAAACTCCTTCTTAAATCATCAAAAGAATCTTCCTTATAATTACTACAGCAATGATGAGACTATGGAGTCAGATAAAAATTCCAATTTGTCCTTAAAATCAATAAAGCAAATACTGTCTATTTGAAATATTAAATGTTAAGATTGTTCCTATAAAGGCCAAGACAGGCGACTCCAATATGAACCACTTTGGCATAAAGATTATTTTGTGTTTGAAGGGATTCAGGACAGGTCACCCCAGAATGCATTACTGGCATGCAGACTATTTTAACGTGAAGGCAATGGAGACCCTGAAGGCTCAGAGAAAGTTTTTTGCCTCTCCCTTAATTACATAGAAGAATCTGAATTGAGAATCTTTCTCAGAATAAGAATTACTACCAGACATAATTTTTTTAATTAATTTATTTGAGAGAGAGAGAGAGAATCCTGAGCAGTTTCCAACTGTCAGCACAGAGCCTGATGCGGGGCTCACATCCAGAAAGCATGAGATGATGGCCGGAGCCGAAATCAAGAGTCGGACGCCTAGCTGACTGAGCCACCCAGGACCCCAGAGAAAAATTTTATCTGAGTGACCCATCTGTATCACAGAGCAAACATCAAATTACCAGATATCTTCTCTTCTCTCTATTGCCCTGTGAATTGCATTTCTTTGTTTTGAAGTCATAGACCCCTACCTCCTTTCCCCTAGTTCAGGATGTGCTTGGATTTCCCATGTATATATGGATTCACCGGTTGTATGCTATTAAGTTAGTTTTTCTCCTGTTAATCTGCGTCATGTCAATTTGATTTCTAGTCTAGCTAGAAGGCCCTAGAAGGGGAGACAGAAATTCTTTCTCCCTGACATCCCTAAAGACAGGCATCAAATATGAAATTTATAGCAAATTACCCTGTTGGTAGCCCCAGCAGCACTATTATCGTGTCTACAGGTCTTTTTCACAAGCTACTGATCAATACCTCCCTCACTTGCACTTTCATGTGGGTTTTCACACATGTAAGTATAGGACTTTGAAAATTTGAATTTATTTTATTAGACTAAGCTCTCCTTCAGCCTACAGGAAATTTGCAGAGGATAAAAATTTTGATGCTTCAAATAGTTGATACTGGTTTTGCTTTAGGGCATCAGACAATTTTTTTCATATGTCCTTTATTTATTGAAATCATTTAAAATGATAACAACTATACATGTTTCCTTTACCTCCCCGACCCCTCCCAAAGAAGAGAATAATTAGCCTTTAAATGACGTAGGAAACACAACATAAGATACTTTAAGGTGTGTAAATACATTCATTTTTATTTACCCCAAAACACAGAGCTCAAACTGCAGAACTCAGGTTGGTTTTCCCAGTTGTCTCACAATTTGTTTGTCTACTCCTCCTAACTTCTCCTCATTTCATTATTTGTTGTATTTATTAATTTAATTGTTTAATTTTAATTCCAGTATAGTTAACATACTAGTATAACGTAGTGTTATATTAGTTTCAGGTGTACAATAGAGTGATTCAACACCTCCATAGGTCCCCGGGTGCTCATCACAGCAAGTACTCTCCTTAATCCCCATCACCTATTTCACCCATCTCCCCTCCTTCTCCCGCTGGTAGCCATCAGTTTTTCTCTTTGGTTTCATTCTCTCTCTCTCTCTTTTCTTTTGCTTGTTTCTTTTGTTTCTTAAATCCCACATATGAGTGAAATCATATGGTATTTGTCTTTCTCTGGCTGACTTACTTCCTTTAGCATCATACCCTTTAGCTCCATTCATGTCATTGCAAATGGCAAGATTTCATTCTATTTTATGGCTGAATGATATTTGATTGTATATATAAATCACACATTCTTTATCCATTCATTTATTGATGGACATTTGGGCTTCAGCTGCTTCCATAATTTGGCTATCATAAATAATGCTGCTATAAACACAAAGGTGCATGTATTCTTTTGAACTAGTATTTTTGTATTTTGGGGGTAAATACTCAATAGTGTGATTACTGGATCATAGGTTGGTTCTATTTTTAACGTTTAAGGAACTACAGTATTGTTTACCAGAGTGGCTGTAACTGTTTGCAGGTCCAACCTGCAACAGGTACAAGAGAGTTCCCTTTTCTCCACATCCTCACCTACACTGGTTTCTTGTGTTGTTGATTTTAGCTTTTCTGAAGGGGCTGAGGTAGTATCTCATTGTAGTTTAGATTTGCATTTCCCTGATAAAGAGTGATATTGAACATCTTTTCATGTGTCTATAGGCCATCTGAAGGTCTTCTTTGGAGAAATGTCTGTTCATTTCTTCTACCCATTGTTTAATTGCGTTTTTTGTTTTTTGGGTGTTGATTTATATAAGTTCTTTATATATTTTGGATGTTAACCCCTTGTCAGTTATGTCATTTGCAAATATTTTTTCCCATTCAATAGTTTTGTTAATTATTTCCTTCACTGTGCAGAGGTTTTTTTTTTTTATGTACTTCTCATAGTTTATTTTCATTTTTCTTTCCCTTGCCTCAGGAGACGTATCTAGAAAAATTTTGTTATGGTCTATATGGGAGACCTTCCTGCCTGTATTCTTTTCTAGGATATTGATAGTTTCCTATCTCACATTTATGTCTTTAATCCATTTTGAACTTATTTTTGTGTATGGTATAAGAAAGTGGTCCAGTTTCATTATTTTCCATGTAGCTGACCAGTTTTCCCATCGCCATTTGTGGAAGAGATCTCCACACCTCTTGAAATGCTTATTATCTCTTTACGAACTAACTCAAGTTCCTCAACCATTCTGTATTAGATTTGCCAGGATTTTCCTATCATCTTATAAAGTTCAACACAAATTATATTTATTGGACGCTTACCAGCTGTATACATTTAGTGAATTTTTATAAATTTATTTATCTCCCTCAACAAAATTATAAATTTATTTAAGGATTTAGGATCTTTTGTTTTCCATAACTAGTGTAGTTTTGAAAAGATATATAATGATTCATTGATTGCTCAGGTTTGTTAAAAGAAAAATCCTTCCCATTTATTTCTATACAATTTTTTACATGTTATGGTTTATAATGTAAGTATTAAAACCATAGGCATTATAACTTGCTGTTAAATAATGTTTGATAATTGTACCTTTGATAAGATATAATTTATACTGCTGATTTTAAGATTAGACTTTGCTTTAAAAAATTATTTGCAATAATTTTTTTAAGTATTTTCAGTTTATTTATTTTAAGAAAGATATAGAGAGAGGAAGCATGAGAGGGATGAGGGGCAGAGAGAGAGAGAGAGAGAGAGAGAAGGAGAGAGAAACCCAAGCAGGTTCTGCACTGCCAGCAAGGAACCTGACATGGTCTCCCATGATTTATGGGATCATGACCTGAGCCAGAGTCAAGAGTTAGATGCTGAACTGACTGAGCCAACCAGGTGCCCTGCAGTAATTTTTAATATGACATAAAGTGATCAGTTTAACATATATATTAGTTTTGAGACTTTCCAGTTCACCAGAAGGGACCTAGCAGGGATTTAGGAGAAATAGATTCTAATTTCTCTCTTTGGCAAAATTTATGATCTGGGAATTGAAAAAAGCTCGTATAAATTTCTTTAACCTTTTTGGGTCTTCATTTCCTCATAAAATGAATATGGTCTAGAAAATTCTCTAAATTTACTTTCAGGCATAAAATTACATATGAGCTGGGCACACTGGAAAAATATATTTATTTGAGTTTTTCCCTACAAAGTCTCTTTATATTACAACTTTCATGTGTAGTCTTGGGACTACTACTAACAGACAGGAAAATCACTAAACTTCATGTATATTGCAGGAGAACAGAATTTGCCACCCCAAAATATGTCTCTTTGGTACAAGGATTACTTTAGGCTGATTATTTTTAAGAGAAAACAAACACAAGAAAGACTCTGAAAATTGAATAGAAGTTGTCCTTTTGTAAGAGACATTTATGTTTAAAGGGAAATATTTATATGTAGGGTGTCTCCCTCTCTGTACCTGGAAGAGAAAAATTATTCTAAATATCTAGAAACTTATTTTTTAATGTTTATTTATTTATTTTGAGAGAGAGAGAGAGAGAGAGAGAGAGAGAGAGAGAGAGAATGCGTAGGAGGGGCAGAGAAAGAGGGAGAGAGAGAATCCTAAGAAGACTCTGGACCTGTCAGCACAGAGCCTGAGCAGGGCTCAGTCTCACAAACCATGAGATCATGGCTTGAGTCTATCTAGAGTCAGACACTTAATTGACTGAGCCACGCTGGCGCCCCTCTAGAAACCAATTAATGGAGAAGGCAACAGCCTAAATCTGTATAACAACTTTAGTTTACTGTGCTTTCCCTAGTAACCTCCCATTAATGGCTTCCTCTCCCAATCAATATCTTCTTTTGTCTTTAGCTGGAGGGGTTATTTAAGGTGGTGGCTTGTGTCACTTCAGCATTACTCAGTTTTCCTAGGTATTTTCTATGTATATAGGAGGTATACATGTTATAAACTTCTGTTTGTTTTTTCTCATTAATCTGGCTTTTATTATGTGGGGAAAGGAGGATCTCTGCCAAGAATCTAGAAGGATGGAGGGAAAATTTTCTTTCCTTCTTTACAATATTCCCTCATTTAGCCAAACCCATAATATATATAAATCAGTGAGATTGTGATTCATAATTGTCTTTTTATGAGCAAGAAAAATATCTGTAGATTAAATAGTATTTTTAAAAGTCCAAGCTACAACATAAAGTGACAGATAATGACTGCTTTACTTTTATGTTTTATTTTTTAATTGAACACATATTAATATCCCAATGTTAAAAAACAAAATTCAACTGAGTAAATTTGAAGATCTAATTGGCTTTATTAAGTAATGAATAAATGAGATAGCATTCCATATAGCAAGGAGAGGGGAACTCCAAGGAATTGCACAGAATATAATTATTATTATTATTATTATTATTATTATTTTTAGGAAGGAGGGTGAGGTAGGAAGTTATTAGTAAAAGAAAAGAAAGCAGCATTGTGTCAGGCAAGGTCACATTTCTTAGGTAGAAGGGCAGGGTTCCTATTGAGTGGGTTACCTCATCTTCCTTTGGAGGATGGAGAGGGCCCATGTGATAGATTACCTCATTCGGTGCTGACCAGAAAATCCCAAATTGATTAGCTTAAAGTTCCACTGCTGGAGAGCTTTAAAATGCAATTAAATCTTAGTTTGCTGTCCTGGGTACAAGTGATTCCACCTTGGGGCTGTCCTTCTTTTTAATACCAACAAACTGAGAAATCCAAATACCTATCACTTTCTTCCTTTTCTTCTACTTTCCTTTTTATAAATATAAATTTACCTATTGAGAGTTAAGACTATAAATACAGACATACATAATAGGCAAGTCGTAAAATCACATACCATTTTGAACACTGCTATATTGTGATTTATAAGAAATATATATGTAGTCACTCAGATGACCAAAATCTATCTTTCACATATATTTAGTCTATGCCCATGGATCCTGTTCACACATCCCCAAATCCTCGTATTTTCTTGAGTAATAAGAGCAATTAGAGCATATTTTCTCAAGAGATTTGGTCTCTTGTCCCCAGTTCCTGAAATTGCCTCAGAGCCATGAAGGAAAAATGGGAGTCTTGTTTTTCATAACAAGCTCCTTTCCACCACAACTGGGTTTATGTTAAGAGGTAACTTTTGGAAAGCTCCTAAGGATGGAGGCTAGTTGCCAGGCAAACCAACAATGAATCAGAGGATTGGAACTTTTAGTCCTACTCCCTGATTTCTGGGGAGGGGTAGGGGGCTAGAAGCTGAATCAGTCACCAATGGCCAATGAGTTAATCAATCACGACTCTGTAATGTAGCCTCCATAAAAATCCAAAAGGAGGATGTTCATAGAGCTCCCAGGTTGGGGAACAAGAACATTCCCACCTGCTACTGTGCCGGGCCCCAAACTCCACAAAGACAGAAGCTCCTTTGTTTGAGACATCACCATATCTCTTCATCTGACTGATAATTCCTACCTTTTAATATCCTGTGTAGTAAATTGTATCTAATGGGTAAATGGGTTTCCTGAGTTCTGCGAACTGCTCTAACAAATTAATCAAACCCAAGGTGGGGGCTCTGGGAACCTCTGATTTATAACCAGTTGGTCAGAAGTACAAATAACAACCTGGATTTGTGATTGATATCTGAAGTGGAGGGCAGTCTTGTGGGACTGAGCCGGTACCCTATGGAATCTGATGCTACCTCTGAGTAGATTATGTCAGAATCGAGTTGAATTGTAGAACAGTCAACAGATGCCCTGAGCATTGCTTGATGGTGTGGGGGGAAATTGGAATTGGTTTCAAAATACTATTTAAACACAAATGATCCAAATTCATAATTAGAAAAATCACATGAAACTCAACTGCATGCACTGTTAATAAAACACATTTACCTCATGAGTTTACACATCCTTTCTTGTTATATTTTCATTTATAAAGCATCTCCTAGGCTAATAAAAATGTCAGGAAGTGTATGTAGTGCTGACATCTGCTGGCAGAAATGGTTGGGAACAATGTGTGACCATTACAATTCACCCTATGGAGATGGGCAACGGAGGGCCTGAAGTATTAAATCTTTAAGATTTATTTATATTTCCATGACTTCTAACATTGTATAAAGAAAAGTATCAGATATTAAGTGTATCACATTTCCAAATATTGACCCTCGATGAAGAGAATTTGTCTGGGCAAGTCTTTTAACAATGCTGGATCTAGATGCATCTATCTCCCATCTTTCCAGCTTTAATATTCAGCTTGGTTTTGATAAGTTATCCCCATAGAGTCTACATTGTAGTTTAAAATAGTTCAGAAACTTACCGTAAAGTAAATTTTAAGTTATTCAAATAGACCAAAAAACTAAATGCTTTCAGATTAAATCTAAGTTAGTATCAGGATTTCATCTATCAAAGAAAGATTAAGAGTTTTTCTAAACTAAAAAAGAAACAAAAAAACAAAGACAACAAACAAACAAACAAAACCCACAAAGATTTAGCCAGTCATAAACTTCTAAGCTTCAAAACAGGGGAAGAAGTACTTATTTTGAAAAAATACAAAAGATAACACCAAAAGAGCTGAGTTTTTTTCTTGGCAAGTCACTTTAATATCTCTGAACTTCATACCTAAAATGGAGATAATATACTTACTTCACAGTACAATCATGGGGATTAAATGAGAAACTTGTGCAATGATGATCATTAAACCATAAAGACCTTTACAAATGTAAGATAATATTATTCTTTAGTTTCATATATATATCAGCGTTTTACATCTATATATAGCAATAATAGCTGTGGGTCTCCTGATAATTTCATCTTGACTGCAATTGTTTCAAAATTTATAATACAAAATCTACAATTAATAGTCTAGTCAATTTAAAAGACCCAGATGTTCTGGAAGGCTCACATGTGCCTAATTTCCTATCTAAAGCTTGACAATATATTAAATCCACGATAATGTGGGTTTGTGAATAATTCAAACACATATTTGAGAGTAGTTAAGTTATATAATAAATAATCATCTTCCAAAATTTCCTATTTTATTACTATTTCTTATTACTTAGTTTTGATTTTACCTATATATTGTACAACTATTATAAATAATGCACTGAACTAGATAATAAGACGGCAGTGTGGGAACAGAAAATAGAAAGATAAAGCTACAGCATTGTCGCCAGTCTCCAGGGACTTCGTATTTTCACAGGAAAGATAGATATTCCAAATGTAACAAATGAGGTAAAGGGATTTGGAGGAAAATGTTGAGTACAGTTAGAATACGGAGCTAACCAAACTCAAAATCCCAAGTCAGAAAATGTTATCTTGTTGCTTCATTTAAATGTGTGCCCCAGTAACAAGACTGGGGCAGGATATTATTCCTGAGCCATGAGGTTTGAGCACAGGGTGAATAGGTATTATTATGCCAGAAGTCGATCACGAGGGATAATATAAGACTGAACAGATGAGTTCGAATTGGAGTTTCGAATAGTTAGGAGAGGAACTGCAGGTTACGAACAGGGCAACCAATGATGGGAGACCCAAAGTTCAGGTAGGGGATGAAGGCAGGTCTCGTAACAGGCATGTTGGAAACAAGGGTGAGATGATGGAGCGAAGTGGCAGAAGCTCAAGGGATGGTAAAAACAAAGGTCAAAGAAAGTACAAAGATTTTTAGTTAAAAAATAAAGGTTAGAATATATTAATTCTTTATTCATTAAACATTTATTGAGATTTTCATATACCAAAACTTAGGGAAATAGGGTGAATATGAGACAGATCTGGCAACTCGAGAATTCATTTTACAAATGTTTGTTGAAGAACTCTAATTTATGCCACGGGCTATAGTGGGCACAAGCTAGAATAAACAATAGATATGAAATTCCCTTTCATGGAGTTTATATCTAGATGACTGCAAGCAAATAATTAAATGGAAAAATGTGTTAATATAGGCATATATCAGAGAGCAGGTCTTAAAAGTCTTCATCACAAGAAAAAAATCGTAAGTATGAATGGTGGTGGATGCTAAATAGCCTCATTGTGATCATTTTGCAGTGCGTACAAATATCAACTCCTTATGTTGTCGTGAAACGATATAATGTTATGTGTCGATATGTCAATTATACTTCAATAATAAATAAGCAATAAATAAATAAACAAACAAACAATAAGTACTCTATTGTGACTAATAAAAGTTTGTCAGAATCTGACAAACTATCGATGCACCTAGAACTGAGGTCGAACAACCTCAATAAACAGTTACTGAATAATTGATTAAATATATTATGAATAGATGACAGAAACAATATAAAGGCAAAGTGAATGTGAAAAGGGTTAGAAAGTAAGGGATATATCTACATACACTGGAGTAAAATATCTTCATCATGAATACAGGATCAAGAATCTAAGATTTCCTGAAACAGCATGGATTTAAAACAGCTTGTCCTGTAACTCCCCCAAAACACTTCTGCTTACCAGACATGTATTGATGGTTTCCTTTAAAAAGGTAATTGTTTTAAGCATGTAGAAGAAAAATGCCAAGGATGCTGGTTTCTAAGGCAGAACTTTATTATTTCCTTTCATCCCAGAACTTAGCTGGTCTCAGAGAAAAGGCTGGTATGAGCCTACAGCTGCAGACAGGTAGAAATACCAGGGGGTTGTGAGGGTCAGAGGGCAGGGGAACACAATAAGGACATAGTTCTAGATTCATTGATAGGTTACCAGCCACCTAACTCCTCTTGTGTGTTTTTCCCCCGCTGTGATCACACCTTAAATATTTTCTTATTTTATTTTATTTTTTAAAGCACTTTTTTCTTCTCTCTCTCTTTTTTTAAATGTTTATTTATTTTTGAGACAGAGAGAGACAGAGCATGAGTGGGAGAGAGGCAGAGAGAGAGGGAGACACAGAATCCAAAACAGGCTCCAGGCTCTGAGCTGTCAGCACAGAGCCCGACACGGGGCTCGAACTCACTGACCGCGAGATCATGACCTGAGCCAAAGTTGGACGCTCAACCGACTGAGCCACCCAGGCGCCCCAATATTTTCTTATTTTAAATCCCTGGTAGGCTGTTTAGAAGTTTCAACATATAACAGGTACAAAAATGATTTTTCAATTCTCTCTTCACCATCTAGGGCATAAAATAATGACTCAGAAAAATGTGCTTAGTACCATCAGTAATATCCATCAAAAGGAGCCCAAGGCTCTACCCAGAATTCTTCGCAATTTCTTGCACCATTTGTTCATAGTTTAATCAGATTAGCAAGCAAATTATTGTCAATTACACAGTTCTGACAAAAGTAATCGCATAAATAGATACTATCATGGGACAAGTCCTTTCTGCAGTAGATGATTTTTATTCCCCCACAACTCACTCCTACGATATTTTCAAAATTAAAATCCCACGCACTAAGCCGCATCACAGTAATACATCAAATGTCATTTGCTGTTTCTTCCTACATTTAATTTAATTTTTAATGTCTACAATAGAAATTACTGCATAAATTTGAAATAATACTACAGAAATTAATGTTTTTGCCTGAGCCTGTGATATATAGTAGTGGGGAGAGGAACCCTAAACAATATTTGATTAAAATGTTGGGGGCTTTGATCTACTAAGACTGAGGCTGAACGACCCCAGAACATTTGTCTCACGGTTACCAAAGATAAAAGTCCGGCACTACAACAGATGCTCGCTGTGGTTTATCTTAGAGTGTCTCAAGAACATTGAAATAGTCAGCAATTAAAGAACAGCTTAACACGAAGACTAGCCATTTCAAACCTGAACAAAAATTCTATTTGTTTTAGGTGTGTTGGGTTTTTATTTAATATTAGGCCAAGTCAGCAATTAGAATCATACACAGAATTGAGAATTTCTAAATAAAGTCCCAATAATTTTCTATAGCCATGCTAATAAGAAAACACTAGAGGGGCACCTGGGTGGCTCAGTCGGTTAAGTGCCCAACTTCGGCTCAGGTCATGACCTCTCGGTTTGTGAGTTCGAGCCCCGCATCAGGCTCTGTGCTGACAGCTCGGAGGCTGGAGCCTGCTTCTGATTCTGTGTCTCTTTCTCTCTCTCTCTGTCCCTCTCCCATTTGTGTTCTGTCTCTCTGTGTCTCAAATAAATAAATGTTAAAAAAAATTCAAAAGAAAAAAACATTAGAATTGGTTTTAAACCTTGATATAGGGGTGCCCGGGTGGCTCCATCAGTTAAGTGTCCGACTCTTGATTTCAGCTCATGGTCTCATGATTTGTGGGACAGAGTCCCTCATTGGACTCTGTGCTAAGCCTGATTAGAATTCTTTTCTCACAGTCTCTAGTCCCCCCCTCCCACCGTCTTGTGTACATGCACTCTCAAAATACATAAATATTTAAAAATAAAGGAATCTTTTTTTAATATTTATTTATTTTTGAGACAAATAGCACAAGCAGGAGAGGGGCAGAGAGAAAAGGGGACAGAAGATCTGAAGTGGGCTCTGGCTAACAGTACAGAGCCCAATGCAGCGCTTGAACTCACGAACTGTGGGATCATGACCTGAGCCTAAGTTGGAGGCTGAACCAACTGAGCCACCCAGGCACTCCAATAAATAAATCTTCTTTTAAAATTTTTTTTAATGTTTATTTATTTTTGAGAGCGACAGAGTGTGAGCAAGAGAGCTGCAGAGAGAGAGAGAGAGGGAGACGTAGAATCCAAAGCAGGCTCCAGGTTCTGAGCTAACGCTCTGAGCTATTAGCTCAGAGCCTGATGCGGGGCTGGAACTCATGGATCACGAGATCATGACCTGAGCTGAAGTCAGCCACCCAACTGACTAAGCCACCCAGGTACCCCAATAAATAAATCCTCTTAATCTATCAATGATCACTCACTTTGTTAAGCAGGTCCCTGAGAGCCAATCCCCAGTGATAGATTCTTTTAAAACAACTTGCTTCTAAAGTGGATGTCAACCCACTGCTGCCCTGGTAACAAAGATAAACAGAAATTCTGTAACGAGTACAAATGCAGATTTTGTGTGTTTCAGTTTGCAAAACTAGCGAGCTCCCCTGATGTTTGTCAATCCTTTCTTCCACTGTTTTGAGTCCACTGATGAGCCCACCAAAGGCATTCTGTAACATCTCTGTTCCTGTGTTGTTCAGTTCTAGCATTTCCATTGGATTCTTAAAGGTTCCATCTCTCTGCTGAAATTACCTGTTTGATCATGCGTGCTCTCCACCTTCTCCACGAGAACCTTTGAGCTGTTAACAATAGTTATTTTAAATTCTATCACAGAGTTCCAACATCAGTGGCAGGATTGCCTTATCTCTTGAAAGTGTAATGCTTTAGCTTATCTTTAATATGCTTCATAATTTTCTTGTTACTGAAAGATGGGCCTCTTGCATTGTATAGTAAAGACTGAGTTCCTAGCTTTACAGCTGGATATTGGAGTCCCTTTCTTTCTCCGAGGCCTTCAGTTAACAGATTTGATTATTCTAATTAAGAACTGAACTGGGTTGGAGGGGTTTTTATTGCCATGGTTACCCTTAGTGCACCGCAGCCTTCAAATTCTTAGAAATAATTCCTTGTGCTCGGAGTAAGAGCAAGTTTCCTAGAGGTTTGGTTTTGTTTTGTTATTATTATTTATATATTTTTTTCGATGTCTGTTGTGCTATTGGCTTTAGGCCTTTTCTTTGCACCACATCTCAGAGATAGTCTGTATCCAGCAAGATTCCTTTTTTATTTTAAGGCTATAGTTTTTAGAACGGCTTCAAGTTCACAACCAAATTGAGATGAATGTATAGAGATTTCCCATATGCGCCCTGCCCCCACACATGCATAGGCTCCCCCATTATTAACATCACTTACCAGAGTAGCACATTTGTTACTAAGGATGGACCTACAGTGACGTGTCATAATCACCTCAAGTCCAGAGTTTACCTACCTTAGGCCACACTCTTGGTGTTGTACATTCTATGCGTTTGGACAAGAATGCAATGACAGGCATCTATCCTGTTCCCTAACAAATCATCCCTCCAACCACCCCTAAAAGATTCCTTTTATTTTATGCCTGTTGGCCTGGTGGGGGATGGGGGTAGGGGTGTTCTATGTTTTAATAAAGCCTCAATCTTAGACAGACACCTTCTCTCTGCTGGCCTTTCCCCAGAGATAGATGTGTTTTCCTCTTCTTTTCCTTCACCTGCAAGAGATTTCCACAGGTGCCCTAGTAGCAACAGTGTTTGTTGTCCTTCCCTGGGCACATTAAACTTTTGGTGGGTAAGGTGAGTATCTCAGCAGTTTCCCTCCCCACCCCCACTGGCAGCTGTTGCCCCCCCCCCATTCTGCTTGTGGGAGACTTTCTCAGTATTCTCTCTAGTTTCTGTGAGCACCCATTATAGTTTGTGGACAAAAAGCCTGCAAGAGGATGAGAATACGCCTTATAGTTGTAGCTACCAGGGGTTCACCTTTCTCACCAGCACACCCATCCTTGAGGCAAACACCTGAGCTGAACCTCCCGTACTGGGTGTCTTGCTGTGTCTTGTCCAAGAAAGACAGGGCACCAATCCTTTCTCTCTTTGCCTATCTTCCCTCAGATTTGGGGCTGTGCAATGTCAGGACTCCAATGGGTTCCCAGAAAGATTCTGAATTTGGTATTTGTTTGTCTTTTTTTAAACTATAAAACTGGGAACACGACTCTTTGCAGCTCCCTACATCTCTGGGTGGACATCAAAAAGAAATCTTAGTTCTTCGAATTTTCAGATTTTTTGTTACTGCTTTGAAAATTGCTTCTATTGACTTGTTATAAATATGGAGTCAGACAAATGATAAAACATTTCAATTGGGATCATCAAAATAGAGCCCAGAAAGGTAAATATGGCAATATTTTTTAAATAATCATTATTGATCAAAATCGATCTTTCGTTTTACTTTACATTCTAAGGTTACTGAATTTCTGGAAGATTTATACACGCCCACAGACACACGTATGTACATGGTGAGAGAGACTAAACACAAAATACTGTCATTTGCCGAAGGAAAACATAAGGAACTTATATAGTTATTTTTACCTACTACTAAGTTTTTCTCCCCAAAGATGCAGATGTCACTTTAAGGTTTCCCAATTTATTTTCAAGTAGCTATGAAGAGAGACAATAATAGTCCTTATCATTTGACATATAACTGGAAAGTTGAAAGATAGAGCTTGCCCCAGGCCAAAGTTCATTAATCACTGAGTAAGTGGAGAGACAAATTCCCACTGAGTGCATTGCTTCCTTTAGCCCCTCTCCCCAAAGAAAGGCTTATTTAAGATTTTTGAATTTTTAAATTAAGTGCCAGATATTCATATGATTATTTCACCATCTTTCTCTGTACTTGCCTTTTGATTTTTTATAGGTCCAAAATTATGTGCTAAAGTTTTTCTCCAAAGATGCATCTTACATAGAAAGCAAAGCTCAACACTTAAGAGCCCTACCTGTGGAGACGCTGCTAGAACGGCGCTGCAGGCTAGTTCGTCCTAACTTGGTGAGGGGCTCTCCTCTGGCTGGGCAGCAAAGCCTCCAAGAGAGAGTGTTCTCTCACACTGAACATGGATATCAACAACCACGTTCCTGTCAAAGTGCAGAGTCCAATTCAGCAGCAGTGGCAAAGCCCAAGATTCTGCGTTTCCGAGAAGCCCCCTGTAGATGGTGGTCTACGGAGGGTAGTAGGAAGTATTTTGAAAACCACAGACCTCACTTCTCGAGATTCTCATACTGAAAGTCTGAGGGCAGGCTAATATTTGTGGCTTTCTTAAAGCTCCAAATGTGATTCTATTGCACAGCTAGGGATAAATCTCCTCCAAGAATATAGCTTACCTTTTTGGAAGTGTTTGCAAAGGGTCTTGTAGAGCTCAATTTTGATACCTAAGTTGCCTAAGATATATTTTCTATATCTAGCAAATTCCATGTTAAGTTACTGGATAAAACGAAAGTTCCTTTTTGAGATACGATAAACTATGCGTAATCAAAATAAAACATTATTTTAAATTTAGATATTCACTGGTCTCATAGGATTTTTTTTAAGTAAGGCATTTTTTTAAATTTCTTTCATTACAATGAAAGTCATTTTAAATATCTTTTTCGTTTATGAGGGAAAAAATTGTCTTTGAGATGAGACAGTGTAGTTTAAAGTTCTTGTAGTTTAAAAACTCTTGAAGGGTGATCTAATTACATTCTAAGCCATAATCACAAAATCTCTGAATTCACAAAATTTCTACCATCAGGATTTCAGAGAGTCTCTGGTAGGAGCCCATCAAAGAGAGGTCCCTTTATTAAAAGTTCTGCTCTATCATTTCCCACTGACCAAGAGGGCATTAATGTTTCCCTCAACTCAACCCAAATTTTAGATAGGCTTCTTTCTACCTCCAAGCCCCAGCCCTCCCTTTTTCTTAAAACATCTATTTTAGGAAATCTGTCATTATAAATTATTTCTCTATCTTTTCAAGATACAAAGCATTTTAAAAGATTTTGCCAGTTTTACAACTCTGGACTGTTTTTCTCGAGGACCGGGAAGCCATACTTTTGAAAGGTGATCATAAAGTTTCCTTCTACCCATCTCTGGAAGGAAAGGAATCTTAACCTCTGTGAGCACCTTGCCTCATGTTGTAAAACCACCTCCTGTTGTGCAGATATGAGAGAGTTTACTTTTCCTTTGGGTAAGGCCAATTAGCAAACAGAGCTGGTCTATGATCCCCTCAATCCTAACTCTTAACACCTGTCTGGGCTTTATTTCAAGACACTGACCTCTGGCCCCACTATCCTATTGCAAGGATATATATCCTATTACTGAATTAAAGCAGTAACCTGTTTCCTAAACTTCTCTAACAGAGAACTTTTTGCCCTTTAATCTCTTCCCCACCACTCTCCCTAATACCAGCTAATGAGAATCTTTCTTGTTTAGCTGAATCATTGGTTGGTCTCACCAAAATGCAGATTCACACAACCTGTGTATTAAAACTGGTTGGACACTCCACCTTAGTTGAGTGAATCTATGCCATAGCACTTACTTAAAAGGACAGTGAGCTATACACAGTACAGTGACTGTATTTTCAGACCTCTGAGTGAACTTTTCAATCTTGAGTTCCTGTCAGGTATATTGTTGATCAAAATACTTTGTGTCAGATTTTCAGATGGTTTTGAATATGCTGTACTCATAAAGATCCTCAGGGGGGCTTTTATCTCTCCAAATAAGGAAAAGACAGGGGCACCTGGGTAGCTCAGTTGACTGCACGGTTGACTTCAGTTCTGGTCACGATCTCTCTGGTCGTGAGTTCAAACTCCACATCATGATCTGTGCTGTCAGTGCAGAGCCTGCTTTGGAGCCCCTGTCTCCCTCTCTCTCTTCCCCTCCCTCATTTGCTCGCTCTCTCTCTTTCTCTTTCAAACATAAATAAACATTTAAAAAAGGAGAGAAAAGACAAACAATAATTGTCTGGCTAAGATAAGTTAGCTACATTTATTTTTGTCAGCAGTTTTTGTTGTTGCTGTTGTCGTTTTTAAGGCTGATTTTACCTACTAGTCTGTAAGTCCATGAGGGAAAAGTTCATGTCTGTATGGTTCAATAGTTTTAAACAAGATCTAGTACATACAAAACAAAATTATAGTGGAAACATGCAAAATCCAAATTAGGAATAGCCAGAGATTTTTCTCAAGTCATTTAAATGAAAGTATACTTTCAACATTTTAGTGTCTCAAATAAGATCCAGCAATGAGAGCACTATGACTTTCGTAAGGATTCATGAGAATTCAGTTCCCCAAAGATGTCTGAAAGATTCTGTGGTTTACATAGTAAAGGCCAATTTCCTCAAACCTTATAGGTTCAAGGCTGCTTTCCAATCTTATGCCAGTGATAGTCGCTAATTTTCATAATTCTCTAAAAATTCAAATAAAATAAAAGATCTAGGGAATAACTGTTTCCAGAACTTCTACAATCATGAATAGAGAAACCTGATTTCAATCAATTTGTTTTTCCTTAGTTGCTCTGTTAGAACGTTCTAGTTGTTTTAGAGTTTATTCTAGCCCACAGAAACCCTTCTTCTCCATATTCCACTATTGGCATAAGTTTGTACAATACTAATAGCATAACATTTATTGAAAATGACTATGTTTTAGCCTCTATTTTAGGCACTTCACTTGTGTTAACTAATTCAATCTCTGCAGCAATCCTATGAAGTAAGTGCCATCTTTTATATCACTTTATAGATGACAAAACTGGGCTCAGAAATACCAAATAACATTTCAAAGAACATAACTTCCAAATGGCAGAGCCACAATTCAAACTCAAGCTTATCTTAGTCTAAAATTGATGCTTTTAGGGACGCCTGGGTGGCTCAGTCGGTTTCGCATCCGACTTCAGCTCAGGTTATGATCTCACGGTCTGTGAGTTCGAGCCCCACATCGGGCTCTGTGCTGACGGCTCAGAGCCTGGAGCCTGCTTCAGATTCTATATCTCCCTCCCTCTCTACTCTTCCCTTGCTCACGCTCTGTCTCTATGTCTCTCAAAAATAAAATAAAAAATAGTAATAATAAAAATTAAAAAAATAAAATTGATGCTTTTAATCCTTTACTCTATCATCTGATTTAGGATGTAATTTTTCATCATCTCATCATAAAATGATTAATTAATGGAGCTACAGTCAAAATCAAAGCTTGACAGAATGTATTTATTGAGAATAAAGCAGTATAAGCATTTTCATTGTTCATCTTTCTAAATGGCATTTTCTTAGACTTTTAAAAATCTCTTCCCAAGATTATCCTAAAAGTTTCTCTGTTATAAAAGTTTAGGAAACATATAACTCCCTTTATTCAGTTTGGAAGTTTAATGTCAAGGTAGTATCAAAGCAAAAATTATAATAATATAGCTCTGGCTGGAAAATATTTGTATCTCATTCAATGCTATGAATTTTTTGCATTTTTCCTCCTTTATCTAACTTGTTTAGAAAACATTTAATGGAAACTACATTTAAATTCCTTGATGTAGCTGAGAAACTCTATTACACATAAGAGTTTTCAAACAGAAAGTAAAGAATATTCCGTGACATTTTACTTACCAATTTTCTTAGATTCCTTGGGTACTGGAAGAGCAGATCAATTAATTTGTCGATCTTATTTTTCTCCGTATTGTTACTCATTCAAAGACGTCTTTTATTTTCAGGTTCTTAAAAAGACACACTTATAATTTGCCTGTGATTTGGAGATGCCAAGAAGTTGTATTATACCCAATAGGTTTATGGGTTACACAGAAAATATATAGGCATCATAAATTAAACCTTTGTTTGATAACTTCATTAAAATTGACCTCTATTTATAGTACTATTTCACTAGTGTCACCTGCTTTCCCATCCTCTAAGATTGCTTCTTCAATCATTTTCCATACTCCTGACAAGGCAGTCACCCTACAGTGCTCCATCATCAACTATCACAGCACAACTCATCCTCTAGCTGCACAATAAAATTATCTGGGGAACATTTAACATGCCCTGATGTCTGAGCTCCACCCCCAGAGGGTCTGTTCCGATGGTGGATCCAGCATTTAACAGCTTCTCAGATAGATCTAGTACGTGATGAGGATTGAGAATCTCTGGACTTCGACCAGAGCAGGGGTTTTATTTGATTTAACCCAACACTTCTTTTGAAGAAAAACTTGTATTGCTTAAAGAAATATGTTTGAAAACTATTTCAGAGTTAAATACACCTTTCAAGCTGATATAATGCACTTTTGAAAAGTATGATACTATATTTTATGTATATGCCTCCCTTAAGGACTTCTTTGAGATCAGAGTTCATGTTTCAATCTTTCTAGATCTAACCTTTGTCATTTGTAAAATGGAAATTAAAAAAAAAAGATTGTTGTGATGATCAAAGGTAATAATCCTATATTAAGTGCCAAAACCACAGTAGGTGATCAATAAGTATGTATTTAAGTAGGTATGTATTTAAAGACAGAGAAATAAATATTTATCTAAATGGAAATAAACAATATGATTTACTCCACAAATAATGCATGCTTGTCATAAACAATAAAAGAATTCTCCTTTAATTTCCATTGTTCAGGATACTAAACTATAAAATCTCCTTTTCTGCATATCTTTCTGTGGATAAAAGAATAGAGGTTCAATATAACCAGCGTGCTGGTCAATCTTCCTGCTCCCTTGAGTAGAGTAGACACCTTCCCCATCCTTCCTAGGTTCCAACACTTCCTTCCAGGCAACCCACTTTCAAGAAACACCTTCTTCACCTTATTCTTGTCTGACACCATGAACTGGCACCCTCTTATGCAGGTGTTTAAGTCACTGCACCTGCCTTTTCTCGTGGATGCCCACCATACCCCCCCGGAGCTCCAGGCCGCCCCTGGGCTGCTTTCTGCTGGATGCTTTCATCACTCTCCTTGGGCTCTGACTCCCTGAGCTGGGCCACTCCTGGCCCATACATCAGCCTATTCTTTTTAGTGGGTGCCTTCCTAACTCCACTCAGGGTCCAAAACTTCACACGGGGCCTCCTTTCCAAGGGAGCACCCTACATGGAGACACCACCACCTCTTAGGGACACACTCTTCTTCCCAATCATGAACTCCATGTTGCTTAGCACTTCCCCATGACTTCTGCACTACAGGGCTTAGGCAGGGAAAGGGAGGAGAAAGAGGTTCATTTTCTTTTTAAATACCATCTTCTAGTATGTTTCTGTCATAAAATGGCCTACTGTATTCATAAATTTACTTACTATTGGAATATTATGTTTACTAGAAAAATGTTTGTTTTTTAAAAATATATAAATAGCCAAGATTAAGATTCTTTTTCAGTCTGGTACAGGGATTATAAAACAATCTATTTCAGATTCATAATGATTATCATCTTCATCATAATTATAATGACAACAATAATTAATAAATGTTGAGAATTACACAACTAGAAATATCACTATTTTGAGCAATCATTTCTATAATAATTGATTTCTTTTATTTTGTTCATGTTGTATACCTAAGGGATTTGAGTTATATCCCTTTTTTTGAGATTTAAGAAGCTGATAATATAACTAGTTAGTTCCAAACTTGAAATTAAATATTTGGCTTAGGGCAGCACCCAAAACCTAAATTAAATTAGACTCCAAAAGACTGAGAAAATTTAACTTTCAAAGCTCAAACTTCATGGAAAAACCTTTAGAGTGAATAGTGTTTCCAAACTGAAATAAAATTCTAAGTAATTTGACTTACAAAAAGCTTTCTGTGATTCTATGCCCAACAGACAAAGGCACAAAGTAGACATTCCATTGATTAGAATATAAAATGGCATCAACATAACAATTCAACTTTACTCTTGAACTTGACCACGTAATTCATGAATTGTGCTTCTCGATTCCAGTCACTCAGGTTTACCTTGAGTGCACACAAGAACAAACTCATTAAAACATGAAGCCAACATATCCGCTCTCCTAAATATTTTTTTCTTCTCCGATGTCACCACTAATGGGCATTGCTCTATTCTGCCTTCTGTCCACAGGGGTTAGTTCATGGCTTCCTATGTCCTTAAGTCTAAATTTCCCAAGACCTCAATTATTATGCAAAGCAAGTCAATGTTGCCCTATCTTCGAACTTCAAAATATTTTGCCGAAGCTCAAGACAGTGCTCAGCAAAGGGTCTAACACTACCAGGAATCATCTCTTAAAATTCTATGCTGGTTGTAAATGAAATCGTCCCCCTGTTACGCATGTACCATGAATGACTGAGTATGATAGCACATGCCTATGTTACTAGCTACTTAAGAGGCAGAGACTGTAAAATTGCTGAGCTCAAGGGTTTTGGTCTGCAGTGCGCGCACACTAAATTAAGCAACGTTGGGCTATAGAGCCATAAAGAGACTTTTCGTTCAGCTGGGGGAAAAAATGCTCAAAAAGATGCTTCAATTCAAGGCAAACTTAATGCACTATTTTGTAAAAGTCGACTTGTTTAAAACTAATATTTCATTTTCAAATTACATTGAATGTTAAATTGCATTTTATATTGCTTATTTTGAAAATTTATGTGCTAGTAATTTGTAATATATGATATTATATATGATGTTATGATATAGGATATATGATATATGATATTGTAATCAATGTTTTTTATAATATATTTACAGTTTCCTGTATTTGATTTGCACTGTATTTTATATTTATATATTTGTACATCGTATATTATATAATCATATGTATTTATATTTTATGCTCTATTTATTATATATATACAGGTCTTTGACTTTTATTATAATATTTAGTCTGGGTTGATTTGTATTTGTGTATTCTGGGTATTTTTAAGCAAATGCTAATTATAATATTGGTATTTTGGTATTGTGGAAATAAATACACACACACGCACGCACACACACACACCCTTGTCATTCTGTGCCAGTATTGAAATTCAGCAGCAGGATAAATCTTCCAGAATGGAAACAGAGCAAAACTCACATGCTGGTTAAAGGCATATGTTTGGGAAAGACCACTGGGGAAAAAATGAATATCTCAATCTGATTTTTTTTTCTGGTGCCTTCAGATGGACTTTGAGTTCATATCTTGACAAATCCAAGATTGGTCAAGGAACTAATAGTTCCTACAAACCAGAAATATTCACTGTCAGGTTTTATTCACCTTTTGCAACTAAGGTATTATTTATTTACTAAAAGAATAATGAAAAGATTGCATTTCAATAGCACTTTTACATATTGTCCAAAAATATTTGGAGAAATCTTTAAGGAAAAGAACTGTATGTATGTGATAGTATAAATATCAAGTGGTAACATTCAAGTCTGTGAGAATAATCTATTTCATTTATCAGAAACAATAAAGCATGGAGTTTTCTAAAAAAGAAAGCATTGACTTAGATGTGAAAAAGGTAATACAATAAAACAAGGGAGTCAATAAAGTGACTGAGCTTAGGTTTGCTGACGTTTTTATTTTACTTTAACAATGAACTCCATTACCTGAGAGAACATTTATATCACATCAACATTATTTATTACTACTATATAGTTTATATTAGTAATGAACACACTTTACGAGGTATTGTTCAAAACATAAACAATAACATTATTCCTCAAAAGTAGACAATTAAAGATGAAAATGTGAGAGTGATTTTTGTCATTTATCACTTCATATTACAGTGTATATTCCGACATTTAAATTATGCTGACAAATATAATGGTTTAGGAAATAATTGAATGATTAATTGAGTGGTTAACAATAAATAAAATATCAATAACAGACAGTATTAACAATGCCTGACTCATTGAATTCTTAGGACGCGTCAGCACGATGCTATGCACTTTCCATGAATTGTCACAACCATGAGGTACCATTATTATCAGAATATTATAGGTGAAGAGAATAAGACACAGAGATATTTAAAAAGTTTAAAAATTGTTCATTGTTTTGAGGTGCCTGGGGTGGCTTAGTCGGTTAAGTGTCCGACTTCATGATCTCACAGTTCCTGAGTTCGAGCCCCGCATGGGGCTCTGTGCTGACAGGTTGGAGCCTGATGCCTGCTTCAGATTCTGTATCTCCCTCTTTCTCTCTGCCCCTCCCCCAGTCATGTTCTGTCTCACTCCCTCTCTCAAAAATAAGTAAAACATTCAGAAAAAATAATAAATAAATAAAAATCGTTCATTCTTTCAATAGATTACCATAACTGAGAATGAATAAATGTGAGTCAAAATTAATATGGCCACATTTTCCAAATAATCACGATCCTAAAATGATTAAAATAACTGAGAACGCAAGATACCGTTCATGAAGTTCTGAACATGAAACGTATATAAGATGTGATTTTTTCATTTAAAAAAAAAAGGATATATTCATTCACTTCAGTAAGACGGGGTACCCATAGTGATCAAGGATTCAAAGCCACCCCAACTCTCCCCTCTACTTTTTATTGCTATTCTTAGTAATATTCTCTTGATAGAGCTTTGTACACAAGGTTGAGAGTCAAGCATCTGGAGACCATTGCTTAAATCTTTACAACCCCGTAAGTGGAGCTGTGATCTTCAGTGTAAAGGTCATTGAGGGTATGGGTGGATGGGGGAGGTGAGAGGAGTGTTCTTTACTGTATGGAGTTTTGTTCTGGGGGAATTTCAGTTTCTTCAGAGAATTGACTCCCATTCCTTCCCAGTGCCGCAGCCATGCTGACAGTGCTCCGATTTGTGAGTACCTAATCTTTGTCTCTACAGACGTGTGACTGATGTCCTGATTTTTAGCCCCTTGCCTCATCCCCTGGGATGGATGCATCAGGGAGAATTTCATGGAAGGGAAATTTGATACATTTGATCAAATATTTAAAATATATAAAAAATACAAACATTAACTGGAATAGTACTCATATTTAGCAAATGTTATTACTTGGCTACATCTTTAGCTCTTTTAAAAAAACTTTTTTATTTTTAAATAATCATAGAATTATAAGAAAATTTGTTAAAAAATGCATAGAGCTCTTGTATAGTTTTCTCCTAGCTTCCTCAATTGTTAAAATTTTACATGGTCTTAATATAATAATCCAAACCAGGAAACAATATAGATATAATACCATTTACCATCTGTATTGGTCTACTTGGACTGTCATAAAAAATATCACAGGCTGGATGGCTCAAACATAGGCATTTATTTCATTTTTTTATTTTCACTCATTTATTTTCTCTTGGGAAGTCCAAGATCAAGGTGCCAACAGGGTTAGTATGTGGGAGGGATCAATCCTTGGGTTTTAGATGGCCATCTTCTCCCTGTGTGCTCCTATGCCCTTTCCTTGGTTCACGTGTGTATGGGGATAGAGGAAGAGAGGACAGAGAGAGAAAGCTCTCTGGCTTCCCTTGTTATAAAGACCCTAATTCTATTGGGTCAGGGCCCCATTCTTATGACCACACTTAACCTTAATTTGTTCCTTATTCCAAACACATGGCTTCAAAATATGAAATTTAGGGGAACATATTATATATATATATAATGGTATTCATCTATAGGATTTATTCAGATTTAACCAAATGACCATCCATGTTAGCAAATTGCATTTACTCCTTAGTCTCCTCAGATCTGGAGTAATTCCTAGGTCATTTCTTTGCCTTTCACAATCTTGACTTTTTGAAGAGTATTAGCATATTATTTTATAGAATATGCCTAAATTTGAGTTTGGTATTTTCTCATGATTACATTGTTAGGAAATTTGGGGCATGGACACCACAGATTAATATTGTGCCCTTCCCAGAGCAAGATAGCAGAAGGTAGATGGTATTACTATGTCTCAGTACTGGTTAAGTTAACTTTGATCCTTTGGTTCAGACATTGTGGGCCAAGTTTCCATCTATCATATTGTGGGGAGATAAGGGAGACTATGCACAATGTCTTCTTTTTCATTATACTTTTTACACTGAGACTATGCAAAATGCCATTTCTCATTATACTTTCATCCACTAATTTCAGCATCCATCAATTCTTCTTGCCTGCAACAGTTATTTCAATGGTGATTGCCCCAAGGTGATTTTCTGTTTCTATCATTCCTTCTAAGTTAGAATTTTACTATAAGAAAGATCTATGCCTTGTCCGTGTCATCTATTCAATTGTTCATTTATATCAGGATATGTTTATAACAATCATTCTATTTTGCAAGTAAAAATGAATTATTACCATTATTGTCCTTCAAATTGTCCCAGATTGGGCCATTGGGAATCCCTCCAAGTTGGCTTCCTGTGCCTTACCAATGTATTCCCATAATTTTTAAAAATAAACTTTATTTTTAAGGAACAGTTTTAGATTTTCATAAATAACTAAGAGAGTACAGAGAATTACCAAATATCCTATGACATTTTCTCCATTATTAACATCTTATATTAGTTTGGTACATTTGTTGCCATTAATGAACCAATATTAATTTAAGCTTGATTTGTTCCTATTTCCTTATTTTTATCTAATGTTCTTTTTCTGTTTCATGATCCCAGGAATCTAGTATTTTTTTTAATTTATTTATTTTGAGAGAGAGAGAAAGAGAGAGAGAGCAGGGGAGAGGCAGAGAGATAGAGAGGGACAGAGAAATCCCAAGCAGGCTCCATAGTACCTGCATGGATCCTGACATGGGGCTCAAACCCACAAACTGTGAGATCATGACCAGAGTGGAAATCAAGAGTGCAACATTTAACTGACTAAGCCACGCAAGTGTCCCAATCTAGGATGTTACTTTATACTTAATTATCATGGGTTTTTTATACCATCTCAGTTGAAAGAGCAGGAAAATGTATCTATGAATACTAATTATATGTATATGCACATATCAATATATAACCATGTGTATTTATATTAAGCTAAATATGAGTTCATACTGATGTCTCCAATACTAATCTATTACCAAATAGATCTCCTTGTTTATCTATTCCTCCCAGTCCAACAGTGAGAAATTCAGCTCTTAGTATCTGCCATCCATTTATTCAATTGTTCAATCTCAGTATACTTATGAAGAAGTCTAAGGATTGTTAACCCTTCTTGCTATGTGAAACAATAAGATTACAGTGCTTGTATTTAGTTTGGTTTCCCATCAGTCTCAACAGACTGCTCACTTCCAAAATTACTTAGGTTAGGAGCACCTGGATAGCTCAGTTGGTTGAGTCTCTGACTCTCGCTTTCCTCTAAGGTCATGATCTCATTGCTGTGAGTTTGAGCCCCACACTGGGTTCCATGCTGACAGAGCAGAGACTTCTTGGGATTCTCTCTTGCCTTCTCTCTCTGCCCCTCCCCCATTCACAGGTTTTCTCTCTCTCTCTCTCTCTCCCTCTCTCTCTCTCTCTCTCTGTGTGTGTGTGTGTGTGTGTGTGTCTCTCAAAATAAGTAAATAAATAAAAAACACAAAGTTACCTAGGTCAGCACCTCTTCCCTTTCCCCCTTCTTTGAGACTATTTAATATATTCGTAATATAGTTAGCCTCTCCTTTCACAATCTTTATACCTTCCTCCAATCTCCTAAATGATATATATTTTTCAAATGCAGTCTTAATAAATTCTCTATGCTGCAAACTTCCTTGAGTTTTGACACCACCGTTATAGTATCATACAGAATAGTCTCATTGCTCTAAAAATGCCCTATCTTTCACCTATCCAACCTTCCCTTCTCTCTTCAATCCTCTAGCAATCACTGATCATCATAATATGGTTTTTATAATTTTGTCCTTTCCAGAATGTCATATAATTGAAATCACACAGCATATAGTCATTCCAACCTGATTTCTTACACTTAAAAATCATCTATGTTTTGGTCATTATCCTACCTTTCCCCAAAGCTCTTTACTAAATTTTCTCCTTTAAATTGTTTTCTAATGTTTTTATTTGTTTTTGAGAGACAGAGATAGATAGAGCTCAAGTGGGGGAGGGGCAGAGAGAGAGGAAGACACAGAATCTGAAGCAGGCTTCAGACTCTGACCTGTCACATAGAGCCCCAAATGCAGCTTGAACTAATGAAACGCCAGATTATGACCTGAGCCGAAGTCTGACACTTAACCAACTCGGCCACCCAGGCGCTCCCAGTCCATTCTCCTTTAAAATAATAATATGTAATTATTACATAAGTAAGGATTAACAAAAAACTACATCATTTCTTTGCATGGTTTTTTATCATTAATCAAGTAATATCATACTTGTGCTAAAAACAAGTACAAAATGGAGTCACTTATGCTAAGACCCACATCACCACATTGAGACTTCATACTTAGTTATAGTTTTGGCTCTCCTAGAAATAGAATCTTAAACCAGTCAATTGGGAACTACCTTGTCAGCAGTAGTAAGATAATCTGCCTGATAAACTTCTGTCATCTCCTAAAAGAATAGTTTACATTTCCACAGCTTGCTTTTCTCAATTGACATTATAATTTTGTGATGTACCATTTGATATGTGAGGATTTATTTAATAAATTCCATTCTATAACATTGTATATCTTAAAGTTTATATATTTAACTTTTGATGAAAGTTATTTCCAACTTTTTTTGCAATTACATGTATAGGTCTCCTTAGAACATCTTTCAAATTTATTTTGCACATATATTAGGATTTTTCTAGATTACAGATAGATGATAGATAGATAATAGATGATAGAAAAAGATATTTCTATGTCTATATACTTACATAAGTACACTAGAAAATATATTTATGAGAATATATATGTATATGTGTGCATATTTTTTCTTGTGACATTTTTGTTATGTTATAGAATCAAAATTATGATGGCTTTTTAAAAAGTTGAGATGTGCTCCCTTTTTCTTTATTGTCTACAATCATTTGTAAAACATTGATGTTATTTCTTAGTGTATTTGGAAAAAAATTAAATGGTAAAGCTTTTTGGGCTAGGGTTTTTGTGAAAAGTACTGAATTTCTTCAATAGATATTTGTTTCTTCCACAGCTATGTCCTACTAGTTTGGAAACGTCATGTTTTCAATATCATACAGATTAAAATATACTCTACTACTAATTTTGATTTCATCATTTAGATGTAGATTACTTAGGAGTGTTTTATTTAATACCAAGTTAGTTAGATATTTTCTAGTTATTTTTGTCATTTAAATCTAGTTTATTTCAAATAAATAAATCTAGTTCATTTCTACTGTGGTTAGAAAGCATTCTCTGAATAATTTCAATTATTTGATATTTATTGAAGGCTGTCTTTATTGCCTAGCATATAATATAGACTAATAGTCCATGTGTACTTGAAATGAATTTGTAATTGGTAGCAGTTCAATGCATTGTTCTATAAATATCCATTAGTTCAGGTTTGTTTATTGTGGTTTTTAGATCTTTTATATATTACTGATTTTTTTGTCTGCCTCTTCTATTGGCTAATGAGAGAGGTAAGTTAATGTTTACAAATATCATTACAAATGTGTCTATTTCATTTAGTTTTGTCAATTTTTGGTTTGTTTATATTGAAGATGTTATTGGATTTCTGTTATGACCACAAAAAGTTCTTCTTTATATACAGTAATTCATCTTGTTTTAAATTCTAGTGTGATATTAATATAATTACATCAACCCTATTCAGTTGATGAATGCATATACATTTTCCTCTATCTTATTATTATTATTTTTTAAATAGTCAAGCTTTGGTATTCTTTGGGTGTCTGGCTGGCTCAGTCAGTAAAGCATGTGACTCTTGATCTTGGGGTCATGAATTTGAGACCCATACTGGGCATAGAGTTCACTAAAAAGAAAAAGAAAGAAAGAAAAAAATTTCCCCTATTCTTATATAAAACAAGTGCCTCTAGTAAGCAGTACATAGTTGATTTTTTGATAGCATAGCTTGACAATAATAGTATTTTCCTTGCAGTATTAATCCTTTTAGCATATATCATTACTCGTATCATTTGTTTTATTACATCATGTTACCTTTTTATTTCTGTTTGATCAATCTGTTTAATGCTCGTCTTTTTCACTTCTTGCATTTATACACACACACACACACACACACACACACACACATATATATATTTCTATTGTTAGTCATACATATATTCTCTTGCAGTCATATTTAGTGTCTACCCCCAAATATTACAGCCTGAACCTTCGACTTCTTATAGTCTAATTTGAAATATGACTTTTAAACTTCTGAAATAGTGTTAGAAATTTAGAATATTTTCCCTAAATTGTTTGCTTAAGGCTTTAAGTTTAACTATGAAGTCTATAGGGAACCTGAGGCATGGCCATCTACTTGTGGTTGCAGATGCAGTCTTTATAAGGGCAGTTTTATTATCCATTTTGTGAAGTCATTCTGTCCACATAATCTGCTGAGCTTTTGTAGATCTGCATGAAACCTACTAGGATACAGGATACATGATACCCTCAGCATATTGTGAAATTGGGTCCCTAAGATGGGTAAATTACTTGTTAACCTCAAGGTCACTTGTACAGAAAGCTGAATATATATTTCTGAAACTATTCTCTTTTCCAAATTAGCTATGGTTATGTTTTTTCAATGTATCTAATTAGGGTTCTGTGATAAAATCAAGAAACAATATAAAAACATTCTAGTAATCAATTGCCAAAAATAGAGGGGTCAAAAATTAAATACAAACTTACCTCCACTGATTATAAACTTTCATTAGAAGAATTAAACTCCAAGTAGTAAAATTCCTTGCAATACACGTTGCACATTTAAGTCTAATGTCATTAAAATCCAAAATCAAATTTGTTTGCCTTTTGAGTATAAAAAAATCAATAAATCCTTTCAGTTGATTGTTGCTTATTCTGCCTAGTCTTAGCTAGAGGAGCTCTTGAATGGAGCTGAGTTTCCTTGAGAAGCTGCAGCCTGGCCATGTTTCATGGGAATGAGATTCTTTCTGGTCTTGAGGAAGGGAATTCGTTTAATGCCAGGTTTCCGATATGCCTCACTTTTGGAGAATCCAGAGGATTTACAGAACATACAAGATTATCTTAACACTGAAACCACTAGCACCAAATTTAGAAAGCAATCAATATGTTTTCCTTAAAGCAATTACTCCAGCAAAATTATGTTCCTGGAAAGTAGAACTTAACATTACCCAAGGTGATAGCAGTAACTCAATGGTGTCTGAAGGAAGGAGACTTGGCCTGAGTTCAGCTTCAGTAGGTATCCGGAGACTATGAAACTTCTAGAGTCCATTCACTAAGATATTAAATTCAACTGGGAGAAATAGAACAAGTGGCTTATATACCCTTTCTGCAAGGAAAATCAACCTATGTTTCATGTCTCGGGTAATCAAGGTAGTACTTCCTGCAATGTTTTAAAAATTTGCATTCTTGGCATCTCCCATTACCAGGCTTCACTAGAGGTGTCTTTCTTTCCTATTCATCATATTCCAACTTCTGCTGCCTTGAGTGTGGCACTCAGCAGGGAACAAAGGTGTTTTCATTCCTCTATTGACAATTGCTGTACTCACCCTATGAGGGATGGTTTCCCCATGTTTCAACAGGAGAGTCACTTTCAGCATATTCCTGCAATAAAACAGCTTTTGATGCTTCTGAGGCCAGTGTCCCAAGAGCATAGGAGGTCTGATATTACTGCTGTGTACTCTTGAAGACACTGCCCTTCCTCCACTTTCAGATACCCCAGACTTTGCATTTCTGCCATATCTTTTACTTGGATATAATGCTAATGAAAGTGTTAGCCCAGTGTTGTTACATTTTCGTCTGTTCCCCAAGTGTTCCTTTATCTAATACTAGTAAGGCAAGTACTGTTTGCTGGATATGAGCTGTTTCTATTTTTCCCCTTTGTTGTCTCACTTAGCTATTTAGTTTTTTTTTGTTTGTTCATTTATTTACTTTTGAGAGGGGGGGAGAGAGAGAGAGAGAGAGAGAGAGAGAGACAGAGAGAAAGGGAGACAGAGGATCCAAAGTATGTTCTGCGACTGACAGCAGAGAGCCTGATGTGGGGCTCAACTCACAAACAGTAGTATCACGACCTGGGCTGAAGTCAGATGCTTAACTGACTGAGCCACCCAGGTGCCCCTTTAGTTTTTAATACATCTCTAGATTTTGTCTTATTGGTTCTTCAAAAAAGAGAGATACGCAGTCATTGAACTCAGGGAAGGGCAAAAGCATTCACTGTCCAAATTGTCCATCTACACTTTACTAACTTGAATAATGGATGAATGTACTCAACATATGTGCTTTCATTAAACTAACAGCTTAGTTTAATGCTAGGTCTTGCCTTATTATTGTACTCCAGGTTACCTTTTAATATAATTCATTTTTGCTAAATATTTTTTTCAGAGACCAAAATTCAAAGATTATAAATTTCTTGAGCATAAGTTCAAATAACAGCATTACTCCCAAAATATCCATGACACTTTGAAACACAGTCAGTTACTCTTCTAGTACTTTATTCTGGTTTTCCCCAATTTTTCTCAAAAATATTCACTTTTCATATAACTGTACCATTTTTCTGTCCTAATGTTTAAATGATAGCCTCTATATCAGTCTCATTAGGAAGTGTCATAGTCTAACGGAGCCATCCCAGTCCACACTCTGAGACTACGCCTCTTTCTCCTTCAGATTTTATCGAGCACCAAGCATGACTTCTGAACTAGTAACAACTAAACCATTGCCATTCTACTGAACAACATTTAGCAAAATTAAAATTGGGCAGATGTCATTTTCGTTTTAACATCAGTCTGCATTGTCTTGCAGATTTATTTTCCCAACTTTACCTTATCATACTGTCATCTAGAGAAATCTATCTTTCTCCAGCTCAATCGATCTGCAATTCTTTATTTTGTTTTTATTCCTCCACTACTCTTGTCTGGCAGTTAGCATGTTTTTCAAACCCGCTCCAGTTTCTCCTTGATTTACTAGGTAAACTTGACGCTAGGAAACAGACGCTTTCATGTACAAGCCTTGTTAATTCTTTTTTACCTTAGGGTTCATGATAATTTAATTGTGTCAACAAGTTATGTATTTTCTTCATGCTAAGGAGTCCCATTCCTTTTCATTTGTGTATTAATCAGATCTACCCTTCTTTTATGAATAGAGCTATAGGTTGGATTTCTGAAATGCTCAGAGCTTTTATAATTTAACAAGTCCCAAACCAACTTGATGTTTTGTGGTGACAAGTGACACTTGAGACTGTGAGCAAAATATGTGAATCAGACCCTGAAGACAGTTCAGGGAAAAAAAATAGGGAAAGGATTGGAGACAGCTAATCTATAGTGCTTCCTGACATCTGACACTTATAAATTTCTTTCAGACTTGACTAAGGCATATGGGAAAACAGAAGGAATTTCTATCCAAGATTCCTTTTGTCTCAAAACAAGTTTTTACTAAGTCCAAAAGATGATCTTTGCTTTACTATAGCTCTTTCTGCTTGGGAAAAAACTGCCCCAATGTCAAGCTGTAGCTACCCATGTTCTGATGTCTGGGCGTAGCTAAGTAGCCTTCACCTTGATGAGGCCACTGCCTTTGCTGAGGGCTATAGGTATATAAATCCAAGTGAGGACAAAATTGCTGTATCTGCAGAGTCTCTCAGTGAGACTCAAAATTTCATGTCTTCCTTTTAGTTTTTTTTTTTACAAAGATTTGTATTATTTTTTTAAAAATATTTTGAACATTTATTTATTTTTGAGAGACAGAAAAAGACAGAGCACAAGAAGGGGAAGGCAGAGCAAGGGGGAGACACAGAACCCGAAGCAGGCTCCAGGCTCTGAGCTGTCAACACAGAGCCTGATGTGGGGCTCGAATCTGCAAACCACAAGATCATGACCTGAGCGAAACAGGATGCTCAACCTACTAAGCAACACAGGCACCCCATGTTTTCCTTTTAGAAAAGTATCACAAGGCCAAAATCTCCTACCCTGGCCATGCCAGGAGCTTCAGTTTTCATATATTTTTATGAAATCCCGATCTCACTCCTTGCCCATATCTTAAAACTTCAGCTTATCCACCAGATACTGGAGATCAAAGTCACCAATACACGTCAGTTCTCTTCCATACCTGAGTTCTGAACGAATTGATACATCAAATAAATGAATGGAGAAATTGGAGATCAAAATATCACTTTTACTTTATTGATAACATTTAAGTTAAAAGATGCAGCTTACTATAGGTATGACTTCTTAATCAGGACTGCCAAAGCTAAATACTTATCTGCCAGTTACAGGAGGTGATGGGAAACATAGAATTCTTATCCACGAGCAAGTTCCTTTTACATCACAGCAGGAACCAGCAGAACACACATATAGAGCTGTGTTTGCTTGGCTCATGAGAAAAAGAAGGGGTTAGGAAAGAATACTTAACTAGTCCCTTATCGTAACTTACCATCTGCCATAACTTTCAGTGACCCAGGGTGAAAATCCCATAAAACCTAAAGTTTGATGTTAAATCCACCCACACATGTGGTAAAGCAGTTACACTCTATAACATAGGCTGTGCCAAACCGCCAAGGTCAAAAGATTTATGCAAGAACATTGTTCACAATGCTTAAAGCCTCGTATTCTGACGGCCAGAAACCCCATCTCTACGTGTTATCTTTCCTCTGCAAAACTCCTCTTCCTACTATCTCCCCAAGCACCAGAGACTGATATTTGAGGACAATATATAGCATTTCTCTTTCCTACCCCACTCTCTCATGTTCTGAAGAAATTAAAAGATAAAACAAGAGATAAAGGTAAATGGAAAGCAGACTATTGCTTTTATCACTGATGAAACTGATATTGAAGATTAGGGTGAGGAGTGAGCCAACAATGCACTTCCTAATATTGAGATTCAGAATGAGGTCAGCCTATCCACTTGGGCAGACTCCTAAGGGTCCCACATGGCCAACAAGAGGCGGCCACCTGTTCTCTTGTAAGGCTAGCTCCCTAGAAAATCAGGAGGAATTGAATAGACAATGTACCATTTATTCTGCCCAAATTTATCAATCAAACATCCCTACTTTTCTAGAAAAAAGGAATTAAGGGGAAAGGGAGAAATCAGAAGTATACAGAAAAAAATCTCCTCATGAAAGTCAGAATTAGGTAAGATATATTCACTAGCCACAAGAAACCATTTTATTCAAAATTTTGAATTCATTGCCATGAATTTTCTTATGCTATTGTCTTACAAAAGTTTCTGGAAGCAAATACTGTTTATTTAGTGATGAAGTACAGCAGAGTGGTTAAGCTAAAAGGCAACGGAGATACACTGGCCTGAAGTTAATCCATGGTTCCCTATGAGACCTTAGTCAGTCCTGTGACATTGGGCAACTATAAATTGAGAATAGCAATACTCTCTATTCGGTTAAGTTTGTGTAGATTAAATGAATTAATACATGCAAAATACAAGTGATAATCTGTGTGCTTTCTCTTATTTATTTCTGCTGTTTTTGTTCAGTTTGCCAGCAGTTGATTGATCAGTTTTTTTCAAAAAAACTTTGCTATTTAAAAAAAACATTATTGATGCTTGCCTTTTATCATTCACTCCTACTTTTATGTGTTTTTCTGCTTATCTTTCCTAAATTTATATGTTGACTGATCATGTCAATAATTTTCTTTTTTTTTAATTTTTAACATTTATTTATTTTTTGAGAGACAGAGAGTGAGCAGGGGAAGGGCAGAGAGAGAGGCAGACACAGAATCTGAAGCAGGCTCCAGGCTCTGAGCCATCAGCACAGAGCCTGACGCGGGGCTCGAACTCACAGACTGTGAGATCATGACCTGAGCCAAAGTCGGCCGCTTAACCGACTGAGCCACCCAGGCGCCCCATGTCAATAATTTTCAATCTTTCAAAAATTTTTAACTTTAAGCATCTGCATTTTAGGTTATAAATTTTCCTCCAAACTACATTGAAATTCACCCCGAAAGTTTTAATGTATTATGTTTTCATTGCTGTTCAGTTTTAAGTTTGTCCCAATTTCTACTTTTCTTTTGACTCTCAAATTTCTTATAAATAAGATTTTTAATTTCTAAACATATAAAGTTATTTTACATTTTGGTTTCTTTCTTTCTCAAACTCATTTTCGATTTTACTCCTGAGCTCACAGAGGGAAGTACCATTCACATTGTATTCTATGTATTGTATTCTGTAAAATAAAATATTCATTTCTAAAAAATGTTATTTTTTCTGTTGCAGGCATTATTATCTATCAATGGAGTTATCACCAATCTCAGGAGATTTATGAATGGATCTGTAAACATACAGAGTTTGTATTTCTTACAACCTAAAATTGAGTGGATCAAAACTATGCTGCTTATACTAAATACATTTTACCCAAAATAGCTAGATTTGCAGACAAAGCCATATGGTTTAAAAATGTAACACAGCTTTTGAACATATTTCAAAAACCAATAATAGATTGAACTTTTTAGAATCTGTTTTACAATAAAAACAAAGAATAGGGCGGCTCGGTCGGTTTAAGCATCTGCCTCTTGGTTTGGCTCTAGTCATGATCTTGTGGTTTCATGAGTTCAAACCCCACATCAGGATCTGCGCTGACAGCATGGTGCTTGCTTGGGATTCTCTCTCTCCCTCTTTGTCCCTCCTGCACTTGTAGTGTCTCTGTCTCTCTCAAATAAATAAATAAACACTAAGAAAAAATAAAATTTAAAAAAACCTGATAAATAACTTGCTATCCACAGATAACAGGGCTATTTCAAATTGCTATTAGCATATTTTCGTTTATTTACTCAACTGTTCATATTGAAGCGTTTAATAAAAACAGATCTACAGTAAGTTTTGAGTGGAAAGAAATTTTAAAATATTTCTATTGTTAATATGTGTAACCAGCAAGTACCTGAAAAATGAACTTAATTTTAAGTTCTTGTGAGAACTACAAATATAACACAAAGTGGAAAATCTATAGTTTTCATGTTAATCATACTCTCCTTATAGAAGTATACTAAGAGTCTAAAATCTTTACCACTTTATTTCTTTTTTTATAAAATAAGATTAAACTTACCTTCATCAAAAGTAGTTATAAAAACCTAAGTACATAAATTAAAAAATCACTAATGATGAATGCTGCTAAATGTAAAGCTAATGAGGTTTAATGATTTATGTTTTTAATTCAAGTTTCTTGCCTAAAAGAATATAACACGATTTCACAAAATTATAGTGGAAAATATATATTTCTCCAGAAACCTTTATCCCATCTCAAGCATATTCTTTTTTTTTTTTTCTCTAAAGAACTCGCTCAGGTTGAATATTCATGAGAAAACTTCGGAAACGAATAAAAACTTTTTTCAGGATATGACTTGACATGTAAATTTAGCAGAAAAACAAAATAAAGCACATTAAATATGTAAAATGCATGTAGAAACTAACGTTTCTTTGAAACTCAATCTGCAAAACCCACTCATAGAGTCTTACTTTGTTTGGTTTTATTTTATTATCAAAGGGTATTAAAAGGGTGTGAGGCCTGGCAGAGCACTCCCTCTGAACATCCTGGTTTCGCTAGCATTCCCTAGCGTGTGTTGAGTTTTACGAATGTCCCTATTGTCCCTTTCATCAGTGCCTCAGTTGGGCATTTTTCTTTTTTTTTTTTTAGGTTTTGTTGTTGTTGTTGTTGTTGTTTATTTATTTTGAGAGAGACAGAGAGAACAAGTGAGGGAGGGGTAGAGAGAGAGAGGGAAAGGGAGAAACCCAAGCTGGCTCTGCACAGTGCACAGAGCCCAACGTGGGGCTTGAACTCACGAATTGTGAGATCATGACCTGAGCAGAAACCAAAAGTTGGACACTTAACCAACAGAGCCACGCAGGTGCCACTGGACATTTTTGTATCATACTTGCCTATTGTGGTTCCTAACCCCATGCAGATCCCTGGTTACTTAGCTTGCACTTGGTTTATTTCTTAACTTCCAGAAAATCACCTGAACGCTATTTTGTTTTCAAGCTCGTTTTATATTATGAAAAAAAGCTCTAATTCCTGGTCATTGTCATCTTTTCCAAATTATCCTTACTGATGTTGTTGTCTTGGGAAAGAAATAATTTGTGACCCCCTTCAATATTCTATGAGCTACTCTGTTAACATAGACCTTAAAATAGCTCATTTCTATCATTTATTTCCATAACGCTGTCTGGTACAATTTATCCAGAAGTAAATAGGTATCTTTGTTATATGCACAATCCAGTCCATGTTTATAATGGGGTGCTCAAAGGGCAATGGTTCAGAACAATGACTCTCTTCTACTTTTCAGGGAGTGGGGCTCCTCTGCAGCAAGCAGCAGAAAATCTGGAAATACAGAAAGATTTTGAGTACCGAAGTCACATCCCTACCATGCCTTTGTCTGCTTTGAAATTCTCAATGCCTCAGAATCTACACTTGCAAAATGAAGATATATGTTCTTATATCCTATTAGTACTTAGTCAGTAAAGCGGTAAGCACTCTAGATCCTTTCAAACAGGATGAACTTTAATTTAGTAAATTATGTACTTAACAAAACTACTGGAATGTCTACTTCTCAGGTGCATTGCTAGACTTTCAGAGAATCTAATGTCACTACTGCCACTGATGTTAGGAACTGCACAAAAACACTGCTTACTGGTTACAGGTGTCTAAAGAACCGAATGAGACTGATTCTCAGGAAAAGCTCATGAGCCCTGTGTCTTCCCACTCCTGATGACAGAGAATAATATTTTTCTAATTTTTTTCCTCCATTCATCTGTTGCAGAACATTTGAGTTGTTTTCAGTTTTTGGGCAATTATGAATCAAGGTGCTATAAACATTCATATATAGGATTTTGTGTTAATGTAAGTTTCTATTATTCTAAATACTCAAAAGTGGATTTCTGGGTCATAAAGTAAAAGTATATTTAACTTTATAAAAAAAAACTTGAGGGCGGCTGTGTGGCTCAGTCAGTTAAGCATCCAAATCTTGATGTCAGCTCAGGTCATGATCTCACAGTTTGTGGGGTCAAGCCCTGCATCGGGCTCTGAACTGATGGTGCAGAGTCTGCTTGGGATTCTGTCTCCCCCTCTGCCTGCCCCTCCCCCACTCCTGCTTTCTCTCTCTCTCTCTCTCTCTCTCTCTCTGGAAATAAATAAATAAACTGAAAAAAAGACTTGAAAATTCTTTTCCAAGTAGCTTTTTTTCCAAGTAGCTTTTCCATTTTACATCCTTATTAACAATGTATGAGAGTTCCAAGTGCTCCATATTTTCATTACTATACTGGTATTGCTGTTGTTTTTTTAAACTTAGCCGTTCTAATAAGTATGTCATGGTATCTTCAGTTTTTTTCATGACAACTCCCTAAATATTTTGGAGTATATTCTCTCTGCAATTTTAAATTATAATGTCTTACGAATATGGTTTCTTTTCTAATATATTCATACAACTAAGTACTTTATAAAATCGCATTAATGCCTATGTTTTTAACTGATCGGAGAAGATAGCTTATGGATACTCTAAGTATCTCATAGCACGGAAATGACCTTATTGACCTTTAGGAAATAACTAGAATTTATTCTTCTGAGAAGAAGATTCTTGGAATCGTATTTACTTTGAGATTTAATATGAATAGCATGTTTTCCTCCCAAACACCTGACAAACACAAAACATCTAAGTTTGCAGTGACATGTCACCATGGGCTTAGAATCAAAGAAAAGAAACCTAAATATTCAAAACCATAAAAAATTTAAAATCCTTCATGTTTTTATCTAGGTATGTAACATCGTATAGAGATAATTTACAGATAAGTGTGTAATTTAATGATAGCAAATAGTTCTTAAACCTTTTTCTTGCTTTCAAAAGCATGCCTTAAAAAGAATAATTCAGAAGAAAAAAAAGAAATTGGAAATTAGGTGATAGATTTATTGAAAATCGTAGATTTTAATTTTATCAAAATAATACTAAAACTAATATTCCACAAAGGAGTTGGATGGACTTGAAACTCAAATTGGTTGCAAACAGGTTACCTATATGCTGGTAAAGGTCATATCTGGTAAAGCTTCACATGTGTAAAAAGATAAATCCGTGAGCTGAAAAGTAATGAAGGGCAATCCATACTCATTCTTCTGTTGTGGATTTTGAGAGAAATCAGAAATAATTGAGCATGTGGCACTAAAATTCTCAAGTATCCTTAACTAATGAAAATTCAGTCACAAGATCCAGTCAAGATGTTTTATAACGTATATTAAGAGGAAATATAAATAAATTCAGAGACAGATAGATATATTCCATATGTTAAGGAAGCTAGTGTTGAAGGGATTACTACTGTTTGGACCAGGGTTCTCTGGAGATAAGGAAGGCCATTTTACAAATCACTGGGCTACTTATAGCACAAGGTACTGAAGAAAGAAGGAGAAGAAGAAGAAGAAGAAGAAGAAGAAGAAGAAGAAGAAGAAGAAGAAGAAGAAGAAGAAGGAGAAGAGGAAGAAAGGGGAGGAGGAGGAGGGGGAGGAGGAGGGAGGAAGAAAAAAAAAACCTGCCTATTTAAAGACTTCACCTCTTCACCTTTTTGCTCAGTTCTTTACCTTTTCACTCAGTTCTTCCGTTTGAGTCAACAGAAAGAAATTCAGAAAAAACTGAGGCAATGAGAGTTGAGACCTACATTGGGTTCTGATTACTAGGAAAACACTTTAGGACAATGAAGCATAAATGGTGTGTGTTGGGAGTGAGGGGTACCCATGGTGCTTAACCACAAAGTCGTTGGAGCCAGACACACAGGTGAGAATTTGGGCTCCAGCACTCACTCTATGTATGGCCCAGCAGGGACCATGTAACACCATATAGTCGAAAACCTCGGGGGTTTTTTCATGTGAACTTAAATTTCCCAAATTATAGAGCTAAAACGAGGAGAAAATGACAGAATCGATATGAATTTCTTAGTGTACAGTAAGTGCTCTAGCAATATTAGCAGTTTTTATGCTGACATTTATGATTCCTACAGATGTGAGACAGTCTGCCAGACAATTTCCCAGTTCCTTTTATTTCCTTACTGATGGCATCATCGTAGGATTCAAATAAAAAGTAAAATATACATATTGTGCAACCTGGTGAGCATATGTCATGCCAGCACACCTATGCACAGCATACTCAGCGGGCACAAATTATGAAGCACCGTAGGATTGAGATAAGCTGAAATTTGTAACTGGCTGCCACTTGAAGCTTCTGTTCAGTTGTGTTTACTTTGTTTCGGTTTTGGCAAACTCATTACATTCGAACCTAAAACTCTTGAAGCTTGAGATTAAGCTTTATCTTCCATATTGCTGACAATGTTTCAAGTTAATTCTTCAATTTTCTCTCTTTTTGAGAATCTGTCTATCAAATTCCTGCGCTCCAAGTGTTTTCTGATATCAGCACTTGGTTTGGGGTATAAGCAATATTATATTTGCCCATAAATCAACAAATTTTCAGCACACCTAAAATATTCTTATTTTATATAGAAAATGGACATTTTAGAGGCACCTGGGTGGCTCAGTCGGTTGAGTGGCCGACTTCAGCTCAGGTCATGATCTCACGGTCTGTGAGTTTGAGCCCCGTGTCGGGCTCTGTGCTGATGGCTTAGAGCCTGGAGGCTGCTTCACATTCTGCGTCTGCCTCTCTCTCTCTCTGCCCTTCCCCTGCTCATGCTCTGTCTCTCAAAAATAAATAAACGTTAAAAAAAAGAAAGAAAATGGACATTTAATGGGTAGAGAGAAATGTAATGTGAAGATATCTTCACAATGGCCACATATCAGACTCTTCATCAGCTTGTATTAAAGACCCTCCCACAGTAATACATCAGTCCACATTCTTACATTAGCAAGAGCAATATTCCACATTCGAATCAAGCATGATTTGATAACAGGAAGGTATGTCAGTTCTCAAGGTTAAAATTTAGATAAATAAGTTATAGGAGATTGGACGAAAACTACAGGGATCCAAGGGACATGCTCCTTAACCTATTTCTGTTTGAAATAAACCGCAGTTAATACTCTTGGTTATTATTATGTTTTTATATATTCTATAATATGTATTATACTATTATAACTCTAACTTGGTTATTACTATTAAAATCAATCTTATTTTAGGAGCATTTGACAATATAATTGCATTTTATTAATACACATGTGACAATAATAACTTATGGTATTTTCTTCTAGAAAATTATTATTTCAAAATGGCTTAGTCAACATTTTTCATAATTATTTTATATCTTCTTTTTCTCTCCCTAGTTCCAGAGGACTTGAAAAAAAAAATGATTCTGTTGCTTCCTTTGTGTCATAGTGACTCTTCCTACAGAATGCCTGACTTGTACTTCAAATTGTAATACTCCATCACTGGTTACTTTATATAAGCAATTCAAGGTGATGTTTTTGATGGTAAATATGACTTTATGGTCCTAAAGTAAGTAATACCCTGATCTTCCCCTGCCAGCCATCTTTACCCACCACTCTACCTCTCCTCCAGCCCTGATTCCCAATGCAAGAATCTAAGGAATGTACTTACAAGAGAGAATGGCTGAAAAGGAATTATAGTACCACATTAAAAAGCCACTAAAGGGTTAGAAACTTCAAACCATACTACTATAAAATCAAGATTGGGGTGTAGGTGGCTCATGGATTAAAAAGGCTTTCTATTTACTACTTCACTAAAATTTAAATCTTGGACCTGTCAGTCTCAGGCTTACTTGTGAGGGAAAAGAGAAAAGTAGATGACACATATACATTGAGATTTCTTTAAAAACTATCTCCCTGGAAGAGGTGGGGATAGAATTATCATAAGAGAGGAGGATCATAGCTCATGGTCCTTGCTGATGGCATGCCTTATCTCGGAATGCTCATCGCATAGGTGAAGAGTGACCAACAGAGAGCAACACTTAGCTACTGCTTTTTGAGCACGGTAAGCCTACCTACCTAAAACCACAGTTCCATCAAATTGGGAATGTGTCCCTTCATGAAAGTGATTTAAGAAGGAAAATGTGGAAATTTTTGGAGGCATGAGAGCAGGAAGTTTTTTTCTTCTTTTTGAATCATATTACTATTATTGTTTCTGAGTTAAGGGTAATATTTTTCTTAACTCTCTATATTTTTAAAAATTATTTGAAAGAAGTTTTTTTTTCCTCAAGAGAAATTAAATAGCAAATTGCATTTTAAAAAATGCATATATTGCAATCCCAAACCTTAGCATGGCAGGTGTTTCTCATACTGATGAATGGCCCGAACAGTTCTGGAACTTCTGAAGCATCTGCAGGGCAAAAAGATCAGGAAGATACAAGCTTTTGCTATAACAAGAATTTTGTGGAAGACCTGGGTGTTTTCTGTTATATAATAACTTAAAATGGAACATATCAGGTTGAGATTTTTAATATTATCACATCAGTTTCAGGTTAATTTAGCCTCAAACTCTTAACTACATCAATCTCAGAATCTTCACATTTCTTACAAAAGGCTCAGATTTGAAAATCTAGTGCCCTACCTGAGAAAGCTGCTGGTGAAGGACTCACATTTGTGAATCGTACATGGCTATATGGTTAAAATTCCATTCGCTCCATACTTCTTAATATGCAGTTGACACCAAAAGTTATTCTGCCATTCAACTCATCAGTTCATCATAACCCCAAACTTAAAATGTTCATAAAGTAGATGAAGGACTTCTCTTACCTTATGGACTTAATCAGAGGACTAAAAATACAGTGATGGAAGACTGAATGGGAAGAGGGGAGGAAAATTACTTTCTGGTGAACCAAGTATTAAAGAAGGCAACAATACGGTACCCAATAGTAAAAGGAATTAGGGTTCTTTACCTCTTGCAATTGGAAAATGCCTGAGAATGTGTAAACAGAACTAAAGAACAGGTTAAACAAGTAGAGGCTGCTCTGTTACACTACAGGGAGTTTTAGAAATTGGAAAGTGAAGGATAAGCAGCAGTGACATAGCACGAGAGGCAGAGGAAGGGAGATGGCATGTCAGGTAAGATGGAACTGAAGGAGTTCTCTCATCTGTCCCCAAAAGTTGGTGTGTGCTGAATGTGCGGATGGGAGTGAGCTAGTGACATAGTGCAAAGCAGCCAGATTGTGTCTTAAAGGTATAGAAGTTGTGCATGCAGAAAATTCCAGGAAAATTAGAATTGTCTGTGGCTTGGACAGAGAATCAAGTTCCTGAATGCAAAATCCATCATGTGCCAGTTTATCAGTGGTTAAGAATGAAGTGAGCACATTCTAAAGATTGAGGTCACTTAGAAATTCTGGAAATCTAGATGCCATCCTTACAACTCTAACAATTGACATAGTATATAACATTTATCCCCATTTAAATTCTTAATATAACTCTGGTATAAAGAAGTAATCATCAGTCAATAGTACAGAAAGTTGAGATAAGCTATTTTCATGTATGAGATCCTAAGATTAGAAATAGTAATGATAATGTAAAAAAAAAGTTTGATTTTATCATTAAATATAGATTTAGTAATAAGTACTAATGGAGAAGATGGATTTTTCTTTGACCTCATTTACTCTGACAATTGGTTGTAATATGCTAATGAGTGATATATGTATATGTATCATTTTGAATAAAAATTTGCCTTAGAGAAAGGACAATAAAACATACAACAAACTTATGTTAATAATTTTTTGGAAAAAGTTATAGTATAAATGTTGTAAAGATAGGTCTTATAAATATAATCTTGCAGATTGGATTCCTTCAACCAAGACCTAATTCTTGAGACTTAAATGCTAATAAAATACTTAAAGTTCATGCCATTAGAGAAGACCATATGTCACTACTAAGAATAAGATTGATCCGCAATTATACTACTATATTGAATTTAGTATATGTTACAAATATTTTTTCTCTTCCATTTTTAACATGTTTTATGAAGAATAAGGAAACCCAAATGCATTAATAAAGAAGGTATAATAATTTCTTTCTCACAACACTATTCTTTTAATTGCCTGAGAAATGACATGAGTCACTCTTGACTAAATTTCTAATATTAAAAATCTTATGACCTTTTTGAAATTTAAATCACAAATTATAAATTCTTTACAAGAATTTAAGATTTCATTAATAATTTTCTCTCAAACTCTCAATATCATAATTATGGCTACTTAAAATACAAAATCTAAAATAGTTTATACTTTCAATATTTCCCTAATGCACAGATCAGTGCCTTTCAATATTTCCATCTTTAGGTTTTTAGGTCCTTTATGCAGAATTATCATTAATAAAAATAATTCCTTATAAAAGAATTCTTCACTTACTTTATGAATGCAGGATAATGACCTTTACGAAATCAGTATAGAACACAAATGAATTTTATTGTCCATTTTAATGTCAGCGTAATATCTTTGGTTTGCATAACATAGAACATACATTACGGACCTACATTCCCATATTTCATGAAAAACAGAATTTGTTTTGCCCTGGTCACCAGCCCACTCTCACTCTCTGTCTACTCTGATTTCTCCAGGCTTAGAATTATTAAGTAATGAATATGCAGGAAAATCAAGTCCTCCGGTTATCATGCCACTACACTGAAAAAAGAACAAATAAGAGCACTGATGATATTATTTGAGTAGACAGATTAAGTTTTGTCTGAAGTAGCGCCTTTCAGTTATAAGCGCCAGGCATTTGTGAAGCATTGAGAGCCAAGTATGAATGATGGAGAATCAGTTCTCTAGAACAATGGTACTTACTGACACTGTCCCAAGCACCCAGAGAATTTGTGGTAAGTGTAGCATGTTGGAAATAATGTATTACTGAAAGCAGTTAAATTTTTTATTTGTACAAGATTGTTTAATACATCGGTGTTAATTCAAGGATATTCCTACATACCATGATTCATTGGATTCATTTTTAATAACATACACCTGAAAATACACCACATGGATAAAAAATCTAAATGAGGAACATATGCTGGGGTTTCTTTACATGTTTGGAGACAACATTTATAATTATGTCTCAGTATCCAGAAGCTATATAAAAATTCATAAATTCAACTTAATTAAAAGTTTATAAAATGCATAGCAAAAATTTTTTAATTAAAAGGAAAACTGCACAAAAATGTTTGCTAACTACATCACAAAAATGTGAATCTCTTTTAAAAGAGTTCTTAGAAATAAAGGGAAATAACGTGGAAGAATGATTAAGAGATATGAACGATTTATAGAAAATATATGAAAATGGTCCTTAAACATATGAAAAGTTACTCTAATTCACTAGGACTGCAAATTAAAACTACACCAACATGCCACTCCTTACCTACAAAAGTGGTAGAAAACTAGAGCCCTGAAAACACAGTGTATTGGCCTGCCTTTGGAAATAAGCCGCTCTTGTAACTGCTAATGGGAAGGAGTATGGTAAAACTCCTATGGAACACAATGTGGCAATGCCTAACAAAATTTCATTCCCTTTCATCCTAGTTCTAAGGATCTATCCTGTATGCATGTACATATATATCTAACAAGGTTGTTCATTTCAGCATTATTTTAAATAACAAATTTTGAAGAAACAGAAAACTTGAAAAGACCAATAGTCAACAAAGAAATCAAATCAGTAACCAAAAAATTCTCCAAACAAACAGAGAAGTCCAAGGCCAGATGGCTTCCCATGAGAATTCTACCAAGCATTTAAAGAAGAGTTAATACGTATTCCTTTCAATCTGTTCCAAAGGATAGAAATGGAAGGAAAACTTCCAAATTCATTCTATGAGGCCAGAATTACCCTGATACCGAAACCAGACACGGATTCCACTAAAAAAGAGAACTACAGTCCAATGAATGAATATGGATGCAAAAATTCTCAGCAAGATACTAGCAAATTGAGCCCAACAGTACATTAAAAGAATCATTCACTGTGATCATGGGATGCAAGGGTGTTTCAATATTCTCAATCAATGTGATATACCACATTAATAAAAGAAAGGGTAAGAAACATATGATTCTTTCAATAGATGCAGAAAAATCATTTTCTGAAGAAAATTTTTTGGCCAGGGGCATGAGAGCTTGATTTGCTAGGCTCACATTGTCCAAATTTAAAAAAGGAGTGCCATGATAGCACCTAGGCTACTTGAACTGAAAGACTAGAGAATATTTCCCCCCCAAAATTAGAATTTTCTTAACATAAAAAGTAAGAATGGAGGCACCTGGTTGCTTCAGTCAGTTAATCATCTGACTCTTGATTTCAGCTCAGGTCATGATCCCAGGAAGGTTCAGTGTGGAGCCTTCTTGACATTCTCTCTCTCTCTCTCTCTCTCTCTCTCTCTCTCTCTGTCTCTCTCTCCTTCTCTCTCTCTCCCTCTCCCTAACCCCCTCCCCCACTCTCTCTCTCTCTCTTTCTCTAAAATTAAAAAAGAATGGGAATGAGTGCTGGTAAAGCCAAATCAGCAGCTGTCAAGTACCAGCACCTCCACCACGTCTGAACCCCTGAATTATATATTTTCTTTTATATTCTTCACACTTTGTGATTTAAATAAGCTACATGAACAATTTCTGGAGATTTTAATTTTCTCCTCTAATTAGTGTTCTCCTATATATATTATTTTTATAGAAGGAACAATCTTTGATGACAATTTTCTTGATTTCACATCCGTCTTTATTGAACTGAGCACATTTGATACTGAGTGTAGTTCGTTATAAATTATAAATATTTTCTGTATTATTGTCCCCCAGTTTTTGTGCTATTTAATTTCTAGTCATATTTCTATAATGTTAAATTAATATTAAGGGTGAGATACCAACCTCCAAAGCAAAGAGATTCGGATTCGATGATGATTCATTTTTAATAGAGAACAAAGTTGTCACAAGAACACATTAATTTTCTGGAGTGTAAGGTGCCTTTTACTCTAGTACAACATATATCCATCACTTTTGCCCTTCATTAGTGAGATAAAATATTTCCCGGTGAACACAAAAGAGCACCGCATTATAAACTATCACATCTCTACACCACATAAAATGAACTGAAAATATGAAAATCATTTTGTAAATATGAGTTTTATACTCTTCTTATTCAGAATTGAAAATGTGCTTAAGAATTTATTATGATTTCAATGATCCATATATACTAAGTACTGATCCCTTGGTCCTTCTGAATCTTTTGTCTTATAAAAGTGTATCAAGTAACTTTTCCTTCAGCATGAGACAATCCTAAAATCTCAGAAGATTACAATACCATTTAATTTCACTCATGTTACATGAATGCTGAAGGTCAGCTTCAGCGTGGCTGAACTTTGCTGGATTTGGTTGGCTGACATTGAGGCTTACCGTACTTGGCTTTGCTCCATGTGTTTTCTTATTCCAGTACCAACGACTACAATAACATACTGTTGTAACGACAGAGGCAGAAGTACAAGGCAACTGACAGAAATTTACAATACTTCTAACAGATTTGATAAAATGTGGCATCTGTTATATCTGTTCACATTCCATTGTTCAAAAAAAGCCACATGTCAGAGCCCAACATCATTGGGGCCTGGAATTATACTTCTCCCATTGATGGGGACAGGTGTAAGTAAGTGGATGGCAAATATTTGGTGACAAATATTATTACCTGCCCCAGGAGATGACCAAGAAGCTGACTTATTTACTTTGTGTGGAGTAGTTAGGCAATTCTTCAACCACCTATTAATTTACATGCACATTGTTTGAATGTCCACTGTGGATCCAGTCCTTTTAAGTGCTCCCTTGTGACATGAATTGACAACACTAGAAAGAATTGGTGAGACATACAAAATGTTCCCTATCAGGGTGCTTTTATTTTTTAGATCAGGGGTTGGTAAACATTTCCTGTACATGGCCAGATACCAAATATTTTAGAGTTTGTAGGTCACAGATAGTCTCCATGGTGGCATCATCCTTCTTCTTTTCCTACTTCTTCCTTTTTCTTCTTCTTCTAACAATTCTGTAAAGATTGGAATAAAACTTTATTAGCTCTCCAACTGCATAAAATGGACCATCACCAAATTTGGCTCATGTGCTATAATTTGCCAACCCTCACTTCAAGAAAATAAGACAGACAACTCATTAAAACTATTCACATTAGACAAATGTTATGATTTCAAGTAAGGTCATATACTTTAGTTTGATTAATCTAATAATCTATAAGTAAACTCTCTTTTATTTCGCAAAGACCCCATAACAGAACAATACAGTTGACCCTTCAACAATATGGAGATTAGGGATACTGACCCATCAGGCAGTTGCAAATCCACATATAAGTCTTTACTCCCCCCAAACTTACATTTACTAGAAACCTAACTGATAATGTAAACAGTCTATTAGTACATATACTGTATGTTATACACATATTCTATATTGTATTCTTACAATAAAGCAACTAGAAAAGAAAAGGTTATTAAGAAAATCATAAGGAAGAGAAAAAACATTTAGAGTACTGTACTATATTTATTGAAAAAAATTCAACCTATAAGTGGACCCATGCAGTTCAAACCAGTGTTATTCAAGGTTCATCTGCATAGGAATTTTATAACAAAAAGTACTTATGACAGAGTTTATGTGACTGTGACAAATACATTTCCCTTAGTTGCTCAGCCTTACTCTTATGGACGTATAGTTCAAACATGAGCATCATATTTTCACACTGAATCTGTATTTTTGAGATGGTTTATCTTGAGCAGGGAATAATGAAGATAATTGGTATGGTGTGTAAGTGCAAAAACTGAGTTTAGGTCTTGGTTCTCTCCTTTATTAGCTGGGTAGAGCATGTCTATAACAGCTAATTTATGGCCTTTGTCTGATTATCTTAACATCTGGGTCATCTTGCCATTTATTTTCCCTTAGGTTTAAATTTCTCTGGTTCTTTGTAGGGTGAATAATTTGGGATTGAATTGTGTGGATTTTTAATATTACGTTATGACATTCTAGTTCTTTTTTAAGTCCTAAGGAAAATGTTGATTTTTTATTGTTCTACTAGGTAGGTATAGGTTCAGGTCACAAGTTCCAACTGGCTTTCTGTAGATTCTTATTCCAATGTCAGTTCAATTATCAAAGCCTTTGCAGTGCTATTCAAATCAGCCCCATATTTGCGTCACCCAGTGGCCAATCCTAGAGTGGATGAAAATCTACCCTGTCGCTCAGGTCCTGAAACCTTCAGTATAACCTGTTGCAGGTGAGATCTTTGTATATGAAGTTTGGAGGTGACCCCAGCAGTTGATACACAATTTATGCAATTTCTGTCGATCTCTCTTCTCTCTCTAATCTCCTGCAGCACTTCCTACCTCCCTGCGGTTGCCCTTTTCTCTTCTCTGGCCGGAAACCTAACTTCTTGCTCTTTCAGACCTCTAAAACTTCATTTAGGACCAAATGTTGGGAGGACAGAGAGAGAAAGAAAACAATAGGGATTTGTTTTGTGGTGTGGGGACAGTTCCTCTCAGGACAGAGGATTTCCCTCTCTGGAGCAGGAGAAGCTGGAAAAAAGAAAAACATCATAAACCACTTCTCCCACTTTTTCCAACTCTTAATAGTCTCTTTCTTCTCTTTAGATCAGAGTGTTTTTCAAGAAACTCTTTTTGTCTGCTCTAGATATGCATTTATAGATTGGGGGTTGCTTTTAGTCCATATTGAAGGATAGCAGGCATCAAAAAAATTGTAAATTCATCATTGGTTTTTGTGGAACTCAGAATCCTGAAATTCTAATCCCCTTTTATAGTCCACCTGCTACCAGGTACACTAGAGTCCTCAGATTGCTGCTTTAAGCATTCTTTCCAGGATTTAGATTTGCATCAGTAGAAGAAATTGGGCAGAGTATATCTACTTAGCTCCCCGAGGAGCTGACTCTGAGTTACTCAAAAATTTTAAATGCGCATGGATTGGAGTTAAAGGAAGGGTGGTAGAGGTGAGGAAAGGAAAGGGAAGGTATTAGAAACAATAATACAATTCCAGGCAGGAGGCCACAGGAGAAAAGCACCACTGTAATAAGGGGAACACAATGTACTGACATACCACAGTGTTTCAGTGACTGATGCGTCCTAATGTGTTGGTTGAAAAAAGCAGAGCCTGAGAATCTGAAAGAGTACACTTCAGAACATTAGCTGGGCAATGATTCTGGTACAATCAACATTTCTCCTAGTGAACACCATTAGGGCTCTAAGACAACCGAGTGCTGCCTATAAAATTTGTCGTAAAGTCAAAAATAGTGGTAGAGGATTTTAGTCATATTCTCTTATGCTTCTTGTATCCCTTCTTATAAATAAAATAACAAACATGGTACATGTTACAAGGGCAGAAGTAAAGAAAAAAGGCAGAATAGTAGCTTTCAAAAGCCCAAATCAACTAACATGAAGAGAACAAATGTTAAAATGATCAATACATAAGTAATAACAGTAATCAAAATATAAAATTTGAGAATTATAAACTTGACAATATTGTTTCATCGATAGTGTCCAATAATATCAATGTAACTCATTTGAAAGTGGCTCTCTTTCAGTTTAAAAATTTGGTGCCTTGCTATTGATAGTACTAGTAAAATCTCAGTTTCAGTATTTGTCTATGTCAAAGTCTTCGTTGTTCTTGACCTTCTCTTAGTTACTCTATGTGAGTTGGGCCTCAAAAGGTTGCAATGTCATTTTCAATGTTCCGGTATTAAAACAGCTGTGACAATGTTTCCAGGCAAATGATTTCCTTATTGCAGCCCACACAAATCTGGTGCGAAATTTAACAAGAGGGAGAGAGACCTCAAAGGGCACACAGGGAAGCTCACAGCCTTAGTCTGCATGGACTCTTAAATCCTAATTCATGATGTTCCTATGAAAAAGTGCTACTATTTTAATCAGACATTCAATGCAAATATGGATAATAAAAAATACATAGCTCTTGAAAGGATTTGAATTGATATAAATTGCTAACGTTTTATCGAGATATACGACACATTTCGGGAACATTTTAGAGATGGCTTCCTAAGAATTTCATTCAGACTTAGTCTATCTATGATAGCAGTGAGATGTACAAACATGTTTCTAGATGCCAATGTTTAAAAAATGGATATCTGTGAGATCCTTAAAAGCATCAAAGATACACCAAGTATAAAAAAAACAAAACTGCCAGGTGTTTCAATTTCAACACTGACAAACACGGCGCAGACTGAAAAATAACTGGAGGTGTCTGGGGCTCGCTGTATTCTGTGATTCTATCTGTTCCTTCTCTGGCATGATACACATGAGGTGATTATCACAGAACCCAGATGCCCACCCTGCAGCAGCTGCCCCAGCGCTGCACCTTTTCTCTGCATCCTCTACTTTGTGAAATAAGTTTGAAAGCATTTAGAGCCTGCTGAGCATGCGCTTTCGTTTTTTGGGTTTATAATTAGTCACTCGTGAAATGGGCTCTGAAGATAATCAAATTTAACAGGGAAGTAAAGACATTTCTTTTTCCTGAGGCAATGTTAACGTTTTGTCTAAGTACAAACAAGAGAGCTTGGTGACTATTTAGAACACAAGTTGAGACAATTTCCAAGGGATTGAATAGACTTTTAAGGATGATGGCATTCCAAGATGTAAATCTAAATGATAGATCTTGAGAGCAAGAATTTTAGATACATCTAGTCTACTTAAGATCCATTCTGTCACAAGATGGGTGTTTTGGTGCTGATGACTTACACATGAGAATACAGAACTACAATAAGAGTAATTGAAATACCACAAGACCAGAGGTCCCAAGCAGTCAACCAATAAATACAATAATTGGAGCAATCCAGGAAAGATACGTTAGTGGAGGGACATACCTGAGATGAACAGCATCTTGAATTTTTAATGTTGTAGCCTATTTAAACCATACAAATTTAACAAATCCTAGATAAATAAATGCCCAGGGGAAGTTTGAGGCTGAACAAGAGTCAGGATTCAGTAAATTTACTTCCCTGAGCCTACCTCCCAGAACACATGAAATGTGACACACATGAGGAGGTGAATTAGATTTGTTAAGTCAATCAGCAATTATTTGCTAATTACATATCCTTTTAAAAAATGGATGACAGGATTGGGGATTAGGGGAAAGACTAGGAAAACTGCTTACAACCTTAAAGTAACTAATATTCTGATTTGAGAGCTAAGACATACACACAAGAGATCATAGCATCCTTTTAATAGAACACAAGTACTTTTGTATAAATAAAAAAGTAAGTTTCTTATTAAGAGCAAGGATCATGTCTTTTTATGGATATTATGGCTCCAGTACCAATCCTTATTAAGGGGACTAATAAATATTTATTGAATAAGTTGAGCACAAAACAAGCTGAATTTGAGTAAAATTATTTTTGGCTAGTTCTTCAAGGAGTAATGGGCATGATATGGCATAAAAAAGGGGGGGGAAGACATTAACATTCAAGGGGGAGAAATTGTTGGAAAATAAAAGGCAAATTAATAATATCATTTAACTTTGCAATATCTAAAAACATATAGCCTAAACCTCTGACTTTAAATTCAAGACCATAAACAAACAGAGGTACCATAAGTTTCTTTAAGTGACTGAAGACATGTAAATGCTAAGGAAGCTACCTGTAGCCTGAGTTCTAACAGGAATGACAGAAGGTAGAAAAACTACTTGAATACTCTTGAAAATATTCTAACATGAGTTGAAGAGGGACTTATGTAGATTATCAGGAAGGACTACAATGATCAGAAAGTTTATGAGAACTAATTTACATGTAAAAATTGAGAAAAACAATAAAGAATACTAAACCAGAGATCCCAAGCAGTCAATCAATATCATAATTGGAGGAAGCAAGGAAAGATATGTTATACAGACTTGGGAGATTGATAGGACAAGACAACACACTGAATTTTTAATATTACAACTTGTTCAAGCATAGGAATGTGACAAATACTATAATTTTTCCACATGTGTTTATATACTTCTCTTTCATAGAAATAAAATACAGATGCTTTTAAACCCCCTTTATTCCATTTATTTCTCCCCATGATCAAAGAGAGGCACTAAAATTGGTTCATGTTTACACTCTGTTTTTGTACCTTTATTAAATCTTTATGATTCCATAGAGTATTGATTAAGGTGTTTGAAATTAATCTAAACGTTTCAGTGTGCAGCTTGCTTTGTTAAACTCAGCATTTTGGGTTACCCATGTAAATATTTGTAGTATAAGTTCCATTCATTCACTCTGGTTTATTCACTGTGATTGATTTATTAGCTTTGTTTACAGTATCTTTGGGTGTACAGAAGTTTCCATTTTAATGTAAAATTTATCAATCTGTTCTTATAGGGTTTGTACTTTGTGTGTCTTGTCTAAGGGATCCTTTCTTGTTTTGAAGTAATAGTATTTCTGATTTTTGTTCCTTATGTTTTATTGTTTTAAATTTACTTTAATTTTTTTTAACGTTTATTTATTTTTGAGATACATAGAGACAGAATGTGAGCAGGGGAAGGGCAGAGAGAGAGGGAGACACAGACTCTGAAGCAGGCTCCAGGCTCTGAGCCATCAGCACAGAGCCTGACACGGGACTCGAACTCACAGACCGCGAGATCATGACCTGAGCCCAACCAACTGAGCCACCCAGGTGCCCCTTAAATTTACTTTAAAAATTGGGAGTTAAATTTCCTTTAGCATATTGTATGAGTTAATATGAATAGCCAATTATCAATATTTTCTTTACTTTTAATGCCACCTCTATACACAGAAAGTTTTCTTATATTTCTGAGTGACTTATTTCCTCCCACTAATGCATTTATTTTTATACTACCATAATATTTTGATTTTTATAACATCATAATAAATACCAGTAAAATAATTGCCTATTAATATCTGCCAAAACCTTGCTGTAATTTTGATTGGATTATGTTGAATTTATGGACTTACCTCTGGAGATTTCCTTTATGAAAGAATGTATCTCAGCATTTATTTAGTCCTGTCTTCATAGTCTTCAAAAACTTTTTACAATATCCTACATAAAAGACTCCTATCATATCTAGCTAGATTTATATGTAGATTGTAATTTTAGTTGCTATATCACTGGATCTTTTTACTTTCAATTCCTTTACATAAATATATATTAGAGAGAAAGAGCAGGGAAGGAGCAGAGAGAGAACAGGAGAAGGAATCTCAAGCAGGCCCTGCTCTTCAGCGCAGATCCTGATGTGAGGCTCAATTTCACAAACCCAGAGATCTCGACCTGAGCTGAAATTCAAGATTCGGATGCTCAGCCTGAGCCACCCACGTTCCCCACATCTTTATCTTACAAAGAAGAAATTGTAAAACTCCCTGAGACGTTCTGACAGTTTGAATTTTGGTTCTTTTTGGTAGCCTATGTAAACAATCCTACCACTATAAAAATGTGTTATTTCATAAGAACTATGACTTTGACTTGTTTTTACTTACTTATTGCATTGGAGAGAATTGCACAGTCCACTACAGTAGCCACAAGCCATGTATGGCAATTTAAATTTAAATTAGATGGTTCCTCAATTGCTATAGCAACATTTTACGTGTTCTGTACCCACATGTGGCCACTGGCTACCATATCAGTACCACACATAAATAGAATATTTTCATCATCACAGAAAGTTCTATTGAATACTTTTGGGCTGGAACTTCTAGCATAGTATGGAATAGAATAAGCTAGGATGGTAGATATACCTATATGATTTCTGACCGTATTCATTTTATATTGCTGTTAACTAATTATCTCAAATGTTATGGCTTAAAAAAAAACACACAGATTTCTTATCTCATAGCTTCTGCCAGTCAGATATCTGAGCACAGTGTGAGTGGATACTCTGTTCAGGTCTTATCAACCTAACATCAGTTTCTCGGCCAGGGGTGCAGTTTTCACAGAGACTGGCAACTTCCAAGTTGACTGGTTCTGGCAGCAGCCATTCCTTTTGATTGTAGGAATGAGGTTCCCAGGTTTTGTTGTTGTGTTGTTGTTTGTTTATTTATCTTATTTCAGAGAGAAAGAGAGGGAGAGGGAGAGAAAGCATGAGCAGGGAAGAGTGGCAGAGACAGAGAGAATCTTAGGCAGGTTCCATGCTCAGTGCAGAGCCTGGTGCAGGGCTCAATCCCACAACCCTGGGCTCACGACCTGAGTTGAAACCAATTGTCAGATATTCAACCGAACTGAGCCACCCAGGCACCCGCAAGTCCCCATTTTTTCTAGCAGCTCTTGTCTAGGACTACTCTCAGCTCCTAGAGATACCTGCAGTTCCTTGCCATGTGACCGCACAGGCACCTTACAATACAGATGACCCTGAGTGCGTCATTCTTATTTCCTCTTCTGCAACCAGTGGGTAAAAATTATGCTTTTAAAGTAGTCTCCTGGTTAGGTTAGGACTACCAAGAACATTCTTTCACTTGCTAAAGAAGTTAACATAATCATGGGAATGGTATCTTGTCACAGTGATGGATTCTACCCACACTCAAATGAGAAGGGTTATATAAGACTGACGGTCATTGTGAGTCATCTTAGAATTCTTCCTCCCACGCTAAGTGAAATGCATCTATTGTTCTAGCCATCAGGATAATTTTTCCTGTAGCCTTGGAGTAATTACCATTAGGCGGTTAAGAAAATTCACTTTGAGTCCTGGTTTACTAATATTTTTCATCATGAATAAGTGTTGCATTTTACCAGATAATATTCCTTCTTCATTATGTATAGCCTATACAAAGGTTAAACCAATAACACTCATCATAAATTACCACCTAGAGTGTTACTAGACCTTACATATAGTAAATATTCAACCTCATTGTCAGTGAAGTCCACAGTACTAATTATCTCCACTAACAGTATAACCGAGCTGAAGGAAATTTTTTCGAGTGTACCCTTTCACAGAAAACACAGCCTTGTAAGAGTCCCAGGCTTCATGCAGCAACTTCACTTCTAACCCCCAACCCTATGTAAACTCAGAGCATCATATCTTACCTCCATATGAGATTTAAGCATTTTGGTTACCAAGACTGCAAACCAAAGCAGGGTATCAACATTTCATGCTTTAAGCTGCTTTTTTTAGCTTTCTATGGAGCTCTTTGACCCATTTTCCTAAACTTTTTGCCAACTAGCTATCCACTTTAGTTTAATATTCATTATTTAAATTAAAAATTAAAATGCTAAATTTTAAAAATTAAAACAATTTTAATTTGATGTCACATTTTATCTACAATTTATCCATATCTTCTTAGCAAGAGTATTTGGGGATGATCTATTCTGCCACATTAGCCAGAACTAAAGTCTATTCTCAGTTACATTAAAGTCAATTATCAGAAGCCAGATGAATCTCAAATTAAAATGTGTATTAAGGCAATTGGAAATATAAAACTACACTTACTGTAAAAGATCAGATCTAGAGATAAAACTTAAGAAAAATTGTTAATTTTAAGAGTCCATAAACATGGGGCACCTGAGTGGCTCAGTTGGTTAAGCGTCTGACTTTGGCTCAGGTCATGATCTTGTAGTTCAAGCCCCGCCATCAGGCTCTGTGCTGACAGCTCGGAGCCTGGAGCCTGCTTTGGATTCTGTGTCTCCCTCTCCCTCTCTGCCCCTCGCTTACTCATGCTCTGTCTCTCTCAAAAATAAATAAAATTAAAAAAAAAAAAAGAGTCTGTAAACACACCCAGGGAAATTAGTAAAATGAAGTGGACTGAGAGATAAGAACTAAAGTTTTAGAAAACTTAAAAGTGTTCACAAAGTAATGTTGAAGGATTAATGCAATGGTCAAAGAAGTAAGTGTGGTCTTTTAGTGAATTAATACTACAAAAAGGATCCCAAGAGAAGTATGACATAATCTATATATGTCCCTTTAGGTAATATGGGAGACTCGCTATGCCAAACTTTTTCCTGGAAGGCAGCATTAAAAATCCTCTTTTCCTGCATGTTATTGCAAATATTATTTTTCTCTCCTAACCCTATTTTCCATTTCCCCCAGATATTATTATAGGGTAGGGCAAGGGGAAGCCTAATAATAAGCCATGCATTCAATTTGGAGGTTGTTTTCCTTTTCTGAATCCGTTCAAAATTAATAGCTAATATTAATAAATAGCACTAAATAATCTCTAGCTTTATTGATAACTTCATCTACTATTTCAATGTATTTAGTGAATAATATAGTGTTACCATTATTATCTAAATCCTATCATCCGTTTCTATCAAATATTTGTACATTATTCATTATTTTGACCGATTTTATTCCACCATACTTTTCTCTGAATAAAAATGATTTTTTAAATTAATTTAAAGTGTAATTTTCCAAAAACCCACTCAGGATTATAAGCTTAAAGAATGTGTTAACTGAATTATACATATAACAAACTAGGCAAACTTGCCTTAGTTATCTTTATTAGTAAATTGATGTAATCTTCAAAACAAATTTGAGATATCCTGGAGAAAATTATCTTATTTCCTGCTGGCATAACATAGGATATGGTATATAATTTTAGTGAATAAAAATCCAAATGAGGTGTTTTAGTTATATGAACTTGTCTATCTTTCAAATTACAATCGATATACAAGTTTGTCTATTTGACCTTTCTTAAGAAGATTCATTAACATTATATAGGAAAATAGTCAGGGCGATAGAATGACAGGGTTTGAGTTCATACACAGAACCCCCTAGAAGTTTCATCCCCTGTGTGAACCAGACTGAGGCCATCTTGGACAAATCTGCCATGATAACTGCTCTGTGACCTGAAGCCTTCTTGAGGATAGCTCCTCCAACACACACATTCTTTCCTTTTGTTTAACCACACCCTTAAGTACATAACATCCTTGATCTGCTCTGGAGCTATGACTGTGATACACACCTATCCTTAGACTTTCTCTGGGGTGGTCTCTCGGACCTTAACAGCCTCTAGGGCTGTAAAAGCAGGTCTTATGGAGGTGGGGTTGCAGGGATCTAGTAGTGTAGCCTGCCCAAGTCATATTTCTGTCTGTAGGTACGTTTCTTTAGTAAACCATTTCTTGAGGCTCCTGGGCGACTCAGTGGGTTGAGCATCCAACTTCAGTTCAGGTCATGATCTCAAGGTTCATGAATTTGAGCCCCGCTTTGGGATTCTGAGTCTCTGTCTCTCTCTGCCCCTTCCCTGCCCACACTCTGTCTCTCTCTCTCAAATAGAAATACACATAAATAAATAAATAAATACATACATACATACATACATACATACATACATAAATACACAAACCATGTCCTGTCGCACTGGACTCTCTGGGCTCTTTCTTTGGTCTTACATTTCCTTTGGCCTTTGCAGGTCCTTTTGCATATACTTCCCTCTCAAGCAAGACTTTGATTCCACATCTGAGATTTGAAATAGCTTCCTCATTTCTCATAATGATGTGGGAATAAATGCATCAGCACTCTACAATTTATATTCCCTGAAAAATGACATGATGTAAATGCAAAATATAATGTATATCTTGACATTAACAATGAGTGTCAAATTTTTAGGGTAGAGTCATTCTTATAAAGTGTATGCAAACACTTAAGAAGAAAAGAAAGTATTCATTTTCTCGATTTCCTTTTGGAATCTTTAAAAAATATACTTCAGAATGCAATTTTTCTAAGATTTTTTTAATCTTTTTGCATCTGACTCACCATGTAAAACTCTGAAAGATTACTGGTATTTTTTATTAGAGCAGGATCGCATACCCCTCTTATAAATTTTTATTGTGCCTAAGGAGAGTTTGAATAATTTGCTGTCAGTAGGATTTTAAAAGGAAAGAAAAAAAGAAAAAAGCTATCCTTTAACAAACACCCTGTCAGGTAAGTTGCCTTGGTTCCATATTTGCACGGTCAGGATGAGCGAGCACGATTGTGACACCTTGTTACCTAGAGATCTCCAAAACCGTTCTGCGATATTCATTTTGTAATTTGAAAACAAACTGGCAATTTCTGGTGAGGTTGACTGTAAAATAACGGAGATGACTAAGGGGCGTCTGGGTGGCTCAGTTGATTAAGCAACCGACTCTTGATTTCCACTCAGGTCATGACCTCAGGGTTCATTGCCTTCTGCATTGGGTTCTGCATGGAGCCCGTTTGGGATTCTCTCTCTCTCCCTCTCTCTGCCCCTCCCCACTCATGCTTTCTCTCTCATAATAAATAAATAAACTTGAAAAAAAATGAAATAATGAGATGAATAAAAATATCACTCTAAGCTATATTAGGTATAGCACAAATCAATGTGATATAAATTATATATGGATAATGTTTTCATCTATACATGCTATATACACTTCCATATACAAATTTCCTTACAGGTCAATTCTAGTAATTTATTTAATTATGGTCAAAATTATAGAATTTAACTTCTATTTAAGCTTTTTGCCTTAAATTTTATTTTTTTGACACTATTATTGCTACATCCATTTTCTTTCTGTTAGCATTTACTGGCGTTTCATTGATTCATCCTTTTCAATCTTATAAGCAATAGCTTGATTTTATTGTTACTGTAGTCTGTCTGATAAGGTGTTCTGAATCGAATCTATTTAAGTGTATTTTAATTACTAATTATTCTCATTTTATATTCTGGCTTCCATTTATCATGACAGTTGTATGTTTAGTTTTTTTCATTGTTTTGTTGTATTAATAAAAACATTTTTAATTTTTTTAATTTTCTCTTCTGGCTGAAAGATAAATATTGTACTTCAATTCTTTCAAGGCTACTCTTCAAGTGACAGATAAGTGTAATTTCATAATTTTCTAACAAAATCTAAAGTTATTTAGGGTATTTATCTTCTTTCCAGAAAAGATTAAAAAAACAAGGTAAACCTATTTTCATTGTTGTTTAGAAGTAAGCTTCAATTTTCTTCATACACATTAAATTATTTTAAAACGTATAATAAATAAAAAGATAGCTAGGAAACATAATAAGGATTTGTGTTTCTACTTTACACCTTAATAAATAAAATGTTAACAATATAATGGAATCCCTTTTTGTACCCTTCCTCTTTCAAACCCCCCAATTCTCACAGTGCCACATGTGATGCTAATTGTTCCCATATACCATTTCCAGGAGAATATTAGCTCTATACGAGCATGAATTTTGTATTATTAGTGCACTGCTAAACACCTACAATTGTGTCAGGCATGATAAATATTTTTGTAATTAATGGTTTTATTTACTGTATATGATTACATTTACTAAGATGTGTTCTGTTGGGATGCCTGGGTGGCTCAGTCAGATAAGCATCTGACTTCAGCTTAGGTCATGATCTCACAGTTTGTGAGTTCAAGCCCCGTGTCTTTAGATTCTGATTCTCCCTCTCTCTCTGCCCCTTCCCTGCTCATGCTCTGTCTCTCAAAAATAAATAAACATAAAAAATTTTTTAAAATAATATGTTTCTATTTCCTTCATAAGATGTGTTCTTATAAAATTTAAAAGCTTAAAAACAATATATTGAGAAAAATACATTGTTTTACACATACGCTTTTAAATTTTATATGTAAAGTTTTAACATTGTTTATATATGAACTTTTACATTTTAGATAAATGGTATTTTAATATATGTGTTCTTTTGCAACTTTCTTCCAGTCATCACTATCTTTGTGAGATTCATCCAAATTTATATATATATATATATATATATATTATTCCAGATCTTATATTTTCATTGCTGTATAGTATTCTATTGTGTAATATATAATAATTTATCTATTATTCTATTGATGGACAGTTAGATTATTTCACATTTTTATGGTTATATTTCACATTTTTACTGTTACGTGGTCTGGCTAAATTAGGTTTACCAATAAAAATTATTCATTGGTGCTGGTGTTGTTAAGCACTGCTGCCTTTTTATTTCTTGCCTCAGGATCAAGAAAAACCCATGGAAGTTAAACCCTTAAACTTCTTGAAAATATCTCTATTTTATCTTCATCATTAAATGTTAAGAGAATATTGAATTGTTGGTTGATAGTTTTTAATATACTGATCTAATATTATCTGTTACCTATTATTACTAACAAAACATTCTTAAGATTGTTCTCAAGGTACATCTGATCTTTCGTTATAGTATTTCTTACTTCCTTAATATTAGTTTGTAATATTCTACTTACATGATAAAATAAAATTTCATACCATGTGTCTAAGTGTGGATTTTTGTTTATCCTTCCCGCCTTATGGTACACTTCGTATTTGGAGACTCCGAGCTTTTTTAGATCTGGAAAACTCTGTACACTATGTTTTTGAATAGAGGTTGTCTCCATTCTCTCATTTCTTCTTTTAGAAATCCTGATTGTCTTTTCATACTATTTTCCATATCTCTTACCATGGCTTGTGTATTTTTTTACTTGAATTTGTTTTTACTTTCTTTTAATATAATTTATTGTCAAATTGGTTTCCATGAAACACCCAGTGCTCATCCCAACAAGTGCCCTCCTCAATGCCCGTCACCCACTCTCCCCTCTCCCTTACCCCCCATCAACCCTCAGTTTGTTCTCAGTACTTAAGAATCTCTTATGTTTTGCCTCCCTCCCTCTCTGTGACATTTTTCCCCCTCTTCCCCCCCGCCATGGTCTTCTGCTAAGTCTCTCAAAATCCACCTATGAGTGGAAATACATGGTACCTGTTTTTCTCTGCCTGGCTTATTTCACTTAGCATAATACTCCCCAGATCCGTCCATGTTGCTACAAATGGCCAGATTTCATTTGACTTGTGTATTTTTTTATCTCTATAATTTTGGCATACATTTTGGATAAATCCTTCATTATAATATTCTAGTTAAACTAGATCTCTTTTTGACTGGCCCGGTGTAGAATTTATTGTATCAGCTTTATCACTCACGTGCTTGGGTTTTTTAAAATATTCAGTTAGTCTCTTTTATTTGTTTTTTTCCCATTTTCAATTTGTTCTATTATATATCTACATTTTCTTGAGTCCTACCTGCCTAAAGTGTTTCATAATTTTTATTGCTTTATAGATACTATTAGCTTTATTATCTCCTTTTTTATCTAAACATTTTATGCTCACAGAATTTTATCAAAGTACAATTTACATAAGTAATCAGAGAAAACTTAAGCACATAGCTTAATGAATCTTGAAAAGTGTACACGTGTCACCATTAGTCTGATCAAGCCAACAATCAGTTCTACCTGTAAGTCCCATTGTGTCCTTTACCTGATAATCCTCACCCCATATCCCAGTCAGAGGCAAACACTGCTTAGATTTATACCATCATAGATCACTCTCGTCTCTTCTTGATCAGTATGTGGAATCATATAGTACGTAGTTTTTTGTTTCTGGCTTACTTTGCTCACCAATTATTTTGACATCCATCTATGTTTTTCCTGTATTAGTAGTTTGTTCCCTTTTACTAAAAGGTAATATTTTATAGTATCCATTAACCACAGTGTGCTTATGCATTCTCCTATATTGGTTGGTTCCAGTTTGAAACTATTATATATAAAAACGTTAACATTCTTGTATAAGTCTTTTCAGCGTATGTTTTCATTTATCTTGGATAAATATGTAGGGATGGAATTTCTGAATCACAGGTAAGGATGCTTAATTTCCTTCAGGTTATCAGTTGTCAATTTTTCAGGGTAGTCGTACCTTTTTGCATTCTCATTAGGATTGTATAAAGAAATACTCGTTTTTAAACCCTATAGTGTTTCTCTATTATTTGTATTATTTCAAGAATAAATTTTCCTCATTGTTCAGTTTGGGACACCTTTTTTTCTTTTAACATTTATATATTATTGAGAGACAGAGAGACAGAGTATGAGCATGGGAAGGGCAGAGAGAGGGGGAGACACAGAATCTGAAGAGGTTCCAGGCTCTGAGCTGTCAGCACAGAGTCCCAACGCGGGGCTTGAACTCACAAACCGTGAGATTGTGACCTGAGCTGAAGTCGGACGCTTAACCGACTGAGCCACTCAGGCACCCCTAGGGACACCTTTTATGACATATATCACATTTATTTTTCTTCTTGTACTCTAAAGCTTTGATTTTTATCTCATCTTAGGTAATAGTTATCTTCCTCATTTAGAGTTTTATAGTCCCTAACTAGCTTCCTGGAGGCCTCATCTTGGAAACAGTTATCATTGTGACTCTCAGTCGCAGTCATGTGTGATTTCACTGACCTATTTACCAACTTTGCTTAGGTCTTATTTGTGCAATTATCTCTACTTAGTTCCACTTCTTCCAGGAGAATTTTAAACCTCAGACCTAGGCAACCATTTTAGCTCTTTGCAGCATTCTTTACGAAAAGGGATGAAAGAATGGAAGCCACTGGTTCCGTCTTTAGCCTGGGTCTCATCTCTCGACATGTGTGGCCTATTTTCCATTCCAGTCACTCAGAGGGGGAAAAATCCCAAGCCACCTTTCTCTATGTCCTTTCCCAAAAGCTCAGTAATGATATAGCTTCGGCTGTCAGCCACTGTGACTTTATGCTACATACATTGTTCTTAGAGATGTATTCCTTGCTTTTTATACATAGATATGCCTTTTAAAGGCATTTAAATATATATTTCTATCACTGCTGCTTGTTGGGAGTTGCAAGTGATTCATTAGTGTTTGAACCTCCATGATCATCTTGACTGAAATGTCTTTGAAATTTTTAACTCTAGCTATTGAAGTTAAAAGAAATATGTTCATAATGATTAAAATGTATATAAGGGACATATGTAATCAACCCAAAATCTCTCATACAGATTTACTTGTGTTTATCTAGAAAAATGATTTCCTTATCTTCGTTTTGACTTATGAATCTTTACATCATTCATACGGAATCATAAATGGGGAACATTGATAAGGTGTTTTTTTTAAATTTAGTTTTATAAAGTAATGTAGCAGAATGAAGACTCCAAGAGTGTCAAATACATTTTAATTATCGTTTTCCTACAGCAGTGATGTAATCGCACTTATCTTTTTACATTCACTTTCCAAAGACCCCTTATAGTCAATAATAAATATTTTCAAAACAGCTAGCTATGAGTATGATATATAACCTATATAGAGGTTGAACCAATGATTTTGATGAAACAGCTATGCATGAATCATTTTGTCACTGAGAAGCATGGTTAATAAATTGCAGTAAATGGCTTAACCTGAAGATTTCATAAAAATGGTGCAGTTAGAGGAGGTAAGAACTGAAATAAACATCTGAAACTCCAGAGAGAGAAAATTGGTTTACATTTTCTATACAAACATTTCAATTTAGCCTGCTTAACTTTTATTGATTTTTTGCAGTATTGATATCATGAGAAAGCCCTTGTAGGTAGTATTATCCATCTCAAGAAGGTGAAGGTGACTAAGATTTATTTCAATGGACTTACATTAGAGAACTTGAATTCATTACCTTCAAATCTATTACTACTGGAGACTTCATAACATAGAGTCTAATGGAATACTTTTGAGGAGAAAAAAGAAGTCTGGGTCCCAAGACAAAGATAAAGGAAAAAAGGCTTTCAACTCTAGTACAGATTTGTGTAAGAAAGTGGGGAAGCTGGGTCAACCATTTGAAAATTTCAGTCGATTCTTCTTGAAAGGAGTTGAAAACCAAAGTCAGAAATATTCACCAGAGTCATAGTCCAATTCTGCAGAAAAGAAATAGTAAAAATAAATGGGCATCATGCTCTAGCATTGAAGTATTAACAATTATTTCAGACCTATAAAATATTAAAGATAATGAGTGAATGAAACAAGTCTGGTGAAGAACACATGGCTGAGATACTGTGCTCACTAGTCACATGTGAGCATGAGCTTCAGCACAAACTGTAGCTTTGACTCAGGGGTATGCTGATGATTCCTCGAATGACAGAAACATACAAATGATGTACTTCCTGAAAGGTGCCTTTGTAACTAGCTGAAGCAAAGACCAAAACAGGATGTTGGGAATTTGGAGAAAGCAAGGAGAAACCTCTTTTGGTGGTCAATACTAATGAGAGAGGTGCAGCCTGTGTTCTCGTGTCTCATGCTCACTTCAGAATTGGCGTACATCAGAGGTGGAGGGCTAAAAGCAAAATAGAAATTAAGAGGATGAATTTAGAAATGAGTACCGAGTAAAGCTTCCAGATAATGGATGCCATAAGGGCAAATTCTAGTTTCTTTGAGAGGTGGGGAATGTTTCAAAAAACCACTTAATGGAAATAATTATGCATTAGCAGTCTTTCTTTTCTTTCTTTTCTTTTCTTTTCTTTTCTTTTCTTTTCTTTTCTTTTCTTTTCTTTTTGTCTTCTTCTTAAATAGTGAATATCATGGTAGGCAGAATAGTGGCTCTCCAAAGAGGTCCGTGTACAAGTATCCCAAACCTCAGAATGTATTACTTTTTAGGGGAAAATAGACTTTTCAGATGTGATTAAGGTAAGCACCTTAAAACGGGGAAATTCTCCTAGATTTATCTGGATTGGCCCAATGTACACAAGGGTCTTTATAACAGGGAGACAGGAAGGTCAGACTCAGAGAAGATGTAACGGTGAAAGAAAAGCAGAGGTTAAAGGGATGCAGCCATGAGTCAAGCAATGCAGATGAACTCTAAAAGCTGGAAAAGGTGAGGAACAAGTTCTCTCCTAAAGCCTACAGAAAGAATGCAGTCCTGATGACTCATTTTAGACTGCTGACCTTCAGATCTATAACAGAATAAATTTATGTTCGTCTAAGACATGAAATTTTTGGTCATTTGTTACAACAACAATAGGAAACAAACACAAATATATGGCTATACCTTTTCCCAATTTATTTAATCTCACAGATCATATATTCTATAAACCTAAGACAAATTGACCAGCTTTGTGGTGAGGCTAAAAGCCGGATTTTTCTCTGTCCACCTCTTTTATTGATATTCTGTTTTTATCTTAATGAGAGTCTGGGAACATCATGTTTGCTATAATAACTTCTCTAGGAGCCAAGATTAACTTTTGCTAACTTTACTATTTGCAGAGCCAGCTTTGTGATATTGTTACCTGCTCTATGAGGAAGTGAAACACATGAGGTTCTTGGAATAGATTGGTTGTATCTACACTTGCCCTGCACAGAGAATCTGAATGAGATCCCAAGACTAAGAACTAAAAGTTGGTTAGGAACAAACTACTTTTATTTTCCTTCAGGTTTTAATAATGTCAGGCTTTGAATATCTTCAACATTGACAAGAAGAAAGGGATTACATTTTTGAATTTTAGTTTCTACCTAGATATTTGGTCATGAGAAAGACATTATGACTTTTAACTTTGGATCATTTTATAGAATACCAGTTTAATGGTAAGTAACTAATGTTATAAAAAATTTTATAAGGGATCTGGAGAACTGTATTGGACCATAAATGAGTCCATTTTGCCATTGCAAAATACTATAGACTGGGTGAATTAACAGAACTTCATTGCTTAATAGTACTGGGGGCTGGAAGTCTAAGATCTGAGTGCCAGCATGGTTGGGTCCTACGGGGGACACTTGTTCAGGCTTTCTGACAGCCATCCTCATGTTGTGTCCTCACAACACTCACACTCACACTCACACTCACACTCAGGCTGAGAGAGTGCCTGAGTAAGCTTTCTGGTGTCTCTTGAAAGAGCACTAATCCTGGAGTGCCTGGTTAAGACTCTGACTTTGGTTCAGGTCCTGATCTCTCAGTTCCCAGTTTAGAGTCCTGCATCTGGCTCTGTGCTGACAGCTCAGAGCCTGGAGCCTGCTGTGTCGCCCTCTCTCTCTGCCCCTCCCCACTCACGTTCTGTCTGTGTATCTCCTTCTCAAAAATAAACAAAAAAAACAAAAGCGTGAATCCCATCATGAAAGCCCCGTTCTGCATGACCTCCCAAATGTCTCATCTCTATATACCATCACTTTAGGTGATCTCTAATACCATCACTTTAGGTATTAAGGCTTCAACATATGAATTTGGGGGGACACAAATATTCATTCCATAATAAACTATATGACTGGGCATTATTTGCATTGGAAATTAGAATAAGAATTTTCAACTTGAGGTACAGAAGGAACTTGCATTTACCTTGTTATATAGATAGATAGATAGATAAACTTTATATATATATATATATATATATATATATATATATATATATATATATATATACATATTATTTAAGTTTATTTGTTTTGAGACAAAGAGAGAATGAGAGAGCATGAGTGGGGGAGGGGCAGAGGGAGAGAGAATCCCAAGCAGGCTCTGCCCTGTCAGCGCAGAGCCCAATGCAGAGTTCTGTCTCATAAACTGAAAGATCATGACTTGAGCTGAAATTAAGAGTCGGATGGTTAACCAACAGAGCCACCCAGGCTCCCCTTGATTAATAAATTTGACTTAAAAATATTAGAGCCTTTTGTGTCAAAAATCTAAACTGTTCAATAATTGGTCCTAGAAAACACACAAAGAGTCAGTGGTTGATATTGGGAGGGCAACCACGGATGTCCAGGTAAGAAAGAAAACAGCCGGGCAGAATTGAGGGAAAGTTCTTATTCTCCATATCTCATGTTTTCCTACGTGAGCAAGAAGTTTCATTCCACTCACAGAAGGAAAACATGGGGGTGGGGGGAGAAGCATCCAGTTTATTTTTACCCAAACCCCACTGCTCGAAGAGATGATAAGTGAGATTAGGAGAAGAGACTGGGCCACGCCTGTTCATGAGTCTCATATAAGGTCTTTCTTGTTGAGCAGCTTATCCACAAGAATCATGTTTTTCTGCTTATGTGTGATAGATTTTTAAGGTAGTCTTGTGGGCCTATTATTCTGGTAATTGAAAGATTAAGAAAGTTTAGTTTGGGCTGTAGATCCAGGCCACATTTTCCAATTCACCTTTATCAAACATAAAACTCACATTTTTATTATCTCAGTTTATCTGTTTCCTAGTGCATTCAGGCTGCTCCAACAAAGGTAACATAGAATACATGACTTAGACAACAAACATTTCTTTCTCACACTTCGGGAGTCTGGGAAGTCCAAGATCAAGGTGTAGGCAGATTTAGTGTCTGTCGAGAGTCTGATTCATAGATAACCATTTTCTTGCTCTATCCTCTCTTGGTGAAAGAGGTGAGAAAGCTTTCTGGAGTCTCTTTTATAAGGGCACTAATCCCATTCATGAAGACTCTACCCTTAGGACCTAACAAATGTCTCACCTCCTAACTCCATCACATGGTGGGATAGGATTTCCATATATAGATTTTGGAGGGACAAAAACATTCAATCATAACAATCTAATCCTTTTGCATTTTTATCAATTTATCTAGAAATCTTACTGGGGAGATCTTTATCACTCCTAAAATTCAGTACCTAAAATGTGTTTATCAAGAGTTTCTGCTGTAAAAAGAAGAATGCTTTATAATTATACCATAAAACACCAGCTTAATTTGTGCTAGACTCTCCTGTATTGCAGTCTTGTTCCTTGTTTTTGTGGTTTTCTTTAATTATTTATTTTTGAGAGAGAGAGCGAGACAGAGCACAAGCAGAGGAGGGGCAGAGAGAGAGAGAGAGACACAGGATCTGAGGCAGGCTCCAGGCTCCGAGCTGTCAGCACAGAATCCAACGCAGGGCTCAAACCTACTAACCATGAGATCATGACCTGAGCCGAAGTCGGACGCTTAACTGACTAAGCCACCCAGGCGACGTGAAGTCTGCTTCTTTGTAAGGCTAATAATACTTCATATTTGTTCATCTTTTCCAGTTTTTAAGTTGTTTGTAATTCTTTTTTCTCCCTTCATCTTTCTAGATCTTGTCATATGAGCAGATATTTTTGCCTCATTTAATACATGAGAAAATGGAATTTTGGAGAATCTGGAAGTCACATCATAAAAACCAGGAAATGATTGGGATGCAAATCAAACCCACGCTTGTGACTGAGTTCATTGTTGATCAACTCAATAGCTAGTTAACAGATAATCAATGATATTGATTATCAGGCACTGTGCAAAGTCCTAGATATACACTGATGAGCTAGACAGACATGACAGCTGCTCTAAGGGAGTCTACAATCTAGAACGGAAAACAGACAATGAAATGACATTTTAAGAGTTGATAAGGTTAAAAAATGAGCAATCATTGGAAACGGTCAAAAGGTCATGAGATCATATAGTCTGCTTATGCCTTTGACACTTCTCTAAGGAACAGAGTTTTGATGCTGAAGATATATCCAAAGGTGGCCACTTTAAGACATAAAGGATCACAGTAGCTACTATTTATATCTAATAAAAATCAATGCGAAGAAACTCTGATCATTCTTTATTATTTAATTTATTCATGAAACTATTTGGTACAAAAAATACAAAGATGAATATGACACAATTCCTGCCCTCAGAAGATCCACAAACTTGTGGAAGAGACTGATATGTACATGTACAGTGCAACAAAACATAGCACATTTTATGATGAATCTTTGTGCCAACAGCTTTGGACACGGAGAGCACGGCAAATTATCTGGGCGTGCCCAGAGAGATATACCCAATAAAGTAAACTGAGCTGGTTCTTGAAAGATATGTAAAAATTGCTCAAGTAAAGAAGGTGATGCAATAACCAAAAGGAAAAACAACAAAAAAAGGCAGAATGTGAGAAAACAAGCTATTGTTAGAGCTATGATATATCCAGGAGATGGGGGATGTTTAATTTGATTTCCCTGCTGGATACTTAGGAGAAATATTTTAAAACGTCCACAGATCCATGGAGACTTATGTTGAGGTGATATTGCAAAGGCGTGTGATTATAACTTTAATAAGGAGGTAATGGGGAGCCATTAAAGGTCATTATATGTAAGATTATAATGGAGATATTATAGGATTCTGCATTGTAGGCGGGGTGTGGTAGAAAAACTCATGCAGGGACTAATTAGAAGCCATGGCAACAGTTAGGTCATGAAACGATGAAGAACTTTACTAAGGAAATCAATGGGTATAGACAGTAGAGGCAAATGTAGATATGTCTAGAATTTTCAGCACTTTGGTGCTTGGGATGAAGAGAACTCAAAATTATTAATGCCATTTGCTATACACATTTTAGGTAGAATAGATATCCAGGTCTAGGTTTGTGACTACTGAAACAATTTAACTAAACTTATAAACATTGAATATTTAGTGATACAAATAATTGATCCCTCTAGAAAGTAAATTGTATCAGTTCAAAGCTCCTAGAATATATGATTTGGTTGAAATGAACTTGAAAATCAAGATTTGAAAGATAAGATAGATGGGTTTAGACAATGGAATTATGTAGTTAAGTATGTCTGAAGTCTAGTTATAGTCTAAATGTAGAAGTTCTGGAGGAAGGAAGTGATAACCCACTTAAGTAGAATTAACTAGTCTTTAGTTAATCCTACATAGGGTAAGTGGTATTCTAACCTTAAATTTAAATATTTTATTGTACTAGGACAAATGCATTCTTTCTTTTTATTAGGGAGGATATAGATTTCATACTACTTATATGTATAAAAAATGAAACTTTTGTATTTCTTTTGTACTTTATGTTTCCTACTAATCAAATAAGTTTCTATTTTTATAAAAAAATATACTAAGAAGCCAAAGTTAGAAATAATAATTTAAGCACAGAATTGGTAATCATCACTGTCTTATTTAACTTACTCCAATGGTCTCTTAAAGGTTAAGAGCCATTATATGTCTTTATATATAAATGTAATGAATATCTTTACACAATTTTAAAAAAATAAACAAATTTGGATAATAAAATCACATAAATAATCATTAAATAATTCCACAAAATATTGTTACAATAAATTTAATATATAAAGCCACATCACGTTAAAATAAAATTTTAAAAATAAAAAAAACTTCATTTGAGTCTCTTTGAAAAGTGCAAAAATATAATCATATAAACATAGGAAACTTTGCAAATATATGACAATAGCTTTTAGAAAGCTGAATCCCAGTGGTAAATTTTCCAAAATAATACCATGACATTTTCTATCCAAGTCTATTTCTAAGAGTGTGTGTGTGTGTGTGTGTGTGTGTGTGTGTGTGTGTGTGTGTGTGTGTTTAAGTGACTCTTAGTTTAGCAGAGCAGGAGATATTAATTGAATCACACATAAATTACCATCAGAAATACCTGTCCTATTTTAAGCTCAGGTAAGGTTGAAAGAGAGTGCATGAGCAGGCAGGGGTGAAAATTCACCTGAAAATTGCAAATCTGCTAAGAAGGAAGCTTCTAGAAACAGGCTGACTCAGGTCCCATACCTGTTCTACCACTTTCTAGCTGCATGACCTTGAGAATTTAACACTTTGTGCCTCCTTGACTCATTTGTAGAATGGACCTATTAATAGTAATTCATGGTGATGTTGCAAAAGTTAATGGTATAAGAGAAATACACACATTTGTATGCCTGGTACATACTAGATTTTCATTAATAGCAGTCAGTAACATTATTCACAGCACTTTTTTAAATGAAAAAGAGAGCAGTGAAGAGGCAAAAGAAGAAATGATCATAAAAATAGCAGTGAAGAAAAGATAAAAGAATCAATTATAATGATAATAAACTTGTCAAAAGCAATAACGGAAAACAGAATAGCAAAATATTTTTGACCTACTGCAAGAAAACATCATCTACCTAAAATTATGTACTCAGTAAAGTATCTTTCAAGGACAAGATGTAATAAAGACTTTTCAAATTAATAAATACTATGTATATTTATATAGATATTTCCAAGGTTATTTCTCTAAAAGAAGTTCTAAAGATTGCCATTCAGAAAGAAACATGATAATCCCAGAAAGAAGGCTAAGATGGTTACACATGAAAAACAACAATAAAAATCGTTAATCAGGGGCACCTGGATGTCTCAGCAGGTTAAGTGTCCAACTTCAGCTCAAGTCATGATCTCGTAGTCCGTGAGTTTGAGCCTTGCGTTGGGCTCTGTGATGACCACTCAGATCCTGGAGCCTGCTTCAGATTCTGTGTCTCCCTTTCTCTCTGCCCCTCCCCCTCTCACATTCAGTCTCTCTTTGTTTCTCAAAAACAAATAAAACATTTAAAAAAATTAATAATCATATAGGTAAATCTCTGTAAAAAATAGTCTGTATATAATATTGATGATGATGATGTCTAACTTGTGGAGTCAACATATCAGAATGTCTTGATTATAAAATGTTGTAGTCCAAGTGCTCACAGTATCTATCTGCTTGATAATGTATTCTACGTTAGATTTCTTCCTGCCTCTGTCTTACTTTACTACTCTCTTACTTTTGCTACTATCAACAAGTTAAATACTTTTATTCAAAATTCCATACCATTGGTAATTTGGACACCTCATTTCAAAGCTGCAACAATATACGAATGTATATAATTCGTATATAATTTGAAAGACAGATAACAACAAGCGTCAACAACAGATAGACAAACAGCAGTATATCCATATAATAGAATATTATTCCTCAAAAAAAAGCAAGGATGTACTGATACACACTATTATATGGATGGACCTTGAAAACATTATGCTAAGTGAAGAAGCCAGTCACAAAAGACCATATATTTTACAATTACATTTATATGAAATGTCCAGAATAGGAAACTCAATAGAGATAGAACATAGGTTAGTGACTGTTTAGGGCTGGGAGTATAGAAGGAGCTGTGGAATTATTGCTAATGAGTATTGTTTCTTTTAGGGTGGTTAAAATGTTCCAAAACTGATCATAGCCATATGACTCTGAATATGCTCATAACCATTGCATTGTACATTTCGAATATGTGAACTGTATCATAATGAATTATATCTCAATAATGCTAATATATAATTTTTAAAATTAGTTATTTCACAAAAACAAAAAAAAAAGGTACCAATGCACTTATAACAGTTTGCTCAATCACATTAAAAAATGAAACACTAGATAACAATAGAATGATATTTAACACCAACTAGATCAGCAAAACTTAAGAATCAAGAAGTCTGATAACATAAGTGTTTTTGAAAATATGATCATTGCAAGGAGCTTGGAGAAAGGAAGAACCAGGGAGTTAGTGTTTAATGGGTACAGAGTTCCAGCTGAGGAAAGGAAGGAAGTTCTGGAGATGGATGATGAAGGTGGGTGATTGTGCTGCAGCGAAATGCACTTAATGTCACAGAACTGTACACCTAAAAATGATTAAAATGCTAAGTTTTGTGTATATAATAAATAATAATACATTTTATTTTACTTTTTTTAAGTTTATTATTTTGAGAAACAGAGTAGAAGAGGGGCAGAGAGAGAGGGACAGAGAGAATCTCAGGCAGGCTCTGTGCTGTCAGCATAGAGCCCAACGCAGGGCTCAAACTCATGAACCATGAGATCATGACCTAGCTGAAACCAAGAGTTGGACGCTTAACCGAATGAGCCACCCAGGCATCCCTATAATAGTACATTTTAAAAACCAGAAAGAAGGAAAAGAAGGAAGGAAGGGAGGAAGGAAGGAACGAATGAAGGAACGAAGGAACAAAGGAAAGAAAATAAAGAAAAGGACAAAATAAAAGAAGAAGAAGAAAGAGAAGAAAATGGGAACCAATAAAAAATAAATTTAAAAACTGAGAACCAGATTGAGGACCTAAATGTGATGCAGAGACCTTCCCCTCTCATTGGGGTGTTCCCACCTCAGCTCATCTAGGATTGAATCACTGGCTTGTTGAGCAGTGTTGTGAATGCTTTTCTGCCTGTAGCTCCTGAGAAAGGTTTCCTCTCATTCCTGTTAAAGGAAGAGTCATTGAAATGAAATCGGGGGACCATGTGCTCATCTTTCTCTAACTTTGTTTTGCAGACTTTGCTGTTGCTAAGCAAGCATGCTCTGCTCCTTCACTTTCTGTCTCATTTACGTAAGCCAATTGCAGTAGGTAAATGAGGGGACCCTACATTTTACATGTATAATGCTAATACCCTCATTTTCCATCTACAATTCTCCCTGTCACTGACATAAATTCTGCAGAATCATAGTTGAATAATATATATATATATTTTTTACTTCTTGGATTTCTGAGTGGCATCCAGGACAAAACTTAGCCATGAATCTCTTCCTGGTTCATCAAGAAAAACTTAAAGCAACAAATACAACTTTATTTTGACTGTGAAGTTCAGGGGGAAAGAAAGCAAATTGGAGAAAATGTGATGCTTCTGTTCCTATGTTTTCTCAGTATTGACACATTCCTTATGTTGTAAGAAATCAAGATATTGCTATTTCATATAATGTGCCTGGCACCCAGTACTCTTAGAATTAAAATAAACAAGATTTAAAGAAATAATCAGCAACTAAACATCTACTAATGTCTGTCAAAGGCATATTTCATTAAAGTCAATGACTTTCCTTCCAAGGATTTTAGTCTGTCTCCCACAGGTGGGGTCTATATGACAGTATGAATACAGATGAAAATAAAAAGTGAGTTTGAAATGATAAAATAAATAAATTTTTAAAACAATGAATGAGTGTTTGAGTTCTAATTAAAATTCTATTACTATTTAGTAATGGGATCTTGGAAAATTTGGTTAAGTTATGTAGGTTGCAAACGATCTGTTAGACAGGAAGATCTGTAATGTTGTTTCCAATTTTAATTTTAGAATTTTTACAGTTTTGTCAGGTATCCAAATTGCTGCTTTCCACAATGTTAAATCTGTATCTTAAGAAATAACTGCATGACTGCCTTATGTTTTCAACCTATTATTTGGAGTTCTGTAGATAAAACTTCAATCATCAAGCAGATTAGATTATTCTCACTTCTCAAGCAATAAAAAATGCTGCTTTGCATAGAATCCATTATTTCCGTACTTCAAAATCATGCCTATGGTTGGCTGCCCTCTAAGACAACACATTCGCTATGAATAATTTAGCATTTTATTCTTTCTTCTCAATCTTCCTTTTCTAGTGTTGTGTTATAATAAAGGACTGATCAATAAATGAATATTAAGATGGCCATATGATTTACACCTAGAGGAAATTTTAGGAAAGAAGTTCGTTAATTTTTTGAACTTTATGTTTCTCTAGCTAGAGACTGGGAATAGACCCCACTGAGCTTCAATAAGATGTATAGCCCATTAGAATTATGTTAAGTTTATAACAATAGACATCCTTCAGGACTGGAATGAGATTCTCTTCATTTTGTAGCCTCCAGCATTTCACATCAGGTTGAAACATGACACATTCCCTATAAATGTGTTGAACTGAATTTAACAAGGGAAACAATAAAGAGCTTCAAATTAATTGTGCCAGACACTCTGCAAATCCTTTTCAGAAGTTATCTCACAAAGGGTACCGACTGTAAGGAGATATTTTTAATAAACACACAGAGACTGCATTTGCTCAGGCAAGAATCGCTATCTCATGGATTTCACTAATGTATTTTACCCAAGTTGCACAACTCTGGCTTGAGAAACCAGTTCTTCCTCAGTTTCAAGGTTTCATCTCACGTTCACTAAATCTTGTAATTTTCCTGTAACCCTACATTTTCCATAAGTACTATGGATTTCATTAGAGAGTAGAAAAATAAAAATTATATGTTAACAGAAATGAATATATTGTATGTATTTTGTTAAAGATTATTTGTAAAGTTATACAATTCCCTACTTATAATAATTTGACTTTGTCTTCTCTGAGTGTTAATTGATAAAATAAAATTTAAAAAACAGAATCAAAGATAGATAGTAAAAGATGAGGATGATCCATTCAATCAAATGCAAATAGTATTATTTTATCTACTAGATGAACATATAGACAACACCAGCCTACAAATTTAAGATAAAAATTGTACAAATGAATCACTGAATACATTTTTATCTTACCATAATTTTATTAGGTTCTTATTTAGTTCCAAATATATTCTCTTATGGCCTAAAATTTATGGAATCATTCATGGAATATTTGCTTCAGTGTATTCTGAATGTAAGTAAATGGTATTATTATCAGAAAACATCCGTGTATTCTGCAGTTACTTTCTTTTTATTTTAATATTTATTTATTTATTTTTGAAAGAGAGGGAAAGGGGCAGAGAGAGAGAGTGGGAGAGAGAATCCCAAGAAAGCTCCATATTGTCAGTACAGAGCACTACATGGGGCTCGATCTCACAAACCATGAGATCATGACCTGAGCCAAAATCAAGAGCCCTCACTTCACTGACTGAGATACCCGGTGACCCCTTTGCAGTAACCCTTTATACAAAAATCATTCTGAGTATCTAAAACTAATACACATAATCAACAAATATTTATGGAGCAGCTACTATGTGCTAAGAATTGTTTTAAGATTAAGCTATTGAGGTAAAGTTCCAACTGCTCTAGTTGTAGTTCTAGTAAACTACACTCAAATAAGGAAATGAAGACCAAAAAAATGTAAATAAAATTAAAATTATGCTGGGGCACCTGGGTGGGTGAGTCAGTTAGGCATCTGACTCTCAATCTCGGCTCAGGTCATGATCTCATGGTTCTTGGGTTTGAGTCTGTCAGCTCTGTGCTGATGGCACGGAGCCTGCTTGAAATTATCTCTCCCTCTCTCTCTGCCCGTTCTCTGTTTGCACACTCCTGCCCTCAAAATAAATAAATAAACTTAAAAACATGAAAATTATGTAAACAAATACATAAGATATACTCAATAAAAATATAAACTCCAAAGCTATGGAAAAGAAGATTGATTAGTGATTCAGAAAGATGGTGATTAAAAAGGTCTTTTCTGAGGAGGAGCCCGCCATATACGGACTGTGGAAAAGCATTCTAGACAGAGGGAAAATCAAGAAGAACCAAAGTAAGAACTACCTTGATTTCAAACTCATTGCCTTTGAAAAACCATAAGGAAGGAAACCATAGGAGACTCTCAAACACAGAGAACAAGATGAGGGTTGCTGGAGGGAGAGGTGGGTGGGGAATGGGTTAAATAGGTGATGGGCATTAAGGAGAGCACTTTTCGGGATGAGCTCTGGGTGTCATGTATAAGAGATGAATTACTGGGTTCTACTCCTGAAGACATGACAGCACTGTATATTAACTAACTTCAATTTAAATTACAAAAACAAAAAGATTAAAAAAGGATGAAATCTTAAAAAATAAAACAAAATAAATTTTAAAAATATTCAAAGAAAAAGAAAAAAACATTATTCCTGGTCTTTGTCAAATGAGGGTAAGAGAGGCTGGAATAGGCAGATGTCAACTGGGTCAGGTCCCAGTTGGGGTTATTGCACTTGGGGATAGGGATGTATTGCACTTGACTTTAATTGCGATGGGAATTACCCTTATGCAGGAAGGTAAATATAAACCTGTCATCCAAACCAAGACACTTTTGACAGTGAAAAAATATTTCTATTAATAATCATTCCAGAACATTAGTAGCAAACCAGTAATCTCTCCAGCAAAGTAAAACATGAACACCCTTTTTGAAAATTTCTGGGCAAAGGAGTGATGTAAGATGCTTTATGTTCATGAAATATTAAATTGAACTCTATGCAGAGAATGGACAAAAGATAAAACATAAGCAGGAAAATCAAGTAGAAGTTACTACTTATATTCCATTGACTAATAATTTTACTTGAACTCAGCTTTATAGTAGCAGAGTTAGCAAGATATATTCAGTTATGAGATTATAACAAACAGGAAATTTTTTTGGATTCTACTCGGCATGTAAAGGAGAAAAGAATACAGGATGAGTCAGTATTTTTGCCTGAGCAATTGGGTGGATATTAATCTCATTTAATTACATTGAGTAAACCGAACAGGAGGAATAGTAAGGAGAGGATACAAGAATTCTGATAGGACAAATTCATTTTGAGATTAATGTTATCTTCAAGTTTAGAATGTTTAATCTTAGCGTATTGCTAGTCAAGTGGTCAATGGAGTCAAACATCCAAGACAAACTATTAATTCAGATTCAACCGCCTCAAGTAACAATAAGCTAATGTAGTAATTTTGAAGGTCTGTCCTTCAGCAGAAAGCAAACCTGATTAAAAATAGTAAAACATAAATAAATATAATGTTTAAAGGCATTCTTATATTTCAAAATCCATGACTTTTCACATGATACTGATATGCAGAAAGACAGAAAATTAAAGATGTAAATAAATGTGGTAGCATAAAAATGCATTAACTTCTACTTGACTTTGCTCAGGTGTGCCTTCCATAGTTTCTTATCCTACTGTAGATATTGGCATGGTACATGCTCTTGTACTAAAAAGCGATGGTGTTGATATATATGGGTATCAAACAAAATTTTTATTCTTGCCTATAGGCAATACATACCATTAGTGTGGAAGGGCCAATATCTTATATGATTGGTCAAACATCCATTCTGAATGGCTGGTACCCATGATGTATCAGTAGTTAAAGAATTTTAATGCTACTAGTAGTTAAAGATTTAAATGTTATCAAACAGTATCACTTGCAACAGGGAAGTCATTCAGGAAAGGAAGAGTCAGTTGATGTGCAAACTTCATTGCCTTTGACAACAACCACAGTTTTTGACAACAACCACCCTGATGAGTCAGCAGCCATCCACATTGAGGTGTAAATACCTCTCACCAGGAAAAAAAATTACAACTAGCTAAAAGTTCCAATGATGGTTAGCATTTTTTTTATCAGCAAGGCAATTTTTAATTAAGGTATGTACATTGTTTTTTAGACAATCACATTGTATACTTCATAGACTATACTATAATGGAAACATAACCTTTATATGTTTTGGGAAACTGAAAAATTCATTTGATTTGCTTTATTGTGATATTTGCTATATTGAAGTGATCTGGAGCTGAACCTGCAATATCTCCAAGCTCTGCCTGTATAATATCATGTCATCTGCAGAGTGACAGTTTTACTTCTTCCTTACCTATTTGGATGCTTCTTATTTCTTTTTCTTGCTTAATTGCTGTGGCTAGGACTTCTAATACCATGTTGAATAAAAGTGGCACAAGTGGATATGCTTGTCTTGTCCTTGACCTTAAAGGAAAGCTTTCAACTTTATACTGTTTAGTTATGATGTTAGTTATAGGCTTGTCCTACATGGCCTTTATTATGTCTAAGTACATTCCTTCTATACCTGCCTTGTTGATATTTTATAAATGGGTGTTGAATTTTGTCAAATACTTTTTCCACATCTATTGAAATGATCATATGATTTTTATCCTTTATTTTTTAATGTGGTGTATTACATTGACTGAACCATTTATCCTTAGAATAAATCCCACTTCATTATGGTATATGATCCTTTTAATGTATTGTTGAATTTAGTTTACTAACATTTTGTTCAGGATTTTGGCCTATACTTTTCTTGTGGCATCTTTGTCTGGTTTTGTTATCATGGTATTCCTGACCTAGTAAAATGCGTTTGGAAGAGTCCCCTTCTCTATTTTTTGGAAGCATTTGAGAAGAATTGGTTTGAGATTCTTCTTTGAATGTTGGTTAGAATTCCCTTAGTGAATCTGCCTGGTCCTAGACTTTTGCTTCTTTGAAGTCTTTTTTCTTATTGATTCAGTCTCTTAACTAGTAGTCTTGGTAGGTTGTATGTTTAAGAATTTATCCATTTCTTCTAGGTTGTCCAATTTGTTAGCATGTGATTGTTCATAGTAGTTCTTATTATCCATTTTATTTCTGTGGTATCAGTTGTAACATGTCCTCTTTTATTTCTGATTTTATTTATGTGACTCTTCTCTCTTTCTTGTTGAGTCTAACTAAAAGTTTGTCAATTTTACTTATCTTTTCAAACAACCAGATCTTAGTTTCACTGATCTTTTCTATTGTCTTTTTAGTCTCTCTTCCTTTAATTTCTGCTCTAATCTTTGTTATTTCCTTTCTTTGATTAAGTTTTGGTTTCTTTTTCTAGTTCCGTGAGACATAAAGTTAGGATGTGTATTTAGGACTCTTCTTATTTCTTCAGGTAGGCATTTTTTTTGCGTTAACTTCCCTCTTAGAACTGCTTTTGTGGACTACCATAAAGTTCGATATGTCATATTTCCATTTTCATTTGTCTTAAGATTTTTTTAATTTCTGTTTGATTTTTTCTTTGACCCATTGGTTTTTGCATTCATATATCTTACATTTCACAAACTCAAAATTTTCCCAGGTGAAATCTATAATTGGTCCCCATACACAGAAGTCAAGGAGAAACTGAAGAGACAGACCACTCCAGAGTGGTAAGTGGCAGTTTCAGTAAGCAAGGAAACCTACATAAGAGGTTTTTCTTCAGTGGCCTTAAGAGGAGTAAATCTCTGCACCCACTTGTCAGAATCTTAAAAGTTTATGCAGAGGTTTGTTAACTGGGTTCAATCTCATAAACAGTCTAGATGGTCTCAACAGCACCTTACTCTCTTGTGTCCTTGAAAATAAAGGAATGTATGGAATGATGGACAGAACATACATTTCGAGGACAAGGGGAAAGGGGAAGGAGCCTCTGATTACTGAGGTCCAGATGGTAGGTCAACCATATCATGGCTTCTCAATGACCTCCTCCAAAACCTTTATTAAGTTATTCTATTTCCAGAACTGCGGTGAATATTAGCATCCATCTGGTTCAAATGTACCAAGAGACTTTCAGGAGTCTATGAAGATACTTTACCCATTCAAGAATATCCTTTCTCTGATTTTCATGCTAATCTAAGGAGCTGACAATCATACATGATACAATCACAGACCAGAAGATACAGAAAATAAGTATGTGTATTTAACTAATGGATTACTGCATAATAGACATTATATCAGGTACTTGAATGTATTACCTTATTTAATCCTCACAATAATCCTGAGTTAGGTATATTTCCTCATTTTTAAAATAAAGCTTAGAGAAATCAAGCCTCTTGACCCAGGGCATACAGTTGGTACATGGAAGGGCCAGAATTCAAACTGTGTCTGCCTCCAAAGTAAAAACTTTAACCACAAAGTCATGTTGTTGTTATGGTCATAAGTAGGGAAATAAAGTGATAGAAAAGCAGAAAAAAATTCACCAGTATCCCATAGTGGCTTTGCTACATCTAAAATATTGATAGAAATTGACTTAAAATTAGCCATACTTTAAGATAATGGCTGTTTCTCAAATAAAATTTCATGTAACCTACTTTTGTACTTGATGGTATCAAGTGTCTATCCTCAGTAAAATATAAAGACCTGAAAGATTTATAGTTATATGAAGACTTAGAGTACTTTTGGGTGGTATTTATGAATGCATCAATATTATATCAAAATTTAAAAACCAACCGGCCTCATTTCTGCCCATAAAAATATCAAATTATTTATTTATTACTTTTGTTTAATTGTTTGTTTGGTCCCACTTGTTTGACAAAATTGGCCTTTTATTTTGGCATAAGATAAACAAGTATTAATCAATTAATTATAGGAAATTGGATCCTGTAAGGCATATTTCAGAAACAATAAGTTCTTTTGCTCATTTATAACTATCTGCAGTGGGACAAATCCAGCAAGTAAGAGGCCATTACCTGCAAGTGGATTAATAACATTAAAAATAATGTTATTATGTGCCATTGGAAATGTGCTTGAATAAATTACTTTTAACATCAGAAAATGGGTGGCCTGAAATATTTAACATCTCTAAAATTTTCTTTTTAAAAAAATTTTTAACACTTAATAATTGTTGAGAGATAGAGACAGAACATGAGCAGGGGAGAGGCAGAGACAGAGGGAAACACAGAATTCAAAGCAGGCTCCAGGCTCTGAGCTGTAAGCACAGAGTCCAACACGGGGCTTGAACCCATGAACCGCGAGATCATGACCTAAGCCGAAGTCAGACACTTAACCGACTGAGCAACCCAGGTGCCCCGACATCTCTAAAATTTTCAAGACTAGCACTTAGTCTCCTTATTTTTTGCAGTGATTTCAAATTCAAACAGACCATAATTATAAGATAATGCCGGGAAAAAAATGCACTACTTAACACCAAGACAAGTGTATTATTCATCAGTATGGCAAATGGTAAATATAGGTGTGACTGCCAGAACCAGAGCATACAAATATATATAGAAACACAGCCCCTCCTTTAAGAAGGTCCCACAGAGCATGAGCTCTGAGGAAGCCATAGAACCTGATGATAGGTGAAAAAACAGCAATCAAAGTTAACATCACCAATATCAGACCAAACCAAGAATACATGCTTCTTGGTGGGATACACTGAGGATCCAACAGAAGGTCGGGCCAAACCTTCAAAAATTCATAGCTTGAATTAAATGAAAGGGGAACATCAGACAAACTCAAAGTGAGGAGTATTAATAAAATAACTAGCCTATACTCTTCCAAAGTGTCAAAGTTAATAAATACAAAGAAAACTAAAGAATTATTCCTGATTAGATGAGACTAAATAAATATGGTTGCTTGAATATGATAAGAATCCTGGATTGACTCCTTGGACCAAGAGAAAAAAAGCTATAAAGGACCTTTTGGGAGAAATTGATGAAACTTGCATACGGACTACAGGTTAAACATAAAATGATGTAAAATATAATATAAGATGATTTAAGAATATATCTTTGTTCTGTACAAAGGAGCAAGGTGTCTCCAACTGAGTTTGGAATGTGTGGAAAAAATATGCTAATGTTTTTATTTTACGTAAACATACATAGCTTCACCGGGATGCCTGGGTGGCTCAGCTGGTTAAGCGCCAGACTCCAGATTTCAGCTCAGGTCATGATCTAATGGTTTGTAAGTTTGGGGCCTACATCTGGCTCCGCACTGACAGCATGGCCTGCTTGGGATTCTCTCTGTCTGCTCCTCCCCCTCTCAGGCAAGTTCTCTAAATAAATAAGTAAATAAATAAATAAATAAACAAACAACAAAAAACATATATAATTTTATTTTTACAAAAATGGGATCCAATATACTGTTCTATAACTGGGTTTTTTCACTTACTTTATTTTGGGGATCTTTCCATGTAACCATGTATATTACTATTTCACCCCATTTAATAGTGTCCTGGTACTATATAAGCATTGATGGGTATTTAGGTAGTTTTTTAATATTATAAACAACATGCTATTAACCTTTCTTATACCTGTAACTTTATAAGCCTGTTCCAATATATCTGTAGGAAGTTTCTATAAGTAGTAATCTTAGATCAAAAGATACAAGCAATTTAAAAACTAGTAGATGCCATCAAATCACTCTCAAAAAACAATCTGAATATTTACCATCCCCTTCACAGTGTATGAGTGCCCTATTTGTCCATAAATTCCTTACTACTAAACATTAACTTGTTAAGTTTTATCTAACTTATTTGTGTCATTATTGATTTTAATTTGGGTTTTACAAATTACTGGCGAGGTTAATTTTTTTTTTTTTTTTTTAGACAGAGAGAGAGGAATATGAGCAGGGTAGGGGCAGAGAGAGAATGAGAGAGAGAGGGAGAGAATCCCAAGCAGGCTCTTTGCTGTCAGCATGAGGCGGCCTGACGCAAGGCTCCATCTCACAAACCATGAGATCATGACCTGATCCAAAATCAAGAGTCAGACACTAAACCAACTGAGCCACCCGGGCACCCCTAAACTTTTTTTTAAATGTATGCATTGGCCATTTCTATTTCTTTTCTTTTTTAAAAAAATGTTTATTTAATTATTTTGAGAGAGAGTGTGTGTATATGTGAGAAGGGGAGGAGCAGAGAGAGAGAGAGAGAGAGAGAGAGAGAAAGAGAGAGAGAGAATCCCAAGCAGGTTCTGGGCTGTCAGTGAAGAGCCAGACACAGGGACCAAACTCCCAAACCGTGAGGTCATAACCTGAGCTGAAATCAAGAATCGGAAGTTTAACAAACTGAGCTACTCAGGCACCCATGCAGTTATTTTCTATAAAATATCTATTCTTTTCATTTGCCCATTTTTTATTATCATTTTCTTGTTGGATCGTAAAAGCTTTATCAATCATTTGCTACATCTGTATTGAAAACTACTTTCTTTTACCCTGTGCTTATCCTTTACCTGTTTAGGATGTCTATTAAGAATTTTATGTTTTACGCAATGAATTCTTTTCATCTTTTATCCACGTGTTCTGTGTTTTGCATCTTGTTTAGGAGGTTTTCTCTGTTCCTAAATTCTAAAAATATCCTTCTATGTTTTCTTTTATTACTTTTTAAAATATATAGATCTTAATATACTAGTAATTTTTATGATGCGAGGTAACTATTGAAATAAAATCTGGGAGGTGCCTGGCTGACTCGGTCAATTGAGCAACCAACTCTTAATTTTGGCTCAAGTCATGATCTCAGGGTCATGGGATGGAGCTCTGTGTCTGCCTGTGTGCTGAGCATGGAGTCTGCTTAACATTCTCTCTCTCTCTCTCTCTCTCTCTCTCTCTCTCTCCCTCTGCCCCTCTCCCCCACTCATGTGCTCTCGCTCTCTCTCAAAAAAAAAAGGGAAATAAAAATTTTCCTTTCAAATAAATGTCCATCCCTATTCCATTTAACACTTAATTTTACTATCCCTACTAATTTCAATTCAATCTTGTACATATATTAAATTCTCACGTAGATATTGTCTATTTCTGTTCTCCCGGTTCAATGCAATTGACATACTTCTGAAGCAGCATTGTGCCATTTTAGCTCTATGATGCATTAAAGTATGTGTCAGGACTCCACTCCCTGCCTTGTACAGTTAAGGACAATGATTGCACAGTCAGTCCTGGCATGAGGGCTTTCGGCCTACTGGCATGTCAGTTGAGCTTTCTATACCTCACTTTCCTTATCTGCAAGAGTGGTGAGAATATAAAATTATTATCATTATTAATACAAGTGCTATGATTATAGGATTATTATGAATTGTTATAACAGAGTTAGTAAATATATGTAAAATTGTTACATCAGTATCATGTCTTAAATACTCTATAAATGCCTATTACCATTACTCCTTCACACTTTATTTTTGAAAAATATGGTCATCCTTTTTCAGGTTTTCTTCATATTAATTATTGAACCAGTTTTCCAATTCCCACGATTATGACCCTTTGTTTGGACCTTGTTAGGTAGAGCAATGGGTACCAGGTTAATTATACCTAAAATACTGATGTGTAGCTTAGTGTTGTGGGCAATGAAGCTCTGTGTTCATATGAAAGTTTAAATATCACCCAATATATTACTCCCTTTAGTCCTGACCACCTATGGTTAGAGCTGCCCATTCCTACGAAGAACAAACAGCTCTCAGGACTCAGGAGGACAGTTTGAAAATCTCTGCTCTGGAATAATTTTTGTCTTATTATACAATCTCTTAACACATGTGCGTTTGTCTCAGTGAACTGTGACTGAATTACCGGCTTTATTACCTGAGAGTAAGGCTATCATTTGGTATATTTCTCTGGAAAAACATCCCTAGATGATATTCTAAAATTTGCAATTTCAAGAAAGAAAGCAATAAACCACCACCATTCGTATCTTATCTCAGGTCACATTTTACTAATGAGATGAGGCATAATGCATTAATGTGCACCATCTGAAAAACTGTTTATTTAACCAAATTCAGTAAAGTCTATTTATATGGATTCACACTATAACATGGTTAGGTGAGATGATCTTATAATTACATCCACTTCGCTATGGTAGATATGCTAACCATTTTAGTCTTTTGTATTAAATGCACTACTGGATATTGTGGTTCAGTATTGCTGTTTTTGGTTGTCTTATTGATTTAATATAAACAGCTTACCAAAGTGTAAATAATCTAATCAGCCTTCTGTATTTTTTTATTTATGTCATCACTTCTGTTGAGCTAAAAATGCAATTCACTAGTTATTGTCATAAACATAGTCGACTGAGTACAAGGAGTCATAATAGGCTATATTTGTTCTATTGTTATATTTCGTTCAACCGAGTGACAGCATGACCTTGCATCTAAAATGCAAGTTACTGTACCCTGCGGGCCAAAACATAGGCTGGTTCTGGAGCATGAGCTAATGGTGTAGACATGGAATAACAGTGAATGGCTCTCTGGGTTCCAAGGAGTAAGGCTACTTTCCAGTTCATCTGAGAGCCACACAGTCCAATACTATCACAGCAATGTATCCATCTGTGAGTTTTCGTAGCTCTGAATGAGTGCATGGCAGAGACTGTGGTTGGTTAGCCAGTTATTGAATGTTGCACACTGCTCTGCCTGTGTGATAATAAAAGGGACCACAGATGGGACTATTGTTTTAGGAGGGATAGCAATAGTGGGTATCCTGAAACATTGTGTCATCAAAGTATACAATGTCACAGAAAAAAAAAAAATGATGACTTTCAACAAAGGGCTGTTATATTGAACATGTTACGTACTTTGAGCCATTTGTGAAGAAAAAAATACATTTGAATTGTTCACTAAGGAGAGTCTTCTACAGGCTTTGTAATTATTGGACGGATCATTATGTATGTGACTCAGACAACATGCATTTTACTACGTAAAGATTAAAATCAATTGTTTTGTAGTAACTACAAAGCTCGAAACTTGGATTCCTTAGAACTCACCAAACTCTTAGCATTTTCTCTGCTCTAACCTTAAAACAAACAACAACAAACACAGAAAAACAAACACCCACATCTGCCACATGACTGTATCCCCATGTGACATACAGATTAAATAGAGTCTTAGAGGTGAAGAAATGTGGCTGAGATCACAACCAACAATACTGGAGCAGAACTGAAATCAGTCCATCTACTGATGGAAAGCCTCACACTTGCCTCACAGGCTTTTGGCTTCAGTTTTAGGAACACCTCCATTAAAATCCAATGTCTAGGCCTCCAAGAATGAACATATATATTCTCTCAAAGTGTAAGCTGTATTCTTTACCTTTTTATTTCTCTGATTTAGCACTTTCTTGCCACTGCTTGCTTACCATTATATGTATATGTATATATATACTGAACCACATATGTATATATGTATTATATATACACACACACATATATTTTTATTTTCCCTGTGATTCAGTCATGCTTTTAAAAGGATCTTTTTAATGTTTATCTATCAGTATTATTTATTTTTTAATGTTCATTTATTTATTTTGTGAGAGAGAAAGAGAGAGCACATGAGCAGGTGAGGGGCAGAGAGAGAGGAAGACAGAGAATCCCAAGCAGGCTCCATGCTGTCAGCATGGAGCCCGAAGTAGGGCTCGATTCAGGAACTATGAGATCATGACCCGAGCCAAAATTAAGTCAGATGTGCAACAGACTGAGCCTGGGTGCCTCACTCTATCAGTTTTAGAAGATTCTTTTAATTTATTTGCTTGTTTCAAAAATCTATCAAAATATATGTAGCAAATCTCGAAAGCAAACCTCCAAGATGTAACAAAGGTTACATCTTGGCATATTTACTTCACTTCTTTTCTAACATAAAAGAAGCAAACTTTACAGATAATGTTGAATTTTCCATTCTGGTTCTTGTTCTCCTGCCCGCTCCAGAGACAAACCCTATCATGAACTTGGACTGCATTCTGCCAGACACACTTTTAATTATTTTAGTATATATATATTATCCTTAAGCCACAATTAACATTAGTTAATTATGTGTCGATTTATATAAATGTGCTGGGCACATGATTCTATGACTTTTGATTTGCAACTTGACAGGTAATCTAGCTGATTTAACAATTGCATGATAATATATCTATGTTTATTTATCCATTTTCCTGTTGATGAATATTTAGATATCAAACCTTACTACCGCAAATAAACAACAGTCTTCTGTTTCAAATGTAACATATAACTTTCTGCATATATTCTTATGCAGATATGTGAAGTTTCTCTAAGATATATTCCTTAAAGTGTTTTTCAAGTGATCAGCGCCAAACACTGTCCTGTTAATTATTTTATTATTTTTATTTAAAAAATGTTTATTTATTTATTTTGAGAGGAAGAGAGATGACACATGCAAATGGGGGAGGAGAAGAGAGAGAGGTAGAGAGAGAATCCCAAGCTTGACCAAGAGTCAAACGCTTAAGCGACTGAGCCACCAAGGCTCCCCCTGCTAATTTTTTTAAATAGAACTCTTTTGTACAATGTACCTTCATCCAATATTATTCCAACATAATATTTTATCAGCAGTGTACAAATAGGCTATTTCTGCATATTTGCCAATACTAATTTTTTTTCCAAAAAATTGTTTAATGCATTATTATTATGGAATGCATGTGTCCCCCTAAAAGACGTATGTTGGAGTCTTAACCCTCAATGTGATAGTATTAGGAGATAAGGCCTTTGGAAGATAACTAGGTCATAAAGGTAGAACAATAATGAATGGGATAGTACCCTTATAAATGAGACCCCAAGGATCTCTTTTTGTTCTCTGCTATGTGAGGCTACAATGAGAAAGGAGTCACCTATGAATCAGGAAACAAGCCCTCACCAGACATTGAATCTGACAGCAGCTTGACCTTGGATATGATGAGTACCAGTCTATAGTATTTTGTTATAGCAACCCAAGTGGACTAAGATACACACACACACACACATATATGTATTCTATAAAATATATTTATGTAGGTTTTAAGGAATAATATATGAACATCATGGTACTTGCCACCAAGGTTAAAAGATAGAACACTATTCGTCCCCGTTGGTTGTGTGTTGCTACCAAATCACATCACTCTCAATCTCTAGAATGACCTTGTGTTCATTGTTCTCTTTTTCCATATAAATCTCACCATCTGTGAAGGAAGATATAGTTTTGAAAACCTGAGTAGCAAGCACAAACCTCGAAGTGTAAGAAAGAGTCACTGTCACTATTAGAGGAGGTGTTTGCGGGGAGCTCTGCTGATGGGGCTTTAGGGTTTCTGAGAGTATAAAGGGTCTCTTCTGGGGAAGTTAGTGGGTGAGGCCATCAGGGTCATAAAAAACATGGGGGTCTTGACACTTGGGCCATCTAGTTGGGCTAAAGTAAAAGGCAGGTATTGGGGTTTTCCAACAGAATTGTGGTCAGAAAGAGTGGGCGGTTCTGCATTTTCTGTTTCTAAGTTCACTATAGCCCAACTTTACTTTCCAAAGCAAAACATCAGCCATGTATAGGTGAGAACCTGTGCTAGGGTCTACCTAAGCATTCTGCCCTCAGGCTAGTAATAGCACAGTGGCAGTTGGGAGGTTGTTAAAGTCATACTTCCACATGCTATCTCTTGAATACTCTTTTCTAATCTAGTCTGGGGCACAGCTAAAATCTTCATGGTCTTACTGGAAGTTCTCTTTATCTGCTTCCTGTATTAAATCTCCTTTTTGATATATATCATTTTAGCCTCTCCTTGGTTATTTTGAGCTTCATAAGGGTAAGGTAGCTTGGTTCACCAATATAGAGAGAACCTGTAATATCGGAATTTCAAGGTCATCCTCAGGTACTGGTCATGTCTCCCATAGTGACCCCCAATCTCCTACTTGGAAAGTAAAGACCGAGGAATACGGTAGCAGAGAAGAATTGGTGTCTCTGAATTCATCAGTTAGAATAAAATCATCGATTAATCCCTTTGTTTTGGGAATATCTCTCTGTTGTTATTTCCACCAATCTCCTATATTTTACTTAATTCATAACACAGGCTTTTAGATTCCCGTTTGGTCGAAGAAGAGGCAAATTTTCAAACAGCATTTTTTAAAAGGATCTAGAGATATTAATGGCTTTTATCCAGTCCTTCTCATACTAGACTTCTCCTTCTGTTAACATGGTCTTGACATTTGGGGTAATTTTTGAGATTATTTAGTAGTGTAGTCTTAAGCTTTCCTCATGTATGGCTAAGAACCTGGCTTTCTTGTGACTGATAAACCAGTCCGTATGCTGCTTACCAGCTTACAAATTATTTTGTTGCTCTTGCCCTTTTCTGTGTTTCCCATCTTTGTAGGCACTAAAGTAAGCATTGTACAGTCTGAGGTCAAATCTAAAGTGAAATACTAGATTTTTGCTGAAAATGTAGGTAAAAATTCCTCCTTGAGAACTCTTTTATTAACCATTTTTCCTTAAATCTTTTAAAACAGAATACCTTATATGAGATTCTGTGTTTTCAAAAGAAATCTTGACAATATGCTACACGCTTATTCAAATGAAACTCAGTTATTTGAAAGTATGGATCTGACTTGGAAAACTCTTAAATGTGAATCAGAGAAAATTGCATCACTAAAACAGGTTCTTTCTGCACACCGTCAAATGCTGGGGCAAAACAGGGCTGGTTAGTGTGTGAAACACTGGTAGAAAACATGGTCTGACATTCTGCAGACTATGTGATGAGTGGAGAGATGTGAGAAATAATGGCAAACAATACAGACAAGGATTTCCAAAATTAATTATCAATTCAATCGGCAGCACTTTCTAAGAACATTCAATGTGTGAGGCATTTGGGAATCTAAAAGGGGAAAGACATGGTCCAGGCCTCTCAGAAGTTCACAGTCTGTCCTTTGGATAAGAGTGTCTGAAGGAAGCAGATTGTCAAATAATAAATAACAGGACTCTAGGAGTATGTCCTCGATGCTCCTCTCTCTCTCCCTAGATCATTCTTTTCTTAATTCTTTGTTTGACTGCCTCCCTTCTTATCTTTTAGGTGTCAGCTAAAATGTCGTTTCTTCCTGACCACCCTCTCCAAAGCAGATCTCCCATTTCTATTTTCACTATCTTTATTTTTATTTGAGTGTTCTCTTTGTTTCCTTCAAAATATTAATCAAAATGTGTGATTATTTTATTCTCGTTTGTTCCTTTTTCCTTTCTGTCTTCCACTATTGGAAAAGGAGCCTATCTCTTCCGTTTCCCATTTAATTTGCAATGATGAAGCCGTATTTGATAATGGGTACTTGATACAGCAGACTGGGGGAATTTAATGGTATTTCCTACCTAAACTTTCTAGCAGCACAGAAGCTAAGTTTTGGAGGATTTGTACGAGGTATCTATTGGTAGAGGATATTTAGGGGAGGTGTTTCATCCCAGCAGAGAGGTACATAGGAAACCACAAACTATTTAATATAGCTTCAGTGAATACTTTAGTAATGTGGATAAAAAGGAACTGTAGAGAAATAACATTGAATAGGAAAGCTGAGCAAACTCATGAATTATTGTCCCATTACAAAGTCTTGGGCAATATTGCAATGTTTTAGGCAGATGAAGTGTAGGAATAAATTTTTTATTTAAAAAAATAAATCACAGAAAAGTGAGCAGAATGGATTTGAGTAAGGCAAAGCTACAGTTGTAACTGTGGTTATAGTAGTTATCCTTTATAAAAATAAGTATTTGAACTTCATATGGAGTTCATATAGAGAGGAGAGATGAAGAGCTTTAGAATCAACAGTATTTGGTGATCTATTTCACATAGTGAATGAAGGAGATGGACAAATCGAAGGCCTTTTTCAAATTTCTGGTATGGGCTGTTAGGTAGAAGATGGTGCCATACACTAAAAAGAGAAAAATAAGGGGCGCCTGGGTGACTCAGTAGGTTAAGCATCTGGCTTTGGCTCAGGTCATGATCTCATAGTTGGTGGGTTTGAGCCCCAGGTCAGGCCTGTGCTGACAGCTCAGAGCCTGGAGTCTGCTTCGGATTCTGTGTCTCCCTCTCTCTCTGCCCCTCCCATTCTCATGCTTTCTCTCTCTCTCCTTCTCAAAAATAAATAAAAATTTAAAATATTTTTTAAAAGAGAGAGAAAAATAAGATGAACATTTGTGGGACAAGGAGGGAGGGCAGATAAGGAGTATTGTCACCTTTAGGTTGAGCTTTTGCATGCATCTAAGATGCTAATTGTGTAAATTTTCCTACTTTGTACCACTTTTTAAAATCTTTGTCTTTCCTTGGACCTTTTATGTGACAGTTCCTAAATATCTGTTGAATATATTTTTCTTTTTCTGATTTCCTCCTCCTACATTCCACAATGCATAATTGTCCAGACCTTTAGAATTTGAAAAATAAGACCATTCCAAGAAGACAAAAATCCAGGTTTATGATTCTTTTAATTATGACTTTTCTTTTTTTAAATATGAGCTCGCAGACTTAGGGAAAACAAGTAATGCCATGGAAACAATTATTTGAAAAGAAAAATGCATTTCTGTTGTGACCAAAGGAAGAGTAATAGCATCATTATAAGCCTATCATTTCACATTAGCTAAATGCAAATAATGACTAATTCCTATAACATGTCTTAGTTTTGTAAAGAAAATCAAAATGCTAAGGTATTGTCATTTGTTTTTATGCAGGCACAATACAGGCAAACATAATACATTAATGCAAACTAAATGTAGTAACCCAGGTATAAAGCAAATTGTGCTTTTAAATGATTAGATTTCAGGCTATTTATAGATGACAGAGGAGAACTTTGAAAAAGGAATACATGCTTTCATATATTCAAGGGTATTTTTTTGATACATAGAAATAATTCAAAACAGAGCATTTTAGTATTTCTATTTGAAATTTCCCAATATCGAATCTAAAATTCAAAGCACATATTGTTTTTACTAATTTAAAAATATGACATATGGACATTTGAGGTTTCCATAATTTGGCTGTTGTAGATAATGCTGCTATAAACATCAGGGTGCATATATCCCTTTGAATCAGTGTTTTTGTATTCTTTGGGTAAATATCTGGTAGTGTGATTGCTGGATTTAGGTTAGTTCTATTTTTAACTTTTCGAGGAACCTCCATACTGTTTTCCCCAGTGGCTGCACCAGGCTGCATTCCCACCAACAGTGCAGGAGGGTTCCCCTTCCTCTACATCCTTGCCAACACCTCTTGTTTCTTGTGTTGTTGATCTTAGGCATTCTGACAGGTGTGAGGTGATATCCCATTGTAGTTTTGATTTGCATTTTCCCTGATGATCAGTGATATTGAACATCTATACAATTCATTAGTACTTAACCACAAAAATGAACGAAATCACCATTTGCAATCATATGGATGGAGCTAGAGAGTATTACGTTAAGTGAAATAAGTCAGTCAGAGAAAGACAAATACCATATAATTTCATTCACATGTGGAACTTAAGAAAAAACAAATGAGCAAAGCGATTTAAAAAAGAAAGATAGAGGCAAAACAAGAAATAGGCTCTTAACTATAGAGAACAAACTGATGGTTACCAGAGGTGGGGGGATGGGTGAAATAGGTGATGAGGATTAAGGAGTGCACTTGAGATGAGCACTGGGTGTGGTATAGAAATGTTCAATCACTATATTGTATACCTGAAACTAAAATTACACTGTATGTTAACTAACCTAAATTTAAATAAAAACTTAAAAAATGAAACACTAATATCTAATGAAAAATAAGTGAATAAAAATGGAACATAGGTGTCAATTTGAGAAAAGTTAACAAAAGTGGCCTTATAAAATAGCGGATGTTGCCATTAAAATATAAATATGTAGGATGCCATGTTAATCAAAAGACAAGATATATGATTGTAAAAAAATTCATTAAGTGATTTCTTGAATTCCTTTTAGTTAGTTCTTCAAAATACAAAACAAGACATTAAGCATAAGAGCAGTCAGACAAATAATTAGAATATAGGATATTTTTATACATCCTTATTATTTTTCTGTCATGATGTCTACTGCTGCAAAATTAATCTCACCACAGGGTTAACTTTCTGTATGATCTTTCTTTCTGTATGATCTGGTGTTTAACATCTAGAAGGTCAGCATCATGAAGTTTACATTATAGCTAAAAATCAGACATTTAGGGGCTCCTGGTCAGTTGATTAAGCGTCCGACTTCAGCTCAGGTCATGATTTCACACTTGGTGAGTTCAAGCCTCACATCAGGCTCTGTGCTGACAGCTCAAAGCCTGGAGCCTGCTTCAGATTCTGTCTCCTTCTCTCTGTTGTATACATAATCTCATCTTGTTTAAAATGGACATATATCTTGGGATAAAAAGATTTAAATAATTATGGAATGTAAAGAATTGAAGCAAAAATATCTGGGAACAACTAACAGGAATAAGTGTTCCTTGGAGTAATGGCTAGTTCCTGGTCAAGGGCAAATAGGTACTATTGTGATACTGAGACATTGTTTTGTCAGGAATCAATGTGCCTTCAAAATTAATGGAGTAATGTGAAAAACAATAAGCAAACAGATTTAAGGATCCCTCACGGACCAAAGTTGAGCACAAAAAAAAAGAAAAAAAAAACTGTGATAGAATAAAATAATCTTAGAAGCTCAAGAATTAATACTCAAAAACAATAAAACCAGAAAAAATATATAGGTCAATATTTGATAAAACATTCTCTTCCTGTAAAATTGGTAACTAAATAAAAGAAGTAAACATACATGATCTTTTCCATTAGGAACTATATTTCAGAGTAAGTAGCTCCAGTAAGTGGGAAAAACATTACAAAAGAATAAACACTAATATTATAGAAGCAATTATAGAATCAAAACTGCATGGTTTTAAACATGTATTCCTCAGGTAGGTGAACCTAAATATATATAAGTGAAATTTACAGAACTACAAGAAAAATGATTACAAATCTGAAATCAAAACAAAAGATTTTATGTTCTCTCTCAGTAATAAATAAGGTGATGAGCAGAAGTAATCGGTGTGCTATAAGAGATTTAAACAACTAACAATATTGAAAGAATATATATACGAACTCCATACCATGCAATTCTTGTATACACATATTTACCCTAATATAATATATGACTCATAAAACTATATTTAAATTATAAACAATAAGTTAACAAATACCAAAGCATCATAATCATACAGATTATTTTCTGCTGACAATGCTATTAAAATATGTATTAGTGACAAAAGTACCTATTAAATACCACAAATATTTGGAAATTTTCACAGAAATTGTTACAAAAGAAAGAAAATTTCTAATATATGTGTAACTGGAAACTGAAAAGGAGAGGAGAGAGCAAATATAGTAGTGGCAATATTTAAAAATACAGTGACTGAAATTTTTGCATATTAATGAAGGAATTTCATCTATCTATTTAAAAAACTCTACAAACCAAGTTAGATAAATACAGACAAAATTGCAACTAGGCATGCCATAGTAAAACTACTAAAAATCAAAACAAAAGGAAAATCTTAAGATGAGTAAAATAATAATAAGTTATACTATATTTAACAAAGACAACAAAATTGACAGAGACTTCTCACCAGAAACAGTTGAGCTTAAAAATATGATATAATTACTATGCTAAGGGAAAACAATTCTCAACTTTGATTCTCCACTTAGGTAAAACTATCTTCAAGGTAAAAATGAAATAAAAATAACTTCTGACAAAATCAGAAAATGTATCACCACTGTCCTACACTAAAAGAGAACGTAAAGGGAATAATTTAAGCAGAAGAAAACTTATTTCAGATGGAAACAAAAATGCATGAAAACAGACCAAGAAATGAAAAGCATAAATATTAGGTAAACATAAATGAATGTTAACTATAAAAGGTTATAGAAGGTAATTTCCATATGCTCCTACCTAGCATGTAAAGAGTTTGGAAGTTGCCACTCCATCTTAACAATAAGTAAAAAGCTAAACAAGCTGAAAAATCAACAAATCTTAGATTCATCTGAGTAATCATAGGACAAACTGCTCCCCTAGGAATTAGAGAGACAGGTGAATACAAAGGATCACAGCTTCACTGGAGCAGAAATCCACAAACCGAAATCTCTGACAGAACCAGTGCTAGAGTAGGTAAACCTGAACTGTAATTGATGAATTGCTGGAAACTAAATGTTGGCCAGTCTGACAGTTAGGAACTCCAGGGAGACCTAGTCGTAGGGGAACCCTCATACTTTTGTAAGTTTACCTCCAGCAACCTGACCGGGTCCTCAATGTAAATATCAGAGAAAAATCTATTTATGCCAGGGAAGGGAAAAGTAATCAATTCGAAATACACCAGAGTATACTGTTCTTATAAGCAGGACTTGCCCTTAGGAGAAACTATTTTACTAGAGTTCAACTTGCTGGAGTTTTATTGGAGTCTAAACTACCCATGGGAAGAAAAATACTCAACTATACTCCATTTAGTCATGCTGTTCTAAGGGAAAATAAAACTGAGAAGCACTAGTGAAGATCGCAGTCCAGGGGCACAGGCACACGAGAGGACTGAGCCCTAATCATAAAGCTATAGAATACTCTCTTCCCCTACACATTTCCACCATTTTACTAAAGCCCTATTTACAAGAGTTCCTTTTACCTAGCTATCAAAAAAAAAAATTACGAGACATACTAAAATGCAAAATCACAGTCTGAAGATACTGAACCAACATCGGAACGATGTTTCCACATATGAAAGCAATGTCAAAAGTTATCAGACCAAAAATTATTTTTAATTATTATTATTATACTAACAGCTTTAATAGAAAAAGTAGTCATTTTGCAAGAACAGGTGGATAATGTGGGCAGAGAAATGGAAATTCTAAGAAAGAATCAGAAAGATAGGCTGGAGATCAAAAACATTGTAGCAGAAATGAAAAATGCCCTTGATAGGCTCATTAGTAGATTAGAAACAACTGACGAAAAAGTTCTGCGCTTAAGGTTATGACAATAGAAACTTCCAAAACTGAAAAGCAAAGAGAAAAAAGGCTAAAACAAACAAACATAATATCCAAAAACTGTAGAATAAGCACAAAATGTATAACATGCACGAAATGGAAATACCACAAAGAGAAGAGAGGAAAAAAAGCAATATTTAAAGCAATAATGACAATTTCCCCAAATTAATGTCAGGCAACAAATCATATATCCCGGCGACACAGGGAATAGCAAATAGGATAAATGTCCAAAACAATCTGCACCTAGGCATTCATACTCAAACTTCAGAAAAGCAAAGATAAAGAAACGTTCTTGAAAAAAGCCAGAGTAAAAATAACACCTGACCTAAAGGCGCAAGCATAAAATGATATCCAGCGTCTCCAAACAATGGAAGCATAAAATAGTTGGAGTGAAATATTTAAGATGTTGAGAAGAAAAAAAATCAAAAATTCTATAGTCTGCAAACTATTCTTTAAAACTGAAGAAGAGGGGCACCTGGGTGGCTCAGTCAGTTCATCATCCTTCTCTTGGTTTTGGCTCAGGTTACGATCTCACGGTTATGAGTCTGAGCCCTGAATTGAGATTCTCTCTCTTTCGCTCTCTCTTTTCCTTTCGTTCTCTCTCTCAAAATAGATAAATAAACTTAAATAAATAAAATAAAATAAGAAATAAAGACTTTTTTAAACAAATAAAAATTAAAGCAATTTGTTGCCAGGAGACCTGCCTTGCAAGAAATGTTTTTAAAAGATTTTCAGAGAGAAGAAAAATTATGTGCATCAAATACATCAGGTGTACATAAAAAACAGGAGAGCATTAGACTAGGTATATGAGGGTAAATTGAAAACTTTTTATTTTTTTATTTTTATTTTATTAATCCAATAGTAATTTGTTTAGAAAACTCTTAGCAACAACCTATTAGCTATTCATGCTTAGTGTATAAAAAGGTTTATCTTTGTTTATGCATAAGGGAGATGAATGACAGCAAGGACAAAGGTGAGAAAGAAATATTAGGAATATTTTGTTGATATGAGGCACTAACACTACCTGTGAAACGTTATTTGACAATGGTCTTAGATTATTTGTAATTATATATTGGAATCTCTAGGATAATAGCTTATAAAAAGTAAAATATAATAGTATGATTATTATGCTAAGAAAGGAAAGAAAATGGAATTATATGAAATGCTCAATTGAAACTACAAAAGGCAAAAAATATGTAAAGATGAAAGTAAGACTAACGAACAAGGACAACAAATAGAAAATAATAATAGAAAACAGTAACATATATGCTAAATCTAAATAAAGCAATCAAAAAACAAGACCCAATTCTATGTTGGTTCTAGGAAACCTGCTTTAAATCTAAAGATACGTGGGGCACCTGGCTGGCTCAGTCGGTTAATCTTAAGCATTGGACTTCAGCTTAGGTCATGATCTCATGGTCTGTGGGTTTGAGCCCAGCATTGGGCTCTGTGCTGACAGCTCAGAGCACGGAGCCTGCTTCAGATTCTGTGTCTCCCTCTCTTTCTGCCCCTTCCCAACTCACACTCTGTCTCTCTTTCTCTCAAAAATAAATAAACATTAAAAATTTTTAATGCAGGGATAGAGGAAGATATATTATGCCAACACTAATCAGAAGAAAGTGGGAGTTGTTAAATTAATTTCACACAAAGCCAACTTCAGAGCAAGGAAAGCTATTAGAAATAAAGAGGGACACCACAAATGATAAGGGGAAAATAACCTAAGAAGACATAATTCTTAATGCATATGCACCTAAAAGCAGAGCATCAAAATATATGAGGGGCAAAACTGATAGAACTACAGGGAAAATAGATGAATTCACTATCATAGTTGGAGACTTCAACATCCCTCTATAACAAATGGACAGGTCCAGCAGGCAGAAAATCAATAAGGCTGTAGTTGAACTCAACAGCAACATCAATCAACTGGATATAATTGACATCAATAGACTACTTCATGCAACAACAGCAGATTACACATTCTTCTCAAGCTCACATGGAACATTTACCAAATAGGCCACATTCTGGACCATAAAACACACCTTAACAAGTGTAAAAGAATAGAAATTATACCATGTCTGTTCTCTGACTACAATGGAATTAAACTAGAAACCAAGAATAGGAAGATAGCTAGAAAGCCTCGAAAATACTTAAAGATTAAGCAATATGCTTCTAAATAACACAGGGAGCAAAGAGAAATTGTAAAAGAAATTTAAAAATATTTTTAATGAAATGAAAATGAAAACATAACTTATCAAAATTTCTAGGATGCAGTGAAAGCAGGGGTTAGAGGGTAATTTATAGCACTGAGTGCATTTATCAGAAAAGAAGAAAGATGTAAAATCAATCATCTAAATTTCAACCATAGGAAACTAGGAAAAGAAGAGAAGATTAAATACAAAGTAAACAGAAGTAAAGAAATAGGAATTAGAGCATAAATCAATGAAATGGAAAACCAGAAATTAATAGAGCAAATTAAACAAAACTAAAAGATGTTTTTTTTGCAAAGATCAGTGAAATTGATAAGCCTCTCACCAACCTAAATCACCAAGGAAAACAAGAAGAGAGACAGAGAGAGAGAAAGGACGTGAGTTATTAAAAGTAGAGATTTAAGAGAGGACATCACTACAGATCACATGGAAATGAAAAGAATAATAAAGGAATATTCTGTGCTTACAAATCTGTAAACTTGGATTAATTAAACCAATTCTTTGAAAGACACAATATGTAAAAACTCACAAAAAAGAAATAGGCAATCTGATTAGGTTGCTATCTATTAAAGAAATTGAATCAATAATTAATAACATTTCTAAACAGAAAGCACCATATCCAGTGAGTTTGCTGGTGATTATATCAACATTCACAAAAAAAAAAATTATACCAAGTCCCTATAATCTTTTAAGAATATGGAACCAGAAGGAATACTTCCTAACTCATTCTGTGAGTTCGGCATTTGCCTAATAATAAAATAACACAAACACATTATAAGAAAACCCAGACCAATATCTTCTATGATCATTGGTGAAACAATCTTCAACAGAATATTAGCAATTCTAATCCAACAGTGTGCAGGAAGAAATTATACCCCACGACCAAATGGAATTTATCCCAGGTATATAAGCTGTCTTAACAGTCAAAAACCTATTAATGTAACCCATCATATCAACAGCTAGAGAAGAAAAATAACCAGAACTTATCCATAGATGCAGGAAAAGCATTTGGTAAAATCCAACACACATTCATAATAACACTTAGCAAACCAGGAATAGGGCATATCTTTCTCAACTTGATAAAGAATATCTACAACAAAGCAAAACTATAGATAACATCAAACTACATGATGAGAAACTCAAGTTAAACCACTAAGATTAGCAACAAGGTGTAGGTGTTCCTTCTCACCATCCCTTTTCAGCATAGTGCTGGCCTTAATAATGCAATGAGAAAAAAACAGGGAAATAAAAGGTACATATATCGGGATGAAATTTTCTTGTTTTATAGATGACATTATCCTTTTATGTAGACTGAAGGAATTGACTAAAAGAATCTGGAGCTAATAAGCAAATATAACAAAGATTGTAGGATACAAAGTTGAAATACAAAAGCCAATTGCCATCTTATATAACAAGTGGAATGAACAGTGAGTGGAATTTGTTTGAAATTAAAAACACCGTATCATTTATATTGGCACCCCCTAAAATGAAATATTTAGGTATGAATCTAACAAAATATATACCGTATCTATGTGAGGAAAACTACTCAAAACTACCTAAAGTATAAAACATAGTTAAAACGAAAGCCATAGTAGTAAAATTTTTATGGGCTCCTAATGGCTTACAATGTTCTGTTTTGAACTTAGGTGATGGTTCATGGGTTAGTTTTATAATAATTAAGCCTATACATTTATATGACAAACTTTTCTGTATTTGTTGTATTTTGTAATACATAAAAGGAAAGCTACTATGGAAATAGAAAAGAAACCAAGAAATAGGTTAACAAAAAAATTCAAGGAAAGAAAAAGTAAGGGATTAGAAAAAGCTTCCAAGTTGCTTAGAAGTTATTGTTTTTATTATTAAACTTGTTTGTGGGTATGTAAATATTTCTTCTTTATTGTTCTTTAAAATATAAGTATGTCGCATATACTATGTGTTTTTCACAATAAAATAGTAAATGTAAGTATTTTTCATTTAAAGAATTTGAATAATATTTGAAATTTTAAAAGCTAATGGAAGTTAGAAAAATTCAGAGAGTGAATGAAGATAATTTTTTCAAAGAGAACTCAAAAATGGAAATTTGAAATGGAAGAAGATAAAGATACAAATCGATTAAAACAAAGATAGAAGAAGTATAGTTACATGGTATGGAGAATAACCCTCTAGAGAGGGCATTACAGTAAAGAAAAATAAAAGGAATAGTAACTGCAGAAAGAAGTCCCTGTAAATGAAAAAAATAAGGAACTAGAGATTAAAGGAAGTTTTGACACTTAGTAGAAATAAAGATGGTTTCTCAAGGTAAAGTCATGGAGGCAGAGAGTATAGGTCCTGATGCCGGTGGAGTGTGGGTAGGTGAGAAAATCAAGAAGTTACTGCTGGTTGCTTCATTCCTACCTTGGCAATTTCCTGAAAGGGGTTAATGTATGGCTTTCAGATATAGAAAGTTATGACATTTTTGTCTGAGAGGACGCTCATTGAGGTAGCATCCTTTGTAAGCATTCCCTGCCAAATGGAAAAGCAGTCAGTCTGGTTTTATAATTTGCCAAACGATCCTCTAGATCATCGACATTTAAACTAACAGAATGTAAAATCTTGCAAAACCTCATATTATCATTATTTTCTATCTTTTCCAATGTGATAGGAGATTTTAAAAACTTTTAGTCTACGTTTCTTTATTATAAAATGGAGAATGTTTTCTTGTGTTCATGGGCCAGTTTTCTTCCTTACTTTGTGAATTGTCTTCTAATATCATTTGCGTAGTTTTCCTTTGCATTTTCTTTCTCTTATTTAAAAAAATATGTTGTATGGATACTAGTGCTTTCTTAGTCACATATATTTTGTCTTTTTACACTGTTTATTAATTAGTGATAATAATAAGGATATATTTTAAAAGAGAACATTTTAAATATTTTCCTACATAAATATCAAAAATTTAAAGTCATGCTCGAACAGTATTTCCCAAACCGATGATCATAAAATCTTTCTTACCTGGTGAAATTTAAGGCTACAGACTTTGTGATGAAACCTATGGACACAAAATCTATATGGAGATATATATATATGTATGCAAATAGTCTAAAAGAGGACCCCAATTTAAGAACCCTTTTAAATATGGAAATTAGTTTGTATTTAGTAATTCAAAATATGATGAAATATAATACTCATACAATATTGTGCAGCCCTTTAAAAGCAAGGTCTTCAATTTTTTTATTGACTTAATATAATGTTAAGTCTAGAAGACTATATTAATACTGTGGCTTCAATGATATAAATTTACATTATCATTATTATTTTTAAGGTATATTTATTTACTGTGAGAAAGGGACAGCATGAGAGGGGAAGGTAATGAGAGAGAGGGAGAGAGAGAATCTCAGGCAGGCAACATGCTGGCTACGCAGAGCCCAAGGTGGGGCTCGATTCCACGAACTCCTGAGATCACGACCTGAGCCGAAATCAAGAGTCAGATGCTTAACTGACTGAGCCACACAGGTGCCCCTAACTTTACATTATTATTCGATGAATTTGAAAAGGGTAAGACTAGAGGCAAGGACATTTAGAAGACTGTTGTCATGGTATCAGTGAATGTAAAGGTGACTTGAATAAAATGCATATTAGTATGTTTGCACAAATTTTAGGCTTTCAAAAAAGAAAACCACTCAGTCCAAGGGAAAGCCAGCTGGCTGTTTTCCATGAAGCTTCATAGGGTAACATTATTTTGGTGACTTTACCACCCTTCTCTCAGTCTAAATCTAATATGGGTTTTGAAACATAGTTTTTATAAAACCTGATTTTATCAGCAAATCAAAGGAGAATATGTTTCCAGTGGGAAGTCCCACCTGAACAAAGTTAACTAAAAACTTCAAGTTTGCTTAGATCTTTTATGTTTAGAAAAGTGAGAATAAAATGAGATATTTATCACCGTATCAGGAACAATAAATGCTCAATGCATAATGCCTTTATTGTTATATATAAATTGAATGTTGATTTTTTGCTTGCCACTGAAAATAGGATTGTCAGTTTAAGTGAACATTTTTCCTAATCACAACAAATGCATACACACACATGCATACACACGCAAAAAAAAAATATTCTTTAATTTTTTAATGTTTATTTATTTTTGAGAGAGAGAGAGATAGAGAGGGAGACAAAGAGTGTGAGCAGGGGAGGAGCAGAGAGAGAGGGAGACACAGCATCCGAAATACGCTCCAGGGTCTGAGCTGTCGGAATAGAGCCCAACTTGGGGCTCGAACTCACAAGCTGTGAGGTCATGACCTGAGCCAAAGTTGGACGCTCAAACGAGCCACCCAGGCGCCCCAAAAACAATTTTCTTTATAAGCATTATGAAGAGTGAACGGATTGATAAGGAAGTAAAGGCAGAAAACTTTGGCAAAACCTTCAAAAGTTTGATTACAAAGGAATAAAAAGATAAAAATGGCAACTGAAACAAGAAGTCTCATTAAAGAATCTTTTCAAGTTTGACTTAGTCATTGTGTTTTATTGAGATGACGCTATGAGTTGCATTGTCTTTTCCCCAAAAACGTATGCTGAAGTTCTAACTCCTGGTACTTCAGAATATGACCCTATTTAGAAATAGGATAATTGCAGATATAACCAGTTAGTTAAGATGAGGTCATAACGAACCAGGTAAGCCTCTCATCTAGTATGACTGGTGTCCTTATATGAAAATAGCCATGTGAAAACAGATACACACAGGGAAAAGTTCTTGTGGCAGTGAAAGCAGATACTGATGTTGTATATTGGCAAGCCGAGAATGCCCAAACTGCCAGCATACCACTAGAAGCTGCAGAAGAGGCAAGAAAGAATTTCCCTATAGATATCGGAGGGGGATGGCCCTGTGGATGCCTTGATTAAGGCCTTCTGGCCTCCAGAACTTTGAAAGAATACATTTCTGTTGTTTAAGCCACTCTGTGTTACTTTGTCAAACCAGTCCTAGGAAATGAATACATTTAGGAAGGCTCAAGGATGTTTAAATGCTGAGAATGGTCACCAGGAAGGGAGGCAGTGGAAATAGATGAGAAGCTGATGAGCGAGTTCCCAAAGGAGAAGGCAGGAAATGCTAACTCAGAGAACAGCCTTAGGAGAGACGCTTGAATAGTGGTGAGAAGACAGAAAGAAGCTGAGGTCAGTTCCTCTCTGTGATTCTTACTTTCTCAAATACTTACGAGGCAAATTCATCTTCTGATAATGAGCAAGGCCTTGATCACGTAGGGGACTTGAAAGAATGGAGAAGATTTGAAAGGTCTTCTGTAGAGAATGAGAGAGAAAGCTAACTGAGGCTCTTCAAGATTGCCAGTCTCCAGATTCAAGTAGAACATTAACAAATGAATGCATGTGCATTTTGGTCTAGTATTAAGGTAATTCAAACTTGTACTTTTATTTTCTTTATCTGTTCTACTTTAAAAGCACAATCTGGTAATAAACATTTTAATTATTAATTTTTTTAAAACCAAGAATCTATTCTTCTATTCATATATTTTGTTGCCTTCATATCATTTGAGAAAAACATTTGTTAATTTCAAGGATTGTATTCATGTTGTTGATGTTCTAGATTTGTGTATCATCAGTAGGAAAACATAATCACTGAATTAAAACTTTGGGAAGCTATATAACCAGAAAAGGTAGAATCCCCAGCAGAGCTTTAAATTTGCCTACTCTTTGAGTTTATTTTAATATACGTGGCCATTTATTAAGTAAAATACATACTAACATTTTATAGTTTGGTGTATAAACAGGCCCCTTGATACTAGAGATCAAATAATATTGTACAGACAGAATCATTCATTAGCATATTTCAGAGTTTATTAATATCAATAAAAGCAGGCAGTTAACACAAATACATAACGATAAGCCAATATGGAATTTTGAGAGGGCTTTCACTCGTTTTCTGAGACATAGGTTTAGTATTATATTTAATCTCCATCACTACAATCGACATTAATAAATAAATACCTAATTAGCTGTATAGACATATAGGGATGAGATAAAATAAAGTTGAGAATAATAGAAAACATGAACATCTAAGATGAAAGGGGTAAGTAACCACTGGAAGCAATATACATATGTATGTGAACAATAAGTTATTCTATACTAAGCCTACATTATTTTGTTGGAGTTGCTAGCCATTGGTTGAACGTAACATGCATTTATAATAAAGGCACAATCAATTCGATTAGTAATTAAAATGACGGACTAAAAGTGGTGCCGTGTTGACACTGTAAATGTATGGGATGCTGCAGAAAGAATAGCAGAGTCTTTGTTTGAGTCCTTTCCTAAAGCTAAGCTTTATGCGTTTTGATACTTCCCAGTTCCCTCCTCAAAGCTGTTCCTCTCCTGAGTAATGAAGCTTATACCATGAAACTCTAAGGTACAGGCTCTTCAACTATTCAACCGCATTTGCTATCCACTGTCCTGGTCACTATGGGACCTTGGAAAAGTTAGTTTTTCTCCATGTCCTACAATTTTAATATCTGAACAATTGGAAATAATATCATTTTGTCATAACATTGTTTGAGGATTAAATAAGTTAACACATATAAAGTATTTATAACAGAGCATGACACAAACTAAGAGCGAAATAAATATTAGAAATTGTAAAAAGCATCATCGTGTCCCTTGTCTTGGCTAGTAGCATTGTCATTTACTCAGTCATACAAACTAGAAATCTGAGAGTCAGCCTTAAACCCTACCTTTTCGTCACTTATATGTCTTAAATAATTTGAAAACATTTGTCTCAGTCTACATCTTTAATGTTCAAGCTTTAGATTGTTTTCAGTGTCTTACCTGGACAATTTGACTGAATCTCAGTTCTCTCTAATCCTATCTGTCCAGACTCAAGTCTGTTTTCCACATCTCTTATTATACCTTTTCAACACAATGATCCCCACATCCAAATCTAATTACGTTACTTCTCTCTTGAAACACTTAAAAGTCCAAATTTCTCATCATTCTACATCAATTACAATATGCAAAGTCATTGTTCTCTGAACGTGTTCTGCTTTTTCTCTGTACTATTTTCCCTCTCTTCTCTACTTATTTATGATCCACTTCCATTTCTCTCTTTCATAAGTCACTTCTTCCTCTTTGACCTTTGAGAACTATCATTTGTTAATAGCAACAGAAGCAGCAATACCTATAGCTAACATTAATGTATAATCATGTGTCACTCGCTATTACAGAGACAGATGTTGCCTAATTTACTCCTCAGAACAATCTCATCATGTAGGTATTGTTATCAACATCATTTAGCCAATGAGGAAATTGGTGGAAAAGGGTTAAATACTTGTCCAAGACTTCTTAGCTGGTGAGACACAGAGCAAGGCTTTGAATTCCTACAGAATGATTTGAGAATAGAAGCTACTAAGAATACTGTCTCCCACTTACAGCATCCAAACACAGCACATTATATCATTATGAAATATACGTGTGTCTCTTCCAAAACACAGTGCCTTCATATAGACATCTCCAGTATCTAATTCAGTACCTAGACTACAGAACACACGTAATAATAAAAGAACTAATGAATGAATGAGAACAGATGAAATGAATAACCAGTTTTCAATGGGTTACCTTTCCTATCCTGTGGATATATTATGTAAATAGTACTATTTTATTAACAGCTATATTGAAGTGTAATTGTTAGACAAAACAAAAACAGAAACAAACAAAAAAAAAAAAACCCCACACACACGTACACACAAAAACAGCCTAGTTGATGGATTTGCACTTATACATACACCTGTGAAACCATCACCACAATCAAAGTAATAATTTCAAACTCATTAGAGGAAAAGCATAAGGTAAGTCAAATAAAAAGTAAAGTCACTGCTCCAGCTGAATCAGTATTTATCCAGATCTATAAAACCATAAGTAATCAGAGCATGAAAGAGGTATGCTTGCCTTGATTTGCCAGTTTTTCAAGTCCTGAAAACACTAGTCTTAGTGTTTATGCAGACTGTTAAGAGAGCTCTCATTAAATTGGGCCATTTGATTCCTAAAGTTCTGGTCTTTTTATTTAAGGTTGTTAGCTAAAGCCTCCATAATAAATAAATAAGTAAGTAAGTTAGTAAATAAATAAATAAATAAATCTGTGTCAGTGAAACTGTTTTAATATCCAAAAGTCAAGAATGTACACATAAAAAATGTACACATTTTGTTCAACCAATAGGGTATAACTTCAGTACAATTTCCAAATCATCCCATAGGATATCACAGAGTGACCCCATTCAGCCGAGATACAGGATTTTGATTCTTGCCTTGATTTCTGGAATGTGTTTCTCCAAGGTCAGTTGGACCAACCACATTAGTGTTTCTTCAAAAAGTTACAATATGGATTTCCTCATTTAGCTTCTGACTGTCCAGAGGTTTCCAAACTACTTATTTTTATATATGGAATTTCTTTTTTTCCCAATGATTACATTAAATTAGGATTATACTATGAGTTTTCATTTATTTGCTTATTTCATTTCAATCCTTATTCCTAGAAAGATAAGATATAAAAGCTCCCATAGTTTTTATATTTTAGCTTGAATTTAAGTATTTTTGTGTTTAATTTACTAATTTTCTATTTATAGAGAGGTTGCTGTCTACTTGTTATTAACTTTTAATTTAATTGCATAGTACCCAAAAATATATTCTGTGTCATATTAATTTTGAAAAAACTATGATATGGAAAATTCTATTAAATAATTTTCTAATCAACTCCAATTCTAGAAACACATCATAAGAAAATAACTAAACATATACACAAAGTTTCAGTTATCATGACTTTCTATACATTGTTCTTTATAGACACAAAAATTTTGAGAAAAAGTATTGGTATATGAATTATGAGAAAAACCACAAAATAGACCAACTATCGTTGTTAACGATCATGATTCAAAGAAATTTAATGACATCAGACATCTTTTTAAATTAAATGAAAGTAATACATTATAAATCAGTAAATTTAGCACATTCTCATTGTGTATGTATCTAGAAGGCAAAATTCTAATTCTAATGTTAGTGTAAGGCAAATTGGGAATAATTTTTGTTTATTTTACTCATCTACATTTCTTAAGCTTCTAAAAACTATTAGTTTTGGAGGGTTTTTTCCAGTTGTTTTTTAAAGTCTTATATATTATAAACTATACACAAAATGAGCATTTTAAAATTCTGTTTGATTTGTTGTACCCTGAATACTTAGGTCAAAGTCAATGCAAATAGGAATTTCCACTGACCCTGAAGTGGGACAGTTGAAACTCTTGGTTCAAAATATGTTACAAGTTCTGATACATTTAAAACACACAATACACTAGCATACATAATATTTTTATTCTTGCTATGGAAAGTTCTTTTAATTAGCCCACCCAAACTGACTCGCAAATTTGAGTTATAGCGAGAATTGCTTCAATACTATCTAAAATTTTTAAAACAAAGGTAGACTTCTATTATTAATTGACATTCTCTAGCAAACAATAATTGATATACCATCATAAACACGTAACATAATGGAAAATTTTCGCAAAGTTCTAACAAAGTTATGTGCTATGGGAACTTAATACAATTTTTCTTTGACATCTGTTCTTTTTTTTAAATGTTTTTTTTTAATTTAATGTTTATTTTTGATAGAGGGAGAGAGAGCACGTGCACACACACACACAAGTGGGGTAAAAGCAGAAAGAAAAAGGGAGACACAGAATCTGAAGGAAGCTCTAGGACTCTGAGCCGTCATTACAGGGCCCAACATTGGGCTCAGACTCACAAACCTTGAGATCAGACCTGAGCTGAAGTCGATGCCCAACCAACTGAGCCACCAAGGAGCCCCAAGGCATCTGTTCTTATTCTGATTAACCTTTCCTTTGTGCATCATTACTCTTCTAGAGACTGAATGAATTTAAAATTTATTACCCAGTTTAACTATTTTACTTGCATGTTAATGAAATTCAAAAAAAAAAACAAAGGAAAAAACTACTTACTTGTTAATTAGTCAACATGACAAAATTTAAACATATGGTGATTTAAAATAATATTTCTTGACCTGTAATAAAATGCTTGGTAGACTCTAAATAACATAGAATTTCAGTTTTTAAAGCACTTTGAGGAAAATTGTTAAATTTAAAAAACTAATACTTAAAAATGTAAAATAGAATGATAGATGTACAGAAACAGATACCCTCATCAGCTCATATTTGGAGTGAAAGCCTTTCTGGAGTAAATGAATACATTACAGCATTTTTTGTGATGAAATGCTATGATTCATTGACCCAAGAATATAATTTTGATTTCCTATTTAGTAGCATATGCAAAATGCTCATATGATCTAGTTTTGCAAAATGCGTGTGTATATAAGGGTGTATGTATGAATATAGATAGAGAGTTATCAGATCATTCTGCATAATGATATCATTGGTGAGTTTTATTTTCTCCTCTTTATTAACTGTATTTGAAGTAATTTTTCTATAATAAAAGTGTTTTTTACGTAAACGTTTAGTCTAATTACATGGCAGTTTCATGCTAGAATCCTAGAACCCCTGTTTCTCTCTTATATCCACCATAAAAACCACTCCCTAAGCAAACAGGGACAGTGAAATATTTTTGGCCAATAATAATTTCCTATTATCAAATATCTTACTTAAAATAAGTTTATTCCTACTAGTGTCACCAGAGACTTATCATTTTATTTAAAGCGATTCTGAAAAAGCATGTATTATTTAGTATTATTTGGATAAAATAGTCAGACGGATGTCTACAAAGAGAATGGTCAGCTATCAATATGGGTAATAGCACAGGACTGTTATTTTTTTATTTTATTTTATTTTACTTTATTTATTATTTTATTTATCCAGAACTATTCGATGAGAGAAAAATAAAACTTTTTTTAAGGCACCAAAATTTTGCTGTTTATTCACAGGCAGCCTACTCAGCCTTAACCCAACGAACTCCATCTGTCCCATCACCTACCTTTTCCTCTGGTCTTCGTTTTTTCAAATTAAGACTACTTGTGGTATTATTCTATGCCCGTTATTTATTTTTCCAAAAAACTGCCTTCCTTTAGTACCTGGAGATTTATTCTAAAAGTCTCAGCTGTAATATAGTTAACAGAAATTGTTTTGTTTATACAGTAGCATTGGCCTTTCCCCAGCTTCAAAGCTAGTAAATTATTTTCTATATTCTTACTTTTTCATGCCTATATTGCTTAACGAAAGACAACTGAATGCTTGTTCTTAAGTCGGCATATTTTACTAAAACTTTGATTTGTAAATATTTGAAAATTCTTTTTTCCCATTGGTATTTAGTTATTCTGTAAAAAGCATAAATCACTTATGTAATTTTTATGAGAAAAGGGGGGAAAGTCTTGTTAGGTTAGATATTTATCCTACAGTTCACTATGAATTCAATCGAACTAAAGTTCAGGTACAGACAAAAATTTTTGTCGTTCCAAATCTGGCTTTAATTTCTCATCAAAATGATGTGCACAGACCTGTCACAGTCGCCAACATTGGCAGGACAGCATGTGGCCAGAGCATGTTCTCTTGCTATCTAATTTCATTTTCAATTCTCTAACATCATCCAGAATTAGGAACCGAAAAGCTATGCCCTACTTCAAAATCTTCCATGTACCACTACTGACACAGTGTCCTCCCCATGGGGCCCAGATTCCCAACTCTGATTTTCTAGTCTCTAAATTATTCAAGGTCCATCTTTACTGTTGATTCCTGTCTGAATGTTCTGCAATTCCTCTAACAGATGTACTCAATACCTTCACTCATACAATTTTATTTGACACATGTATATGGTGCCTTTCAGACCAGGTCTCTCATCGGAGGAATCTTAATCTCTTCTGTGCTCCTTAAACTCTAAGGTCCTTAAGGTTAAGAACTGTGCCGCATTTGTCTTTATACTCTATACCTATTAGCACAGTGGAATATATGTAAATGATGTTCGCTGAAGGTAATCAATTCATTTCCTTGAATTAAATTGAGTAAATATCCAACTTTAGTCATTATTTCTGCACCTAACCTACCAGTGAAACTGTTTCTACGACATTTCCAGGTGATAAGATGCTTCCTTCCAACAGTAAGATACGGTTGCTGGTGACAACTGTAGTGAACTCCCAGATGGGATCAATGGAAACAAAGTTGTTTATAAATCACTAATAGAAATACCTTTAGAAAACAAACAAAAAACTTGAACAGCAGTTTTGGTGGCATAAAACCTGGGATTTTTGGATTTAGCTATATTATCGATCAGTAGGATTGTTAGGAAGCCTAAGTAGTTTGTCAAACATTGTGTCATTGGGAAATATATTCCACACTACAAACACCTGGTTGAAACTGTATTTTTAGAATAAAATACACTCTTAGTAACAAACTTACTATAGTAAAAAACAACTGGGACTGTCAATAGCATAATCCATGATCAATCCTAGAAGTGTATCCTCTGCAGTTCTCTCAATTTAGTTGATATACTGAGCAGTGTACAGTGATAGATCTTTCTGAAATTTTATGATCCATCTTGAGTAGAAATTTTGTAGTGTTGTCAGGTATAAGAGTTATGTATAGTCCACAAATATTTGTCACATCATAGAAAGCTGAAATTTAGGGAAGAAGAGGTATATAATTTCCTTGCTCTATTTAATGTCACTGAGTTACTGTGTTTTGTTTCAAGAGCAACTATAGCTGAAAAGGTAGTATGATATTAAAAAAAAAAAAACAATGAAAATCTAGACATGGGATTTAATAATCTGGATTTTGTGAGACTATAATTTCCACCACAGTCTTTTAAAAAATAAACCAGCTTACAATATATTTTTATTATTTATCACTAACTTTCACTCCAACAGAAAGAATTTCTACATTTCACAAATTTAGAAGGATTTTCTTTTAAAAAATTGCAATTAAATGTGTTATATACATTCAATGGAATGCCATTTATCCATAAAAAGTAATGAAATTCTGATATGTGCTACAACATGAATGAAACTTGAAAACAATATGCTGAAAGCAATAAGCCAGACAAATATGTAAATATTCCATTTACATGAAGTATCTATAAGAGGCAACTTAGTAGAAACAGAAACATTAGAGGTGACCAGGACCTGGAGAGGAGTTACTGTTTAATGATTACAGAATTTCTATTTATGTTGATGGAACAATTTTGAAAATAGGTAGTGATCACTGTTGTATCACACCGAATGATTAATGCCATTGTATTGTACACTTAAAAAATGGTCAAAATAGGGGTACATGGGTGGCTCAGTCGGTTGAGCATCTGACTTCAGCTCAGGTCATGGTCTCCTGGTTAGTGAGTTCCAATACATTGGGCTTGCTGCTGTCATCCTGTCAGTGCAGAGCCCACTTCTGATCTACTGTCCCCCTCTCTTTGCCCCTCCCCCACTTGAGCTCTCTCAAAAATAAACATTAACAAAAATGGTTAAAACTTTCTGCCCCTCTCTTGCTTGTACTCTCTCAGAAATAAACATTAAAGGGACCTGGGTGGGTCAATCAGTTAAACGTTCGGCTCAGATCATGATCTTGCAGTTCCTGAGTTTGAACCTGGCATACGGTTCTGTGCTGACAGCTCAGAGCCTGGAGCCTGTTTAGGATTCTGTGTCTCCCTCTCTGTCTGCCCCTCCCTTCCTCAGGCTCTGTCTCTCTCTGTCTCAAAAATAAATAAACATTAATTTTTTTTAAAAAGTCTAAATGAAATAAACATTAAAAAAAGGTTAAAACTTCGTCCCTCCCCCACTTGTTCTCTCAAAAATAAACATTAAAAAAGGTCAAAATAGCAAATTTTATGTTACATTTTTTTACCACAATTTTTAAAAATTGCAATTTATGAGCAGTGGCATGGCCAAAAAAAATCATAGCAATGAATTTTACATCTGTGGCAAACCTGAAACTTTTCACTAATTAAAATTTTTATTCCTGTTTGTGAATTTAATCAAGAATTGAGAATACTTCAAGTAGCTATATTACTAATTATTCGGGGGGGCGGGAATCTCTAATCTGTGTGGAAATAAATGACTATGTCTTTGAAATCTACACTACAATTTTAAAAGTTCTTCCCAAATCTCGGTTAGATTTTTGAAACTGGTGGAAGAATTATTAACTAAATAAATTAAGACTTTATTTGTAGGGAGCGGAATATGAATGACCTTATTAAACTGTTAAAATATATTTTATATATACCTATCTAAAAATAATAAAGACAGAACACTAATTTACAAAATAGAAAATGCAAAAATAAAAAGGCAAAATACTAAATAGGCAATCAGTGACATTCTACTTCTCTTAAATGAGCTTAGTGACCATTATCCAATACCTTTGATTTGATTCCAAGAGAATTCTTTGAAATGATGCTGATATATTTTTCATGACCATCCAGTAACGAGGTCACTGAGCAGAACCAAGGTTGAAAAAACGTGGTCCTTTCACTGTTATTTCTCTGGAGAAGGATGGATACATTTAGGATTGTTAACGTTGAATTGTGGAAGTTTAATTGTTCAGTAACCTGTTTGAGGCTTCGGCAAGGTTCACAGTCTTTGATCAACCAGTTTTGTCGTGTGAGGGAAGGACTGAAGGTTTTGCATCACTTTTTATTTTTGAAGAAAGTGTGATGCCCATGCACAGAGGTCGTTCTTTTTCTCTTTGCAGCACACACACACACACACACACACACACACACACACATATATGTGTAGAAAACATTCCAAGTCCTATTTAGAGGTCAATTTTTTTTCTTGAATCACGTCACTCTGTTAGATAAGTTTAAACTATAATGTATGAAATCAATGATTTTTATAGTTTTTCCCTTGATCCCAAAACTCCTTTCTCTCTTATCACTTAATATAATCAAATCTTTAACATTTGATTGAATGTCACCAAATTTTTCCTAAAAAAATATATATATACATATATATACACACATACATACATACATATATACTTATATATGTACAATATAAAACATATGCATTCTAATATGTATCACTATAGTGACATTTAATTTTCTTTTTCCACCAGAGAAAACTTCAAAGTCCTTTGAAAATTTCATCAATTTTACATGAAGGACAGACTATTTTCTTCCTTTCATCACCTCCTTTATTCTCTAAGGAATAAGAAATGGAATATGGGTGCCTGGGTAGCTCAGTCAGTTAGACATCTGACTCTCGATTTCAGCTCAGGTAATGATCTCACAGTTGGTGGGTTCGAGCCCCTGGTTGGGCTCTGCGCTGGCAGCACAGAGCCTTGGCATTCTTTCTTTCTCTCCCTCTCTCTCTTTCTCTGCCCCTCCACTGTCATGCTCTCTCTCCCTCTCTCTTAAAACAAACAAACAAAAAGAAATAAAATAAACATCTCATTATTTGGATAGAAATTGTGTGTTGATTTTGATAAGTTACATGATCCAGCAGGTGTCTGGTATACACTCTCTTTAATCTTTTCATCTTAGACCTGGCTTCGTCATTGGAGAAGAATTGTTTCTGCCCATGGTTTTATGCCAATCCCAACTAAGTCTAACAGAGTTATATACTCTTCAATATCCTTCATCTCTTCTTGTAACTTTTCTTCCTTAGTGTCAGCATTCTTCATATCCCGTCTATACTAACAGCACTCCCTTGAAGAGTTAAAGTAAAAAAGGGAAGAGGATTTGAAGGACATAAAGTAACACAAAAGCTGACAAAAATATTTGATTTTAGAGAGAGAAGGAAAATTTACAAACCATCTCCACTGGAAGAGTTTTAAATTTACACACAGAAAAATTGAGAGGATAGTGCAGATTTCCAATATATACAACACCCAGTTTCTCCCAGAATTAATATATTACATCAGTATGGTGCATTTATTATAATTAACGAGTCAATATTGATATATTACTATCAACTGAAGTCTATTGTTTATTCATATTTTCTTAGTTTTTACTTAATATCTTATGTCCCAGAATCCACAATACTACCTGCTGCCATATTTCCATAGTTTCTTTTTGTGACTATGGCAATTTATCTGAATTTTCCTGTTTTTAGTGACGATGACTATTTTGAGTAATACTGGTCAGGTATTTTGTAAGATGCTTCTTTATTGGAATTTGTCTTATGTTTTTCTCATGGTTAGACTTGATTATAGCTTTGAGATAGAAAGGTCACAGAGATAAAGTGCCATTTTCACCATATCATATCAGGAGTACAAGCAATCGATATGATTTTTGTGTCAATGTTGACCTTGATCACCGGGCTGGAGTACTGATGTCCAGATTTCTCCACAGTAAAGTTACTCTATTGTCTGTTTTTTCATACCGTATTCGTTGGAAGGCAGTCAAAAATCAGCCTACACATAGGAATAAAGAGTTATGTTCTCTGTATTTGAGGGCAGAATTATTTAGAATTCTTCTACATGACTGATTTGTTTATTTTCCCCATCTATCCAGTTATACATGTATATGTATATATGTGCTAATATATGCATATTTCCAAATGTGGAATTAATAGACACTACCTTAAGTAGGAAAATTAAAACAACAACAAAAACAAAAAAAGCTTCCTCTTCAACCTAGTAGAATAGACTTCAAAAGTGTCAGTCACCCACAGGTTTTACAGATATTGCCAATGCTGTGTAAACAATTCTTTCCTTTCTTTTAAATGTTTATTTTTTTTGATAGAGAGAGAAAGCGTGCAAGCAGGGGAGGGGCAGAGAAAGAGGGAGAGAGAGAATCCCAAGCAGTGTAGAGCGCTATGCAGGGATCTGTCTCATGAACTGTGAGATCATGACCTGAGCCGAAATCAAGAGTTAGACACTTGCCCGACCGAGCCACCCAGGTGCCTCGTCAATTTTTTTGAAGTGTTCCAAGTTTTTGGATGCATACTTGGCAGCTAATCCACTGCTTCCCCCACCCCTTACCAAACTGCAAAGCCATCCTCACGGGAGTCCTCTAAAAAGTTAGAATAAGAGGGTAGTAGAGCCCTTTTCCTGGACCCCAGTGTCTTTTCCAAGCTCCCTGTAGTTTCACTCCTGCATGACTCCCCAGGGAAAGATAAGAGTATGAGGGGATAACATGCTTCATCTTACTCTCCTTTTGACTATACATTCCCCCAATAACATCTGTTTTTGTCCTCACACTGGGTGGCATGGTAACATCTGCCTTTGTCTACTGTTCTACAAGACTCTACAATAGAAATTCATGCTGTCGTTCTCTTTAAAATATTTCCATCCCTTTTAAGCACCACAGTTCTATTGGTGGCGCACTACAATTAATTAGGTCATAAATTCACTAGTTACATTTTAGTGTACTCCGTAAGATTTCAGAGAAACAAAATTCTCACCAGCAATACGATCACAAATCATATTTCAGAATGTTCTTTTGAAGGGAGTAATTTTAATTTTTTACTGATTATAATTGCCTGCAATTTGAAGGGCACACTCTTTTGATACTGGCATCAAGTTCTGGAGGTACACCAAATCTAGCTCTCGATATCTCATATACTGTGTGGGAAGGTGATCAATAATCCACTATTGAAAATCATCTAATAAGATTCATAAACTTAAGGAAAAGTAGAAATATATAAGCTACAGAAGGTTACCATTCTTTAAATGCTAGTATAAATATGTTGTCTAAAATTTGAATATTTATTGCAATAAATAATTATGTATTAGATAATGCACAGTTTGTGCTACTTTAACTAAGACACCTGACGATACAGTTTGTCAAGCAAAAGTGGAAGCTTCGTACTCTGTGTAACAGCCTCAGGTAGAGAATCTATCAGAGTAGATCTGCTGTATCATGTCATTTAGCAGTACACATTCCATCCTGGTGCTTCACACTGCCTTTGGTTAGTGTTTTTATCTACATGATTGCAGCAAAGTCATACTATAACTTCTGTGTATTAGTCTGAGCCAAGAGTGGAAAAAAGAAGTGGATGGGGAGCAACTTCCTTTCTAAAGATTATAACATTTTGGGGCTCCTGGGTAGCTCAGTCGGTTAAGTGTCTGACGGGCTCAGGTCATGATCTCATGGTTTGTGAGTTTGAGCCCCACATCAGGCTCTGTGCTGACAACTTAGAGCCTGGAGCCTGCTTCAGATTCTGTGTCTCCGTCTCTCTCTGCCCCTCCCATGCTCATGTTCTGTCTCTCTCTGTCTCTCAATAATAAAAACGTTAAAAGAATTTTTTTTACAGTTTGTAAACTTTTGTAAGGTTGCACGCATCATTTCCCTTCACATTCCAGGGGCCATAAGGTAGTCATATAGTTATATATTTGAAGAGGGGCTGTGAAGTAGTCTGTAGCTGGATGGACATAAGCTGAACCTAAACTTGGACATTTTTGTTACTGCAAGGAAGAAAAGTACACATACTAGAAACAATTAGGCTCTGTGTGTGTGTGTGTGTGTGTGTGTGTGTGTGTGTGTGTGTGTGTGTGTATTGCAGATTGTTATCCTACTTTCTCTACCTAGAGAAGTAGTATAAAGGTCTTTCACATACATACCTTCTTTTTTTAAATATTTTTAATGTTTATTTATTTTTGAGAGAGAGAGAAACAGAGCTTGAATGGAGGAAAGGGCAAAGAGAGAGGGAGAGACAGATTCTGAAGGAGGCTCCAGGCTCTGAGCTGTCAGCACAGAGCCGGACACAGGGCTTGAACTCAGAGACCATGAGAAATGACCTGAGCTGAAGTCGGATGCTTAACCGACTGAACCACCTATGTGTCCCATACATATATGCCTTCTTTAAGTAAGAGGCCACTGACGAACTTAGCAAGAATGCAGGATATTAAACATTTCACTGTGTTTTCCTTGTCTAATCCCAGTAGCTTTCTTTTAGATGTCTTTTCTTATTTCAAGCTGTCCTTCCTACTCCATGCTCCCTGAAGAAAAGTCAGCAAAAAGCCAAAAGGGTTTACTCTTCAGCCCAAACTGGTCTCGAAGAAATGAAATGTGCTAGTGTTTCACTCTCCAACTATCATTCTCAGAGATATTTCTGAGTGTAGTAAGCTGTTATGACTCAATGATGCTAACATTGCTTTAATTCACCTACCACTTCACATTCTGAGTCCCGCCATCTCCTACCCTCCACTGCTATAGCACCATACCGAGCTGTGATTGTCAGTTACCAGGACCCTGCAACTGTTTGCCCCGTTTCCATCTTTCCCTCTAAAAATCTCATTTTCCACATAGTAGCCAAATTATTATAAATCAGATAATATTGCCATCCCATTAAAAATCTCCGGTGACATCCCATTCCAATTAAAATAACCCCCAAAGTCTTTATCATGACCTGCAAGATTCTCCACGTATTGGCCCCAGCCCACATCTTGAACCCCATTTCCTACACTCTGCGGAACACTTAGACCTCTTGTGCTAACTCTTTCCTTGCATAGAAAATGACATAACTACATTATGTCCTCTTCTCATGATCAAGATCTTCATTTGTGTGTTGAAGATTGTGGAAACCCCAAGTTTAAACCCTGTGATAGACCTGTTTTTCACAATTGGGGCATTACTTAGCTATCCTCTGAAAAGAAATAGCATGGGGGACATCAGCCTGGCTTTGAACTTTTAACTCTCTTGTAACCAGGACGTCGTGTCTAGGTCCTTTCAGATAACACTGTCATAAAAAGTTGTGTAGCTTTCTAATTTTCCCCTCATATCTCTTGCCATCCCTGGACTCCATTGACATTTGAATTCTTTTTTAGTAAAGAAGTCAAACTGAGCTGCCAATATGGTACAGAGGGGAAGGATAGAATTTTGGTCTAATGTAATGAACTCACTCTCTTATGTCTCCAAAGGCAAAGTAAAGCCTCAATATGTAGGCAATGGAGGACGCTCCAGTACAATGTGCCCTTTGCTACTAATGTAACAGCAATGAGTTTTTCCATAATAGTTGGTATTTCTTAAATGTCATATTGCTTTATTATTTTTATAAATAACTTCATACCCCACATACCAAGATTGACTTAAAAAATTCCATATCAGTAATATTGTTGGGTTTGTCCCCCAACTTTTTTGATTTAGGACATGCAAGATCCCAGAAAATAGTATGGTGAGAAATTGGTGGTGGCAAGAAAGGAGTCACCTCCCACCTCAATCTTTGAAATCACTTTCCTCCACTCAGAACTTTCTTTGTACAACCCAAGGGAATAAAGTTCCAAATGAAAAGACATATTTTCTCCCAGTGATTTCTTTTTCCTGGGAAGGCAGGATATAATGGTTAATAATAAGAGTATTTGGAGTCAAACTGTCCCAAGATTTTAATTCTAGGACCAGGCAACTTATTAGCTATGTGACCTTAGACCAGTTATTTAACATTTTTTAAAATTTCAGTTTCCTCCTCTATAAACTGGAAAATAATAGTACTTAAAGCCAGGTCAAATAGGCTAAAATACTCAAAGACTTACTCAGAATTTTGCCCAGTTTAAGTACAGCTTAAGTGTCGTGATGGATATATCTGAAACCCAGAATAGAAAGCCAACATTATCATGCTCCCTTCCCCTATCCCAGGGCAAAGGGACCTTTGCTAATTCCCTGGCGAGGCAGGAACAAATGTAGAAAGTGGGATGGCATATTTGTAATAATTACATAAGTAGAAAAAAAACTAAAGAAACTAGACTGCACTAAGTTATTCTGTATTCTTTACTTACTCATAAATGACCTTGCTGCACTAATCCCTCCCTCCGTTCTAATACTCTCTTGGCTGCCCCCATTCCCAGCTTTGTCCTCATCATCTAACATTTTTGCTCCTTTCCTCAGGTCAGACACACACTACCCCTCCCTTAAGGATATTGGTCCTACTTCCTTCCTATATCTTACAAACTGTAATATTTGCCACCTCACACCCTGTCTAGATTCTGTCTAGATGCAGTTCTTGTAGACTCTGCAGTGGAGAGAAAACAAGTTGACTCATATAGAAGGGTTGAGGGCTGCAATTCCAGATAAGTCTCTCCTCAGTCACTGAGAAGAGCTGCGGCTAAATTACTTTAGTGTAAACATGACTCAATGCTATGAAATTCATTTTATTTCTTGAAAATCATCACATCAGCTCTATACATGGTATGTGTAGTTATGCCTTCAGTATATAGCATAATGGGCCACTCAAATTGACTAAACTACTTACCTGTTCATCTGGACTAAAGGCCTTGTGTTCATATAATTCTTTTATAATCCAGTCACTTTTTTTAATAATAGTTACAGTTTTATGGCAACACATCCTGAAAATGGCAATTTTACAATAAAAGCATAGATGGGCACATATTACACAGTCAAATTCCCCAGGTTTCTCTCCAGTGAGATTGGCTTGGGGGTAAGGAGTGAGGGATTACGAATATTATATGAAAGCAAGAAGTTCAAAGAGACCTGTATTTTAAACCCCAATTCACCATTTATAAGTTATATGGCCTTAAACATGGTTTAATCTCTCTGAAACTCAATTTTCCAGATCCAAAATGCAGCTACTAATATTTATTACTTAAGTTGAGATCCAAATAAAAGGTACACTCAGAGTAAGTTAGACATCAAAATATCCATTTTAATCTTGGTAATCTAGATCGGACAACACTGATTAAGTTCTAAAGTCAAAATTAGGTAACTTATTACTCCCCCTCAATTCAGGCAAAGAAGTTGGACACTTTCAGCATTTTCCATACAGAAGAGAGAAAGGACATGTGTCATGTGTAAGCCCCCACGAGAGACTATACGCTACATGTGCTGAGCTCATCTAGTTTTGGTACTCAGAAATACCTTTTATTTTTTATGTTTTATTTATTTTTGAGAGAGAGAGACACACACAGTGCAAAGAGGGGAGGGGCAGAGAGAGAGGGAGACACAGAATCTGAAGCAAGCTCCAGGCTCTGGGCTGTCAGCACAGAGCCCAGTGTGGGGCTCAGACTCACAAACCACGAGATCATGACCTGAGCCAAAGTCAGAGGCTTACCCGACTGAGCCATCCAGGTGCCCCGACTTTTTCTTTTTCCCTGAGGAGAAGTGAGTGAAAGGACAAGATGGAAGTGAGACCAGCAACTTTCCCTCCAACACTGTTCTCTCCTAGAAAGAGTAGATACTCAAGGGTAAAGAAAATTGCAAAGTGAAAGATTAGAATTACTCTCAATGGCAACTTCATTGGATTTTGGTAAGGATTACAGAAGATAGTAAAAGTTAATCAGAGCACCAATAATATAAAGGAAGTTCAGTAAATTATAAATTGTTGTTACTGTGTTGTTGTGTTGTTGTTATAATAAAATCTGATGAGACTGAAATGAAGTTGGTCAAGCATTTGTCTTAATGTACAATGGGTCTATTATTTCCCTAATGTAAGAAATCCAACCCTGACAGTCTATCCAAACCACAGTATAATCCTCCACCCCATCATCATCACCAGATTTGTGTAGTTTTAAAGTTCATCATTAAATTAGTCAATCTCTTATCTTCTAGAAGAAGACATAATTCATCCTTCCAAGGTCCTCTTTTCCTGTATTCCATAGAACTCAGCTAATCAAATACAGATTTAAATTAGACTTAGAATTCATTTAATATAGAAGACATAAATACTGATCATCTATAAGGGGCCTTCAAGATAATATAATTTTATTGTATGTTCTTTAATTTGTACATACTTTCCTTTTACGATAATACTATTTCTCTGACTCTAAAGGTAAACATTTATCGAAAATTCATTTTCCCAGTGAATTTTTCATTTTACCTTGTCAAAAACATTTTTGGATATTAATCTGAAATTAAATATGAGGTCATTATTATCTCCACCTGTTACCTCAATCCTCACCCCCACAAATATTATGTTTATAAATGACAATGTCTTCTATAGCATTACTGTCAAGGATGTAGAGAAAGTAGATAATTCATAGAAAAATGATTTATAATTTTAAGTACCAGTTTCAGAACTGTAAGATGGTCTTTAAACTATAAACAGCTCAATTCTTTTGCCAAGAATTATTCGATTAATTTTATCACCTGCATATGCATTTATTGTTTCAATCTGAAAATATTACAAGAGTATTTCCTCTGCTATCTATTAGAGATGAAGGCATTAAAATTATGTCTAAAAATTGTTTTTTCCTCTGCAGCCTTCACAATCTCATAAGGGAAATAGCAACTTATTTATACTATAAGGAAGACAGTGGTTAGTAGTAAGAGTTGGGAACAAGGAATTGTTACTTTTACCTTTGAGGACTGGGTAATATTTAAAGAGATGCCATTCGAATTGGTCATTTCTGGGGCATCTGGGTGGCTCAGTCGGTTGGGTGTCAGGTCATGATCTCACAGTCAGTGGGTTCGAGCCCACATCGGGCTCTGTGCTGACAGCCCAGAGCCTGGAGCTTGCTTCAGATTCTGTGTGTCCCTCTCTCTCTGCCCTTCGCCTACTAATGCTCTGCTCTGTCTCTCTCTCAAAAATGAATAAACATTAAAAAAAATGAATTGGTCATTTCTATGGCTCTACTTCACTGTATACTTTTGATTTCAGCATATTTGAACTTTGCTGTACTTATCTTTTCTGTGTTCCCATATTTATACCTATGGCTATGTGTTCACTTTGAAGAATTCACCAAAAAAAAAAAAAAAAGACCTCAGGACTCACAGTACTGTTTTTTGGAAGCCTGAAATTTTATAAAGGTGTTTCAACAGTTCTAGAAATGTTTCACTCAAACATATGTAAAATATGTGTGTGTGTATGCATGTGTGTATATCTCAATTTTTATATGCAATAAACACATTAACTTTTCAGGGAGGTTGCTTTACATTTTTTTTCAAATATTGAAACAGAACCTCTTTTGCTATCTCCGTGTATATATTTGAATATATGTATGTTTCCATTTGTTAGGAAAATTACATCACTGTCTGTTTTTTAATTAAGAACTGCTTTCAGCAGTAAATAAGTAACTGCACTATTAGAATATAAACACCCCATTCTTGCTATAATATCAGACAAGATTCAGACTTAAATGTTCTTATGATGGTGTAAGATTTGCACAAAAAAGTAAATAAATTGAATTAAAACAATATGGTATAATAGGCCATTTTAATGTTTATGGTCTAATTTTAATATTATAGCTAAATGTAAATAAAAATACCCTTAAAAGCAGAGACATTTGCTGGCTATGGTTAGAAACTACAATTGGGGGCACCTAGGTGGCTCAGTCGGTTAAGTGTGTTTGGCTCAAGTCATGATTTCATGGTTCTTGAGTTGGGATTCTCTCTCTCTCTCTCTCTCTCTGCCCCAACCCCACTTGCTCACACACACTCTCTCTCTATCTCAAAATAAATAAACTTTAAAAAATGAAGCTATGAATTGTTTTCTGATTAGAAAGATGATATTTCTAAACAATTATGACTATATGATAATTTGTATTCATAGGGTCAGCATAATAAATAAATAAATAAATAAATAAGTAAGTAAATAAATAAATAAATAAATAAATATGTCAGACCCAACTAATTTTTCAAGTAATGGCTAACATACTCACTGTAGTGGTTGGTATTTACTAGAGCCATTCACCAAATAAATTCAGTTGTCCTTTTGGAAAATGGTAAGATGGAACTTCTTTGTGCACTTGCCATTGGGTATAAGCATAGGATTTGGTTCAGCCAAAACAATGTAAAAAGAAAGAATCTATGGGACAGGGAGTTGGGAGCAAGGGTACACCAATGCAGAAAAATGACCACTGAAAATTTCCTCCTCCAAAAAAGCAAAGGAAGCACAGTAAAAATTGCAAAAATTAACTTTTTTTTAGAACTTTAGAAATTAACCAGAGGCTTGCAACCATCCAAGGAACAATCATTAAAGAACAAAAAAAGGTCTAATGTCTCTAAGAACAGTTTTGTCACATTTTAATTTCCTCTATTCCAATTCTCTCCTCTCCAGCTTTACGGTAGCCTTAAAACCAAAACTTCGTAACCATACTAGCTGCAAAAAGCAATAGCCTAGCAGCCATTGTAGGAGGTAGACTAGATATGACCTCCACAAAGAATCCCACGCCCAGAAAATTTTTAATGATTTTATCTGTCTGACAGCTACCTCAAAGAGTTCAGATCACCAGAGATTTTTCTTTATTCAACCTGACTCAGCACTCACACTTGCACAGCAAGAAGAATCTTCTCCCCCAAGTATTTGTCGAAAACAATCAGTGGTAACTGTTAAACATTAAGTCTGCCTGGTGCAGTGATAAAATTTGGGGCAAGCAAGAAGTTGGATAAAAAAAGTTAAATGGAGATTAAATGAATGAGATGTACATGGAGGTTTGTATAGCTTTTCTATATTGATAGAGATCAAGAAGGATCTAAATAAACATAAATTAACATGTGTTATATGATATCTTGTAAAACCTAAAGCAAAAAGAAAACAGAAAAAAGAGGAAAATTTGCATGAATGAGAAATATAAATATTAAAGAAAACATAGATATAAGCAAGGACCAATTTTACCCACCTCTTTTGGTGGCTGAGATATCACAGAATGCATGGTATTGGTGTCCAATGCCATTCGAACCTAGGATATGGAACCACAATTTCTTCCTCCTGTTTCCTCCCCACTTCTCCCTTTCAAAGTCACAGGTGAAACAGTGCCACACTATGTAGCTAAGAATTGTACGGTCATAAGGCCATCACCTCTCTCCCTGCCAAGTACTTGTTATACCATAGATGGGTCAATCGATAGATAGATACATACATAGCAGAGCACAATGGCATCAGAGAATGGCCAACAGATGAAACAAAAAGAACTTATTCTTGTGAATCAGTTTTTTTCACCATCTGAAAAAAAAAACAACTTTAAATACTTATATGTACTGTCTACACTGAGATAAAGTATGTAATCATATCTGTGAAGCCAGAATTGTAGGTTATGTAACAAGAAAAAGTGGCTATGAATCAAGAAGACACAATTGTGCAAAAAAAAAAAAAAACAGAAATTTTGCAAGGAACCAAATTGACTTGTAAATGCAAAATGTAATTATTAAAATAAATAACAACAATAAAAACTCCTCGATAGATAAGATAAATAGAAGACCATATTTATTTACATGAAAAATTAATAAACTAGAAATTAAGAAATCATTTCACATTTTTTTATGTTTGTGCATTTTTGAGAGAGAGAAACAGAGCATGAGTGGGGGAGGGGCAGAGAGAGACAGAGACACAGAATCCGAAGCAGGTTCCAGCACAGAGCCCGACAAGGGGTTCTAACCCACGAACCCCGAGATCATGGCCTGAGTCAAAGTTGGACGTTAAACTGACTGAGCCACTCAGGTGCTTCAAGAAATCATTTCAAATGATAGCAAGGATAAAAAGAGAAAATATTAAAAAAAATTTTTTTAATCATTCAAATGTTTCCAGATTTGTTGCTTTGGGATCGCACTACTACACAAGTTTGAGTCACAGGATTTCAAGGAAGTTTTACTCTGGATAAAGAGTAGAAGCAGTACAAAGAATACGTGCATTGGATGGAGTTCAGAGAGACCAGGTGCAGTCTTCTGAATCCTTCTGTCTCAGGACAGGATGTGCTCTGTCTCTAGCAGTGAACCAGAGGAACCTACAGGATATGTCTCTGCTCAGGAAATTCCTCTCAAAAGTTTAGGGTCTGAGGCTTTAATGGGTCTGCTCACAAGGGCACATCCTGCTGATGAAGTTTTGGGGTGACAGGGGGTTCGTGGGGTCCGGAGCCGACAGCCAAGAAAGAATTCTTGAAGATGTCTTCGGTGCAAAAAGGTGATTTTATTAAAGCATGGGGACAGGACCTATGGGCAGAAGAGCAGCACCGGGGTACTTCTGGGTAACTCATTATATACCCTCAGGTTGGGAGGGAGCAGGGATAGAGGAAGTCTCTAAGGAATTTTGGAAGCAAGGTTTCCAGGACCTTGAGGGGCTAGCTGTTGCTAGGGAAACACCATTTATCAGTATTTAACAAAACCTCAGTCAGGAGACCTCTCAGATGCAGATCAGGGAGCCATAAGCTTGGAGCATGATTGCCAGAATATATCCTGGGGCAGTTGAGATAAAGGAAGTACACTTACTGGATCCTTGACAAAGTTGAGACAATGCTAAGCTAAGCGATGGTTTTCTTTTGCCCCTAGCAAAGTGTCATCGAGGTAGCTGAGCTCCTAGAGGAAGGTCACTCAGCCAGTTTCAAGGTCTTGCCAGTGGGCTGTAGGCAGTAAGAGAATTTAAGTTTTCATTTGCCTTAGTTTCCCACATTACCATAGCAAGCACTTAAACCCCTTTGCTTTGGTTTCAGGAGTGTTGGAGGAATATCACACATATTCCACGGAGTCGGAGGGCTGGGAGGTGGGGATGGGGAAGGGCTGTGCCAGTCCGTATTTTGCCCTCCGCTTGCCTCATCACTGCTAGGCAACCAGTCATGGTAATGGAAACTCAGGACCTCAGCAATGAAACTGGTGCACAGTATCAATCTTGATTTTTGTGCCAAGCAATCCTGACAAGTTAGAATTGCATGATCCATTACTCTAGGTATGTAAAGAATATCTTCAATCATTAATATAAAGGACTTTCTGAGGGCCACATTCAAAGGAATTGTGAGTCAATCATGAAACCAGGCTCCAAGTTCCATGCTCCAGGACTGTGCAACCAAATATGCTATGTTAAGATCATGCTTTAATTCTTCATAGTTGTCTAATGGTTCAGAAGAATAAAATAGAAAAAGTAGGGAACTATTTTAAACAAATTATTGGTAAAAATTTCCTAGACCCAGTTTTTAGATGGAAAAAGCCTACCTGAGTGTCAGTGTAAAACATACAAATTACATTCGTACATTTCTGAGAACAAATATAAATAAGTAAATTCCTTAAAGAGCGAGAAAAAAAGATTGCTTAAAGATGAAGAAATAACAACATTAGATTTCCTACCAACAATATTGGAAAGAAAAAAATCCATAGATTAATGTGAATCTAGAATTATGAATTAATATAACTTGTTAGGTGCCTGGCATGTTCAGTCAGTTAAGTATCTGACTCTTCAGCTCAGGGTTGAATGATCCCAGGGTTGTGAGATCAAGCCTTGCATCCTGCTTAAGTTTTTCTTTCTCCCTCCCTCTGCCCCTTCTCCTGCTCATGGTCTCTTTCTCTTTCTAAAATAAAATAAGTAAATAAATAGATAAATTATAATAACTTCTTTTTTCATAATTCAATAGCAAAAACAAAATAAGTTTTCTTTCAGATATATAAGGACCTTTGAAATTATATGTAATATATATAATACAGTTTATGTTATGCACAATACAGTATATAGTATATATATAATATATAAAATATAAATTATATATAGTGACATATACAGTACATATAAATATATAGCATGTAAATTTTATATGTAAACTATATTGTTATAGATATATAATTTGAGTGAGCCTTATACATCTGAAAGGATTTCTATTTTATCCTTGCTCTTTTTCTATCTAGAAAAAATATGTATTTAGAAAGCAGTACGAACAGATTCCCTCAGTAAATACTGAAAATAGTAATATGATAAACAAAAATATTTACAAATGAATAAAGCTTACTGAAATTTGATACATAATGATTATAAATATTTAGTAATGACTCAGAACTAAATTCCAAGACAGAAAACATGAATGGAAGTGTGCCAGTCCAAGAAGTGAGATCGATTAAAATGAGATGTTGATCTAAGTAAAAGGATAGTCACATTTTTCTCTTTCTCAGGGGTAGGATATTGCCAATGATCAATTTTTGTGTTTGATAAAACAATTAAATTTAAGATATTAATGTCAAAATTTGAGATAATTACTAGAATGAAAATGAATTTTGGGATGAAAAGAAATATAAAACAAAGAGCAAAATAAATGTCAGAATAGTAAAAAAGTGGAATAAAAGTAAAATAATACAAAAAGAAAAAATAGAAAAAGTCAATAACAATAACAAAATATGATGGTCCAAAGAGAATATACCTAATCAGAGAAAAGTTAAAGTCATCTAATAAAATGAACTTCCATAGTATCTTACAAAAATTATTTTTATATATGTATGTGTGTGTATATGTCACTTATAAGATACCCGTGAAGCAAAAAAATCTGAAAATTTGATATACATTGATTCAATAAGATATGCTAGCCCAAAACTAGCAAAAACAAAGCCAGTAATGATCTTAATATTTTAAAAAGTAGAATTCAATAAGGAGAAAGAAGCTATAAAAAGACATAGAGGAATATTTTGTTGTTGTTCCATGTTCACAAGAGACATTTCCCTGTATTTCTTTCCCGATGACCTTCTATTTGAATTTGGCAGCAGTGTTACAGGCTTTTAACATGAGTTTGGATATATTTGTTCCGTCTCTATTTGCTGAAAAAGAATATGCAGCTGTGGTATTATTTTGTCCTTAAGTAATAGGATTGCTAAGGAAGCGTCTGCTTTTGGTCTTTGAGTCTTTGTATAAATGTCTTAATTCTTAATTAAAAAAACTTGAAGAAAAATTATTGAAGTATAATTAACATACAGTGCTATGTTTATTATTTATTAGTTTTATTATTAGTTTTACTACTATTAGTAGTAATAGATAAATACTAGTATTTATTTATTAGTTTTACTATTATTTACTATTATTAGTTTTTATTATTAGTTTACTATCAGTTTTATTATTATTTATTATGTACAACATAATAATCCAACAATTCTACACATTACTCAGTGCTCACCATGAGAAGTGTATTCGCCATCTGTCACCAAACAACATTATTACCATCACACTGACTATATTCCCTGTGCAGTAGTTTTCATCCCTGTGACTTCTTTATTTTGTAACTGAAAGTTTGCACCTGTTAATTCCCTGTATCTATTGCACCCATCCTCCCACCTGCTTCCACTCTTGTCAATTACTAGTTTCTTCTCTGTAGTAGAGTATGATTTTTGACTCTTTATTTTTTCTTAAATTCCATACATGAGGCAAAATCATGTGGTATTTGTTTTTTTCTGTCTGACTTGTTTAACTTAGCATTATACCCCTAGGTCCATCCATGTGATTATAAATAACCAGATCTCATTTTTTATGGCTAATATTTCATTGTTTATATATATCACACTTTCTTTATCCATTAATCTACCAATGAGCTCTTTGATTTCTTCCATAGCTTGGTTATTATAAATAATGTTGCAATAAACATAGGGATTTAAATATCTTTTCAAAGTAGTGCTTTTGTTTTCTTTGGGTAAATACCCACTAGTGGAATTACTGGGTCATATGGTATTTCTGTTTTTAATTTTTTGAGGAAACTCTATACTGTTTTTCAGGGTGGCTGCACCAATTTACATTCCTACCAACAATGCATAAGTGTTCCTTTTTCTCCACATCCTTGCTAACACTTGTTGTTATCTTGTCTTTTTGACTCTAGCCATTGTGACATGTACAAAGTGGTATCTCATGTGGTTTTGATTTGCATGTCCCTGAGTATTAGTGATGTCAAGTATCTTTTTATGGGTACATTGGTAATTTGTATGTCTCTTTTGAAAAAAAAAATGTTATTCGGGTCCTCTGTCCATTTTTAATTATATTATTTGTTTTCTTGGTGGTAAGTTGTACAAGTTCTTTATATATTTTGGATATTACCCCATTATCAGATATATTATTTGCAAATATCTTCTCCCATTCAATAGGTTGCTTCTCGTTTTGTCAGTGGTTTCCTTCATTGTGCAAAAGGGATGTGTGTGTGTGTGTGTGTGTGTGTGTGTGTGTGTGTGTGTGTTTAAGTTTATTTATTTATGCGGAGAGAGAGCATGCAAACAGGGGAGGAGCAGGGAGAAAGGGTGAGAGAGAATCCCAAACAGGTTCTGCACTGTCAGTATGGAGCCCAATGCGGGAGTCAAATTCAGGTACCTGAGCCAAAATTAAGAGTCAGACACTTAACCAACTGAGCCACCCAGGCTACACCAAAAGCTTTTTATTTTTGTTTTTGTTACTCTTGCCTGAAGAGATATATTTAGAAAAATGTGATATGACTGATGCCAAATAAATTACTGCCTACGTTTTCTTCTAGCATTTTTATGGTTTCAGGTCTCACATTTAGATCTTTAATGCGTTTTGAGTTTATTTTTGTGAATGGTGTGAGAGGTTGGCCCAGTTTCATTCTTTTGCATGTAGCTGTCCCAGCTACAATTTTTCCAGGACTATATGCTGAAGGGACTGTCTTTTCTCCATTGTATACTCTTGCCTCCTTTGTCAGAGATTAATTATCCATATAAGCATAGGTTTGTGGCTGTGCCCTCTATTATGTCCCATTGATCAATGTGTCAGTTTTTTGTGCTGGTGACATACCTTTTTGATTACTACAGCTTTGTAGCATATCTTGAAATCTGGGATTGTGATACCTCCATCTTTGTTCTTCTTTCTCAAGATTGCTTTCACTAGTCAGAATCTTTTACAATTCCATACAAATTTTACTATTATTTGTTCTAGTTATATGAAAAATGCTGTAAGTGTTTTGATAGGGATTGCATTAAATCTGTGGATTGCTTTGGGTTGTATGTACATTTAACAATATTGGTTATTCCAATCCATGAACATGGAATATCTTTTCATTTATTTATTTAAAAAAATTTAATGTTATTTATTTTGGAAAGAGAGAGAGGAAAAAAGAGAGAGAGAGAGAGAAAGAGAGAGAGAGATGGGGTATGAGCAGAGGAGGGGCAGAGAGTGAGGAAGAAACAGAATCTGAAGAAGGATTCAGGCTCTGAGCTGTCAGCACAGAGTCCAACACAGGGCTCAGACTTACCAACCATGAGATCATGACCTGAGCAAAGTCAGACACTTAACCAACCAAGACACCTAGGTGCCCCTTTTTTCATTTTTTTAGTTATTTCTAACTCTTTCTATTGATGTTTTACAGTTTTCAGAATGCAGGTCTTTCTCCTCTTTGGTTAAGTTTCTTCCTAAGTATTTTATCTTTTTAGTGCAAGTATAAGACATGGAAGAATTTTAAATGCATATTAACAAGTGAAAGAAGTCAATCCAAAAAGGCTGCATACTGTGTGATTTCAACTATGTGATATTCTGGAAAAGGCAAAACTATGAAGACAGTGAAAAAACAGGGACAAGAAGGAATAAATAGATGGAACACAGAGGATTTTTAGGGCAGTGAAACTATTCTGTGTGATACGCTAATGGTGGACATATGTCATGTTACGTTTGTCAAAACCCATACAATATTCAATATCAAGAGTGAACCCTAGTGTAAACTACAGACTTTGGGTGGTAATGATGTATTAATGCAAAGTTCCTCTATTGGAACAAAGGTACCACTCCGATGCAGAATGTAGATAGTGGGGGAGATTGTGTGTAAGGGGACAAAGAATATAGCAAAACTGCACCTTCTGCTTAATTTTGCCGTGAATTGAAAACTGCTCTAAGAAATAAAGTCTACTAAAAGAGAAAGAGAATGTACTCATCTATTACTATTATATTGAAAATTATTTTTAAATAGTTTGCCATACACTCAGAATTTGTAAATTGATTTTAATGTTTACTAGGATTTTAATAATTATGAAAAAATAATAGAGGACTTAGAATAATTATGAAAACCTTGGGGAGAAGGGACAAAAGATGAGAATACAACATTAACAAATTCACACAGAAGTTGATTATTCAAGAAATAAAAATAAGAACTATATTATTGTCACAAGCATATTCACTTTTTAATATCTTATGAAAGCTGGTAAACACAACAGATAACATTTATGAAGGGCTCACTATACTCCAGCCTTTCTTGCTAAAGATTTTTGGTATGCAATAACTGTTTAAACCACTGTAAAAATTTCCATAAAGTGGATACTAATGTTTTATTTCCATTTATAGATGAGGAAAGTGATGAGGTATGTCAGTATAGCAAATTGCTTATATTCTTAGGGGAAAAAAACCACAGTTGATGACATTGTCTTCTTTTCATGTGTTGCTAGGGTTTATTTGCTAATATTTTAACTAGGATTTTCCATCAATGCTTAAGTAAGATTAGCCTATAAAGAGTATATGATACTTAATCTTTAATATCTTTATGCATTGTCTGTACTTGTAAACTCTCATGAATTAAAAGTATTAAAATTCATACTACTAGCAGGTTTCATGCCATCTTCTTGCATATATCATAATACCTGATGTAGTTAGGTTAATGCTATACTATTTGTACATGATATTCATAATTGTTTTGCATGCATAGGAAGGTGCCTGTTACTATAATATAAAATATCCTTCTTCATCTTGTTTAACATGTTTTTGGTTCATATGACACCTTGTCTCTGATTATGATTGCATTTCCTGCTCACTTTTTGTGTGCATCTGTCATGTATATGTTTGTCTACCCTTTCAGTTTTCAAATATTCTGAGTTTTCTTGTTAAAGATATAAAACATAAAATTCTATTTTATTTTTGATCAAATCTAAAAATCCCATTTTTATCAAAAAGAAGGAGATAACTGTTTTTACTTTTATTATATGAAGTATATGGTGAGTCTAAGTTCTGCCATACTGTTTTGTGCTTTGTTTTTATTTTTTAACTTCGTAAAATTTCTTCACTTCGAGGTCTATTTTATTTATTTCTGTTTGTGTATATTCTCAATATTTTTGATTTTTGTTTTGTTCTTTATTACTTTTATAGTTATTCATTTATAAACTAACTGCATTTCTTTATTTTTATAGACTGTATTTTTTAGTTTGCTAAAATAAATAATAAAATTACTATTTCTTGCTCCTGTTCCCCCTCCTCTACTATGTAGTTCATTTAGTATTATCTTAATTATAGTTTACCTTTGTGTTGTTAAATATGTTATATGACATGTTTAAGCGATTTCCTTTGACTCCTGGCCATTAAACAATCAATGCTTTCAAATCCCATCTTCCTTTGCTCTTCTCACCCACACGTCGTCTGGATATATCATTTCTATATTGTCAGGGTCTATGAGATTTATATTCTATTATCTTACTCATATTCTACATTTCTGATCAGTGATTAAATGCATTTAGTGTCCACAATCAGCATCTGATCTAAGATCTCTTCCATTTATCTCTTAGGAAGTTAAATTCCATTCCCTGCTCTGAAGACAAGTTCATACGAACAATATTCCCTTAGTCCTTGAATGTTCAAAACTGTGTATACCTGTAATATTTGAAGGACTGTTTGGCTAAATAGAAAAAAATCCTTAGCTGTCACTTTATTTTCTTTGGTATCTGATGGGCTTTCCTCCACAGATACCGATTGACTCTATTCTGCTATGAATGTTGCAGTGAAGAATTCTGAAGACACTCTCATTATTTTCCTTTATATGTTACTGATTGCTTTTGCCCATATGCCTGAAGGATTCTTTATTATATTTAAATTCTAGATACTGTAGTAGGATATGTCTTTGTGGTGACAATTCTGGAGCAATTTTTCTAGTAATCATTGTGTCTTTTAAGAGTGATACTGCATTTTATTATTATTTTTTAAGTAAGCTCCAGGCACACATGGGGCTTGAACTTGTGAGCAATCCAGGTGCCCCTTAAAGAGAGAGAGACAGACAGAGAGAGAGAGAGAGAGAGAGAGAGAGAGAGAAACCAGAGAACAGACTCAACTGAAGAGGACAAACTGAGAGCTGCTGGAGGGAAGATGGGGGTAGGGGGTTGGGGGATGGACCAAATGGGTGATGGGCATTAAGGAGGTCACTCATGATAAATACTGGGTGTTGCATGTAAGTGATGAATCACTAAATTCTACACCTGAAACTATTATTACACTGTATGTTAACTAATTAGAATTTAAAAAGTTTCAAAAGTAAAAAACTAATGAAATTTCAGATCTTCTTTCATTTTGAGGATGTTGCTTTCTTTAATAATATATTTAAATATTTGTTCTGTTCTGTTACTTATTTTTCTTCCTCAGGATCTCTAACTATGTATGTGTTACATTGTTTGCTAATCTTCTCCATCTTTCATATTCTCTCTAATCCTATTCATCTATTTCCGGTTCACCTTGCTAGGTTTTCTCATTTCTGCACTCTTTTCCTTGCTGTGTTTACCTCAGGGTGTATTTTACCTTGTAATTCTCCCATATTCACTCTTAATTTGTCATGGTTTTACTTTTAGTTCCACTTCTTTTCTAAGTTTTGCCAGCCTTGGGTCATCTGCTCCTATATCTCCTCAACTAACCCCAGGTTCTTGTTATTTGTGTCTTGTAGTTTTCATTCATAGAAGCAACTCCTTCATCGTGCCCTTATGAAAATTCATGGCAAAATGTTAGGACAAATTTTTCAACTTCTCCATGGCAACACTGTTATGGTATGTGCTCTTTAACAATTATTACATTTTGATTCTCCTCTGTAAGGTTATTCCTATATTATTTTTGTACTGATACTATGCCCATTCTTTTTTTTTTTATTATTACTCATAATTAACTAGTTAAATTTTTCTCCCCTAGTTTCCTGGGAAGAAAAGAAGGGAAAACAGCCATCTGAGATTTACAAATGTTCTGCTTCTCTGCTGATGAAGGGATAGAATACTTTTTGCAAACATTACTCCTCTGTTTAATCTGTGTGTAGCCCTACATTTCTTTCCACAAGACATACCCAAGAGGGCTCTTACCATCAGTCCCACTCACTCCAATCCCCACACGGATTTCTGTTAATAAGATTGCACAGGTTTGGCAAGTCAAGATGAGCATTTACCCATAGAAAGCATACAGTTCTTGAGCCCTGTCTACATGTGACCCGCTTTTTCCTTTCCTCCTTTTGCAGCTATAGTTAAGTTATGGCTTCTCAATTCATCCTTGTAACCAGCAGAAAGAGCATTTGCACTTGTGAGTGAAACTCTCACTTTCAGGAATGAATAACATTGGGCCTGCTAACTGCTCTTGTTGGCCTCCTCCTCCTCCTCTCCCCCTTCCCCCTCCCCATTCTTCTTCTTCTCCTCCTCCTCCTCCTCCTCCTCCTCCTCCTCCTCCTCCTTCTTCTTCTTCTTCACTTCTGGTTGATCTCAGCAGTTTGTGCATCTTGTACACACACTGGAAACTGCAGATTATCTATCTCCTGATTTTGCTGAAATTTGAATTTGCAGATTCCTTTGTTTCAATTCTCCTTGTTGTTTTGGTATATTTTGCAGGAAGAGAATGGGAAATTGCTGATTTTTGTCATTGCCATCATTCTAGAATCTGTCCACATATTCAGCAGTACTAATCATATGTGTTACGTGGTCTATACATAATTTTTCAGAAGTTTTCACAGCCTCAAAGACACTTATTACTCTTTATTTTCCCCACCAATAATAGCAGATGTGTATTTTTAAAAGTTAACACTCATCAAAACTTTCACCAGCCTGAAAAAATTCTATTGTTTCCTTTTACTACAACAAATGTTATTTTTCCCCTCTTTTTTTCAATAACTAATGTACGAATTGGCTATAAGCAAAGCCAAATAATCTGTATTCCTTTATCCCCAATATTGTTAATGCCTACAATTTAATTAATAAATATTTCTTCTTTGGGCTTGAAATTTATCATCATAATCATCATCATCACACCATAAACATCTTTCCTAGTGGAAAAGCACTTTTTTTTGGATCATTAGACCCTACAATTCAAAAGGTCACATTTGCCAACTTTCTTCATTGTGGTGTCCCCAGGGCCTAACATGGTGCCTGACAACCAGAGGTGCTTATTAAATATATGTATTCAATAAATAGATGAATGATATTTCCTTTACTAGCCAGTCTCTGCTAGAGTGCAATAATTGTTCAAAGATAGGGTTTTCAGTAGACCTGATTTTAGAAAATTGCAATGTAAGAATTTGTTTTCAACTAAGTAAATGCCAAGCATCAGTGTTTAAAGTGGAGCTTTTTATTTCATTTATTTATTTATTTATTTGGCTTCCTTTGTTGTAAAGAACACAGTGCAACACTAATGCACGTGTAAAAGCGAAAAGACATGTAAAAGGGGGAGAATGATATCGTAGAGGTGACAGGAAAGTTTTTCCCCAGCCTGAGAATCAAAATTGAAATCCAGGTCTTCCAGTAGGAGAACTGGAATGCCGTTCCATCTTTTATCACCTATTCTTGTCTCTGGTGGGCCATGTGGTTAGGGATGAAGAGTTAAAAACTGGTCTTGGTGTGCTCTAAACGTCATCCCTTCTTTTTGCTTGACTTTAAGGCATTTTTGTTTCCATGTTTTTTGTTTGTTTGTTGGTTTTGTTTTTTTTTTTTTTGCCTTTTCCATAGGTAAAATGAGACTAAACAGACACTGATATTACAGTTTCACAATCAAGTAAAGGAGGAAAATACAAAAGGCGAATTACCTTAGTGAAGGAAGGGTAAGGAATATCTTAAACAAGAATGAGAAAATGGAGATTACATTTTTGGTAACCACTTCCTGCCCAAGTAGCCACGAGGATTTGAAAAATGTGCTGCTTATGTCTGCAGTACAGACACTACTGAGAAGTGTTAAGGCCAAATGAGGTGCAGGTCCTCACCCACTATTTGCTTCCTCTGGTCTTCTTGGAAAGAATAGCATAAGGCGAATTTGCATGGTGCGGTGCTAAACAACAGGAGACAGTCACACATGCCTTTCCAAGCTGAGTGTATTAGAGAAGTTTGATGCCTGCTGTTCCCTTAATGAGGAAGTGCTTCTCTCCTTTGGATTATTAGGTAGATGTGAAACCAAATATTTTCATTAGCAGATGTGTTCCAGAGGAAGGATGCTAGAAAACTGAAAATATCCAAACCATCCAGCAAATACGTTTAATACTAACATTGTCTTTCCTCATGTGAATGTATACGGGAAGCACTAGAGGTGTTTCACCATTATTGGGTATGCCTTATTGCATTAAAAATGTGTCTCTCTACTGCACATACAATTGAGAGTATTGTAATATGGGTACATTTGTTATATAAGACATATTTAGGTAAAATAAAGTGCCTGGTTTTCTTATACCGAAGGATAAGATGCTTTAGGCTTTTAAAAAAATGACTCGACTAACGAAAAGACTACTAAAATTATACACACACAGACAATCTAAAACTCTTTTTGGTGTGCTCACGGGGAGGAATTCGATCACTTCAAACGTTATTTGAGGAGAGTTGTACTAGACTTTTCTCTAGTCATGTCTTTTACACACGTAATTTACTTTGCTCCCTGCCGACCCTCAACTATCACGTGAAGATTATGAAACAAAATTATGGTTCATGGAAATCAAGTCAACCATGTCCCAATTGTTTTATATTTACTAAATGTGTAGATTCACCCCTCTGAGCTCGTGAATGTATAAGGCGCTAAATACAGTATCTATTTTCATGCGAGTCTTTGTAATTTGCGAATAAACGAGAACGATTCACAGTCTAACAGAGCAAAGGAAATCTACAGTAGGAAAGCGAAGCCAACACCAGGTGAGTTGGGGTAAAAACGAAAAGCCCTGCAGTAGAGAGACTGAGAAATATTTCTATTAAACCTGCTAAGTCGTGTCCCGGTTTTTTAGGACGTTGGGGAAAGGGAGGAAAACCAAGACAGAAGATATCGGACTGTCCCTGTGCCCCGTACACTTCCAACCTTCCTAGATCATTGAGAACATGATCCCAGGCAATCAGGTCCTAAGACTTCTTTTTTTTTTTTCTTTCTTTTTCTTTTTAAAGCTCTCTAACTAGTCAACCTGGGCGGCAAACAAACACAGGCACCCTTAAGGAGCCACAGCTCCAAGGAGCTGGCCACGGTCGCCTGCATTGAGCTCCCCGCCGGCACCTTCTGGTCGGACACCCTGTGCCCAGGAGCTCCCAGGAAGCAAACCGCAGTAGGGGCACTACACAGATGTCATGGATGCACATGCGAGCGCGTAATCTGACCGGAGAGGGAAGAGCGCGAGAGCGAAGGCCCGCAGATCCCGGCCGGAGAGGCGCCGCAGCGGAACCCGCGGCGGTGTGTGCGCGCACAGGTGCTTCAGGCCGGCGGCGCGGAGAGCTGGCGCGGCCGCCGCTGGGGCTCAGCACTCCCGCCGGCGCGCAGAAGCCCCGGCTCCAGCCCAGCCGGGGTAACCCCCAGTCTGAGCTACTCGAGGAAGAGCCCAAGGAAAGGGCGCGAAGGGGGAAGGAGGGGAGGGAGGGGGGTGCGGGGGAGGGACCCATCTCCTCATCTTGCTTGTCTCCTCCCCGAGCTCTTCTGGTGGGAACCTTTGCTGAGCTCGTGCGCGCCTCCCTCCCCTCCTCCTCTCCACTCTGGGTGATCATCTCCCCTTCTCCCCTCGCTCTCCCCCCTCCCCTCTTTCCCTCCCTCCTTCCCGGCCGCGTGCCTCCTCCCCTCCCCCTCGACTCCCTCCCCTCCGGCGGCAGCAGCAGCCGCCGCTTCAGCCGAGCCGGAGATGGGCAGAGAGCGCGCGCGGCGCAGCAGCTCGGGATCCACAGCCCTCCCCGCCCGCCGCTCCCTGCGCCCCCGCCGCCGCTGTCGCCGCCTCGGCGTCCCCAGGCTCCAGTCCCGCGCCTAGGACAGCGCCGCCACCGCCGCCCGGCCTGCCCGCCGCCTGCGCTGCGCAGTCCTCGCGCGCGCCCGGATGGCGCTCTCCTCCCTGGACCGGTGAGTAGCTGGAGAGCGCGGGGGTCGCGCGCGCGGGCTGGTCGCCCGGAGAGAACACCCCTTGCTTTATTTAGGAGGTACCCCCCAAACCACCTGCTGTGATTCCTCCACCTCGAGGCAGGGGGTCTCGCGAGGGCGTGCTCCGCGGTCCCCGAGGGGCTGTTGGGGTTCAACTCTACCTGCTGGCAACCGGAACCCCCTCTCCCTGCCGGGGACCGCTGCCCGCAGCCTGCCGTCCCACCTCACCTTCCGGCTGCCGACCTCCCACGCCGGCCGCAGCGCTGGATGGCCCTGACCCTCCCGTCACCCGACGCGGGGTCTCCTCTGCCCTCACAGCCCCCGCGCTTCCCTCTTCTCATTTCCCGCCTCTGTCAGCTGGCAGACGCCCCCATCTGCCACCCTTCTCCCGGTCTCGCGCCGACAAAGCCTTCTCCGCGAAGTCCGCCCCTGACCCACCTTCCCTCCCGTTACAAAGCCTGCCTGGCCCGCGAGCCCCTCTGTCCCGCCGGCCTCCTTCGCGGAGCGAACGGTCCACCGGGTGATTTCTGACCTCATTCCCTCGACACGATGCTGCCTCTTTTCTGTCTGCTTTTCTGACAGTCACCTCGGGAAACTGGCACAGACACGCGGTGATCCTGGCGTGCGTACAGTTACTTTGTTTCTTGGCACCTGGGCTGTTGAGGGTATGATCAAGCATGAAAACAGAAAGACAAAACAAAAAACCCTTTTGCGACTAAACTTTTTCGTTACTGCTGTTTTAAAGAGCACACCTATTTACGCTGCTCGGATTTGGTCTGTTCATTTTTAGAGGCTCCTTAGCTGACCCAGGGAACGCCCCTGTTGTACCTGTTCTCCCGAACTGGTCTCAGTTCCAGGTGGAGAACCGTGTGCCTGACTGGGTGATGAATCTTCTTCGGCAGCAACACTCTCAAAAGCTCAGCAACTCTTGAGGATGAGGGGCTCTTCCTAGAAGGAGAGGCGAGTGGCCACAAAACTCACCCTTTAACATCTTTGACTTTGCAATGAGACAAAGCCCTTATTTTTCTTTAGGTTTAATGGCTAAGAGTGGGATATAGTGGGATCAGAAAGCGTGTACTAAAAAGCTCCTCCACAATCTGAGTGCAGGTGTTGGGTAGTATCTTCGAATCCAGTCTTTCTGTAGAAGTTTTCTTAGGGCAGCTGCCCTTTCTTCTGAAACCACGTTTAACGTTTTAGTTTCTCTAGTTGTCTTGAGAGGAAACGGGAGTTGTGTTCAATGAATGAATGTGAGGAAGGGAGATGAAGGAATGAGTGAGCACGGGGAGAGATGATTTAAATACTAAAATGCTATTCCCGATTCCCCATGTCTTGAAATCTTAAAAACAAAACTACGTGCATGCAATTGATGATTTCGTTTTGTAAAGAAGGGATGAAAATATATTATATGAGCACATTTTACTCTATAGAACTGATGGCCATAGGCCTTGTGCCCCAATTCATGCAGACGAGAGTATTCAGAAAGAAATGTCAGAAACTTTAAAAGGTGCCCCATTCGAGTATGTCATGCGTGAAGATGAATTTTCCTGGTCACGCAATCAGTGTTATTTTAACTCATTTTGGAGAAATAAAAACTAAGTTGGCTTTTTTGCTCTTGCAGTCGATACAGAGAGAGGTTTCCTCACTTTAAACGAGCAAATCTCTGCCTGCACAAGAAATAGAAGGGGAAAGTCGAGCAATTATTTAGAGAATTTGTCTAGTGAGGATTGCCTTAAAAGCTTGCCTTACCCAATGTCAAGATCTTTTTTTTTTTTTTTTTCAATTTTGTTTTGACTCAAACCTGTACCTGAGCCTTTATTTCTCCTTTTTTGTGACATGGGCAGACGTGCAGTGAGCAAGTCACTAACGAGCGATGCTTTTAAGTAAATGTAGAGACTGCATCTAAAGTCAGGAGGAGCTATGAGTAATGACTTTATTGTTGGTTTTCTAAATTTGGAAGTTTTAGTTGTTTAAACTTAATGCTCGACTAAGAAGAATATTCAAAACCGCATATTTAAACTTACAATTACTACAAATATGCACGTGTGGTCATATGAAGTGGACAGATGGTACGTAAGTTAGGAGTTGAATCAAAAAGTCATTTTTTTCTCTTAATGCTTTTATCCTTTGGCTAACAGTGGATGCTTACTGTATGCAATACGTCCAACAACACTGAATCTGTACTGGAAAAGATACACCCGATTGAATGAAAAGGAAAGCAAGGAGCAATGCTGACTCTGCTCAGTTATTGTCCCAAATTGTATCAATAAGTTCAAGTGATATATGCTAACATAATTCTAATTAATCTCAACTTCTAAACAGTATCAGAAATGTCTCAATACACCTTTTGTGAGGATGAATGCTTATATAAATGCAATATTAAAGTGATCTTGGAACTGGCTATGAAAATGCAAGTAATTTGCCATAAATTCTGGCAGGAATTTCAGTTAAGAACTCTTGATGAACTGAAACTCAAGATCTGCAATGTAAAGTCATTGTCATTTTTAAGACTATGCCAAACAGCTAAATCTAACTCTTGGGGAAACAGGGATTACCAATATTTGAATGGCACACCTTTGAATATCAAGTTTTATCTTCTAGTGCCCGCAATTAGGTGCCACCTAGAGGTTGGAATAGGTCTATAGTAAATGTTTACAATGGTAAAGAGGAATTAAAATTTGGTGTAGAGAAATTTAAAAATATGGAAATGATATAGGTTATTCCACCAATAGATTGTATTATTTGAATGCTCTATGTGAAACCATGTTTTGGCCTGTGTGTAGTGTGTGTGTTTGGGGGGGAGGGGATGTGTTGAGGAAGAGAAAGCCGGAAAGAAGGGAGAGAAAAGGCACAAAAATCTAAAGATACTTGCTTAAATTATTTACTCAAGTAAAGGTAATTAGATATAGGTTCTGTTATCTTGGTATTTGGGAAAACAGCTTTTTTTCCAACTTGGATATTAAGAAATGTTTCCTTAATTACAGCAATAAAAATTCCATTTTTTAAAGGAAGTGACTCATTTATTTTATCCAGTAAAACCTGGGGATTATAGGCAAACTGTTTTTTATGTCAACTAATTGACCTAAATAATATTTTTGACAAATTTAAAAACAAAACCTTGAAAGATGGAAAACACACATGTTCATACACACCTAAAATTATATTAAATAAAGAGCCAAGTGCTTTACTGTTCTGTGAAGGCTGGAAGATTCAGTTGAGGGATAACTACATAAAATATTTTTATAGCTTAATATATATCTCATATTTTTCTATTATGTCTGTGGGTATTTCATTCAATTTTTATCTATTTTTGCATTTTTTTTTGTAATTCACAAGGATCTGCCTATTATTAAATGCTTCAAATTTAATGACTTCAAAATAATCCTATTTTACTTGTACGTGTCAAATTATTACATCAATGTTTACAAGTGGCTATGTTTTCTATCTTTATTCTGTAGGGAAAGAATATTTAACCAAAAAATTCTCAAAGAGCAAATAAGCAAAATGGATATTTCAAAACTAGCATGATGATTTAACCAGAGTTTCCTGGTGCTTTCAAAGTGATGCTCTCATAAGATCAATGAAACAATTGAAATTCTTGCAGAGAAGAAACATTTAGATTCTGTGATGTTACATGTGACTGCATGAGATTCACTTTTATTCATGTAGTTGCAAAGAGAATGTCTGGCTTGTTAATCGAAGGAAACACAGAATTTAGATATCAGTTGGAGGATGTAGAGGGCACTCCATTCCCATAACATTGCTATCCGTTACCCAAGCTTCTTAAATAGTTAATAGGAACAGAATTAGAATCCAGGTCTCCTGACTCCATGCTGTAAATCTTTCTATAAAATAAAAATCAATTTTCCCTCTGATTTTATTTAAGGTTATAAGGGAGAAATCAGTTTGAGTATTAAAGTACCTGAAAATTCGGTGAAATGAAAGGCTGTGCTATTTCAGGAAATGCCCAATCCTGGGACCATCACAGTTAAAAGTAATATTTTTCTGCTCAATCTTTTCCACCTTCAGGTTAAAGCTTGGGAAATGTTTTGATAATTTAACTGTTACTGGTGCACGTAAAATTATTTTAACTTTTTTTGCTTAATTTTCATCATAAATTCCTCACCCATATAGTATTCTTTAATTTCCTGGATACTTCCCTTTTAACTTTTAATAGATAGTTCATTGAAAAACATTCCTAAAAACAGATTTTGGTTTCCTTAAGTAAAACAGGTGAAATAAACATGTTGTTTCATCTCTCTGTATTTTCAGTCTTTTTGTGATCACAGAGAAAGTTTATGCATCCGCACACAAACTTTTTGTTTTTGTTTTGTCACTCTAGCCTGTGAATAGCTCAGATGGTCAGGGAAGATAAATTTGTTTCACAAAGTTCCAAGTCTGCAATTGAAAATCCTGGCACTTTTATCTTTCTCTTCACTGATGGCCAGACAGATCAGTGAAAATAAATGACTAAATCAATGGGAAACCATCATCATTACCGGCTAAAAGATAAACTTTCAAATGTATTCTTGGTGATGGTGGCTTATCCGTGCCATCTCACCTAGGAAGAGCAACATGGTAATATAGATTGATTTCTCAATTCCATTATCTGGAAGGGTACTGTGTTGTCTAAGTGTGCCTGGGTTGATTGAAGTTCCAAGAAACTGTGACTTCAGATTACTGTGTGTCTGGTTCAAAAGCTGAGGGGAGGGGCACCTGGGTTGATCAGTCAGTTAAGTCCCTGACTCTTGGTTTCAGCTCTGGTCATGATCTCAGGGTTCATGGGTTTGGGCTCCGTACCGCGTTCTGTGCTGACAGTGTGCAGCCTGTTTGGGATTCTCTCTCTCTCCCTCTCTCTCTGCCCCTCCCCAGCTCATGTGCACATGCATTCTCTCTGTCTCTCAAAATAAATAAACAAGCTTAAAAAAATATTAAAAGCTGAAGGGAAAGGCTTGTCTTAGGATATGACCTTCTTTAAACCAACTAAGACAAAAGAATAACTACATTTCTAAGCCTCCCATAACCTAATTTCTTTGGACTATAATTCAGCCTCTACTTATTGAAGGCCTCCTACATGGCAAGAACTGAAGTGGTAACTACAGACACAGGATGAATTTGAAATAGGTTCTGCCCTGAGCAACCTACAGTATAACTGGAGAGATGATAAGAACGAACAGAAAAAATAGCGACAGGACACCAGCTAGCCTTAACCTACGGTAGCCACCATGTTACTGAACAACGATGTCCAAAGAAAAAAATCAAAAAGACTACAACTTAGTCTTAACATGCCTTGCCAAAATTGATGGAGGTTTGCCATGACTAAGTCTTGGCATAAAAATAATCTGTGTCCTTAAAAAAACATATGTTTCCATTTCTTCCCATATTAATTTTAACTCTGACAGAGATTTTTGATAATTCAAAAACGTATTATTAAGAACTAATATAGATGGCCCCATACTCATGAAGCCAATGGTTGATTCAGTCTTCATAGGTCAGTGGGTAATTTTTTAAAGGAACTGTAACTGAATATACACTTTAAAAAATTTTTTTAATGTTTATTTTTGAGAGACATAGAGACAGAGCATGAGCAGGGGAAGGGCAGAGAGAAAGGCAGACACAGAATCTGAAGCTCCAGGCTCCAGGCTCTGAGCCGTCAGCACAGAGCCTGACGCGGGGCTCGAACTCACTAGCTATGAGATCATGACCTGAGCCGAAGACGGACGCTTAACCAACTGAGCCACTCAGGCACCTCTGGTACTACATTTTAACATAAGTCTGAAATATCTAGTTTGTCTTTTAAGAAACCTAAATCTTCAAGGAAGGTTCAAAGGGAAATATACAAAAGAGGAAAGAAATGGAGACAGTGATCAATATATGTAATATCTATTCAACAATAAATGTTTATAAACTGCTTTAGCAAAATATGTTTAAATTTAAAGAGGTAATTTTAAGTTTCTGTATCCTATTAACTCTAATAATGAGCATTTATTGAGCAGGTATGATTGACTGTATGATGCAAAGGGACGTAAGGCTGTTAGTGATAATGATGGCTTCATGCTTTGACCTGTAGGAGACAACTGGCTCTTTCAATAGCCAATTCCTGCTGAGGTTAGAGACCCATGAAGGGTCTGAGATTTTACTCTCTAAATTAAACATGAATAATTGATACTAGAACTTGTTTTGGAGGGACTACATGAGAGCAGTCAGTTTAACTTGTCCTGTTTGTCCACATCAATAGCTGGCATTTGTCCACCCACTGAATGGCTAAGCAATACTTACAAGAAATAGGAGTGGAAAAAACATCCAGAGGTGTTGACAGGTATTTACATGGAAAATTCAGAAACCAGGACCATCCTTTGCTATTTCTAATACATTTTTTGCTAAGATTAAGGGGAATAGATCAAATCATAGATCAAATCATGGTCAGAGCTGTCTGGCAGGGGATGGCAGATTCAGCAGTATTAAATTTAGGACCCTTGTAACAGTTTCGGAGAGCCATTTTTTCATGTGAAACCGAGATGCCACAGGAGCCAGGCAAGCTGAGCTTGAATATACCATTTCCATATGATAAATGAGGTCTACGGAACCCTATCTCACGTTGTTAGTCATGGAGTCTGAGTTGACTCACCCCAAAATGATGTTCCCTGCATGATAGGGAGGTGACCAGTCCAAAATCCCAAGGAAGACTTGCAAGTAGAGGCTGTCTGCCTTTTCCAGAGGCTTCTGTCAGCAATATTATTAGTCACAGAGACCCGTACCTCACAGATTTTTTAGAGATGTGGGACACCAAATGTAGAGACCATGCCACAGCTTACCTGTCAACTTCTAACATAGAGTATGGGCTAGGGCCTCAGTGAAAGGATGCCAGTATTTGAATTAGCTGATATGGAAGTCCAAGTAAAATATCCACGTGAGTTACATAGTGTCTCCAGTACCCACAGATTCTAGTAAGATGCTGGGCACCTTTTTTGTTGGTTGGAGTTGATTAGACTAGTTGTTTTTCTTTGACTTCCAGATGGATTAAATAATATAAATCTGCCCATAGGGTCCCAAGAAGCTTTATTTGATAAGTAGAGTCCTGACATCTATCAGGGTTTATCAGTCACTTTAGTATATGTGTGTGTGTATATGTATTTATATATGTGAGAATATCACAGTCAAGACATTGCTAATGGAAGCTTCTTTGTCATAAATAGGATATCATTACATAGTTAAAGCTTTGTGCAGCAGAGGGTAGAGGCACTCATACTGCCCATCTACTGATGGCAAATGGCCAAGGAATTCAGCTACCCTGGAGATAACCTGTTGTAACTTGGGGAGTTACTGCAAATGTATAGTATATCCATGGTCATGACACAGTTGATCACTGTCCTCGGGTGCCAGCGGGATAGAAAAGAAGGCATTGACACAGTCCAGTATAGTACAGAAAATTTTTAGTCTATGCAATGGATTCAGTTACATTAGCAGTTGGGGATAATCCATTCTGAGCTTCCAATTCTGTCTTTTTTATTATCCATATTGTGCTCTTCTGTTAAGATCTTCCATCTTGTACTACCCATGTGGTCTTCAAGTCTATAATCAGGGCTGTGATTTCCTTTTCTTGTCCTGGGATTTTATACTATTTTTTTTTTTTTGTGGACCATTTGGGAAGAAACAGAAAGAAGACTAGAAAGTGATTTACGTGTTCTATTAACACTTCTCTCCATGTGGCCTTTCCCAGTTGTAATAATCTTCTCAAGCACTTAATGGGCAATTAAATATAAGGCATATAACACATTAATTTTTACCATACAACCAAAGGTAAAAATGACAAAATAGTACAGTAAGTTGGCCCCAAAGTCTCTATCCACAAGTTCATGTTAGCTCGCCTTTTCCATTGAACTCTGCTTTAACGCCATTAGCTAAATCTGAGTATTCTATAGATCCAGGTAAGAAAGTGACTTGAGTATTCACATCCAACACATCTATAAAAGTTTGATTCTCCCTTCCAGTTGAAATTTCTAGCATACTCAGGTGGATATATATGTATCAGGTGGGGATGGAGATAACTTGGCTTCTAATTATGTCTCACTTTAAATTATAGGTCAGAATAGAGGGGCAAAGAGAAATCAGGGAACAGAAAAGGAGAGAGACTTCATGTGTACTTTCAGTGTCAAGTGGTGTGGCAATAACTCATGGCATAGCCAAATGAACTTTGAATTTTTTTGGCCCATTCAGTACCCTCTATGTGGGGGAGCAAGGCCCTCATGGCTGACATGAGGTCCTTCAGGCTGTCATGGCTGACAAACATCATCCATTTCAGCCTTGGAAATCCCTGGACTCAGAAATCACAGCTACATTGAAGTTTTTGCTAGTCGATTTCTGGCTGACTCAGTCTTGGCTCACAGAGCGATGACCCTCTTTAAGGACTCCATATTAATTTGGGGTATTCGCTGCCCCGTTGTCTAGATTACATGTCGTAAATTTTTAATGATTTAAACGTTAGGGCTGGGGAGGGGGAGGACTTTCCCTAACAGTGACAGAGACCTCAGGAATTTATCTAGATTTCTTTGGATCCCTTTCTAATATTCCAGTAGGTCAACTTCATCAGGATTCTAAACTCAATCCAGGGCAGTAAGAGTTCAGATACTGGTCAAAGCCTTATTTATGGTTTCCCAAAGAAGTCTTTCTATCTCTGAAAAATCTCCCCAAGAAAGTTAAAACTCCCTTATAGTGAACTCACTGTAAAAACAAAACAAAACAAAACAAAAAAAAACTCTGAGTGATTTTACTGTTACCTCCAAATGGATCTATTTGGCATGATAGAATGAAGGAGAGGTATAGCCATAAGACAACCTACTATTTGCCATTATTCCTTAATAAACAATGTGCTCCGTGTCTTCTTCTTTCTCATGTGTATCAGAGTTCTAATGATTCACTTGGGTTCTGTTATGGAATTCTCCCTTTTGTACTCAATTATATGTGTTCATCCCTCTACTGTCCAAAATAGGTGGCAACTTTCTGCCTGTCCAGTACAAATTTTAAGCTTAATGTTAGTTATAACTTGTGCCACAGATCACAGGCTGGCCACCAGACTGGCAATGAAGCCCTTCCACCTGGAGCAGAATTAACAACAGAACAGCATTTGGCATCTGTATTTTATCTATTTCCTGTTACTTAGCTTATCTAACCTCCTTAATTCTTCATTAACAGGCAAAAAAAGTGGAGGACCATTATTGACCAGTTTATTATATAATTTACTACTGATTCCCACAGTCTTCCCATTAATAGATCTGCGAGGCCCTCATCCTTCCTTTTCAAGAAAAAAAGCCATGTCTCTGTCAACATCCCATCCCTTACTACCAAAATTATCAAAAACCCTGAAGAGTTTGAGATACTACTCTGATTTTTAGCTGATCTGAGAACCTGCCATATATTCATGGATGCTGCAGAAGACATTAGGGTCAGAGACAAAGGACAATTTATTATTTCCAGCAATAGCAGCAGTAAGGGGTTCAGCATTTTTGCAGTAGTTCCCTAAGCCCTAGTTTCCACAAGGCAACACAGAGGAGACCAGATTTAAACGTTACAGGAAAGGGATCCTGAACTTAAGGAATGCAAATCTTTCATAATGGATAATGAGTATGCCTCCTTTTGCTCTGGAAAGAGATACTAGTTCTACCTTCCAAGGTTATTTGCTTTACAAACATCTTTTAAAAGTAATTCAGGGGGTGCCTGGGTGGCTCAGTTGGTTGAGTAGCAGACTCTTGATTTTGGCTCAGGTCATGATCTCATGGTTCATGAGATCGATCCCTGCATCGGGCTCTGTGCTGAGCATGGAGCCAGGTTGGGATTCACCGTCTCCCTCTCTCTGCTCCTCCCTTGCTCACATTCTTTATCCCTTTCCCTTGAAGATAAATAAATAAGCATTAAAAAAAAAGTTCAGAACAAAAGGAGCCAGTGCTTCTTTCATAAGATGTGCAAAAATGTGACAGACCCACGAGAAACTGTCTCATAATGATGACAGATTTCAATAAATGCTTGTTTTGATATGCTCTTTATCTATGGTATGATATATAGTCATCCTTGCTACTTCCTAATGATGAAATGCTTTAAACGTGTGTGATCTGAGACTGATGAATCTCTAAGACAGAAACTAAGAAGGAAACTTTTAAAGTAATATATTTCAAGTGCAACATTAGACACTTAATTAGTTGCTACTGACTATATGGGTTATGGTCTATAGACTGTAGTTATATAGTGTAGGAGAGATTTAAAGATTGAGCATTTCTATGTAAGAAGTTAAAATTTGGGCCAAACCACAGAATATAAGAAATGTCTATTTTATGTAATTATGATAGGTTGTAAATAAAGATCATTAAACAAAAATGGGGTATATGCATGTTTCCCATAGCCTTAATGTTTCTCCAATACTTTATAGTTTGAAGGTGCTTAAACTTTTCCAAATAATCAGCAGAAAAAGGCTTATAACTATTTTATTTTCCTTAATTATAGACAGTTTCTTCAAGACTGAGCATAGCTATTATGTTCTCTAATACATACCTCCCATACCCCAGGCTGAGACACATGCCTTTCTCTATGTTGGTATATACCCAGGCTCATCTGTACCATATTATGACTTTATAACATCACACTGACATGATATATTTATATGTGTTTCTCCCTCCCCCCACTGAATTACTCTGAAGCTGGTTTCTTACTAATCTTCAAAAGCCTAGTGCCTAGTTCCCCGATTGATGCATAGTGGGTCAATATTTATGCAGGTGAACAAAAGGTCACAGTGCTCATTAATATTGTACTTACCTTTGGGTTTTTTAGAAAATTACCTCCCATAAGGAATTACTGAATCGAAGATGTGTAGAATATTTGAGCTGGAATAATCTTTAAGTGTTATGAATAGCCATTGGTTTGGTTATAGCCATGTTAAATATCCAAATTCCGATGCTTCTTCTGTGTTGTGACATACTGAAGCATTTACAATTATTTCATATTTAATGTGAAATCTTAAAATTTTATAGCTTGTATACTTTTAGAAATCGATCAGAGGATCACAAAACACAATGCAAGGCTTTGTTCAATTATCAAAAGTTTGGGTGTTTTGATTATATTATCCAGGACAGATTTCTCTTTTAACCCTCATTTAGAAATTTCAAAGCCTTTGACTTTTTCCTTTTTATCAAAGTGTTAGACTAAGAATGAGCATACCTTCCTTTCACCTTTTGCCCTGATGTACTGGTGCTCTTTGTTTTTCATTTCTTTGTCGTAGTGTTTTTTTCCTCTGGTGTTCAGACATCTGCTGCTCATGCATGCCAGCTTTTCCATTTTCTATCACTGCCCCATCCCGGCCACTATTGTTACAACCAGTGCTGCCAACCCCGAAGTCGTGTGCATTTTTCCCCTGCCTTTTCCTCCAGTTTTTCAGTTTATTCTGCATCTTATTGCTTACTCATGTTCTAAAAACAAATCACATAAATGAAAGCCTTTCTCCAAAGGACATCGCCTTCTGTGCCATAAACTTGAAGAATCAGATGAAATGACGGGCTCTCTGGTTCTTGTTCTGCGTTTGCTGGTTGTTCATGGGCTGGCTGCAATTTCGTTTCAGTTCAGGGGCTGTGATTTTCATGGTTTTGTTTCAGAGCCAATTTGAAAATTTAAGAATTCTAAATTCTGAATTTTTATTTAACCAAATTTTTACTATATTCTTCATAGTAAACAAGTCTTTGGTGACCATTTTATCTCTACAAATGCGCCTTGCTACATTAATGAATACTCAGAACCAATGAAATATATGTGTTATTTAGGAAGATAAAATGTTTGGACTGAATTAAATACACGACAGATAAGATTTTATGAGAAGCATGGAAGGAAATGACTTTGGGTTGTTTGGAGCATGATGGTGGCAAGCTTGAACAAAGGAAAATACTGATATATTGAACAATAGGAGAACATGAAAACAATGTAGGGAGAAAGCAGCAACTTATAGACTGATAAAGACAAATAGTTGCCTATGTTATAATTGGGGTTCTACAGAAACAGTGCATTATATAGAGGAAAGCGTATATCTGTAATCAGACATAACTGGCTTTATATGCCCATCTGACTGTTTACTAGCTGAGACAGAAGTCAAATTTTTAGTATCTCTATGATTCTTTTCCCCATTATGTAAAAATTTGCATAATTATTGTGAATGGAGAATTAGATAATATGTAGAAATCCCTAAAACACTAACTGGTACCATAAATTTTCATGCAGTAACATTATGTTTTCTCCATATTTAATAATTTGAAATGACATAATCATTTTAGTTTGTAAAAGATGAAATAAGTATACTTTCCAATTAGATAATTAGCAAGTGACATTCATTCTTCCAGGCCATTAGGAGAATTTTGGATTTTTCAAAATAGTATATAGTAATGCAGGAAGCAGCATATAATGAGCACTGAAGAACCAACTAAAATCATACTTTTCATAATAATATTAAGTAGATACTTGAAGATAAATTCTGTACTTATTATTAGGTTATCATGGTGTAAAACATTCCCCCAAGAATTAAAACTCATGAAGTGAAGGATTTTTGTTCTACCTTGACTGTACAAAGCTCAAAAGAGTATATATCCCACCTGAACAATAAGAAAGACCCAAGTGAACTACAAACTCATAACTTTTTTCGAACCCATCAGAAAGCTGAGTTTATAATGCAAACAAGTATCCAGAATTGCTAACCCATGGATAGATCCCTCCATGGAGAAATGGGTCATGGGGATGGTGTCATATGTGGAAGAGAACAAAAGAATACCTGTTACCATACAAATGGCTAAAAAGAAATCAGTTAAAATTTTTAAAAATTGCTAAAGGCTAAATGTGGGCTAGAATTACAATATAGAATTTCTGTAATCTCTGACCCAAGGGGACTTTGAAATCATTTACCAGTGCCTTTACATGGACCTCCATCAGGTGTTTATAAGAAATATTAGAAGCAGGTAGAACATAAGATGGAACTTCTCTCAGTAAAGTAGGTGCAGAGTAGAGGATTGGCTACCACTGAAGGTAAAGCACAAAATCCTACCCCCTCTGAACCCCCAGCTTCCATCCTAAGTAGTTCTAGAGAACTTGAAGTCTTTAGTTCACTGAACATCTACCCAAAACAAGATAAGTTCAATGCCCCAAACTAATGGGCTTAGCATAGAAGGGGCATTACTTATGTCCAGGTATAAATAGTTTTCATCAGTTTCAGTTGTTTTACACTTGATGTTTGACATTGAATAAAAAATGACAGGCTATCCAAAAATGCAAGGAAATAAGAACCTATTGTGATGAGTCAAAACAATGGAGAAAGCCAGATTTAAAGATGACCCAGAGTTGGAATTATCAAATAGGGACTTTAATACAACTATAGTTAATGTGTGAAAGGGCCTAATGGAACAGGTAAATACACATTAGTATATAGAGAGTTTCAGTGGAAAAATGAAAACCATAGAAAAGATTCAAATGAAGATGCTGAAAATAAAAGGAAATGTTATCGCAAATCACAGATTCCTTCAATGTATTGATTAGTTGACTCAGTTTATCTCACAGGAAAAAAAATCTGTAAACTTGAAGACGGGTCATTAGATATTAGATAAACTGAAAGGAAAATCAAACAACAAAAAACAAAGAGTAAAACAAAAAAAAAAGTAAAAGTAAAATAAAACAAAAAAATCAGAATAGAGAATCCAAGATTTCTGGGATAATATCCAATGGTCTACTATGTATATAATTCTAGAAAGAGAGAGAGAGAGAACAAGCAAAAGAAATGTTTGAAGACATAGAAGAAACTCTCTTTATAAACACAGACAATTAACTAGATATTTCCTGAAATTAAAAAAAATAAGGAAAGTCATGATATTACATATCCAAGAAGTCAAGAGAACTCCAACAGGTTAACTATTGAAAACACACATATGTTATATAAAAAAAAAAGGTTTTTCATGTGGTACAAATAAAATACCAGACAGAGGGGCACCTGGGTGGCTCAGTCAGTTAAGCATCCAACTCTTGAGTTCAGCCCAGGTCATGATCTCAAGGTCACAAGATTAAGGCCTGAGAGATCAGATCATAATCCAAAGTTCGTGAGATTGAGCTCTGTGCTGGGCATGGAGCCTGCTTAAGACTCTCTCTGTCTGGGGTGCCTGGGTGGCTCAGTCAGTTGAGCGGCTGACTTCAGCTCAGGTCATGATCTGACCGTCTGTGAGTTCGAGCCCCGCATCGGGCTCTGTGCTGATGGCTCAGAGCCTGGAGCCTGCTTCGGATTCTGTGTCCCCCTTTCTCTCTGCCTTTCCCTTGCTCACACTCTGTCTCTATGTCTCTCAAAAAATAAAATAAAAACGCTAAAAAAAAATTAAAAAAAAAAGACTGTCTGTCTGTCTGTCTCTCTCTCTCTCATTCTGCCTCTGTCTCTCTCCTCCACTCATTCTGTCTCTCTCTAAAACAAACAAACAAACAAAAAATACCAGAAACTTGGATCTCTGTTAAAACATGAAAAACATCAGTAGTGGTAAAAAAAAATTAAGTATCAAAAATTTTAAAAAGTTTTAATTGCTCTAAAAGATAATTGACTATCTAAAACACAATAGAAACAATATCTTGGGGGCTGTGTAACCCATCTAAAAGTAGAATATATATCAATGATACCTCCAGATTTATACATAGTGCAATACTGTTTATTTCACTTATTTTTAATTCCTTGCCATTTGAACATTTGTACATATATGTGAACAAATAACCTAGTTTGTGCAAATAACATTGTACATCATTCCCAAGTGTTGATACACATTATTTCATTTGATCTGCATGGTAGACTTACCTCCATGCAGAGTTAGGGTGGCTGCCTTCTAAGAATAAAACCTCGTACAACAATATGGGCCTTTAGAAGATTATCTGCCCCTACCAACTGTACACTACTTGTTTAATAGACGGTGTATCCTTAGGTGGTACTACAGAGTATTTATACCCTCATAACTCAAAAGGACGTATAACTTTGGGCCCACTTCATCTAGTCTTCATCAAAAGCTTATTTATGTGAATTAGCATTTTTTGGGTCCAAAATTTAGCTAATCCCAATTGCCAAGCCAACAACGTAAATGAGTAATGTGGGTCTTGGTAAGATACAAGGTCATGGAGGAAGGTAGAGTAATGGAAGTGTTTGGCATCCTTGGAGACAAAGGTGCTACTCAAAGCATGTTTTGCAGGCCAGACTGTTTTGCAAAGTGTTTGTTACTGGACCGTGAGAAATGCAGAAACTGAGAGGAAGCATTTAGAGAATTTTATAACAAGTCAGAAGTAATTTATATCTGTTAAATCTAACAAAAGAAAATACAGGCTTGTATTTTTTAAATCTTTTTTATCTTTCATCTTTTCTAATAATTTATTTATAATTGTATTTTACAAAACTGATTCACGAAGGGTAGGATTTAAAAAAAAAAACAAACCCGGGTGCTTCACTGAAATTAGTTTGAGAAGCGCTGTTCCCTAATGAAATAAAAATGATTAGATAAATGCTCTAGATCTGTGTTCCAACTTGGCCTATGTCTTTCCAACTTCCAGCCCTGCCTTTAGATGTTGTAAATTTGAAACCTGTACATCAGGAATGATGCATTGTTCTCACCTCTTCCAGAATTGTTCTGATAGAACTATGCTTTACCATTATGTTTTCAGTCTACATTGAACCTTATGGAACATGTTAAATTTAAAATAAGGATATTATTTTTTAAAATCCCATCATTAAAAATAGAGGGGCACCTGGGTGGCTCCGTCAGTTGAGACTCTGACTTTGGCTCAGGTCATGATCTCAGGGTTCCTGAGTTGGAGCCCTGAGTCCAGCTCACTGCTGTCTGAGTATTGGATCCTCTGTCCCCCTCTCTCTGCCCCTCTCCCTCTCATGTACATGGGCTCTCTCTATCTCCCTCCCTCAAAAATAAATAAAAAAACATTAAAAACTAATAAAATAAAATAATAAAATCTAAAATAAAATAAAATCCAGTTCACTACATCATACAGGATAGTCTATGATGATCTGCAAGAGAAATATTTCTCATACTTTTTCAGAGTAGTCATACTGATTTTATTACTGACCATATTGAATAAATAATTCTGTCTTTCGATGGTTTCTAGGAAGCTCAGAGTTAGACGTATGTCCCTAATAACTGTAAAGAGGCTTCTGGTATATATTTTTAAAATACATTACTTAATTTATAAATGATCTTGCTTTACTTCATGTCTCTTACCCTATTCTGTGAGTAATTTTTGTTCTCATAATGTACTTAAATTTGGAGAAAAGTAAGGTATGACTAGAAAGATGATAGGTAGTACAGAAAGACAAAAGGAAGAAGAAGAAATTCGTATACTCGGATATGTTTATATATTGTGTATTAAATATATGAATAAGTTTAGAATTTATTAGCTCTTCATTCTGTGCAAACTATGTTGGAAATTTCAATGTTAAAAATAAATGTAGTAGGAAGAAATTTACTCAAACTTTCTATACGTAAAAGCAGGCAATAAAATTTACCGATGTTTCCTCCATTCCCAAGTGCCTGTTCTGAAACGGGTATGAAAACTGGGAGTCATTTATTATTATCTCCTTGTCCATGTGGCTTCACAATATTTCAGGTTCCCTACTTAAGCTGGGCCCTGTGTATAGGCAGGCTGTGTAACTGGAGAGATAACAGACTCCTACTGAGATAATATGCTTTTATTCCTAATGACAACCTGAGGAGTAGATAAACAGTATTTTTATAGTAATTGTAAGAAAACTTCAGGCCAGATTTGCATCCTGTTCAACTCAGCACGACAATGTTGTGATTCCCAGAAAGAAGTTTCTATGTTGCTACCCAGGAAAAGAGTCCAACTATTAAGAACAATTACCATGTGGTTTTCAGCTCTCCACACTGGGATTTGAAATTCTGTATAATCAATTATACCTTATGCAGATAAAAAGAAGTTTAAAAAGCAAGCCACTCTCCTAGTGAGAGTATGAAAAATATTGAAAGCTCATTTATTATTAGAGGTTTCATAACCATTGCTAAACTGTGGTCTACATTTTTTAATAGATTGTGCTGAATTTTTGGAAGAAGATGTAATCATAATACTTTTTAGCTTACATGACCTCACCTGTAAGACTCATTGAAAACTTCTTGATCATTAATTAAAGCTGCTAAACAGTGAACTTCTATTGAAGAGAAGCATTTCTCTGGCTTGTGAGACAGAGCCATCTCTAAAATGGAGTATAGCAATCCACAGATAGAATAAAAATTGCTTATAAAAGAAAATGACTCCTCATTCAATTGCTACCGCAGGGTCCAGAAAACATACGAGTCACAATTAACAACCTAGCCTGGAAATTGTACAAATCCCTGGAATACTATCCAAGGTCACTTCCTCTTCATCCTAAAATTTATTCTCCTGAATCACACAAAAAGTTTATTGATATAAACCAGCCAGAATATATTAGAAAGTTTATTTTTTTAAACCAAACAATTTTACAGATGAGCGATCTACTTTCTCAAATTTATTTACCTTCTGATATACCAAATATAAACACATATATAGATACTCAAATACACACACATATATACATACTTATGTGAATACAAACACAAATTACCAAATATGTAAGTATATACTCAAATATACTCACATGCAAATGCAATACATATACATACACTTCTAAATATATTTACATACAAATGCACATGTGTATAAATATATGCACAAATGCATAGACACATAAGCTTGTCTGACTTAAAAACTGTAAGTTCAGAAATGTCAAGTCCTAAATTTGCTATAAAGACAAACACAAAGACTTTTAACTAGGGAGAGGAAACTTTAGGGCAAAGGAGCAGGGTAAATCTGATTACTGTTTCTAGTATTTTCCCAGTATTTTCTTATTTCCATCCTAGGTCTTGATTCTTGTGGCTTCTTCCTATCCTTTAGCTCCTTCCTCAAGCACATAAGCCCTCAGAAGGGAACAGGGCAAAGAGTAGAAGCAATCTGTGCAGCTACATGGGTAGAGGTAGAAATATATCATTATAACAGTTAAAAGTAGTAGTAGTATACATCATTATTATAACTCTTATGAAAAGATAATTGTATGCGATATTATGGTTAGGCACTATAAAACCCTATTACCCACTTATATAGTCTGTGCTTTACCTAGGAAATGATATCCAATATAAAATCAAATCTGCAGAGAAAAAAGGTAGAAAAAATAAATAATAAATCAATTCCTAAATGGACTATAAAGTATAAGAACAGGGCATATTTTCTATCATTAACTTGAATTATTGTCTTTATTCAACACACATTTATTAAATTAACATGTGAATGTTTCAGTGCAAAATAAATGCCCTAGACTAGCAAATGAATAAACTGACTGACATAAATCAATTTGAGATGCAACAGAACAGATTGGTTCTTAATCTGACTCTTACTATTGACTGAAGCAATTGAATTCTATGCTTGGGAAACCATTATCTACACAGTTTCACCCCAGCCACCCTGGACCCAAATTTTGTGTTGCAATGAACCTAGAATGCTTTTTTAGTGGGTGCAAAGAAAGTTACCTAAAGTTAAAACTAGAGATGAAGAAAGAGAAATTAGCCTTATTTTTCTTGCTTTTTCAATTTTTAAGAAAAATCCATTTTGGCGTAACTGTCCATTATTCAAGTAGCTTAGATAAAAGGAGATAAGCAAATGACTTAAGTAAGAGGGCATAGACAAATGAGCTACAGTTTTCTAAAAGTTCTGATCAGAGAGGGATAAATAACCATCAACTCAATTAGCTCATATGAAGTCATGGAGCTACTAAAGGAATCTTTATTGGAAATACAATGGTGAGCCGTCTTTTTTAATATATTACACACTTTCTGGAATACCAAGAGACACTGCAACGATAACATATTCAAGAGAGAGGGAGAGGGGGAGTGATATCGATTTAATTATGGAGCATTATTGACTATTATTGGTATGACAAAAGATGCTCAAACACTTTAAAAACATCTTATTTTGTCTGCTATTCTTTTTTTTTTTTTTGCTTAGTAAATCATTCTGTATTTATGCATGAGATTCTTACTCTGTTCATCTCATAGCTATCTCTTTTGTCACCCATAACCTTATTTTCTCTTTATTTGATTACTTCTTATCCCTTAATCCCTATATCTTCCATGCGTCTAACACATTTAGTTATTCCATTTTAAGAAGTCATTTTGGAAATGTGGGAGTTCACAGTTTTGAAGACTAATATGTCATGTACTGAGGAGGACTTCAAAAATTATCTTTATTTTAGACAGATATAATATAAAAGTTCAAGTCTGATGTCTGCAAAGAAATACTTATCGTTTTAAATTTCTTTCATATATTTTGAACCAGAACATTTACACTTGGGAATAGAGATCCTATATTAGCACTAAGTAGCTTAGTATAAAACACTAATTTTCATCTTTAACATGTCCTTTTTAACTAATATGTGCCTCGATTATGAAAAATTCTGAGCAAATTCCCATCCTGTAAGAGTAACAAATTAGGGAGACTAAATTTATCTCTGCACTTTACTAGTGTAATTAAATAAAACCTACAGCAATGTTAATCTGATACCTTAGTCAATCTATGGATTATATAATAATCATTATACTGCATATTATTAAGCATTAGTGATAAGTGGTTCACATAAATGACTGCCACTAGAAATACTTTTACATAGCCAAACTAACTTTTTGGTTTTTCTCTTCCCATTTTGTCCATGGGGCCATTAGTAGTGATAGCTTCCCCAAATACCATGTATATTTAATCATGATTATCATTAACACAAACACATTAACGTAATGTAAAGAAATATTTCTTCCATGAATAAAACAAAATCCAGAGACTTAAATTTCTTTTATTGAAAGACTCTTCACCTCATTCATGGATTTGAGTCCATGGTTAAAATTCTTGCCGTGGTTTGTCTGTATTTGGAGACATCATGAAGGAGACAAGAGAAAAGAAATCACCATTCTAATAATCATTCTTACCTTCCTTTCTGCTTTTGCTTGAAATGTATTTATGTAATAGATAAACTTGATAGCTATGCTTCTCAAACTTAAATGCCCATATGAATCACTTAAAAATGCAAATTCTTATGCAGTAGGTCGGGTCAGGCTCTGGGATTTTGTTTTTTTTAATATTTTTATTTATTTTTGAGAGAGAGAGAGAGAGAGAGAGAGAGAGAGAGAGAGAACTAGAAAAGGAGGGGCAGAGAGAGGGGGAGATGAAGAATCTGAAGCAAGCTCCAGGTTCTGAGCTATTAGCACAGAGCCGGACATGGGGCTTAAACTCGTGAACCAAGAGATTATAACTTGAACCGAAGTTAGACACTTAACCAACTGAGTCACCCAGGTGTCCCCAGGATCTGGGATTTTTAACAAACTACCAGGTAAATTGCTACTCTCTGAACTACATTTTGAATAATAAGGTTCTAAGGAACACTAAAGGTAGAGACCGTTTACTTCAATGTTTTATAACCAGGAGCCTATGAATCTCTCAAGCATTCATACACAGGTTTCAGGATTCCATGGATCCTAAGAAATCAAATGCAAAATTTTTTATGTATGTGGATAGTTCATAAACATGAACTCTTTTCTGGAGTTCATAGTTAATGGGATTCTACAAGAGGCTTATGACCTAATTAAGATAAGTGACTACTGGTTTAATCTGCTCCAGTTTTAGATGAGTAAACTAAGGTCTAAAGAGCCTAAATTATCTGGCTCACACAACTAGTTACAAATTTAGGACTTGCATCCAGGTGCCTGGTGCCTACTCTGGGTCTTTTAATGGTACTAGATTTGTCTTTCAAGCTTTGATTAGAGAGAAAGAGGTTTAATAATTTCAGTAAATGAATCAAATAATACCCAACTGACCAAATGAATATGAACATACTCTTGCAAATGAGGTGTTGGTTTTTTGTTTTTTGTTTTTTTTTTTTTTAATTTCTTTTTTTAGGGAAAAGCATCTTTGGCCTTGGCCTAGATTGGAGGAGAAACTTATAGTATCAATGATATATAATGGCTTTGATATGGAAGAAGTTGGGGAATAGCAAATGCTGGCAGAAGGAGAGTAGAGACAACAAAGACAGAATTTAAAGATTAACTCCTCACATTATCTCGATCTGGTGAAAGCTATGCAAATACTCAGTAATTAGCCTCTAGTGTGAAAATAATCAATTATTGCATTTTCAGAAAGAACACAAAAACTTTGAACCTTCTTTCCAGAGAAAGGTACTCACAAATGGTATTGTTTTCATTAGCCACTTATGCCAAATCGTGAATACAGCATGGCAGAAGTACAGACTCTTAAAAGAATTACTCTAGGGGCACCGAGGTAACTCAGTTGCTTTAAGCCTCTGACTTTCGATTTCGTTTCAGGTGTTGATCTCAGTTCACGGGATTGAGCCCCACGTCTGCAGCACAGAGCCTGCTTAGGATTCTGTCTCTCCCTCTCTCTCTTTCTTTCACCCTCCTCCATGTGCTGTCTCTATGAATAATAAATAAATAAATAAATAAATAAATAAATAAATAAATAAATAAATAATAAAAACATTAAAAAAAAAAAAAGAATTACTCCAGTAATAGGTGAGGTGACTGAGACAGTAGTTTAATAAAGTATTTACAAGATCAGTGAAACCTGCATATTAATATTGGCCAAGACTTTAAGCCGGGATAAATTTCCGGATAGGATAGCTAATTAGAGCTTAATACAGACACTTGAAACACACAAATGAAACCTGCATCCTCACACTGATGAGTGCTGCCTTGAACAGATACCAGTGCTTCAGTGTCCAAAGGTCAAAAAGATACATGACGTGACAATGGACACCCTCTCGTAAAAACAGTGCAATATTTATAATCATGATATTTTTAAGAAGTTATGGATTTCTATTTAATTTCCAATTATGGAATCAAATTAGAGGAGTAAAAATTTTCAGAGGAAAGATGCGAAGAGTTGCAAATATTCTTCCGAGAGGATCCCCTGTCACATCTGAGTCAGATGAATTTACTTGAAAATATGTCCAAGATGTTCCCCAGCAGCTGCTAGAGATCTCTGTAAAATGCGAATCTGACTAGGTCCAGTCTACTACTGTTCAACATTCGTCAATGGTTTTAATTGACCTCAGGATAGTGTTCGAACATCTCGAAATGACTTTGAAGCCATTCTTGATGTGTTGTTTGTTTATGTCCCAAATCTTATTTTCTACTCAGTTCTTATTTTTTGCTTTAGTAATACTAACTCAAAAGACCTCCTTTGCACCCATCTATATGAAAACCTGTCTCTTCTTTAGCTTGTACCTTCTTTGTGCATGGAGCACCCTTTTGGCCTGGTTAATTAACTCAAAATCCAGGTGTTACCTGTTTCAGGAAACCTTCCCCCAATCGCCAGTTTAGGATGATTGATCCTTATGCCAATCTTTCCATATGTCTACCTTCACAATTAATGTATTAGTCTAAAATTAGGTAGTGTGTTTCTTCGTACGTTGTATAATCTCTAAGACAAGAAGATGTTTTTCACCTTGCATCCCTATCACTAAGGTTGGTGATGGGCATGTGATAGGTGCTCAGGAAATATTTGGGTGTTTTTGTTCGTTCAGCTTTATTGAGGTATAATTGACAAATTATTTGTAAGATATTTAAAGTGTACCTTGTGATGATTCGATGTACCTATACTTTGTGAGAGAATTCTCTCCATCTAGTTAACACATCCATTGCCTCAAATGTTTATCTTTGTTGTTGTTGTTGTTGTTGTTGCTGTTGAGGACACTTAAGTTCTATTCTCTTAGCAATTTAAATTATTTAATGCAATGTTATCAATTATAGTTGCCACGTTTTACAATAGATCCTCAGACCTCATTTATCTTCTACCTAAAAGTTTGTGCCCTTTAACCAGCCTCTCCCTATTTCCCAAACCCCTCTTACCCTGGCAACCACTTTTCTACTCTGTTTCTATGACTTATTTTTTTTTAATTCACATATAAGTAATACCATGCAACATTTGTCTCTATCTCGATTATTTCACTAAACATAATGTCCTTAAGGTCCATCTATGTTGTCGCCAATGTTGTGATTTCCTTCCATTCTGTGTGCGCGATATGTATATAATATATATATAAATATCACATTTTCTTTTTCTATTAATCCATTGATGGACTCTTAAGTTATTTCCATGTTTTGGCTATTGTAAATAATGCTGCAATGAACTTGGGAATGCAAATATCCTCTCAATATCCTGTTTTCATTTCTGTGGATCGATACCCAGAAGTGGAATTGCTGGGTTGTATGGTAGTTGTTCATTCATTCCATTTCTTGACCTTGATGAGTTTGTTGCCACCAAAGGGCCTGTGCATGTAATATTTTCCCTGTCTGGATTCATCTTCATTTATCCAGGTCTCACTTCAGATGTTACCCCCTCCTCACAGAAGCTCTCTTAATCACCATATCAAAAGGATCCAAACTTCTTGCCCATCATTCTCAATCACAATATCCTGTTTTGTCATTTTTATATTACTTACACCATTTGAAAATTTCTAGTTTATTATCTGTCTTCACTGCTATCTGTTCTTTGCTATGTCTCTAATACAATCCAGACATGTAGCAAGTGATCAGGTATTTGCAGACATAATGGAATGAATAATATATTTCCTTTACATATTGGGTTTTCTAATAAAATATTCTCTGTACAAAGATTTCTTGGATTAAAAATATGTGGGGATTTTTGGACAAAAAAAATCCAAAATACTTCTTGGATTTTTAAATTCAAATAATTTCTCTCTTACCTTCTCTCTCTCTCTCTCTCTCTCTCTCTCTTTTTTTTGCTTACTTGCTTTTCTGTTTTCTTTCCTTAGTTTCAAATATTTATCAGATTCCTATTACATGTCAGATAGCAATAACTAATGCATCATACTATGTACTATGGCCTTAAATAAAATATTTTTTAATTTCTAACTTGTTCTGAATATTGTATGTTGTGTTAGGCAGAGATTATAAATGATTTGTCCTTCAAGTGTGTAACATAGTGTGAGCACATAGTTCATTAAATGGTTCTTCTATTCGAGGTCCATTTAGGAGAACAAAACACAAAGTATTTGAGGCTCTGAAAAATTCCAACCAAGAAGGACAACAATAAATTCATTTATTAATCCATCCACTCACTAGTGCAGTCATGTGGTCTAAATAGAGCGTCACCCAGCAGCTGGATTTCACGAGTGAAAAGGCACAGTAGTGCAAAACCATGGCATGTTCCTGGAACTATAAGTATTCAATATTCTTGGAGAATAAAGTTGGTAGTAAAAAGGAAAGGAAGTGGTGGGAGATAAAGTGATGCAGATAAACATCAGATCACAAAATACCTTTAGTGACAGACGATTGAGCTTAGATTTTACTTTATAGGTGATGGCCTCTGCTATGTAGGACCCTGGGAAACAGTGAAGAGGTTTGGAGAGCGTGAGCCCAGATTCTGTAGTCTAAATGAATGAGATGAGGAGGGCAAAAATGGTGCGGTGTAGATGTACGGGAGTCGAGTCCACGTAAAAGTACCCATTTTGGAGGCAGGATTATTGGAAACTGAAAGATACACAATGTGGAGATTGAAAGTCAAGGAGCAGTCTGGGATGATTCCCTGGTTTGGACATGGTGCTGACATTCAAAAAGATATTGGAAGGGGGTCAGGTTTGTTGGGGTTGATATTACAGTAATGTTTTCATACCTGAACTCCATCATTTTTTGTTTGTGTTTGTTGACGTATAAAAAGTGTAGTGGGAGACTGAGAGACAAACAGAAATCCATCTATCAGAATTCTCAGGTTTCGAACTAAAATGTTTCTTCTTTTTCTGTCACTCACTGCCCACTCTCCTATCATCAATTACCAGTCCCCTAGCCTTTTGCTTCTGTCCTATACTTGGCCAGTCTGCCTCCTAATAAATGTCTATACCCGTCTCCAGTTTTCACTTCTCTGCTCAATCTTGAAAAACACAGCTTTGTAAATGCTATTTATATACCGGTATCTTCCTCATCTACTTGAAGAGGGCATCAATTCCTTGAGGGCAGGGTTTATGTATACCATAAAGCAGGCCACCAAAGTATCTGACATAAAATAGATATTTGATGTATTGAATTCTTATTTAAGTGTTCTCAAGCCACAAAACCCGGAGTGAAGGATTCTCTATCACTCTTAGTGCTTCCCTACTGTGCTTCGTAGAATATATGATTTGTAATCTGTATGTAAATTGCATAAATCTTGTTTAAATAATTCAGAATTAAATATAATCTTGTTACTAGTCCCCGAATATAAACAGACATCTACTCATATTAAGATACATCTTTTCCATATGGTTTTACTTCTAAAATCCTGTTTCTACGTAGCAAAAGAATAGTAGTCCTGCAATAGAGGTATCGGCAATGTGGGGCGGGAAAAAAGTACTGGACCGATTGACTCGGTGACTTGGCTGACTCCATGACGGACTTCAGAGGTGCATCTCTTAACTCCCTGGACATTAGTTTTTTCATTCATAAGAGCACTTATCTACGGGCATCTCTAGCTTCGAATTTCTTTTACCTATGTTTGTTTGTTTTTGAAACTCTATTTAGGACACTAAAGAATCTACTGACACAGTATAGTCACCACTACTACTTCTTACTAATAATCCTGGTGAGTCTCTTCTTGTCATGGCCTCGCCCTATTGTGGAAAAATATTATTGAAGAACAGTATTCTCTCCGATATTATGTTTATATAGAAATAAAAAAATAGTGGCAATTATTATCTGGATTGTTCAGAAAAAGAAAGGTTTACTAGAAACATCCATGTGATTAAAGCATAATTAATTTTGCTTGAAATTTTTCTTTACCTAGTTATCTTTGCCTAGGGAAGATATGACTATACAGACTTATTTGTATTTTGATATCCTACTCAAAAACAGAAAATAATTGGCATTCAGAAGAACACATATCCCTAAAATACCTAGAAACTTTCTATAGAATGACAAATATTTACATGGTTGCCTACATTTCTTTCCCTTTTTGTAATTGGATTTTTAAAAATATATGAAATATATTTTCTTAATTTCTAGAATAAAATAATAATTCTTACCTGGTAACATTATAGTCATTTCTACCTCACTGGCTCTGACTTCACACTGAGTTATTCTTTAGGCGTTAATCACTATAAATGTCTCAAACAGTCGAAAAACAAAAAACAAAAATTTAGCACTGAAATTATAAAGAGATCATAAGAATTATGAAAACTAGTGACATTTTATAAAAACATTTTATAGCTGAAAAACATTTCTCAGAGGATACAAATATATATGTATATGTATTTGTATTTGTATGAATGTGTGTGTATACATACACGCACACATAGTTTTTTAACACAGGAATAAAACTGTATATCAAGTGTTTTGTTTTTTTGCGTGTGGGTTTTTTAAAGTTTAATTATTAATTTAGAGAGAGAGAAAAAGAGAGAGGGAGAGAGAGCGAGCATACAAAGAGGGGAGGGCCAGAGAGACGGAGAGAGAATCCTAAGCAGCCTTCACAACATGGGGCTCAAAGTCACGAACTGTGAGATCATGACCTGAGCTGAAGTCGGATGCCTAACCAACTGAGCCACCCAGGTGCCCCTGCAAGAATATTTTTAAATGAAAAAGAGACTGGGGTGCCTGGGTAGCTCAGTCTGTTAAGCGCCTGACTTCTGCTCAAGTCATGATCTCCGGATCCAAGAGTCTGAGCCCCACATTGGGCTCTGTGCTGACAGCTCAGAGCCTGGAGCCTGTTTTGGATTCTGTCTCCTTGCTCTCTGCCCCTCCCCCACTCATGCTCTGTCTGTCTGTCTGTCTCTCTCAGAAATAAATAAACATTAGAATTGTTTTTAAAAAAGGAAAAAAGAGACTATGGATATCAATATCATGAAAATAATATTTTAAAAAAATCACTCTGTTGCTAATCTGATCAAGAATTGCTAGGCTACGTAGGTTGAGGCTTCAATCACCTTGAACTAAGATCTTGTTTGTGACTCCATTTGGTTTTGTCTGCCTTAATAGCACTTTAGCTCAGGCTTGCACTTTCAAAAGTAATGTTTGAATAATAATAATAAAAAAAAAAACTAAGTAATTTTATATGAGTATATGGGGAAGAAGTAGGAACAAAAGTGCATAGACGTCATAATTTAGATAATTTTTGTGCGTGTCCCACATTCAAAAGAAAATCAATGCATATGTGTACAAACAAAAGCCTTTGTTCTTGGTAATTTTTTCCTTACCTACAATTTGCTCTAAATCGAAGGAATGATTCCTTGAGCAAAGACCAAGTTAAGGTATCATGACCTATATAATTGTGCGTCAAGCTGACTCTGATTCCTCATTGAATTTTCCGAATTCAGTCATTTAACTTTCTTTGGCACAAAGAGACGGACCTTATTTAACAGGCCCATTTGCATTTACAATTACTCAGATTTGAATGGAGATATTCCAAAAATCCATATATTTTGAAAAGCTCAATCGTGCCTGATAAACTAATGTAAAAAAACAAACAAAAATAAACTTTATTTTCCAACAATAAAGCTGAATGAAATATGTGATTTATTTCTTCTTATATTGTTTGATATTTGCGTATCTGACACAGAACCTCTCAACTAGCAAGTAAGCATTAATTGAACTCTTGGAATTAGCACTGGAATCTTGTCAGTAATTTGTTGAGTTTATTTGCCTGACTTCAACACAGCTAAAACCACCTTATTGAGAACCACAGTCTGTGCTGTCTTCATGATAAAAATTATTTTATTTAGAAATAGTTTTTACAGTTCTCTAATTACTATGTTAATGATTCATATGAATTTTAAGTAATATGTTTACTATGCTCTGTATGAAAGTACTATATCAATTAAGTATTTTAATTAAATAATAATGGCAATTCTGGTATAAATAAATTCACCCTGTTTATTTTTAACATCAATTACTGCTAATATGTACAGTCTTGTATGTTCTGCCTGCCTATGAATATTTCAAAATGCTCGATATGCCAGGTAACTAATTTCTTTCGATAAATGAAGGCAGAATATGGGAAGCCCATGGAACTGTAGAAGGGGTGAAATGGGCCAGGCTTACCATGGGGAGAATTTCAGGACTCAGGGACTCAGACATGCAGCAGATGGATGCTTCAGTGAGATGAGATTGGCTAAACCACTTGATTGATTATCATAGTCAGGGGGCAAACCAAGACGTGAACATTGGAAAGCAGAGGCAATTCATGCTAGAGCAAAGTGGCTTGTGGAAATGTCAGAGCAGGGGCTCAGTAACCAGCAACAGTCACACTAAAAGAAAGAAAATGGGTATTAAGAAAAAGTCATAGCAAACATCGAAAAGCAAAAGTAAGTTGAAGCAGATGGGGCTAAAATGAATGTTCAGAGTTGAGATAGAACTTGGCCTGATCCTCAGAGGCTCTTCAAGTTGTCTTTATTTTGGATTATTCTATGTGCAACCTAGGTGTGGTTTCTGACCTCATCATCTAACATATGCGCTTTGTTGATTCCTAGATAGTTACATCTCCAATTACTTCATTTTTGAGCATATTTCAAACCAGACACTGTACTAGGTACCGATATTGCTGAAAAATCCTAACGACTGACAAGTAATTACCATCTAAGATAGTAGATACTTTTGGAATTGACTGCTGGGACACAAAGCACAAGAGATTCGGGGGATATCCAGGGACCTGGCATATGGTTGTATACTCCCTACAAGATAATAGCTACTTAGCAGTGGGAAAAGTTGGGTGGGGAGTGAAACCCAACCCGAAACTCACCTGTTAAGCTGTGCGGCCTGGCCTGGTTACTCTGGTGAGGTTATTGCCATGCCACTGTATCTTGGAGGAGACATCTTCTTTTGGGTTCTGTCCATTCCACGGGGGCACCTTTCTTGTAGTTTGCCCTAGGTAGTTCAATGTGGGATAGAGGAGATAAGAGGTAGTTCAATGTGGGATAAGAGGAGAATGGCTACCCGAACCTCTTAAAGGCCACCTCCAATTTAAAATGCACCATGACCTGGAGTCTGATTTTCAGCTTTCTAAATACAAAAATCTAATCTTGCTAAAGAAATGAGAGTGGATCAGTGGGTCCAGTTTTTGCTTTTGTGCAGCTCACTCTTTCTTCGTATGTGTATAGGTGGTTTCAGTATTCCAGCTCTGCCTCATTACATGTGGAATAGTATTCAGATTCCTTGATAAGCTATTCAACGATGTCTTTCAAACTATTCATTAAGACTTATAGGGAAAAAATGCATTTTATGTCATGACCCATATATGCACGTACATGCGTGTGCACGATCACATATGCACACGCACCCATGCACGCACACATGCAAGCATCGTTTTATGAAAAATGTATTTTTGAAATATGCCACGCACTCTGATTTTTCTGTTTTATTCTTTTCTGTTCTATTTCATTTCTAAAAAATTGTTGCAACTTACCAAATCGATTTCAAGACCCACAAATTGGTCACAGACCACAGTCTGAAAAACATTGATCTATAACTCCATACAGTTCCACTCTGTCTAAGGTGTTTGCACGTGATATTCCCGCTGCCTTAAACTCCTCAAGCAGAGATCTCTGCAGGAATGGTTCCTTCTTTTCTTTTAAGTTTCTACTCAAATGTCACTATTTCAAAGAAGCCTGTGTTTTTCACCTGATGCAAAGATTTTCAACGCTATGGACAAGGATTCATTTATTTGTTAACTTGTTTATTTTATGCCCCTTACTTACCTCTCCATAAGAGAGGAGAACACGTTTTCTTCACTGCTACAGCCTTACAAATGCTGGCATGGTGGCAAGCGATTAATAAATACATATGCTTTTTCTATTATGCATGCACATCTGTCCCCAAATTCCCAAGGATTGTTTTACAATAAGAATACCATTTGGGGTCAACCTGGAAAGCTTTATCCAAAGATCATTGTGTCCTCCCTCTAAGGGCATGCTACATTAAAAAAATATATCAAAATGAGGGGAATTAATCGTGTATTTGATTTAAGTGGCATCAAAAAGAGCATGTCTTTCACAATGCTTTACCTCCTCCAATGACCAGAAAATCTTCTGTCTGAAATGGGAAGGACACTCTTCTTCTTACTGTGCTTTAATGGCAAATCCAAACTCTATTTGGTCTTTCCTTTTCACAGAGAGAGGGATCCAGGTTTTTCATGGCCTGAATCTTACATAGTTTGGGGGCCTTCTTTAAGAATAGAAAATGACAAATGCAACATGTCTTTCCAATGTCCCCGGTAGAAAGAAAACTGCGTTGGAGAAATGGTAAGAATAGTAGTCTTAACGGATTGCAGTGGGGATATCTCACTTATGCAAATTTTGCTGGAAGGTATGATCCTCTCTTGGAGCTGTAGAAAGGCCATGCAAGCGAGGAGCCCAATGATGTCTAAGTGTCATTCACATCACACTATATCTGCCTCTGCTTCTAGGTGCGTGTTTAGTCACAAGATATATTTTCTACAGTAGAGTAAATGTTTTACAATTTCCATTTACTGAATTGCAATCAAATCGTCGTTGTTGTTGTTGTTATTGTTTCCTGTGTGAGACTACGAACATGCTATTTTGATGAACATTATGGGTATTTTCCTAATTTCGCTTCATAGTCTTAAACCCCAGAATTTTGGTTTAGGCCCTGAGATAGCTAATTGCATTCCTTACCTCTGGATTTTGTGACATTTAACTTCATAAAGGAAATGTATTTTCCACTTCCAGATGAACAGGAGCCCTTTCTACTCCTCCCCGAAACGTCCACACCAAAACGAAAGTAGAACAGGTCTATGATAGAAAAATGCCGTAGGTGCTATAGGTGGGGACTCAAGCCACACACTAGGCATTGAGAAAGGAATCCAGAAATCTCTTAAGAGTCACTGGATGATTACAGAGAGTGCCTTGGTTTTCCATTTGCATTTGCTTGAACAAATTGCTGCAAATTTAGTGGCTTGAAACAACAAAAATTTATTATATTAAAATTCTCTAGCTCAGAAGTCCAATGTCAGGCCTCCATGAGCTAACTTCAAGGTGACAGCAGGGCCGTTTTCCTCTCTGGGATCTCCAGGGGAGAATTAACGGATTGCAGCAAATTAACGGATTTGCTTGCGTTTACCTTCTCCAATGACTGGAAAATTTTCTATCTGAAGCAGGAAGGACACTCTTCATACTGTGCTTTAACGGCAAATCCAAACTCTGTTTGGTGTTTACTTTTCACAGAGAGTGGGATCCAGGTGCGTGTCTTTTCCATCTTCCAGAGGCTGTTAGCATCCCTGTCTCATGGCTTCCTTCCTCTATCTTCAGAATCAGCAACTTTGCATTTCTCTGAGGTGATACCTTCCTCTGACCACAACTGGGAAAAGTTTCTCTGTTTATAGACCCGTATGAATACATTAGACCCAATAGATAATACAAGATAACACTGATCATAAGGTCCTTACCAAAATCATATCTGAAAAGTCTCTTCTACCAACCAGGTAACATAGTCACAGGTTTTGGGGATTAGAACTTAGACATCTTTGCATATCTGCCTATCGTAGTGGGTAAGTGGTTGACCAAAGTTTTCAAAAGATAAACACTAGAAAACTGTGGCCATAAGCTTGGAAACCATTAAATAGCTGTCACCATTATTCAAAAAAGAAAAGACAAAGTCCTCAATGGAAGTGTTGGTAGTTTGAAAAGAAAGCTTTGCTGTATATATAGTTAGGAAGGATTGACAAAGGAAAGTCAGGGATAGAAAGGAGAAAAAAAGCTACCCCAAGTTTCGAACTTGGGCACAGGGATAAATGGTAGTTCCATTGGTGAAGACAGGGACTAGAAAAGAGAAGAATGGGTGGTAAGTTTGTATTGACATACTGACCTAAGGTTGCTGTGGCACTTGTGCTAAATACAGGTGAAGATGTGTATATTCTCCAAGGAACTAAAGCTAAAAAAAAATATGTACTGGATATTCTAATAGCATATATTTTACTCCTTCGGTAAATATTTCTGAACATCTCCTGAGTGTCTGAAATGAGAAATAGGAAGGAGAACTGACCAAGTACAATTCAGTATTTGAATTGTATCAGTATTGATACAATTGGATCAGTATACCTGATTCAAGGTCCAGCTTTTCAGGGGGAATGACGCAGAAGCAGTAAAGCCAAGTGATGAAGAGCAGGGACCCTGAGTCAGACTGCCTGCGATTGAGCCCTGATACATCTTCCTCCTACTAGGGTCACCAGTAAATTACTTAATCTTACTGTGCTTCATCTTCCTTTCCTCTAACATGGAAATATTAATAAAAGCATCTTTTTTATAGTTTTGTTGTGAGTTAATACATGTAAAATTCCTAGAACATTCTTAACATGTAGTAGCTTTTAAATAGGTACTAATTATAATTATAGGAAGGCAAGAAAGCAACTATGAAAAGGGTGTCCCTGAAGAAAGAGTTTTGGCTGGTCTAAACCATAAAGTAATAGACAGGAAATGGAGTGGAAAATAAAGAGTTTCAGAAAATAATCTCTTCTCCACAAGTGTGGCGTCTTCTCGGTACTGTTCTCTGTAATCCTAAAGTCCCAAGCTTCTCTATTCTGAAGTGTCTTTCTAAGAATTACACAAGCAAGTACTAACATTCAGTCTCCTGGGATGTCAGTTGCCTATATACCAAAACACATGCTACTCACTGACAAAATTCACTACCTAAATTGCACAATAAAAACATTTATACAAAATTTATACAACTCAGTCTAATAAAGGAGTTACGTTTTAGTTCTTTCAGTAAGTCAGTAAACAGTTCTTTCTTATTTCTTACCTATCTCATGGAGGCCATTCTGCTTCAAAGTCAACACCCAAGGGAAACAATCAGAAATAAATTTGAAAAGGAATGGTTTTTAATAATTGTCCATTTGTGATACAGTGGAAATAAACGAGAGATCTACCAGACTGTTGGCCTCAACTTTTTCAAGTTCTAGAGTGAGAAACATGAATTAGAAAATTGTTTTGAATTTTTTCTTTAATCTCTGTTACACTTATATTTATTATTTCCTTTGGGTTATGAATTCCTTGAGTATCTCTTTTTCATTTACAGTAAAGAAAGAACTCAAGACTTGGATTATAATAAAATCTTGGGGAAAGACTGAAATTCTCAACAGATTGGTATAACTAATGTAGATCAGGATTATTGATCTACAGGATCCTGATTATTATGTATCAGGAGCTGTATGGAAGCACTATATGTCATTTACTATTTACAGTAATTCCCCAAGGCAAACGTGATATTTTATTTTTAAAATGAAAAAGTGAGAAATAAAGTAATCTGCCTAATGGAAGAAGCCAAGATAGGAATCCAGGCCATACTTGAGATAGTTTTTATTTTGTTTTATTCTTTCATTTCTATCATGTTTATTAAGCACTTAATATATGCCAGGCAGTTTTGGATAATGATCGCTATTCCTATGAAATATTCAGTGTTTTCCTTTGGTTCCTCAATGGTGAACAAAAGATTTCCAAAAAATTTTAGAAAAGGATTCGTGGTGCAAAATTAATTTTATTGCTTTCACAGGACAGTGATAGACTTGTGAAAATGCAGTAATAACATTAAGTACCTGCTAGGTATTTGGCACATGTTAGAAGATTTTATCTTCATAACAAAGATTAAGTTAGGCATTCCATTTGCAGGAGAAACTGACATTCAAAGAACTTGGGTACCTTATAGAACTAATGAGCGGTGGAGGCAGAATTGCCCAATATGTCCAAAGACATATTTATCTCTGAAAATACTGACAAAATGGCCCCGGACTCAAATAAGGAAGGATATACAGTATATGCTATGCCTTCCTTAGTTCTTCTCAGTGTGCTTTGGTTTTGGGAAACTACTATAGTGATGAAACCTGTTTAATATTGTTGGAATTATCGTCCTAAACTAATATTGCCATATAAGCTGGATAATAGCAAATGACACCATTTAATCCAAGCACTTTAACATCCTATTTAATCAGGGTCATGCACATAATATGTGGGATACAGTGCAAAATAAAAATATGGAGGCTTTTGCTCTAAAAACAGGAGAAAAGTACTATTAAAGGCATTGAATATATTTTTCCCTTTTTTGGCAGTCTTTCTGTCAACATGTCATGTTGTTTATTTTTTGCTGTTCAGTGTTGTTCTAAGTAAATTAAAATTTTTAGTTATTAACGTAAGTTTTACTATTCATCTTTACATTATGCAATGTCAGTCTTAATACAAGTTGTCAGAACATTTAATTTGCATGCAAAATCACCTGAAATTATAATTCATATTTATAGCTCATACATTCATATATATTTCATTGTTAGTAGATCAATGAAAGTTTTGTGAAAAACTATTTCAAGTGTTTCTATTTTACTTCTTGATATATACACATTTGAACAACACTCTGCTTTCAGTTTACTCTGAATAAGAAACAACTGAAAAGGAAAGAAACTATCAGATTCCCTATGTGTACCTTTTCTTTCATTTGTAGTATAAATGGTTGGCTGATGCAGGAGAAGTAGGAATATGATAGGATTCTATGTTTGTTTGTGTTTATTAGAATAACATTGACTTCTGTCTGCATTCAAAGCATGGCCTCTTGGTGTCATCCGTGTGCCCCCTTTCTTAGTCACAGACATAACACTTTTACCTAGAATTCACTTTGAGTCTCCTGTGCATTGTGGGTCCACCAGAATTCTGTGTTCACAATGTAGTAGGAAGGTGTATGCAAACAGAGCTGCAAGGAGTGGTGGCCACACATGTTGCCTGTATCCCTTCTGCTTATATGCACTCTACATTGTCACGGTTAAATCTGAATTTCAGTTACAACACACAAGTTCAAAAATGAAGTTATTACTAATTTCAAGGCAGCCACCACAGAGCATTAAACCAAGCATAGGGCCCTCTGAGCACAGAGTCCTGTGTAACCGCATAGGTCAAAAGCCCATGCAGTTGTAGTGTTTAACCCAACACAATATGAGGTAAAAATCAAATTTTTAGATGATCAAAACACCATTTTCTATTTCTCATAGAGATAATGCTGTGTTTACCATCATTTATCTCCATTAAAAATGCAACCCATGTTCAGATTTGTGGTTTAGTGTTCTTAATCATGAGCAACTACACTCTTCATTATCTAACCCTATGCTTTCGAGCTATCTTAACAGGAAGAGTTAGTTCATCTTTCCAATCCATCATCAACTGATATTTTTGTAAAACACAAAACCACTTACTTTAATATCCTAGTCATGTTAAATTGCTCTAAAAGTATGTAAATTCCTATTCTTCCTTTCTCAGCTTATCTCAATCATGGTCTGGAACAGATAGTCTGTATCTCATACCACACTTTGTGTAGTACTGATCTAAAGGAGCTCATAACTGTATTTCAATTATGAAGACGATTGTTTTGGTAAGGACCTGATTAGAAATACTATCTCAGAGCCTTTAATTCAGTTATGAAATATAGAGAGTCACATAACTGCCATGTCTCTTTGATATTTCTAGCCTATGAAAGAGTAGTAAAGAACTTTTGAAGAATTAATTTTTGACACTATAGTTACTTTTATGTGACATATGAAATTCTCTTTTATAAACAATAAAATAATACTAGAATTAGTTAAAATTTGCAAATCAGTATTATATATAAAACACATGATTTTTCCTTAGATTAAGAGTCTGAATGGGAAAAACAAGCATCCAGATCCACCGAATGTCTTTTTAAAAAGTACTTTTGGCTTTCTAGAACCTTTTGAGAAGCACAGTTGGAAAGAGTTGCTAAAAAGAACTGGAAAGTCTGGCCACCTTTGTCATTCTTTTTCCCAGTGATATTTATTCTCTGCCCAGTTCCCTGCTGGCTACTCCCTCACTCTTTCACCTCTGAGCTTTTTGGAAAGCTTATCAAGGTTTGCAATTACTTGTACTAAGCACAATTCATTTTCCTTAACTCCCAATTGGTTAAATCAAGAAAGAAACAAAAAGGAAGCTGGAGAGCCGAATCTCTTGTGCTCCCCAACATGGCCAGTCTCTCAGGAAGCAGAAGGGTACAGGAAGGAGAGTATCAGGGGATTTTCCAAATGGAACCAACCTGACTTCACTAGGACTACTTAGCTGCAAGAGTTTATCTAAAAGATGTTAGAGACATGATGGATCAGTAACCATTTCTGTCACTATACTTAACACGAAAGGCACTTGCTTTTTTAACACTTAAGATACTTTCTGAAACATCATAAAATACTCTCTAAAGAGAAAAATTTTTATCAACTTTTCTTCATGAAGGTGGTGTGCAGAGAGGGAAATATGGAGAAAAATTAGAAAGCAAGTTAATATTTAAGAATATCGAAAAAAAACTATAAAAATGAAGTCTTGAAAATAATCCTGTGTCTTTACTCAGACACCATCCAGGCAAGCATATCCCAAAGCTCAGCCTTCACTGAAAATTTACGAAAAGTAAAGTAATTATTTAATTCTTTTGAAACCAAGCACCAAGTCAGATTAATTAGCAAGACTTTTTCTTGGTCCATGGAAGATTAATTTCTACATGGATCTAAAAGATATTAGAATGACTCAGAAGTTTATATCTCCATAAAATTAATTTGTTTTATACTGTCTTCAGGATTATTCCTGATTTTAGAGATTTTACATGTCTAAGAAGCATTAAGACAGCGCATTTTTTCCCAACCATTTGCTCATTTCAGTTACTTCTGTTGTTTAGAAATTTTAAAGCTAAATTGGACCATGAACAACACGTTTGAACCACACATGTCCACTTGTACACATACTTTTGTTTTGATAAATACAGTACAGGCGGTAAATGCACTTTATTTTCTTTATGATTTTCTAATAACATTTTCTTTTCTCTGGCTTATTGTAAGAATACAGTATATAATACATATAACATACAAAAACATTTTTAGAGAGAGAGAGAGACGGGGGCAGATGGAGAGAGAAAGAGAATCCTAAGCAGACTCACGGAGTTCAATCCCACAATGCTGAGATCATGACCTGAACCAAAATCAAGAGTTGGGTGCTTAACCGACTGAGCCACTCAGGTGCTTTAGAATACCAAATATTTTTAATTGACTGTTTATGTTATTAGTAAGGCTTCTAGTCAACATTAGGCTATTAGTATTTAAGTTTGGGAGGAGCCAAAAGTTAAGAACATAGATTTTTGACTACATGGAAGTCAAAGCCTGTAACCCACCCATTGTTCTTGAATCAACTGTTTATCTAAATGTGGACTTGTGGCTACATTAAATTAAAAAAATTTTCTATTCACTAATAAGAATGAAAAAAGAAGAAATCCTGAACCATTTAAGCAGAGGAATATAAATTTCTAAATAGACCATTTAAATAAATAACCAACCACTTCAGCACTAGTCAAAATATCACATGTTGCATATTTATTAACAGTTTTGCAAGATTCTTTTGAAAAGCCATTTAATATTTGATTGTATACATTGGTAGCAAAAATTATACATGGTATTTATTTATATCTAGTAATAAATTATGGCTCCAAGGAAAGTGTGAAACTATTTGTGAACATACTATAAGATATAGAATTAATAAATCAGACTAATCAGGTTTATTTCTAATTTTTAGACATGCTAATACTGCTACACAGAGCCCAGGATATCATAACGGTCACTATAATGTTACTATGGTGAGTGCGGTAGCAAGAAGATTAACTTTGCCTGTTTCGGGGTCCCCTTCACCAAGTAATCATAGCCCTGAAGCCTTTTCGATCTAGAGGTCTTGTCCTTATTTTGGAGGATGAGTGAACAGACTAATTCACTCATTTAGTAAATCAGTTCTTCTTTACTAAGCCCTTACTCTGGGCTGAGTGTTATGCTCAGCACTGGAGCTATAACAAATATGGAAGAGATGGATATGGATCTTGGCCTTCATGAACATACAGCCCGACAGCTATTTATAGCTTATCAGATACTGCGTCCAGACCAAGTCTACGTGCTAGTATACAACTTGAGAAGTGCCCTACAGAATTCACGCATTCATTTATTTATTTATTTAGTCAGCAATCTTTGAGTCATATGATCCAAGCATCCTGCTAGGTCTTTAGACTACAAAGATTTTTTAAAAATCCTTCTGCTCTCGAAGGACTTACAATCTAATGAAAACATTATTTAAAACCTCACAATTATCATCGTTTTTAAAAAAGGACAGATATGCTAATAAGTGAACAATTTAAGAAGAGTAACAAGTGAATAAATTCACACGTGAAGCACCCGGCGTACCTGAAGAAATTTACGCTGGAATATTGATATCGGTACATGGAAGATCACGCCTACATGTTGCCTTTTGATCTTTGGCATGTTCTTGTGTCTGAAAGAAGGAAAGGATAGTTTCTATCTCATAGGGCTTAAAAGTGAAGACTTAATAAGATAGCACAGATAATGTACTTGTAAGAGTACCCAAGACATAGTAAGCACTAAGTAAATATTAGTTATTATTTTCATTTTTATCTATCCTGATTTTGTGTTTGTTTTCCTTTTCTTCATTAAATTTCAAGAGTTCTTTAATTCTTTATACTTTGTCAAAAATTATGCTCTTTGTCTTATTAATTTAATTGTTTGCTCTCTTTACGAATTGTAAGTGGTCTGCTTAGTGCAGTAAGTAACTTATTTTCATTCTTATTTAATACTGAAAACATGCAATGTTACAAATTTACTTTGAATGTAGCCTTAGTCATATCATATAATTTTTATGTGTAGTATACTCATGCTCACTAATTTCTAAATAGATGTGATGATATTTTTCATTGTTTCTTTGACCCAATAATTAAGGATAATGATTTAAATCTCGCTAATGGCTGTTAAGTGTTTTACTTTTTTTTTCTTTCTTTATCTCTAATTAAGGCAATATCCAATTCTAGTACACCTTACTCAAAAATTATAGCATGTGCTACTTCTGCTTTTATAATTTATTTAGAGTTTCCTTGTAGTGTGGTCTGTTTTTGACTATATCGACAATAGATATGTGGGAGAGAAAAAAACCCTTATAGTTCCATGGCACAAAGTTTTGTATACAGTGTTTATGTTTCTATTATATTTTTATTTATCAACTAAAGATCAAAATACCGAAATAATATTTGAAGTAAATATGCTGAAGTCTTAAAAAATATGTTGAAGTCTTGCATTTTAGTTCTATTTATATTTGGTTTAAGTTCTATTTTTTAAAAGAATTTCTCTTTTCAATACGTTGGTCTCTGCCAATTCTTGAAGTTTTGTGTCCACTATACCTTTATTATGTGTTGTTAAATAAAATAATTTGTGTATTATTTATTGCTTTTTGCCTTGGAACCTGTCTTGCCTGAGACTAAAACAATGATCAACCTGCTTTAAAATTCTCAAATATCTACGTATCCTTACTTCCTATTGGAGGCAAGTAGAAAAGATAAATAGAATTTAGTTAACTTCTATGTGAAAATCATATGTATGAAATCAAGAAACTTTGTTTTTCTTTGCCAGGGGCATTAGAATAGCAGATGGAGAATCATTCCCACAAACATGCATATCAGCTTTTAGTTTTCTTTTATTAATTGTTCATGAAACTTAGATAAGTAGTTCTTAATCAATAAAAAGTGTAAGTTATAAGACCTCTTTTGCATGACTATCTCTGATTGAATTCTGAAGGTATTAGTACTAGAGAAGAAAATACAACCTAATGTAAGCTAATATATCTGACATCTGAAAACCTAAACTTTTCTTTTTTCTTAATTTTTTAATGTTAATTTATTTTCGAGCGACAGACAGAGTGACAGCTGGGGAGGGGGCAGAGAGAGAGAGGGAGGGAGACACAGAATCTGAAGCAGGCTCCAGGCTCTGAGCTGTCAGCAGAGCCTGATGTGGGACTTGAACCCATAGACCGCAAGATCATGATGTGAGCTGAAGTTAGAATGAGCTCGGTTTTAACTAACTGAGCCACCCGGGTGCCCCTAAATATCTAAACTCTTCTAATTAACCATTTAATATAATAATTATATCTCACAGAGCTAAAATAGACATACTTCTAGATGATGCATGGAAATAGTGATAAAAGAGAGCTTGGATAGATGAGGTGCATTTTAGTTTTTATTATCAGTCTTTTCTTTTTCTAATGTTTAAAAAGTTAGGAAAGTGGTAAGCTATTTTAGTTTGTGTACACCTCCTTCATTCCATGTCTGACACTAGGAAGTGCTAAAGAGCAGTAAACCAGAGCATTTCGGACACAGAGAAAGAAGCCTCAATACACCACATGTACCACACCCAGTCTCTGCTTAATAAAGAAACAGAAAGAAAAATAAAAACTAAATTGCTAAAACACTTATGTTGCCATGCACTTCCAAGAAACTCATCCACAGTCATAATGGGAAAAATTTACATTCCTTTATTTTATAAAAATAGATTTGAAAAGGTCTAAATTGTTCTTTCTCACCCTCCTAAAGCTGTGTTGAAATTTCTTCCTTCCAATGGCTAAATTGGGGGATTCTTTGTTACAAATTTTGCTATAGAAAGTTAATGTTAGTACAAGATGAAGGGTAGCATATACTGGGACCGCTCCTGTTGGACAAAGCTAAATATGAGATATCAAAAGATACAGCCCCACTCTGGGTAAATCAGGTGTGTTCAGAAATCTATGAAGACTCCCTGGGCCCAGCCTCCCATACATCTCATGCTGTCTGTAAGAAAACTGTAATTACTGCACATGCCATTAGACTCTAGGGGAGGAAATCTTTGGGAGACAGAAGGAGAGAAATCAAAAGCTGCTTCTACAAATACAAATAATTAAATGTAAAAAGAAAGTATGGGAAAGAATCCAAAGTAAAGGTTTCTACTTTCTATATAAGGGACCACACATAAGATAATTAGGTAGTTTTCTCCTTTTCTCTTTAAATGAAATGTAACTTCTTTTGGTTCATGTTCATAGAAAACAACGATGTATTCCTTTGTGCACTGGGTGTCTGTTCATGGCCAAGAAATTTGACATGTTTATGCTCTAATAGAAAATGACCTTGACATTTCCTAGTGCTAACTTTACCACTTACTAACAGTGGGGTCCAGGATCAGACAGGACCATAAGGAATTTAAGGTCCCAACTTATTCTAAAATCACCCGTGTCTCTTCTCTAAAAGTTTGTCTTTCCACATCCCCACTCCTACTCTTGTCTCCCGTCTGCTGCCACCTTCCTCCTCTGCATTCCCTCAATCCCCTTTCCTTTGTAAATCCATTTAAGGTCTCCATAGCAACCACCGCAGCCCCACCTGTGTGGCACCAGGGAGGGATTGAAATGGGAAGGGAAAGAAGGGGGAGAAGCAGACAGGAGAACCCAAAGAATGAAAACATACACCGCTGTCAACCTCTCCGTGTCCTGTCCTCTTTTCCACCTATAAAATCAAGAATAGGATGAAGAAATCTAAATGTTTTCTCCTCCAGAAACAAACCAGCAGTCATGATGTCTCAATCTTTTAGTGAGAAAGATAAAGCAAAACGTTGTTTTTTGTTGTTGTTTTTTTCTTTCTAATAGGTTTATGCCCTTCCTAGAATGGGAGGGGCTAATAAACGGTGAGAGAGATGACACAAACAATATTCACGAGGTCCATATTTCTTTCAGGAACCTTTGAAAGTCTTATGATCTATATGATATAGACCTAAATTTTGAAGTGTCTGTTAAGGCTATTTATATATACTAGACAATTTTCTCAGGATTTATTCATTTTTGTTTCTCAGACTCTCACTAGAGTTCAGTCATGGAGTTCTATTTCACGCATGTGGATAAGCCTCCAAGCTCTCCAAACATTTGAAAAATCTGTAAATTAAAGACATTTCAAAGGAATTCACATGATCTCATCTGGACTGCCGCTTGATCTTGTTGGATATTCTCTAGCGTCCTTTTTAGAATGGATCAGTAGCAGAGGGGCCGTAACCGATCGCCTTATTTCAGCACTGGAAACGTGAGGCACTTTGCGCGGGGTTCAGTTCTATTCTGTTATGCTATTCCCGTTTGTCAGTAGGTAGAAACTTTTCCCATTCCCCAGAAGGCAGTACCTTCTGTGAATAGTTGCTTTAGACAAGCATTCATTGTTCTGAGGGTTTGAGTCCTCACTGAGCAAAAGCTACGGCATTATAAAGATGCCAGTTTAAATTTTTTTTTAAGCTTGAATTTTTGAAAGCTAGAAAGGAACCCTCACTGTTGAGGCAGCCATGAAAGAAAACCTCTTTTCACAGCCCCTGAAACAAGTGGATGAAGAGAGTAAGAGTGAAAGTGCAAAGACTGGGAACCTGGCTTTTTTCCAAGAAAAAGAAAAAGCCACAGTTAGAAGAAGTAATTGAACACTTTGGAAATCCCTTTGAAGACCTAATGCAGTGGAACTTTTTTAAATGAATAAAAGCTAAATGCATAATAATTCCATGTAAGAAAATATAAATGAATGTTTGAAGTACTAAGTAATGAATTTATAAATGTTTAATGTAGTGAGACCAAGCAGTAGCACCCCTTGGTAATGTGTGTTTAGCATTAGCAATGTTGTTACTTGGAGGAGACAAATGAAAAATGTGGCAAAGTTTTACCTCTTGTTATTTTGTGTCTTGAATGCTTTGCCTCCTTCGCAGTGATGATATTAGCTGTACTGATCACCCTTATTCAGTAGAATTTTGTGCACTTTGCAAACTGAATTTTGAACATGGGGGAAAGGCAAAATAATTAGACTTAACTCTAAAAACGTTCCATTCTTTCGTGCTGTAGCTAGTGATACATAAAACAACCTTATATTTGCTTATAATAACAGTAGAGATAGGTGCATTCACATGGGGACTGTAGGAATAGCTTTTAGCTCTGTTAATAGAACACATGATATGAAATTTTAATATCTTGCGATAGGCAGTATTTCTTAATAAAAAGGCATGGAGATAATTGACATTTGAAGAACTTTGGTGTAAAAACACATGTGTGTCGAAGACAGTACAGGTTGGGATCTAGAATGGAAAAAGCCTCAAACGTTTCTCCTACTGAAGGAGAATGTGTTCCCTGCTAAATGTGGTATAGTATGTTGTGTTTGTAGCAGATAGATCAGGTGCAGGCAATCTTCTCTAAATATCCCGATGGGTTTTTTTGTGCCATTTGACTCATTTCTCCACCTCCATCAGAAATGACTCCATTTGCTGAAAGAGAATAATGTTAAACCTACCACCTGCACACGTGCACACCTGCGTACTCACATACCCGCAGGCTAACATCTTTCTCCTTTGGAGCAGTGATTTCACTTTGGACCAGATGCTGCAGAGGAGTAATAGTCACTTAACAACATAGGTGTCTAAAGAGGAGGAATAACTGATAGGGTGAAGTGTGACAGACTTCTAAATCAGAAAAAAATAACAGTAATAACAGAAACTTAGGGTTGGAAGGGAGTTTAAAAATCATCTAAATCAACTATCCATTATATTACATTACCCTTCATTCACCCTGAGGCTCATTTCTAACTGATGTTACCTTGGAAAACCACGGATTTCTGGGTCTTATTTTGCATTTTGCATGTGGATCGATTTCCCAGCCTGCCCCACAAGATCTCTCTATGGAAAAATGTTACCTCTTTTTTTTTTCCCAAAGTGTAAAAATAAAGCAACAAGACTGATTTTCTTTTGTGAGTCATATCCGATGTCTAAAAACAGTTCCTAAAATGGAGTTGCCAAAATATCCCACATCATGGCAGCATGGCTGGAGTAGGCTTATGAGGTAAATATTCTAAAAGATATTTCAGTTCTCATTTTATAGTCTTATATGTCTCTGTAATCACACGATGAGCTTTAGTACTAGGCGTTAATACTGAAAGACATATTTAAAAACACATTGTGCTTACATTTGCCCAGAACAATAACATTATCTCTTTGTTAGAGATCTCATGTGGTGAAAGCAGAGTCTGACAAAATTTTATTTTGTTCGCACTCAATTGTCCAAACCCGAGGAATGGCCCCTATCTGAATCAAAACTCTGTTTAGTGTCAAGTGGAAAAGATGCACACCCACTTATGGAGGTCCTTTTCTTGGAAATAAACTCTTTAATTCAATAACTATCTAATCCAAAAATATTCACAGAATATGAACACCTAGTTCAATTCATTTTAAGTATGAAAGAGTATTTTCATCAATAACATTTCCATACTAATTTAAATTTAATCATACAACATGAAACACTTAGAACCATTAAATACACAAAGATTATTTTGAAGTAAGTGCTTCTAACATCATTAATACTAGTTTAATATTCAAAAAATGAAGTACATATTTAAGGAACCGTTATTGTCTGTTCTTATTAAAAGTTATTTTCGACTTGTAGATATATAACTATCTATAGTTATATATGTACATATGTATATACTCTATATATAGTATATATCTACAGAAATATTAGTAGATGGGCATTTATTACACTTAAATCACAGAATTCATTAATAAAAAAATAACTTTATATCACCAAAACAGAGTTTAAAGAAAGTAAGTAAGTGTTGTCATTTTGTTCTGTTTTGCTTTGTTTTGGTAAAATTGTTATAAATGTCCATAAACGTAGGCAGGCGAGGACACATTCCAATGTATTTTATGCCTGTCATTAAATTTGCAGTTCACTAGTCATCCCGTAGGATTTTGTCACAGAGCTATAGGCACAGGAGAAGACCTGTTGCTTTTGGTCTCATTTTAGAATTTACCTATTACGGTACATGGATATTAATAATGGTGTTGTTGAAGTAGATGGTACAATATATCTTAGTAGATCATTCTAGTATTTAACCACATTTCCTGGTAAGAATGACTTTATCATCCATTGTTCTTAAAAGTCTCATGACACTTCTTAAACTCTGTTCTCTCTCGGGATGAGTAAATTGTAATAACCATGCCATGAATTATCTTAGAGATCTTTAAGCTTTCACTGCTCTAGATAATTTTAACATTCCTAGTTTCTCTTGGATCTAGTTTTACAAACTCTTTCACTCCTTATATTATTCTTCATTTCATATTTGCCTTTACCAAAGAAGCTTCGACTTCTTATCTGCTTAGAATCAACTTCTTATCACCTTAGAATTATTCAGTCTCATGGAACTTCTTGATGCTTTATGTGTGTGTATATATATATATGTGTGTATATATATATATAGGATAATATATATGTATGATATATAACATGATATACATATATATCATATATATGAAGATATATATGATAATATTATATAGTTCTCTTGTTTCCACTTTTATTTTTATTTATTTTCACTTTTATTTATTTCGGAGTTTCATTTTGTGAAACTATCTTACCCTCTATGATTCTGAGATCTTTTTCTCTCATGCCATGTAACTGCCAACCTATGCCTTGTGTTTATGTTCCTCATTCTTTTTGTTTTGTTTTGTTTTGTTTTAAATTTTTTTTAACATTTATTTATTTTTGAGAGACATAGAGTGTGAGCAGGGGAATGGCAGAGAGAGAGGGAGACACAGAATCTGAAGCAGCTCCAGGCTCCGAGCCGTCAGCACAGAGCCTGACGCGGGGCTCAAACTCACAGACCGCGAGATCATGACCTGAGTCGAAGTCGGACACTTAACCGACTGAGCCACCCAGGCGCCCCTATGTTCCTCATTCTTATAGTATCTAGCCACTCTGCATTATTAAGGTTGTTTATATTGTAATCCTCTCCTCTCAGATGTTTATGATCTAATCATATTTAATTATCAGCAAATTCAGAATGCTCTCAACTTCCCCCGTTTTATTAGAAGAACTTTCCCAGAATACCTTTTCTAAAGCAACTAAAAAGAAAAAATGAACCAATCTCTCTGTCGAGTTATAGAAAACAGAAGCCCCGGTGGATTATCTAGTAAACCACAGATCTTATTCTGTCTTACTTGATCTATACCCTGGCGGTCAGATTGATCTTAATCATCCCCATGGAGAGGCTCAGTTAATTTAATAATTTAACTTATAACTGTGCCGCAATGATAATAATATTATGATAGTGTTCAAAGTGCCTTTGGTTAATTTATCTCTTTTAAAACTGGGGAGGAAGGAATTAAAGTAGCTGCCCTATGATCCATTCACTCTCTGTGAAAGAGCAGAAATGAAGATGCTGTGGGCAGGGTTGGGGAGCAAGTAATTTGGTATAATCTCTTTAGAAAAAGCTGATAAGTGGATCTGTTAATAAATGAACCAGTACTACTTATCATAAAAAATACCTTATCTATGGAATGCCCTTAGCAAGGCTATTCCCAGTATAAGATCATGACAATAAATCTGGAATTTGTGGATTTATGAAGAATGAGAAATATGGAGATTTGCTGGATCTCTGAGGGATCAAATATAGATGTCTCGTAACTGAAATGCCCCACTACTGGGTGAGTCAAGGAAAGGCAATGAAGCATCACAGGTTGCAGATGGATAACGTTATGGATCCGATGGGTCTACAAGGTGGGGAGCAGTCAATTTTAACTTTATTTATGTATTTTTAAATTTTTTTATGTTTATTTATTTTTGAGAGAGAGAGAGAGAATGAGCAGGAGAGAGGCTGAGAGATATGTAGACACAGATGGAGAGATGGAGCTGAAGCAGGCTCCAGGCTCTGAGCTGTCAGTGCAGAGCCCGACGAGGGGCTTGAACCCATGAACTGTGAGATCATGACCTGAGCTGAAGTTGGACACTTAACCAACTGAGCCACCCAGGGGCTCCCTGTTTTCCTTTTAGAAAGAGTATTTGGAGAAGGATCCTGCAGATGTCACCAATAGTCTGTGCACCAGACAGATGTACCAAACTACCTCGGCCAATTTCATTGAGAGTTGGGACATAAAAAAGGTGAATGTAGATTCAGGCTGGCAAATAACTCATGGGGAAAAACAATCTATATAATTAGGCCCAATTAAGTAATTATTTTTGTTATTTCAGCTCACCAGAAAAGCCTCAAAACGAGACAGTGGCATGACTTGAATGTTTAAGCTGACAAACTTCTGGTTATGCTATCGGAGTTGCTGCATCTGGATCCATTTACAATGTATAATGGCACGATTGTTGCCAAAGTTCACAGATTTGGGTATAGAGATCCAGAAATACTGGCATCGAAGGAGAACAGTCACTTCCCATTTTTGTTAGTTCAGGTTATCCACTACTGGGGACGTTGCTTGTCTGTACCGGCTGTCGATGACAGGGAACTCATCCTGCACCTCACTATTGATGTGATTACTGTAGCATTTGACCCCGAGTCTCTCATAGCTCCCTGGGAAACAAGTTCCCTAAGAGCTGACCACTGCCCCACCACCTGTCTGCTAAGGATGAGTGCTGAACAGAAGTTACAGAGAGCTTAGTACAGGGTTATGTGGAAAGTGATGAATGTTTCCTCTGAGGATTGATCATCCTGTGCTGGCAATGTTCAAATAGGATGGGACTGACATGCAAGTGCATGGGAAGGACAGCAGTGATAAAATAAGAGGGTGGATGACATCATCAGAGCAAGGATCTTTTAGCAGTCATTTTACCTCCTATTGGAGAAGTCTCCCCTTTGGAGTAGATTTCCTTGGCTCCCAGCACACACACTTACCTACATCCCAAAAATTACATATGTAAAAGTCGTTTTTATGTATAAAAATGTCTGGGCATTGGATCCCTTTGATTTATTCTCTATGATGCTTTCAGCTTATTTGTGACCAACTCCTACTAAAGCCATTCTTCATCTTTAGTTTTCACCTCAACACAGACACACACACACACACACACACACACACACACACACACACAGACCTCTGTCCCTTCTCCTCTTCAGTCTGCATTATGTATTTCTGAAGCTGAATGGCTGGAATTTATGAAGAAATGTGGGTATAGAACAGTATTTCTCAAAATATGTTAGTATTCTGGCTCCAGCAGAATGCCCTAGACATCAGAATCTCCTAGACTGTAAAAATGTAGATTCCTTGGCCTCACCCCAGATTTGGAGTAAGGATCAAGAAATCTGTATTTTTAGCAAATGTCCCATGTGCCTTCTAAGAAAAATGATCAGTTGACACGACATTGGGTTAGGTGTTTCTGGAAAAGATTGCTATCACACGAGTATTTTTCCTTTCTTTTTATCCAAGTAGACTTGGGAAAATTATAAAAGTGTTCTGGGCTTCAGTTTCCTCATCTAAAAATAGAGCAATTAAGTTGGATAGCCATAGAGGACTAGTCCAGGTGTTCGTAGTACAATTCATTATCTAGTTGTTCAGATTAAATGTTTTAAAATGAACTATTGAAACAAACAAAAAAAAAAAACACCTTGCTCTCTTAGACAATTTGCCTTGCAATTCTGTCATTTCTGGTGTGCTCTGGGAAGCTTCCTATAGCCACAAGAGCAACAAAACATGGGTAAAGAAAAAATATGTTTAGTGAGGGGAATGCCAATGGTTACACATTCCTGGCAACTTGCTCAGTTCACTAAGGAATTGGCAGTGGTGGCTACTCCATCTAATAAAATGTGATGTGATCCGTATGTTAATGAGCAAAATATTGCTGTGCCTCTTTGAGCTCCAAGTCTAAAAACTTTCTCAAAAATGTATATGCAATTAACAAAATTTGATTTAAAAAAATGTTAGTATTTGCTTTGCTTTCCCATAAGTGTGTGTGTGTATGTGTATGTCTGTAAATAACAGCAACAAAACTGCTATAGGTCTATTATTTTTAATTTTAGTTATAAGCCATATGCCTAAAATAATTTACTTGAAAATTTGACCCTGTATGTCATAAATTACAAAATTGATTGAAAATCGTCAGTGAGAAGACTTAATAATTATGAGTTGCAAGATGACAGAAAGAAATAGATTGTTGTCACAAGATAATGGCCACTCACTGTGAGATAAATGTCAAGGCAAAGTCATGGCAAAGTCTGGCCATTTATCACAAGTAAACATTGAAGAAAAGTAGGATACATTTATCAAGCAACTGTTCTAGTCCAAAATTTTATTTTTCTCATCCTAGCTGATGTATGATTTAGATGCTGTCATTTCACCTGCCAGATGTTTGTGCAGCTAAATGACTTGGGTCACTGCTGCCTTATTTAGAGTTATATAACCTAGATTTTTGATAGATGATTTTGTTTAGTCCAATAAATATCTTATAGTAAGGAAATAATTAAAAAGTTGATTGATTTGACTTAGTTTTAGTTTCTTTTTTCTTTCTACTTAGAATTTTTTATGCCCTCATCTATTACTTAAAAGTGATTTAGTAAGGTTCACATGAAAATGCATGTTCAGAAGATCAATGGCCTAGAAATTCAAATAAAAGGCTAGAACTGAGGAGAATTATACTCAAAATTATTTGGATATAGGCATAAAATTCTAACAAGTATGCGATTGCTTCTATACCTTTTATCCCTGATGTGTGTGGCCTATTGAACCACAGTATCATTTGATACTGACATCTTTATTGTCAACTGTGGTCATTTGTACCCATCGCCATTCCTAAATTTCTATCAAAAGAGGCCACCATTTTTCTAATTTAACATGTTCTTCTACATTCCAACCATGAAAGTGAATTTGGAGTCCCCTTAACTTCTTCAAACAGTAGGACCCATAGACCAGCTTCTTCAAATGGAGAGCAAGCCCCAGTAATTAGTAAGCTGAGAAAATATGGGGAAATCCTTGAATAAATAATACAAGGTTAAGTATATATTGGACGCCTAGGAAGCTTGGTCTGTTAAGTGTTTGACTTGGTTTCAGCTCAGGTCATGATTTCATGGTTTGTAAGTTCAAGCCCTGCATTGAGATCTGCACTGACAATGCAGCATCTGCTTGATATTCTCTCTCTTTCTTTTTCTCTCTCTGCCCCTCCCCTGCTGATGCCCTTTTGTCTTTCAAAATAAATAAATAAATTTTAAATAATTTATAAAAAGTAAGTATAGCATAAGTATATATACTTTATTTCCATAACTACTTTATCATGGCATTACAAAGAGTATAGACATGGTAAAGATATTCCTTTTCTACTCTGTAAATATTCAAGGCAGCTGAGTATAGTGTACATATTCCAGAATCTTGCCCAATTCCTGCATCTTGCACACTCATCCTCTTTCAGTTGTAAGAGAGGCTGATCTGGATTAATGAACATCATGGACTATAAAATATAGTTACCTAAAGCTTTCAAGCCCTTCTTTCATTGCATCCATTCTTCATTCATCTGTTCAACCAAAACTTATTGAAGAGCGGCCATGTATGAGATATTATATATTGCTAAGGTAAAAAATATATAGATGAATACTATACAATTTTTCCATTGAGAAATTCCTATACCAATGGTTATAGATATATATGTGTATGTACATATATTGTCTTTCACTAGGCAGTGGATATATATATATATATATATATATATATATATACACACACACACACATATGCACATGGACATATATGCTTAGGCAAGGGCAAGTAATTCAGTACAGTTGTGAGCATATGTTTGGAGTAGGGTTGAGGAGCAAGTGGGAAATGTCTGGATATAGAAAACAACTTTAGAATATAAAAGACCTTGTGTACTTTGCCAAGAAGTTTGAATTTTATCTTTCAGGAAACAAAGTTATGGAAAGATTTTTAAACATAGGAATGATGAGATCATGTCTGATCATATTGAAGGCATCATGAAAGCAATAAAACATTAGAGATGGTAAGTTTTTGGCACACTTTTAGAGTTGTTGGTTGCTTGAAAAAACAAAGGGGTAGTAGAGGTGATAAGAAAGGCATTGACTAAGTATATATAAGAGACCAAAAGGTCTTGGTAAGTTGTTTAGTGATAAAAGAGGAAGGAATGATTCATGGATGACTATGATGTTTTTAGCTTGGAAGCATAGGATTGTGGTTAAAAAAAAAACAAAAACAAACAAAAAATTAAACAACAGACTTTGTAGTGAGATTTTAAAGCTGATTTCACCACTTTTTATTTTATCAGTGTGACCTCGGACAATTTGCTCAAACTTTTTGTGCCTAATTTTTTTTTTTTTACTTGTAAAACAGGTATACTATTTTTACCTCATCGGATTATGGAGAGTATTAATTAATTAAGGCATGCAGTGCTCTTAAAATGATGTCTGGAATATAGCAAATGGTGAATAAGTGTTTCTTCTTGATATTATTATTAGTAGTAGTAGTAGTAGATGTAGTAATAATGTAGTAGTAATGATGTCTGGAATATATAAGTGTTTCTTCTTGATATTATTATTATTAGTAGTAGTAGTAGTAGTAGTTGTATTATATCACCATTATTATCATGTTACATCATTATAATCACTACCATGATGCCATTCCCCAAAATAAAGAATTCCAATCAGGTACTGATTTTGAAGAAAAGACAATGTATCCCATTTTGGATGACCAAGCATTTTATTTAAACACCTAAGTTAGAAATGCATTTCTAGAAAGAGGTGATAGCTAGCATATAAATTTGGAAGTCAGCCACATACGAGTCACATTTGAGGCTATGAAATAGCTTGGATTGCCCAAGGGGAACAGATTTTTAAAAAGAAGAAAAAGGAGGACTCAGGAAAAACAAATCAACCTTCATGGAAATTCTAATCTTTAAGCAATGGGTAGTTGAACCCATTCAGTAACTGACTGAAGATCAGTCAGAGATACAGTGGATGAATGTGGAAAGATGAGTGAGATAACCAAATATATAGTATCAACCGCCCCCCCACCAAAAAAAAGATGAAGCAACCTGAAATGTGCTCATTGGAATTCAACAAATGATTTTTGTGAATGAAGTAATTAACTAGTTTGATAATTGGGAAGTCACTGGTGGCATAGCAAGCTATTTCCATCTGTTCCTATCACATTGCTTGGCGTGTGAATACTCTGAAAATAAATATTAGACTAAAAAAAGCAATTTAGACAATATTAAGTGTACAATTTAGATTTTAGTGGGCTCAGTTATTAGTGGAGAAATGAGGAAAGTTATGCTTTGGTAAAAATATAATTGTGGACAGAATTTTCTACTAAAGTGAATTATGTGCTATGTAAATTTGTCCCATTCTATTATTCGCTATTATTGTAAGAGTATATGAGTTAGCAAATTTTGTCCATGGGCTGAGGAAAGAAAATACTCATATATGAAGACTCTATGGAGAAAAAAAAGTAATTTTTTGAGTCAAGTAAACTATCTGGATACAAGCATGTTAAACAACCAAAGATTTCCTGTACACAAGTAATAATCAATTAGAAATTACAGTGAAAAATGCCTTCATTTACAGGAACAAATGCGAAATATGATCACTAAGGATGACCTTAACAAGAAATAATTGATACTTACGATATTTTGCTGGGCTTAGTAGAATGAATAAACAAATTCCTGAATGGGAAGATTGGAAAAAATTATTTACTATCAGATTCGTGTATATATTTAACTTAGTTTCAGTCAAAATCTCAATAGGATACCTTTAGGAAATTTAAACATCTATCCTAAAATTTGTATAAGCAAACAACCTTTGGTAAAGTAATTTAAGGAAAGATGAGTAAATAGTTAGACAGAATGAGTTATTAAAGTGCATTAAAAATAATTGAAACTCAGAATTCAATTAAAGAAAAATAAAAAATCTCAATGAGCACAGTTCATAATAAATTATGAATTATTCATTAATTTAGAACCATAATAGCTAATGAAATAAACAATATTTAACTTCATTAATAATGAAAGATATACAAATAAAGAGCACAATGAGATATATTCTTTTCCTTTTTTGATTAATATATGAGGAGCACTTAGCCTATTATATTTGACAAAAATAATAATATGCTTTAGATATTTATGTTCTTTGTCCTTGTAATTATATTTCTATGAAGCTATTCTAAGGAATTTTTAATATAAAAAAGATATATATTTAAATATACAGTACTTATTGAAACATTATTTATAATAGCAATTTATAATGGCAATTGTATTTATAATACTGGAAGCAATCTAAATATCCCACTTAACAAGAAAAGTTAATTATGGCAATCCATATCATAAAATATTATACAGGCTCTAAAATTCTAATTACATGAGAAATCATTATTATAAAATTTTGAGTAAAAGCTAGATGCAAAAATATGTAAGCAATTTCATTTAAAAGGATATATGTAATATATAATGGATATTCTTTCATCTAATTTTTGGGGATTTATGCATTGCTTTGCTAAAGATACAATAATCTAAATAGAAAAATTGAAGTGTATGTAATTAGAGTCTTATCAGAAATCAATTAGCCTGCACACTTAAATTCAGTACATCTATTTAATACTGCTCTCCAAACTAAAACAAATATAAGCATTTTCCAAAGTTAATTGACAAAAAATGATATTACAAATGTCAGTCAATTAAAGTAGTAATAGAACAAAAATTCTTTGAAATGTAAGTTTGCATTTTATGAACCAACTTAAAATAAATAAGATGTTTGAAAAGTTATGGAGAAGTTTCCAGAATCAGAGCAAGTGGTCAAATTCTGACCATTGATGTGTCTGCAGTAGGAACTGCAGGTCATAGGTATTATTCTAGAAGGACAGGTTCTAAAACAGCATCTTTAAATGAGGATGCATGTGGACCTGTCTCCGGGAGAAAATTGCCTCAGATGGGATTTGTTCTAGAGGTCTGGCAAGAGATCAGATGCTTTGGGAGATGGGAATTATGGGGAGGAAGAGGATGAAAAACATGATGTGAGTTTAAGCATTCAAAACAATTCTCACACATTTGACCACATATCGGGGATTATTAATTTTCTACCACTTTTCTTCAATCAAATGAAAAATCATGAGAAAATAATCTGGAAGGGAAAAAAAAGGTTTTGTTTGTGGAAAATCAATAATGAAGAAAATGAAGTGTAATAGTCAATTTACTGAAGAGTAAGAATAAAGAGCACTCAGCTATAATTTCAGACACGTGGAGGCCTTAGGAGTTTAACCACTGCTACACAAACAAACTTGAGTAAGACTCACAGTTGTACTAAACTTTAGTTTCCTCAACTGTAAAAAAAGCAATTTGTTTTTAAATTATCACTAAGGTCCTTCCCATTCTTAAACTTCTGTGACCATAATTCCAATAACAGTCACTTCACAGTTACAGCAATAAAAATAATTTGAAGTACAAAATACTCTCTATGCATTATTCTCTTTAATCATTGCAATGACTTTATAATGCAGGTTCTATTAGCTTGATTTTTAATGAGAAACTAGGGGTTTGGAGAGGTTAATTAACTTGCCCAGGGTCACATAGCTGAAATTGGCAGAGTAAACATTCAAACCCAGCTGACTTCAAATCCCAAACTCAGAAATATAACACTACGCTTCCTCTTTATTCTAACATCTTTTCTAAGAAACCAGAACATATTAACAGCTATATGCAAGCATGTGAGATGTTCAATAAATTCAACTGACAATGTAGAAAGTTGTGTCTTAAGTCTGTTATTTTCTGCAGCATCAAGTAGATTGTCTTATAGATATATCTATATATCTATAGATATATCTATCTATATTATCTATATAGATCTTATATATATATATATATACTGAATATACTGAAAGATAAGAATTTTTTCTCAGTGCACCCTAATATTGGAGTCTTTGAAAAAATGGAGAAGATGATGTTGAAAATCAGTTGTCCATTTACAATTTGCTCTAAGATTAGAACATACTTCAACATGGTATTAACATAGTTATTTCTATAATGTCTTTGCCATAATTTTTCATAAAAGGACCACATTTTTTTTCTCTGAATAATGAAACTCACTGGTTAATTCATTAGGGGGAGATAAGATTTTTCTGAAACTATTATCTTGCACTATATTTTAATTAGAATGTTGACTGTAAGTAAGAAATGCACAAATGTAGCTACATCAAGTTTATGGTTACTCTGGATTTGACTAAACCTGGAAAACAGATACTTTTAGTATGTTGAGCAGAACATATGTGTACAGCACACACGAACTTTACTTGGCAAGCACATTGACCAGAGGTAGGTAGGCACTGGAATTACAAAGGCAAACCACAGGTAGGCTCTTCCTACCCTTGAAAGATCATTTAGTCTAGTTGGAGAGACACACAATTCAACAATTAGGAAAGACAAATGCTATAACTCGTAACATAAACACAGGGAACAACACATCATTTCTACCTGGACATGGTGGGAGGATGGAAATCGGGAGACATTTCGCAGATGAAATTTGTATTGCTCCTTGAAGAAGCATGAAACAGAGGGAGGATTGTATTATTGATATACGTACAAGTCAAATAAAAAAACTAACGGCCTGTGCATGTGAGGTATTCGATGTAAGAAAGGAAGGTCTGAATATCAAGAGTGAGGTGGATTAGAGAGTTGGGTTGAACATCATCTAGCTATTAGTTAAAAATTTTGCACAGCAAAAGAAACGGACACTGGAAAGGACAGTGGAACCATAAACATTAAAGTGGGCACGCTGAGCAAGAAGTACTAATGAGGGATCAGAGCTGATGCTTTCCCAAATTGATCCTCTTTAGATTAATTCTCTCTCCAGTGCTTTTCTCTTTGTACCTTTAAACAATTCTCACACGGTGCTGGTACAACATCGATCATCTGTAGGGGCAGGTAATGGAACTACCTCACTCATTCCCAACTTGGGACCCCAAAGGTAGGACAGAATTCTTCAAACTAAAGTAAAACTCCATATAATTTTTAGTATTAAAAAAGTGTACATTGCAACTTGTTCACAGCTTTTTAAAAAATTTTCTTAATATTTATTTATTTTTCCAAAAGAGAGAGACAGGGCACAAGTGAGGGAGGGGCAAACAGAGAGGGAGACGGGCTCCAGGCTCTGAGCTGGCAGCACAGAGCCTGATGGGTGGCTCGAACTCACAAATTGTGAGATCATGACCTCAGCTGAAGTCGGATGTTTAACCGACTGAGCCACCCAGGCTTTTAAATCCTACAAAACTTAGGATCTGCAATTAAAATAAGAAAGTATCCTCACTTGTGTAAACACTGCAAAACCTTTGCCTCGATGGTTCCTAGATCCCTTTCAGCCTTGACACGTCTTTATTCTATTATCTCAGTGAATATTCGCAGTAGTTGTTTTTTTACACAAAATTTATACTGCATCAAACAATATCCACGCTGTCCCCAGCCCCAGCAGCTGCACAGGGGCCACTAGCCCTGCAGTTTACATAAAATGTGATGATATCTGTTTTCTTTGGTTTGTTAAAATACAAACACAGCATTTAAAATCAGTCATTTCTTGGAAGGAAGACAAATGGTATAATGAAAGACTGAGTTGTGAGCATGAATTTCCTGAAAATGCCTAGCTTATTGATATCTAATTAGAGTCAGATTTTTTATTCAATTATAAGTCTCTTGGAAGAAACTAAAATTAGCCTTCTGACATGTCACTTTTCTTCTTTGTAAAAGGCTTGGATCATAATTGCTCTCACCTAGTACTTCATGGAGATTTCCTAAAAAAAAAAATTCAGCAACCATCTCTCCTTCTTTTGAATATTGGATGTCAAAAACAAGGTACTTAAAACCAATGTGGTCACCATCATAACCATAGTTTTAGAAGCAAATTATTATTTATTGCTAAAAATTGGCTTATGTGATTAAATCAAATATTGTAACTGTATAAGATACCATCAATATGATTAGATTTTTGTTTTAGACAGTGTATATATGTGAAATATGTATATATAAGATATGTGTATATAAAATATGTATATATACTATATATAATCGGCCTTATTAAGAAGATTCAGCTACTAGCAAAAAGCTACTACATCACATAAATCGAAAACACGATAAAAACATTGGACTGTATCAGGAGCCAAGTTTGAAACTAATGATGGTGAAAATCTTAAACGGTGGGGAAATAATCAAGACTGCATGTTCTTAGATACACAAGTAACAAGTAACAAAGTCATTGACTAGGAATTGATGCAAAGAAAACTTGAGAAAGCATGGAGTCCTCAAAGTTTAACTTATTCTTTCATATCTAGCATTTAGGAGGAAAATGATGGAAATTCTGTGCTTCAGAAATGAATCCTGCTTTTCTGATAAATAAATATCTGAGTTTCCTTTCTTGCAGAAGGAGGTTTGTCAAATATGAAAACTCAAGTCATATTTAATTTTTATTTTCTTAACTTTTAGTAATTTATTCATTTCATTATATTTTGAAAGAATTAATGGGTCGCATATGTAAAGAATAGAATATTCTTGTAATATGAACGTATAAATGAATCTAATGGAAATCGAAACACATTTTAAACCTTTAGACTGTTCAAACTGCCAATCTTATTCAGTCTATTGCTTCATCAGTTGAATATTAATGTCAGTTAGCTGATTCCTTGAATTTCATTTTAACGTAAGTCCACTGACTGATTTGACAGTAGTTCGATGAAAGATCCCGATAGGATTCTAAAATTTAATGTGTACATTAAGTTCATTAAAAGAATGACATTTCTTTTCTCCTTCTACATGTTTTGAGGTAGGCATTAACAAATATTTATAGCCTCAAATAGCCTGTTGTTAGAACAGCCTTTGTTCTTCCACCTCTTAAAACATGTCAGAAAAGGAAACTTGCACAAGCTCTGCTGTGCGCGCTGCAGAATAATAATACTGGCGTATTATTTAGTGTAAATACTGAAATGTCTGGGAAAGTGGTCTGAATTGAGCTGTGACTCAGGAGAGTCGGTTTTGGGGAAGAGAACACTTCTGTGGGATCCAGAAACAGCCCAGACTCTCAGTGCCTCTCATCAGGAGCAGATACCAAATAAAGAACGCTTGCACTTTCTACACCAAAGTGGTATTATTTTTAAATTGATGATGAGATTCCAGTAAATATCGGGGACTCTTTGGAGGGGGTGTGGTCCAAAAGAGGAAAAATTAACACCAGTTATTAAAATATCTTTACAAAATGTCAGGGATGGCAGGTTCACTTACTACAGGTAATCTGGAAATATCCTGAGGGCTTTCAAGTGACTGCTGAATTAATTTATTTCTACCCTGTGAATATAAATTAGTCTTTTTTCATCCAAGGAGCCAAAAGTGGGCATACTTTTTGAATTTTCACCTAAAATTGTTTTGTTTTTAGTTAGGCCCATTGGAAGGATGAACAGTAGAGTATTCTGAAACTACAGCGTTACTGTGAAAGCTTTCCTAAACCAAAATGGTGTCAATCGAAGAACCGATTGCTCTTACATAATAGCAAAAATCTAGGGCACCTGGGTGGCTCAGTTGGTTAATTGTCCGACTTCGGCTCAGGTCATGATCTCGCAGTTCAAAAGTTCAAGCCCCATGTCAGGCTCTATGCTGACAGCTCAGAGCCTGGAGCCTTCTTCCAATTCTGTGTCTTCTTCTCTCTCTCTCTGCCCACTCCGACTCGTGCTCTGTCTCTCTCTCAAAAATAAATAAACATTTAAAAAAAATTGAAAACAAAGAAAGAAAGAAAAAATTCTCTTCAGATTTCTTTTGTTTAGTGAAAACAGACACTAATATAGGTCTTCCATAAAAGCAAAGTGACATAAAGCAAACTGTCAGATAGTGGCAAGGGAGGGAGGTTCCTGTATTTAGCATTTCTTTATTTGAGTTAGAACTGACGAACTGATCTTAGGTCTTTTATTCAAATATTTAACTGCTGAGACTGACATACGTACTTGGCATTGACTTCGTGAGTATAAAATAAGTGCCTTAAATTACTGACAATATATTATACTGTTTGACGTATAAAAATATAAACACTTAACTCCCAATAACATTAAAATTTCGAATAGACATGTTATAATGTTGTTTGTGTTTGCATTATTGTTTCCCCTGGGAAGGCTGAAGTGCTTCTAATAGTAGTTTTTAGTTCTCAAAGCTACCACATGAAGTGCTCAGCAGCAAACACTGTTGACCTTGCTTCACAAATTGGACCACTTTGTGAGGCTTTTATTCATATAAACAAATAGACCATAATAAGAAAAGCTTAATTATTAGCTCACTAATGTTTCTCTTCATTCGGTATTTTATTAGTTTGTAAGATTTTGATCCAAGCAATATGCTAACATAGTTTAAAACCATTGAAGAGTACAAGTCTTGGAGAGAAAAACTTTAACTCCCTCCCAGGCCCTGTCTTTCCCCGGATTGGCACCCCAGAGACATAATATGCACAAATATACAATACCATACATAGTTCTGCTACAATTTTCTGAGGTGTCTGGGTGGCTAGGTCGGTTAAGCATCCTACTTCTACTCAGGTCATGATCTTCCGGTTCGTGGGTTCGAGCTCCATGTGGGGATCTTTGCTGACACTCGGAGCCTGGAGCCTGCTTCAGATTCTGTGTCTCCCTCACTCTCTGCCCCTCCCCCGCTCACATTCTGACTCTACCTCTCTCGCAAAAATAAACATTTTTTTAGAATTTTTTTAACGTTTATTTATTTTTGAGAGACATAGAGACAGAATATGAGCAGGGGAAGGGCAGAGAGAGAGGGAGATACAGAATCTGAAGCAGGCTCCAGGCTCTGAGCTGCCAGCACGGAGCCTGACGCGGGGCTTGAACTCACGGACCGTGAGATCATGACCTGAGCCAAAGTGGCCACTTAACCAACTGAGCCACCCAGGCGCCCATAAACATTTTTTTTAAGTGTCAATTTTCTTATGTGACAATGAATTAATCAATGTTTATGTTAATTTTTGACTTCCTGTTGTGGTAAATGAGATCAGGTTTCTTACAACTCTACACACACACACACACACACACACACACACACACACACAGGCCCTTTTACCTAACCTCCTAGTATTACAAACATTAATTATTGTAAAATTTCCTTCTAGAGCTGTGTACCTTTTTTTCCCCTTCAGACCCAACTATAATAATAATTTGACTGGTTGTGGAATTCCCTGTTGACAGTCATTTCCGTTCATATTTTAGTGTGTGTCGACATGCAGTGTTTATTGTTGTGAATTCAGAAGCTGTTCCTTTTTTCTGTTTCCTTTTATGGATTCTGCTCCACACCCCATTTGGAGTTCCGAAATTTCAAAACAATGCATATTGGTGTGAATTTCTTTTTTTCCTTTTTTTTTTTTTTTTTTTTTACAGTTTATTTATTTATTTTGAGAGAGAGAGAGAGAGAGAAGGGCAGAGAGAGAGGAAGGGAGAGAATCCCGAGGAGGGATTCTCTGACAGCACAGAGCCCCATGCAGGGCTCAATCCCATGAACCATGAGATCATAACCTGAGCCGATATCAAGGGTCAGATGCTTAACCAACTGAGCCCACTCAGGCGCCCCGCAGTGAATGTCTCAGGGATTCAATGAACACTTGCAATCATACCCTTAGTTATTTTCTTGTTGTTTTTAAAAATAATTTTAAAAGTATTTCCTTTTGAGGGGCACCTGGGTGGCTCAGTTGGATAAGTGTCTGGCTCTTGATTTTGGCTCAGGTTATGATCTCACTATTTGTGAGATCATGGCCCACATCAGGCTCTGTGCTGACAGCATGGAGCCTGCTTGGGATTCTCAATCTCCCCCTCTGCCCCTCTCCTGCTGGTGTGTGCTCTCTCTCTCTCTCTTTCTCTCTCAAAATATATAAACTTTAAAAAAGGATTATGTTTAAACAATTATCCTCCTTTTGTTGTATTTTTGGAATGCTTTTGAATCAATACGAGACCTTCAGAACTGACTCTAAGTTTTTTCTCATTCTAATTTTTTTTTCTTTCGTTTTAATTCTTTATTCTGGGAGATTTCTGCAACTTTGTTTTCCAAAACTTCTATTGGAATTTTAGATTTGGAAATATTTTCAAGATTTTTTTTCCTGCTCTTTGGCTGCTCTAGCTTCATAATATTTTCTGCTTTTGTTGTATAGATACATCTGATTCCTTAATAACTCTGAGATATTCACCATAATTTTTCTCCTGTGATCCTTTTTCTCGTATGCTTGCTTTGTTCTCTTTCTTTCATATTAGAAGCTAACCAGATATCCCTTGATCCATAGTTATGCATTAATATTGGAAAGTAAGGCTGACGAGAGATAATGGAAGTTCTTAGTGTACAGGTAGAATTTGTTCAATGTGCTTGATTTACAGTCAGTAATGAAGGAATTGGTCTTTTCATTGAAACACATCAATATTTAGATTCTGTTCCCTGTGCTTAACTTTTCAGCTTCTGGAAAGAAGACTCTTCCATCTACTTTGTGGGAGCTATATCCCTGTGCCTGGAAGTCTGGGATCAAAGGGTCCCACCATTATGTTTCAGATTCCTCAACCACATCCCTATATTTAACCCTGTTAAATCTGTTTTGTCACTGTTTTGTTAGTTTTTGCCCCCATGTTTAGAGCCATTGTGGTTTTATTTCCCTTCAAAATATACATTTGGTTTGTTTTCTCTATTGTAGCTACATTGTTTTTAAAAAGTGGAGAAAGGGACTAGAAAACATTAAACCTACATACATTCTTTCAAGTAACCCTCTATTTTTAATAACCAAATTTGCAGAATATTCTGTGCCTCCAAATACTGAGCTTTCCAGGTACCACAGACAGGAGCTTCTTATCATTCCTTCTCTGTTTAAGCATTTAGATGGAGACTTCCTTGATGAAGTTGAGTCATTATTACTCTTCCATTTGTCTTCTGCTTTCTCTTGAAATTGTTGAAATCTCTCAACTGCTGATAATCTTCTCTGTTTCCCATTTTCTTTGAGTATTTAAAACTTTCTATTCCTTTGTTGTCATTTTGATGAGGTTAATGGAAGAAGATAAAACAAGTATATGAGATCAATCCACCATTTTAATAGAATATTACTTTATTAATTTTCCAGATAATGGCACCATCAGTTTGCCTTCTAATATATAGACAAATGTTGCTAAGAGCTTATTTCTAGTGTAAAAATATGACCTCAGTCAGAAAAAGGAGGATAACCAGAACTGGAATTTTAGTTCCTACTCTGTATGAAAGGACTAAGAACTCTCCTACAATAAGAAGTCACTGTGGGGCACCTGGGTGGTCCAGTCAGTTAAGCATCCGACTTTGGCTCAGGTCATGATCTCATAGTTTGTGAGTTTGAGCCCCATGTTGGGCTCTGTGCTGACAGCTCAGAGCCTGGAGCCTGCTTCAGATTCCGGGTCTCCGTCTCTCTCTGCCCCTCCACAGCTTGCACTCTGTCTCCCACTGTCTCAAAAATAAAAATAAAACATTAAAAACAATTAAAAAAAATAAGAAGTCGCTATGAAAAAAAGGTCCTATGGAAGTCCATTGGCATGAAGGGAATGACAATGATGTATTTGAAGGTTTTAGGAAAAGTAGTTGCTAAATTTAACGAACTCTGAGAAAATGAAAGTCCATTGTGGGAAAACAAAAATGGACCCAGCTATAATAAATGGAGAAACAATTATGATCTTCACCAAAAAGAAAGCCCTTACCTTTACAACAATGTATCTGTCAATGTTAATATTGTACTTTAGGAATTAGCATAAACCCAGGCTACTAAATATCAAAAGAAACACAAATTTGCATGTATTTATGCCCTAAAATTGTTTTTAGAATTGTATTTAAACAAATCCTGATGAATAAAATATTCTTGGAACAATTATTCAACATTTTATTTACTCGTTGCTGTGATCTATTTGTCAGTAGTTCTCACAAATAGAGCTTAACCATACTTCTAAAACAAAAGCCAGAAAATATGACATAATAATTATTGAAAAATGTTTATTTATAAGAGAATATTTAAGTGTAGTTCTGTGTAACCTCTTTAATACCCATCTAGAATCCGGGACTCATTTTAGTAGACCTTGCATAAGAGCAGTGAGGAGATCAATAAAATGAAATTTTCAGGTGCATTTTTCCATGCCTAAAGCAATTTAGTGAAAGAAAAATGGACTGAAATGAAGCAAAAACAAACAAAAAATCTATTTGCCTATTTATTAAATATACGTATACTTTGCCTATTCCAAAAACTAATTTAAAGTAAATTATTGCAAATAAATCACTGTATAGAGAAAATTATGCTTGCCCCAAATAAGGTGTTCAAATGTTCTAACGACTATTAAAATAAACATATCTCATCTTTGAATAGTGGAGAACCACATCTTGGCCATGCGTCATCTTCCTTTAAAATCCACTCTCTTCCCTGACGATTGCATCTAGTTACGTTGTTTAGTATGAATGCCATTCATATGCCCTTCTTTGTGTCACCAGCCCTGACAAATATCTTTGACTCAAAACTCATGTAATTCACAGCCAGCTTAACATCTTGGGTGTGTCTATTACACATCTCAAAAATGGTATGTCCAGATCAGAAATATAACTTCAGTGGTAAATATGTTCCTCATTTAAATACCAGTGGGAATATATACTGCTTTTTCAAGCCCCAATTCTGGGATTCTTTCTTCATACTACATTTTCACTCATTTTGTACCGACAACCCATCATAGAGTCTTACCAACAGTAACACGAAAATATATATCAAATCTGTTCATTCTTTCCATCCTCATTGCTAAACTCCTAATCAAATTACAGTCATTTATTTTTATTTTGTTTTAATATCTGTGGAATATTTCACCAAAGAAATATGTAAACTGTATATGTAAAGTTTAAGAAATATTTTTCAATTAACATCCAGTTTCAGAAATAGAACAATAACAACTGAATACTTCAAATGTCCTCACTGATCGATTTGTCCTCCATTTGTCCCACAGGTAACCCACTATCCTAAATCATATGCTCATAATTTCTTGTTTTTTTAAATATCCCCTTTCTATATATTCACTCTAGATAATATATTGTCGAGTTTTATTTTTGAACTTTTCATAAAGGAGTTGTATGGTATACATTCTCCTGCAACTTGTTTTCTCTCAGTATCTGTTATGTGAGATTTGACTGTATTGCTGTGTAGGTTTGTAGTTCATGCACTTTCATGCTTTACGCTAGGCAATTGTTTAGGATCGCACAATTCACATATTGATTATAATTTGTGCAAAGTTTTGGATGGTGTCCAAGTTTTTCTTGATGTTTTACTGTTGTTGTTTTTATTAAAAACAATGCTGCCACATTATTGTAATAAATTTATTATGAGTACATGTTGGGATTACTCTAAACTACATATGGAGAGTGTAGGAACTAAATCTTGAAAATCTTGAGGTTTTCAAATATTCAAATACAATAGATTAAGCCAAACTATTTATTTTTGTTTTTTGTTTTAAGTTTATTCATTTTTTGAGAGAGAGAAAGGGAGCAAGAGAGACAGAGACAGAGACAGAGGGCAAGCAGGGGAGCAGCAGAGACAGAGGGAGACACAGAATCCAAAGCAGGCTCTACAACACGGGGCTCGAACTCACAAACCATGAGATCATGACCTGAGTTGAAGTCACACATTTAACCAACTGAGTCACCCACACATCCCCAAACTATTTAAATTTTTGTGCTAATTTACCCTCCCATAACAGTGAATGAGAATTACTGTTCCTCTAGTCCCCCAACTCATTATTAACTCAAATTGTTTTTATTTCCACCCAACTGAAGAATATTAGGAGTATAAGAACCTGTCTCTTTGTGACTTAACAATTTGCATTTTGCTGATTAATGTGGTTAGGCATCTTTCTTATATATATGACCATTCGTGTTTCTTCTTCTCTAAAATGCATATTTGGTTATTTAAGTATTTTCCATTGTTGCTATTGCCTTATAATTATTGATTTGTAGAAAATTTATATTTATATTTTTGTCCAATATAATTATAAATATTTTCTTTCAGTTCAGGTCATGTCCTTTTACTATTTGTATGAAATCTCCTGATAATAAATTATTTAAATTAACTCAAGCATCAGTATTTTTCTATGGAATTTTGGTTTTTTGAGCTTTTAAGAGAACATTTCCAAACTTTGAGTCTTTATTCTTCTATATAGTATCTAAGGCTTTTAAAGTTTTGCCATCCACACTTAAATATCTAATATCTCTTAAGACAAGTTTTGTGAATGGCATGTGTAGGGATTTAATTTTATTTTTCCTTTTGAAGAGATATGTAGGGTTCCAACACCATTCCTTAATTCGTCGGTTTTTTCCCAGTGACTGTTAACATAATAGATCAAGTCTCTCTATATGCGTGGGCCTATTTTTAGATTATTTACTTATATTGGTTATTTCTATATACAGATACAATACAGCCTTAATTATATAGTTAAAGCTTCACACAAAGATTTGGCTTTGCATTTGACCTTCATACAAAAAAAGGTTTGATGTTTTGTATAGCAAGTTTCTTTACCTGATGCTTCTAGAGAGACTTGGCTATTATCGCCCCTTTATTCTTTTATATACATCTTAAGTGGTTTTGATTTTCTTAAAAAGATTTTAAGTTTAAAGAAAATTATATCGAATCTATAATCCAGTTTTGGGAAAATTGCATCTTTAAATACACCGGGCCTTCTCATTCCAAAACACAGTATACCTTTCCATTTATTTAGGATTTCTTTCATGGCTTTTAATAAAGCTTTACAATTTTCTCCAGAAGAGCTTCTACATATTTTACTTACCTACTTATTTTTGTTTGTTTGTTTGTTTTTAGATAGTTTATGTTCTTGGTTGCATTAACAAGGAGGAGTGTTGTTTTGTTTTGTTCTGTTTTTTCTAGTCATCTAGTCTACCAAAGTGCTAGGAATAAGAGTGCTTCTAAAATTTCTTAACTGATTTCAATGTTTCCACTTTTGTCTCCCTACTGTCCGTTCTCTTCACTGACCACATTCTGAAATTTTTCTATTTATTTTTTGATGTGTTTGTTACCTGTCTTTTCTCACCAGAGCACAGCTCTCTGAGAGCAGAAACTTTGTCTTTTCTGATCAATATTGTATCACCACTGTCTAAAATAAAGTGGGCACTTTAAAAACTTGTTGAAGAAATGGATTTGAGTCACATATATTGTTAATATTTCAGAATGCATAAGTCCACACAAGGGCTTTACTTTTCTCATAAATAAATAGATTGTCTTGGCTATTAATTAACCAGGGTAGGCCCAAATCATGGAATTACAAACCAAAAAATAACATTTATTTTTTTCTTATATTTTTTAAACTTTACTCATGGAGAGAGGAGGGAAGGGAGAGACAGAGAGAGAGAGAGAGAAGAAGGGAGAAAGAATCCCAAGCAGGCTCCACGCTGTCAGCACAGAGCCAGACATAGAGCCAGATGTGGGGCTTGAACCCATGAATGCTGAGACCATGACCTGAACTGAAACCAAGAGTCGGACACTTAACCGACTGAGCTATCCAGGTGCCCCCAAAAGTTCATATTGATGAGCAGCAGGTAAAATAAAAATAAACTGATGACCATTTGTTTATTCTCTTCTGTTTTCTGGATACATTCACTTAGAGTAGTTCTTTGAACAATAGGGCAGCCTGATAGTGTTGATCACAGATCTCCAAGTTCTGCTTTACATCCAGGGTTCCAGTCTCTCTCCTGCATCTTTGTGGAGTGGCCACAGACTTCCACTCTAATTGTATCAGAGTTCTTTATACTGAGCTAAATTCTGCTTCTCTTGAGTCACCATCATTGATCTGAGCCCTGACCACCAGATCTCAAAAAACAAATTCGACTTCTTTTGGCAAGATAACTTTTCAAGTATTTTAAAGAATCTATTAGGTGGTGTACTAATTTTTTCTCTCATTTAGCCTAAACATCTTTTTACTTTCATGCATGCATTCTTTCAGCTGCTATTTCTGGAGTGTCTACCATGTGCTAAGCATAGCAGAGATGAGCAATAATAGTTTGAGAAAACATTGCTTCTCACATGCCATTATATAACTCCCAGAATTAAGCTCTAACCTTTCAGGATGTACTTGTCAACTTAATAGGTATGTGGTGGAGACTTTGGGCTTCTTAATTCTACTTATAATGATGGAATCGTTTTTCCAAAAGAATACATAGAAACCTTGAAAATGTTTTAAATGAGACACTAAAGTGTTTAATAAAACTAAAAATTACCGTATGGAAGATCATATCTTCCCATTTTCTTTTAACATCTAAAATAAGTTTGGGTTGATTCTCCAGAGAATTCTGTCAAGAAAAAGTCCTAAATTTCCTGGAAAAACCATCTGGTATATTTCAGAAGTGTTATGTACTTTTTAAACCTAGACTTAGCTCTCTGATGAAGAAGAAAGAATTTTTGGATAAAGAACTAAAACCAAAAATTACATCACATTTCGGTCTTCAATTTTGCCCCTAATCATCCTTGTCAGTTGAAAAATGCTTATCTAAATTTCCCAGAGTTTATCAATATACTTGTCAAAGCTTGACCCTAGCTGGATTTTAAGCTGAGTAACATTTTTTTGGAATGCTAAGTTCATTATAGTATACACGCATTTGAAATTGACTGCTCTAATACTCAACTTTTAACAAATTAGACCCTTAACAGATACAAACACATATCCCATAGAAATTAGACTAAATGACTGAGGGGCTCAGTTGGTTAAAGCACCTGACTCTTGATTTTGGCTCAGGTCGTGATCTCACAGTTTGTGAGTTCGAGCCCCTCATGGAGCCCTGCATGGAGCCTCATTCTGACAGTGGAGACCCTACTTGGGATACTCTCTTTCTCCCTCTCTCTTGGCTACTCCCGCTCTCTCTCTCTTTCTCTCCCTCAAAATAAATAAATAAACTTAAAAAAAAGAAATTAGACTAAGATGACTAATAGTAGAAAAGTCATAAAACTTATACAGTCAGTGGAGAGGATTTGGGCTTGCAAATCATAGAAATTATCTTGAAGCCCCAGATTCTGAGAGTTGCATTACTCATACTTATCACCACATTATGGGCCTTAGTATCTGCAAGATTCTGATAACTGATCTCTATTTGTTTCTTCCCACTCCCCATCGACACTCACTCTAATCCTTGATATATGCCATACATCTCTGGTTATATATGTATTCTTGCAAAATATACATTTTTTGTGTGTGTACATATTTTTAAATTAATTTACAAGAAGATATTATGATGTATAGTATAATATTTTGTTCAGTTTCTTGTTTTACTAAGAAAGATTTATTGAGGTAGCAGAATGTATGTAAAGATTTCCTTTGTTTGGCTATTTGAAAAGACTATCAGACTCCACAGAGCACACTCGCCTAAGACTTATTTAAATGCAATATATACAAGTACACAACAGAAAGAGAGTGCAGGCAAGCACTACAGGTCCTAGAGACATGCCACATGCAAGGCACCACCATCAGGAAAGCTTAAAACAGAAGGTCCCAGGGAAGCCATTTGATGTCCCTTTGATGTTTGATTTTTTTTTTTTTTTTACTTGTTATTGTTGTTGTTGTTTGTGAACCAGGAGCAGCCCTCACCAAACACCAAATCTGCCCGCACCTTGATCTCAGACTTTCAGCCCCCAGAACTGTGAGAAAAAAAAAATATCTGTTATTCATAAGCCCATCCAGTCTATGGTTTTCTATTATAGCAGCCCAAACTGATTAAGACAGAAGTTGGTACCGGAAATGTGGTGCTGCTGTAACAGATGTTTAAAATATGGAAGTGGCTTTGGAACTGGGTAATGGGTCAAGACTGAAAAAGTTTTCAGAAATATGCTAGGGAAAGCAATTGTCATGAACAATGAAGGGTAATTCTGATTTGGACACAAACACAAGCCGGGCATATCAAACCCCAGTAGACTAGTTGCAACCATCAGTAAAAAACTGGTCCTGAGAGTCTCCAATACATCATAAATCTCATTACCCTTATCTTAGCCAAGAGTAAAAACCAGACACCATGGTGCTCCTGGAATAGTTTTCCAGTACAACTATAAGTACATTCCACCTTCACAATATATATTTAACTTAGTGTTTCTATTGTTTGATAGTATTTCATGGCTTGCAGTCTTTAAGTGTTATTTTAGTTATTCCCGTAGTGATGGACATCCAGGTTGCCTTCAGTTTCCAGCTACCATACGCAACACAGTGATGATTGATATTCATACATACCCTCTTGTAGACTTGTGTGAGTTTCCCTGAGAAACTCAAGTGTTGAATAGCTTGGCCATTAGTAGCGCAACCATATAACTTATTGTCCGTACTGAATAACTTTGATAGTGGAAGAGGGCATTATTAAAAATTATTAAATGCAACATGATCCAGAACTTGGGCAAACCAGATATGTAGTCTTCTGAATCATAGGTTGTATGCATACACTTAGTATACCAGCTTCTTCTCCAGAGAACGAAAAAGGTGCCTTTTATACACCCATACTTAGTATTTTCAAATTTCTAATCTTGTGATTTGACATGTTCAGTGTTTCTTTCATTTTCATTTATCTCCTCATATTTGTTAGCTTCTCTTCTTTTAATTTGGATTCACAGCTTTTATTGTTTTTTTTCCACTATAAACATGCATTGGGTGTCAATTTTTGACTTGGAGGTTCTTTTCCCTCAATTTGTCACCTATTAACTTCATCTTTGAACAGAAATCCTTAATTTTGATATAGAGAATCAATTAAGTTTTTAAAAAAAAATTTAATGTTTATTTTTGAGAGAGAGAGACAGAGCACAAACAGAAAGAGGCAGATAGAGAGGGAAACACAGAATCCGAAGCAGGCTCCAGGCTCTGAGATGTCAGCACAGAGCCTGACACAAGGCTTGAACCCACGAACCGCGAGATCATGACCTGAGCTGAAGTTGGACACTTAACTGACTGAGCGACCCAGGAGCCCTTCAATTATTTTTTTACCTTTAGTTATACTGTATGTAATTTTTTTAAGAAGTTCCCCATCTTAAGGTCACAAAGATATCCTCCTATATTTTCTTCCATTAGCTATATGGTTTGCCTTTCATAATTAGAAAATATAATCCATTTGAACTTTGATTTTGGAGTTAGCATAACCTAGGAACCTAATTTGTCTTTTCTTATGAAAAACTCAGTTTGACCACAGAGTTCTTGACTTTGTTTCTAACCTTCAATCGGAAAACTAAGAAATCTTGATCTAGTAAGAACACTTGCATTTTTTCAGTTAATACTTTACTCTAGTTGGCCTCTCTTTTTAGCCCTCATACTAAAAGAACAAACTGCACCCAGGTATTAAAAGGCACATGGTAGCAGCAGGACCCTGTTGTCACAGAGTATAGGTTTCCTGCAAGTCAGGAGCACGCAGCCTGCCAATTTTTGTTTAGCACCTGCGCCTCCCGTATAACTGGCAGAGAGACACATGCCTTCTCAACACATGGTGATCAGAAAGGAGCCAAACAATTATGCATGTGGATGAAGATCAATTCTTAGCTTTTGTTCTTCCTGTAATACCAGTTTTTCAAAATTCAGCCCGGGTTCTTTGACGGAGGAAAATGCCACTCTCATAGACTCAGAAACTAAGGTTGAACTTTTGCCTCCTTTTGGATTATTTGCACATATTTCGTTGTCTATTTTATCTTGGCTTTTTAACTAAAAGTCTTTGTTGTTACTTTTGAATTTGTAGTATACACTTTTAACTTACCACAGCCTACCTTCATGTAATGTTATATCACTTTATATATAGTAAAAGAAACATTACAATAGTAGATTTCTATTTTTCCCCACAAACTTTCGGGCGATTGTTGTCATACATTTTACTTTCCCATATGTTATGAGTCCTAAAATATGTTGTTTCTGTTTTTGCTTTAACCAATGAATGTTCTTTTATAGAGGTTAAAGTTAAAGAAAATTATTTCTTATCTATATTTTTATCACTTGTGGTGCTATTCATACTTTGGAATAGATTCAAGTTTTCATCTGGGATCTTTTTTTTTTTTTCTGCTGAAAGACTTCCTTTAACATATCTCGTAATAAAGATATGTTGGTGGTGAGGGTTTTAGCTTTTATATCTCTTAGTAAATATTTTGTCTTTATTTTTCAGATTTTTTTTCTAAGTAATGCATTATTCTGGCTTTTAGTACTTTAAAGAATTTCTCCAATGTTGTTGGGTTTTCTTGTTTCAGATGAGAAATCTGCTATTATTCTTATTTTTATTCTTTTCTTTTCTTAGTGCAAAAAGGTGATTTTATTAAAGCACGGGGACAGGACCTGTGGGCAGGAAGAATTTCCTTATTTTTATTCTTGATATATGATAATGTCGATTTCCTTGACTGCTTTTAAAATCTTCTCATTTCATTTTTAAAAATTTTCATTATGATGGACTTGGTACAGTTTCCTTCGTATTTTTTGTGCTTGGAATTCATTGGACTTCTTGGTTCTCTAGATGTATAGCTTTCATTGCATTTGAAAAGTTTTCATTAATATGTCTTCAATTTTTTTTCCTATCTTTCCTTCCTTTTGAGACTCCTACTATATTAGATGTATATTAGATAACTTAAAGTTTCTCAGAGCTGCTGATGGCTTGTTCATTTTTCTCTCTTTGTGTTCAGTGCTGAAGAGTTTCTATTGTTATATCTTCAATTTCACTCATCTGTCTTCTGCAGTATCTAATCTGTGGTTTATTTCATTTAGTGCATAATTTTTTCATCTCAGAAATTGGAACTTTGTCTCTAGAAGTTAGATATGAGTCAAAAAATTCTTCCATGTTTCTAACATGCTCAGTTATTTCTTTATCTTTTTTAAATATATGGGGCATCTTATTTTCCTGCTTCCTTGCATTCTTTGTTATTTTTATTGGATGTCATGTATTATAAAGTTTTACTTTGTTGGATACTGATTATTTTTGTTTGCCTATAAATATTGTTGAGCTTTATTTTGGAGCATATCTAAGTTATTTGAAAACTGTTTTAACTTTTCCCTTTTGAGGTTTGCTTTCAGGTTTTGTTAGATGAGAGCAGAACAGGTTTTATTCAAGGACTAATTTCATTCCCAATACTCTTTTTTTTTTTCCAATGTTTATTTTTGAGAGAGAGAGAGAGGGAGAACATGTGAGCAGGGGCAGGGCAGAGACAGACGGAGACACAGAATCCAAAGCGGGCTCCAGGATCTGAGCTGTCAGCACAGAACCCTACATGGGGCTCCAGTTCACGAACCCTGAGATCATGACCTAAGCTGAAGTCAGACACTTAACCGACTGAACCACCCAGGTGCCCCCCAATGCTTTTTTGAATAATCTTTACAATACCCCATGACTTATGAGATTGTTTTCATTCTTTGGTGGAACACAAACTATTTGTGGCCATAAGATTGTCCTCTCTCTTCTTTTTGGATGTTTTTTTACCCCACCATGGAGACTTTTTTCATACACATTGATGATTAATAGTCAACTGAGGGAGTCCTCTGCATATCTCCAGATACTTGCTGTGGAATTCTTTCCTTTCAGATAATCTTCCCTGAGAACTCTAGCCTATTGGCCTTCCTGAATTCCTAACTCTGTCTCCTTAACTCTGAAAGACCTCCAAGCTCTGCCTGCGTTCCCCCTCCTTGTGCTACAACCTGCAACCTTTCACCTAGCAGGAATCCGTAGGAAGTTCTAGGCCTTGCTTTCTTCCACTTTCTCGGGGATCATTGTCATTTGCTGCCTGATATCTAATGTCTAAACTGACGTTTGATGTACTTCTTCCTCTCCTTTTTGCTGTTGTTGTGTCAGTCTAGAAGATTAATCTGGTATATATTCCTGCATTTAGGCCAAAAGCACAATGATCATCTGGGTTTTTAATAGCAGAAACAAGGTCTTATCCTGGAGCAAGATGGGAAGCTGACCTGAGCTTTCAGTGTATTACCAGGAGGCACGAAAGTCTTTCTATCCAATAACTAGTATCAAAATAGTGCCTTGCCAGCACATAGATGTAACCAGGGGGATATGTACATTCACAACATAGAGTTCATCATCTTAACCAGGTAACAAGAGATAGCTTTGTCAATTAAAGACAATCTAACATTATGTGACTCCTAGTACGACGCAATAAGAAGTGCGGAGCATTATCTATGTTTTGCCATTAATGTTTAACATCGGTTTAACCATGAGAAATTCAACACAGAATCTGGGATATTTTATAAAATGAGTTACCGTATTCTCTTCAGAAATTTCAATTTTGTGAAATAAAGCAAAGAAATAAATAACCCAAAAGTCAGTGGGATAATTATAGGTTAAAGAAGACTAAACAGGCATAATACCTGATAGCAATGCATGAAGCTTGATTATATGCTAGCTCAAAACAATCAGTTTTAAATACATTTTGGGCACAATTGAAAAAACTTTATATATGAATGCCATGGTTTATGACATGCAATTACTATAACCTTTTTGAGGTATGATAATGGCATTATTGTCATGTTAAGGGATGCTTTTTTCCTTAAGATATTTATTCTGAAATATTTAGCTGAGAAGTGACGTGATATCTTATTTGCTTATATGTAGGTAAGGAGCAAGAGACTGAAAGACAGGAGAGAGAATGAAGAGAACAGATGAGAGAATTGAAAGAGAAAGGAAGGAAATTTGGCAAAATGTTAATTAATAAAGCTAGTTGAAGAATGTGCAAATGCTCTTCATAATAATACTTCAACATTTCTATTGACTTGAGAATTTTCCAAATAAAAAGTTGGTAGTGAGGGACAACATTAAAATAAGGTGAATTTATAAGCAAGTTTCATTAAATCTTTAAGAATTTTTGAGGGAGAAAATATTTTGAGAAATAAAGTTTCTGCACTAATTTTATAAGGTGAGTATAACCTTGAACCTAAATCATATCAGGAAAGCTTGAAAAATGCTATAAATACAAATACAGAAATGATATATTTTTTAATTTTTTAACATTTATTTATTTTTGAGACATAGAGACAGAGTGTGAGCAGAAGGGTAGAGAGAAAGGGAGCCACAGAATCCAAAGCAGGCTTCAGGCTCTGAGCTTTCAGCACAGAGCCCGACACGGGGCTCGAACTCACAGACCGCAAGATCATGACCTGAGCTGAAGTTGGCCACTTAACCGACTGAGCCACCCAGGTGCCCCCAGAAATGATATTTGATAAGATATCAAATTACAACCAGTAGTTCAATAAAAAATAATACATTATGGCTAGGTACACTTATCCTAAAAATGCAATGATATTTTAACAGTAAAAAACTTATTGATACATTTCCCAAATTAACAGATCAACATAAAATCCACAATCATAGGCTCCAAAATATTCTTACAGTGTAGTTCTAAATGGCAGATAAAATGAATGAACGAGATCTGCATATCTTCACGGAAATAATAATGAAACATATTGTTGAGGATACCAATAAAGTTACATTTGATACCTCACATGTGAAATTTAAAAATGAACAAAAATACTATATCATGTTTCTGGCTCAATATATTCAAAGCAAAAGTATAAAAATACGAATGTTGAGAGCATATCCCTTGTTTATGATGTTCCAAGGGCTTCTCATCACCTTAAGATGAATACCAAAATCTTTACTCTAGATCCTAAAGCTCTTCATGATCTGATCTCTGCCAACATTTCTAGAATTGTCAAGTATTACACTTGTGCTTGTTCTGTATGCTCCAGCCTTGCCTGGCTTCTTCACACACTCGAAAGCATCACGCTACAACTCATTATAGGGTCTTTGCACGTTGTTTCTTCTCTCGAGGATATTCTAGCCTTACTTCTCTTACATAATTTTATCTCTTATCCCATTCCTCATTTATTCCAGTGACACATTTTACTCTTCTGCTTTACTCTTCCAGTATTCTATATGATCCCTTCCCTCTGGGGCACTAAATCAGTTAGGTCTCATTTATGTATGAGGGTGTATGACTAATATCGGTCCTCCCATTAGATTCTTTACCTCCTCCACATAACATCAGAGACCACAACTTGTTTTCTGACCAATGTATCCCCAGCACTTCCTACAATTCTTGCACATTAAAGGTGCTTGCCAAGTAGTCAACAAATTGGTGAGTGAATTGGCAAAGAACTTTTTTTGATAAAATATGCTTATTGGATTGTAATCCCTTCGGGATTTTTCTTTCAGTGGCTTATTCTATGCTCTCATTTATCTTTCCCATGTGACTTAATACAGCTGGATGTAGTTTGGGTGTCTCACCTAGACGAGAGGGAATGGATGCTATGATTGACAACACGTCTAGAACTATGGGGATTGAATGAAGCACATTGCAGACAAGTAGGGATATTCCAACCATGACAATGAACACATAAATGTATGTTAGGAATTTGCATAGAAGAGTTAATAAATTTTGTATTACAAATTAGGATATATAACAGAAAAGATCTCTGCAACCAAAACTAACACTGAAATCTGCCTTTCTTTATGTCTATGTTATTTATGAGCCCTTAATTATCACTCTTCTTAAGGAAAAAAGTGAAGTGGCTTCAAAGACATTAAGGTAGATAAGGATACACAAAAAGCGAGTTTCCAAAATATTATTTTAGCAACTGTTTAATGAAGGCAAATAAAAATATTATGGCAGCTCTTTTCAACATTTTGTCCTTTTAGTTTAACGACGATTTGTTGAGTATCATGTATGCGTAAGTCATGAAACATGAACTGTGAGACACGTGATAAATAGAAAGCAAACCCTGCTCTCAGAGAACCTTCCATGTGGAGGGAATGGACTTTGCCAACATGCTACTGTGCAAGGCAGATGCTGGTACCAACTCTGACTCCCATGGATCGAGCCCATTTGTTAGTACCAGGGACTCTACACACATTATCTTAATCTGTGTGACAGTCTTTCAGAGGAAGATATACATTAGCATTCCAGGGTATAAAAATGAATCAATTAAAGGACAGAGAGTTAAAAATCCCCCCATGATTTCACAGTCACAGAACCAGAATTAAAATCCAGATCAGTATGACCCCTAAGCCCTAGTTTGCTGCACTGCAAGCCAAGGATATAGGTTTTGCTGAACCTAATGAGCCCGTAAAACTGTACGCTTTTCTACTCTAAGCCAGTGCTCCCTCAGATTTGCTGCTGTTCTGTGAAAGATCCCAAGGTCAAACAACCTTTGGAAACGCTGTGTGTCACATACTTAAAAAGCTCTGAGAAACTTTTTAGAAAAGAAGCACTGCTTTTTTCATTGCTTAACTCAGCACTTCCCAAAAGGTATTTGAACAGGGAATTCTTTTTTTATGTAACACATCATGAGAAACTGTTTCAGGCAAGAAGGAGATATAAAGCCTCTTTTTCAGTCCTAATACAGATCTGTGTTTCAGGTGACACTCCATGCCTTTTATCACCCCATGCTTCTGCTGAGATGTTCTGTGCTTGAAACACTCATGTTCTTTTGTGATATGTGGCAAAATCTTATTTATACATTAGTTCCGCTGTCAGGTCATCTGTGAACCCCTCTGTTAACCCTTTGCTCCCATGCATACATGCACAAACACACACACAGACACCCACGTACATATAGAATAAGCACTAAAAGCTATATTGTAACAAAACGATATTGAAGAACATATTTAATGAGCATTTACTGTGTAAAAGCTGGTTCAACACACCACAAATTTCATTCAATGTTAACAATTATTATTTATTATTATTATTTGTTAAACCTTTCATTTCCTTTTAGCTCACATTGTCATTTCTCTGGTCCTACTTACAGAAAACTCCTCTAGAAAGATTTCTACACTGCCTGATTATGACTCTTTTCCTCTCTGTCTTCCTTGAACACAACTGAGGTAGGCTTGTCCCCTCATCCGCCATAGTTGATTTGTCTAGTGCACCAACAGCCGCTATGTTGATCAATCCAGGCAAGGATTCAGTCCTCGTCTTACTTGAATTATCAGCAGCATTTGACAAAGTTGATCCCTCTTCACAAAGTCAAACCTTCCACCTCTTGTCTTCCAGGACACTGCATTTCCGATTTTCCTTATACATCGCTGGCAACTTTTCATGGTCTGCTTTGTTGGTTCTCCTCATCTCCACAGCCTCTAAGTGTTGACATACCCTGGCTTTTTTACAGTCCTTCCATCGGTGATTTCGTGTTGAGTGTTGTGGCTGAGAACACAGCTCTTTGGGCCAGACTGTCTGACTGTGAGTCTCAGCTCAACTACTTTTAATGTTAGATGCATATATCTAGCTAACTATCAATTAAATCTCACTTCAGGTACCTCATCTGTAAAAATTGAGATTACAACAGTACCTATCCTATAGAATTGGTGGAGCATTAAATGAGTTAATGTCTGTAAAAATGCTTAGAATGATACCTGACACTCCATGTATTTGCTGATACCATCAATACTCAAATGACTCATAAAATATATCTAGCCTAGACTTTTGCAACACATTTGTTGATAATACATCCAACTACCTGCACAATGCTTGTGCTTGAAAGTCTAAGACAAATCTAAAATTTATTATGTATGAAATGGAAAATCTTATCTTCCTTAACCCTGGGAAACCTCAGCAAATGGCAATCTCATCCAGCTGCGAAGCTAAAGACTTGGAGGCATTCTTGAGTCCTCTCTTCCTCTCAGTTCATCTATCCAGGTGTCAAATCGCGATTGCTCTGCCTTCCAGTAATCTGGAATCTTACCACTTCTCACTACAACCATTCTAATTCTTAGTCCAAGGTCCCAGGTTCTCTCACCTGTAGTATTACACTAGTTTCTCAATTCATCTCTTGGCTTCTGTCCTTGGTCCCCTGTGGACTGTCTTCAAAATACCGAAACAATTATTTTAAAATATAAATCAGATCATGTCATTCCTCTGCCCATAGCCTTCTGAGACTTCCTACCTTACTTATGAAAAGCTGAAGTCCTTACGGTGTTTTAACAATTTCTCTAATCCGCCCCCCCGCCTACTCCCTGAAACTCTCTAATGTCATCTACAATCTTCACTTCTTTACTTCCACTCTCTCTGCTCTATCCTCCTCCTAGGTCTTCCAGAAACTCAGGCATGCTCCTTTTTTCAGGGTCTCCGCATTTGCTAGCTTTTTTTCCTGGAGTATTCTCTTCCCAGCCACCTACATGGTTCTGCGCCTCATTCCTTCTGATCCTTTCTCAATTTCCACCTTCCCAAGACCTTCTTTAACTACTTTATCAGAAATTGCAACTCTACTCCTCTTCAGCCCTCTTTCCTGTTTGATTTTTCTACCTTGAATTTAAGACACACTATAGCACACTATAGCTTTCATTCATTTGTTTCTTTATTATTAATTCCCCCCTCTAGTTTATAAGCTCAGTGAGGGGACACATTTTACTTCATTTGTTTGTTGCATATCCACAGTGCATAGCACAGTATATGGTACATGATAGACACTTAACAAATATTTATAGAATAAGGGGCTTCCCCCTTCCTCATCATAGTTGAAGAAAATAAGATTCATAGAAGTAATTTGTTCAGAGCATCCAAAATTTGCTTAAAGCATCCAAGGTCAAACCACAGGGGTAGAGGATGCAGTCAATCAATAGATAACTTACAAAGGATATTAGATGTATGGTCATGTATCACATACTCTTCATCCTTAGTAGAAGGGGACTTCCTTGAGAGCAGTAACAGTTTTAGTCGTCTTTATAACCTGGTACCTAATGTATTACTGGGATAATACAAGCACTGATGTGATCATGGTAAGGAGCAGCTCCTTAGCTCCAGAGGGCCAACTGTGTGCTTTGTTTCAACTTCGCTTTCAGTGGCATACATTGGTAGCTTGGAATTGGCCTTAGTAGAAATATTTGCACCGTGGAAATCACCAAACACTGCAAATTGGATCTTTTTCCCTGGTGGGTTGGTTGTTAAATATTTATCTGCATACCACTACATAAAATGCAGTTTAAAAAGATGTTTGGTGCATTAGTGAATGAGTTAGTGAGTAAAATTTATAGGGGAGAGATTATAGTCCAAGGCAACTTTTAGTTCATTTGTGATATAGAGGACGTGAGAAGAAAGTGAAAGCTGACAATAAATAACTTTCGATGAACATTATAAAACAAACACAATAAAAATTAAAATCCTTCAGATAGAATATAATTCAATTTCCTATTCTATGAGAGAATTTTATATAAAACAACTACTCAAAATAAAACCTTCCTATGAGAGGTGATCTTAGGAAATTAGGTAAAGCTCTACTTCTTCCTTCTGGAATAAAAAAAAAATAGATTCATATTTCTCCCCAATTATATATCCTACATAATTATTCTCAGTTCGTAGCTCATCACTGTGTGTCTGTGACTCTTTCATTGGACAAATGTTTCCTAGATATTTTTAAGCCACCATTCCTTCTAAGAGAATCACCTCCATAAAAAAAATGCAATGACAAATAAAATTGTTCATACAACTTCCGATCTGTTCATACAACAGACCTTCAAAGTAGGGGCGCCTGGGTGGCTCAGTCGGTTGAGCGTCCGACTTCGGCTCATGTCATGATCTCACGGTCCGTGAGTTCGAGCCCCACGTCGGGCTCTGTGCTGACAACTCAGAGCCTGGAGCCTGCTTCGGATTCTGTGTCTCCCTCTCTCTCTGCCCCTCCCCCACTCATGCTCTGTCTCTCTCTGTCTCAAAATTAAATAAACATTAAAAAAAAATTTTTCAAAGTAGTGTCTATAGGCCTGGGGTTAAAGAACAGACATACTGTGCTAGACAGAATGAGAGGACCTTGGGAGGTAGCTATTTATCAAAATCATTTCCTATTTCCAGCATGTGTCTGACACAATGACATTTTAAATAGAAAATACAGGGGCTCCTGGGTGGCTCAGTAGGTTAAGCCTCCCTTCATGTTGTCTCAATTCCTGATTCGAGCCCCGCATCGGGCTCTGTGCTGACAGTTCAGAGCGTGGAGCCTGTTTCAGATTCTGTGTCTCCCTCTCTCTGCCCCTCCCCTGCTCATGCTCTGTCTTTCTCTCAAAAATAAATGGAAGTTTTCTTTTTTAATTTAAAATAGAAAATATAGAAAAAATAAGACTTCTGCATCGAATGGATGGATGGAACAGATAATCAGTTATTTCAGATGCCCATTGCCACCCCTGCCATCTCTTTTCCAAAACATCTTTCATTTTGTTTACTGTTTATTTATAAAGCATGATTTTCAAAGTCTATAATTTTTTAGATCGCAGTCCTCTGATAATTTTCCTCTTTGCACGATTTATAATACCAAGTTGAATGCTCTTGATTTGTAATAGAGAGGGTCAAGCTATTGTCTTTTTTCCCCTTTGGAATACACAGTTCTACTTACATTTCAAGTTTTTATTAATGTTCCAGGCAACATAGGCATCACCCAGGAACCACAATGATCTCTCATTTAGCTAAAATTCTAGATCTTGGTCACCTGAAAGTCTATTAAGCTAAAGTCATTAAATTTCTCTACTTCCTCAGTAGTCTTTTACACGTAACTCTATCTTTTTACTATTTAATTCTCTTGTCAGTTTCTACCCACTGTTCTAGTCTGTGAAATTCTTTGTAAATTAAATTATGTGACATAGTAGCTTGAGCTCCACATTTAAAATCATGTCCAAATTTATTAAGTATGTCAAATAATATCATGTCACCAAATAGTTGATTTAAAAATGATATAAAGAGGAGAATCTAGGTGGCTCAATCTGTTAAGCATTGGACTCTTGGTTTCAGCTCAGGTCATGATCTCAGGGTTCATGAGTTCAAGCCCCACGTTGGGCTCTGCACTGATAGCTGCAGAGTCCGCTTGGGATTCTCTCCCTCTTTCTGTCTTCACCCCTCCCCCAACTTGCACTATCATTCTCTCTCTCTCTCAAAATAAATAAACATTAAAAAAAATTAAAGGACACCTGTGCGGCTCAGTTGGTTGAGCAACCAACTTCAGCTCAGGTCATGATCTCACCGTTCATGGGTTTGAACCCTGCGTTCAGCTCTGTGCTGACAGTTGGGAGCCTAGTTTGGATTCTCTGTCTCCACCTCTCTCTTTCTCGGCCCCTTCCCTACTCATGTGCTCTCACTCATTCTCAAAAATAGGTAAATAACCATTAAATAAATATTTTTAAATGATGTAAAGAAAGATTCAGTAAAAGAAACCAGAGGCATCCCTACAATTTGACATGGAGACATTAACCAGTAGTATTTGGTAGGAAAGATTTATCAGCTAAAAACTCAACAAACTACACAATAACACTATCCACATATAGTCATCTCAACCACAAAGATGTTAGGAATGATTTCAAATGCTTTGTTGAAATCTAGATGATCCAAATGAGGCATCACCTCATCCTTGAAATCTTTCCCTGAGATTCAATTATACATCAATTCTTTGTGTTCCCATGATATTTCGTGCACCTCCGTATCGGAGTCCTTACCACAATATGCCAAATCTCCTTTTGTATCTGTTTTCCCAAGTAGTATGAAGTCCTCAAAGAATGAGTCTGTGCTTCCTGTATCTCTACATTCTCAGCACCTTGTGCATAGTAGTTATTCAGTAAATATTTGTCAGACTGCAGAGCTAATAATAGAGATATTCTCATATGTTACCTCAGGATGTAGACTCCTATATAAAGTCTGCAATTTTCTCGGAGCTTAGTCTAGGATGCAAATCACCAAAAATAATTCACAACAATTCATGGGAATAGATGAGCCAGTTCACCTCTTTGTGCCTCACTTAGAACATTCTTACTATTTTAAATTCTTGTGCATATGGAGTATGTGACTTGGTTTTATTACAGAAAGATAACTTCATCCTTTTAAAGCTAAAACTGTATGTGCTATTATGGCTATTTCTCTCTTCTTCCTCTTATACTGCATCTTTTGTATTTCTTTTTAAAATGTCAAAAACAGTATCTCATTAACACTTCTCAGAGAACATTTGCCAATGTTTCCATTCATAGACCTGATACTTGGAGTGCCTCATTCCAAATCATAGGAAAATGATAAAATGCAACAAAATCACAATGTTTCTGAATATTTATGCACTCAGGTACATAAAATTTACATTGAACTTTCTGTTCTTTGGCTGATAATAACCCATTTATTCAGGTATTTGGAGAATAAAATGCCCCTATCTTATGTTTATCTTTTGACATCCAGGCATAGATCTATTTTTTCCAAAGCCAATTTATATAAAATATATAAAGATCAAATATCCAGCATTCCTGTGCACAGGTTGAGTAATTTGTATCAGACTGAAAAACTCAATGGAGGGAAAACAAAGTGACCTTGTACCTTGTGTGTAATCTTTATTAATTGAACTCTAAGCTAGCCTTTGAGATTTTTATGCAGTCTGCAGCAGAAAGGTCAGTGGAATACCAATAAATCCTCTTGTATTTATTAGTTCATTCTGCAAATGTTAAAGTGGGGTGAAAGTTTATCCAATTCATTTGTAATCCAATACCAAAAGGGAAAAGTGATTTTTAACTCATCCACTTACACATACATGAAAACATAGCATTTCCAAGAAAAATCATGGACAGTTTTAATAGCAAAGGGCACATAAGACTTTGACCATGTTTGTAATTTCTTACCATCTTTTAAATTTTCTGCAGGAGCGCCTGGCTGGCTCAGTCAGAGGAGCTGTGACTCAAGATCTCGGGGTCATGAGTTTGAGCCCCATATTGGATGTAGAGATTACTTAAAATAAATAAATAAATAAAACTACTAAAATAATTTAAAATTTTTAATAACATTTTTGCAAAGAAAACATAATTTTGAATTAGGGACACCAATACAATTTTATATTGAACAAATAATATAGTTAAAGTTCTTTTTTAATGTTTATTTATTTATTTTGAAACAGAGAGAGAGAGCGTGAGGTGAGGGGGCAAAGAGGGAGTGAAAGAATCCTGAGCAGGCTCTGCACCGTCAGCACAGAGCCCAATGCAGGGCTGAATCTCATGAACCATGAAATCGTGACCGAAGCCGAAAATCAAGAGTTTGGAGCTTAATGACTGAGCCACCCAGGTGCCCCATGGTTTTTATAGGCTCCAAGAATACAACATAAATAATATAGCCAATGCCCTAAAAAATCAAAATCTATTGGAGAAACAAAATATTGAGAACTCACTTACTAAAATACAAGGTAAAGTAAGGGAAATACTTTGACTTTGATGTGAAATAATGCTACAGGAGCGCAGAGGCTTCAATTATGAAATTTTATAAAATGAGAAAGATTTGAGTTGTGCATTGGAGGATTAGCATAACTTCACAAGTTTTAAAGGATATTCTAAGCCAAAGCAAAAATATGGGCAAGAGCTCTGAAAATATCTAAAGATATAACAAAATTGACAAATGGAATACAGCTCTGTTTAACTGGGAGAGAGCAAGGAGTCATGATAGACTAGGCCAGAAATGAAGATGGGAGTTAAAATTTGTTGATTTTTCTTTCCATGTTAAGTTATTTGGACTTTAACTTCTAGGCAAGTAAGGAACTACTGAAAAATTTTGAAGCATGGAATGGCATGAGTTAAACCTGAGTATCTATCTGTGTTTTAAAACGTTTTCATTGGTGACAACACAGAAGGTGTAAAAACTCTAACTGCCCTTGTCTAAGTAAGGAATTCTTGGTTGTTGTAATGGAAGTGGGCTTGAAAGGAGGGGGAAGATTTATTAAAAGTTAGAATTAGGACTTGGCATTTGGATGAAAGTGGAAGTTAAGGAAAATAAAGATGGCATTGTGGTTGCTGCTCAATATTATTTGTTTATAATCACAACCAAATGTGCATTCTTAAACATAACTAATATCTCATATCTAATTTAGTTTTAATTAGAATATTCTTAATCCTGAAAAAGTTTGAGTTTATAAATCTCTAAGTAATCTTTTCCAGTTTATGCATATATGTGTGTATGTGTTTTATTTTACCAAAATATCTGCAAGAATAGTTTTTCAGAGGAAACAAAAAAAAATAAATTAAAAAAGCTAAGAATATAAAAACATATATTTCATTAAATGACCAATCATTTCGTTAAGGAGATCACAGTTTTTCTCCTTGACTTGGGGAGTAGAGAAACAATCTTTATCCTTCCCCATCCTCCTTTACTACCCGGTTGGTGTCAGGAATTCATCCCTTTAGACTATGGTGAATAAAGAAATACATGTATATAAAAACATATTTGACATAATTAACCATTATTTGTATGGTGTGTGTGTATGAGTGCATGTGTGGGTGGCGGATATATGTATGTAAATCCTCAAAAGGTAATTGATTGGCATTTCAGTAAAACACAGTGAAACTCCCCTGATTTATTCAATTATATGCAAATAACAGCTTCCTAATAGTACATCAATACATAGAAGTAGGTAATGGTGTTCTTGCAAAGATCATTGCTTATTTCTTGAAAATGTGTATGCTAGTGAACAGTTTATCTTTAAAGGATGACATATATCATAATCATACTCATTAGAATCCCAAAGTAAGAACTATATATTAGAAAAACTTTGTGTATAAGTAAAGCACTAAATTCATCTAAGTTAAAATAAAAAACAAACCCTGATTATCAGGTCATAACCATAAAACAGAATAAACTGGTAGATGTTATCTTCTTATTGGGATAATTTTCTGCTACTCATGTCTTTTTTTTCTTTTATGAAAATCCTAGCACCTATTATTGCTTTGGGTTATCTATAGCCAGTAAGATTTTCAAGGTCAGGTGCTTCTCTTGAAGAAGAGTTATAAATTCGTTCTCTCATTGTCCACGAGTCTACCTTTGAGACACACTTTACTACAACACAATCATCTTTAATTTAGAATTGTATATGTGAACAGCCTTAAATTTATGACTTGGTTTATAATTACATGTGACTCACCAAATTTGTCTTAAATCTTATAAACGTAGTTGGGTTTGATATCCACGTCAAATAGCACATAGAATTTATGTGCTTTCCACCATTATGCCAAATTTGAAGGAAAAACATCTTCCAGTTACACTAGACAGAATAGCTTAAGCTTATATTCCTTCCACATATCCAGCTACACTGGAATATTTAGTATGTCATACAAGCGAATGGAGATTATATATTGAATGAGAAAGCACTTGGAGGAATTGACGAAAGGCCGGAGTGACTAGAATATAATGAACAAGACCAAAAGGATAGTAGGCAGGATCTAGACTCCCTTTTGCTCCCCTAAGCTTTGGGGCTTTTGGAAAATAACAGGAGGAGACACATAGGCCTGCTTTCAGCAGTGCAGTATCAGCTGCGAAAGTGAGCAAAGGGTGGGCTAAACACTTCAATGGGTGTAAGGGAGAAGCCCAGTGAATACGTCAGATATAATACCATGTAACAGCATTATTTAAGAGGTATATGTGTATGTATATGCACAGATATTTATGCAAACACATATATACACACATGTATATGTATTTTTTAAGATAATTCCCTTCTTCCTCGCTGCCCTTAATTTCCGTTTCCCAAGTGAACAGAATTGCCATGCTGCCTTCCTATTTTTCAAGGACTCATCACCCACCATTACCCCAAGTAACTCCTTACCCAAATCAAAGTTAAATCTATAAAGGATGTGTTAACTTCCCAGGGCTGCTGTGACAAATCACCACAACCAGCTTAAAACAATAGAAATCATTCTCTCAAAATTTGTGAGGTTACAAGTCCAAAATCAAAGTGTGGGCAGGGGCCACGCTCCCTCCAAAGGCTCTAGGAAGAATCCTTCCTTGCCTCTTCCAGCTTCTGGAAGTTGCCAGCAATCCTGGACGTTCCTTGGTTTGTCTCTGCCTTCACATGACCTTCTTCCTTCTGTGCCTCTGTGTCTCCAAAGTTTTCTCTTCTTAAAAGAACACAAGTCATTGGATTTAGGTCCCATCCTAATCCAACATGACCCTATCTGAACTTCGTCTCACCTGTAAAGACTTTCTTTCCAAATAAAGTTCTATTCACAAGGGGTATTTGGGTGTCTTGGTTGGTTAGACTTCTGACTCTTGATTTCAGCTTAGGTCATGATCTCATGGTTTGTGAGTTCAAGCCCTGCATCTGGCTCTGCTCTGGTAGAGGGCATCCTCTGTTTCCCTCTCTCTCTGCCCCTCCCCTGCTTACTTTATCTCTCTTTCTCAAAATAAATAAGTAAACATAAAAAAAATAAAGTTCGATTTACAGATACTGAGGGTTAAAACTTGGAACGGATCTTTTTGGGAACATAATTCCAGTAGGGGAAGCTACTCTTAGGTAGTTGTTTAGGACTATCGGGTCCATCTGATTACATCAATTTATATCCAAGTCAGAATAACTCCGGGGTTTGTTTGCATTTTTTAAAGAAGTACTTTGTAACACAAATGTGTCAATAATGAATAGACTCATAAGGATCAGGCATTCATGGCTCCTGTTTCCTGAGTTTCCAGATTCTCACCTTCAGCAAAGCAATGGCTCAGACCTACCTCCCAACCCACTTGCTGGAGTAGATCAACTACAAAATGAAGAGGAGATACTAAGCAGAAAACTTAGGTTGTGCATCTCTTTTTTTTTTTTTTTTTTTTTTTTTTTTTTTTTACTGTAGTGATGTTCTTACTTTTATGATAAATATTTAAATATTTTCTTTGGATCGAATTATATGAGTAAAGGGTTTATACTTTATTTTAACTTTTTCATGTTATTATGGATTTAGATTTCATAGTGGAAAATATGAAGGACATTCATGCAGAAATTTTGGCAACAGAAAACTACACAAATATAAAACACTTGGGGAGGCCTGGATTTCTTTCCTCCAAAATACTTCCTAAGTGAATGAAAAGAAAGAATAGAAACAAAGGAAAAGAGTCTTTGCAAAGTTTAAATCGGATCATTTGGATTCTCCTGTGCTTGCTTGGTGGAGTGAGTGTGCATTCACAGTCATGGAACTCTTATCCCTGAGTGGGGTAAGGACAGAAGAATGTGGTGACTTTATTTAGGCCATTAAAATCCTGAAGTTCATGTTTTAAAATTATTCAGAAGGAAATGAATTCATTTTAAAGCAAAATGTTTTTCCTTATATACAAACTGCTTTTCAGAGTACAACTTTGTTGCATATACTCTGAACAATAAATGTATTTCCTTTTTTAATTGAGTTGGTTTATTCGTAAATTGTATGTGATCAATACACAGCTCAAATTATTGTATTTAATGTAGCAATTGCGGCTAAAATTAGATTGAATTAATTTTTTTTCTCAGAATATTTGTTTGAGAATCAAAATTTAATAAGAAATTCTGATGTTTAAAAATCTTTCATCAGGGGCACCTGGGTGGCTCAGTCGACTAAGCATTCGACTTTGGCTCAGGTCATGATCTCACAGTTTGTGAGTTCAAGCCCCACATCTGGCTCTGTGCTGACAGCTCAGAGCCTGGAGCCTGCTTTTGGTTCTGTGTCTCCCTCCCCCTCTACCCCTTCCCTGCTCTCTCGCTCTCTCTCGCTCCCTCTCTCTCTCAAAAATAAATAAACATTAAAAAAATCTTTCATCAGTTTTAACACAACTTTAGAAAAGAGGGAATACATTACTCTAAATTAAGTTGCCATGGTATAAAATATCCATTTACATTTTTTTAGGATTAGCATTTCTTCTTTGTTGATTACAAAATACATATTATGCTAAATTTTATTATTTTGATTATTGATATCCCAAGAGACTTTGGTCTGAATTAAAAAGCTATAGTTTAAATTTTATAATTAAAGTTTATAGTGAAACATTTATTTTTATCCAATTAATTTATACTCATGAAAAAGCTTAATACTTATTTAAATAATCATATGAGTTTCTATAGTGCCTTTTATTCAACTGTTTTGAACACTCTGGAACTGGCAACGCTGTGATTCTTTGCAGTGTGGTTCCCCAAACATATGCAACAAATTCTACTGGCAAGCAGAGGGCTTGTTATATGTGGAAATTCTGGTCCCTACCCCAAATGTATTTATCAGCATCTCTAGAAAGATAATTCATGAATCTATTTTGGATAAGCTATCCAGATGATTCTTATGCTTATTGATGTTTGAGAAGCCAGAATTAAAGTGAACAGACCAGTGGACCCTAACCTTTTCAATACTGGTGTTCTCTAGGCTTTGCACTATACTGGGAGAGCCTGTTCAATGGCTGTCAACGTCTTCCAGAGGAAGTCATCCAAGGGACATAGAGAGAAAGCCTGAACTACCTCCCAATGCCCCCAGAGTTCTGGGAGCCTGGCCAAAGACAGCAGGCAGCATGCTTGGAGCCCAAAAGAAATATTCACAGACTTGTCTTCCCCTCCTCCCTTTTTTCCCATCTCCCCTCCTTCTCTTCCATTTTCCTTCCCTCCTTTACTTCTTTCTTTCTGTCTTCTCAATGCCTTCTCCAATTTTGTCAGAATAATCAGGAGAAGGAAGGTGTCCAGAGGACAAAGGCAGCTTATCAAAAATCCTCCCTTATCCCATCTCCCTGGCTCAATCTCACTGAACATCCTTACAATGTGTGCGTATAAAGGAAAATGTCCATTCTTTTGTTATTGCCATAAATGAAAGAAAGAAAAGAAAAGAAAAGAAAAGAAAAGAAAAGAAAAGAAAAGAAAGAGAGAAAGAAAGAAGGGAAAAGGACCACTGTTCCTAACCATCTGTTCCTGGCCTGTCTCCCATCTTTGGTCCCAGTGAGGCATCTCCTTCTGGATGAGTGTGACTGAGGATGGATAATAAGTATCATGCAATCTTTATGCTTGACTTTAATTCCTGTCTCCCATTTCCAGATTATTCTTCCAGGAGGATTTTAACAGGTAGGATCAGAAATCAAAACACCCTCTGAACAAGCAGGCAGTACACTTGCTTTTTGAGAGGGGTCACTGGAACTCATCCCAAAGCTCATCCTGTTCCTTACAAGCCCTGGGCTACCAACTGGCCTGTCTTTCCTTGGCCTGTCATATCACAAGTCAGGGTTTATTTTTCATTGATTTAATTACCTGAACGGCACATTCTTCCCCACCAGAGCTAGAGAAATGAGGAGATGGGGTGCTGAAACGTTATTGATTCAATTTAAAGACAGGAAAAATGAAACCAGTTTTAGATGCATACCTCAGTGAAATTAAAAAAAAAAAATTCATTAAGGTCTAAACCAGAAGGTAGCAAATATGGTCCATGGGCCAAATCTGACCTGCTGCTAGTTTTTGCAAATCAGAGTTTATTGGAACACAGCCCCAGCCATTTGTTTCTGTATTCTTTATCTTCTTTCACACTAGAACAGAACTGAGGAGTTATGACAGAAACTGTATAAAAAATGAGTACGATAGAAATCCTTGACTTTACCTTTTGGACTGTAGTGCCTAAAATATTTAGCATCTGCTTGTTTAGTACACAGTTTGCTAATCCCTGGTGTACGTCAAAACATTAATCATTTATTTGTCCAATTTCTTAAAGCAAAGTATCATAAATTAAGTTCCATAAAAATATTCCCCATAGCAATAAAAATCTGAATAGACCAATTACTAGTAAGGAGATTAAATCAGTAATCCACAATTTCCCATTAAAGAAAAACCCAGGACTGGATGGCTACACTGGTAAATTTTACCAACCATTTAAAGAAAAATTAATACCGATTCTTCTCAAACTCTTTCAGAAAAAAAAGAAAAGGGAACACTCCCAAACTCATTTTACAATGCCAGCATAATCCTCATACTGAACCCAGAAAAGCACACTACTAGCAAAGAACCTATAGGCCAATGTCCCTGATGAATATAGATGCCAAAATTCTCGATAAAATACTAGCAGCTTGAATTCGGCAGCACATTAATAGGATCATTCAACATGATCAAGTAGGATTTATCCTTGGGATGCAAGGATGATTCCACATACATAAATCAATCAATGTGATTCACACAGTAACAGAATGAAAGAAAAGACTCACAAGCACCTCAATAGATGCAGAAAAAGCATTTGACAAAATTCAGCATTCATTTATGATAAAAACTCAACAGATTAGTCATAGAAGGAGTGTATCTCAACATAATAAATGCCATATATGACGAACCCACAGCTAACATCATACTCAATGGTAAAAGGTTAAAACTTTTCCTGTAAGATCTGGAACATGGCAAGGATACCCACTCTCACTACTCCTATTAAGCATGGTACTGGGAAGTCTTAATAAGAAAAGTCAGTCAAAGGAAGAAGGAAGGAAGGAAGGAAGGAGGGAAGGAAGGAAGGAAGGAAGGAAGACAAGACAAAGAAAGAAAAGGTATCAGAATTAGAAAGGAAGAAGTAAAATTGTCCTTTTTTTTTTGCAGATCACATGATATTATATATAGAAAATTCTAAAGACAACCAAAAAACTTAGATCTAATCAATGAATGTAGTAAAGTGGTAGGATGCAAAATCAACATACAAAAATAAGTAGCATTTCCATAAACCGACAATTAATTTCTAAAAAATAAATAAGTAAATCCCATTTGCAATAGCATCGAAAACAATAAAATACTTAAGAATGAATTTAACCAAGGAAATCAAAGACCTATACACAGAAAACTACAAAACTTGGGTGAAGGAAATCAAAGACATAAATAAATGGAAAGGTATCTCATGTTCATGGATTGGAAAAATTAAAATTGTTAAAATGCTAATACCACAAAAAGTCATCTGTACATTCAATAAAATCCCTATCAAATATCCAATAGCATTTTTTACAGAAGCAGATAAAAGCACTTCTAAAATTTATACGGACCCACAAAAGACCCTAAATAGCCAAAGAAATCCTGAAAGAGAAGAACAAAGCAGGAAACATTACACTTCCTGATTTCAATCTATACTATAAAGGTTAGTAATCAAAACAGTATAGTACTGCCATAAAAACAAACGGACCAATAGAGCAGAACTGAGAGCTCAGAAGTAAACCAAAGCATATATGGTCAACTATTTGACAATGGAACCAAGCATCTCAATGGAGAAAAGACAGTCTCTTCAATAAATGGTGCTGGGATAACTGGACCTTCACATGCAAAGAACTGGACCCTTTTATTACACCACTGGCAAAAATTAACTTGAAATTACTCAGCCATTAAAAACAAGAATGAAATATTGCCTTCAGCGATGGCATGAATGGAACTAGAATAGTATGCTAATTGAAATAGAGAAAGGGGGGCGCCTGGGTGGCTCAGTCGGTTGGGCGGCCAACTTCAGCTCAGGTCATGATCTCACGGTCTGTGAGTTCAAGCCCTGTGTCGGGCTCTGTGCTGACGGCTCAGAGCCTGGAGCTTGCTTCCGATTCTGTGTTTCCCTCTCTCTCTGCCCTTCCCCTGTTCACGCTGTGCCTCTATGGCTCTCAAAAATAAATAAACATTAAAAAAAAAAGAAATAGAGAAAGGCATATAGGATTCCATTCATATGTTGAATTAAAGAAACAAAACAAATGAGCAAAGGGTTAGGAGGAGAAAGAGAGGCAACCAAGAAATAGACCCTTCACAGCAGGGAATAAATTAATGGTTACCAGAAGGTAGGTGGGTGGGGAGTTGGGTTAAATAGGTTTTGGGGATTAAGGAGTGCACTTCTTGTGATGAGCACTGGGTGATGTATGGAAATGCTGAATCACTTTATTGTACACCTGAAACTAATAATACATGTATGGTAACTAACTGGAATCTAAATAAAAACTCAAGAAAAACCTTGAAATGAATTAAAGACTTAAATGTCATATCTGATATCATGAAATTCCTAGAAGAAAATAAGAATAATGATCCTTGACATGCGTCTTGAAAATGATCTTTTGGATATGACACCTATAGCACAAAATAATAAGTAAACAAATGGACTACATCAAGCTAAAAAGCCTTTATATAGCAAAAGAAACTATTAACAAAGTGAAAGATAACCTGTGGAATGGAGAGAAATATTTGCAAACCATATATATGATAAAGGGTTAATATCCAAAATATATAAGATCTCATACAACTCAATATGAAAAAAATAATAATAATAACCAAATTAAAAATTGGCAAAGGACCAAACATACATTTCCCAAAGAAGATATATGAAAGGCTAAGAGATACATGAAAACATGCTCAACATCATTAGTCATTAGGAAAATGCAAATTAAAACCACAGTGAGATATCACCTTACACCTGTTAGAATGCCCATCATCAAAAAGACAAGAGGTAAATGCTGGCATGGATGTGGAGAAAAGGGAACCCTGTGTATTGCTGGTGGGATCATAAATTGATACAGCCACTATGGAAAACAATATTGAAGATCTTCAAAATGTTAAAAGTGGGGGCGCCTGGGTGGCTCAGTCGGTTAAGCGTCGACTTTGGCTCAGGTCAGGATCTCTCGGTTCATGGATTCAAGTCCCACATCAGGCTCTGTGCTGACAGCTTGGAGCCTGGAGCCTGCTTTGGATTCTGTGTGTGTCTCTCTCTGTGTCCCCCCACTGCTCATTCTCTATTGCTCTCTGTCTCTCAAAAATAAATAAACATTAAAAGAAATGTTAAAAGTGGAACTACCATTGGACTTAAAAATTCCACTTCTGGGAATATATCCGAAGGATGCAAAAATGTATCTGCATTCTCACGTATCATTTACAATATAGCTAATTGTAGCATTATTTACAGTAGCTGAGATGTGAAAACAACCTAACGGTTCATGAATGGATCATAGATAAGGAAGTTGTGAGCCATAAATATTCAGCCATTAAAAATAAAGAAATCGTGCCATTTGCAACAACATGAATGAATCTTGAAGGCTTTATGCTAAGTAAAATAAGTCAGATAGAGAAAGATATTTTATGAATGATCTCACTTACATGTGAAATCTAAACAAAACCAAAAAAACAAAACCAGAAAAAGAGATCAGACTTTGGGTGCTAGAGGCAGACGGTGGGGATAGGGTGAATGGGAGGAAAGTGGTCAAAAAGTACAAACTTCAGGGACACTGTGTGGCTCACTCGGTTAGGCGGCCAACCTCGACTCAGGTCTTGATCTCATGGTTCATGGGTTCTAGACCCGTGTCCGCCTCTGTGCTGACAAACTCAGAGTCCAGATCCTGCTTAGGATTCTGTCTCCCTCTCGTTCTGCCCCTCCTCTGCTCACGCTCTGTCTCTCTCCCTCTCAAAAATAAATAATAAATATTAAAAATTTTTTCAAAAGGTCCAAACTTCCAGTTATAAGATAAATAAGTCATTGGATATAAAGTGTAGCATAAGGAATAGAGTCGATAATATTGTAATAAATTTGTAAAGTGACAGTCAGCAACTACACCTTTCATGGTGAACATTTTGTAATGTATATAAACGTCAAATCATGGTGCTGTACACCTGAAACTAATATGCTCTTGTATGGCAAGTATACTTCAATTTTAAAAAGAAAAGAAAAATCAGCCCTAAGGGTGTACAGTACAATGTGATGACTGTAACTAACATTGCTGTAAGAGTTCTCATCACAAGGAATTTGTTTTTCTTTTCTTCTTTCTTTTTTAATTGTATCTATATGGTAAGATACGTGTTAGCTGAACCTATTGTGGTAATAATAATTGCACAATATAAGCAAGTGAAATCATCATGATATGACTGATATACAACAATGATATACAATGACGTATGTTAATTTTTCTCAATAAAATTGGGGGGAAAAAGATTACCCATACACATGCTAAAATATACTACATTCTTCTCTTACAAACCAGCATAAGTCAACCATAAATATGTGGAAATAACTACCTTAATCCCAGTAATCAGAACAGCATCTATTATAGCAGGGATTCAATAAATGTTTGGTTAAATAAATAAATCTTTAAAAAATAAATGTGCACTCTGCACTTTATTGATGATATATATTTATTTTAAAATAAATTTCTTGGGGCGCCTGGGTGGCTCAGTTGATTGAGCGTCCGACTTCGGCTCAGGTCATGATCTCGCGGTTTGTGAGTTCGAGCCCCGCGTCGGGCTCTGTGCTGACAGCTCAGAGCCTGGAGCCTGCTTCGGATTCTGTGTCTCCCTCTCTCTCTGCCCTTCTCCTGCTCATGCTCTGTCCCTATGTCTCAAAAATAAATAAACGTTTAAAAAAATTAAAAAAAAAAACTTTAAAAAAATAAATAAATAAAATAAATTTCTTTTCCCCAAATCTTCGAGTAAAACGAATGTTCCAGGAAGAATGCACAATGACATCTGCAGTACTGCTCAAGCCCCAAGTGGGAACAGCTCAATCGTTTGCCCTGAAGGGTTCGGAGAGTTTTAAGAGAACAAAGCAAACCTCCCTCCTTCAAAAAGTATATGTTTAAAATATTCTGTGGATAAAATATATGTATAAACTGTGGCCTAATTTCATACATCTTGTATTGTAGCAGTTACTAACCCATATCTAAGCATAAGTATATTTTAAGTCCTCAAGACGCTGACGTTTCATAATGGTCCTAAGTACTACTAATCCCTGCCTCCTAAGGCAGCTCAGGAAGTAGAAGAGTCTGCAACAGTCTGGGCTACCTCTCTTCCTCACCCCTAATCCTGTTTCGTGTAGTTCACACACAGGTGCATCATCTTCCCGGAAGGAGTAAGGGTCAGGGCAGATCACCCAAGCCCAATCCATAAAAGGGAAAGGGAGAAGAAGAAAGCCTAACCTGTGAAAGAATTCAGACCATGAAAATAATCAAGGAGTTAGAGAAGCAAAGTAATATACTTCTCCCATGACCACTTTTTTTCTAGCTACTGCACAGATACGGAGGAAGGAGGGTGACCGTTCAAACATCTAGCCATACAGTAAATTTGCCCCACGGTAAAATGCTCAAAAAACACCATTTCCCTTCTTCTCCGCTTTCCTCCTCGCTTGCTTTGCGCTTGTAATTTCAGGATCCTTATTTCCATTTCTACCTAATATAAAAAGCAAACCAATATTTCGCATTGTAAGTAAAAAGAATTCCTTTTCCATGTAAATTATGCATAAAAGAACCTTAAAGTATTTCTTTTCCATGTAAATTATGTAAAAAAAGAATCCTTTATCACAACTGTCCCACGGTGATCTCAAGAGACGGGACTGTGTGGCCAAGAGTGGAGCTGTGGAATCTGTCTGCCCGTGTTTCAGTCTAACTGCAGCATTCACAAGCCTGTGATCTTGGACAAATTGTTTAACCTTTCTGGGCTTCATATTCCTCCTCTCTAAAACTGGAATCTCTCATAGGCTTGTTGACAGAATGAGCTTATGTGTATACAACCCTTAAATCCATGTCCGGTATAGAGTGAGCACTCTTTTATGACTGGCTGGTAACATTATTGGTGTTAATGAGGTTCAAGCCTGAGTCCCTCCAATGGCTGGCCCTTGCTTACTTCTGCCATGTGCTACGTCACACTGCCTGTCTCTCTGCTCTGCTGAAGCCAGATTACTTTTTCATCCCAAACTATATTATCTCTGTATTCCTTATCTGTGTTCATGCAGCGCAGCCTCGTCATCATTCAACATGCACTTTGCACGGCCTACTTTCTATCAAGCTTCAGCCAAGTAAAATTGAGTGCTGCTACATTTGTGCCCCTAGCCAGACATTTAGTACAAATTTCTTCATTTCTCTTTCTTTCCTTCCTCCTCTGGACTCTGAGCTCTTCAAGGACAGAAGAGTTATTTTGGCCATGCTTTTAGCCATAGCACCTAGCAGCTGTTCTATAGAACACATTTTTTTAAAATGTACGTTGAATTAAAAAAAGCTTAAGGACCCAGACTAGTAATTCTGAAGTCATAAAATTCCATTTAAAGTGTAGCCACAGGAATTGGCTCTATGACCTCTCCTGGCAGCAAATCTCACTTATTACTCTAAACTGCATGAAGGGATTGTCTTTATTTGTTCAAAATTCAATGTCCTTTAATCACATTTGTTGAATTGAATTAAGGAACTTACTCTTATTAATGAAATTCGGTTTGGAATATATCTGAGATGTCTCTAACGACATCAGAGTCCTTGAGAGTTTTCTTCTTTCTAAGAAAAATAATGCACCGTTTGTCTATTTCCCATTCTTTCATTTATAAAAACAATATGGTGGTTTATTTAATAATTTTTAATCCTTTAATTGGTCTTTGATCAATTGGTTCAATAATATATTTTTTCATTATATAAAACAAATGTCTCCATATTTTGCTGTTTGGTAAATTTTATCCAAATTGACTGAAGTATCTTTCATAAATATCTATGGAACTTTTATTTTTCAAATTGATCCTTTGCAAAACAACAGTAACGAAAATAGCTTACCCTATAATGATGACTTAAAAATGCATTTGTGTTTGTGAAATGATGAAAATAATGGACAGGATTTATACTTAATTCAAATATATTCTGAATCCAAACACTTCTCTCCATTATCGTTGCCACTAAATTTATAACCACCATCATCTCTCAACTCAACTGCTACAGTCACCTTTAGAGTGGCTGCTGCTTCTGGGCTTGCCTCTCTGCTAAATGTTTTACAGAACATCTGAAATGATGCTTTAAATTTTTAATCAGATTGCTAGTCCCTTGGTCAAAACCTCCCTCTCTCCACTGCACCATGAATAAAGACTGGACTCCTTACAATGGTCAATGAGGCCCAACATCCCCTGGCTGCTACCTGCCTATCAACCCTTACTCCCCAACCAACCCCCACTCCCTACACTACTGTTCCCTAGATTACTACACCACAGGCACCCTGGATTTTTTTCCTCTTTGTACATGCTGTGCTTATTCCTTTCCCTGCCCTCTGTATCTAGTATCTCCTCTCCTTACAATGCTTTGTCCTGAAGATGGGGCTGAGTCCTTACTGTCACTCAGATGTAACCTATGTCACGAAGCTTCCCTTCCCTGACTACCTCTGCTCAGGATGATAATTCAGACCCATTGCTGTGGGCCACTCCTCTTCTGACGTCTCTCACTCTCAGCTGTTTCTCAGCTCTGCATTCCAAATGCCCCTGTTAATTTAGTCTGCCCCGGATCTTGGCGTGTGGGTCCATCAGTCTCTGCTGTTACATACATTCCTACTTCGCTCTTCTGACCCTTGGCTAAAGCAGAACACCACACACACCTCTGTGGCTGAGTCATTTTGCTCCCAGCGAGCTTATTTTGTTCTCAACTCATTATCTATGCCACAAATAACCTAGAGAGATTTAGGATTGTCAACTGGGCCTGTTCCAGCCATAGGACCCTTGTGACACTACTGGGTCACTACATGTTGTCATGGGATTAACTCAGCACAGCAATCTCTTCCTAACAGCATAAGCAAAAACACTGAGCATGCCCTCAAGTAGGAGTTTCTAAAGCTACTCCCCCTAGAGGTTTGGCTTCAAGAAGCTGGGAGGAGAAAACACAAGCCATGGTAGGCATGTTCCCCATCCATTGTGCTCTGTTTTCTCTCCACCTCTTGTGCCATTGCCACATGTACACCAAGAAGTCTTTCCTCCTATTACCATTTCTACATGACTGCAAACTCCTTTATGTAAAATTGTATGCAAACGGTGATTTATGCTTAGTGACAAACATCAAGATGAAAAGTAAAAATCAATGAATCATTTTAATGTTTCATTCTTAAGTTACCAAGCCTCTGGATCTCAGCAAGATCTCCAATAATAGACTAATCGCAAAGTCTAGTCTTTATATATAAAAGAGAATAAAGCTATTTGGAAATCTTTTCTTTCTCAAGACTGCCTAGCTATAAGCCATATGTCAAAATAATCTTTTAAATGACAGAAAGTGAGGGTTCCATCCCTCCACCACCCTATTCAGGTAGATGCCTTGACTGTCCTAGGAAGAAAGACAAGTATGTAGGAAAGCAAAAGAGAAAAATGTTGTATCATCATTTGACTGGTTTAGACAGAAATGTAGAGAATGGAAGAGAATAATTGTTTCCCTACATGGAATGCAAAAAAGAGGATAAAGACAACAAATTTCTTTGGATAAAACTTTATCAACAAAAATAATAACAAATAATAATAATAATAAATAACTTAAGTGTTATTTATTCAGCTAATTAAATCATAGCCATGATTTAGGAAATACATACATGCATACGCACACATAAACATACACACACAAATCCAAATAGATGAAAGAACCCAGGCCATTTGCTGGCTCTCATTATTTGCTCTCATTCTAGATAGGATTCTAAATTTTTTTAAAGTTAATTTACTTTTGAGAAACAGAGAGACCGAGCCTGAGCAGGAGAAGGACAGATAAAGAGGGAGACACAGAATCCGAAGCAGGCTCCATGCTCTGAGCTGTCAGCACAGAGCTAGACGCGGGGCTAGAACTCATGGATGGAGGAATCATGACCTGAGCTGAAGTCAGAAGCTTAACTGAGCCACCCACGTGCCCCAAAAGAATTATCTTTTAAACAGTGTTCAGGAGGGATGGGTGGGTGGCTCAGTCAGCTGAGTGTCTGACTTCAACTTAGGTCATGATTTCTCATGCATGTGTTTGAGCCCTGCATTGGGCTTTAAAATCTACTGACTTCGGGGAAAAAATGGGTGAGGAGCTTGAGGGACATACAATGGGGCCGATGTATGTGTGTGCATGTGTGCGTGTGTACGTGTGTGTATATATACTGAGTACGGAATTCCTAACCACCACTCTTAGTACCTTCTAAGTATGAGAAGCTGATTGAGTATGTTCTATAGCAAAAACACATTTTGACGGGGAATACATTCATATCACCCAATTTGAGGAGGCACTGTCTCAAAGAGAACACTACATTCACTTTTTATTTTACTTTAAATTATTCCATAGTTCGACTATATTTGTTCTCAGCTGGGATAATGTCAGTGGGTCAGTTCCCCACTTTGTAGTAAATAGAATCTTTATTCATTATAGAATAAATAATTCAATAAGGTTTGAAAGCACTTGCCTGCATTTGTAGCCAATCATGTCTGTCGGCAAGTATCTTAGTTCATCTGAGTTGCTATAACAGAGTCCCATAGACTGGGTAGCTGATAAACAACAGGAATGTATTTCACACTGTTCCAGAGGCTGGGAAGTCCAGGATTGGGATGCTGGCAGGTTGGGTGTTTGGTAAGGCTTCCTCGTTCATGGATGCCCATATTTTCCCTGTGTCCTCACATGGTGGAGAGAGCACGGGCACAGTCTGGGTCCTCTTTATAAAGGCACTAATCCTGTTCACCTCCCAATACCATCATCTTGGGCATTAGGATCTCAATATATGAATTTGTGGGTCAGAGGGATAGAAAATTTCAGACCATAGCAGCTGGCCTACATCAACACGAAGATTGAAGACATTTGGACAAATCATCTCATTATTTGGTCTTTAGTGTGTTAAGGATCCAGATAATTATAGACGCCCAGATGATTCAGTAACCTTTTGTTTTATTTTTTGTTTATGTATTTTTGTGCTTTGAGTACAATTTATTCTGCAGGTGGAAAACATAAAAAATAGAGACCATGAAATATGTTTGGTTAACAAGACGTTATTTCCTTAGAGTTTCAAATATACCATTCATTCTTTGTAATAATATTTCTCTTATTTTATATTCAAATGACTTGCATAATTCAATACATTTTTCTAAAATTAAATGAAATAATGAATTTATATAAGCAGAGGATACAATAATATATAGAGAAAGATTTATGTTTGTGAGGTATGTGATTTTTTTCAGTTTTCTTTTGATTATTTAACTATATACACAGCACACCCGGCACAGTTAACTAACATACTTTTGTTTTCTTTCTTTCCCAACAGGCTTAGAATGCAATAATTCAAGAATTTTATAATACAGCTGAGTAGATTAACAACTGCTTATGTGCTTCCCATGATATGTTCTCCATATGGTAAGTATATATTTACTTTGGTGCTGGCTTGATTGTGAAAGAAATGTGTTCAGTTAGGACTTACAGATAACCTAGGGTGTTTCAGAATTATTAAAAGCTAAAATTCATCAAAGGTATAGAATAGTTGTAGAAGTTTATCTTATATGTAGAGATAGTCTATAAATATAGATATAACATTATGTCAAAGTTAAGTTTAATACAATTGTCTACCATGGTAAAATAATAATGCCTTTGATATTTAGTTTTATTTTTAATAAATATTATTCTTAATATCCCTAGTATTTCCATACTACTCTTCAGTTTTCTGTAATTTTTTAAAATATTAGATCTACAAAATTTTACGCTAAAGTAGTAAAATTTATTGAATTGTCTTTTTAAAAATATAATGTGTAATATTTCAAGATCAGGTCAATTTCTTTCTATATTAGTTATCTTTTCAAAAATGGCTTTAATTTTGACAAGATAATACCTACACCACTAAATCACGTGTGTGTGTGTGTGTGTGTGTGTGTTCTTTAATAAGCTACATAAAAAAAGGAGAAGAAAATCAGTCTTTGCTTGGCAAAGGAACCTCTTACTATTAATTTCACATTCCTGGAAAGTAAAGAGGGGAATGAAAGGCTGGGAGACTATACTGTTTTTGAGTTAAGTACTAAGCTTAAAGTACTAACTCACAGTAGTGAGAAGGAAAGGAGGCAGCCCAATACCTTTTCCTCACAAGAAAATGAGGCATGGGGCACCTGTGATGTCTCAGCTGGTTGAGTGTCAGACTCTCGATTTCAGCTCAGGTCATGATATCTCAGTTAGTGGGATCCAGCCCCACGTGTGTCTGTCTCTGTGCTGATGGCAGTAGAGCCTGCCTGGGATTCTTTCTCTCCTAGCTCTCTGCCCCTACCCTTGCTTGCACAGAGTTGTGCCCTCTCTTTCTCTCTCTCTTTCAAAATAAATAAATAAACTTAAAAGAAAAAAAGCCATGAACGAGACCCCTTCAGTAATCAGAAGTGTTCCCAAAATTTATGGCATAGTTATGCCATCAGGAGATGCTGTCTCTTAACAACACCCGATACTGTCAGACCTACAATACTCATCCTAAGCCTTACTCTCCATTGTCCTGGCCCTTTCCTTGTTGGAGCCCCTGTCTGAGCATCTATCATCTATCACATGTGACTTGGAACTTACTTAGTGAGGCTGATCTTTCTCTACAAAAGCAGGGCAGTGAGGTGTGACTGATTCTACTGGGGGGCTGGAGTAATTGTGGATAGGTTATTAGCATGCCACTTCAGAACACTGAATGCTTTTTGACACAAATATAATTTAATACACAATATGTGGTTCCAAAGCCGTGCTACCTAATAAAAATATACTGTGAGCCAAACATGTAATTTTAATTTTTCTTGTAGCCACATTTTTGAAAAGTAAAAGAAGCAAGTAAAATGGATTTTCATAATATATTTGATTAACGCTCTATATTCAAAATACAAGTATCAACTTGTGATTGATGTAAAAAATATTGAGGCCTTTTACCTCCTTGTTTTCCATATTAAGTCTTTGAAATCCTGTGTGTACTTACAGCATATATCTATTGGGATACTACATTTTATTGGGTAGACTTGATCTGTATTTAGATTTCATAAAATTCACAGTTGAAAAAGTAGATCCACAAAGCCCACTTGTCCCACATATACTTAAAGCATTCCAATAACTAAATTGAGTATCAGTTTTTAAATTTAAATGAACTAAAATTAAAAGTCATTTCCTCATTCACACTAGTCACATTTCAAGTAATCAACAGTCCCATGTGACTAATAGCTACCATGTTGGACAACTCTTTTCCAGAGAAATGTGGACATAATGCCATAATTCTGCTACCTAATGAATTTTGTGGGTTGATCTCAGAGCACACCAGTGAAGCCTATATAACTTTAAATTTTTAACAAGAAAAAAAAGTCAAATCCTACACTCTGACCCAGAATGAAATTTTAACCACTCTTATCTGATCCATGAGAAATTATAGATAAGAAAATATACAAGGTCTAAACCTCAAGGCTGTAATGCATATTGGAATTTATTCATTTTAAATTTGCTTCAGTATAAATGCTCTGTTGTAACTGAAGGAATTAGCTGATCGCAGCCCTTCCCATTGCAATGAGTGATGAAAAATCAGAGTAAAATAAATTTTTTAAAAAATGGCTCTATGAAATATATTGCTAAAAGAATGAAAATATAAGCTTTAGACCTATAAATCACATATCTGATGAAGAATTTGTATAAATATATTATAAGGAACCCTTAATTACAAAAAGACAACCAACAACTCGGTTTAAAAATGGATGAAAGATATGAACTTCACCAAAAAGATATATGGATGGCCAATAAGTATATGGGAAGATGTTCAACATTATTAATCATTAGGGAGATGCAAATTAAAACCATAATTAGATACCACTTAGACACCTATTAAAATAGATAAAAAATTTAAAAATCTAACATTACTAAATACTGGTGAGCACGCAGAGCCACGGGGGTTCTCATTCATTGCTAACCAGAATTCCAAATGGTACCAACACTCATAGAAAATTGTGCGCCAAAGTTTTGTAAAGCCAAATATACACTTAACCTTATGATTCAGCAATCCCATTCCTAGGTATTTATCCAAGTGAATTGAAAATGTATTTTACACAAAATTCTATATGTAATATTTAAAGCAAGTTTATCTGTAATTGCTAAGACATCAAAATAACCAAAACATTCTTCAGTTGGTGAATGGATGAACAAATTATAGTGTATCTATGCAATGAAATACTACAGAACTATAAAAAAAATTAAAGAAATGTTGATTTATGCAATATGAATGTTAAATGTATTTTGTTAAGTGAAAGCAGACCCAAATGACTGAATATTGTATGATACCATGTGTATGAAATACTAGAAAAAGCAAAATATAGAAACAGGAAACAGATCAGTGGATGCCAGGGTTTGCCAATATGGGAGAGTTGACTATAAAGTGATGGTGTAAGGAAATTTTGGGGGTGATAGAAATATTCTGCTTGGTACTTGCAATTCTGGATAAGTGACTGTTTATTCATCCAAACCTATTGGGCTTTACAAAACAGAGTAAGCTATACAGTATGCAAATTTAAAATAAGAAAATAAATAGGAATTTGAAATATCCCGAGATGCAGTGCAGATGGTGACAAATGATTCTAACCAAATTACAAATGTAAAACATAACCTATTTTTCAATGGAGAAAAAGGATCTAGTCTCAGTAACTTTAGGAAATAGTCTTTTAACAGGACAAGGATTAAAATGAATAATGTTAAAGAGAAAATAACTGTATATAGACACTGTATACTATTTGATAATTCTCCCCCCACAGGAGTACAAGTTAGTAATTATGTAACTACATTGCATGCATATTAGGGCGGAACACATAAATAAATTGCTGATGATGGAAGCTCCTTGTTGGTGAAAGAAGTTACAAATAAGCCAAGGGAATCAGCTATAATTAACCTAGGTTAGAGACAGATATGTCAATATGAACTCATTTTCACTTTAATATACCTGCAGATAGATAGAAAAATAAACATGGATATATGTGCATACATGGGTATACCTATTAATATTTATAGCTCCACCTACTGAAATATTTATATTAATAATATAATGTTTATTAATATTATTTATATAATATTATAATATTATAAGCTCCACCTACTGAATATTTATTAGCTCCACCTACTGAAAAGTTTTAGAAGTAGTTACACCATAGTAGCAATGAGCATACCTCATGCCCAGATTTTAGTTACTAAATACCATTCTTCAATTAAAACAGGAACCCAGTTCCTCGGGAAAAATGGCTCATTTGGGAGATAGGACAGGAAAAATACAAGATAAGATTGAAGTATCTTCTAGTGCCAGAGTGAAAAAGTGGCAAAAAAAAGTTATTGGGGCATGTGAAAAGGACACAGGAGCTAACCAGAAAGAGCTCCCAGTGATCAAAGCTGAAACACTTTGAGCAACAGAATGATTACATTAAACTATAAACTAATGAACAAAATAAATGTTAATGAATCCACATTGATGCAAATAAATGATTGAACACAAAGATAAATGACAGAGAAACAAAGAATATTCCTTACAGAAAAATTCTAAATAATGTATAGATTACCCACCTCTGAAGATGTGAAGCTTAACTCCTCTTTCCTTTCCCATGAAGCTAGACTCCATGCCTCAGAGAGCATGGAAATGTGAGAAAAGTTAATTCTTCCATGGAAAAATATGGCAGATATTACCTTCATCGAGTGATCAAGTGTAACATCTCCAAGATAAGTTATGTTGTCCCCAGGTGCCCCGGTGTGATGGGATGGGTACACTTCATTTCTGTGATATTCTTTCCCCAAACCCAGAGCTCCATCGTACTCTTGAGAAAAAAATGAATCAAAATCAAATTGAGGCATGTACTACAAAATACTTTACCACATTCTTCAAAAGTTTCAAGATCATGAAAGACTGAGAAACCTAGCTAAAGAGGTGAGAGAGACATTATGACTCAATGCACTGTGGTAGCCTGCATTTGATCTTGAAACAGAAAAGAGGCATTAGCGGAAATATTGGTGAAATCTGAATAAATCCTAGAGCGTAATTAATATTATTTGGCCAATGTTCTTATCTCAGACAAATGTACTATGATTGTGTTGCTAGTGGGACGAGCTGGGTGAAGGAATCTCACTGTACATCTTGGCAACTTTTCTATAAATTATTATATTATTTATAGATAATTTATATGTCTATAAGGTATTATAAAGATCTTTGAAAATGAATTATAAACCTCTAATACTTAGTCAGTGATAGGAGTGTCTGGGGGACTCAGTTGGTTAAGCGTCCTGCTCTTGGTTTTGACTCAAATCACAAGCTCAAGATTTCGTGGGTTCGAACCCCACATTGGGCTCTGCACTGACAGTGTGGAGCCTGCTTGGGATTCTTTCTCTCCCCTCCCCCACTCGCACGTCTCTGTCTCTCTCAAAATAAATAAATAAACTTAAAAAAATACTTGGTCAATGATAAATCTACTTTTAGAAAGATTCTTCTCATGTGTAATCTAATCATTTCTAGCCCAGTAATAAGTACATTTTGCCATTTTTGTCTCTCTATTCCGAGTTATTAAGAACCTCTGCTCTTTATTTGTCATAAAAATGCTCTTCATTACTTAAAATTTGAGACTTATAAGAGCTCTTCTCATCTATTTGCATTTTAATAATTCCGATTACTTAAACCATCCAAAATTAGGGTTATTTAAATTTGTAATGCTTTAATTAAATTTAATTAAAATTAAATTGGGCCATTTGGTGACGTATTATTTGGCACCAGCCCGGGTTGTCACATAGGCACAGCAACTTGGCGATCATTATGACCGGCTGTAGTTTTTATTACATAAATGGATATATGTTCAGATACAGAAAAATCAATAAATGGTCAAAATAACTGTAATGCCTTTTTCAAATTGGCATAGTTAAGGGCATGTGTACTTTTTCTGACATAATAATATTACCTCACACAGGCCAAAATCCCCTCATACATTTTTTAAGAGTTTAAAGGTTTCTTTGTGGGGCACCTGGGTGGCTCAGTTGGTTAAGCGGCTGACTTCGGCTCAGGTCATGATCTCACGGTCTGTAAGTTCGAGCCCCGCGTCGAGCTCTGTGTTGACGGCTCAGAGCCTGGAGCCTGCTTCGGATTCTGTGTCTCCTCTCTCTCTGCCCTTCCCCTGCTCATACTCTGTCTCTATGTCTCTCAAAAATAAACAAATGTTAAAGAAAATTTTTTTTTAGGGTTTCTTTTTTCACATAGCTCTTTCAGCCTTACAGGGAAAATTCAAAGTAGGAAATTCAAATAAAATTCTTTAGTTACAAACAAGAAAAGAAGCCTCTGCCAAGTTAAGTAACTTGCCTAGAAGCAGACAGCTAGTAAAGGGCTGAGCACCTGTGTAGAACACACCTTGATCAACTCCTAGTTCTCGACCTTTGAACCACATCCTGAAGTCCACACTGTATGGAAACATTCTTTTACAGTCTTGTTTTTCTTAACTTCCAGAACTAACCAAATTCTTTCTCTTTATTTAAAATAAATGTTAACAAATTGTACACCACTAAAAAAAAAAGTACTCTTCATATTCAAAGCAAAAAAATTTCACTCGAAATATCTATTTTCTGTTAACTTCAAAATCCTATCTAGATAACTAGATTGGAAACCACTGTTGCTAACGTATGTGTATTATACAGCAGTATGCTTTCACTTTAAGGAAATCTAATGAATGAGAACCGAGAAAAGTCACAAAATACATAAACTGAGAAGTGATTTTTTTATTATAAACTTATCATTTGGCTCACGAAAGCATTTATCATGTCTTTTCTTAGATAACAGTCTTCCCTGGTATAGTGTCGTTAGGTTTATACATAGTATTTCAGAAGAAATAGATTAACTTTATGAAGCAAAGCAGACCTACCCTTGGACATTGTGATCCTAGCCTTCAGTACTTGCATCACTATGCCTATCAGCTGAGGTTTTTCTAAAAGTGATCTCATAATCCGTAGGCAGTTTTAATATGGAAAAAATTTATAGCATACTCTCACTTGTCAGTAAATCAAGCTTTCTCCCTATTGCTTTCCAATCACAATGCCAGCTTCTAAGGGAACTTATTTTATTAGGTAATTTGAAAATACTTTATTAGGCTATTTGAAAAGCTCTTGAATATGAGAGGATGAGAAACAATAAATGATACATCAATAGGGAAAAAAAAAACCCATACCTTCACATAATAGTGTAGCAGGTACAGAAGACATGTGCAAAATCCATCTGATCCATGCTAGGTGTAAATCCCATTTGGCATCTGTTACAATACATAAATAAACACTGAAAATATTTGAATGCTTAGAGCTTTCACTATTTTCTTTTTTCTAATCTAAACCCCTTCTACCACAGTAAAAGCCTAGTGCATTTTTGCTTGTTTTTGTTATTCAAGAAGTTATTCAGAAAAGTTCTTTTTTATAAGATCTCTCTCTTTTGTACTAAGCCTTCCTATTGTACCGCTTGGTGAATAATGGGTGCCTGAAAATATTTGCACTATTGGATTTCTAAATAAAATACCATTGGGCACATTTTTCACTTAAGGAAAATAGGCTTACGATGTCAGGTAGTTTCAAGAATAATTGGGACAGCATGAGTGGAAATGTAAGTGTTATTGGCTCCAGAGGCCTGGTGTTTGTGTTGACCGTTCTATATGCAGACACCTGTACAATTCTAGGTGTCTCAGAGTCTACCTCCTTCCCAGGAAGATATAGGTAGAGTGTAGATAGACAGTTGGATACATGCATGAATGGAGGAAGATGGGTGGATGGAAAGACAGACAACCTGTTTTTCTGTTATGGCTCCCTGATATCTCCCATACCATGGAGATATTTATCCAAATGTGGAAAATTTGAAGGAATTGAGAAACATAGTCAGTGATAAGAATTCCATGAAACTTGGATAATAATAATAATAATAATTTGGAGAAAATTGAGGGTACAATACTTGTCCCTTCCTGTCCAGGAGAACTTATTGCTCTATTCAGTTTCCCCCCAAAAAAGTCCATTTACTTTCACTTTGATTAGCAGGGTCAAATCAATGACAGTTGAAGTTTGTACCTATAATAATGGTTACTTTATATTTTTTGTTTTCTTATCCCTTAAAGACATATCTTTAGTTTGAATATGCAGATATAAGCAGCTCTAAGATTATACTTCAAATTATATGCTCTGGGGAAAGAATTAGGAGACAACGATTTCTAGAAAGTCTGAATTTATTATCGTCAAATTGGTCTTAAATTTTTATTTTTAGTGACTATGATTTCCCTGTAGCTACACTCTAAACAGAAAACACTTCACAGTAAACCAGTTCCTCTAGGAAAAAAATACTGTGGTGTGAATATTTATGTCAGTAAGTACTTAGAATAAGTAGAAAGAGATAAACATACCCTAAACTTTTACTTAAAACCATATTCCCTTATTTTATAAGGGTAGCTAAAAACTACCCTTATAAAATAAATGATCATTCTATAGATTTTTAAGTCAATTTTAATTGTTTTCAACTACCTCTATTTTGGTTTTCTTTCCTTTTCAGTTTATCTCCTTATTAAAAATTCATCTTTTTTTTTCATTTTGTATGTCTCAGCACTTCTTTTAAATTCATATTATTTTTGTACTTGAAACACAGTAGGATGTTAATTTAAACTTTGTGACTTTAAATTAATGTCATTTACATTCCTCCCAAAATGAATATACTGATCTCTCCATTCTTATGTTGGAATGTCATCTATCTCAAAATAAATCTCTGTGTTGCTAGTGGGTGAAATCTGGCATATGCTCCCTTGGTTTTATGGATGCATGATATCAAATCTTCATTATGTGCAGAGCAGAGGTTGAAGATGTAGAGCTGTCTTCCACGACAAAGTGAGGGAAATTTATCAGTAAATCTACAGGGAGGAGAGGATGAGCGATGTGTTGAATGGCCCAACGAATTTTAGGAAAGTGTTGATCTGTGTTCAATATTAACTTGTATACTCTGTTATAGTATAACACTTCTCCATCTAAAACTTCAGAAATGCCTGCTAACTATGCCTCTGTGAAGTGTCAGGGGAAAATTAAGAGGCTGAGTTCACATCTAGGTCAAAGTAGAGGGAAGGGAACATTTATGGTAGATAAGAAAAGGCGAGAACTTTTCAATTTCCAGAGTAGAAACTGAGAGCACTAAATAATCAGGAGTTCATAAGACTCGGCATTCGCAGAAATCTTTTGGGACATCGAAATTTCCATAGAATACGGGATGGTTGGCTTGGAACATTCAATACAGAGACCACAATTTATATCTAGGTTATTTTTGTTACTACATAAATATTAAAGCAATATTTAAAAAACTCAGTAAAAATGTGTTTTACCCAGAATCAGACCACCACTCCATAGGTATTTGTTCATGTTTCCTTTTATTCCCAATTCACATGTACACAAAATTTTATTATCATATAATTAGAAATTTGTGTTTTGATTTTTGGCTCAATATCAAATCCTAAGCACTTTAACATACATATTCGCTATTTTATAGGTATCCTTATAATGACTATTTACTTAACCCTTTTCTTGTCTTTGGTATTTGGGCATACATATATACAAACAACACTTCAGTATAAATATTGAACAAATATTTTTGTCCTTATTTTGAAGGATCCCAGCTTAAGGGTCAGTTTCTAGATATTCAGAGTATAACTAGGTATGTGGCTTGGAAAAAAGTGTTAAACTTTCTAAACCTTGTTTTCATCAAATGCAAAAGGAAATAAAAATTGGACTTTCATTGTAGGATTGTTGCAAGCATTAAGTGCAAAAATGCATAACAAAGATTAATCAGTGTCTAGGCAAATTTCTAGAAATTAAATTATGGAGGCTAAGGACGTGATTACCTGTATCCTTCCCAAAGGCGTTGCACGAATTTTTAACTTCCAGAGTATTCAACTGCCAAGAGGATGAAATGCAGCCGTTAATATCTTAAATAAAAAACCACAATGCTGAATCTATTGCTAACTTAAGGAAAGAGGAGGCTCTCAGAGCAGAGAAGGCTGCTGATGTTATTCAAGATGGGGACTGACTTTCAGAATTTAGGACAATCACTAATTGGTTGATTTGTAAATGTGTCTTCACCAAGTTATATACCCATTAATTGATCAAGTTTGTGTACAATCAGTTCAGGTGATTTTTAGAACTGTCAATAATGGAGTAAGCAGGTTTAACACCAGTCCTGATAGTCAGCCGTGACTGCCGCTGCTGCAGAAAAATCGGCTATTTTCTAGAAGTTCAGGAGCATTTTATTCTCAAGCTATATTTGAAACAACCACATAAGAAAAAACTTTCATAAGAAAATGATGAAGGGTGCCAAGAACCGCTCTCTGAAGGAAGACCAGGAATAACTACAAACTTGCTCTTAATGCAGTCTTCGGATTGACGAGTACTATACCAGGATCAAACAGTGAAATAAACATGGGAAGTTAGCATCCATTGAAAAGACCGACTGAAACCAGAGGGAAGTTATGTAAGTGAATAACGATGTTGAAGAAAACTGACTTCCTATTTCACTATCAAGAAATCATAAAATTTTACATTTGGTGGGATTATAAATGTTATCTTTTATTAATCTTTTTAGATCAAAGAGATACTTTTCTCTAAATTTCTACTTACCTACAGTATCTGATCCTTGGATTTTTCTGGTTTGGTTTCTGCATCATTTTTCTTTGCTCTTTAATATAAATTGTGCTCTTGCTAGTATTTCAGTGTGGAATGGCTTCCATTTCCTCCCAGAGGGTCGTTCCTGCCAGTTCCAAAATCCTTTTTTGGCTCTCAACCTCCTAAATTTCCTTCTCCTCCATTGTTAACAATTATGAGCATTTCTTTCTTCTTATTTTTAATGATGTTCAGACTCTGAAATATTGGCTTCTCTTGTTTCTACTGCCTCCCTTTCTGTTCTTTGATGCAAAACTAGATCTCCTCCTCTCTTCTTTGGGCCAAACCTTCCAAAAAGATCTAAGACCTATTATTTTCTCTCCCTCTCTCTCTCTCTCTCTGTCTCTTGAGAAGTATCTTAGTAGGTTAGGCACAGGTTAACTCGTTGCGATGATGCCTGTATCTCCCATTTTGTCACTGTTCTACAACCCATTCCTGCACCGTCGTGACTCCAGTTTGACCTCACGAAAAGAGCTTACATTCTAGGATCAGACAGAACAGCCAGAGATTCCCATTTCCTGGCCACTGTGACCTTATGTGAGTAATTAAGTTCTATGTGTCTACTTTCTTTATCTGTAAAATATGCATTCTAGTACACAGGATGGTTATGATGGTGTAACAAAATTATGTATAGGAAGCACCTAGCACACTGTCTCTACCCAGGAGGAATACTTAAATAAGTATCGTCTTATTTGTGTTTATTTCTCACCATTTACTGCATTGACTTTTCCTCAGAATCGTGTAACCAAAAGACCCATGAGACCCAATGTCAAAAGCCCAGTGGGCAATTTATCTAGTTTTCTTCATTTAGGAATAGTGTGATTCTTTCTCTATCTTAACTTCATTGTAAGGATGACAAACTGAAGTGTGATAATGATTTACAAAAGTTCTTATAAGTATTATAATAACAATAACTGTTAGAATGTTTTGTTTTGGCAACACAAGACATTGTGTTGACCTTTAGTATAATGTGAGCTCGCTTTTTTAATAATCGCCTACCAGAGAGTTAATATTTTTTCTAATATTTATTTGAAGGAGCTGCAGCTGGGAAAGATGAAGTCATTGGGCTAAAGGTACATATTTAAGAGGGAGCAGAGCTGGAACTGATGTTCTCTGAACATTCGCCCCCATCCTCAGAGCCCGATGTAAGTGCAAAGGGTCACCGTTGCATTCAGTCAGTTTCCTTTACTAAAATACCCCTTGGTTATTACTTGAACTGTGTTCCATCACTGCCCAGCCCCTTTTAAAACCTCCTATTAATTCTTCTAAAGGCATTAGAGTTAGATTCTACTATTTGAGGTTTATTCGAGGTTACAGCTGCTTTGTTTCTCCTATCATTAATTCATACTTCTCTGTAATCTCACTCTGAGTTCTCTACTAAGTGCTATAGGGGATTGAAGGGAAGGGAAGGGAAGGATAGGATAGGGAAGGGAAGGGAAGGTGAAGGGCGGGGCAGGGCAGGCAAGGCAGGGCAGGGAAGGGAAGGGAAGGGAAGAGAAGGGAGGAAGGAAAGAAGAAAGGAAGAAAGGAAGGAAGGAGGGAAGGAAGGAAGAAGAAATATACAGAGATGGTGCTACCTCTCAGGAATATGTGTAAGATTTTCAGGGCAAAGGCTGACTTGAGCTCATTTTCCTTCCTGCTCCACGCTGTTGTCCGGGTAGACTGCCTTCTTCTACTCCAAACACTGCTTAAGCCTCTCTCACGTCTCTTCCCCAGGTGCAGATTAAAACTGTTCTGCAAACCTTGAATATTATTCTTTGCCTCCCTGCAATTCTGAGGTTTTGAAAGTGCTCACTCAAATAAACAGAAAATATTCATATGTATACCACCCTTATGCTATTCTGTAGATTCAGGACATCTTGAAAATTATCAGTTACATGTGGTGAGTTAGGCTTCAGCGCATTTCAAAGCAAAGAGCCTCTGTTTCCAACTAGGAGATTGAGTGTGGTCTCTGTATAAATACATTCATAATTCGATCTGCACTTGAATTCATGTTATTTGCTATTATAAACATGATTATTTGATCTAAATGAATTGCATGGCGGCAGAGGCAATGCCTTCTCTGCGTTCTTTTACTCTTGTTGGAACATGGCCAGGCAGTGAATGAGAAATATAAATTGGTAGTTAAAATGGAAAAGAACAATCATCTGTAATAATATCAAATAACTGAACAGAAACTTTAGATCTAAGGGTCAATACTTATTAACCTAAATAATAATTCATAAACACTATTTTTATGAATAGTTTCAGATTCTTATTTAGCCTGAGGGGTAATAATTTCCCTTGCTAGAAACTATTTTTTCTGTAATTGTAAAAGACTTCTTAAGAAAAATTTTAAATCAATAGAATTAAAGAGTAGTAGACCCTTTCAATTATCTACATAGCTATCAAAAGCTCTAGGATAAAAACAGATGCTATAAACAAAGTAAATGCTTTTTTAATTTAAAAACTTGAGAGATGATATTTGTAAGACAAGACCTAATTTTGCAAAATGTAAAGAATGTCTACAAAGTAATTGATTTTAATTAAATTACAAGAAAAAACACAATAAAAGGGGCAAATAAAGTATGAAGAGTCATTTGATTAAAGAAGAAATAAAACAATCCACAAATAAAGGAAGTAAAGCCCAACCTTATTAAATAATAAGCAAGCATGCAATTTTTATGCTTTTATGAGATATTTTCACTGGTATAATTTTAAATGGTTCCTACATCCATTGCCAGTCAATAGAAGAAAGCTAAAATATATAACGGTATGTGCTTACCAATCAATACTAAGCAACTATTGAAAATGATTTGGTAAATACATAAGGACAGAATAGAGTACCAAAACTACTCAGGCAAATCATAGAAAAAGAAGTATAATGATCTCAATTACCTACACTAAGTGTATGCATGTATGAATGCAAATATACATATGTCTGGATACATATATATATTTTTTAATGAAAAATTCTAGAAGGATATATGCCAAACTGAGATGAAAATGGTTTGAAGAGTGGAAAATTAGATTGGGTATTCATGTTTACTCTGTATATTCCTGAGTTGTTTAAATTTTAATAAAAATATATATTATTGTAATATTTGCATACTTTTTATAAATTAGGCATATATAGATATTACATAGTAAAATGTTTTCAGAAATAATTTATTGGAGAATTATCAGTTCATCAATAATAGTATTCTCAAGAGTTGATATTTTTAAATATTTCCTTTTTTTCATTCTTAAGCCTTTGTTATGTATTTTTTTATCATACTGCTGGGGCTTAGCTTTACCTGGAATCAAGTATTGTCAGTAAATTAGAATCATCTAGGGGAAAAAAATCAGGGCCTCTTATTAACACCACACTGCAGGGTGGGAGAAGTGGAGAAACTCAATTTGCATGTTTGTTGGAAGGCCAACTTCTGACCTTCGTATTTGAAAAATATTTTTTTATTTGACAAAGACCGTAAAACATTAAAATTTGATTTTCTCTGTTGGGAGAAAAATTCTTTTGGATAATTTTATAAAAATCATTGCAAGAGACTTCATCTGTATCCATGTAGTTACAGCATTTGTATTAAAGAAGATGGAAGGGAATGCAAATGTCTCCCTGGAAATGTGCAGCATACACCACTAATTACATGTCCTCCTTATCATCCACCTTGAATGGCTCAGTAATTTCTGAGTCTCCTTGGGTTGCTTGAAAAAACTTAATCGACCTCTATCCTTTTGTAAAAATGCCTCTCAAAAGGGTAGAAATGGAGATTTCCTAGTTCTGAATGGGTCTAAGTGAAACTTTCAGACACTTCAATTGTTGCTACAATTATTAATATAAAGCCTGGCTTAACATACTCTTTCTCAAAGCATGCAGAATTAATTCTTTTTTTTTTCCATAAGGGTAATGCATTAAAATACTTTTTTCTTCTACACAATGTTAACTGAACTCCTTATGCATGTTTTCACACTTAGCATAAGAATACAACAGTTGCTCATTATCCTTCTGACTCTCTCTAAAACTCTCAGGTAGAGTCAAAGGAAACTCTTGGAACTTTGTCTTTCTTCCCCTTGTGACAGTGTAACCCTGTTGCTTTGCTACTCTGCAGCCATTTCTGGTCTATTTTAGAGGTTCTTTGAAGTTTAACCTTTTTTTCCCCAACTCTTTTAAGGAATTGATACAGCATGGTGGTTATTTCTGCTTGTAAAACTGAGTGAATGATAGCACCAACCACACTGTGATTTGAGAATTAAATGAGATGATGTGATGATCGACATTAGTGCGATGCTCAGTCTTAGCTTACATGGAGCCCCTTAATAAATATGAGCTGATACTGTTAAATATTTTGGTGAATTCTTATTTTCCCATTAATTCTAAAAATATCACTACAAATTGCTATACTTTGTTCCTTTTCTAACTTAAATTTTATTTTGCTTCAATGACATACCAACCACCTGTGTGAAGAAAAGTGAACAAAACAAAGCAAAACAAAAATAGAGCATTTCATAACTACTTCCGAAAGTAGCATTTTTGCCCAGCATTTTACAAACAACACTTGGAAGGATGGCTTGATTTTGATCATTTCAATGTCTTTTTTCTTTCCTTCTTTCCTATACTTACATTTTAAGTGGTTTCTAGCAACCAATAAGGTTGCACAGAGTACAAGTGTGGTGATGTCATACTTCCCCAAACACATGCATGAGTGCACGTGTGCGCGCGCGCGCACACACACACTTTTGTTTCAGATCATTGATGAGCTTAATCCTAATTCTTTAATAGAAAGGAAAAACCAGGCATTTGTTTCAAATCCCCAGAGGAGAAAGCTCTATCAAGACAGCTTATTTCTCATTCTACTGCTCGGTCGACCTTTTGAGGAAGAATGTGGTTCTTCAGTAACCTCAGGATGCCCAGGGAATCTCAGCTTTCACACATTCATTCCCTGATTCCTCTGGGAGCCACTCCCACAAGTCCCCCAAAGAAATCAAGATTGAGAACAGATTTCCCATTGCTTTTGCAGATATTACAGCAACCAAAAGTTTCTCCAATGTTTCTCCAAAGTTTTTTCTTTCTCCTCCACCCTGTTCCCAGACAAGCAAACCACTTCTCTGTTATATGAAGGGGAGTCAGGGATCTAAAATTACCGATTGCCTAAAACTTGTCAGTTAATTGCAAGAATGATTTTCTACTATCATCACAGCTCTAGGAGGTTGGCATTATAGTCTCCATTTCTCATCTGAGTGAGCTTCAGAGAGGTTAGAGATTTGCCCAAGTCCCAATAGGAAATGGAACAGAAGCATATGATGCATATCAATTAATTATTTTCTCTTCTGATTCCCTACCAAATCCCCTAAGTCCCCATGATCTATTGTGGTTTTTCCACCCAAATATTTACATCATCTGATGTTAGGACAAATACAAAACTTTTCTTGTTTTTATGTTATTTGCTATAGATTTTCATATAAGTACTAATAATTTATTTAAAGTAGGAACTCTCCCTCTTTGCTGAATATGTTCTTTTTTTAATACTCAACATCATTCAGGGAAATTGAGTAAAAAATAAGTTTGCAAGAATTTACCATGCCCGCTGTTTCTTTCCTAACAAGCACTGATAAGCTGCTCCTGAAAATAAGTGAAATGTCGGTTCTTTTGCCTGATATAGAATGTGGCCTTCTTAAGTTTCAGAACTGTTACGGTCTGGGTACCATGTGTAGGTGTGCGTACCACAGCAGAACCATGGTTCGGATAATAGGCTAGATTACAGAAAATAGATAATGTAGAAGAATATTTTTAATATCTTTACCAAAATGTCGAAATTATTCCTGGACTGGGAGTAAAGAGGAAAGGATGACAACTGGAGGCTTGTCGGCATTCTGCTAGACACTTTTTGTTAGCTAGCAATGTTAGTTCCACTTTGTTTTGTTTTGTTATGTTCTGCTTTTGGTGATTTAAACACATTCTTTCTTTTCGAATACATTTATTTTTGATATGAGAAAATACTTTGTAGTATGTTTTGAGATACTTTAATAGAATGGCAAAAGTGCAAGAAGCATGTATCAGTTCCCATAAGCTTGCTCGAAAATTTTGTGAAGCAGTCATCCTGAGCAAAGTCCTATTGACAGACTCTTATTCTTAAAAAGCAAGGCAAATAAGCAAAAAGCACGTTATTTTTTCTGGTTTGGACTTTTCTTTCCTTAATATTTTTGTGTATAGATGGACAGTATGGACCATTTGTGTGCATGTGCATTGTGCATCGTGGGTCACAGTCAAAAACTTCAAATGCCATTGCCCAAAACAATAGCACTGGAGAGGTGGAACTCTTAGGAAAATTCCCACAGTCAGACCCTACTTCTTTGCATAATACGCTACCTTTATTTCTGTGATGCTTTACTTGAATAACTATGAAAGCAACCAGAAGAAGAATAAAGTAAAGCTTTGGAAAGGAAAATGGTAATGAAATCATTGCAAACACTTGAGTAATCAATTAAATTTTTTAGATAATACAAACATCTCTTAAAATTCAGTTAATAGTGGTGCCTGGGTGGCTCAGTCGGTTGAGCGGCCCACTTCAGCTCAGGTCATGATCTCGCGGTCTGTGAGTTCGAGCCCCGCATCGGGCTCTGTGCTGACAGCTCGGAGCCTGGAGCCTGCTTCAGATTCTGTGTCTCCCTCTCTCTCTCTGCCCTTCACCTGCTCATACTCTGTCTCTATGTCTCAAAAATAAATAAATATTTTAAAAAAATTCAGTTAATAAATAGGTAAAGCAGACCAGTAAGGTTCAGATCTCAGTACTACAACTTGCTGGTTAAGGACCCTGGACGAAGTTATTTTACCACGCTAGGTTACGTATCCTCATCTATGAAATGAGGCTAAAACTACCCCATGTCTTCTCACATAGTAAACAGAACTAAGTTGTGTAATTTACATATTGGATGTAGTATCTCACATGTAATATGTTTTCAGCAACTTTTAACTATTAGTTCTATAGCTCTACAGAAGAGATTACAAAGTACTAATTTACAGACTGACCGGAGATTATTTTGTTTTATCTAGTTTTGTATGCTTGTATAGGTTATGCCTTATTAAAATTATTTGCAAAATCAGCAGTGTCTCAAGTAAAAACTAAATTTTGCTGCTTGATCCTTGAAGAGATTATTATTTGTAAGGTCCTATGGTTCTGTGTTGGAGAGCTATAATTTTACTTTATTTAATTTTTATTGTAGACTCTTAATAGAAACTACATAAGAGTGATTTTTTATAATGATTTCAGAGATATGTTTAAGAACTTCATTTTTCATGACTCCTAAGTAGAGAACTCCCCCAGAATATGAGATTAGCAAGTTTTTAAAAATATCTCAGACGCAAGGGAGACTGGGTGGCTCAGTTGGTTGAGCGCCGACACTTTGGCTCAGATCATGATCTCACGGTTCAAGAGTTTGAACTCCGTGTCGGGCTCTGTGCTGACGGCTCATAGCCTAGAGCCTGTTTTGGATTCTGTGTCTCCCTCTCTCTTTCTGCCCCTCCCTCACTCATTCCCTAACTCATGCTCTGTCTGTCTCTCTCTTTCTCTCTCAAAAGTAAATAAAAATATTTAAAAAAATTAAAAATATAAATCAGACCTGTTTTGGAGTGAGTTGAAAGAGAGAAGTAAAGAGAAGAGCTATCAACAGAAAGAGAGGAAAATGCATTTTAAAATAAAATATCTTTTTGATTATAAAATTAGCATATGTTCGTTACAAAACTGCAGTTAATACCTGAAGATAAAAATGACAATGTGACTATTTGGAGGTATATGTTTTAAAAGTATATTCCGTGGTGCATATTTATATCCAATAGCTTTTTTTGTTGTTGTCAGTGGGATTTCATTATACACAGGGTTTTTTAAGGTTTTTTTGTCTTATGACAGTTTCTTGGATATTTTTATGTCAACAAATATAAGCCAATGATATTATATAGTATGCTATTCTTTCTACATAGTATTCTATTCTTTGTTTTGACCATAATTTTTAACGCTTTATTCAAAACCATTTGCCTTTTATCAAATATTTAGAGAGTGCCAATAGTGCTCTGACCTTGTATGAAACTCCCTGTGTCCTTCTCTAAATGCTTCTCTTCCAGGTCTCAGATATAGCCACCATTACTTGAATGACAACTATGTGACAGTCACAATAAGAGTATTTTATCTCTCTAAAATATATAATACATATGTTCTTTTATATAGTTATTTCAATAACCCTGTGAGATAGATACCAGCTTTACCAAACATTTTACCAAGCAACTGAGGATTAATATAGCCAAAGAACTTGACAGAAGGCTACATAAAGCTAGAATTATAACCAATACAAATTGATTCCAAATCCCATGTGTGCAACCATTGCACTTAACCACCTCTCTCCTGTGGTATATACATCTTAACTTTTATTATATTTCCTAATTTCTTTCTAGAAATTTAAAAATAATTTTTGATGAATAATCTAAATTCTATTTTGTAGGACAACAGCAGTTCATCTGTCCCTAATGCCCAATGCATTGTCCACTATGGAATCTTGTCAAATATCTGCATGACACATTCAAATTTCGTGGCATTTTCAAAAGGGACAAATCGTGCGATTGTTGAAAAGTCTGTAAAACCAGTTGCAAAGTTAGGAACTAATATGTTGCTTGGAAAGAAATAAGAACAAATTATTGGCAAAATTACTTTGTCAGATGACTTTACTAAATGTCATATAGTAGGAATTGCAGACAATGTCAAAAGGAAACTATTGTCTCGAGCATTCTAGCTGACAGTTTTGTGTACAGTTACACAAAAACTCAGATGTGTGTAGTATAATCGAATGTTAGCATGCACATGAAGGACATTTTGTTCACTGAAAATTCGTGCTGGGAGAGAAGCCATATTTCTTTAGTCACTTCTTATTATTCTTTGGGAAAATATTGTAGCCTCAGACAATATTCTACTGGAATTAGAGATGAATAAGCACCATTTTTGTGCTCTAGGGAAAGGTATTAATAAGCAAATGGCCAGAGGCTGCACCTTTAATGCCAATACTTAAATTTCTTCGGATCAGGGACCAGTTGGCCAGCCAATCTGTTAATTATGACCATGGTTCAGCTTCAAAGGAAGTAATGAGCATTGGAAATACAAAAAGTTTATGGACACTAAAGTTTATGGACATACCATGTGAAGATATGCACAGCAAATGTAAAACTCTACTTTTCTGTTCGACTGTATACTGGTTGTTGAAAGGAAAGGTACTTTGGAAATGAGAGTGAAGAAACAAACGTTTCTTCCCAGGACCAATACTGCCATTTCTGTGATTTCAAGTGACTTTCTCAGCATATCTCAATAATATGTTCAGTGTCTAGCATAGACAATCACTCGCTGACAGAAGCATGACTACTCTAAGATAACGATAATAGGAGCCCTTAAGACTAAAAGAAAGTCATGCATAACATGTGATCACTTAGAGACTGACTTTTTCTAATACTTGATGACTTTCCTTATCTCCTAGTTGCCTAAGGAATATATTGATGGGGTATCATTGGGCATATTTAAAAACCACATCTATATGCGCATTAGATCATGGAAAAATCATTTCAGAGTAAAATATCACCGAAGAGTAAATTAGAAAGTCATTTACCCTTGACTTCCAAATAGTTGAATGAGTTGAATCATTTAACCTTTTAGCTTTGAGAAGGATATGTTGACTTAATATCTGATGAAGCACCAGAAGTTAGACTCAGTGAGAAATACTTCCATATTTAAAACTATTTAACAAAGCCTCTGAATGCTTGTTGTAAATCTTAATAGATATAATTGGAATTTTAGATTTAATTTTACTAAGAAACAAAATGCATTAGAACCTATTTACCCTTGCATCAGATATAAACAGCATCAGCTTCTTGCCATTATGAAATGATTGCATAATGTTTTATCATACTTTATCTTTATGTTTTAATGTACCTAAAATTGGCAATCATTTTGCATACTAAGTATCCATTAAGTGGTCTGCAGATGCTGAAAGATTGATGTTTTGCTTAGGAATATCTCCTTCACAGCCCTTGTACGTTATCCTAATACTTTTTATGTTCAGAAGAGAGCAAATTTTACTCCAAAGAAATATAAAGAATCACTTAAGTATTGTGAAGATGTATGGGTATAAGGTTGGGGGCATTGTGGAGTTTTAAAGCAATAGGAAAAAAGAAAGAAGTATGATCATACTTTCAAATCAAAAAGTATTCTCATATTTTACACTGACTTAATATGACTTATGAATATAAAATTTTAATATGACATGAATCAGACTTGATCTTTACAGCACACTGAAAAAGTAGAATGGTATATGGGCACATGGAAGCTTAAGACAGAGTTTATAAACCTTTGACATTTATCTTTTCCATATGCATCAGGCCAAAATTTAGATTCATGGCCATCTTAGATCAATCAGCAAATACTTATCAAGAACTTATTAATTCAGAGCACATTGTAAGGTGCCACAAGGATGGTCCCCATGACATGTGACTTTTTTCCTCAGAGACTTGGTAGTTTTATCTTCCTCTCTCTCCTGCTTTAAGTTTCTCCTTTCACATATGCTTTCATCTGGAGGTGAGGGGGTTGGGTATACTGATCTTAAAATATCTGATAATAGTTAGACTATTTGTCAAACGACATGGGTTTTTGGCCAATTGTATTCCTCAATAAAAGCAATCTCAGATTCCTTTGCTCTCCCTAACATTCAATCAAAACTGTTCTATTCAAAATGTAAAGGGATTCTAATATCATTCTCTAATAAATGCAACCAACGCTCTTTGAAGGAATGACTGATTGTAGGCCTGGGGTGAGGAACACACATGAGCCTGAAGGGTCTCCTGAAGAAACTATACACAAAAATAAAAGGATGGAAGCCTAGCAAAGGAACCGGCTTTAAGACCTCCTAATGGCCAATTTCTAGTTAAGTAAAATAGAACGATTGTATCAACAAAGTTAATACTGTAGAATTACAACGTAACCCAATGTATAAAATGAATATCCACTAGTACATAGTTATATTAATAATGATCGAATACATAAATGAAAGAGAAAAGAAAGATCTCCCTTACAGAAGAATTCCAAATAATTTGTGTAAATATTCTGTCCTCAAGCTGAGGGAGCCTAATGCCCAGCTCCTTAAATGTGAGCTGGATGTAATGACTTCCTCCCAAATCCTGCAGTACGGAAATGGAGAACATGAGGAACTTTACAGTGTTGAACCTGATAACACTAGCTCAGCCAGGTGATAAATGTTATCAACACTAATAAGTCATACTCATAGCATGCACCCTTGGTATAATGTGACAAAAATGGCACTTCTTCTCTTTCTTTGGTCTTCCTCCCCAAATCCCATAACCTCAGTTTAAACAGGAGAATAATACCAACCAATTCAAACTGAGGGATATTGTACAAGCTATCTGACCAACACTTCCCATTACTTTAAGGTCATTAAAAATAAGGAAAGTTTGAAGAAAGTGTCACAGCAAAGAATTGCACTTAAGGGAACATGATAATATCATATGGTATCCTGGATGAGATCTTGGAACAGAAAAAGAACATGGGATAAAAATTAAGGAAATCTGAAAGAAGTACGGGGTTTAGTGGATAATAATGTATCAGTATTGATTCAGCAAGTTGAGATAAATGAGTCATGTTAATATATGATGTTAACAATAAGGAAAACTGGATTGGGAGTATAGAAAAATCCTCTGTCCTATATTTGCAACACGACTGTAAATGTAACACTATCCTGAAATTAAAATTTAAAAGATTATATATCACAGGCTACCCAAAGCCAGAATCTGAGGAGATCCATGGATAAATGAGAAGGACAGTGGGTGTCTATGTGCTCATAACTGCTCATCCGCTGAACTGTTTGCTCTCTTTGTTTACTCTGTTGATGGATATTCTACATACCTGTGTACATTCTTAATTGCCTCTTTCAATAATAAACTACTAAAAGGCACAGATTTGATCAGTTTTGAATCGGTCCCGCCATCTCTTAATTTAAAAAAATGGGAGGAGACGCCCGGGATTTTCTTTCTCTCTCTCTCTCTCAAAATAAATAAATAAACATTATTTAAAAACTAGGGCAGCAATAGTTTTCCAGTACAAAATTAGGTATTACTACCTTTAGGGAAAATGGCTTTGAGAGAAAGAAAGGAGTATTTAAGATCTTTAAATGAAAGAGGCAGGATAATCTCAACAAAGATGAGGTTCTACTTGATTTTTATTCTTTCTTTTATGTGCTTCTATTTTTTTTTCATTTGCTGCCTTATAAAAATAGATCTGAATGCTGACAATGAAAAACGATAACTTCCAAAGAAAGGTATGCAAAGGAATATTCTTGTGTAACAGAACCGAAGCACCTATGTATTCTTTTTTTTCAACACTTTAATTTTACAAGGAAAGAGAAATTTGAAATGCCACTTCCTAATGCCAAAAAAAAAAAGAAAAGAAAAAAAGAGCAAAAACTGTTATCACAGATGGTTAGCAACAAGGTCGAGGACACACTTAACAGGCTGAAATTATATTGGTGTATCGTCTGTCAGCAGCACAGAAGCAGTCAAGACTGAGCTGGCTTCATTAACGAAGCACCATTTCACTTCTTTTCTGTCTACATCCTTTATCACTTGTCATTGTAACATACAGACATTTTTAGGAGTCTACAAATGAATTCTACTAATCAAAAAACCCTATACTTTCTGAAGCATGTATTATCTACTTTTTATCTATTTTTATTTTTTTAATGTTTATTTATTTTTTGAGATAGAGAGAGAGTGCAAGAGGGGGAGGGGCAGAGAGAGAGGGAGACACAGAATCTGAAGCAGGCTCCAGGCTCTGAGGTGTCAGCACAGAGCCCAACGCAGGACTTGAACACACTGACCGTGAGATCATGACCTAAGCCAAAGTCTGACGCTCAATCGACTGAGCCACCCGGACGCCCCATGTATTATCTCTTTTAGAGTAGAAGTTTCTCTTTCAGGAATACTTAAACGCAGTTTGAAGTGTGCAGGTAAAATTTCAAAGAGAAAGTGTCACAATAATTAGACACCATTAAACCAAAGATCACTTTTTCAGAAAAATTCATTAGCCGGTTATTGATTGCCTTCAGTGTGGAAAATGCAAACCTCAATTTAATCTCCATGGTTTTTTTTTTAATTGTCTACTGACTAGAAGTTAACATTATATGTGTTAGACAGCAAGTCTTTTGCTTTATAAGCTACTTTCATCACTGAGAATACTCATAATCTTCCATTTTAGTGTTCAGATGTCTAAGGTACACCATGCATTATATACCGAAAATCTTGACAGAAACGCAGTTACATTTGAAGGTAATAGAAAAAATGTTTTATATCCTATATTGACTTTAGAATTGAGTAATAATTAAAATAAAACACTTCAATTTTATACAATATCATTTTTTCTTTGCCAGATCTAGATAAAAATATGGGTTTACTTTATTTCTTTGATTAGAATTAAAGAGACTTTTCAAATTATCCCAAAAGTGTTATGTTCGTGACAGGTTATCTATAACGCAGTACGGAAGCTGTGCTTTAATCATTAGTTTCTTTTGAAGCGTCTTTTTCTTATTGGCTTTTATACTTTAACAACATTGATCCTGGTGATAAGATCTAGACAAAATATATAGGCTAGTATATCATATTCCCAAATATTGGAAAATACTAGTTCTAAGAGATTATTAACTATTCTATGAAAAAGGAAAAAGTGTTCTATGATCAAATAAGTTTCAGAAATGTCGCCTACCGTAGTCTCCTCTGTTTCTTTTCATTAGCATATGAAAGGTTCTGGTAAATCCTGTAGAAAGAATGTCTGCCAAAAATATTTTGAGAGCAGTAGGAATAAGACAGCAGAAGCAAACAGCATCCAAATTATGAAGAATCTTTTATGCTTGCTGAAAAGTTTGGAATTTTTCCAAATTTTCTTTTTCAAATGACCACTGTGGCAATAATATGAAGGATGAATAGGGACCTATTTAGAAAACTTCTTCAAATCAAAACAAAAGAAAAACAAAACTGAGCAAAAGTAATTACAAGCATTCTGGAAAGAAGTAGAAAGATTAAAAATATATAAGAGAGAAATAGCAGGATGTGAAGACTGGCTGAATGTCAGGGATTTGAATTCAAGAGTGATTCAAGTTTATGGTTTTGGTGTTTAGTGGATGTTGGAGTCACTTACTAAGATCAGGCACATAAACGGAGCATCAGAAGCTGAGGAGATAAAATTGAAAATCTGTTTTCACATATGTTGAGTTTGAGGTACCTGTAGAAAATCAAGGAAGAGATTCCCAGTGTAAAGTTGGGTAAAGAACCATGGAATTCAAGAAAAGAGGCTTTCGCTATGGACATATACTGGCAAATGGGTGGCACAGTCAGGAACAAATGAAGGCCCTCAGAGAAAAATAGTCCGAATGTGAAATCTAGAGAATGCAATAGGAACAAAGAACAGTTCAATGACTAAGTAGACTACAGGTGGAAAGACATGAGTGAGCAGGGTCAGGGAAGCTAAGTGTATAGAGAAGATCAAAAAAGAGGGATTGTGAGTTTTTTATATATTTTTAATATTAACCACTTACTACATTTATGATTTGAAAATATTTTCTCCTGTTTATTAGGTTGCTTTTTCATTTTGTTGATGGTTTTCTTTGCTGTGCAGAAACTTTTTAGTTTGATGTAGTTCCACTGGTTTATTTTTGCTTTTATTACCTACGCTTTTGATATCGGATCCAAAAAATCATCGCCAAAACCAGTGTCAAGGAGCTTACCACCTGTTTTCTTTTAGGAGTTTTATGGTTCAGATATTACATTCAAGTATTTGTTCTGTTTTGTCTTGATTTTGGTGTTCAGGGTATGATAGTGGTCAAGTTTTATTCACGCATGTAACTTGTCCAGCTTTCCCAGCACCATTTATTGAAGAGACTGTCATTTCCCCATTGTATATTCTTATCTCCTTAGGACTCAATCGATCATATATATGTGGGTAATTTCTTGGCTCCCTATTCTTTGCCATTGATCCAGGTATCTGTTTTTATGCCAATACCATACTGTTTTGATTACAGTTTTGTAATATAGTTTGGAATCAGGATGTGTGACACCTCCAGTTTTGTCATTCTTACTCAAGACTGTTTTAGCCTTTGGGGGTCTTTTGTGGTTCCATAAAAAATTTACAGTGGTTTTTTCTATTTCTGTGAAAAATGTCATTGGAAATTTGATAGGGATTGCATTGAATTTGTAGATTGTTTTGATAATATGGGCATTTTCACAATACTTCTTCCAATTTATGAACATTAAATATCTCTCCATTTATTTATGTCTCAAATGTCTTACAGTTTTCTTACAGTTTCAGAGTACAGGTCTTTTAAAATTGATTATAGTGATAATTGCCCAACGGTAAGTGTGTTTAAAAACCATGGAATGGTTCACTTTAAAAGGGAGAACTGTATAGTATATAAGTAATGTCAAAAAAAGCTACTATATTTAAACACCTCTGGATGTGCTAATTGGGAGGTATTAGTGACTTCAGTGGGAGGAGTTCCAGTAGTGGTTGGAGTTGAAGCCAGATTGAAGAAGGAAAGGAAATAAATAAGATGAGGAAGTAAGTAACAAACTTCACCTCCCCTTTCAAGACATTATTAACAAAGGAGATAGGATAGTACTAGAAAGGGAAAAGGTTAAATATTTTTAAGTTTTTTTTTTTGTTTAAATTCTAATTAGTTAAGATGTAGTGTAATGTAGTGTAACATTAGTTTCAGGTGTACAATATAGTGATTCAACATTCCATACAACATCTGGTACTCATCACAACAAATGCACTCCTTAATCCCCATCACCTATTTAACCCCTCCCCCGCCACCTCTCTTCTGTAACCATCAGTTTGTTCTCTACAGTTGAGTCTTTTTCTTGGCTTGCTTCTCTCTCTCTCTTTTTTCCCATTTTGCTTATTTGTTTTGTTTCTTAAATTTCACATGTGAGTGAAATCACATGCTATTTGTCTTTCTATAACTGACTTATTTCACTTAGCATAATACTCTAGTTCCATCCATGTCGTTGCAAATGGCAAGATTTCATTCTTTTTATGGCAGAGTAATATTCCAGTGTGAATATATACCACATCTTCTTTATCCATTCATCAGTTGATGGACACTTGAGCTGTTTCTATAATTGTAGATAGTGCTGCTAGAAACATCAGGGTGCATGTATCCCTTTGAATTAGTACTTTTTTTAAAATTTTTATTCTTTGGGCAAATCCCTAGTGCAACACAATAGCAAAAAACAATCTGATTAGAAAATGGGCTGAGGATCTGAATAGACATTTTTGCATGAAAGACATACAAATGGCCAACAGGTACATGAAAAGGTGTTTAACATCACTAATCATCAGGGAAATGCAATTCAAAACCACAATGAGATATCACCCCATACCTGTTAGAATGGCTATTATCAAATGGCAAGAAATAACAAGTGTTGGTGAAAATGTGCAGAAAAGGGAACCCTTGTGCACTGTTGATGGTAATGTAAATTAGTGTTGCCATATTGAAAATAATATGGAGGTTTCTCAGAAAATTAAAAATAGAATGGCCATATGATCCAGTAGTTCCACTTTTGGGTATTTATCTGAAGGAAGCAAAACTAGTAACTTGAAAAGATATCTGTACTCCATGTCCATTGCAGCATTATTTACAATAGCCAAGATATGGAAGCAACCTAAGTGTCCACTTACGGATGAATGGATAAAGAAAATCTGTGTGTGTGTAGATATAGATATAGATATAGATATAGCTATAGATAGATGATATAGATATAGATATAGATATAGATAATAAGGCAATATAGATATGATGTATACATGCACTGTATATATACACAATGGAACATTGTTCAGCTATAAACAAGAAAGAAATCCTACCATTTGCAACAACATGGATGAACCTTGACTGAATTATGCTAGGTAAAATAAGTCAGAGAAAGAAAATACCATATGATAGCATTTACCTATGGAACCTAACACCCACCCTCCACACCCAAAAACCCTGAACTCATAGGTATAAAAAACAGATTGAGGGTTACTAGAGATAGGGGTGGATGGTCTGCAAATGGGTGAAGGTGATTAAAAGGTACAAACTTCAAATTATAAAATAAGTCTTGGGAATGTAATGTACAGTATGGTGACTATAGTTAATAATGCTGTATTGTATATTTGAAAGTTAATAAGAGTAGATCTTAAAAGTTTTCCTCACTAAAAACAAAATAGTATTACTATGGGGGTACCTGGCTGGCTCAGTCGGTTAAGCATCTGACTCTTGATTTTAGCTCAAGTCATGATCATGCTGTTTGTGGAATCGAGACCCACATCAGGCTCTCTCTCTCCTCTCTCTCTTCCCATCCCCTACTCTCTCTCTCTTTCTCCCAAAAAGTAAATAAGCACTATATTTTTAATAAAAATTTAAAAAATAATATTACTATGTGAAGTGATAAATGCTAACTACTTATTATGGGGATCATTTTGCAATATATACATATATTGAATCATCACGTTGTATGCCTGAAACTAATATGTTATATGTCAGTTATATTAAGAAATAGTAATTATCAATATGACAGAAAAAGTCAAGTAGGATATATATGAAATAATATGCTTTGGGTTTAGTTTTGAATCAATTGTTAAAATCATGGCCAGCACAATTTCAGTGAAACAGCAAGACAAAAACCAGATGAACGATTAGGTGGGAGGCATGGAAGTAGAGATGGCAAATGTAAGCAACTTTTTACTTTGATAAGGAGATTAAATGAGATAGTGAATAACAGAGACGTAAGTAGAGAATGTTATTTTGTTCTTTGTTTTATATTTAAGGTAGGAGAGGTCCAGTAAAGAGGAAAAACACTGATAATGTAAGCAAAGGGATAGTTGATTAATTCAGACTCTTAAAGAAGCCAGAAGTGAAGGGGTCTGGAGGAATGTATCTTTCACAATGACTGAAGGAAACATGGTAATGGTGAACATACCTGCAGATAACTTGGTAACTTCAAGTAAGGAATATTGAGGGATTTCCCATTTTCTGCATTTTATATTCTTTTTGAAGTAGAAGACAATTGCTCCTGCTTTGAAGAGAAGATTAAATCATAGAGGCTTTAGGAAAGTTCTGAGAGTTATGAAAGAGCTCCCCTGAGGGATGGATGAGCTGGGTTTTTTTTGTCTAGTTGTCGAGCGCCCAGTTTAGTTAGGAATGATGAATTCATATTGACACCATGCCACTCGGTTGTTTGATAGTCTCTATCAGTGATCAACAGTCCAAATACAGGGAATGAGAGAAAGTTGGATTGATCAGGATCAGGGTGAAGGGGAGTTGAAAGTTTTAGTGACATCATATCAAGGTAAGAGAATGGAATAAATAGAAGAGGATGTCGAAGCAATTAAAAAGTTTATAGATCAAGTGAATTCAATAGCATGTACAGTGGAAGCCACGAACTGAGAAAGAGGGCAATATAAGGTTTTGGAAGTAACGCTGCAGGTCATAGTCAGTCACCATGAGAGCAGTGGTTGACAGAGCATCCAGATTGGGGTCATTGGAGATGGCGTGGTTAAAGCAACCAAGCGGTCGTAATGTTGGATGTGTTATCTATATAAACACTGCAGTTGCCCTCAGTTAGGGCAGAATTTTTTTAAAGAGAAAAGCTGAAAGTCAAACACCAAAGAATTGAAGGATAGTCGGAAACAAATAGGAAGCAGGAAAATAGGAGATAATAGGGAAAAAAATGAAAGTAACTTACCTGGAGAGTCAGAGCATCAAATTTATAAAAATAATTTACCCAAAGTAGAGGATAAAAAGTAGAGGGGTACTAAAGACACAGGACTCTGAGGCTGATGGAGTACAGGAGAAAGAGGAGTCTCAAACAAGAACCAAGAAATTAAGGCAAGAAAGCAAAGGGTTTCAGAGGGCACCAAGGACAAACATGGATTTGGGTCAAGAGAAAGGAGGGCAGGATAGCAGAGCAGCGTCAGGGTGAAAGGAAAAATAAGGGTGAATGTTTTCAGGGGCTTGCATTTTATGCCATGATCCTGAATGCCAGGGACAGGAAGCATGGTGAATTGACTTTCCAAGTTTTCAGAGAGAGCTCTAGAATTGTGCTACAGGCTGAGAACCCAGGAAATCTAGGGAATTTGACCGTGGTAGACCAGTCCTTGACACACTACTTCCTCTCTTCAGATCCTGGTTGTCTTCTCTGAGATATAGCCGGCTATGACTTGGATACTTTTATTATAAACCATAACCTCCTTCTCCCTGTCTGCTGGACATACCTCTCCCAATTCTAATCTTATCCCTCCTTTACATTACATTCCAGCCCTTCTGTAGGAATTAATTAGTCCAAACACGTCTAACTAATATATCCTCATCGGGGAAAGGACATTTTAATGGCAAGGGTAAGGCAAACAGCTTATGTACATGGGTATTCTGCTCACAAACTTGCCTAAGAGGCTATAAAATCCTTTAAAAACTAGTGATTTTGGAGATGAAACTGAGTATAGGATGATGGCACAGAAAATCAATCCTAGTAGAATTTTCTAGTCCTAAGGCAAGTTTCTAGTTCCTAAATTCATTTGTACAGCTTCTTCTTATATTACAAGTGATATCAAAGGCAAGATTAATCTGTGATAGAAATATTTAAATTACCTTCCTTCTGGCCATAAATAGGGAAAAAATTAAACATGATCAAGTTATAAATAAGAGCAATGATCAGGAAAGAGCTGGGCTATGTCAGCATCCAATCGAAACTAGTCTAAGACAAAAAACAGGCTACACTTTGCCAAAGTGAATGAACAAAAGACCAAATCCGAGAAGCTCTATAAAAGAGGAGAATGATCAAGATCAAAATAGACTTGAATTAGGAGTTACTTAAAGGTTCATCATTAATGAACATAGTACAACCAAGTGAATCTGATCCTAAATCAGAGTTTGTCTTGTTATAGGAAAGAATAGCTACCAAAAGGATCAAGATACATTATTTTGTTTGTGCATCCTCCAAAATCCCATTAAAATACACATACTATGTGTAGGGAATAATATTTACACATTAGCACTCTATCACTGTATATTATGCTAAATGAGTTTCTCATTATTGTTATTATTTTCTTCTTAAACTTATTTTTACCTAAGAAAGAGCATAGCTATGGAGAGAATATAGAGTATCATCAAGTGTCATAATAATAAACTTAAAATCATAGCAACTTATGATTTTAAAGAATATTTTCACATAGATTAAGTCATATGACCTCACACAAGTTATGTGATTTTGACAAAGTGGATATTTCGCCTGCATTTCAGAAAGAGGGAAATTGAATGTAGTCAAGTTTTGGGTCCTTTCCTAAACGGCATAAATGGTCAATGCCATAGCTAGAAATGACACCAAGACTTTAATGTTAACCCCAAAGAATTCTTATGAACTACATTGCCTCCTGATCTAATTTCCTGCATTTTTTTTATAATTGCATGACCTTGGACAAGTTCCCCAACATCTCTACCCCTAAGTTCCATGCCTGGAAAAGGCAGGTGCTAAAGGCCGTTTATTTGGCAAGTTAGTTTTGAGGATGTCATGGCATACTGAACATAACTGTCGCCTAAGAGCTGAGGAACACAGAAGCCCTCACAAATGTTATCTATACTAGTATTTCATTCACCTATACAATAGGAGAAAATTTCAGAGAAGCTGAGAGATTTCTTCACAGACATTATTCAACCAGCATTCACTGAGTGTATAGTATATAATAGGCATTGTGTGAGCTACCGGAAAAACAAGTACATAAAGATCTAGCTTCTTGCCTGAGGTAGTTTCTTGTCCAAGGAAGGAAAGTACACATGCAAACTAATACGTGGCAGCTGTATTTCACTTGTTAAGATAGAAACAGTGGAGAGCGGATGATGTGAGCATCAAACATGGAGTGGTCAGGAAAGTTCTGGAGGTTTGGGGAATGTTTCCTAGAACCTGGCATTCCAGACAGAGAGAAGGAAATGAGGAGAGGCCATGTAACAGGAACTGCTTCAGTGTGCTTAGAAAACTGTAAGCATTTCAGTATGGCCGGAGAGTAAGGGTGATACCCCAATCAGTTAAAAATTAGTGGTTAGACAAAGAGATACTTTCTTTTTTTTTTAATTTTTTAATGTTTATTTATTTTTGAGACAGAGAGAGACAGAGCATGAGTTGGGGAGGGGCAGAGAGAGAGGGAGACACAGAATGTGAAGCAGGCTCCAGGCTCTGAGCTGTCAGCACAGAGCCCGACGCAGGGCTCGAACTCACAGACCGCAAGATCATGACCTGAGCCGAAGTCGGATGCTCAACCGACTGAGCCACCCAGGTGCCCCAAGAGATACTTTCTTAAAAGAAGATCAGTCATATAGTTTTCTTTCCTTCCTTCCTCCCTCCCTCTTTTTCTTCTTCTCTTCCTTCCTTAATTTCCCTCCCTGTTGCACCTCCCTCCCTCCTGCTCTACCTATCTTCTTTCTTGCTTTTGAGTACACCCTTTCCCGATGCCTCAACTCGCCACCATCAGGCATGCCATAGCCTTAGTATATATCTGTGCTGAGCACAGTGCCATTCGCCAACTGTTGGACTACCAGTATTTGTTCAACAAGATTATCTCAAAATATAAAGATATGAATCTGGTGAGTGGATTGAAATTTTAGACAAGATGGCTGAGCCATGTGTCATTTTGATCAAGAAGATAAGTGAGAATCACACTGCCTTGTTACAAACTAGGAAGGGGCCATATGACACAGGGCAATGAAAGGGCAGTGAAATAACTTAAGCAGATTCCCCCTCACCACTCAACTCCACCCCTCTGCCTTACATTTTGCTACTTGGCAACAGTGAATTCTGGTTTTGCACCTATCTCAGAAAGCTCCAACTTCCTGAGGGTAGAGGTAAGACTTTCCAGATAAATAGTGAACTGTACCTCTTAATCAGTGCACCATTCCTGTCCAAGTTGGGTGTGCTGTTTACCTCTGTCTCCTCCATTACTGTCACCTGGCTATGTTATATACAGGCACACATATACACAGTCATTAATGGCAACCTGTTTATTGCATCATCTGTCACTCTCATTTTTGTGGAAAGTTAGTTTCCAAATCCTCTTTCTTCCTTAGTGATATTTTTTCCCAATTAGTTGAACGAATGATGATATTTGTTTGCAGCTTCCAGTGTTGCCTATAAAGAACACCAGTTATTCATTTAGGGAAATTGCTTGATCAATGCTATGTAGGTCTATTATATCTTTTTTTTCTGCTGAGAGGAGAAAAGAGTAATATGCCAGATTGAAACAACTGGAAAAGCAGATTGTTGAATTAGAAGTGAAGATATAATTAGATGCACCCTCCAATAATTGGTTAGAATTGGAAGCATTTAAGTCTGTACATAATCAAATATTGCCTGGAAATGTTACAGCATCCTTATTTTATGCTAAATAGATTTTTATGGAAGGGCAATAAAGGAAGAAATCTGCTTGCTAATTTGATTAAAAACACAACGGATCTCTGTTATTTCAGCTATTAAGACTCCAAATAGGAAGAACTTGATTAGAAAAGAAGAAATTAATTTCCTATTTGAGATCTATTGTCAAACATTGCATATTTTAAAGTGGAATTATTCATAACAATTGATGTATTTTCATAATTACTCTCAGAAGAGACATATTCCTAGCTTCTCTTTAAAATGAAAAAAAAATCTAAACAAATTATAGCACTCTATCATCAGTATTTATGGAAGAAATAAGGTAGTTTATTAACCGCATAAACCCATTGTACAGAAAATACAATAGAGATTAAAAGAATTCCACTTGCAAAGTCCATCTATAGAATCCCATAATTTAAGGACAATATCCATTTTCTGTTTATACTATTTATAAAATTTTGTTATGTCATAGCTATTAGTGGACACATTTCTTTGGCTTATTATGTATTCATTCATTCAGCAAATATTCACTGAGCACCTACAGTGTAGCAGGCAGTGTTTCAGGCACATAGTGGGGAATGTAGAAGACAAAATTTCCCAAGATCAAAGATTTTGTAATCTATTTGAAAATGGAGAAGTAAAAAAAAATAAGTGCAATATATCATATGTTGGGTAGTTTTAAATCCTAGGGAAGATAAATATGTAGGAAAATATGAGGCGTGGGGATAGGTTTAATATTGGAGAAGGTGGTCTGAGAAAACCTTCGGGGAGTTTAGACTCAAGATTAGAATGAAGTGAAGGAGCTCTCCTTGTGGATATCAGAGAAAGCCTCTAAGCAGATGTGCAAAAGCCCTGCTTAGGCAGGCTTTCTAGGGCAATAGTGAGAAAGCTTGTGCTGAAAACGTACATGGGGGAGTGGCAACAATGGGAAGGGAGTGAGAGGTGCCTATTCTGTTAAGTCTTAGAGATCACTAGGGCACCATAAGGATTTGATTCTTTTTTTTTTTTTTTCTTTACTCTTATTGATTTTTGATACAGAGAGACAGAGCATGAGTGGAGGAGGGGCAGAGAGACACACACACACACACACTCACAGAATCCGAAGCAGGCTCCAGGCTCTGAGCTATCAACACAAACCCACGATGTGGGGCTGGAACCCACGAACTGTGAGATCATGACCTGACCCAAAGTCGGACACTCAACTGACTGAGTCACCCAGGTGCCCAGGATTTGACTTAGGAAACTTGCTGGTTTTGCACAGCAGAGAAATAATTTGCCTTATTTCATTAGACATGAGCTTATAAATGGCAGGGACTGCTGTAGACCGTGCAGCTTTGTACCCTTACCAAAGTGACCTAACACGGTGCCTCTTATACAGGGTTCAGAAATATGTTTTAAATAAACACGGTTCCAAAGACCATTCCAATTTCCCTTTTTAAAATGTATCCTATCATTCTATCGGTCTGTAGACAACTCAAGACCCTTTTAATCTACTTTATTATTTAGTATGCAGTCAACACTGGAAAGCATTTATCAGTGACACTGCTTACCTTTTACATACCAAATATAAAATGTGTCTCTAAACACAAAAATGACACATTTGGAAACTGCAAAGGAAAACACGAGGGGTCATATCTTTACAATCTATTTCTAATCTCTATACTTCCTAAGAAGAGGCTAATATGATGAAAATGAAAGAAAATTTTCTTGATGCATAAAGTATATGGTAAATATTCTTTGGTTTTCTTCTTTCAGAACTACATTTAAAGAGGAATAAATTAATTCTATAATGCCACTTTGTTGCAGAAAGAAGCTAAAGGGATATCTTTCTATTTCTATTTTATGTACCTTCTCATTCTTTTCCATGTTACCATAAAAGAGCATTACTTCTTGGTGAAAGGGTTTTTTTATTATTATAAAATGATAAAATGAATTTTAAATTTATTTCAAAGAATGCATGCAGGAGCCAGCTAAATATGCTCGTGGGTCCGCTCCAGCCACTTTTATTGCTGTTAATTGACAAGCCCTATTGTACAACACTAAATTTGGAACTAAAATTTCTCTATCTTTGGATAGCTGTAATTTAATCAGGCTTGCTTTAGCTCTCTCATTATTTCATAATGAAATATAAAATATCTTACAAGCAAATGCCTCTCTTCCAGAAATTAAATAGAGAGCAAAGAATTCACAGGCCAAAGAGTAACAATCAGTACAAACACAATTACCTTCTCACATAAGAGATAAAGCAACCCTCCTTTTTTTCTTATCCCATATCAGAGTAGCACAATCTTTTCTCTCATTTGTACAAGTACTTATTATCCTCATTTTTACTGTAAAGCAAAAGAAAAGGATAAGGAACTGCAATTGTGTGATATAGAAATACTAGACATGTTAGTGCATTTTCTGAGAAAAACTAAGTTTCAGGAGGCAGATAATTGCTGATCTTAAACCTAAAGGCAGAAGTAAGATTTCTTCATAGATCTAAAATCGATATGGACATTTGCCACTGGTAGTACCCAGAGTGAAGATTTTCTTCTCTCTCCATCCTTCATGTGCTAATTGAAATGAGGAAGACTCCACAGGGGTGGTCAAACAATCATCTCCTACTGACTGCTAAAGCATCACTTGATGAATGCTGGCCACGATGGATTCAGGCTTGCATAACTAATCTGCAGGAATTCTTTGAAGATATCACAGCCATTGTAGATAAAAGGTATTAGGGGGTGAGATATAGTTAATTTTTTTTAAAAAAAGTGCATTTGATATGGTTTCGCATCAGAGATAAAGGTAAAAGAACCACTGAACATGGAATAAAAAGCACCGAAGGGAAAATTAGTTTTAGAGACAGCTACAAAGAGAATCCTTCAAAGAAACATTTATGTTGGGAAAAAAAAGTGTTGAACCGGAGCAGCACATGTGCAATTAATTGAAGGCTAGTCCTTCATTAAAAATCATGTTTAACTCACCATAGACCTCACGAGGTTGATAATAACTAGAATTCTTTCTAACTGCTTTTCATAGTAGACTAATCAATCACAAAGCTAGCGGTGTGAAAATTCAGGTTCTAGTCACTGTAAATTACTAACTGATGGGGGCAATTAACAACTCTAGGTCTCAGGTTCTTCTCTAGAGAATGAGAAATTAGGGCTGGATAGATCACCAAGTCCCTCCTATCTCCAAAGTTATTTGATTTTAAGAGTTCCATAGAGTTCTGGAGAGTTTGGGGATGAAAGCCGGTCGACGACCACCATCAAAACCCAAGTAATCAAAACATGAATAAACAATCATCGAAAAGTTCCATCATTGAGTTGGATAAAGTAGGAGTGCTCTGTAGTGCATCAAAAACAGGCTCAGACTGCTGGCTTTTTCAAATTTTACATTTTGCTTTCAGTAAAAATGACATGGCATAATCAGTCAAGCTGTGGAAATGTGATGTAAAGTCTGCTTGTTTTGGGGTTCTTTTTTTAAGCTTATTTATTTACTTTTGAGAAAGAGAGTGCACGCATACGTGGTGGGGGGGGACAGAAAGAGAGGGAGAGAGAGAGAATCCCAAGCAGGTTTTGCACTGTCAGCACAGAGCCCGAAGAAGGGCTCAAACTCACAAATAGTGAGCTCATGACCTGAGCCAAAACCAAGTCGGATGGTTAACTGACTGAACCACCCAGGCACCCCTTGTTTTGGGGTTCTTGAACAGTTAAATACTCCTAAGGCCAGAGAGGCTTTGGGGAAGCTCAGATTATAATGAGTTTGTATAGTCCAAGATATATATTGCTCCAATTATGTATTTTGCAGTAGGATTGAGGAAACATTAAGATAAGAAAAAAGAGTGATGTCTGGGTGGCTCAGTCAGTTAAGCGTCCCACTTTGGCTCAGGTCACGATCTCATGGTTCATGGGTTCGAGCCCAGCGTCAGGCTCTGTGCTAACAGCTCAGAGCCTGGAGCCTGCTTCAGATTCTGTGTCTCCCTCCCTCTCTGCTCCTCCCCTCCTCATTCTCTGTCTCTCTCTGTGTCTCGAAAATAAATAAATGTTGAAACAAAATTAAAATAAAAATGAGAAAAAGAAAATAATGAATGTTTAAACAAATTTGATGTCTTTATTCTGACTCTATCCATGCACACTAATCCCAACAAAATGTTCTCTAACTGCTTTTTGTGACTGTGGCTTAAAACTTGGGCTGTTGGATTTTGAGCTACTTGAGCAAATAGACTGCTTTCATTATGATAATTCCCTGTGATCATCTTACACAGTCTGTACTCTATGTATTTTGTTAAATTGAATTTAGTTCTTCTACCACCACCAGAGTACATTTGTTTTAATGAGGAACATGATTACTAACTTAAATGACATGTAATAGCACTTAAAACAGACAATAAAAGTATTGAAAACCACAGTGGAATATTTTGAGAGTAAAATTAAAATATTGACTTAAAAATTATTCCATGATGCATTCATTTCAACATGGCTAAATATTTTCATGCCTAAAACAAATGCCTTCTCAGTATAACCCCTCTTGATAAAGTACTCTCTTTTTCCTAAGAAGGCAGACTTTCGATCGCCTCAAATCAGGTCTGTAGTATCAACATCAAGCAAAACATATTCACAGTCATCAGCAGAACCAAGAATAAACCTTACTGAAATATGGACATTGCTAGGAAAAAAAACACAGCTGTGAGTCCCATCAAAAGCAAATCTTTCTTTGCCTGAATTTTTAATAATTATAGAGCAAAAGATCACTGCTGTCCACCTGGGCCTTGTTCTTTGGGGGAGAGATAAGACATATCCAATAATTACCACGAGACAGGACAGAAAATGGTACAAATTAGAGACTTGCAGATAAAATGCCTTGAAAATTCAGTAGATGCAACCAGGGACCAAGATGTCATTGTAAAGAAAGTAGTATTTTTTGTAGGCCTGGATTTTCAAGTGTGGGAATTGGGGCTGGGAAGTCAGGAGACCCAGCATTCCAAATAGAGAGAGCAATATGAGGAAAAGCTGGGGGTGAGGGAGGTGTGAGGCATGGACTGTGTTTCAACCTGAGCCTCCTAGTGTGTGACACAGAGTAGTGGCATTAGAGGGTGTAGCGCCCTGGATGTCTGCCCTGGACTACAATCATCTCATTGGATGGGGTGAGGAGGATTTGAGAAGGGGAATGACAGAGATTGATTCTGTCAGCTGCTTGTAAGCTGGATTGAAGGAGGTGATGCCGGCTCAACAGCACAGCAGAAGCACCTAATCCACGAGCCACCGAAAATCAACTTGCTTTCCACCTGCGGCAGCAGTGCACTCTAGAAAGGGTGACCACCTCTTTCCAGAATAGTCCAGATCTGTGAACAATTACAACCTCTCTATGCTTGAGTGGTGTGGAGCTGGCCTGGTAACAATAATGATAGGAAAAGGCACACATAATTCCACAGGATTGGGGGTAGAAGTAAGATAACACTCTAGCAACTCCCACTTTGTTCCTGCTTTAGGTTTTGAAATTTTATAATGGCAAAGTATTTAATTCATCTTGAGTCTTGAGCTATGCCACTGATATCACTTTCTAAGTATCGTTATCAGTGTGGCTACAAAAAGGCAAGGTGTGATTCCATAATTTAGATTTTCAGATACCAAATAGAATGCTAATTGATATTTTGGATGAATGACTACCAAAGTTAGCACACTTGGAAAATGTTTTAACCTGAAGTCATTTGGAGGCTAAAATAGATATTAAATTTAGACTAAAGGAAAAGGAAGAAAGCCCTGCTTTCCTTGAGGCTTAACTGTTCTGAATAAACTTGATAGCGAGCTCTCCTTAGGGTAACTTCTACTTCAAGATGAGTCTCATTCCACGGTCAGGCCATTGTGGAATATTTATTAATAGAAATTTGGGGTTTTTTTCCCCTAAAGTATAATACAATGTCTGAAGAAGATAATCTCATTTTAACAAAAAGAGAAGAAAATCTATCAAAGAGAATGTGAGAAATTATACTCTCTTTCTTGTCTTTGCTGCCTAAGGTGAAGTGAAATTGTTTGTCTGTTATCAGATCAACTGCAGACATGCTTTAAGGGGGCTAGCCTTCCTTAAGGAATTTATCTAGTAAAGACATCAGGCTTGCCTTCCTACTTGAGGCACTGCGCTCCAAATGGCCCCACAGCACATCCGCAGCGAGTTCACTTGACAAAATTATGCAGAACAAAACTCCCTTACCTTCTCAAGAGACCTGCTACACAAAGCTGTGAACAGAGTTCTGTTATACAGATTCACTATCCCCTTCTCTCAGGAGCTTTGAATTCCAACTGGGATATTTTGGACCTAAGGAATAATGTATCCTTTTTATTTCTCCAGGAAGCAACCATCTAATACAATGGAGTTACATAATCGAAAGCTCACTGTGAGCTTTGAAACTATTTTTGATCACCAGAACCTGCTTCTCGTCATAAAAGGATCTCTCAAGCTCCATAATTTGAGGTAGAAGACAATGGCAATCTTGAAAAAATATAAGTATCAAATTAGAGAGATGAAATTGAGAAGCATTCAAACACAGATGAGAGGGCACTGGTATTCACAGGCCCACTTGAGGCCAGAGTCAATGGAAGACATTTTAGAGATATATTTAGTGCCGTTGGAACAGTTCCCATCTTTACTTAGGGTGAGGTCAGCATTACGTTCTGAGAAACCATGGGGAGGGAGTCCGTCTTTTAAAGTCTGATCCTGCCCTGGATACTGGCCCTTCTATGGGCCATCTCTTCCTCTGTCATGGTTTTAATTATTATGTACTGCATATGCTGGTGACACCCAAGTCCATAAGTTCAGTCCAGACCTGATCCCTGAGGTTCAGATTTGAACAGTGACCTAGATTTAAACATGAAAGTATCTTCCACAGGCGTTCGGCACTCCTGCGGCATTCCTTATAGGGAGTTTAAGTGCTTGCTTTACTTCCTGTCTCTTTAATTGGGTCAAAAGCCAGTGGCAGGGGGTGGGGGCATTGGCAGGGAGGTGGGTAGTAGGGCTATGTCTGTTTCGTTCATCTTCGGAGGCCTAGGTCCTGGTCCATACCAGCTGTTCAGTAAGTATTGCTTGAATAAATGAGTCATTGGAGTGAGACTGAATAATTCTGGATAATTATACTTCCATAAAATATCCTAATGCAGTCTTCTATCTAGCCACTAACACTTAAGGTGAAGGGACTGCATTGAGACTTACCTATGTGCTGATCTTCTTAGGGTCACAGGGCCCTAAGTCACTAGGTACTGTCTTTTTAGACAATGATTTGCTGTGTTTTTGCCTATGAATGTTCTGCCAAGTACAAACAATTTAATATTGCTACTCATGCAGTTGATAGAGTTGTAAGTGGAGAATTATTGCCTTTCAGAAGAATGTTGCTAAAAATGCATTAGAAGCAGTACCCGAAGAGCATGAGTATGAGGTGTTTTCACGCCTGCATGTAAGGTCCAGTGAGCTCTGTGCTTTGCCTCCCAGAGTACAGGCAAACTTCATCTGGGTATCTTCTGGGGAAACTATAGAAATCTAGTTAAAAACAGCACTAGGGCCACCTGGGTGGCTCAGTCGGTTGAGCGTCCAACTTTGGCTGAGGTCATGATCTCGTGGTTCATGAGTTCAAGCTCCACATTGGGCTCTGTGCTAACAGCTCAGATCCTGGAGCCTGCTGTAGATTCTATGTCTCCCTCTTTTTCTGCCTCTCCCCTGATCATGCTCTGTCTCTCTCTCTCTCAAAAATAAATAAATATTCAAAAGAAACAGCATTAAAAGGGTCTAGAAATTTTAGGTATTATAGAGGGGTTATTAATTCTTCTCATTAATGAAAAAAGTAGGGCGCTTTAAATCAGGCCCATATTTTTTTTCCCAACTATGAAATGATATCAAACTGGAGAATTTAACTGTATTATATATTTGAACATTGCTGATAGAGTACGTCTTAAAACTTCTCACACACACACACACACACACACACGCACACACACACATATTATCACTATGTGAGTTGATGGATGTGTTAACTAACCTCTTTGGTAATTGTTGTACAGCTTAAACTTACATAGTGTTGTACTTCAATTATATCCCAGTAAAGCTGGGGGCAAGGCATTAAACTATTGTGTGTAATTGGTGAGATAAGTTTTCAAGAATCTAAATTCTGTAAATGCATGTAAACAATCTTTGGACAACTCAGGCCATCTGAGAGTCGATTCCTCTCAACTCATCCAGGATGTGCTCTGTGCCCTGTGAGAGCCCACGGCTTCCTCCCTTTCTACTTCGGCTTCTTTAAATTACAGCAGGACATTAGACATTAACTGATGCCTTGCATTCATCTATACTTTTGGGGAACTGAAAAATTGATGTATCATTTTTTTAAACAAGTGTGTAGGACTCCCTATAAGTAAACACTGTAAGAGTTACGAATACTTTTCATATACCTCTTTTTAAGTATGAAATTAAGAAATATTCTGAAAAATAAAAGAAATCAGGCTGAATTAAGCTAAGAAAGTATGAAGTCATATGATTTCCATTAGAAGGTTGTCTGTATCCTGTCAATGACCATCTATACAAAGATCTTCACTGCGAAGGTCTTCGCTCAAACAAGAAAGAAATAATAACTTGTTAAATGAAAATATAGGAATACTGCCCAACTTCTGAGGTCTCTCATTTATCACTATGCCTTGAATCTCACTTTTCCAGAGTTTCTTTATGCTTTTCAATTATGAATGCAAGAATCACTACTATCATTTAAAAAAAATAGAATGTCTTTATTTATGTGCTATAGAATTTAATTTCATGCTCTCAGAAATATTTCTTTTGCTGGTAATGGCCAGCAGCCAATCTCGATCCTAGAAGAAATGATTGAATTTTTAATTTTCCTGGATGGAGACTACTCATGCATCTTTTGTTTCTGGATTTGATTATCGGACTGTGTGTTTCTACCTCCTTAACCTTATTTTACAACTAGTTTTCAGTGTGACTAATGAGAGAAAGTGGAATATACAGTTTCAATTCAATGGTTAACCTTGTTTGACACAATATTTGCTTTTATATGTAGTGATATACTTTATATTACTCTCTAAATCAGAAATCAAAGCACTGTATAGTTATCGCATTACTAATATTCATCATGCTTCTTGGAATTGGATATTAACATGAATGAAAGAAATATAGGGGGAAAAGGAATGAAATCATTTTCCCAAATGTTGATTCACTACTGATTCTGGGATTTCAATTCTAGAACTCTTCATTGTCTATATAGCCACAATTATCTGGCCAAATTTTACTTTTTGAAATTATAGTTTTTCTTGGATTACAATATATTTTTTTTTTATTTTAGAGAGAGACAGAGACAGAGAGCATGAGTGGGGAGGGGGGAGAGAGGGAGAGAGAGCGAGGAGAAGGAGAGGGAGAGAGGGAGAATCTGAAGCAGGCTCCACACTCAGTGCAGAGCCCAATATGGGGCTCAGTGCCACAACCCTGCGGTCATGATGCTCAACCAACTGAACCACCCTGGCATCCCCAACAATATTTTTTTAAAGGCAAACAAATAGTACTTGGGTTATTAGTTGGAAACTGTAAGGTATATTAGCAAAGATGGTTTGGGTTGTAAACAATAGAATTTTAAAAAGTAACAGTAAAAAGAATTTATTAGCTTACGTAATTTAGGAGTTCAGAGGTGAGAGACTTAGGGTGCATTCAATCTGATCGAATCTAATTCAGTTTCCTTACAATTCTACCAGTTCTTTTTTCTTCCAAGAAAAGCTTCATTCTTAGACTTACATTCCCCCATCATCGCAAAATAGCTATCATGACAAAATGATTGTAGTTGTATCATTTCTACACAGTCCATTGTCCGGATAGAAAGAGAACTTTCCTTTTCCCAGCAATCAAAAATTCTGCACTTCATTCGGCCTGGACCAAATTAGTCAAACCAATCACTGTAACTGAACAAGTCTTGTATATGCACATTGGAAAACAGAAGTTGGACTGGACAGGACCTCATGGAACTTCTCTCCTGAGGTCTCTCGGTCTTCCAAAGTGCTTGCTGCTGTGCAATATGGGGGGGGGGGCGGGGTATAGTGCATGCTGAGGAGGCAGTAAGAGTCCCAGTGCTTACCCATACTTCCTTAACATCTGTATAGGCTGTTCTTTAAAGCACAAAAGAATTCTCCCTGTTGTATGAAAACACAGCACAAAATCGTCTGAGTAAAGGCTATCTCCATTCCACAGCAGTTATGGTTTACTTTCCTATAGAAATTGCTCTTTTTAAAATGTTCGTAGCAAGTTTATATATTTCTAAAGCCTAATTTCTAGATTTCTCCGAAATCTAGAAAGTTAGTAATTGGGAGTTAGGAGGGAAAAATGATTCAGTGACAAATGAATTATTATGAAAGCAGCCTTTTTTATCTTTTGGGGGGAGAGTTTGTTATGATCTGAATTATGTTTCTCCCCAAATGTATACATTGAAGTCCTGTAATTACATTATCTAGTACCTCAGATATAACCGTATTTGGACATAAGGTCCTTAAAGAGGTTATTAAGTTAAAATGAGGTTACTAAGGTGTGACTCTAATCCAGTATGACTAGTGTCCTAATAAAAAGACAAAGAAGGGCACCTGGCTGGCTCAGTCAGTAGAGCATGCAACTCTTGATCTCAGGGTTGAGTCTCCACATTGGGTATAGAGATTACTTAAAAATAAAATCTTAAAAAGAAAAACAAGAAGGAGGAGGAGGAGGAGAAAGAGAAGGAGGGGGAGAAGAGACACCAAGGACACCCACAAATGAATGATCATGAGAAGAGGCAGCAAGGATGTGGCCATCTCCAAGCCAAGCGGAGATCCTTCAGAAGAATCCAAACCTCCCAACACCTTAATCCTGGACTTCCAACCTCTAGAACTGTGATAAAATAAATTTCTGTTGTTTAAGCCCTCAAATATGTAGCATTTTTGTTATGGCAACCCTAGCAAAGTAACACAGAAGAGTTGTTCGCTTTTTGTACTATTAAATATCTAATTGTTGAAGCAATTAATTTCTGGGGGGAGTGTTTTTTTGTTTGTTTTTAACATGCCTTTGTCAGATGCAATGTAACTACTTCTGATCTAATAGTTTCTCCTGTAGCTAGTCCTGATCATTTTTTACTTATTTATTTATTACTTATTTATTTATTTATTTTGGCTATAGCTGCATCCCTTTGGAGACTACAAAGCCAAACCGTCTCTTCCAGCCTGTTAATTTAGGGTGTTGTGGTTGCAATGCGGAGAGCTGATTTCACAGAAGGTAATAATTACTTGGTTGCTATTCCAAGGATATGTCTCCTCCTTGGTGGGGCTGATGTTTCTCTTCACTACTAATATTACTGGAAGGTTTTTTAAATCTTTACACTGACCCAGGACTGGTAGTTTTCCTTCCAACTTGCAAATACTTTGAGGATCAACTCTATGAGCCAGTGTACCTATCACAGTGCCATCTTTCTAATTTCATTGTTATTAGCTTAGCTTTTTCCCCCTGGAGCCTCGGGAATATTCTTGTGTGTTTTGGTTGTTGTTGTGTGTTTGTGTTTGTCTGTTTTAAGCACTATAGCTCTTTTCATTTCATCTCACCATATGCACAGTTCTTATGAAATATAAATATAATATCTCCTTTTTACTGTGCCTGAAATTTGGATCTTGAGTGTGTAAATTATGACTGCCTGCAACAAAAGAAATGAAATATGTTGCCATTAAATAAAATAATGGCAGGAAATGTTAGTTTGAAATGTTCTCTTTTTTCCTTCAGTTCTCACTAAAGTTGAGTTGGTTTGTTGTTTTAGGAAAGAGAGAGAAAAATAAAAGGCAAAGTTTCTGCCTAGAACCTTGTCCCCAAAGGAACTGCATTAACTATACCTAGCCCTAGAGAAAGACATTGTGAAATCATAATAGCCAAGAAGATTAAATAAGTTCTGGTAATTTCTATTTGTTCTTTGATTCTCTACATTATCGATACCTTCACCTTCATTTCCTCATGTAATTGTGAAATGGGTGTGACATTCTTCTGTCCACAATACTTAGAAGGCTGTTATCAAAATCACTGAAAATATCACAGAGAAGGGCTTTGAGGTCCTCAAAATTTGTTTAAAAAATGCTAATTGAGGCAAAATATAAGGTGTATGGAACTTTTCATCATCTCTTTCTTTTCTTATGTGTTTATTTTTGAGAGAGAGAGAGAGAGAGAGAGCTTGAGAGGGCAGAGAGAGAGACAGGCAGAGAGAGAGAGAGAGAGAGAGAGAGAGAGAGAGAGAATCACAAGCAGGCTCTGAGCTTTCATCCTGACATGGGGCTCTATCCCACCAAGTCTCATGACTTGAGCTGAAATCAAGAGCCAAATGCTTAACCCACTGAACCACCCAAGCACTCCTTATAATCTTTCTGTTATCTGGATGAATTTCTTTTTGTGTTTTCCTCTTAAAAGAGCTTGCATAATAAAACTATTTGGGGAATAGTCACTGAAATGGTGAATGATTCTGGATTGGGGAGGTTTATGTTAATTATATGGGAAGTTCTAGTTTAGAATCTATTCTAGGCTAATAATGACACTTTAAAAATTAACCAGGATTTTAATAACTCTTTAAATGAAATGAAAACAATGTAGAAAGATTTAAACCTTTAAATCTCAGAAATTCCAGTGAGGATTATAAAGCTAATTAAACTATGGATTTCAAAATATTGTGTGTATATATATATACATATGTATATATTTCCCCAAACAGGAAACTAATCCATTTCTATGGGAAAACTACTCAGTCCTAAAATTAATATAGATAACCAATAACATATTAATATAGAACCAATAACATATTAATATAGAACAACTCTGCCTTGCACTTTTTTTCTTTTGATTATGCAAAGATCAATTGTCTTCAAAATTTACTACAGTCTTCTCTTTGAAGACTTCTTTCTCATTAAAGAAATACAGAGATTTTTCTATAATGATCTGATATAAATAAGAGGACTGTATTTACAGAAAACATAATTTCCAACGCTATTTATTTTTCCTCTAAATCTGAAATTTCATTTATGTAATTACATTATCCAGTCTTTAAGTAATAGAACAAACATTTCTTAGAAGAGAATTGGGCATGGCCTCGACAATGGGACTTTTAAACCGTACTTTTGCAATCCGCTGTTTGAAGAATATATGATTAGTGTTTACCATAACTTTCACAATGCTATTTGCCTTAACTTTGTATCTCATGTGTCATGCTTTAAAATTAATAAAGGGACACACTCTTGCTGACTCTAATAAATATTTTCAAAACAGGGTGAAATCTCAATGGCCTTTAATCATCCTCATATCATAATGGACTTGCTGGAGAGAAAGATTTTCTCCACTGTATAGATGTATGAAATTGTACCTGTAAACACTGTGCAATGTAAGTTAAACTTTCTATGTTATAGATATCAAGTATTAATCTATTTGACTCCATGGCCTGGCAAGGCAAGTAACTAACTTTTCAGGTGGAAACAATTTGCAACAGAACAAAAGAGTTCATTCTCTAATTCCCTAATCACTCCTTGTGTGACTCTAGGGACCAGCCCTCAGACAAGGAACTTGTTCTGTTTTTTTGTTGATCGAAGATTCTGGGGAGATGTAAAGAATCTCTAACCATTTCTGCCGCTTCTATGACATCAGTTTTGCTGGTTCATCATCACCCCAAATGTCCATAACTTCATTCTGTACTATCAGTGACTAAAATTCAAGTTCTCTCTCCCTTATCCTATTCAGCCAACAAAGCTTGAATCCTCAGAACTTTAGCATCATTTGTAAATTTAGTTTTAAGCATTTGCTCATAGAATATCTACTGTATTCCTGGGTTTGCACTCTGAATGATGATGTATGAACCCTTAAGTTGAGCCAAAGGAGGGAAACATAATTAAAAGCAACTCTCTTCTCTAGAACTCCCTTCCAAAAATTAGAGAATGGAGTAAGACATGAGCAATTAGAATATAATTTATTAAGATGGGTTGTATAAGACCAAGTGCATTGGTAGATCTATATAGATGATTTAAAACTGTATAATTTATAGAAATGTCTCCCAAAACAGGTTGTAGAGCCACGGTAATTACACTGACTAAATCTGTTTAACTTGTTCTCTTTTACTGATATAAAGTCTCCCATGGTATTTCAAATTACTTTTGTACTTTAAACTATCTTCTCCTTCAGCCAGGATCCTGATTCTATCATCTTTCTATCATCTTACTCCTTAGTGTCGTACTTTAATTTAGGCCTTAAGGGGCAGTCAGTATCTGTTGAATGAATGAATGAATGCATGGATGAATCAAGTGTTAGTTTCATAGGTAAGTCTTGTTCAATAGGATTTCAAACACACTGATTATTTTAGATTTAGAATTAATGCACAGTCTTATTGAATCGCATCACTAATTCATTCTTCCTCATTGATCAAGTTATACACACTTTTTGTTACTACCTCAGCTACTTCTTGAGGGCCTACTTTATATTCACTGATTATTCCTTGGGTGTATATTTTACACTGGTTTAAATTTATGTTATAAAAAAGACAAAAAATGAATTAGACTGAACATCAGATAAAATTAGGGAAAGTCAGAATCATCTGGACACTTTGTAGTTACATACAAGTTTTCTGATTGATTTTTAAAAAATACTGCCATGCCCTGTGTTTCCAATTTAAAATATAGATCAAAGCTTAAAATGATGTGGACTCCACTAATTTAGAGTGGAATTGGGAATTCTGGAATCCGTGCCAATGGTGGGATTATGGTTCTATGACGAGCTAGAGTTAGGAGTGGGGAGGGTACTTTGAATGAAGTTCTAGAGTTCACCCCTTTAAGCAACTGGGTATTTGTTCTGATGAAAGATACTACAATCATGCTATCTATGCTTGCAGAATAAATTGCTTTAACTTCTATCACTGACTGTGTTTCCAGTTGAATTAGAAAGGCTTTGTGTACCTGATTCAGGTAACAGTCACCTGGATCAACTCAGTGACATAATTGGTCACAGTGATTGGAATAATATATATGAAAACTTTTTAAAAGCTGTAAAGTTCTATAAACACATTATTTATTAGATTGCTCATATATAATGATAAAACTCTGTCCAATTTGATGATTTACTGAATTGTTCCAAATCAGTCCAAAAGAGTGGGGGAAACCACCTAGTAATATACATAGATGATTTTTAGTAATTTCATCATCATATATAGTTAGGTCTTAATTATCTATGGAAATGGATTTTGGTTATAGCATATGAAAACGAAAATACAGATCTTTCTATAAATGCACTTGCATCACAAATACCATCTTACTGGTGCTTATTATTCACTGAATGTGGAAGAAAGTATAATGATGAGAAAATGATGATCATGAGTGATGTGTGTGCATTAGAGAAGGGGAGAGAAAAAGAGAGAGAAAGAAAGGAAGAAGGAAGGAAGGAAGAAGAAAGAAAGGAAGAAAAAAGGGAGAGATGGAGAGAGAAGAAAGAAAGATTGATATACTACTCTTCAGTTATGATTATGGAAAGACAATTATAATTACAGATAACTTCCATATACTTCTGCAGGGTAAATTAAGAAGGATACCATCCTTCAGTAGAGGAAAATCTAGATTGAGTTTATTTTGTAACACCAATGTAGAAACAATGATTGGCACAAGAAAGACCAAGTTCAAGGAAGAATCTTTATAGCTATATCTATAGATATAGCGGTTTAGCTAGATATGCTTATAGGTACAGATCTATATCTAGAATAGAATAGATATAGACATGGATCTGGATACAGATACAGACATGGACATACACATAGACATAGACAGACTGAACTTAATTTATTTGGAAAGAATAATGAATAGTTTCAGCATTGGAGGTGGCTTCCTGTATGTGGATGTCAATACTCATGAACCATACAAATATTTATAGGATCTAGAGACAGCTTCACATATTTACCTCTACTATGAAATCACATTTCCTATTAAATAAAAAAACACCGTGAAGACCCGCAGTACCTGTAGTTATGTGTTACTAATAGAGTAAATACCAGATATCTCTAGGAAAGTGTGCCTACTCCTCTATGCTTTTTCATGAGATATGAAGAAAGACAGATATTCACCATTCTGAGAATTTGTGCTAAAAGATTTTCTGAGTCCCTTACTGCTCCCAGCAGCCAACCTAAACACATCAAATGAGTTCTTAATTTCAGACAGTATATTTTCAGTCCAACCAAATGTTCATTTGGTTCTTTTTATACATTTCAGTTATTGAAATTCTGCATCTTTCCATCCAGTCCGTCCTTTTTTTTTTAAGTCATAAAAGTGACCGTTCTCTTAACACCCAAGGATCTCAAGATTCTCCAAGCTTTTCTTAATACTTGATTTAAACAGAATTCCAGGTACAAGCAATGTTTAAAGATTGTACATTAACGTTCTGGGGGGCCTGGGTGGCTCAGTCGGTTAAGCGTCTGACTTCGGCTCAGGTCATGATCTCGTGGTTTGTGAGTTCGAGTCCCCACATCGGGCTCTGCGCTTACAGCTCAGAGCCTGGAGTCGGCTTCAGATTCTGTGTCTCCCTCTCTCTGCTCCTCCCGCACTTGCACTCTCTCTCTCTCTCTCTCTCAAACTAGATATTAAAAAAATTTTAAAGATTGTATGTTAATGTTGTAAATTTTTTATGTTGTCTGTGTGATGTGTTTATTTCCCACAAAACCTCTTTTGTAATAAACTTGCATATTCTCAGTAACATCCGGGCCCACACGCTGAACAATGAGGTCATTTAACAGGATGGTGAGATATCACAATGGACTAGCACATTTTCTTCAGAGGCAAGCTCACCGATTGATGCAGGAAAAGGGTGGCCCTGCCCAGTTGAAATGAAGTGTTTTACTCACAGAATATTTTATTTGGGGCACAAATAATTGGCAATACCAGTTAGAAAGCAATACTTGCATTTCGGAGCACTTACTTGTGTCCACTATACCTCAGGTAAAATATGCCAAAAATCCAGGATGATAAAATGTTTTCAGTCAATAAATGTTTTTGTTTTGTTTTGTTTGTTTGTTTGAAGGCAAACAGAAGTGTTTGCATATTCAAGAAGTCAACCAATTCTTCTGCCTAAACTTATAATTGACTCACAAATCTTTAGTAGGGTAGAATGTTTAAAGACTTTCCCCCCACCCCAACCCCCTATTAGATTTTTTGGCATCTTACTACTCTTCAGAGGTATTGTATTTAGAAGTGAGGTCTGTCTAAGAAACTCCTATATAATGTTGTATTATCATGATTGGCTGCTGGTTTCTTAGCTGGTACACTCAACAGTCTAAAGAAGTCTCAGTATAGAATACAAAAGCCAGCAAGACCCACCAGAATAGGCTCCTGTTTATTTGGTTATTAAACTCTTGGGCAAAGATTAGAGTGCCCTTCGATCAGATCGCTAGGAAAGAAACTTTGGAAACCTGTGGTATCTCTGAAGAATCTGCTGCCTCACAGGCACTGAGGAGGTGAGGGAAGAGGCTGGGTGCTTGATAAATCCTGGCATCCCTGGAGCCAAGCTACAGTGCTGCACGCAGCCTGGAAATCAGTCGTAAGAGCAGCCTACTTAGCACGGCCATCTGAAGGCGGTGATCTTCTCTGAGGCAAGTCATGTAACAGGACTTATTTTGCTTATTTCACCAAAGATTCTCAGGGCCTGCTCTTTCCTGTAATTGTATCTATAAATGAAGGTCAAATATCACACTTTTTTCATTTTTTTTTCCTTATTCTTTTACTTATCATTGTTCTTTCATGGTTCTTCTCGCTGAGAAGATTGTTATAATTGTTATAATTATAATTGTTATAATCTGTTATTAAAAGCACCATTTTTCTTTTTATTTGGGAAACTGTTCTTTTATGTCACATTATGAATATTGTTTGGGGCTTCTACTCTTCTGTGTTTCTCAGTTATGTGCATAATGTCTTATGAACTGATGGCTGATTTTATTATTCCCTCCCCACCATCACTGAGTCTTCTCTGACTCTGATGCCACTCTGGATGTGTGCAATCATCTAGAAAATGCACTCCGTGTACCTGAGCCATCATCACATATGAAATACTATGATTTGAGCATGAAACATGTATAAAGTCTGTTCATAGTCTGCTGTAGGCACAGCTGTAGTTGGTTGGGGCAGAAAGTATGTTTAGAAGCTTGCAATGATGACTGCCCTTGGAAGTAAAGTTGCAGTAAGTTTCCAGAGCACGACAGTACTACCGTGCCATCACTATGTCCTATCTCCGAACATGATCCAATGATAGTTACCAATAGACAGAGCTAATTCAATGATCAGAGTGGAAAGATAAGTAACAATAGATGTGTCAGTCTTACAATGAAGAATGCTTAGTTTTTCTGATAAAATGCAATGATTTTCAAACCTTTAATATATACACAAACCACCTGGGTGTTTTGCTAATGATGAAAATTCTGATTCATTAGTTCTGGCAGTGACCTGAGATTCCATATTTCTAATAAGCTCCAAGGCAAAGCAATGCTGCCAGTCCAAAACCCACATTTTGAGTACCCAGAGGTGAGGGTGGTGCTGTTCAGTACAGCAGCAGCTGGCCACAGGTGGGGATTTGTGGCTGTTCAGATCAATTATATTCTTACTCATTTCTACCTGCCTGATTTATCCATTACTTAAACAAGGGTGTTGAAGTCTCCAGCTATCAGTGTGGATTAGTCTAGCTCTCCCAATAATTCTATCAGTTATTGCCTCATGTATTTTGATAATTTATTGTTAGTTATATACATGCTAAGAACTGTTATACATGTTACCTGAGGAATGGACTGCTTTATCATTGTATAATGTTCATCTTTATCTGTGATAACTTGTCTTATTCTGAAGTATGCCGTGTCTGAAATTAAGATAGCTACTCCTGCCTTCTTTAATTACTGTTAGCATGGCATGTCTTTCTTTCATCCCTTTATTTTTAAACTACCTGAGTCTTTATATTTAAAAGTAGAGTTGGGGTGCCTGGGTGGTTCAGCTGTTTAAGCGTCTGACTTGAGTTCAGGTTGTGATCTCACAGTTCCTGAGTTCCAGCCGCATCAGGCTCACTGCTATCAGCAGGGAGCCTGCTTCAGGTCCTGTCTGCCTCTCTCTCTGCCCCTCCCCCTCTCAAAAATAAATAAACATTTAAAAATAAAAATATAAGTAGGATTATGTAAGCAACATATTATTGGTCTTTTTTACTGTATTTTTATTGGTGTATAGAGAGCACTCATATTTAAAATTATTATTGATACAACTGTATTAATATATACCTCATGTGAAACTGTTTTCTATTCGTTACACTAGTTCTTTGTTTCTTTTTCTTTCCCTCCTTTTCTGCCTTCTGTGGTTTTCATTGAACATTTACATGATTTTATTTTGTCTCTTTTCTTGGTATATCAATTACACTTCTTTTTAAAAATAAATGTTAGTGGTTGTTCTAGACTTTGCAATACACATTTTAAACTAATCTAAGTCCACTTTGAATACCACCATATCACCTCATGTGTAGGGAAGACAATTTTTTAGAGACTTTCCAACCCATACCTTCTATCCATTATAATATGGATGTCCTCAGTTTCACTTATCATATGCCAAAATCACCCACGCATTGTTGTTGTTATTTATTTTAAGTAGTTATCTTCTAGATTAAGAATAAAAAACAGAAGGCTTCATTTTTCCTTCACCCATCGCTTCTCTGACACTCTTCTTTTCCTAGTGCATATCCAAGCTTCTGACACCATTTTCCTTAACCCCGAAAACACTTTTCACATTTCTTGGAGGCCAGGTCTGTTGGCAAAGAATTCACTTTGTTTTTGTTTGGCTGAGAAAGTCTTTATTTCTCAATTACTTGAAAGGATAAATTCTCCAGATGCGGAATTCTAGAGTGGTGGCAGTTTTTAATACTAAAAATTTCATTCCACTCTCCTCATGCTTGCATGGTTTCTGATACAGAAAAAAAAAATCCACTATAATTTTCATTCTGGTTTCTTTGGAGATAGGTGGTTTTTTTCTTTTTTTTTTTTTTTTAATTTTAAGCTTCTTCAAAATTTTTATCTTTCTTTATCTTTAGTTTTCTGCAATTTGAAAGTGATATGCATGGGTGTAAAATTACTGACTCTTTCCCATCCAGTCCAGTCTCTTGATGAGTCCATCAAAGGCATATTTTATTTCTCTGACAGTGGTTTTGAATCCCGTTGATTCTGTCTTAGAGCGTTCATGTTTTTGCTTAAATTACCCATCTGTTCTTGCATATTATTTATTTTTTCCATAGAGCCCTTAACACATTAATCATAGTTATTTTAAATTCTCAGTCTGGTTATTCCAAAATCTGTATCATATTTGAGCCTGGTTCTGATGCTTATTAAAAAAATAAGAGAAATAAGATAAGAAGAGAAACTCTCCAAGATGTGTTTTTGTTGCATGTTAGCATACATTATAATTTTGGGTTGAAAACTAGGAACGATGTATCTGTTAATAAGAGGTGAAGTAAATAGGCCTTAACTGTGAAATTTCATGTTGGAGTTGGGCTGTGATTAATGATTGTTCTAGTTCTACATACCAGAGGCTTCACATTCTGCTAGTGCCCTCGTTCGTTCTCCACTGTAATCTTTGTGCTCCACTTTCTCTTAGACACTTTCTTTTAGAGTTCCCTGAGAATCCTTCCTTGTATGGTCCCTGCATCTTCCAGCTCTTTGAGCTGCAATCCACTGTTAATATATTGGAGTCTTGTTTGCAAGATGGTAGTGTGTGGGTGGTGGGAAAGTGTTCGGTACCCTTATGATTAAATCTCAGTCTTGCAGTGGGCTTATGTCTCTGGACTGTGACCTTCATAAGTCTTTCTTAGCTTTTTATTTCTTCTTAGTTCATATAAGAAAGCTAGAGCAGGCTGGAGTTAGAGAAATATATTTTCTTCCTGGTCAGATAAGGCTCTGATAAAGTACTTTCTTTTGGAGAGAAGGTCTTTGTCATAGAGACTGTTTAAGGTATATTTTGTAATGATTATTTCCCCCTTCCCTTACTGGAATCAGGAGAGGGATCCTGGTTCCTCATTGTGAGAACTGGTGGAGTTGATGGAGGGAAAGCCTAAGACAATGCAGAGGTCCACCAAGACTACAGCCCTCACAAGTTTTGCAATCACGCTAGTCCACACTCAGCCTCAGAAGTTCATGAAAGTTACCATCTAAATGTCCCTACTGGCTTACAGCTCCAGCAGCTTCTGTCCCAGGTAAGGAGACTGTGGCTGGAATTCTCAACATTCATCTGTCTCTCTGGATTTGGGGGTAGCAGTCTACCCTGTGACCTCAGTTCTTCTATGAATACAAAAAAGTCATTGATTTCCAGTTGTTCAGCTTCCTCCTTGTTTTAAAGACAGTAGTGACAACGTCCAAGTTCTTTACATGTTGTAGCTGTAACCGGAATTATCACATGTGACTACTTAAATTTAAATGTAAACTAAAATTAAATAAAATCTAAAATTCTGTTTCTCAGTTACACTAGCCAAATTTCACGTACTCAATAACCATGTGTGGCTAACGTCTACCATATGGGACATATAGATATAGAACATTTCCACCATCACAGTTCTATTAGACAGAGCTGGTCTAGACAAATTCTCTAAAATCTCATGAGACAACTAGAATCCCAAGACAAAATGGGTCAGTATAAAGTAAGATATTTTATGATGAGATTGTAAGTCTTTGTCTCAGATTCACCTTGAATAATCACTAAATGATGATAGAAAAACCAACAGTAAAAGATAACTAAAGAGTTGACCAATAATAGTTTGTGTCAATCAAGATAGAAGTGATCTCTACTTAATTCTAGCATTAAAAGATCTCTGCATGTCCAAACATAGCTAAAGTCCCAACTTGCATTTTCTGCAAGTGACTGTCCCATGTGGATTTAAAATCGTTTTCATGTTATTTTGTATATTTTACCCGTCGGAAACTTTAATTAGCTAAAATTTGAGATTTGGCTGGTGATTTTGAGTGTATAAAAATACACTCAAGAGTATATGGTGATTAATTTCAAAAGGATACAATCAAACATAAAAAAATTAAAAAAGAAAAAGAGAGACTGAGAGAGAGAAAGTATACAATAACTCACTTGCTTTGGAAACAATGAAAAAAAGAAAATGAGACCTTTCATACTTTTCATTTTAAAAAATGTCACGTAAGTGACAGGCTTAGTGGGTCATACCTTTGAAGTAATTATACTGCCAGGGCAGTTAAATATGATAATATAACATTTGACTAAGGAAGCATAGTAATGTTGGCATATTCTATACATTGTGAGTTCAAAAGTAATCTTACTAGCATAATACAGTGGTTTAAAATACCTTCTATTTTTCCATAATAATGTTACATCTGACTTTTTAAAAGATACTAGCATGCTGTTCTGAGTTACTACTCAAAGGAGCCATAATCATTCACTTTTAACAACCTTTTTTTTTAAGGTTAAAATGAAAGGTTTAACATTTTACTTTTAATTCTTGTTCTACTTTTATCAGTAAATAAGAACCATTAGCCCTGGAATGCCATTGGCTGAAAAAAAATTAAATATTCTCATACTGGTTTTTTTTTAATTTGATATTTGAGTTAGTACCAGATACCTAATAAGTATATGTCACACCATATGCTTTATGACCTTTTTTCTTTCTGCTTAGATATTTTCATTAGTGAGCCTGAAAAAAAAGTTCCTGAAAATGTAAAATGGTTATTTTAAATTTGAGAGAGCCAACATAATTTAGTATTTAAGGACTATTTCTAGAGCTGAAAGTTATTGGATGTGACCCTTATTTTCTAATAAACAACTCTGAATTCTCTAGTTTTTAAATTCGAGATAACAATGGAAATCTTGAAAGTTCTTAAATCAAATGCCTAAGGCAACTTAATGGCAAATATATACGTAGGAGTCAGTAAACTCAGTAATGAACAAAGATGTGAAGAAAGAAACGATTAGATCACAAGACGTTATCTAAGTAAAATGAGGAATGTTCTGGAAAAGCCTACACTACTCCTGTGTGTTTTTCCTTTACTTGCATTACTACCACACTCACCAGGCGTCCGACACCAGATGTCTGGGGGGGTTCCCCATACCAGCAAATCTCTGTGATACCAGCTGAGTGCCCTACAACTTAACACAATATGACACTATCTACCTAGAGAAAGTGTCAGATCCCGCTGGTTAGGGGTTTGGTCCCACAAGATTTCTCCCATTCCATTTCAGATGCCTATCCCAAATAGTAGGTCCCCAGGTTATCCTGGAGGGTTGGCTTGTTGGTTCCCATGACCTCTGGCTCCTTGGATTTGGTTGTTTGCTAGAACAGCTCACAAATCCAAGGAAGCACTCACTTGTGTTTTACCAGCTTATCATATAATAAAGGATGTGACAAAGAATATAGATGACCAGCCACATGAATAAATGCACTGGGCAAGGTAGATGGAAAAAAGTGCAGAACTTCCATGTTCTCTCTGAGTACACTGCTCTCTCAATGCCTGCATGTGTTCACCCACTTCAAACATCCCCAAACTCAGTTACCTTTGAGTTTTTACAAAGGCTGCATCACATAAGTATTGTGGTATCTAAATGGGGAGTCTCTCCCCACAAAATGTGGGGTGATGATTGAGTGGAAGCCAATGGCATGGGAGGTCAAACAGTTCTTCTGAGGCAGAACAAAAGAGATAGGTTATCGAATAGACCACAAAGGAGAGGTGGGCAGGACAGCAGAGGAAAGGCTGTCTACAACAAGGCCATAGGTGGGGTCTGTGTTTAAAGGGGGAAGATGAAGAGTTACAGTGAGATATGGAATTGTCCCTTTTTTTGGTAACCATGCCTAGTTGTAAGAAGCCCATCGGTTAGTTAAGGGCCTATGGATATTTTGGGGTGGGTTGCCTGATGGGCCTGTCTGTATTCAGCCAGCTGGTTACTATGGCCCTTTCTATATTCCATTTCTCAAGTCCATTTGCCTAAAATCAGCCTCTACAAGCATGATTGATCATAAAATCAATTTCCAGTCCCTCTCTCCTTCCTAGGGGATGGAAGCTGAAACTCGTATGTGTCCGATCGTGGCTTAATCTTTTTGGTAACCAGTTTCCTAATAGAGTCCACCCAGAGTCACCTCATTAGAACAAAAGATACAAAAGATATCCCAATCACCCAGGAAATTCCAAGGGTTTTAGAAACTTTGTGGCAGGAACTAGAGTCAACAAACACTAGAACAGAAGATGTTCATGATGCTCTTATCACTTAGGAAATCACAAGAGTTCTAGGAGTTATGTGCCAGGAACCGTGGCAGACAGATATAGATAGACATAGAAATGGATATGGATATAAATATATTCATTCTATTATTTCACAGGGAGCTAGTGGAAGGCTTTAAGCTGAAGAGTGAAATGATCTGGCTTACAATTTAAACGGTCTCACTTCTGGGAGACGGTAAGGGGCATAAAAATATAAGCAGGAAGAAGCTATTTTAATATTCCAGAAGAAAAATGACAATGACTTCATTTAAAAGTATCCTTGAAAATGGAGGGAAGTAGTCAATTATATTCATAAGTTAGAGATAGAGCCAGCAGAATTTGCTGCTGAATTGGATACATGTGTGAGAGAAAAGAGTGCAGTCTTTCAAATAGCCCAAGAGTGTAGCTTGAGCAACTAAAAGAATGAGGTTACCATCAAAGAAGATGGGAAAGGCAACAGATGGAACAGGATTGGTGGAAGATCAAGACTTCATTTTTTTAAGTTTATTTATTTATTGAGAGAGCGAAAAAAGAGAGAGTGGAGGCAGCAGAGGGAGAGAGAGAATCCCAGGCAGTCTCCATGCTGTCAGTGCAGAGCCCAATGCAGGGCTCCATCTCATGAACTGTGAGATTATGACCTGAGGCAAAATTGAGTCTGATGCTCAACTGAATGAGCCACCCACACTCCCCAGATCAAGATTTCATTTTTAAACATATGCATTTGAGATATCTGTGGGATATCCAAATGGAAAGATCAGTTAGGTAGTTTGAAATAGTCTAAAGTTCAGAGGTGAGGTCTGGTCTAGATATATACATTTAGCTATTTTGCATATATTTGTGAAACAATAGAACTTATGAAAACCAGGTACTAAGCTCTGGGACACATGAATCTTGAGTGCATAATAAAAATGGGTGTAGCCAAGAAAAGCACAGAGAAGAAATGGCTAGTAAAGAAGAAGGAAAACTAGAGGAATGTAGTATTTTAATCCAAGAGTAGAAAGTTTTTGCTGGAGGGAGAGAGCAATCGTATCAAATATTGATCATAAGTAAAGTAAAAGTAAGATGAAGACAGAGAATTCATTGTTGGGTTTAGCTAATTGGAGAAGAATTTCATGAAGTAGCATGGAAATGCCTGAGTGGAATATATTTAATAGGAATACTAGCAGAAACAGTGAAGAAAATGAACGTATAGGAAACTAGTTTGGAGAGTATTACGTCAAGGCGGAATACAAGAATGGAAAAGTAGCTGGCAGGGAAGCAGAGTCAAGAGAAGTTTGTTTGGTTCCTTGTTTTAAGATGGGAAACTTCTTTGTCTTGTGATGGAAATATGTATATCCAATGGAATATTATTCAGCCATCAAAAAAGAATGAAATCGTGCCATTCACAATGACATGGATAGAGCTGGAGTGTATAACACTAAGCGAAATAAGTCAATGAGAGATATGATTCCACCCACATGTGGAATTTAAGAAACAAAACAAATGAACACAGGGGAAGGAAAAAAAGAGAAAGAAGCAAACTATGAGAGACTCTTCACTATAGTGAACAAATTAAGAGTTGATGGAGGGAAGTGGACAGGGAAAGGGCTAAACATATGATAGGTATTAAGGAGGGCACTTGTGATGAGCACTGGGTGTTATATGTAAGTGAAGAAGCACTAAATTCTACTTCTTAAACCAATATTACACTATAGGTTAACTAACTAGAATTGAAATAAAAAATTGAAACAAATAAAAAAGAATTAAAACAAAAAAGAATAAAACTCATTTATGGCAATAGGCAAGAAGGGTACAATAGTGTGGATGTTGCTATATCTGAATAGAAGGTGGTAGAAACCTGGTGACTTTCACTTCTATACATAGGCTCTTTCATTTAATCCTAACAGTTCTTTGTGGTGGACGCTCTTGTTTTCCACACCTTACAGATGGGAAATCCAACTCTTAGAGTCTAAGTAACTTGTCTAGGATCCTACTGTTCACAAGTGATCCCTGATTTTATTTCAGAGCCATTGGTCTTGACCACCATGTTATGTTGCCTCACATGATTGTTGGTAGGACACTTCTGGTCAAAGTGGTTGTTGACAGCTTTGAAGATGTGACCTATGAGCCCTTTATTATGGAGACATTAGTACTGAGAGGTAGTTTTCAAGTTGTGACAAGTTCTCAAAGGGTCAGTCTGAAGGGTTTTTTTATTCATAAAGGGTCTTATTTAGTAGCACTTTTAAGAACATCACATATAATGATAGTTTCCTCTCTAATAAAGGTCATCAATAATAGTTAGATGCTCCATTAATATTATGCAAATATTTATGCTGGGGATACTATAAGAAACGATACAAGTGCATTCTTCAAAAAGTTCACATTTTACTTAGAGGAAATGGATAATAAACAAGTAAACAAATTAACAAACAAGATGGTAGTCACTTCTCTGAAGTAAATAAGTAGGAAAATATGAGAGAGAGTCCCTGGGGAGAAGGGTGCTGCTTTAGACAGTTGTCAACATAGTTCCCTTTGTAAAGGCGGTATCTCAATTGTGACCTGAAGAATGAGAAGCAGCCGCTCTGAAAAGTGGAGAACATTCTAGGAAGTACAAAGCTGTTAGGAAGAAAATAACTTGATACATTCAAGAAATAGTAAGGAGAACAGTGTGGCTGGAATGTATAGTGAAAGTGATATTGGTAGGAAATAAGGGTGAGAAAACCGACAGTGGCCAAATCTTACACCTACGATAAAAAGTTTGGACGTTTTCTTTTTTTTTTTTTTTCTTTTTTGAGATGAGTGCATTGGTAATCCATTGAAACGTTTTGAGAAAGAGAGAGAGATGATTTGATGTATGTGGCCATTAAGCTTGTTGCTCTTAAGAATAAGAATTAGCTTTTACTTTGGCCCTCAAACAAAGGCTGCCTACTTTTATACAGACTTGTATTAAAAAAGATGACTCTAGGCAGAACCAGTATTTTTCTCATAGAGGGTTGACACTTCTCCAGATACTCGGTTAAAATCGATGGCTAAGACACCAGAATTTCCTCCTACATATGATAGAAACAGTTATTTGAATCTGAAAATTTTTCAAAACGTTCACCATCAGTCCATATACCAAAACAAAAGACCTTTCTAGAGTGCCTTCACAGCACAACACATGTGAGTCTTCTGTCAGTCGGCTAGAAATGGCCGCTGAGAGGGAAGTGTGTGCAGAGCTGTACTGGGGAGTGCTTGGAAACGTCCATATAGGACTGAGGGAAGCAATATTGGATGAAGGGTGATGGGGCTTGGCCATGCAGCCCTTCTCGGGTCCTCATGTGAGCCTATGGAGACCTGGAGAAGAGTTGGCCCTTCAGAGGGCCTACTTTGGCAAGGGGCCTGGGCCTTTGTACTCATTCCTTTATAAGACAGTGATGTAGGAGCAAATTTGGGAGAGAGACTCAGCTACAGAGGGACTCAGCTGTGAGGTGCCAGCAGCCAACAGGCCCAGCAGTTAGGGAAATGAGTGAGTGCCAAAGCCCTGAAGGAAAGAGCTAAGTTGTCACACCACGTCTAGTATGGTGACCACCAAGCAGTGAATAGCTGATGGGCAAGTTAGTACTGCCTGTGGAAATTTTGATGAATGTGTAGGAAATACGACCATGTCAATTCTAACTTCAAATTAAGCTACACTGATGGTTTTAGTTGCATTTCAAATTCACCCCCAGTTACGTATAGTAAAATAATGCCGTTATCAAGGATAGGGTTATTTAAGGATTCAGTGAAATAGTGTGAATAAAGTACTCAGCATTGAATGGCCACATAGTAAGTACTTAATACATGCAAGCTAAGTTAAATAAAGGGAACAAAATCATAGCTCTTAGAAAGCTACAATTTGGCTTTTATCTCTCAAAGTTTTATTTATTAAAAAAGTACATAATCATTTTTAAATTTAGATAGTTTATTTCTCTCTATATCTTTTAAATGAGGAACTATTCTGGAATAAGCAGGCATTATAAATAAAACTTTTTTTCTCTCATGTTCAAGTATCCTTTTTAATGCTGTGTTTACCAAATTTTTCTCCTTCATTCTTTAAAAATATTTATGATTTTAACTGATTTAGGGAAATTCTAATTAATGTTTTTATTGTGTTGGGAAAGAGAAATTAATTTCTTATGGTAAAGATGAGTGAAAGGTTACTTTCTTTCTGCCAGCCAAATGAATTTGGGATAAAGTTGAGTGAGTGATTTTTTTTCATTAGCTTGTGAAAAGGCTATTTATTTCTACATGTAATTATAAAACAAGTAATTCTGAGTTAATGAAATAAAACCAACCCTGAAAACAAATAGGACTCATTTGCAGTTTCAACTAAATTAGATACTGAAAAATGCTTGCATTCTGATGTGTTTGAAATGTCTAATGAAATTACAAATATAATATTTCAAAGAACAAGTATAAAAGCTTTGATCAGAGAAGGAAATGTATGTGCATAACATTTCAAGAAGCTCAAAGTCACTTTGCCATTTTAAGCCTTCTCTTATTTATAAGTCAATGACATTAAATAATGCAGGAAAATGAGTTTCCACCCAAAATCTTAACAAAGATGCTAAGTTTCACAGGAATTAACTATAAGCAGTTTACAATGTGCACAGTAGGTCAAATCGATATTGTGATTCATGAGAGTTAAATGTTTTATTTGATAAATGCAGAAACCCAAGATTGCCTCTGGCAGAAGTTTAAAATAGGTCATAAATCTGATTTAATGTTAACAGCAGAGATTTATAACAATCATAACCTGAAAACAATCCATGTTTTGATATGTTAGGATCATGAACTACATTGTATCAAAACCAAACTGTCCTTTTTTTTTTCCTTTAAAAAAGAATAGCCAACGAACTAGTAAAAAGAAGTTAAATGGAACAAAATCTCTTTCTTACACACACACAAACCTACACAGATACAGTATCAAATAGGAATAACGTAAGAATAATAATACTGTCACCTAGAATCATTGCCTTATATGTTGAAGATAATGGCTTTCCTATGTTTTCTGCTGTGAGTTAATAAAAGTCCATAAAGTATGTAATAATGACAAAGAACTACTGTCCTGGGATTAAAAGGAAATATATTTTTCTAGCTCTCCATTCAGACAACACATTTGAAACCCTGGAGGATGGGACATTTGGAGATTGTGCTCTGAGTCAAGTAGAAACTCTGAGACAATTCTAGTGCTCTGTAATACTCTCTCACTTTCTCTAAGTCACCCATAGCCTTCATCTAGCATATGGATCAATTAACAGTCGGCTGTTTGGGGGACAACACATGATTCACTCCACTCATCCTGCTTTTTTTCCTTCTTTCTTCCCTGAAGTCCTCACTGTTTTAGTTTCAGTCCTTCTGAAAGTAGACCCTGAGACAACGACTTGGTTACCAATAATTTTGAAGAACATCTATTCCTAAGAAACAGAAGCACAGAATAGGTCAAGTGACAGGGGAAAGATGTAGAAACTTATTTCAAGATGCATTATCAAGTTGGTCACCAAACAGGTGACTGGCACTCAAGCCCATGGCACGTTCTGAAATTATGTGTTATGAAATGTGTCAGAGCTGTTTGCCTAAGGGATGTGAGACGAAAGCATTCGTCCATCAGTTCCTGTCCCCGTTGGGACAAGACTGACTTCTCAGATATTGACTGCCCAGCACTTTGGAATGCTTTGCAGGTCCTCAGAATGTTCCCCTTCCAATGTGTCAGAGAAGTTTCTAGGCAATAAGTAGTCGGTATGTGACCCAAGGAAAGGAACTGTTGGGTTGCATCTGCTGGAGCTGGCAAAGGGCTGCATGGAGATGGTCACTGACTACAGCGGAGGCAGGGAGTGTGCGGTGGGACTCAGAGCATGGTGAGATTGGGCACAAGAGTGTGTGAGACAACCATCTTCTTTCATGGTGTCCAGACCCTTTTAAGCCCCACATGTAGGGCTCATTCTTGTTTCCATTTTCTGTATCTCAATGTGATTTTATCTCGGTTGCATGACTCTTATTTTTCTGCAGCCAGATCAAAACAAAATAGGAATATCTTTAACACTAAATACTGTAAAAATCTAAATAGCAGGTTTAAAGAGGGTCCATGCAGGGGCGCCTGGGTGGCTCAGTCGGTTGAGCGTCCAACTTCGGCTCAGGTCATGATCTTGCGGTCTGTGGGTTTGAGCCCCGCATCGGGCTCTGTGCTGACAGCTTAGAGCCTGGAGCCTGCTTCCGATTCTGCGTCTCCATCTCACTTGACCTCTCTCCTACTCACACTCTGTCTCTCTCTCTCTCTCAAAAATAGACAAACATTAAAGAAAAAAAAAAGATTAAAGAGGGTCCATGCAGCAAAATTTTACCCTCTACCTTATTCAAGGGCTCTCATCAACTCAAAGGATGCCCATTCTTGGTTTTCTTCCATTCATCCCAACCCTTAAATTAAGCAAGTGGCCTGAAATGCCATCATGAGATCCCGCCCTGAAACATCTAGAATAATAAAGAATTTTTCTAATACTTAGGACTGTTTTGGGTTGAATACCATCTGACAATTCTAAAGGAAGAAAATATCCCTTCAAATCATCAGTGTGAGTAACTGGAATGAAGGATTTCCTCTAATGTTTTCTTGGGGATTCTGCCATTTACCACCATATGCGTTTTTATATGCATTTTGTTACTGCCAAAATGTTTGTTCCTGATTGTGTGTGGGTCTGAAAACAACTTGAAATCATTATTTGGTCTGTATATTTGGAAAACAACACCACATCCCTAAAACATGTTCAGTTTATTTTTTAACGTTTATTTTTAAGAGAGAGAGAGAGAGAGAGAGAGAGAGAGAGCGCATGGGAGGAGCAGAGAAAGAGAGAGGATCCCAAGCAGGGGCTTGATGCAGGGCTTGAATCCATGAACCAAGGGACCATGACCCGAGCCAAATTCAAGAGTCGGCCGCCTAACCGAATAAGCCACCCAGGCATGTTCAGTTTATGAAGTCTGCAATCCCTGTCATCTTTTGGCCTCTTTCTCAAAATTCTGCATAGTATTATAAGTGTTTAGAGATTGCTACCAAAATCAAGACAATAAAGAGACAACATTTGTTACTGGAAAACAAAAATGGAAAGTCATTGAAAGTTTCAAGCCAAGAACTGACAACTAGCAGCTAAGAATCAGACTTAAGTTCTTAAAGCAAGGATTAATTCTCTAAGATACATTAGTAAATGTACCTAATCTGAGCAGCTTCAATTACTTTACATTTATTTAACATACTTTTGTCAATATTAGGCAAGTTATGTGGTTATTACCCCAGAAGCACTCCTCTTTTCTTTTTATAAAAACTTTCGAGAGGTAGAAAATTAAGGGTGAATCACAGTTTCATGGTCAACTGGCAAGTCTTGGTAGATCTTCAACAACTTCGAGATTCTTTATTTATTTTTTATTTTTACATTTTGAGCGAGAAAGAGTGCGTTTGCATGAGCGTGAGCAAGGGAGGGGCAGAGGAAGAGGGAGAGAGAGAATCTTAAGCAGGCTCCATGCCCAGCATGGACCCCAACTCTGGGCTTGATCCCACAACCCTGGAATCATGACCTGATGCTCAATCAACTGAGCCACCCAGGCGCCCCCAACAAGGCTCAAGATTCTTATTTTGGCAGTATCATTTGTCCTTAGGATTGTCATTATGGAAGACAAAATAGATAAAGGGACACAATTCTCATACTGAAGAGATAACTCTGTGCTCTGTGAACATAAGAGAACCATGCACAAACATTTACATAATCTATCATTAGGTGAGAAGTCTCCCAGTACCACTGAAATACCAAAAAGAAATGTCAGAGCAGGAGTCAAAATAGATGGTTTTATGGAATTGGTGGAGGACTTACAGAAAATAGAAGATTTGAATTTGGATTGATGGAGAGGGGCAGGAAATGCATTCATTGTGAAGAATAATACAGCGACATTTTCACAAAGCACACAACATTCTGTCCAGCCACAATGGCATTCTTCTATTTCCTTTAGTTTCTCTATGCTGCTTTTTCTTCAGGTCATTGAGGAGTCAGCTCCTGCTTGTTATTCAAGTCTCCCCTTAAATATATATCATTTGATTTACGTAGGCACTAGTCACTCTGTAGTACTATATTTTATTTTCCTCAAACAACTTGCCTTAATTAATACTGTCTTGTTTACTTGTCTTTATTGTATTGTCTGCCATCCTCCACTAAAAAGTTAACTTGCCGATCTTCTTCAGCTGTTGTATCAATAGCGACTTGAACAACGCTCAAGGTGAAGTTGGTAACAGATCATATTTATTGAATGAATTGATGAGTCTACCACATATAACCACATAAAATCTTGCCTCTCCTTGGTGGGAGATGGGACTTGAGCTGTCCTTCTCTCAAAGTCTTTGTGTTCACTAGAGGTTTCCTTGACTATATTCTTGCTTCATTTAAAATCTATTCAATAAAAACGAAAGAAAAAAATTGATGAATATTTTATGTGGTAAAATACTTTCACATCTGTCTTGTAAAGTTATGAGTTTGTCAAGATGGAACACCTGGTCTTTTATATTTACAAGATGATAATTTACCATGTAAATCTTACAGATTTTCTTTTGTTTTCTTTAATACCATTTAATGAGAGCTATCATTTTATGGCATTGCTAAGAGTTTTAAGTTTTTAAATAAATGTGATTGCCACATTGTTGTCATTAAAAGTGTCTTTTAAGAAATCATTTGCATGACAAAGTAGTTAATAATTTATTTGTTTGGATTGTTGTTTAGTTTTTCTAAAGAGAAATGTGGGATTTTATTCTGTGATTCAAGGAAAACACAAGAAGACTTTATTAGGACTTCTTAAATGAGGGATTGCCTCCACTGGTTGAGACAGAAAATACGAAATCCTATGGCTCAGTAAATCTCTCACTTGCTTTTGAAGTCATAGACCCCTACTTGTCCCACTTTAAACGTGAGCAAGCAACACATTAGGGATTGAAGTAAAAGAGATATGATTGGATTAATGCAAAGTCTTCACCGCTCCAAGAAACAACTGAAATTAGTGTCCTAACAGTCACAGCTTTGAAGATAAAGAGTAGCACACTATTATGAAGATGTCAGAGAAACTTAGATTACATTAAGGAAAGAATAGCTGAGGGTTGTTAATAACCGGTTTCAAGAATATAAAAAGCTCCATAAAAAGGTTGACCAGATGTTTCCATCTACATGGAGACAGAATCAAATTAAATGGTTGCAAATTACAACAAGAAAGATGTAACTTATACCTAAAAAAAAATTTAACCATGGGGGAAGCCTATTGAAATAGAACAGTTATCTTTCACCAGTTAGGTATAAAATTACTTGGAGTCAGAGGTTAAACAAGATTGTATCTGCCAAGGTTTCGCTCCCAGCAAGAAATAGACACAAGGATTCCCAAATAACAAAAGCTGACCACTACCACAATAACAAGATATACACATTATAATCTTATTTTCCCCCTTTCGTCATTATGCCTTTATTTGAAACCAAGGAGAAAAATGATAAGTGAACACAGGAAGCACATCTAGGTTAAAGAGGTTGAAAAAGATAGAAATGAACGGAAAAGTTAGAAGAATTCACAGAAAATTATTCGTGAACAATAGGAAACCCAAGGACTTTTATTCATGCCCAGTTCTGAAGCCCTGAACAAATTATCTAGAAAACATCCCAAACAAATAAAACTTCCTGAAACTGAATACAAACCATTTTATATACATGCTTTTTTTTTAATTCTTTCTTTCTTTCCTCCTTCTTTCCTTCCTTCCTTCTTTCATTCGTTCGTTCGTTCGTTCGTTCGTTCCTTCCTTCCTTCCTTCCTTCCTTCCTTATAAGGGTTTAAAGTGTTCAGCGCTTCCAGAAGGGTAGTTGACTCAAATATTTCAAGATCTTATACTAAATACTTCAGTGGGCACATCAGTTGTGTTGCCATGCCTTAACAATTAGGAGTTAGCTAGAGTGCAGGACTTTCTTCTTGAAACTGGACTTTGAGAAAATGTCTTAACAAGATGTTAAGACTCTTTCTTTCAGGGACTATTTAAAGCTAAAGGCAAACCCTTTTGATTCCCACTTCCCTAAGGGTATAGTTTAGGAGATAAATCTTGGAGCTCATCAACAAGAAAAAACGGTGCCTCTCTGAGGCCATGGCCCTGTCACCTTGCCAGCTAGCACATTCAGCTCTGCCTTTATTAAGTAAAGATGAGGAACTGTATTTTCATTTCTTCTCTGCCCCATTTCCATCTTCTGTTTGAACTAAGTACATTTCCAAGATTACATTGCCTGCTAAGAAATATATAAGAAATATGGTCACTCTGAAAGAAGCAGAGAAAAATTAATATACATTCAGTTATCAAATATTGTACCAGTTCTGTGGCTAGCAGTGATAATTCTTTACATACAGATGTCTTGGGCATGCTGGTTCTTGTAGATTTAACAAGCGGTAAAGAGAAAATGTCGAGTTTATTCCTTGAAACTACTCTGGCTTTCTCCTAAGCCATCAAATATTAAGAAATATAAATAAATAAATGCATTTTATGTTCTAAAGCAAGTTCTACTTGATGGTTTAGACCAGGAAGTTGCAAAATTTCTGAGCCAGGCCAGATGTAAATATTTTAGGCTTCGTGGGCCATTGGGTCTTTGCTGCTGCTACTCAACTCTGTCACTGTAGCACAAAAGTGGCCACAGACAATGCATTAATAGATTGGAGTGTCTGTTCTCCAGTAAAATTTTATTTACGAAAACAAGCTTTGGCTAGATTTGGCCACTGGGTATATAGTTTGCTAGTCCTTGATTGAAACAGTTCCTTTGGTCACTTAAAAGTTTTTATTTTCTCAGGTATTCACTCCTTACACCTGCTTTTCTCAAAATCTCTGCTAGAGCCCAAGAGAAAGAGGGAAGCATCTTCCAGTCTGACATCTTCCAGCCTCAGAGCTACGCCTCTTGTCTACCTGCTTCTGACTTGCTCTTCTGGTTTAAGTTTGAGGCTGGGATAACTGTGATCTGGGACTTCCCAGTAAGGACGTTCAGTGTTGCTGCCTGGTTGCTGTGGGTTCCCCTCAGCTTCTTTGGTGCTATGACCTTGAAGGGGTCTGGAGTGGCAGCCACAGAGTCTCAGGCCAAGCGATCCACTTTGCATTTCCACAGGGCCACCTCATGGCATTCCCCTCTGTCAATTCTCCCAGCCACATTTTCATCTACCTACACCATATGTGAGCCAAGGGCAGCTTGGGGAAACTTCTCAAGGTCAGAAGTGTCTTACTACACTTGGCCGCATTGACGTTGATGGCTCTTGTGGTTTTTCCTACTTTCCTCTGTTAACTAAGAGGTTTAATATTACACTCAATTATCTGCAAGCCCCTACTTAGGCCAAAATTCAGAGATCTTCCCCCAAACTTAGACCTTAATATGTTAAAAAATGGAATAAAAGCATTTGAAAAATCTCTCCAAATAGTAACTGAAGTTTCATCTTGTACTATATGTCAGAAGCTGAAAGTCACATTCTCCTTTCTCTTTTTATTTCTTCTCCAATATATCCTAACTTAGCCACTCTACTTTACCCCAAGATAGGTAGACAGGCCACCCTGTGATAAAGATCATGCACTGAGCAAGTCCAAATAAGAAAATGTGTACATCGTTTTCAAACTATTAGTCTATTGTACGTTACCTTACAGTTCTTCACAACAATCCATTTAGGTCGGTGTTTTTATTCCGGTTTAGAGATGAAAAAGCTAAGGTTCAGAGAACATTGCAGCTAGTGTGGAAGAGAACAAGAGGCACACCTTAGTCTCTGGCCCCACAACCAGCTCTCATTCAACCGCCCTTCCGGGGAGATGCAGAACGCTCATTGCAAAGAGCATGGGTCTGAACTCTGGCCCTAAATCCACCAAATATCAATTCTGACGATTGTAACAAATTCAGGAATTGTCACCCTTTGCATAAAATCATTGGAAGTAAATGAGACAGTGATACCCATTGCTGTTTCATCCCATCCTGTCTGTGTGGCAGGCAATTTCTAAACACTTGGATTATCTCCTTTAATTTTCGAAACAATCCTATAAGGTAAGTATTAAAATTATTCCTATCTTATAGACAGTGTATAATAAAGTCCTCCGCATAGAATCTGCCACACCATGAATTCTCAATAATACTAGTTAGTTTCTTAATTATTACTCTTCTTTTAGAACCATACCCACCAAAAACATTTACACAGAAATCTTTACCCAGAACAGGGGGAATTCTTGATCGGGAGGCTTTGTCTGCTTACAATGTGGGGGTGGGGTGAGGGATCCTCTTTTAAAAGGACTAAAATAGTATCAGACTGAACAACAAATTTCTGCGTCCACCTACACTGCCATTTGGCTTGGGTCCCCTTGCTGCTCAACCTCCCTGGGTTCAGGCAGCTGGGACACAATGACAGAGCCCTGAAGAAGGCAGTAAAAGAATGTGTACCAGGATGGCTGAGACAAACTGCTGGTTCCATTCAATATCCAAGACTTCTCTTTTCTATTTTCTTTTTTTAAAATTTCTAAGTTTATTTATTTATTTTGAGAGAGACAGAGACAGCATGAAAAAAGAAGAGGTAGAAACAGAGGGAGAGAGAGAGAATCCCAAGCAGGCTCTGTACTGTCGATACAGAGCCCGATGCAGGGCTCGAACTCACAAACCGTGAGATCATGACCTGAGCCAAAATCGAGTCAGATGCCCAACTGATGGAGCTACCTGGGGACCCCAAGACTTCTCTTCTCAACTTACATTTCTATTTGAGTTATTTTAATTTTAATCCGCTTGATGATTTGATTTGGGGCCATTTTTCATTCTGAATTCTTACTATCACAACTTCCCCATTTCATGAAGAGAAGAGACATTGCATTATGGAAAGTCTTGAACCAGAAGCCAAAAGATGTGGTTTGAATTTCCTATTGTCTCACTAAATATGTAGTATTCGTGACAATTTAACCTCTATGTATCTATTTCATAACTCTATCAAGCTATGAAATGAGACTGTCAGATTAGATTATCACTAAGTTGCCTCTCAGCTAAAAATTGTTTCTTGATTATTTTCTATTGCCTTCAACACAATGTTCACAAATCTCTTCATCTTCAGTCAGTGTAAGTTTTGCAAATATTTCCATCATCGACTACCTGACAGTCATTAATTAAGGAGACTCTAACTCTAAGCCTTGAATAATGCCATCATTTTTAGAAATAATTGTTTATGAGTCTCAATTCCTCATTCAATTTATTACTTAACTGAAATATAAGTGGAAGGAATATGAACTATAATATCTAAGAGTTTCCTAGCCCTATCAGTATGTTAATTACTTAATGTAGTAAACTGAAAAAGCACCAGTCTCCTTTCTCCATGCTTCTAAAAGCAGATGATTTGGTTTTTGAACTGTTCCCATTTTGTTTCACATCAACATCTATTGTTAGCAATTCATAGAACCACATTTAAATACTATACTGTGGAACTTAGGGTCTAACAGGAGATGAACACAGGCAAATCACCCTTAATGTCATTATAATATAAATGCCAGGTTAGAGAGATATATAGCAACTATGGGAGCAGTATCTTTCATAGTAAGATAATATCTTGTAAAGTATTTATTCTTCAATAGGATCGTTATCTTATTTTTCTACTATTTTTTTTTGGCTTGTGAGTTTTTTAATGGAGCTTATGTATATTCATTGTAACATCCATTTATAACACCGCATCATATAGACATAAGAACTTTAAAAATCTTTAGAAAGGATTTGTTGTGTTCAAAATTTTGGGTTAGTTAGTTTGCTAACTGAAGAAAAAAAGAGAATTTTAATACATAAGACCATAGAAAATTAAGAAAATGAAAATGACAAAAAAATCACTTGCTCCCAAAGAGAACACCTGAAAAAAAAATGTTTTCGGAAATTGAAGGTCGAAGAGGGGCAAAGCACATCAGAGAAAATGAGTTTCTTAATCTCATGGAGCCAGATTTGCCTATTGAGCATACAGTTTATGACAAAATAATTGTCCAGTAATTACTCTAAACGATGGAACAAAATCAAATTAAAACTGAGCAAATTGCCTTTTGCATTTTGGCCAATGACAAGTAGTGACACCATCCATGCTGCAAAATACCACGTTGTTTTTTCCGAGTGGTAGCTGGTTGCTCAGTGGTTAAGTGACTGGATTACTCCAGGTAAAGTCTCTTGCAATTCTGTCTCTCAGAGGAAACGCAAAGTTTATTACTGCTACTGCTACCTGTGGCAGTTTCATATTCAGCAATGACGAAGTATACTTCCAGAGCCATCTACATGTATGTGTAGCAAATATCACAGCCCCTAATTATTGAATGCCTGCTATATGCCAGGGACCGTTCCAGGTAATCTACGTGTATCAATTAATTTTACAAGTATGAATCTGGCAGGCAGGTATTCTGATTTTTTAGATGAATAACTAAGACATGGAGAGATTGAAGATGTTGCCTGAAAGTTTTGTAGAGAGCCACGGGAAGATCCTGGATTGAAAACCAGGCACTCGGTGTGCAGAGCAGGTGTTTTCAGTCATGGAACAATGTGCCATGTGCCCCACATGGTCCAGAAGCCAGTTGGCGGTCCTCTTTTTCATAGTTTTTTAAAGATCCAACCTAGCACTTAATTCACGTAGCATCAAAGTGAAAAACAAGTTTGAGTCAGATGAACACATCATGAGTAAATCAGTTGCTACCTTTATAACTACTACATTTAGACTGTTCTAAAGTTAGAAAAAGACAGGTAGAGGACATTGGAGAGGATCCACTGGTGGCTTAGTTCCCAAAGGGAAGACATTCAAGATTTGTTTCTCTGATTTTCATGTCCAGAAAAAAAGATATGGTCCTTATACTTAGAGATAATCAGCTCTATTAACATATACACACAGGTAACTGAATGGTGAACTCATTAATTCAGGAAGAGGAATGTGGCTTTTTGTTGAAATCATCAGGTCATGTGAGGGGGGGAAAGATGCTCTACGCAAAATAGCAAAGGACAATAAAACATGAAATGACTCAGAAGAAATAAATATTCTATATATGTGGGACACCACCAACTTTTACTCTGGGATATGAACAATGCTAATACAATGACATAGTACGCTTTCATTTAGAAGAATAAATACTTTTGGTGAGCCATTGTTTCCAATACTTTAAGTAAACATAATGAAATATTTCTTCAAAGTATTAATCAGATTTTTTTAAGGATGGACTTGACAAAAATAATTTAATGTGATCTGGAAGAATAAGGAAGTGAGAAAATAATTATAAAAAGGTAAACTAATATAAACAATTTAAAACATGCTATAACAGGGGCACCTGGGTGGCTCAGTTGGTTGAGCGGCCAACTTTGGCTCAGGTCATGATCTTACAGTCTGTGAGTTCGAGCCCTACATTGGGCTCTGTGCTGATGGCTCAGAGCCTGGAGCCTGCCTCAGATTCTGTGTCTGCCTCTCTCTCTGCCCTCCCCTGCTCACGCTCTGTCTCTCTGTCTCTCAAAAATAAATAAATGTTAAAAAAATTTAAAACATGCTTAACACTACAACCAACAGATAGATGAATGGGATGGAATAGCTACCCTTGAAATAAACTCAGACATATACCTGACCTGAAATTGTTTAATAAATAAACCATTGTAAAAGAATGTGCAAAGTAAAGGTTATGCAATAAATACTGTTGGGAATAATTGGCTGGGTATTTGAAAAACATATTCAGTCATCCCTTACCATGTATCAACTATGAAGATAATTCCAAATAATTATAAAGTGTAATACAAAACCATTTGCAGTTAAAACCTAGAATAGCATATTGATTTGACTGATCTTTAGTTATGAAATACTTTGTAAGTATAAATACAAAGAGAAGCAAAGGCAGAAAGGGATATATACTTGAGAGCATAAAATTTAATTTGAGCGCACAAAATTGGAGGAAATTTAATAACTTTGTATTATTAAAAATGCCAAAAGAAAATCAAAGGACCACTTACCAAAAACTTTGAAAGATGACATTGAAAAGATACTGTCATCAGTATGTACCACTGATAGAAAGTGCTTCCAATTTAATGAGTTACACACTATAAATTATTTGGAAATTAGACAAATTCACAATCCATTTTTAAATGAGTATGAATGGCCAACAAATATAAGCTTACATCATAGTCATCAGAGACAAGTGAATTAAATGAAAACTGAACAAATTATGTATTCCTTATCAAATGCAGAATATCCACACATACCTCAAAAGATAATACTCAGTATGTCTAAGTTCTGACAAGCGAAGCTCTTTACTTTTTGAAGGAAAGATATGTGCTCTTATATCTTTTTAATGGATGTGTAGCTTTGAAATTGTTCATGCTCTTTTATCCAATTTTCCCATCTCTAAATCAATCCTAAGGAGATAATCAGAAATATAATCATAGATTCACTTTACAAATTTTGTAATATTTTTATTAAAAAGCAAAAATAGTATTTATGACCAACAGTGGGTGAATGGTGAATAATTTAACAGTATATTAATATGGTGAAAGGTTATCCAGCCATTAAAAATCAAGTTTTTTCTTGGTGATACGAGCAAATGCTCACAACTTAAAATAAGTAAAAGGGAAAAAAATGCAAAAGGGACACCAGGGTGACTCAGTCGGTTAAGCCTCTGACTTCAGCTCAGGTCATGATCTTGCAGTTTATGAATTTGAGCCCCACATCAGGCTCTGTGCTGACAGCTCAGTCTGGAGTCTCCTTCGGATTCTGGGTCTCCCTCTCTCTCTCTGATCTTCCCCCACTCATGCTCGCTTTCTCTCTCTCTCTTTCTCTCTCTCTCAAAAATAAACATTAAAAAAAAGAAAAAAGGCAGGAGAAAAAATTATTTAAATCTATTAGTTCTCACTATTGTTTGAAAACATAGCATACACTTTATAATTGAAACTAGAGAGATGAATAGTTAAATAGATGTCTACAATAAAGACTAGAAAGAAAAACACACAAAATATTTCCGTGAGTTCCTTCATAGACTGCTTCCATTTATCGTGTTGTGTTTTTTCAAAATTGCATAGCAAACATTAAGCTAGTGCAAAGAATCAGACTGTCATGTGAAACTCACTTCTATCAGAGACTGCTCCCGGTATCAAACTTTACCAGTATTTTAAGGATGCAATCAGTCATAAGGCAGGGAGAAGTCTGAAATATCCTACTAATCTCCATAAACCCTCCTTTTTGCATCATACCTGGTCTCTGGTCCAAAATAATAGAAGCCCCCAATGTCACCTCACACAGTAGGGGGCATTTAACTTATAAAACATCTTTGTTTCATGCTTAAGAGTTGTATAGTTTATGTGATACTCTCCGGGGAGCCATGCCTCATAAATCCTTCCAAGTTTAGGTTCCTTTACAATAAGCAACCCTAAACCAAGAACATCTTCCTCAGAGTATTTCATACATGAGAATTCTCCCTTCCAGCAAATATGATTAGTCTGTTGGCTTGTAGGTCATGTTATCATGTTTACAAAGACATTGAACCAGGTCACCTGCCTTCTTAGCCACCCAAACCCCAGGAGCATCTCCTTGGTAATCAGGAGGGATCACCGGCTAGATGCTTTAACTGCTTTCTCCTTTTTTTTTTTAATGTTTATTTATTTTTGAGAGAGAGAGAGAGAGAGAGCACGCAGAGGAATGGCAGAGAGAGACGGAGACACAGATCTGAAGCAGGCCCCAGGTTCTGAGCTGTCAGCACAGAGCCTAGCACACAGCCCAGCCCAGGGCTGGAACCCATGAACTGTGAGATCATGACCGGACCCGAAGTCAGACATTTAACCTACTGAACCACTCAGGAGCTCCTACAATAAAACTTTTTCAAAAGAGAAAAATTGAAAAAAAGAAAAAGAAAAAAAGTCAGTGTTTACTATGAATTGGAGGAAAACAAAACCAGTATCAGTGACAACAGTTAGTGGTTCATTACAATAATCCAGGAAATACGTGAAGCAGGCCTACACAATGAAGTAACCGTAGATGGAGAAAGCGAGTGAGATTTCATAAGTAGCACAACATTTGAAATGATTAAGCGCAGTAATTGACTAGATGTTGGGTAACAGAGTTGCAGGAATAAATAATGACTTCCAGTCAGAGGCTTAGATAGGTATATGAATGATGCAGCTATTTGTAGAGATAGCAGAGCAGTGTTTGGGAGGGTGGAGGTTCTTTAATAGAAGACAAAAGAACTGTGATTATATTTAAATTCTAATGGAAAACAACCATTAAAGAGACAGAAATTGAAGATTATGAAAAATCAGAGATAATGAATAGAATGAGGTCACTTGACTTATTTAGATTCCAGATGATGAGGAAGAATCAGCCTTGGATGAGACAACAGTTGTCTTTTCCAATGTGGTGGGAGGAGAGAAGCGTGTTCTCTGTTGTATTTCTTTTTTGTATTCTCTATTATGTTCAGCAAGTATGGTGCTTTCTTCTGAGTATTCAACTGCTCAGTAAACTGAATATTCAAAAGGTTATTTAATCAGAATGAAATCAGAATAGGAGTGTTAGATAACCCTTGAGGAGACTTCATTCAGGCTCTGGAGAAATAAGCCAACGAGGCCAGCTGAATTAATTGTGATACAGTGAAAATCCTCCCCCTACCTCCAAGGATGGGAGTATTTGTATCTCAAATTTAAGGGTTTTTCACTGTTGCGACTTTTTACTTCTAAATTCCTCCTTTCTACCTTTCTTCTAATAATAATATCATCTTCGTTGAGTATCTTAATCAGTTCACTTTCAGATTACTCAGTTGCAGGTTGATTAAACCTGCTTATTTCCTACAGATCTCTTTAGCCACACTTTTAGCATGTCCTTTCTTAGGCTGTTGATTTCTTCATGGCGTATCCTTTCTATTTTAGATCTTACTGGCCTAGTCTCTTTTTGTAGACTTAACTCGAAGTTTCAGAAGCTCCTCATTGACTGCAGTGATGTGTTTTTATTTAATCCCAGTAAAGCTGGTGTTAATTAGTTTCACATGAGTTCAAACGATGATCAGTCTGTAAAATTTGGTCTGATCCAGAAACCGTTGTCATGGCATCGTTGTCATGCCCCATCTAACATAGTGTTTACCTCTATAGGAAGATATGTTCTTTTATTATGGCAACCCTCTTCTCAGTATCTGTTAACCTCCTTTGATGTGCACGATGGTGTGTTGTTTTTGTTTTCACTTTTGTTTTTGTAACTGAAAAAGCAAGAATTTTATGTTGGAGAAAGCGTGTAGGGAAGAGCCAAGGATTATAAAAGTTTGTTTCCCGGGGATTTATTCCCTTGTCTTGTAAACTGGCCTAAAGCCTCTCTTGGTAGCAACCAGAGGACCAAAAATTAAGGGAGGATGTTCTGAGAGAGACGTTGTGTGTGTCAACATAGTCAAAGCTGCTGGAGTCAGTGACAGAGTTTGATTCAGATAGCCAGTCTTCCAAGTGCAACAGGAACCCCAATATTCTGGCACCCAGAGAGTTAGAGGTCCAGAAACAGCTGGGTTTGAGATTCTAGGCTCACACATTTGATGATGGGAGCAGAAGTGAGGCTGCATTGGGCGCCTGGGTTACTCAGTCGGTTGAGCCTCCAACTTCCTCTCAGGTCAAGATCTCACTGCTCACGATTTTGAACCCCACATTGGGCTCTGTGCTAACAGCTGACAACTCACAGCTTGGAGCCTGGAGCCTGCTTCAGATTCTGTCTCTGTCTCTCTGCCCCTCCCCTGCTCATGCTCTCCCCCCACCCAATATAAATAGACATTAAAAAAATAGAAGTAAAAAAAAAAAAAAAAAAAAAAAAGTGAGGTTGCATCGGTTGAATTCTCAGACTAGTGGTAGCCAAATGACCAAGAAGGACAAACCCAGGGTGGAAGGCACTACTGTGGCCAGACAGGTTTGGACCCATATGAAACTCCCTCCTGGTCTTTTACAAAAGCAGCTGAGAGACACCTTGGAGATATTATTGGTAGTAAGACTGATGAAAGTCAAACAGTCATAATATGGTCATTAAAAGCACATGGCCTGAAGTAGTAGTTTGGTGGAATACATGGAATTTGGAATGTAAATCTTATAGAAAGGAATTCTTTATTCCATTTTAAATAACGGTTAAAATAAATTCTTGTAAATTCTTTACAGAATATTAACCTGACATTGTATACACAAACTATAGGATATAACTGAAATTTTTATTGGAATGTGTTTTGAATTTCTATTAAATTTTATAAATTATTTAAATTTTTATTGAAATGATTCTCTACCTTTATTGTTTTTGGCTACCTGGCCTTGAGGTTAGTTAATTCAAAGCTGACTCAAACAAAGCAGCACCTAAGGAATTCACCTGAAAGAGAATGTAGCTATGAGGAATACACTATCAGAGAGGCCTTGGATTACCAACTGCAATTGTGTCAATAATTCTTTGTATTCCCGGAATGTCTTTATAACTAAACTAATAATAAAACAAAGTTAGACTCATCCTTCTGCATTCCCTTGGGGACAGAAGGAGAATTATCTAAGACTTCTAGTTTTCTGCTTCTGGCCATTGTTTTCCAGAATAAGAGTAGAGATGAAGTGTTGGTGATCTAGTTTGTTCTAATGAACAATGAATCCAGAGCAATACATGTCATAAAATAAATTTTAAATCCTGTGATTCATAGAATTCTTTGCAATTATAAGCTGGAATTCTCAATTCTCAACATGCATTTTTAGAGTTTATAGAGTCAAGCCACTAGGGTCCACATCTTGATGTATCATCTAGTATGTGATAGGAGACAAATAGATGTGCATCAGCTTCCTCATCTATAAAATGGATATAATTATAGTGTATATTTTATCTGGTCATTATGGATCTAAAGGAAGTAATATTTGTTAAGTGCTTAGAACCATGCTAGGCATATAGAAAGTGACATGTATTTATTTTTTTATTTTGTTAAAAAATTTTTTTAATCTTTTTTTTTTTACTTTTGAGAGAGGGAGAGACAGAGCATGAGAAAGGGAGACACAGAATCAGAGGCAGACCCCAGGCTCTGAGCTGTCAGCCCAGAGCCCAACACAGGGTTCGAATTCACAGGCTGTGAGATCATGACCTGAGCCGAAGTCAGATGCTCAACTGACTGAGCCACTGAGCCACCTTGATATGTATTTATTTTTTTAATGTTTATTTAATTTTTTTTGAGAGACAGAGCATGAGTGGGGGAGGAGCAGAGAGAGAGGGAGACAGGACCCAAAGCAGGCTCCAGGCTCTGAGCCATCCACACAGAGCCCGACGCAGGGCTTGAACCCACGAACCGTGAGATCATGACCTGAGCCGAAGTCGGACGCCTAACTGACTGAGCCACCCAGGTTCCCCTATTTTTTTAAATGAAGAAAAACAAATATGCTTCTCTTGAAAATAAAATGATAGAATCTATATGAACGTCTTAGTCTGGTGCCTGGAACATTGCAAATGTTCAGTAATTGTTAATTATTTGGTCACTCAGAAAACATTTATTGAAAGCAAAGATATACCAGGTCTGACTAGGCACTAGGGATTGAACACTTTATGAAGAAACACACCAATGTCTGTGGTATGAGCCTAGTTGCAGTCAAACAGAGGCAACGACACTCATCAAATACACGAATAAAGGTACACTTGCTAATGTGGTAAGTGCTCTGCAAAAATGACACATGGTACGATGAGACATTCACTTGGCCTTTGATTTACTGTGGAGATGGGTGTTGGGAGGTCCTCAGGAATCCTTCCACAAGCAACTGCCAGTAGAACTGAGGCCTGAAAAGTGAAAAGGGGGAAATCAACAAAGAGAGGAGGGAAAGTGCTCCAGGGAGAGGAAGGAGCTGGTGCAGTGACTCCATCTGTGCACGAGGGCCAACTGTGGCCATGCAGGGAGAGCAGAAGGGAGCCTGGGCTGGAAGCAGAGACAGGTTTCCCATCACCCAGGACTACAGCGAGACTTTTTTACTTTATGTTCAAAGTGATTGAAATTCACCGAAGGACCTGAAACATTGTGATCTGTGGTTTGAAAAATGACTCTACGGCAGGGATGCTCAAACCTTAGTGTATTTCAGAATCACTTCGAGGACTTTTTAGAATGAATTGTTGGACCTCACCGCAGTTTCTGATTCCTTATTTCTGGGGCCGGGTGGGATCACCGCAAGATCCCAGGTGATGCTGATGCTGTTGCCGCTGGTCCGGGGACCACACTTTCAGAACCACTGGTCTCCTGCATTGTGAATAAATTGAACAGATCAAAATTGAGTGCCAGATGTACCGCTAAAAAGCAATGTCAGCGGTCTACACAGGAGGTGATAGATTTTGTACCTAGGGAATTAGAAAGAAGTCAACAAATCTAAGGAAAAATTAGGAGACATCAGTGGTACTGGGTAGGGTATAGATTTAAAAGACAGGGAGATGGAGGGAAAGAACTACTGGGTTAATCACTCTATTTTGTTATCCGGAAGGAAAAAAGTCTCATCTTCAGAGTTGGGAACATATAGTAATATATCAGCCCAAAATGAGAGTTTTTGTTTTTTTTTAAGGCTCCCTTGACCTTCCTTGATTGGCTGTTTTGGGCTAAAACCTGACAATAATCATAGAAAGCACTGGTGCCGAGAGCCAAATTATGAAAGATCACTGGCCTCAAGGAACGCCAGAAAGCATCTGGGAAAATGCCAGCAAACACCCCTGGGCCTGTCTATGGTATTCCCTCTGGGAAGACAGCACGAGAGCCAAATGACACTTGGGCTCAGTGTCAGATCTGATTGCTTTAGCTGCAGTTAAAGCAGGTAAATAGACCTGCTAAGATGAATAAAGACAGCAACTGAGAACTAGTGATTATGAGTAGAAAGAGAAGAGAGCAGATAAAAGATCAAACTAAAAAAGGTTAATCCCTGAATTGGAAAGAAATTTCAGAGAGTGAATGTAGAAACTGCTCAAGATGAAGAAGTTTGCAGTGCCGGAAAAATGGCAGTTGGCAGCTTGTGCATTAAGGAAACAAATGCATGAGACCGAAATGAAAGGGGGGGGAAAGAGAGACATTTTTGAGTATTTTAGAGTAATATCCCTAAAGATGAAACCACTGCAGAAATAACTCAGGGAATCCTAGTTTGTGCTAGAGTGAATTTGAGGAATATTCAGGAAAAGCATTGGGACCAAAAAAACCTGGCATATTTTGGTGGTAGCTTTTCCAGTGTTTGGAGGAAATAAAAGAGGCTCACCCGTGGAAATGCCAGAGATAATATCCAAAGGTCTTTGAGAAAGGTTCACAAACACAAATTTGATAGCATTCCAGAGATCGACCTGTGTCTTCTTGCCAAAAAGTAAATGGCATCTCTCCCAAAGACAGGAGGCATTTGGCTCAGGATCTAATGGGGGAAATTGTGGGAACTCAGAGCAGGAATGCCCCTGAGAAAGGTTCAGCGGAATGTGAAGTGCCAAGGGAATCTTTGAAAGTGAAGTGATGAATATATCAAGTTTCACAGGGCTTCGAGGCAGAATATAATCTGGCATAGAGTATAGAAAGTATGAGACATATTTTTATTCTTGTAAAGCATCTTAGCCTAAAAGTCATAGGAAGAAATAAAAGCAAAACAAAACAATAACGAAAACAAACAACTCTCAAAAATAAAACTGTGCAATATAAATTATGAGCATTCAGTGTAGTTTTCAGAAGACTTTTGCAGAACCCATCTGCATATCAGGCCACTAAACCCCATAATGATTATGTGGGGAACAAATTGTTCATTGAGCCTGATCAAACAGGTTAGTAATAACCAAGGTAGATACCACCTACCTCTAAATACCTTAATTCTGGGTGGAGTCTATGGTTTCAAGTAAACTGAAGAGATATGTTTGATGTTTTAAGAATTTATATATAGTTATTTTTTTAATCCAAATAATTTGGGACATATTTTGAAAGATTCAAGTTATATACTTCATGTTCTGCAGGAATTAAAAAAAGAGGAGAGGAGATAATTAGTTGGTCTTTTGTTTGCTTGGTTAGGGTTTGTTTTGTTGTGGTTGTTATCTGGATTTGTTTCAAGCACTAAAAATGATGTACTAAACATACACAAAAAGGAAATTATTGCAAGTTTATGGAGTAGCTCTTAGAGCTAAACGAATACCTGAAGACAGAAGCCCAGGAAGGCAGGATTCCCAAGGCACAACTTGGAGGCAAGTTGTAGACTTCACATAATTATCTTATAAGGGACACCCCACTGTGATTAATCAGCCCCAACATTTTTCCCTCCTGACCCTTCCTCTCAAGTTTCAGAGTCCCAGAGAGAGAGTTTGAATGATCTGCATCCTTTGCTCAACGTTGGCTAGGAAAGGGGGAAATATCACTCTCTGTAGGCCCAAAATTGTACACAGGAGAGGAGAGGTAATATTCCAATAGGAAATGGGGCCATTTTATCAGAAGAAGGGAGGCAATCCAGACAGTGAAAAAATATAAACAGGAAAATAACTCTGCCCATACTTGTATAGCTTCTCAAATCATGTTAAAAGAGTCTCACCAAAAAATCTTAAAATAGCAGTAATTATTTTCATTTTCATATATCTGCGATAGAATCCTTTAATTATAATATGCTTTTAGAGTAACCTTTTGTAAAAAGGGTGATTCCATGAACTAGTGTTTATACACATTAAAATTTTTATATTATATGTTTATCCAGACATTACTAATAATGAGTTGTGTTTTGAACTTAGAGAAGATCCTCTCTCTCTCTCTCTCTCTCTCTCTCTCTCTCTCTTCTCTCTCTCTCTGTGTGTGTGTGTGTGTGTGTGTGTGTGTGTGTGTAGTTAAAAACGGTAATAATTTGGAGCATGGTAATAATTTGGGTGGCTCGGTAAGTTGGGCATCAGACTCTTGATTTCGGCTCAGGTCATGATCTCACAATTTGTGAGACTGAGCCCCTACATCTGACAGCAGGAGCCTACTTGGGATTCTTTTTCTCACCCTTTCTTTCAAAACAAATAAATAAACTTTTAAAAAAAGAGAAAAGGAAAAGAAGTGGTAATAATTTATGCAGAAATAAGAAGGGATCTATGATTCCAAAAGAATTTCAGCCATTGCAAGAGCTCTGATTCTTGACTATAACAGAGAGTAATAATCTAATAGCAAACAAGTGCTTGGTGCTTTCTCTGGTCCAGACATTATCAGAAGCACTTTACAAATTGTATTTTATTTAACAGGGAAGAAGTCACAATGAGTGACAGTCGATTTTTTTTCTTTAACTATTTCTAACTTACCCACTTAATTTGTCAGTGATTCATTTCTTGTCTTTGGGGCTGGTCTGACTTGATCTGAAGATCCTTAAGTGGAACCAAAGTTCTGTTGTTTACACAGTTTTGCCAAGGATGAAAAGTTTTACTCTGTCATGAATCATTTAATGGTGCACCCACATGACAAATAGGGAACCAGTACACTACACGGTGATTGTCAAATATATTGACTCAAGAACTCCTAAGGGCATGAGGGAAATTCTCTTCCAATCCCACATGTCTGCTAGTGTGAGCCAGAGAGGTGGGTTGAAGAATTAGGGGGTGGCTGCAATCTAGGAATAAATCCCAAATGGTAAGTGACAAACCCGATTGTCCTGTTCTGTCTTTTAGGCAGGTATTTAATTCTATTTTAAATATATCCTTGTTTCTTTCCATTTAAAATAAGGATTCAACACACACACACACACACACACACACACACACACACACACCCCAAAAAAAAAAGTGAGAGAGGGGCGCCTGGGTGGCTCAGTCGGTTAAGCGGCCGACTTCGGCTCAGGTCATAATCTCACGGTCTGTGAGTTCAAGCCCCGCGTCGGGCTCTGTGCTGACGGCTCAGAGTCTGGAGCCTGCTTCAGCTTCTGTGTCTCCCTCTCTCTCTGCCCTTCCCCTGCTCATGCTCTGTCTCTATGTCTGTCAAAAATAAATAAACTTTAAAAAAAATTTAAAAAAAAAAGTGAGAGAAAATTACTATTCCTTGAAGAAGCCTCCTGTTCTCTTTGGTTTCACATTTCTATCCCAATACCTTGAAGTATATTTATGTTTGAGAATCAAACTTGAACCTTTTCTATTCCAAGCTCTCTTCCATTCTTTATCACTCAGTAGAACATTCCTACAGTGTGAATGAAGGTAGTTTCGTGACGGAAAGCAGAATCGTATGCACACCAAGTCCCATTAAGTTGTACTTTTACCAATGATTGTGTTAATTTTTAATGCCAATGCCTTTAAATTATATTCTTCTGTAGTACTGGAGACTATTAAAAATAATCGAAAGGTTTTAATTATGTGATTTATTGTTACAATTTGCTTAATGCTATAAAGTTCTTGCTATCTCAGCAAGTAACAGTGCTATGGGTGCTTTAAAAATAGGTTTATCGATTAGCAGTTCAAGACGTGTTGGGTATCCAGCTGAATTTTAGTTATGAGGAGTAGGTGAAAAAGTTCCTGTCAAGGAGATGTCAATTTGACTCTAAGAGGCAAACTTCTCTGACAGTTTCCGTACAGAGCAGGGGTCTCTAAATAACTGCCCCACTGTTCAGTAATCGACCCCGACGGCAACGGAAAGCTGCGGGAAGAGGTGTGCAGAGGGTTAATAAGAAGAACCTTAATTCATAATGTCCAAGAAGCAGAACACTGAAAGGCACACAGTGAAAGGAACACTGTTTCTGCTTAGTGACCAGTTGTTTTCTCGTTTGACCAAGAAAAGAGTCATGGAATTAAACAGTACTAGGTAGATGCCAACCTTGACACTCGATGAAGAGAAGCAAAGCTGGGAGATTTTGCCCATGTAGTGGTAGAAATACGCTTATGTAACTATAATGGTAGTTATTCTCTAAAGGTTTACTTGTTAAATGCAAAAAGAAAGCAACTAAGTATATATTTCTTCAGTCACCCTTGGTTCGTTTTTGTTTATCTAATTACCAAGAATTTTACCTTGCACATCGTAGGGACTCAGCAATCCACCCATTCATTCATGCAACATACAGCACTTATTAAACACCTACTGTATTCTGTTGTTGAGGATACAGCAGTGAAGAAACAAAGCCCTTCATAGAGTTTATATTCTGGTATCAAGATAATTACATTCTCTGGCTGCAACCTGGAAAATCAGTGAACATAAAATGTAGTGATCATGACCCCAACAGGAACCAGATGGCCTGGGTTTGTTTGACAGTGTGTGCTGGAGTCCTTGTTCCGGGGAATCTAGGGGTCCACGAAGGACGGACGGTCAGGAGAAATGAAGTAAGAGAGCCATGAGAGATGGAGTCTGATGACCAAGCAGGCAGCCCTGGCAAGTCTGGCATCTCCGCTTTGCTGGTCTCAGTGTCTTTATTTTTAAAGGTAGCGAGTGACATTACATCAGTGATAAGGCATTCTTTGCAACATACACTGTTGTCACAAGACCTATGTAGTCATCTATAGGTTTATGGTAGCTTTTGTAAGAGTATTTTGTTATTGCCTTTTTATTATAAGGGAGCATGGGGATGAGAATTTCAAAAGGATTTGGGAAATGTTAACCTCAGGGAGGTGCTCAATATTTGCTGCTGATCAATGAAGATATGTGTAGCTACTTTAGTTTGTACCTTATCTATAAACAGTGCTTCTAACTTTGGGGCTAGGCTAACCTTCGGGGAAGGTCCTAAGTCTCTTTACAATCTCTCCCATCAGTCTGTTAATTCTGAGAGAAGCTTTACGGAGATGTGCCTTGAGGTTTTATGGTGGGGCTGAGGGGATGATTAACACAATGCGATACCTGCAGGGAAAATCTAGTTTGGTTCAAGGAGTCTTGGGGTCTAATGTCTGCTAATTTCTAGCCAACTCATAACTGCTATTCTGTATGATCGGTTTGTGTAACATATCCCCAAGAGGCAACTTTGAGGTTACTTCTGGCCAGGTTACTCTCATTCAGATTTTATCCATCAAGACATTGCACTCCAGGTCCCCTTTTCCATGTGCCATAAAACCAAAGACCATTATATCCCTAGGGCCAACGAGAGCAGTTCAAGAAATCTAGGCCTGAAAGATTATTTAGAAGGAGGTAAAACTAGGCGCCAGTTTGGCTGGCGGGAGCTTTGCTTCAGCCTTTCCCATGCAGGGAGGGGTCTCAACTTGTGAGCCCAAAACGGCTCCCAACAAGTGTGCTCTGCCACATAGGAACTGGGTGGCTCTGAGCAAGTTTCTTAACCATTAGAGGCCTCAGTTTCTTTATCAATAAAATGGGATTACAGTAGGTATTAGTGTGTATATGTATGTATGTTAATGTTAGTGCTAAAATCAATAATAAGTTTCATATAAGCGTCAGGTTTCTTGTTAAGGGAAATTGCTCTAAATTTAATGCATGGATAAGTACTCCTCAATTATAGAGTAAAAGATAGAGGCCAGAGAAATCAAGACAATGATACTTAAGGTGCTAAATGCATCTCAATAGACTACTGATGTTTGTATTATTCAAAGAAGATTGTGGAAGGAAAGAAAGAGCAGAACACAATGGTTAAGCTAGTTATTCATATCTCTGGCCCTCAGTTTTCTCATCTGTGAAGAAGTCATAAAAGACCTTCTTGCTAGAGATTCTATGAAGATTAAAGGAAATGATGTGTGCACAGTGTTTGGCACAAAGCCTGGCTGAGCGTAAGCATTTATTACACAGAGAGTATTCAAGCTGTAACCTGATCATAATGAATTGACATCATTGATGCAGTTTTTGCCAATGCATTTCAGTTCAAAAAGGATTTAAGGAAACTTTCAATGAGAACATTTCTAAACAGCGTTTAACTTGGTGCCATAGGAGAAAAAAAAACTAACGCTGAGTCCAATCATGGTTATTAAACGTTAGTATTACTCCATTAAAAAGGAGATCTTTCTTCCAGTAAGTTTTCTCAGTCTGTAGATCCTAGGATCTAGAAAGAATTCAAAGATTGTCCAAATATTTAAATTTATAAAACGGGATCAAATGTACATGAACCTACAAAAACCTCTTCTTGATTGTGTCATAATATATTTTAATACCCTTTATTGCAAAATGTTTGTATTTTTACATCTGTGTCATAAATGAAATACTTTTTTTAACCTTTTATATTTTCTTTCAATAATAAGATAATAATTGGCTTTATATAATGAGTTAAGCTTCTTTACTTACTCTGTTTTCTAGAATTTTTTTTAAATGACAGTAGTCTCTATTCGTTGAGCTGTTGATATCACTCCTACAAATCATCTAAGTCTACTGATTCTTTTCAGTTATCATTTATCAATTCCACTTTTCTAACTGCCATTTGTTTTATAAGAATTTTGTATTAAAACTGACATTTTTCTCATTTTTCTATTAGTGCAGATAGATAACCACTCATTTCATCAGTGTTTCAAATTCATGAGCATAAAATTACTCCTGTTAGTCATTTCTTATTTTTTATATGAGATCAAGAATCATTTACTCTTTTTGATATTTAAGTGGAATGTCTTTAAAAAAATAAAATAAATCGAATTTCTTTTTTCTTGATTATTCTTGCCTGAGGTTTATCTTAGTATTTTTTCCAGTTTTATTGAGTTATAATTGGCATATAACATTGTATGAGTTTAGGTATACAACATAATAATTTGATATATGTAGATATTGCAAACAATTACTACAATAAGTTTACTTAACATTCGTCATCTCACATAGTTACATGTGATGTTATTAATCATCTCAAATTTCTGCTTTTGATTTCAATTCCAATCTTTATCTCAATATTTTACTTCTTATTTATTTAGCTTCAGACCATTTTTCTTCATCCACCTTATTCAGTTGCCCAGTTTATTAATTAATTTCCCAAAAACTGTGCAAACCTGGTAATTTCCTTTAAAATATTGTTTTAAGTACATTCCACAAAATTTGACATGTGGTACCATCAATGTCATTTAGTTCTAAAGAATTAAAGTTTCATTCATATTCTATTCTGATTTTCTCTTTAGCTCAGGGGTTAATTAATAGTTTCTGAGGACACCTGGGTAGCTCAGACCATTGAGCATCCAACTCTTGATTTTGGCTCAGATCATGTTCTCACAGTCCTGAGATTGAGCCCTGTGTTGGGTTCCATGCTGAGCTTGGAGCCTGCTTAGGATTCTCTCTCTCTCTCTCTCTCTCTCTCTCAGCCCCTCCCCCGTTCATGCTCTTTCTCAAAAAATAAATAAAAGATTTATAAGTCAGTCAGAGAAAGACAGGTATGACGTGATTTCACTCATATGTGGAATTTGAGAAACACAACAGATGAACATAGGGGAAGGGAAGGAAAAATAAGATAATACAGAGGGAGGCAAACCATAGGAGACTTTTAAATACAGAGAAAAAACTGAGGGCTGCTGGAGGGGAGATTGGTGGGGGAATGGGTTAAATGGGTGATGGGCATTGAGGAGGGCACTTGTTGGGATGAGCACCACGTGTCATATGTAAGAGATGAATCACTGGATTCTACTCCTGAAGCCATAACAACACTGTATGTTAACTAACTTGAATTTAAATTTAAAAAAAAGTACAAACTTCCTGGGGATGTAAGGTATAGCATGGTGACTATAGTAAATAATATCGTATCATATATTTGAAAGTTGCTAAGAGAGTAGATCTTAAAAGTTTTCAACATAAGAAAAAAAGGTATATATATATATATATATATGTGTGTGTGTGTGTGTGTGTGTGTGTGTGTGTGTAATATATGTGGTGCTTATTTCATTGTACATTTGACCTTGAACAATACAGGAGTTAGGGGTATTGAAAATCCACATATAATTTTTGACTCCCCAAAGCTTAACTACTAATAGCCTGTGGTTGACCATAAGCGTTACCAACATCATAAACAGTTGATTAACACATAGTTTGTATGCTATATGTATCGTATACTGTATTTTTTAATTTTTTTATTTTTGAGAAATAGAGCCAGACAGACCTTGAGCGGGGGAGTGGGCAGAGAGCAAGAGGGAGACAGAGAATCAGAAGCAGGCTCCAGGCTCCAAGCTGTCAGCACAGAGCCGGACACGGGGCTTGAACTCACGAACTGTGAGATCATGACCTGAGTTGAAGTTGGACACTCAACCAACTGAGCTACCCAGGTGTCCATATACTATACTTTTACAATAAAGTAAGTTAGAGGGAAAAATATTATTAAGAAAATCACAAGGAAGAGAGAAATACAGTACTGTAAAAATCTATGTATAAGTGAATTTGTGCTATTCAAACCTGTGTGGTTTAAGGGTCAACTGTATATTATTATGCTGTACACATGAGACTAAAATAAAGTTATATTTTAATTATATCTCAAAAATGAAATGATACAGAAACAAAACCCAAGTATATGCTATTTGTAAGAAATATATGTAAAGCAACACATTTTTAAATGGCAAAAATAATAAATAAAAATAAATAAATAAACAATTAAAAATAGTTTTCGGACATAGTTGGGAGACACTTTTTTTATTTTCCTTTTGTTGTTGACTGGACGGGGCTGAAACTAACTTTATGGTAAGGCTCAGTCTTTGACCCTAATAATTTGTTCTAGGAATGTTCCAGAATGTAATATCCTGAATCTTTAGATGCACAAAATAAAGCTTTACTATATAGCAAGTGTCATATGCTTTAAAAAAAAAAGGCTGTATAATAAAAAAAAATGTGATTGTTTAAATGTTCACATAAATTTAGGTAATTTAAATAAAGAACAATTTCTCCCTTTTTTTCTGGAAGGAAACATCTAATGCTTCTTTTTTTCCCTCAGAATTGTTACTAATTCTTTCCATAAGAAAAATCTCTAATTAATCAAACTATAATACCTAACCAATTTTTACTTCTAATTAAACCAAAATCAAAAAACCAACAAAAAAATAAAATGCCACACCCACAAAAGGCATAACCAAAGCAGACTTCTATACTTGCCAACTATTGGAGGAAAGCAGTAAAATTTATTGAACTAACAGAGAGGTTACCCTTATTGAACCCCAAATTTAGAGAAATTTTGTAGCCTTCCTGTGACTAAAAATAAATAAATGAAAATACGTGAAGAGATACATTTATTGCTAAAAATTTGAGTCTATCTATTTAATTAGGAGTATATTGGCAGAAACTCGAATAAGCATGATGACTGACAATGTCACTCTGTAAAAAGCAGCTTTTTACCAAAGTTAAATTTCAACTGATTCTACAATCATATTTAGTCTGGGAGCTTACAATAAGGACTTAGGGTGATCTCACTGTATAGTCTGTGATTTTACTATGAAATACTTTGATTCAAACATATCAGCTATAGTTTGGAGTTTCTGTAACTTTTTTAAAAACCCACAGAATGTTACTTTTGGAGGACAGCTCTTATGAAAGTAAAAATCCTTAAAATATTCTAAAGCCATAGAAAGTCAGTCTGGATGTATTTTAATTGTGGAGAAAAAAACAATGGGATTTTTTAAACTATCAAATCTATTTCTTTCCTATGGACACAGTATGTGTCTTTTTCCTTGAAACTGTTTTGGAGCCAGCCAACACCCAAAAATAAAAATATGATTCCTATCTCAGCTGAAAATTTAATGAATCGATAATATTATTTCAGCCAGCAGCTGGGTAAACTGCAGTATGTCAGATATATAAAATTGATACAGAGATCATCTAAAAGCCTTGAAATATTGAAACCGAAGGCTTTCTGCGTTTGTAAATTAATGACTTTTGTGTGGGAGGGACTAAGGTATCTAAAACACTGCAACATCTTAAAATCTATAACAAAAGGGAAAAACTACTAATACTAGTTTTTAAAACTAGTTAGAGACACCCGGGTGGCTCACTGACGAAGCATCTGACTTCAGCGCAGGTCGTGATCTCACGGTCTGTGAGTTCAAGCCCCGCGTTGGGCTCAGTGCTGACAGCTCAGAGCTTGGAGCCTGCTTCAGATTCTTTGTCTACCCCTACTCCGCTTGCACTCTGTCTCTCTCTCAAAAATAAATAAACATTAAATTTTTTTTAAAACTCACAAGGTATAATAATGCAAAACTAATTTGTCATTTTGCTGATTTTCAATTTATACATGCACTATAAATTATGATTATGTACAGCATTACAACACCATCTAAAAGAAAACAGTGATGTATAAAATATTTATGATAAATATATTACTGCATTTAATGTAATTTTCTCAAATCCCTTAATGTCATATTAAATGTGAACAATTCCAGTTCAAATTAGAGGAAATGTATGCCAATACCAGCTTCTGACAATAAAAATAAAGAAGTTAAAGCCCTCCAGTTTGTCTGATTTAGGTCATATCACCATAGAAACAAAAGAATACTTAAAATTATTTTATCATTACACACAGCGAAGGAAGACATTACAGAGGGCAGACTTATTTCCCACCATAAAACTATTTACACTAGTTTATTTCATATTTTTTTTAATTTTTATTTTATTTTTGAGAGAAATAGAGCATGAGCAGGAGGGCAGAGAGAGAGGGAGACACAGAATCCGAAGCAGGCTCCAGGCTCTGAGCCATCAGCACAGAGCTCGACGCAGGGCTTGAACTCACAGACTGTGAGTTCATGACCTGAGCCAAAGTTGGACGCTTAACCAACAGAGCCACTCATACACCCCTAAATTTTTTTAATATTTATTTATTTTTGAGAAAGAGATAGAATGCGAGCAGGGAAAGGGCAGAGACACACATACAGAATCTGAAGCAGGCTTCAGGCTCTGAGCTGTCAGCACAGAGCCCAATGTGCGGGGCTCAAACTCATGAACGCACGACCCTAAGGGAAGTCAGACACTCAACTGTCCGAGCCACCCACGCACCCCTACACCCATTTATTTAGCTAGAAATACTAGCTAGAAGAGGTACTGATGCATTCCATTTGTAACAATTTCTCTACAGCAAACAATTGCCTTACACTTGGAGCATGTTGAAAAAACTATTGCCTCATGGGTCTTTTTCCTTCCTTTGAGTCTCAGTCACTGAGAGCTCAAGGTACTTTGAGAGAATCCTGGTGTCCTAGATGGTCTGATGAATGCATTAAAATCAAGCAATGTGTTTGTAGTCTTGAATATTCTCTTCAATGCCTCGAAATGTTGCTTGAGTTGTGGAGTTCATAGTTCCCCTATTGGCACTGTGACATGTGAAGAGCCTTTGTTTTGAAAGCTTCACACCAATTTTGTTTTGTTCCTTCTTCACCAGCCACTGTGCCTCCTTTTCCATTTTCTTCACTTCTTTTCTCTGTCTGCTGTCTTCTGCTGCCTCAGAACTTCCTCTGCTACCAGGCTGCATCTTCTTCTTCTCTGCTTTGGTATTTTCCTGCCACGTATCTAAGTCGCCTAATTCAAGAGATTGATGAATGAAAGTCTTGTGTAGCTGCTAACCTACTAGAGAACCCTGTGCTACCATCTGGGATGCCAAAATTTAATGGTTCTGTCTTCTTAATAATGATTCTCTGAAATTTTCCTTATAGTTGGTGTCTGTCCTTAAAAGAGCCAGGTTTCCGTTGTTCCACAGTATTTTGTTGTGTCGTCACATTTCCATTGCCTCCTACAAACTTTACACTTGTGTGTGCATCTTCATCCCAGGACGTCCAGTCTTCAACACCTGTCTGTTTAGGAACTGATGAATAATCAGCGGTAGTTGACAAAGGTATTTGGTCTCCACCTAACTTCCGTCCTCTGCCAGATCTGCATATTAATCTCTTTAGGAAGGTGAATACTGTTGTTGGGAAAGTGCAAACTTTAAATAACGGAAACTGTGTGACGGCCATGGTGGGAATTAAAGCCTGTCCCTCCACCTCCCCAGGAGAGGTTCCAAGCTGCCCTGGTGCCACCCACGCACACAAGGCCACATCTAATATTTCTACACTAGTTTTGATCAAGGTTTCAAATTTGAGATTTTAGTGAATCTCAAATTGATAGGCCACATTATTTTGGTGAGAAGAATAATGAGTTTCAGAGGATCAGTAAGACTTTGATCAAAAGACAGTTTTGTAAACATATTACATATTTTATCTTCTGTTCATATTCATAAGAAGACATGAATGTCAAAGAGGATAAACCTTGAAGATTCTTGTATTAAAAAAATTTTTTTAAAAGCTTTGATTCATCTTTTTCGTTTCAATCTGCTATAATTCATAAGGTCAGTGTTGTTCTCCATGAAATATATTTTGAGAATCCGTTTATCATTTTATCATGTCATTTTTATGTTAAAAAATTTTGTTTTAATCACCCAATACCACGTACCTGAGAATGTTTTCCTAATGCCATTAGAACACTTTATTATCGCAACCTAGTGTAGATCTTGGGTGTACTAACAGATTACTAAAAGTAAACAGGAAAAATGGTAAGAAAGAATAAAAACTAAAAATTAAACAAGAAGTTTTAATTTATCAAATTTTTCTGTCAGTGCACTTAACTAAAGACAAAACAAAACAAAGTAAAAAACTGGGTATCAAACCAGAAGTTGCTATTTTTATAGGATGACTCTTGTGACTCACTTTTGACAGTGAAGATAACTTATACCAAGAATTCCAGCTGAACTACAAAGTTATATTGCAATCTCTAAAAGCACACTAGTGAATATGTGATTATGTCAAGTAGGGAATGTTCACAGATCTGATGTGGTTTCAAAGTACTAAAGATTGTAGTCAGAGCTTTGGTGATGTCAGTCTTTGTTATGCCATGTTTGTAGACGCAAATAAAAATATAACAGGTGCGGATGGTGTTGGAAAAAAAATGTAACTCAGCTTGAAGATATGCTGGTACTCTATAACAAATTCTGATTCATTATTTACATGGTTCAGGGGAAACATCCTTTTAAAAGCAGTTTCTTGGCTTAATTAAAGCTCCAGTTCCCTCAATGGTTTAATAACACTGAAAAAGGAAAAGGCAACTGATTTTATGATTCAGTGTATTTTGAGATGGACCACTTGTTGATCTCAAATTGGGATTAACTTTTTGTCACTACCCCTACCGACCCCTCTATCTTGCTCTTTCTGTTTCACAGAAAAAATTATGACATCAGCATCCAAAGGAATTCTCCGCCCATTTTTAATCGTCTGCGTTATCCTGGGCTGCTTCATGGCATGTCTGCTTATTTACATCAAGCCCACCAACGGCTGGATCTTCAGTCCAATGGAGTCGGCCAGCTCAGTGCTGAAAATGAAAAACTTCTTCTCCACCAAAACTGATTATTTTAATGAAACTACGATCCTGATTTGGGTGTGGCCATTTGGGCAGACCTTCGACCTTACATCTTGCCAAACGATGTTCAACATCCAAGGATGCCACCTTACCACAGACCGTTCCCTCTACAACAAATCTCATGCGGTTCTGATCCATCACCGAGACATCAGTTGGGATCTGACTAACTTACCTCAGCAGGCTAGGCCGCCCTTCCAGAAATGGATTTGGATGAATTTGGAATCACCCACCCACACGCCCCAAAAGAGTGGCATTGAGCATTTGTTCAACTTGACTCTGACTTATCGCCGTGACTCAGACATCCAAGTGCCTTATGGCTTCTTGACGGTGAGCACAAACCCCTTCGTGTTCGAAGTGCCAAGCAAAGAGAAGTTAGTGTGCTGGGTTGTAAGTAACTGGAACCCTGAGCATGCGCGGGTCAAGTATTACAATGAGCTGAGCAAAAGCATTGAAATCCATACATACGGGCAAGCATTTGGAGAGTATGTGAATGATAAAAATCTGATTCCTACCATATCTACTTGCAAATTTTATCTGTCTTTTGAAAACTCAATCCACAAAGATTACATCACAGAAAAGCTCTACAATGCTTTTCTAGCCGGCTCTGTCCCTGTTGTTCTGGGGCCGTCTAGGGAAAACTATGAGAATTATATACCAGCAGATTCGTTCATTCATGTGGAAGATTATAACTCTCCCAGTGAGCTCGCAAAGTATCTGAAAGAAGTTGACAAAAACAATAAGTTATACCTTAGTTACTTTAACTGGAGGAAGGATTTCACAGTAAATCTTCCACGATTTTGGGAGTCACATGCATGCTTGGCTTGTGATCATGTGAAAAGGCATCAAGAATATAAATCTGTGGGTAATTTAGAGAAATGGTTTTGGAATTAAAGTTCTCCATCATTTGCACACTTGGAGAAATTATTTTGATGAGCTATCATCTAAGTTTTGAGGCTAAGAAGAGAGACAACATTCTGCTTTTGTGTCACGATTTATTTTTACCACTCTCTCTCGGGTAACGTGTATATTTTGATGGAGATTTTTGAGAGCTCAGCATTAGCAATCACTCCCTTTGGTTTTAAATTATCCTGTATATACCTAATTATGTGCACTGAAAATTAATTTATTCTTCGCTACCATTTGTAAACGTTGTTTTTCACATTTTGGTAGTTGTTTGCAATGTAAGTTTGTGATATGGTTGTTGTTTCTACATTGGTCAGCTGTTTAATCTATCTGGGAAATGAAGATGCACATCTTAAAATACTTTCACTAAATATCATAATCTCTAGTTCCAAGTTTGCATAATGTAACAAAGGAAAAGCGTTTGTAATTGAGTTCTAACCTCTTTGACTTCGAAGTGAACAAAGTATATAACTGTCTCTATTTGATCTATTTTTTACCTGTTTACCACATTTTTTGTGAAGGAGGAATTAGTCGTGTAGTGAGTAAGCAGAGAGTGAAGCAGAACTGTTTTATTCACGAAGCTAGTAGACTTTTCATTTATTTTCATTAAGCTGACTTGCAAATGCAGCCACCTGTTCTCATGATCTTAAGTTAAGTTATTCAAGTATTTTTAAATATCCAATTTGGGGGGACTTTTAGAATCTGGAAATAATCCTGACAATATTTAAGAATATCTAACACAGTTCTCTTGCCAATCCTAACACTCATTATTATAATAAAGCAAACGATTTCCCCAAATAACAAAGGAAAAGGATGTGTATAGATACAGATCATACATATACACGGTACAGTTATGTACAATTTTGAATAACATATCAATTTACTGTATTTGTTCCCTAGTCCCAATATTTAAAAGTTTCTATTTGCCATACAGAGAGACACATTGACAAAACATTTTAGAGCTTTGTCCTATCATTTAAAAGAACCTAAATAAAAATACCATTAAGTTGTTAACTGTAAGATGATACACATAATAAAGGGGGGTCTATAGAAAACACAATGCTAACACAGAGTGAGATCTCAATGCATTTTTATTGAATGAATCAATGAATGTCATTGAAAGTCATGGGAAAATTTTTGTTCATTTCGATGAAATAACAGTTCTAGCCTAGAAATATTAACTGAGATGATGTTTTATATTTCATTTTGGTAATTATTCACATATAGCACATATGACCATGGCCCTGGGGACTTTACAGAACCAAAAGACATTTGTCATTACACTAAGTTTTTGGAAACATTCATCCCCAAACCTGCAGTTGCTACACAGCATGTTTCTTCTATAAGATTAAGGGCTGGATATAAACAGAGATTATTAGTAAGTGAGAAAAGATGGAATGGCAAGGATTCTTCAAGAAAAGCATTTCCTAAAAGAATCTTTAATGACTCTATTCCATTCAGGCCAAAAACCCAACAGAAGAATCGGAATGTTCTGGTGACATCCATTTGGATCTAATTCTCCTAGTTCTGTTGCATGTTAACATTAGCAGTTGAACACAAATCCACAATCTTCTACATCAAATGGAAGTTAGATAGAGGCAAACGTCAGTTCAGTAAGTACTCCAGACCCCCTTGTGTAGGAATGAGCTCCTTGGAACACTAGAAGGATTGGAGCAGAGGAAGATTCTCACATTAGGTGGAGGACTGTTTGATCCTCAGGTTCATTTCTTTGCCTGTGTTGAACAAGCCTTTTGTGTCAGGCAACACCGTAACCAGAGAGAAAGATGAGCAAGGTACTGTCACTGCCCTATAGGAGCTTACAATTAAGTGCAGAGATACATGAAAGCTCTCTTTGAGCCTATGTTTATGCGCATACTGCTCTCAGTGAAGTTGATTTGAGTCACTGCTGATTTAATGAAAATAAGATAGCAAATTTCCCCAGTTGCTTCCGGATTTGACGTATTCCTAAGCTGAAAACTTTGTTTACTCATTTGATCCAATTTTGCTTCCCTCCATATTATCTCTTCTAACCACACTGCATCAAGAAATAGTATGTATGTGTGGATGCCCTCTTACATAAGAACAGATCTCCACCCACATTTATTTCATCACGTTACAACAGTCTAAGTCATATATTTACACTTCCTTTGTACATTCGGGGCCTGTAAAAAGCATAGGGATCTAAACAGGACTCCCGGCTAACAAGTTTAGAAAGCATCTGCTTTCTTCAAAGACGGAAAAGCATTCATTGTCATGACAACCCGTCTTTCTGTGGCGGGTGCTCATGATTTCAAAGAACTGGTAAATGGTAAACCTGACAGCATCGCCTCTTGTCAACTATGAATTTGGTCTCTTTTTTAGACTGTCTGTAATCACCTGCTGATAATACGACCCAAGCCAAGGCAATAACACCAAATGAATAACTGGACATCTGTATATTGAAAACCCATTACCAAGTCCCAGAAGTATAACTTTTCTGAATTTGAAGTGCCAAAATGAATGAATCAACTTACCCCATCAGTTCTGGGGCCATTTATCTGTAAGTTTTACGGCTAGATGGCATTATAGCAATGTTTACACACCAATCTACTTTATTCTACTTGTGAGTTAATCAGATCCAGAGATAATATTTATTAAAGAAACATGTTCACACACACACCATACTCCGCCCCCCCCCCCGCACACACACACACACACAGCTACTGACATGGCCAAGATTGGAATGTAAGGTGCCGTATCTTGTAATTCTATGTTCTTTTTCTTCGAATTCTCACCTAACAATGCAAGTATGTCACAACTCCTAAAAATGTGAATGTCTTATTGGTGTAATTAGGGCCTGTGGAATGGTACACTCCATGTGGAAGCACTTTGACTTTTGAAAAAGTATACAGTAAATAAGACATCAACCTTGTTAGCATTCTTTCTGTTTTAAATATTTTAGGAATTGAGCTTGAGCAGAAGGAAATGGGCTTTCACCACATTTTAAATGAAATGCAACCCGCACGATGGTATATGGTTCTCAGGCACTTTTTAAATAAATCCTGTGGATTGCAATTCTTTTAAAGGATATCTCGTGGTGAAAGACATTGATTCAACAAAATTAGCTTGCCGTTGGTTATAAAAACAAATAATTATGCCAGGGGATAAGCTGTGGATATAAAAAGGGAATAGACCATTTAAAAGTTTTATTCCAAAATATCAAAAATATGTTACTTTCAATGGTCTGAATATTTAAATGTTAATTATTGTAAGCCTTACTGGTAAGAATATATAAATATTAATTATTATAGGTCTTCTTAGTAAGAATATGTATTGAATTCTTCATATCCAGCAGTATTATACTCTGGAAAAAAGACACGACAGTCATATTTTATGACAGCCATAAATTTTACCACATGAAATAGAAACTGGAAGAAAGTTATCTTATTGGGAAACCAATATCAGCTAAAATTTGTGTATTTACTACCTAAGCCCTGATAATCCTAGAATGTGCAGAGATGTTTTCGTTGTGCGGGCTTAGAGAGCTAGAGCACTTGAGGTGTAAAGCGGCAGAATGTTTAGGAATTATTTGCTGAGGCTTTACATTCTTGCCTCCAATTGGAGGTTAAATATGGAAAGAATAGGAAACTATACTATTAATATCTTTTTGCCTGCCTATTTTCAACCTAGATTCCGTGATTCTTAAGGTAATCCGCTGGAAAATGTCTTTGCATGAAGTAATGTTACCGAAACAAGATTTGGGTCCTTACATTATGACTTTGTGCTTAACCATATCTTTGAGTTCCCTTGAACTCTGATCTCACTTAGAGGAACTTCTTAATGAATTAATTACATCCAAACTGTTAAATATAAAAACCTTGGGATCTAAAAGATAAGCATAGTGCCTAAAACAGAGTAGGCAAATATTTGTTCAGTGAATAAGGGGACTGCATTGGAGATCACGCAGAATGTTTTTCATGTGTGATAACAGTTCCAGCTTATTGATACCAGTTAGAGGTTGTATATTTATTTCATTGTTCAGTTTACTGCTTGGATTCAAAGGAAGGCTTTATGTCCTTCCAGTCTTACTGCATTCTAGCACCCGAAAAGAAGTAGAAAGATTTAAAAGGATTGGAAACATGTTAACATTATATTCAAATGTTAATGCCAACTGTTTCTAACAGCAAAGACACCTAGGGTTTGAGGAGAATGTAAATGAAAGCACTGTGAAAGGCATGTGTTTATTACCAAACTATGCACGGAGAGAAATCCAGTTTCTCTCCTCCCTGACTGCACTTCTTTGTATTGCAAACATCAGTCAAGGAAGATGATATTTTTCCCGGGATGTCTCTCATCTAAAGGTTTTGTAGCATTTTGCAAATGGGTGAGCTCAACTACTATCCAAAGTGTTCTCCCTCTCAGTAATTCATATTGAATGCATCCATATTCACCAACATTATGTAGAGCAGGTAACAGAGCAGAACTGAGAGAGAGCCTGCTAAACCAGAAATATGAATAATTCTAGGCTGGGTTATAGGTTCAACAAACTATAATTTTGAGAAAGCCACCTAACCTCTCTGGACCTTGTTGTTTGCAAAGTTCCTTCTGGCATTGTAACTCTCTCATCTAAGATCTAAACCGATAAATGTGTATGTTTGCAAATGAAACTCCAATGACTATATACTTTTTTGGACCATACAATTATTTCCCTGAATAGACATTTAAAGTATAAAACTGATTATCTAAACTAATATATATGGAAAAAACCTAATCCAGTGCTTGGAATATAGCAAGTGCTCAATTAACTAAACTTCTTCTTTTAACTAACTTTCCCTTCATTCTCTACCTCATCTATTGCAATTCATATACTCAGTATTCACTAAGGCTTTAATTGCCTATAGAAAACCAACCTTGTAATGAGCATTATTTTAAAATATTATAGATTTTTCTGTATTACCCACATTTTTTACAATAATCTAAAACTTTTTAGCAGTGCAAAAATTTCAGGGAGGCAGTGGAAGGCACATTGTAAATCCCCAGATGACAATCAAACAGGGAGTGTAATTTGCAGAAGCCAGATTGACTCTACCTAAACAACTGTTATTCTTAACTCAGTTTCTATATATTTTTACATTTGATCTACTTTGAAAACATTCTAAAGAAGAATTTAAAAAGAACCTTTCCAATGTCAGCTGCCTTTTCAGTGTTACTGAAAATCTTGGTTCCTGGGTTAACAGACCTGGAATCACTAGAGGTACTTATGAACGATACTGAATCCTTGATCCTGCTCATGCAATTGGTCTCTCCAAATAAGTATTTTTTAAAAAAGCATGCTTTTCATACATTTCCTAAGTTCCTAAGTTATTCTGCTCCATGATATAGTTTATAAACCATCCTAACTAAGTCAGCCAGCAGTTCTCAAACACACATGTCTTCAGAACTTCTTGGATCAATGGCATAAGAGTCATTTGAAAAAGTATGAAGACCATACAGTTTCTGATTCTCTGGTCTAGATGGGACCTGGAATCTGTATTTTAAAAATCTCGCCAGATAGTTCTGATATGCTGTCAGGTTTGAGGTCTGTGTCTTCGCCATCTGTAAACTGGAATGTATTCTTTTGCTCAACTGATATAAGCTAATGTCTTTTTAAAATTCACCTGGAATGTTCACGTCTTTTTTAAATTCACCTGGAATTTTCCTGAATATGTCAGTGAAGTGTTTTCTCAACTTCAAGAGCCAAGACATTCTATATGCCTAATTATTTCCTACATGAGCATGGCACTGGCTAACTAATCCCTTGACTTGGGACAGGTTCTCTGCAGTCTTCAAACCTTAGCCGTATTTCTCAAGCCTAGGTACACACCTGGATCTCCTGGAGAGGATTTAAAATTGTGGATGCCCATCCCCACCTCCAGAGATTTGATCCGATTGGTTTGAAATGGGACCAGAGACAAACAATTGTAAATGCTCCATAGAGGATACCAATGTGGGGCCATCTCCAGAAACCGTCAGTCTTGGCCCAGAGAAATGATTAGGGAAAGAAAAGTTTATATACCTGGAAAACATCTCTCTTTCTCTTTTTAGGTTCTAAATGCATGTTTGAATTTTGCAACATGAAAAACTGGATTATCCAATTACTAGGATCCTTTACAGCCATAAAATTTTATTCTTCTTTGATCTGCTAAGCCGCTATGTATGTTTAAGAGAATTTCTTTTCCGTGCCCCAAAGTCCTTTTTTGATGGGTAGAAAAGTAATTTGCAATTGGCATATAACGATGAGCTATCTGTGGCACATGGATTTTTGATGACCACAGACTTACAATTGAATCCCAGCTCAGCCACTCACTAACTGTATACAAATTATGTGACTCCTGTAAGCCTCAGATTTTGCATCTGTAAAGTGGAGGTAGCATACTCCTGATGCGATTTTGTGTGTGTGTGTGAGGACAAATGAAATAACACTAAATGAAGAAGAAATATGTTCAATTAGTATCACTTATTATAATAAAAGATCATTGTTGGTAGTTCCAAACTATCTCTACAATTTTAGTTCCAGAAGGGAAAATGTTTAGCAGACAGCTTATAAGAATCACTGCAAATTTAAGTAAGCCGTAAGAACAATCTTCAAGATAAGAGAAACAAATAAATCCAGTGTGGAAGCGTGCATTCACATCTTCAGTAATTGCTAAGTGATGGAAGGGGTGTGGGGAGCTGGCTTTGGTGGCACACAGGCATTATTTGCGTCACTGAACACATGCGCCATTTTTTAAAGTAATCGGAACCCAAGCAGGTCTAATTTCCCCTCACTGTTATGAACAATCCGTAAGTTAACAGTCAATTTAGCTTATTATGAGTTGGCATAGCTCATGTCACAGAACGGAATAGCAGGAAGATTCTCAGAGGTGATTGGTAAGGAAAGAGGCACAGAAATATTCAACAGCCTAAGTTACTCCACTTCAACTTGGCCACAGAGCCAGTTAATGACATAAGTTAGAAAACAGAATGGAGTCTTCACCTACTTTTCCTAAAGTTAAAAAAAAAAAAAACTAAAAGTTACTTAAAATATGTTAGACTATAAATTCAATAAACAGGAATGTATTTGTTTAGTGGTGCAGAAATAAAATAATTCCTTAGCCAGACTGTGATTAAGACTACTCTAATTGCTAATTGCATAATAAATAAAATTTTGACATGACTAATCTCAGCTGTTCGTTTGCACAATTTCTAAGTTATACTGTAATAAAATAAGTAAACGTGAGGAAATTTTTTGTATTTATGTGTGGAAAAAATGAATAACTTTCAAAATAGTAGTTTTAAGTAGTTCATAATCATCTCACTTCAAAGAACATTAGAAATGTGTATTTCAGACACAACATTAGAAAACTTCAAAAATTATTTTTCTGAGTTATCTGGCAACCAGATTATTGAATTACTTGCATACATAAAGTGTGTTAAATTACAGCTTGCTAGAATTTCATTATGAGAAACAAATGTATATCTTATCTGAGAGGTTTTCAGAGTGAATTTTTTTTTCAGGAAGTATGTTAACTATGGTGACTCTTACCACATGAGGCTGCATTCCATTTTGAGTAATGAAGGTGCAGGAGATAGAAAAGCAGCCTCCACAGATACGGTCCCCAGCCTAAATGAACACCGCTGCCCTACTCATTGTGCAAGAAATATGTGCCAGAGTTAAATAGTGCGTCCTCCGTCTTGGATTGGCCGCATTAGTCACCTTCAGTCCCTCAGATGAGACAGTCGTGAAGAAGTCATCCTCATCCAAGGCCAGATTGCCCGAAGAGAGCTCTCCATCATCTGGGATGGGATACGCGTAAGGAGATCAGGCCTTCCAAATACTGGCTTTCTTCTTTAAGAGCCTTGAACAGACCAAGGATATCTGGTTCTATGTAAAGGTAAGAGCTGTCTCCTTTTTAGATAACAGAGTGGCCTATCTTGAATATTTTATGTATTATTTAAAAATAATGAATCAAAGAACAAAGACTCTCATACTTGAGACCAGGAGTTGACTTACAAGGAAAAATCATCATTTAGCTCTTAGAGGCTTCACATTCAAAACGATGAGAGCTCTTGTGCAGGAAGATGAACAGGCTACATAGCATTGGAAATGGAGATAGAAAAAGTACTGAAGACAATGACATCTCTTTTACTCTTAAATAAAAATTTAAATCTCGTGAGCTATCAGCATGATGGCAGCTTTCAAAGTCAGTATATTTATTCATGTGGGCCTTTCCCCTCTCTCTTTTTTCTTTTTCTTTTTTTAATCTCAGATTGGATTCAGTAGGAATCAGGTTAATGGAGTAGTTGTGACAATATAAAAATAACATTTTCATAAATCATATGTGAGACGAAGTAAAAAGTAATGTTTGCTGGAGGAAAAGCAATAATTTGAGAGAAATTATTGAGATTAATCATCTTCATTGGAATAATGTGGTTTATTCTGACTCTAAAACAACCTGTGGGTTAATAGAAGTTTTTAAAGGGAAAAAGTAAAGAGTTAACAAGTTTCAATGTAGATTCAAGTTCACAAAGCCTAGGAAGGAAGGAAAAGAGGAGTGAACTAAGGATTCGAACCCATGTTCCAGGTGGCACAATCCACTAGCTTTTGGGGGGCCACTGACATCTCATCCGTCAACAGTGTGGTAGACTTTACATGACAGTCACCTGAGAAGCTCGTAATAAATCTTGACTTCTTGATTAGACATTCTATATTAGTTAGCCTGGCACAGAGCACGGGCTGCCATATACTCTTCTTGAATTTTCCTTTTTTCCTTCTTGCTTTCTCTCCCATGTGGCCACGTCACTGCTCTGGGAGCCATAAGGAAGAAGAGAAAATAGTTACCAGGCAATTTCCTTAGAAGCTCTAATTAAATGGTTGCTGGAAAAATAAAAGGCAATGGAGTTTTGCAAATAAAGAGTGGGGACTTTACATACTTTCTCTTCTCTCATTTCCTCAAGAACACACACACAGACACACATACGCCTGTACTTCTTCTATGTAGTTCAAGTGTAAATTTGAATAAAACAATGTACGCTCGAGTAAGGAAGGTCAAACTATCATGGTGAAATAAAATGTGCCAACTCTAGCCAATATGTGAATTGTAAGGGTCAGTAATCCATAAACTATTCGGGTGATAATTGTATGTTTTATTAATGTAATGTGATTTTGCACTATTGTATTGTCATATTTAAGTGGACTCTTAAAAATATTCTGAAACCTAAATGCCAAATGTACAGTTTATAGGTTCATGTTACTTCTGATAAGGATTTCATTGCATTGTGCTAATAGTTGTTTAATGCAATTAACTTTCTGTATGTGTATTATTGCAATGCAGACCCATAGGGTTGTTGTAAGCACACTAATTAGTCATCTGAATTTTTATAGATAAAATCACACATGGATCAGAAACCACTTTTCTACTTATTTTTTTGTAGAGTATTTTTCCACACTTGAAAAGACATGATTATTTTCTATCAAACATCAGCTTTTCTTTAAAATCTTATTTTAGTAGCCAGTGCATGTTTGAAATAATGTGTTAGAAATTATATGAAGATATTAAGGTTGTGTTCTATTAGGTGAAAAAATGCATGCCATTGGTGAATCATGCAACTCTAGAGAGGCATTTACACTGCCAGCTCATACATTGGTTTCATCTCAATCTGTGTGCATGATTCACGTCCTTTCAAAAATTCTTTTTAAACTTGAGTAAAGTGAAAATATTAGTGCTAATGAGCCAATAGACAATGCTGCTTTGCTTTTTTCTAACTTGGCAGCATAATGTGGTAAAACTCCCCTTCCCCGATTTTCTTCTTGGAGTCTCTTGTTGGCAATAAAATACAACAAATAAAATCATTTGTTGGCAAATGATGTAATTTACTGCATAGCAATTTACTATTATAAAAGCATGAAGATGTGAAAAATATCTCAATCAGTTCCATACTATGAACACAATATTCTGGCAGCTTTTTCTACAATCAAGAATAGTGCGTCTTTTGTTTTTTTACACTGCCAAAATCAGTACTACTGCCAGGGGTGGTCGGGGGGTGGGGGGGGTGTGTGGAAGTGCTAAATACTTGAGGCCAGGTCTGCACAACTTTAAATTGGGCAATAATGTAGAACATCCAGGCAGTGCGAACAACCAATCAGTGTTCTTGGTAGAAAAGGGAAAAAATCTTTTTCTCAGTAATTTGGGTAATAAGAAAAAGAAAAAAGATTCTATAGAAAATATGAATTTTGCCTGAAAAGACCAAGCCTCCACATGCTGATAACTTGCAGTAGTCTTTAGGAACAGAAATCACTCCATTCAGTGAAGTTTTGTTTATGTTTGTGTTTTTGTTTTGTGTTCTTTTTCAGAAAATATACGTGTGCTTTTGAAAGGGCTTAATTCCAAACAGGTAATATATGTGGACCAATGACCACTTCCCAAATGAAATTAGTTTATTCATCATAATATAGTAAGACTAGAACATAGCACTAGGTGACTTAAAATACCCATATAAGCATTTATACTGTTGGAAGGTGATTTTATTGCCATGTGATTAAAACAGTGGGGATCCTATTTATACATTTATTTATTTATTTATTTACAGAAGTTTGGTTCATTCAAGTTCAGTTTTAACAGCTTCAGTGAAGTTAGTATAACAGTAAGAAAAGCTGAGTTTAGCTACTATTCCAAGTGAAAATCAGGCAACTGACCATTGCGATAGCCTGGAGTAAATCATTAATTCAAATGTTGAGTAGTCGGTGCTGGCACCGTGGACGCCAACTTCACTGACCAGGATGTTATATGTGTGAGGCATTCAACAAACATTGCTCTGGGCTCTTAGTTGGCTACACATTGCCCCCTTCATTGATTCAACTTGTAAATAACATAACATGTTATGGCAGCTAAGCAAATATTTTAATGAGCCATGCAAAGCAAAATGCCATAGGAAATCTGTATATTCAGCTATTTGAAGAACTTGTGTTTTCCACAAATTAAACTGGAGATGTCATTTGAAATTTCCTTCCCTTAAAAATACCATCGTAATGTGGATTCTGGCCCATTGATGTCTTTCTGGGTTTATATAAATATATGGTGTGATTGCTATTGTTATAAGTTTTTGAAATTATGTTCAACAATTAATAGTGACTTCAATGATCCATGCTATGATCCCAGGCAGAAATAAATATATAAAGGGTTTGAGCCTGTATGTGTAAGAAGAATTCTCTTTCTTCAATCATATTTTCTAAATTCAATGTAAGTACTTCACTGACCACTGGAGTTATTCCTTGATGTGTAAATAATGATGTTCTATTCAGGCTTAATGAATTCCTGTACTGTGAATATTTAAAATAAAAGAATTCAATTTAAATGTGCAATAGTTAGTGCTGGTTATTTATAATGCTTCCATTCAAAATCATTCACTCAAGAAGATTCATTTTCATTTACATGCAAATCTAGATCCCCTGTATATATTGAATTAAAGCTTAATATATTTTACAGATTAGACATTTATTACAAATACCAAATCAAAAAATGACAGTCAGTGTATACACATCAACTGTTCTACACTAGTTCGTTTCCTTAATTTTGCATTGTTTCAATGGACTTGGGGCTGAACTTGGATCCATTGATTTGGGTTTATGTGTGGGGAATAGGACAATCTATTCAGTTCTTCATTCTGTCTTGATCCTAGCTTGGAAGATGCCTCACCTTGCATTCTCAATTCTCTACTACTTGACATACTCCCCTGACTGTTTTTATTCAAGTACATAGAATCAACAATTACGAACAGCCTAACATCACAAGTTATGTATCCATTTTGAACTTCTCTCTTCAGTTGTCCATTGTCATCTAACTTCCTATAGACCCATTGCCTTGGATAGCCCACAATGAAAGGATTTTAACACCCATATCCCCTCTTAATCTTTCACTCACTTAATGGTACTATTACAAATTATGTTGTCCAAATCAAAACTTTAGAAATGATTCTTGATTCCTTCTCTTCCTTTTCCCCACATTTACTTGATCATGAACTATCTCTTACACACGTCCCCTTTCTTCTAGTCCACTGCTCTTGAGCTATTCAGTCACTGGGGTCTCCAACATTTCCTACCTGAATTAAAGCAATAATTTCTTGAAGGCTTGAAAATCATCTCTCCACACTTCCGCCAGTGAGAAATACAAATAAAAAATGTGAGGGTGACAGAATTCAGCTATAGTGTTGATTAGCCAGTCATTTTTTCAAAAAGTCATGCATTTTTTAGGATCTTTCTTTGATTCCTCATTGTTTTCAGGACATATTCCTCAATTGGTAGCAAGTTGCATACTTTTTTTAGTATGTGGCTTTTACCAATTTTTCTAAGCTTTTCCCTTGTAATGCTCTATCATGTTCACTCTTCTGTGATAGTTCCCACGCCATCCAGAGCCCAGGCTGTTTTTCTGACCAATGAACTCTTAGCATCCTTAAAATTATAATCAAAGTCACATCCACTGTGATGCAAAATATATTTCATATTTAAAATATATTTCAGAAGGTTCAAAGACAAGGTTCAAGGTAAAGCGATCAGCATTTTTATGGAAGAAGTGAGTTGTGAAATAGTCCTTGAAGAAAGAATTTAATTAGACAATCTGAAAAGATGTGTGGATAGACCTTATAATGGAAATATGAACAAAGTCTTGGAGGCAGGATAAATTGAATAAACCTGGCTGGTTAATAGTGGTATGTCCATGAAGAATAAAATTAGATAAAAAATTAGAGTGTTGAAATAAAAGCTCAGAATATAGAGTGCTTGACACTTAGACTAACAAATATAGACTAGGCTGGTTGGTTTGAAATGATTTGTACTGGAGTGTGATAAAAAGTCACTGAAAATTTATAAGCAGATGAACAGTGTGAGCAAAGCCACGATGCACCGTTTCAACACTCTAGATCATGAAAAAATGGAAACAAGCATCATAGCATCTTATGCACCCTCATGGTCAACTGCAATGCGTTGTAATGATTAGGATCTCCCTTTAGCTGACGAGAGGTGGTGTGATGTGGTGCCTTGAAGTGTCTGTGTTCTGGATGAGGACACCTCACATTCAACATAGCCTTCTCACTAACAACTGTGTGGCCTCGGTTACGTCAGTTCTTTCTCTTCACCTCTGTTTCCTCTCGTGGAAGACAGGAATAATAACACCACCTTATTTATTGGATCATGTGATGATTACATGAGTATCTCCAAATTACTCCTCTGTTGTTGGGTAGGCAGAGAAAGTGGTTTCAATCACAGAGAAAAGTCAGAGAACATGACTGGAAGTATCCTAGAAATAGAAAGAATATTGAATATGTGGTAACTTACTCTCGGTAGCCAGGTACTCTGAAACAAAAATCCTTGTAGAACAGACACCGCTTCCATATCTAAAGCAAGCTGGTCATAGTGGTAACTCGGACCGTGTCATATTTTAAGCAGTCTGACAAGCTCCCTTGAGGATAGAACTGGCTTGAGGGAAACTGAAAAATTCTTTCTGGATACGAAATCCAATTTTGTCTTTCTAGTCTTTTTTCCCCTTCATCACACTTAAAGAGTACTTACAAAAAATTTTTGAAATACCTTTAACAATGGGTATGTTGCCATAAGTCAAAAAGAAAACAAGTCCAATTCCCAGAAACTGGCAGGGCCATCAATTCCTACAACACACAGTTTCATAAAAAAGAGCAAACAGATTATTTTTCAAGGTTAAGCCTCCCTCTGGGATTGCCAGATTCTGCCATAATAAAAAATACTAAGCCCAAAATCAATACCCAGACCTAAAACTCGGGATTTTAATTATGCAAATTATAATTACTTCAAGCAGAAAATACTATTTTTAGAGTTTATGAGCTTAGAAGCACAAGGAAACATTTGCATGACCATTTGGCCATTCATTAAATTTGTCAACATATGTTATTTATTTTAGTAAATGATCATGTTTGCAAATGATCCCTCTGCCTCTGAACACTGCATCAGATGAGTTCCCTGAATCTAAGTCCCAAATTAGACCAGCGTCAAACATTTGTTCTTTGTAGTTTTCGTTGAACAAAATTCGGGTAAGTGATCAAAAACATTCGCAACATGCTTCACAAAATATTCCGTGTTTGAAGATTCACAAAGCACTTTCAAATATTAAAAGTGCCCAGGATGCCCTTCAATAAAGGAGTTTGTTTACTTTTATTTAATTCAGCAGTTCTCGAATATATGTCCTCATGGAAACTGTTTTTCTCTAATGCTAATTTATATCACTAAAAGCAGTGGCTGAAGTAAAACTCTGAAAAACGTTGCTTTAAGGCCAGCTACTGCAACCTGGGTTCAAAATCATAAGACATTTGAGTCTGATGAGTCCTTCTCAATTCATACCTTTGCTATGGGATTGCGATGCGCCTCTGTCTGGCCTTCATCCAAGAAAGCAAGTGGCTCCAGATTCACCTTCCAGGCCCATCTCGGAAATCAGAAGTTCTCTCTAGAGGATATGCAATAAGCTGTATAGTCAGAACATCTGAGCTTCAGGATTTCAAGTCTGGATGATCTAACTAGGACTAACTAAAACTATAATAGTTCCGTTAGTTACTTGACAATACACCTCAGGCCATCCACTTCCCTTATTAGATTAACTAGTAAAACTATTTCCCCAGCCAGGTGTATACAATGACCAAGAAAATTGAAAGTGCGTCTTCCATCTTCGTATTTGTGATGGTTGAAAGGAAAAAATACACTAATCCTGAATTCAGTACAAAGCACACTGACAGCAATAAGTTCGAGTAAGCAAAATTCTTGATCCTTTAAGCCCTTTTCTTCCCATCACCCTAATAATCACCAGCCTCGAATGTCTTTCAGATATGATCTTATTCACCGTAGTGAGACAGGGCAAATGGAGAGAAACTGAGATCTAGAAATAGTTCCACCAACTCAAGCAGGTCAGGTAATAGAGAGGCAGATCCACCTTTTAGATGATAAAAGAAAGTTCATTCCAGTAACGAAAGCACTATGCGATTTCCACAGGTAAGGGCAACAGACAAGAAATGATAGTCCAGGAACAGGCAGATGATCAGAAGAGAGCAGAGGAAGGAGCAAATACTTCTCCATATGCGAAAGAGAGTACCCAAATAGGAAGGCACAGAAGTCAGATGTCTGGAAGAAGAGAGTGAAGGAGAGATGGTTGGGGTCCCCTTCGCCTGAGAGAAGGCTTGTGAAGACCAGACTTGTATTCTTTTTTTTAATTTTTTTAATGTTTTTTTTTTTTAATTTTTAAGGGAGAGAGAAAGAGCATGAGCAGGGGATGGGCAGAGAGACAGAGGGAGACAGAATCTGAAGCAGGCTCCAGGCTCTGAGCTGTCAGCGCAGAGCCCGACACGGGGCTCGAACTCACAACCTACGATATCATGACCTGAGCAGAAGTCAGACACTTAACCAACTGAGCTGTCCAGGTGCTCCCAGACTTGTATTCTATGGAGACTGGAGCTATGTGGCATCAGGGACTCAGGAGAAGAACTCAGAAGCTCAGTGATCAGAATGGATCCCAAAGGTGAGAACACCATAGAGTCTTTGGCAGCCCCGTAAGAGACCTGCCTCAATTTCGAGAAGTCTCTGAGGTTACGGAGATGATGCTCTAGAAGATACTATACAAGAAAAGAAAACCAGAAACTATATTTCCTAAAATCTCCTAGTTGAGCAATCTGGTCAAGCAATTTATATTCTTTGGCTTGTAAATTCACTTATAGGGCAAGCATTTATTCCAGCAAAGCTATAGACAAATATCGATGTGATTTAGAGAATTACATTGCAGTCAACTCTCTTCAGATGAGCTCTTTCTCAAAGAAATGAGATATTTTTAACCATTTACTCCTGGAAAAGAATTAACTATTTTTTTTAGTTTTTTTTAAGGTTTATTTATTTTTGAGAGAGAGTGAGAGAGAAAGACAGAGCAGGCAGAGGGGCAGAGAGAGGAGACACGGAATCAGAAGCAGGCTCTAGGTTCTGAGCTGCCAGCACAGAGCCTGATGCAGGGCTCAAACCCTCAAACCGTTACCCAAATAGCCATGTAAGAGATATGCAGAAAACTCTTTATCAAAGGCAAAATAAAAATAATAATCAGGGTGGCTTAGTCGGCTAAGCATCTGACTTCAGCTCATGTTGTGGTCTCACAGTTCATGGGTTCATGGGTTGGAACCCTACATAGGATTCTCTGTCTCCCTCTCTCTCTACCCCTCTCCCAGTTGCATGTTCTCTCTCAAATATAAACACTTTTTTAAAAAGCAATATAATCTACATTATTTACCAAATTTTTCCATTATAAAATTGACATATAATTTTTATTTTCTGCATTAAATATACGTTAAGAGATCCATTTGTTTTTAATATTTCCCTTCAAATTAAGCAAAGAGATAATATAAAAATAACTGTTTTCCTCACTTCAGGAGTAGGAAAAACTAAACAGCATCCATATAATAATGCTTATTTTAATGTAAATTACTCAACTGTCTCTTCCATGTGTATGACTACATATGTTTGTATACAGGAGAGAGTTGATTTCTTAATGCAGCCTTTAAGAACTATATTTCTATTTTTAAATTCTAAAAATCTTTATAGCTTATAAAGTGGCTATCCAAATCTGTTTTCCAAAAAGGTCGATCTTCAGATTATATCTTCAATTAGATCTCAAAATAAAAATGCTAAGATACCTCTTACCCAGTGTTTTGAAACGTGTAGAATCAATATTTAGATTTTTTCAGTGAATGAAATCACAATATAATTTTCGATAAGTCTGAGATTTAAAATTTCCCAGTTTGGACACCCTAAACGTTCAATGGTAACTTAATAACAGAAACTGTGAAAATGAAAATCTTTATTCTAAAATGTAACAGTACAGGTGGCTTGGTCGATTAAGCGTAAGACTTCAGCTCAGGTCATGAGCTCTCTCATTGAGCTCATTGAGCTCTTTGCTGACAGCTCAGAGCCTGGAGCTTGCTTCAGACTCTGTGTCTGTCTGTCTCTGCTCCTCCCCTGCTCGCTCTCTGTCTCTGTCTCTCTGTCTCTCTGTCTCAAAGACAAATAAATATTAAAAATAATTGAAAATAAATTAATTAAATGTAACTGCATTTTATGTTATGTTACAGTATTTATGGTTATAGTATTTTATGCAACAGTATTTATTTCAGCTGGATTATTCAGAAAACTTCATATAGCTTTTTGCAATTAATCAGCCGTAGATTCCTAAACACTAGATGATTTCATAAAGGACACTCTCCTTATAGCCACTATAAATTGGTGGCAGAATCACTTCTAATTAGGCCCCAGTCATGTGACTTCCTTAATGTACAGCGTTTACCTTAGAGTCCGTATTTTGTTCGTTTCAGTTACAACTTTCTAACCAGATCCTTATGAGCCATGTCATTACCTATCTATTAATTAAATTTAAATGCGAAATACAAAATGCACCATTTCATTAAAATCGACTAAGCAAGCACATTAATAGTCTCTGTTGACACTATCTTTAGTTTTGTTATTGAAGTTGTTTCTGACTCGCAACTTTTAAACAGGATGCATATGTATATTATGTTTCTAAGGCGCTAAATAAAAGGTAAGTTTTTTTAAGCTACTATTTGTTAAATATAGCTAAAATAAATCCTGAGTTTGTATTGATTTATCGATCTATGCTTTTGAAATAGGAGAAGAATCTGAGATTTAACGAAGTTTTTTGTTGCAATAAAATTTGAGATACTTTCATTAAAATTGAGGTATTTCTGGGCGCCTGGGTGGCTCAGTCGGTTGAGCGGCCGACTTCAGCTCAGGTCATGATCTCTCGGTCTGTGAGTTCGAGCCCCACGTCGGGCCCTGTGCTGACAGCTCAGAGTCTGGAGCCTGCTTCCGATTCTGTGTCTCCCTCTTTCTCTGCCCTTCCCCTGTTCACGCTGTGCCTCTATGTCTCTCGAAAATAAATAAACATTAAAAAAAAATTTTTTTAATTGAGGTATTTCTGGAAAAAACGCTAATGAGATAAATCGAGAGGCACTAAAGTAAGCTAAAAAGAAAAACTGAAAGCATTCTGAAGTGTGGTTCTGAGAACTCAGTGCCAAATCTCTTGAGAGGAGGGCCAGGAGCACGAAGGCCCCTGGGAACTTCAAGAGCGCTCTGCAGATGCGAGTGTGACTCCTGTGAGTACGGACGCCCGCATGTGTGTCACGATGCAGGGGTCTGTGTTTCTGTACACTCATCTGCATGTGTGTGTGTCTGCGTTGTACGGGAGGAGGCAGGAAGCTCCTTTTCTTTCTCTTGGCTTCGTGCCTCGTTCTTCTCTCTGGGCAGAGAGGATTGCAGGGCACTTTGGTGTGCTGGAGGGAAAAAACTTCATTCACTGGCTGTTTCCCACAGCCTACTAGCAGGTGTGTGCTCAGTGATAAAAACTAATCCATCTGAGCGGCTTCCCTAGCAAGGCTACTCTATCAAAAATCTCTCTAACAGTCCCTCCAAATCTCTAACAAATCTCGTAGTGATCCTCATAGTTCTTGCTCCAAAAGAAATCCTGTGGTCGGGATTATCTGATAATAATAACATTAATAATAAATAATTGTTGATAAATTGGTATTAAATATATTAACCATGTTAATTATGCTGACATAAAATTCCTAATAATTATAATAATGTTATTCTTGATTATAATTATTAATAAATTATGATGATTAATAATTAATGAAATAATAATAATAATAGAGAGAGAAGGCTCTCACTAATCCAGGCAATATTAAGTACAGTTGATTCTTGAACAAATGCACATGAGAAGGTGAAGAAAAGCTCCAGAAAAGGAATGGCACTTAAACCGGACACGACAGGTATTAGGAAGAGAAAGAACTGCATGCTGAGCAAACGGGAAGTACTGAGAAGAAAAAAATAATTCTGTTTAATTGCAGCCTTGTGTCTGTGAGGGGGGAATAAGCAGCGAGACCTTCGGGGTTGGCAGACCCCAGGCTAGAGCCTGGTCTGCGGGAGCAGGGCCCACCGCGCAGACGGCGCAGCCTGAGGCTTCGGAGCAGGGCGGGTGGGCCACAAGCTCGCCTCCAGATTCCGGTCAGCAGTGGCCGGTCAGCAGTGGCTCTTCACCAGCAGCAGCTTTGCTTCCCAGGGGACATTTGTTAATAAGTGGAGACGTTTTTAATCGCCATAATTATTGACTGTTGTATTTAGTGTTATAAGAATTTAAAAGATTTAAAGTAATACTGCATTTAACATTTCGGACAGTGACTTTACAGCTGCCACACACTGCTTATTGACATTTCCAGCGGAACATATTGTCAGTGGAGTAAATATTTCAGGAAAACTCTTCTGATAAACATTAACTAAAAAAGATGGATGATGGGGCGCCCGGGTGGCTCCATCGGTTAAGTGTCCAACTTAGTTAGGCTCAGTCAAGCTCTCACAGTCTGTGAGTTTGAGCCCCATGTCGGGTTCTGTGCTGACAGCTTGGAACCTGAAGCTTGCTTCACATTCTGTGTCTCCCTCTCTCTCTGCCCCTCCCTCAATCATGCTTTGTCTCTCAAAAATAAATAAACATTTAAAAAAAGATGGACAATGGGGTGCCTGGATGGCTCAGTTGCGTAGGCGTCTGACAGCTCAGTCATGATCTCATAGTTCTTGAGTTCAAGCCCCACATCGGGCTCTGTGCTGACAGCTCAGAGCCTGGAGCCTGCTTCAGATTCTGGGTTTCCCTCTCTCTCTGCCCCTCCCACACTTATTCTCTCTCTCTCTCTCTCTCTCTCTCTCTCTGACTCTCCAAAATAAATAATCATTAAAAGAATTTTTTAAAAATATGGATGAAATAGGGGCGCCTGGGTGGCTCTGTCGGTTAAGCGTCCGACTTCGACTCAGGTCATGATCTCACAGTTGGTAAGTTCGAGCCCCGCGTCAGGTTCCGTGCTGACAGCTTGGAGCCTGGAGCCTGCTTCTGAGTCTGTGTCTCCCTCTCTTTCTGCCCCTCCCCCTGCTCTTCCTCTGTCTCTCAAAAATAAATAAACATTAAAAAAAAATTAAAAAAATATGGATGAAATATAAAAATCATCTTCCCAAATTTACCAAGTAGGTGGGGGGCAAGGAATTAAAATGCCACTGGAAAGGATGGGACCCAGAGATTTTAACATGGCAGTTAGGAACATTTTGCCAGGGGTGTTATCCAATCATAAACTGGTCATCACCGAGAGCTGAGCTACTTTTTGTTTTGTGCATTTTTACCATTATTGCAAGTCTTGGGTGACAGATACCTGCCTCCAGGATCTGTGAGGTATGTAATCCCGCTGAACTCCACTGTCCACTTTGAGTTGGGAGCCAAAGAGCACAGAATTAAGACAAAGAAGGAACCCAGACTACAGCCCAGGTCTTCTGTGTAGACCAGAAAACTTCACACACAAATCTCAGTGTCAAGTTGCACAGACACACAGTGAACCCAGAAACCAGCAGGAGCACTAAAAGTCTTCTCTAACGGAAGACAGTCATCCTGAGCTGTCAGTGCTTTCTGTAAGTAATTTTCCTGATACAATACCTGTTACACAAAAATAAATAGACAAATGAGGAGATTCATCATAGATGAAAAGCAAGCAAAACCACTTCTAAACGGTCAACAAGAACAGATACAAAACATCCCTGAGTTGAGGACACAGATAGACAATTGCTAGTCTGAGAGCAGAGTACCAAATAGGAGAGAACTGGGGAGGGAGAGACAGAGCGAGAGACAGAGACAGAGAGACCGAGAGTCCAAGGATCTGTGGAGGGACCTCTGTAAATATTCAGCTGAGTGTGGATCAAAATATTTATGTAAGGAAATTACCTGAGGCCAGAGAAAAAACAACCTAAAAACATTAGAGAGAACAATCCTTAGAGGTAATACAAGGCCAGGACTAGCTAACATTCCTGTAACTGCAGGAAACAAGAGAAAAACTTTGAAATTCACAGGATTTAGGGTAGAGTACTCACAACGTAGCGCCTCAGTAGGAGACACTAACCCTTGATTCAAGGCTGCTCGGATTCTAACACAGCTCAAAAGCAAGCCTTGACAGAAGAACTGTTTGTTTCTAAGTAACTGTATCCAAAAGCTCAAGAATATTTGTAGGAATAAAAAATATCTATTATCAAATAAGATAATGTATATAATATCTGACATCCAATCAAAAGTTAAATCTAAATTAAAGAGAAGAAAGGAGGAAATAAAGCTAAGAGAAAAAAATAAAGAAATAGAAAATTAATAGAGAAAGATCAGTGAAATCAAAATTGGTCCTTGGAGATGACTAATAAAATAGAAACATTTCAGGCTAGACTGAGTGTGGAAAAAACACCTAATTTACCGACGTCATAATGAGAGGAGTAACATGGCCTCAGACTCCGCAGGCGCTAGGAGGTTAATGAGAGAAGACTACGAACAACTGTATTCTAGGAAATTTGACATCTTGGGTGAAATGTACAGTTTTTTAAAAGGCATGAACAAACACAACTCATTCAAAAATAAAGAAAGAACCTATAAAAATAAAGAATAACCTAATAACTGGTTTCAAAAAATGAATTTACTGTTAAAAACCATTCCACAAATAAATCATCAGACTCAGATGGATTATTGGTAAATTCTACCAAATATGTAAGGAAACAATGCTGATTTTACACAAATTCTTTCAGAAGTTGAAGAGGGTATGAGGTCCCTGGATGACTCAGGCGGTTAAGGGTCCATCTCTCGATTTGGGCTCAGGTCATGATCTCATAATTCATGAGTTTGAGCCCCACGCTGGGCTGTGCTGACAGAGCAGAGCCTGCTTGGGATTCTCTCTCTCTTCTCTCTTTCTCTCTCTGCCCCACCCCTGCTAACTCGCTCTTTCTCTCAAAATAAATAAACATTTTTAAAAAGTTGAAGAAGGTATGTTCTTTTTCCTTACTGTAATGATGGCTATAAGTCAAACTTATAAAATTTTATGCTGTATATACAGGCAGCTTATTGTATGTCAGTTATATCTCAAAAACCTATTTTACAAAGGTTTAAAAAAACATGTCCCAGTAAATAAGAAACAGACAATCTCCAGAAGAAAATGCCCAGCATTTAGAAAGAAATGCAAACAAAAGCAGTATTGAAATATTGTTGTGTACCTCTCACCAATCTTGAAAGTAAAAAGATCAAATAAAAACTTGTGATGAGCTGAGTCTATTTACATACTGCCGGTGGAATTCAAAACTTTTCACCCATTATGAAAAGTAGTATGGTGATATATATCAACCATCATAGCTTTCTTTCTTTTGCTTTCTAAAGAAATATTTATCCAGTAATCTACGCTGTCATTGTGTGTCTTAAGAAAATGATTTCACATAGAGAAAGCTATCTTCACCAAGATGTTTTCTTCATGACATATAAAAGGAAAAAATAAAAATAATTCGAATACCAAATACTAGGAGAAGCTTCATAAATCATGTTGCTGATATGTTATGAAATTCCTTGTGACTGAAAAACAAAAGTAAATGACAACAAGTGAAAACACAGATGTCGAATTATGCATATGTTATCACTGCAACTATTTTTAAATGTATATTTACTAATGAGCCAGACAACAAAGTCTGGATGTAATACATCAAAATAAAAATAGTTTTCTTAGGATGGAGACAACATTGGTGATTTAAAAATTTTTAATATCGGGGCGCTGGGGTGGCTCAGTTGGTTAAGCATCCAACTTAGGCTCAGATCATGATCTCACAGTATGTGATTCGAGCCTGGCATCGGGCTCTGTGCTGACAGTTCAAAGCCTGGAGCCTGCTTTGGATTCTGTGTCTCTCTCTCTCTCTCTGCACCTCCCCCACTTGTGCCCTGTCTCTCTTTCTCTCTCTCTCTCTCTCTCTCTCAAAAATAAGTAAACATTAATTTTTTTTTTAATATTAGTATTTTGTTACATTTGTTTTAATAGAAAAAATACACTCGATCTAAATATAGGTTCTCTTTTCGTGAAATTAGTAACTCTGAAAATGTTTTATTTTAAGGATGACTAATGTGCACTAAATCATCTCTATACATTTTTTCTTCCTAATCTCATTAGGGACCTGAAGTACAGACAACAGCCATAGCACAGCGGGAAGCCCTGAAATGGAGGGTAATCTCGTTACCATGACATTTAGCAGCTGAGCTAAGTGGCCATGAAGATGAATGCAACAAGGAGATTGTGACTGAGGAAGTTTGTGCCATGATGGCTGCATTCCGGTCTGTGCACAAAAAATACTAAGGCTTATGAAACAGTAATAAAAGCAATAACAATAAAACTCCTTGGACGGTTAAATATCCCAGAAATTTGCACATTTGCGTCTGGCATCTTGGCCAATTGATCCTCCTCGGAACCATGGATCTTTGTATGTAGCTGTTTCTGACAGAATATTGTTTGACAAAAAATGAGCCTTAAGATGCAGCTTTTTTTTTTTTTTCATTTCTCTCTCATCTCTCTCTCTCGATCTCAAAAGGAGGGAAATGTCTTCCCAGCATCTTCATCTGCACTCACAGCAGCAGCACCAAGTAGCTTAACTTCGGAGAAAAAAGTTTCTGAAAACCATTACTTCTGCATACTACTCAAATTTTCCCTTTAACTGCATGAATGCTTGTTTCTGCATGCTTCAAACATGGTTGAACACTAGAAAAAGATCGCTCAGAAACGAGTTCCACTTGCCCGTTTTTTTATTCGTCAATCACCTGTAATCAAATTCGCATTACAGAAACACGTACCCATACACATTAGCATTCCTATTAGGTTGTGTGTCTCAACATGCTGCCCCACAATGCATTAGAAAGAAGTCTATGGAAACTTTTGCAGACTTTGGACAAGTTTCTTAAATCTCCCCGTTTGTAGGGGCACCTGGGTGGCTCAGTCGGTTAAGCATCTGACTTAGCTCAGGTCATGATCTCACGGTTTGTGAGTATGAGCACCACATCAGGCTCTGTGCTGACAGATCAGAGCCTGGAGCCTGCTTCGGATTCTGTGTGTGTGTGTGTCTCTCTCTCCCCTTCTCCCACTCACGTTCTGTCTCTCTCTCTCTCTCAAAAATAAATAAACATTAAAAAAAATCTCCCCATTTGTAAATTTAGAAATGTTTAGTACCTAACAGAATTGCTATGAGAACATGTGTTTATAGTACTTGGCATAATAACATATTTCTTATCGCTTTATTCACTTCGTAGACAAAAAATGGATTTCCAGGTAAATCAAACCTATCTGAGCTAACTAGCTGTTTTAACATCAACAGATCAGATATGATTGTTTTTTCATTGCGTCGTGAAGTTTAAGTTTTGGTTATCAACATTATTAAATTTGCCTTTGTTAGAAATATGATGTTAAACAAAAACAGTTGCTTCCAGTACTTGAAGAAGTTGACCTCTGAGAGGAATGTATACACTCTCAACTTACGTTAACATTAGTGTTTATCTACTAGTGTGTGACACAAAGCTATCATTCACAAATCATTATTAATGAACTGAAGACCTAATTTGAGAATACAAATAACTTAAAAAGCATCCATTAATTCAATTTAGAGTCAAGAATAGAATCTTTTCTTCGAATAAAATCTAAGGAGAATCTTGATTCATTATTGCAATACTTTGATGCTAAATATATTTCACAAAGTAATCTTCAAAAGCTTTCATGGAACATTCAAGTAAAGAAAAAAAAACTAATAAATAACATAAAATACCAAATGGTTAGATTAAAACAAAAATAGAAAAAACAGAAATATTCACTGCTTCATAACACCAAGAAATAATCTCAGCCACCTGGGTCAGTTCCTGTGTTTTATAAATCAGAGTTCTGAGCAGCCAAGAGATTTTCTCAAGGCTACACAGGCCCTGGTTGGCATAATTAGTACTAACCTGTCTCTTAATTTCTACTGTTGTGTTTATTCATCTTCTATACCATGCTTTTATATCATGTCAAATAGGACACACAAAATGGAACATACTATAGACATAGACACTATGGTCAAGGCCTAATGTTAGCTATAAGCCAAAACACAGAAGGACTTTTTTTTCAAAAAGGACTTTTTTTTCCATTAGTTAAGAAATCAGTTGTGGCGCCTGGGTGGTTCAGTCAGCTAAGCATCCAACTCTTGATATCGGCTCAGGCCATGATCTCACAGTCAGGAGATTGAGCTCCATACTTAGCGTGAAGCCTGCTTAGGATTCTCTCTCTCCCTCTCTCTCTGACTCTCCTCTGCTCCTGGTCGTGCTTGCCCTCTCACCCCTTCTCTCTCTCTCTTTCTCTCAAAATAAAAAAAATAAACTTTAAAAAAAAGAAATCCATTTCTTTCCCTGAATCGTATTCATGGTAGCCAATAACAAATTAGCATCTCACGTATGACATGTTGACTGCCATTATCCTTCTTGTCTTTAAGCCAAGTTTAACCAAAATTTCCATATAACCGTGATGAAAAGAATAACACTTTAAATGATTTTTTAAAATAAATTTGCCATTTCAATCAAAAGTACTAATTAATTTATCCATCCATTTTCCATTTCTGGTCAGTAATTAGCATTAGCTCTTATCTTTGTATTATATATGAAAAGTTTGGGTAAAGCTATAATCTTACTTAATTAGGAAATAGTCATTTAGTTCTTAACTAAAAACAAAATCTTCCATAGAACCTGAAAAAAAGTAATAAACTCAAAACATTAATCTAATTATCTCCTCTTTTAGAGCTAGAAGAGATATCATAGATTATTGAGTTCCAGTATTTAATTCACTAATGAAGAAACTATGACCCAGAGATTATTCACAGCTGTAAGGCTATTATGGTGAGCACAGAAATAGAGTTCTTATGACTTGCTTCTTCCTTCTGGAGATGGTTCAATATATTTTAACATATGCATCTAAAAATTTAGAGCCCCAGGATTGGGTTCTCAAGTTACTAACTGCATAACCCAGCACCCTGAATCATTTTACTGGTAATATTTTCAAAAGGAAACATTGTAATATAACTTGAGAAAGAATAATAAATAAAATAGGATCTTAGACACTTGCAGTGTCTCCGCTTCCACGTTAAACTACATTTACCAAATTTGCTGATATGTGTCCCAAGGCAGGTCCATCCTAGAATAAAGAACAGACCTGACCATCAAAAGGAAACAAGGGATGATAATAAAAATGTGAGGATAAGTGGATATAATTCTTTTAAGGAGAAGCTTGATGTGGAAAAAGTAGAAGTGCCCATTTTTTAGGAGGAGTAAATAAATATATTATGAGGCAGGTGCTTACACAGATTACAGAGAAACTCAAGAAGCAGAATTTACTAGAGACAAAAAAATTAATCACAGACAGAGGGAGAATTTTCTTTCATGCATATAATTAGCCTGGAGGTTCTGGTGGGAAAGAGAAATGAGGATAAAAAGACATCTTTAATAAAAGATAAGGAAAGTCACTTTTTACTCAAACACCAGATGGCAAAATCAGTAACATGGGGTTTTTCCATACACTCAGGGCTCCCGGCACCACAGGTAGGACAAGATGAGAAAATAAAATCCTCTATAAATGCCTTCAGTTATACACATGCACACACACGCACACACACATGCACAAGTGGGGCAGGGGCATAGGTATAAAGACAGACGTGTACACACTCACTTTCCGAAGGACAGAAGGCAGTTCCCTAGAAGAGTCTTGTTACTAGAACTCCCAACGGATTCACCACCCACCTTCTAATCCAGTTCCCTTTATTCCATTTCACCCTCCCATAAACTAGTACAAGATTCTAAAAATTTGTCTGTGTGCCAGGAGCTTAGTGCAAACCTATAGATGTCACAACATCTAAAAAAAGCAATAAATGTCATTAATGAATCAGAATGGAGGAATAATTATCAACGCCGACAGACATTTCTCTGTCCGTCACAGTTTTTTAACTTCAAAAAACAAAAAAACAAAATTTAACATCATAATTCAAAGCTCACTGGACTGGGAATAACTGGAAAAAATAGTGTTTTCTAATATATAAATAATGCATTATTTTTTTAAAGTTTATTTATTTTGAGAGGTGGGGGAGGGGCAGAGAGCGGGAGTGAGAATCTCAACCAGGCTCCCCACTGTCAAGTGCAGAGCCTGACAAAGGGGCTTGAACTCAGGAACCATGAGACTGTGACCTAGGCCAAAACCAAGAGCCAGCCCCTAAACTGACTGACCCACTAGGTGCCCCAATAGTGAGTCATTTTATTGCTTGTTTATTTGTTTGTTTTGAGATAGAGAGAGAGAGAAAGAGAGAGAGTGAGCGAGCAAGCAGGGGAGATGCAGAGAAAGGGGGAGACAGAGAATCCCAAGCAGGCTTTGCACTGGCAGGTGGAGCCCAACACAGGGTTGGGTTCAAACCCGTGAACTGTGTGATCATGATCTAAGCCAAAACCAAGAGTCCTGACATCCTGGAGTCGCGGACTGCTCTACAATATGAAAACTACATCTTCTTGGCTCAGAATGGACACAGCTCCATCAGAAGAAATGCCTTCATGGGGCGCCCGGGTGGCTCAGTCACTGAAGGGACCAACTTCAGCTCAGGTCAGGATCTCACGGTTTGTGGGTTCGGCCTGTGTTGGGCACTGTGCCTGCATCAGATTCTCTGTGTCCCTCTCTTTCTGCCCCTCCCCGCTTCCAAAAATAAACATTAAAAAAAGAAAAAAAGAGAAAAAAATTCTTTCATATTCTGTCATTATGTATCTGGAAATGCATAACACTTGCCAATCTTATTTGCTTTTGGAAACAGCCCTGGATGGTAAATCCAAACTACTCATTTGCAGACGAAGAAACCGAGGATTCGAACTGGAGGATGTGTGTGGACCCCAAAGTCGGCAATAACAACCACCAAAGATTAAACAGTCTCTTAACTATCCTACACTGCTTATGTACGAATACACAATACCTAATTCAGTGGCTCACCTTACTCCATATGTGGTTGAGTTTCTCCAATCATATTTGATCTAGTAACCTTGAGATTTTACACCACTTAAGTTTTATTACCTAGAAATTACATCTAATTTATCTCCACAAATACATTGGAATCGAATAAATGTAGCGTAATCAGTAATCAGGTGGCTTTAAGACTGCCTTTTAATTAGACCTGTGGTAATTTGTCTAACAAATGTATCACTGTGCAATCAAATTAATGTACACAATAAATTCTAAAGTGTCTCATCTACCATTGGAAGACTCTAGACACGATGCATACCAAGCAGGATCAAAGTGCAGAGTTTCTGCAATGAGTATTTTTTCTCCTCAGGGAGTTAGTCACTAACTCGAGGTACATGCATGTTCTCCTTGTTGTGTGAGTAACTCAAAGCCACAGCACGACCCAGGATTTCTTATGTAGACTTTGAGTCTTGACTTCTGCTAGTGATATCTTGCCTAGTCCACAGCCTTGCTGTTATTAAAAATTCTCATGGGCTTATTCATGAGCTGTCTCAAAAGGCTTCCTTGTCAGCTACATTAGCCCACCTGACAGAGATGATGATAGACGTTGGCAGAAGGAGAAAATTGATCAATGGCTCCTTCTTGTCCAAGAGACTCCACTAAAGAGACAAAAGCATCCAGTAGATTAATCCTTTCTAAGCACATGAGGCTTCATGAACCTTCAAAAAGCAGGGTCGCATAGGGAGTGAGCAGGTCTGTCTTCAACTCCCAAATACGTGTGCAATTTGCCTTCCCATTCCTCAGAGGTATCTAGGGAAATGGAGTTATTGTTTGTGTCTTTCATCATAAGCCAAAAAATTAGTTCTGTTCTTCAAATACTCTTCAGCCCAAAATGTTTAAGACATCATACTCTGTCAGCTACTGAAGCATTTTGATTGTTGGTTTCTTCAAAGCATATCTCTTGGGCTGAATTTTCTTGAAATTAGTCATACAAATATATCATTGTCCTATATTGAATTTTAGTGATTATTATCAGGTTTCATTAACTACTATATAGAATGAGGCTTTTATATTCAATCTAGAATATTACGTAAATTATGGCATTATTATTACCATCACCTCTTTTTTGTATCTAAAACTATCACTTAATAGAATGCATACCATATGACACACAATGCCGGGGCTTTCCTTTACATTACCCTACTTTATGCTAAAAAAAGAAAAAAAATCCTATGTTGAATATTTTAGCCTTCATTTTCCAGACGTAGAAACTGAGCTTCAAAAAGGTTAAGCTGTTTAAAGATAACTTGGTTAATTCACTGTCAGAGCAGAACTCGGCTTTATCTGATTCCAATATTCCATCTATGCAGCAATACTGATATTCTCCACACTGGTTTGGAAGTGTCTTATATTAGGATTTGAGGGCTCTGTTTTTCCACTTTACTCTGTTATAAATTCAATGACTTATTTTCTGATACGCCTAAGAGCCAGGCAAGATGTAGAGACTTGGAACGCGATGAAGAGGAAGACAGGCTTGATTCCCACCCTCACAGTTTGCGAACCCATAATCACACCAATAAGTAGAAATCTCCAACTGAGACAAGTGCTATGAAGAGGAGAGAGCTTCAGGAAGATAGGTATTTGCAACTTCTGCAGGGGTTTGGGTTGGGGGGAGGGGGTAAAGGGCATTTTCAAGGAACAGAAAAAGGCTCAGCGACCGAGGCTACCCTGGAGCAAGGTGCGGCTGAGTGAAACCACCTACGGGAACAGTTATCAGAAGGACACTGCCGGGGGGAGTAAATGGCATTCTGCTAGGAATCAGGAACTCGGTTAGACGCTCACATTAACGTGCACAATTAACTCTCACAACTGTGTGTAGAAGGATGAATTATTAGCCTCCTCTTACCCGTGCGTAAATGGAAATTACACGACTATCCAGGAACGGAGCCAGGAAGCAGAAGGGCAAAGAGCTGCATGTGAGTGTGCCTGCCCTGAAAGCAGGCACGTCTTCACCACGTTACCCGCCTGGGGATTCTCAATGAGGCAGGCTGCTTCAGAAAAACACACACTGTGACCAGCGGCTGAAACTGCAAAGCTGATTAAGAACTGCTACGTGACAGAAGTCCATTGACACACCCCTTAGGAGCCAAAGGATGACAGTGGAATCTCTCAAAAATAACAATTATTTTTAAAATTATCAGTGACAGGGGCGCCTGGGTTGCTCAGTCGGTTAAGCGTCCAACTTCAGCTCAGGTAATGATCTCGGGGTTGAGGAGTTCGAGCCCCGCATGGGGCTCTGTGCTGACAGCTCAGAGCCTGGAGCTGCTTTGGATTCTGTGTCTCCCTCTCTCTCTGCCCCTCTCCCACTCATGCTCTGTCTTTCTGTGTCTCAAAAATAAAATATAAACATTAAAAAAATTTAAATTATCAGTGACATGAAATAATGCTTGGCTGCGAATTACAACAAAAAATAGCAATCCTTGCCTATTCCCTTTTTTCCATGCTAACCTCTAATTCAATGCACACCTTGGCAAGGATTCATTGTAATCGCCTCAGTCTCAGAATACTGACAGTTGCACTGTGTTTCTCCCAGATTGCCGCAGACTAGAAATCTAAACACATACAAAGTAATTGTGTCAATAAGGATGAATATAGCTGCAAATGTCTCCCAATGAGGTAGTGCAGTTGTGTAGCTCCAGAAATAAATTCATTTCTCCTTACAATATAAAGAACTTTGAATTAGGGAATTACAACTAGGAGATGGTTACTGTATTCTAAAACATTAAAATAAAAATGTTTATACAAGATCTATATCCTAAACGCAAATAAGATTCCTTGTCAGAAATCCTGTGCTTGTTTTTGCAACACTCTTCTAGGGCACAGCGGAGGAGTGTGGAGATCGTGGCCCAAGCTGCCTCAAACTCATTGGTTTCGTCTCTCTGGAGACTCTCCAGCAGGCTGCCAAGCCTCAAGATCAGTGCTATTGCTGAAATAACCTTCCTTCCTTCCTATAGTCATTTCTGAAAGCTTCCATTCCTCAAGGTCTGGTGTAAATAATGGATATTTTAAAAAGTTTCCCAGATGTCCCACTTAGAATTATTTGTCCTCCTTATACTCCCAGGAGACTTTTTCTACCTCCACTATTACACCTGTTCCAGCATGACATATTAGAAACACGTCCTCTCTCCTCTCCTTACTATATGATAAGTTCCTGAAAGTCATGGATGATAAGTTTCTTCTCCCCTCGCCCCTGCCCAGCACAAGGCTGTTTACAAAGACTGTTATTAGTTGACTTGTAGACTCTCCTTAACTTAAGGATCAAATTGCTTTCATATTTATTATAATTATTTACCATATCTGCATGACTGTTGGAGATAGGTACTATAATTAAAACTATACTCTAGTCAACCTCAGGATAGCTAATTGTTTTATTGCCTTCATATAGTGCCTACCATAATGCATTTAGCCCATTCTACGCTCTGAATATCTATACACAAAAAGCATGCAAAACACTAGGAAAGTCCAACAAGCCTACTCTGTAGTCTATGGGTACCTCCATGTCTTCTTCTTGCTTCTGCTCCTGCCTCTGGACAGTGAGCTGCCTAATGCTGCTTGATTAATTACGGAATGGAGATCAGGAATCAAACAACTCTCCAGAAGCACTTGGAGTACAAAACGACATAATTTCTAACAGAATTCTGTCCAAATATAGCAGAGCCGGCAGGAACTCTGGAAATTGTGAGACAGCCCTTTTGTTTTGTAGATAATACAGTCGAAGCCAGAGGAACTAGGAGAACTGCTGAATATGCATTCGACGATGAAATCAGCATTCCTGATTCCCACCCTGCTGACCTCCAAGATCCGATATTTAGATAATATAAAATGTTGCCTTTAATAAAAAGAGGTTTCCACAATTCTAGACTATATTTGGTCTAAATATTTTTTCTTTTATTTTATTGTTTTTAATTTTTTTTATGTTTTTTATTTTATTTTTGAGAGAGACAGAGACAGAGTACGAGCTGCGGAGGGGCAGAGAGAGAGGGAGACATAAAATCAGAAGCAGGCTCCAGGTTCTGAGCCGTCAACACAGAACCCAACGTGGGGCTCGAACTCATGAACCGTGAGATCATGATCTGAGCTGAAGTCAGCAGCTTAACTGGCTGAGCCACCCAGGTGCCCCTCTTTTTATTTTTAAAGCAACTTCATTGAGGTATAATTTATGTGCCGTATCTCAATTCTGTTTTAATCGTATATTTCTATGAGTTTTGAAAATGCTGGCAGCTGTGTGACCACCACAAGAAGATATAGAGCATTTCCTCGGGCCTATTTTTGGCCCTTCTCCGCTCCACCTGCTGGGCTCGGGCAACCACCCATGCGCTTTATGCTGTTGTTAGACCGGTTCTGCTTGTTTTAGAATTCCATGCAAATGGAAACATTTGTTATGCAGTCTTTTCTGTCTGTCTTTTTTCACTTAGCATAATTTTAGATTCATTAATGTTGTTGCTTCTATCAGTAGCTGATTTTTTTTTGTTAAATTAACACAGTTCCAGACTTCATTTGGACTTCACCAGATTTTGCATTTATTTCTCTTATTTTTGAGATTATTTATTTATTTTGAGAGAGAGAGAAAGAGCAGAGTAGGGGCAGAGACAGAGGGAGAGAATCCCAATCAGGTTCCAGACTGTCAGCCCGGAGCCCAACATAGGGCCTGAATCCATAAACCCTGCGATCATGATCTGAGCCCAAATCAAGAGTTGGATGCTAACTGACTGACCCACCCATGTACTCCCAAATTTTTCATTTGTGTGAATTGATCACTATAGTAAATGCAAGGGTATGATAAATAAACTGCACTGGTTTGGTAAAGAGTGTAGCTTTGAGGTGAGACAAATAGAATTTGACTGGTACTGATTCTTATTTTAACCCACACTGGCTATGCATGACCTCAGAGACTTTGTCCATTCTCCTGAGCTTTAGATTTCTCTTCTGGGAAGTAGGGTAGTAATACACATCTCAGGGTGGTTTTCAGATACACGCAGTACATGTGCATGTTTAACTCACAGTAGGAACTCAATAAATGGTAGCTAAATAAAACTAGAAAATAAGTAGGAGGAACTACAGAACACTATTTATATAAACTTGATACAAGACACAAAGAATTCACAAAAGATAAAACTAACAGAGTTGAAAGTATCAACTAATTAATTCAACAGATACTTATTGAATGATGACTTTGTGCTGGGAACTGATACTAGGAATTCAGTGTTGCCTCGACAAACTTGCACTATATAAAAAGAATGTGGAATTAATACATAATAGAAAAAATAAAATCATAGAAAATTTTTAATTACATTAGAGAGGATAATTAGTCCAAATTTGGCTTTTGGTAAGACTAATAAATTTTCCAAGCTTTTGCAATATTGATCAAAACATAATGAGGACAAGCACCAGTTAATCATTCATTAGGGTTGAAAAAGCAAATATAATTCCAAATTTAAGACACATTAAAGCATAACAAGAGTACTATGAAAATTTTAAGTCAATATATTTGAAAATTTAGGTGAAAAGAAGAAATTCATCTTGAGTATAATTTACAATATTGTCTTAAAACAAAAATAGAATTGTCTCAATAAGAAATTGAATCAGTTAAAAATCTCTCCACAAAGAAAATACCAGGGTAAATAATTTTATAGTCAAGTTCTACCAACTTTTTGAGAAGTAGATTATTCTAAATTATATAAAGTCTAATGAAGTTAGAAGAGGGAATACTCTGATTCACTAGAGGGAATACTCCTGGACTCATTTCAGGAAACTGGTACCAAAAAGAAAGAGGAGGAGGAGGAAGAGGAGGAGAAGGGGGAGGAAGAGAGGGAGGAGAAAGGGGTAAGGGGAGGAGGGGGAGGAGGAGGAGGGAAGGGGGAAAGGAAGGAGGGGGAGAGGAAGGAGGAGGGTAGGAGGTGGAAGGGGAGAGAGGGAAGAGGAGGAGGATGAAAAGAAGGAGGAGAAGAAGGAGAAGGAGGAGGAGAAGAAAAAGAAGGAGGAGAAAAAGAAGTAGAAGAAGAAGAAGGAGGAGGAGGAGGAGGAGGAGGTATAATCATTTTTTTTTTTTGGCCTAGAATCCCATCCGTCTCTTTTTTTCTTATTTTCATATTTTTTAATAGTTTATTTTCAAATTGGTTTATATATAACACCCAGTGTTCCAAAAGCAAATAAGGACAATATGAGAATGAGCTACTACAGATCAGTATTTCTCATGAGTGTAGATGTAAAAAATAGAAACAAATCTTAAATTCAAAGGTATATTTACAAAATAATTAACAAGTTTGTTTCATTCCAACAATAAAACAACAATAAGAAGTCAAATTTTTGCCATATTAATAAAGGGAGAAAATAAATGATCATCTGGATAAATGCAGGAAAACATCATTAAAATTCAAATATATTTTTAATCTAAGAAGAAAACAAAGCTTAAGAAAACAGGAACATAAGAAACTTCCTTATTCTGATGTCATCTAGAAAAATAGCATATTTACGACATTCCAAAATTAAGAATTGAAAGCATTTCCTTTAAAACTAGGTCTCCCATCATTACAAACTATGCTCTCCCACCAGAGTTTCATGGCGCAACGATGAAAATAAAAGATACAGCATTTGGAAAGAAAGAAAGATCTGTCATTATCTGCAAGTATGATTCTCTGTGTAGAAAACCCTCAAAATATTTTAAGGCAAATTACTGGATTTAATAAGAGAATAATAAAGTTTGCTGAGGATACGATTATCTAAAAAGACAGTTAAAATTTATTAACCAGGAAGAAGATTAGAAAATACAATTTGCTAGCTATAAATCTACCAAAAGATTATAAAATTTTGTGAACATTATAAAATTCATTAAAATTTAAAAAAAGGACCAAAGGGAGAAAAACACCATTTCATGGACAGTAAGTCAACATTCAATGTCATTTCAACAACAAAAAAAATAAATGGACTTTTTCATGGACATGACAAGCTGACTCTAAAAGTTTACGTGGAAGACTGAAGAGCCATGATTAGCCAAGACCCTAGAAAGAGCAACCACAATAGGAGACATACTCGTCACATATCCAAGTTTTCAAACTGTACTACAAAGTTATAATAATTAAGATACATAGTTTCTGGCACAGAAAAAGACAACTGAAACAATAAAACAAAGTGGAGAACCCAGACATGTTTCCCAAATAATGGAGGTGGCCTTGAAAATTAGGGGGGAAAATATGACATACTCAAGAAAGGATGTAAGCTAAGGATCACATATCTACTGACTGAATCTTTCCACCCGCAGTTATCTACCTTAGAGAAAATCTTATCATGTATATCAAGAGGTATGTAAAAGTATACTTATGGAATCATTGTTTCTAACAAAAGATACAAATGTATGTATGGATGATGGATGGATGGACAGATGAATGAATGAATAAAGAAGAGAATGAATAAAAAAGCAGTGTCCATCGACATAGAATGTATAAATGGATTCTGGCATGTTCTTACAAGGGAATAATAAATAGCAGTTAAAGAATAATTTATAGGGACACCTGGGTGGCTCAGTCTGTTAAAGTATCTGACTTCAGCTCTGGTCATGATCTCCTGGTTCGTGAATTCAAGCCCAGTGTCAGGCTCTGTGCTGACAGCTCAGAGTCTGGATCCTGCTTCGGATTCTGTGTCTCCATCTCTCTCTACCTCTCCCCTGCTCATGCTCTCTCTCTCTCTCTCTCAAAAATAAATCCATATAAAGAAAAAATTTTAAAGAATAATTTATACCTATAAATACCAATATTAAAGAACCTCACAGTATTATTTCAAATAAATAAGTATAATATCAGACAAAATAAGAAACATATTGTTTATCGGTGCATATACATGTGGCAAAACCTTTAAGCAAAGTAAGAGAATTATTGACACAAAATTCAGAATAGTGGTTGCTTCTGGAGGACAAAAGGTGATGTAGTCAACAGGGACACACAGAAGCCTTTAAATATGTTGCTAATATTCTATTTCTTTAGGCTAGTTGGTGGATATATATGTGTTTAATTTATTAATGTTCTATAAAATTTATGTACAGTACATATAAAATATGAATTCTATGATATTTAATTTAGCGTTTTATAATTAAAAGTAACAAAAATAAGTGTGTCACTTTGGCTGAGCTGTGAAAAATGAATTGCATGAGGGGAAGAACATAAGCAGAGATACCACTTGTCTAGATAGAAAAAGATGATGTCTATAGAAAGGATAGAAGAGGTGATGGCGGCGAGAAAAGATTAATTTGGGGACAGATATAAAGGTCAAGCCAACAAGAGTTGCAGGGGAGAGATGGAATATTAAAAGAGGAATCAACAATGGCATTGAAGTATTTGGCTCCAGTAACAGTGAAAATATGTGTTACTGAGATGGGAAATATTAGGTGACAGTTTATTTAAAATTTCAATGATAAATGATAGGTTAAAAGATAAGAAATATATGAAAGAAAATTGTAGCTTATAGAATAGACCAAAGATCGTTGCCCATAATATATAACGACCTTAGGAATCCCAAAGAAAAAGAAATACATGAAAAGAAAAAAATTAGCAAAAGGTATGAGCAGACAAGTCACAGAACAAATGGCAAATAGATGAATAGATAATTATTCTTAGTAGTAATCAAAGAAATGCAAATTAAAATAGCAGTAAGATGCTATTTTTCACAAATATGTTTGGGGGAAATATTAAATGACAATTCCGGTGTTCTCAAAGGAGAATCTATTAGAAATACACTATTATGTGTTTTTTGATATTGATTTTAATTGGTATAAACCTTTCCACAGGGTAATTTGTATATGCTTTAGTTCAATAATTTCACTTTTAGGAATCTCTTTTACAGAACTACCTTCATATGTATAAAAAAGTACTTGTAAAATTATATTTATTTTAATGGTCAGAAACAGAAAATAAGCAAAATTTCAATGGTAGGATGATGGATAAATATATTATTATTATTATAAGATCATCAGAAAAATGATGGGGTTAGGGTCTGAAATTTCTTTCATATAACTTCCCACCACCATATAATAATTTTTCCTTATAGGAAAAGCATTTTATCTTACTTCTTTGTTCTAGATAAATGTGGCACAGCCATTATTCTTTTTTTCTTTTTTTCTGTAAGAGTTTTATATATTTGCACTAAGGAGGAATGAATTGCATGTGCAAATTCTCATGGTTTATGTTATTAGGGACTCTGCGGACTCACCCTATCGAATATACATAGTTCCTAATCTATTTATAGGACATCAATATAGTCACTTAAGGTCTAATGGAATTCCCTGGGACTTGACATTGAAAAGTTTTCATGCTATAGATATTCACTGCTTCCTCAGGTTTACCCTCCAACCATCTCTGCTATGGTCTTCTTTAAGTCTGTGATTTTTCTTTAAGGTATTTTAGCATAGACATTGACTCTACTCATTTTTCAAGGAAGCGATTAATGCCAGTTATGTTATATATTGTTATGTATAATCA